>CM059443.1:55362329-56722329 GCA_030390025.1 Squalus acanthias | reverse complement strand
TTAAGATTTCTAAGGGTTTTCAGCGGGTGGAGGGGTTCCAGAAAGCGGAACTATCCCCACACAGAGGCCCTTCTCCAGGGCAGGCATCCGATCTGTCAAGAGCATTCATGACAGATCGGAAATGCCGGTTTTCAGTGCATGCGCTGTGCATGCCTGAAACCGGCATTTCCGATGTCCCGACGGGTGTGCACACAGCGCGTACTCACCCATAGGGATCGGAATATCCGGCCCATTATTTTTAAAAATCATTTCCTTTGCAAGGTCCCCACTTTTTTTTTCCTGGATCAACAGACCAATGCTGGACACCTAAAGCCTTCCTGTAGTTCCCATAAGACCCGATCTTCTTACGCAAGCCCTGCCGGTGAGTATCGGCAGGCTATTCGACCACGAGGGGGCAAGTACATCCAGGGCTGCTTCTGTCCTCGTCTGTGTCCACACACGTTTGTTTTCCGGTTCCCAATCGTGTGCAGAAATCAAGACTGGGAGCCCTGGCTGACCATTCCCAGCATATTCCAGAGTCACTGTGGCCAGTTGCCACGGCAGCGTAGATCACTGAGCAGCAATCAAGACTTGGAGCCCTGGCTGATCATTTCTTTCCCTACCCTATCTCAATGCCCACCTACATGTTGCTGCAGATGAGATGAGGTAACAGAACCTGGAATGGAATGGGATCAGTTCTGTAAGAATCACTTAGGACTCGTGTCATCTCTTTGACTGAGCAGGGCAGTCCAGCATTTAATTTAAGGAAACAGCCAAACAGTGATTGTATTTTACAAATGCTTTTAAATGTTTTATCTTACGACGTAAAATTCAAAGGCAAAACATGGATTCCCAGTGATTTAGCGATTAACTTTGGAGAGTGTCAGCCGTGGCTCAGTGGGCAGCACTCTCCAGGTGGGAGTCGCTAGGAGTGAGCAGGTGCTGCTGGGTGCTTGATTACTGCAGGGAGTTAGAGTGAATTTGTAAAAAAGTTGGTGGTGGTTTTTTTTCAGGTTTTAGGGCCTTTTTGGCCCTTAAACTGCAGCGAGGGCCAGGCCCCTCAGAGGACAGTGTTCCCAGGATGAATTTAATCAGGGGAGAAAATGTTGGGGGAAGGGAGAAAAAAAGGCCCAAAGATTTGGGCTGGGACCCCAGGAGGTTTGGAAAAGAAAACACGGTGGTGGTTCAGTGCGAGGATAAGGAGATACGAGCTTGGGATATTATCCAGGCGGTACATGAGGACTGCGGTGAGGGAAGCTGCTTTGCCTGCCGACCAAAGCCGAATGTTGGGTTCGAGGTGACGGTCAGTTGCCGATAGGAGGGTGAAAGACTTTTACTGAGTTTGAAGGTTGGAGATAAGTTCTTGGAGGTATCTCTGCTATATTCTGAAGAGGTAGTGGTCTCATTCTTAAACCTGCCGGTTTATATTGAGGACGATGTGTTAATACAAAAGTTGGAGTCGTGGGGTAGCAAATGGAACCCATTATGTAAAGGTACGATTCCCAGAATGGGTGAAGTCATTGCCGTATAGCCTGAAATTCGAGACAATGGAAGGAGTGCAGTACTTCTGGGTACAGCATGATAACCAGGTCAAGGTTTGTTATTATTGTTTTGGACACGACCATCTTGTAAGAAGCTGTCCAGACTTGTACTGTTATAACTGCAGCGAGTCTGGGCACATTGAACATAAGAACATAAGAACATAAGAAATAGGAGCAGGAGCAGGCCAATTGGCCCCTCGAGCCTGCTCCGCCATTCAATAAGATCATGGCTGATCTGATCTGATCCTAACCACCAATCTACTATCACAGAACCATCTCCTGAACCTAACACAATTGGACACACGAAATAGGAGCAGGATCAGGCTACACGGCCCCTGGGCCCGCTCCACTACCCACAGGGCCATGACCAATCCGAACCTAGACTCATGTCCAAATTCCGTAACCCTTAATTCCCTTTACTTCTAGGAAACTGTCTATTTCTGTTTTAAATTTATGTAATGATGTAGCTTCTACTGCTTTTTGGGGCAGCATATTCCATGGACCTACCACCCTCTGAGTGAAGTAGTTCCTTCTCATCTCAGTTTTGAAAGAGCTGCCCCTTATTCTAAGACTATGTCCCCTAGTTCTAGTTTCACCCATCATCGGGAACATCCTCCCCGCATTCACCCGATCCAACCCCTTCACAATCTTATATGTTTCAATAAGATCGCCTCTCATTCTTCTGAACTCCAATGAGTAGAGTCCCAATCTACCCAGCCTCTCCTCATATGTCCATCCCCTCATCCCGGGGATTAACCGAGTGAACCTTCTTTGTACTGACTCGAGAGCAAGTATGTCTTTTCTTAAGTATGGACACCAAAACTGTATGCAGTATTCCAGGTGCGGTCTCACCAATACCTTGTACAACTGAAGCAATACCTCCCTATTTTTATATTCTATCCCCCTAGCAATGAAAGCCAACATTCCATTGGCCTTCTTAATCACTTGCTGCACCTGCATACTAACCTTTTGAGTTTCGTGCAACAGGACCCCCAGATCCCTTTGTACTTCAGTACTTTCCAATTTCTTGCCATTAAGATAATGGCCCAGAAATTCGCCTCTCCGGCTTCCACGGGGGTAAGGATCACGCGCGCACTTACCTACCGCGCCTGCCGTTGTGTTTTGGGCCCACGGGAACTTCAGCTCCTGGTTCTGCTCCAAGAGCCGGCGCGCAGTGCTTGCGTGTCCCAGGGGCGTAGTTAGTGCGATGCGTCCCCTGGGATCACGTGGGCCATGGAAAGCCAATGGCAGCAGACCATCTTTCATTCATAGATTTGACAGACCTGTCAAATCTGTGAATTGAAATCGGCCCCAAAAGAACAGCTAAACTTAAAATAATTTTTTTTTAAATCACATTTATAAAATAACTATAATTAAATAAATTAACCACTTTAAACAAAAATTTAAATTTTTGAAAAAATTAAAATACTTTTTAAAAGTGATAAAAATAAACTTACCTTTCTTTAAAGTATCTAAAAAAGATAAACCTGTTGAAATGTTTTTAAAATTATACTTAATTAACCACTTACCTTGTTGAAAATGAGTCCTGCGCCTCCTTTTTAATAGCGTAGTTTCTTCACTACTTACCCTCGCGTAGAAACCTGAAAAAAAATCTAAGTTTGCTGCGTGCGCGCAGCCTCTACCGCGCACGCGGTTCACCTAGAAACCGCCCCCTTCACCATACCGGAAGTTCCGGTTTCCCGCGCATGCGCAGTGCATGCAGGAAACCGGCACTTCGGGACGCATTACGGGTGAGTATGGACTGTGTACTCACCCGGGAAGGGCCGAATTTTTGGCCCAATAACTTGCTCTACTATTTTTCCTGCCAAAGTGCATAACCTCACACTTTCCAGTATTGTATTCCATCTGCCAAATCTCTGCCCACTTACTTAGCCTGTCTATGTCCCCTTGCAGATTTTTTATGTCCTCCTCACTCACTACTTTCCCTCCCATCTTAGTATCATCTGCAAACTTTGATATGTTACACTCGGTCCCCTCCTCCAAATCGTTAATATAGATTGTAAAGAGTTGGGGACCCAGCACTGACCCCTGCGGAACACCACTAGTTACTGATTGCCAGTCTGAGAATGAACCATTTATCCCAACTCTCTGCCTTCTGTTAGATAGCCAATCCTCTATCCATGCCAGAATATTACCCCCAATCCCGTGATTTTTTATCTTAAGCAATAATCTTTTGTGTGGCACCTTGTCAAATGCCTTTTGGAAGTCTAAATACACCACATCCACTGGTTCCCCTTTATCCACCCTGTATGTTACTTCCTCAAAGAACTCCAGCAAATTTGTCAAACATGACTTCCCCTTCATAAAACCATGCTGACTTTGTCCTATTAAATTATGATTATCCAAATGTCCCGTTACTGTCTCCTTAATAATGGACTCCAAAATTTTACCTACCACAGATGTTAGGCTAACCGGTCTATAGTTTCCAGCCTTCTGTCTACTGCCCTTTTTAAATAAGGGTGTTACATTAGCAGTTTTCCAGTCTGCTGGGATCTTTGCTGAGTCCAGGGAGTTTTGGAAAATTATTACCAATGCATCCACAATCCCTACCGCCACTTCCCTCAAGACCCTAGGATGTAAGCCATCAGGTCCAGGTGATTTATCCGCCTTGAGTCCCATTATTTTACCGAGTACCACTTCCTTAGTGATTTTGATCGTGTTTAGCTCCTCCCCCCCTATATCCCCCTGTTTGTCCAGTGTTGGGATATTCTTAGTGTCCTCTACTGTAAAGACTGATACAAAATATTCATTCAGTGTATTTGCCATCTCCATATTTCCCACCATTAATTTCCCAGTCTCATCCTCAAAGGGACCAACATTTACTTTAGCCACCCTTTTTCTTTTTATATAACTATAAAAACTCTTACTATCTGTTTTTATATTTTTTGCTAATTTACTTTCATAATCTATCTTCCCTTTCTTAATCAATCTTTTTGTTATTTTCTGCTGTCTTTTAAAGTTTTCCCAATCCTCTATCCTCCCACTAGATTTGGCTACCTTAAAACCCTTGTTTTTAGTCGAATACTATCCTTAATTTCTTTACTTAGCCACAGATGACTGTCTTTTCTTTTACACCCTTTTCTTCTCAGGGGAATATATTTTTTTTGGAAGTTGTAAAATAACTCCTTAAATGTACACCACTGATCATGTATCGTCTTACCCTTTAATCTATTTTCCCAATCCACTCTACTCAATTCCGCTCGCATACCTTCATAGTCTCCTTTATTCAAGCTTAGCACGCTTGTTTGAGATCCAACCTTCTCACCCTCTAATTGAATATGGAATTCAACCATGTTATGGTCACTCATTCCAAGGGGATCCTTTACTAGGACATTTTTAATTAATCCTGTCTTGTTACACAGGACCAGATCTAAGGTTGCTTGCCCCCTGGTCGGTTCAGTTACATACTGCTCAAGAAACCCATCCCTAATACATTCAATGAACTCATCCTCAAGGCAGCCCTGCCCAATTTGATTTGTCCAATTAATATGATAGTTAAAATCCCCCATAATTATAGATGTTCCCTTATTACAAGCCTCAACTATTTCCTGATTGATACTCCGTCCAACAGAGTTGCAACTGTTCGGAGGCCTCTAGACTACGCCCACTAGTGTTTTTTTCCCCTTATTATTCCTTATCTCCACCCAAACTGTTTCATTATCCTGATCTTTTGACCCAATATCATTTCTCTGTATTACAGTGATTCCTTCCTTTATTAACATAGCCACCCCACCTCCCCTTCCTTCCTGCCTGTCCTTCCTGATCGTTAAATAACCTGGTATGTTTAATTCCCAGGCATTGTCACCCTGCAGCCATGTTTCTGTAATGGCCACAAGATCATACGCATATGTAGTTATTTGTGCCATTAACTCATCTATTTTGTTACGAATGCTACGTGCATTCAGATAGAGAACTTTCAAATATGTTTTGTGACACTTAGTTCCTGCTTTTGCCCTTTTTATTACTTTACCTTTTACTCTATACCTTCTGCCCCTTCCTGACACACTCTGGTTTTTAATTTCCCCACTGCTACCTAAGTCTATGACCTTCTCTGTTGTCATTTTTATTATTTGCTCTCTAGGAACCTCCCCCCCACTAGTTAGTTTAAAGCCCTCTCTACAGCCCTAGTTATATGATCCACCAGGACTCTAGTCCCAGCACTGGCCAAGTGAAGCCCGTCCCAACGGAACAGCTCCATCCTGCCCCAGTACTGGTGCCAGTGTCCCAGGAAGCAAAACCCATTTCTCCCACACCAGTCTTTGAGCCACTCATTTAACTCTCTAATTTTATTTGTCCTAGCCAAATTCGCTCGCGGCTCAGGTAATAATCCACAGATTATTACCCTTGAGGTTCTGTTTTTTAATTTGACCCCTAGCTGCTCATACTCCTTTAACAGAACCGGCTTCCTTGTCCTATCTACGTCGTTTGTACCAACATGGACCACGGCAACTGGATCCACCCCCTCCCACTGCAAGTTTCTTTCCAGCCCAGAGGAGATGTCCTTAACCCTGGCACCGGGCAGGCAACACAGCCTATGGGACTCTCGCTCTCGGCTGCAGAGAACTCTATCTATCCCCCTAATAATACTATCCCCTACCACTACAACATTTCTATTTACACCCCCCTCTTGAATGGCCCCCAGTTCCACGGTGCTGTGGCCAGGTTGCTCATCCTCCCTGCAGTCCCTGCTCCTGTCCCCACAGGGAGTAAGAACCTCGAACCTGTTGGACAAGAGCAAGGGCTGCGGCTCCTCCAACACTACCTCCTGGATCCCCGTACCTGCCTCACTCGTAGTCACACCGTCCTGTCCCTGACCATGGTCTACATCTGAATTAATTAACTTCATAGGTGTGACCACCTCCTGAAACACAGAGTCCAGGTACTTCTCCCCCTCCCTGATGTGTCGTAGTGTCTGAAGCTCAGACTCCAGCTCATCAACACGGAGCTGGAGTTCCTGTAGCAGCAGACACTTGTCACAGATGTAATCACCGTGAGCCTCAATGGGGTCCACCGGCTCCCACATCTCGCAACAGTAACACATCACCTGCTCCATTCTATGTAATTAATTAAATTTTTTATTGTTAGTTATGGACACTCTCTGCCCGATTATAGATGCTAGTATCCCCTCTAATTAATTGGATTTAAATTAAATCAATCCCTCTAAATTACACCAGTTAAATGGTTTACCAACAGTCACTCTGCACCAGAAAGGCCTTATTAACTACAACCCACAGAGTTTAGGTTTAAAAAGAGAGAAATACTCACCAACCAATTACTTACCTGGTTTCTGGTGACGTCACACCTCGATTATTTTTACCTCTTTTCCTCCCTCCGAGTTCGAAGACTGGTCCCGCCTTACCTGGTCTCTGGAGCCTTTTAAACCCTCTGCCGCCGCCTCGCCTCACGCAGGTCCACCGCCACACCAGGAAGCTGACAAAGATGGAAAAAGGAAGGGACACCTCCCTCCCCGAACTCCCTCACTCACCAAACTCGCAGCTTAGCACTCTGTTCCAATCTGCACTCCGTGACAAACTGCACTCTCTCCCTTATTTATACTGCTGAGATTTAAATAAGTGAGCTCTCTGGCAGTTACAGAACCATTCTCGGAGCTGCAAGGCGGAGAGCTGTGGGGTGTGTCACAAAGGCTTCACCTGCTGTGAGTGTAAGGCAGAAGGAAGCCCCTTGAGTGACGAGGAGATGGAAGAAGGAGCAGGAGGTGTGAGTGGAGCGGCTGGAGGAGCAGAGTAGGCGGAGGACACAGCTGGTAAATGGAAGGAGAAAAGAGCGCAGGAAGAGGCAGAAAATTGCGGAGCAGAAAACAGGATGGTGGAAAACACACCAAGTACAGTGGAAAAGTACAAAGACAGCAGAGGGCAGCATGGGTCGAGGGCAGAGTTGCGCCGTAATATGGCGCGGCTCTCCCTAAAGAATCTGATGTCCGCAGGGTGAGAGGAGGCGGGAGCGGGGTGCAGGGTAATTACTCCAAAGAAAGGCGGGGAGTTGGACATCTTGGGGAGCAGATGGGGGCAAGACAAGGAGTGGGTGCAAGAGGCAGGAGCCTTAAAGGGGCAGCAGGACGGGAGCGAGGAGACAAAGACGCCAGAAGGGAGCAAGATAGGTGAAGACACACCATTGTCCCAGAGAGAGAAGAAACGGGGAGCAAGGGTCAGTGGTGGAGATGAGGCAGAAGGGAGCGGCACTGTTGGAGAAACTGTGATAGCAGGAAGACTCTCTAAGGGAGATTATGTATCTGACGGGGAGCAGGGACGGGAGGTTACAGAAGAGCTCGAGAGTGAGGAGTCAGAGGGGGACAGAGACATGGAAGTGGGGGGTGGAGTGGCATCGTGTGGAAAGGGAAAGGTTAGTGTGGGGCAGAAGGAGGGAGAAGGGGCAGCTCCTCGGCCCAAACCTAATGTAAGGAAGAGGCTGAAACTGCAGGGAAGGTTCAAACAGGAGGTGAAAAAGAGCCGGAGGCTGCAGGAGAAAGCAACAGCTGCCCGAAAAGTTGGGAAGGAGCATGAGAGGAGGGATGGGCCGGAGATTAAATGATGGGGGGATTATCAGGCACACTTCCTTTATTATGAGCCATGATGACATTGGTCTCGATTAATGTCAATGGACTGAGGGGTGAGAAGAAATTGCAGCAGTTGTTGCAGTGTTTTAAAGGCATTGACCTTTGTCTGCAAGAAACCTTTTGGGATGAGGATATCCGAGAAAGAGTTCGGAAGGTTTGGAAGGGAGAGGTGTTTGCAAGTTGTGCAAACAATAACCGTAGAGGGGTGGCTGCTTTGGTGAGTCCATCCATAAAAGAGAATGTTGGTGGACAAGGACACTGAGGGGAGATTTTTATGGCTAAAGGTAAAAATGGAGGCAAATAATTGCGATCTCTTTAATATCTATGCACCGAACAACCATTGCAAGCGTCACGAGTTTTTTCGGTGGGTATTCACTGAAGTGGCAGAGGCAGAAAACCCTTGTATAGTGGGGGATTTTAATGTATTTTTATCTCAGATAGACATTTCAGCCCAGATGACCTTTAAGGATGATAACTCCAGAGGGATGATTGTAAAGATGATGGCAAATTTAAATTTGAGAGACTTATGGAAGAACCAGAACCCCATAAAAAGGGAGTTGTCCAGAAGAGGTTGGGTGGGTGATGTTTTAAAATAGAGCTGAATAGATTTTGTGTTAATGCGGGAGGGGTTAAGTTCTGAGATGATGGAGATTTATTACAAAAAAGTTTTTTAGAGACCACTCGGCTTTGGTTCTTAGAAATAAGAACAGCAGAGTTAAGATCAGTCCAGGGGTGTGGATTTTAAACAACCAATACTTGAAAGAAAGTGATTATAAAGAAGGGATTTTAAATATAATAAAGAATGCTCGGAAGGAACCTTTAATCTTGAAAGAAAGAAGAGTTTGGCGGGACAATTTCAATTATGAGGTAAAAGTTTTTTCGGTACGTTATGGGAAAGAGAGAGCGGCAGCTAACCGGTGTCGAGAAGAGAATATAAACAGAAGGTTTACGGAGATCTGTAAAGCAGTTGAGGGAGGGGATAAGGGAGCAGAGACTGAGTGGGTGGTTTTAAAGGAAGAGTGGGAATTATTGCAAGCTGAAAAATGTAAGGGGGCCATTCTCCGGGAAAATGCTAAAGATGCGTTAGAGGGAGAAAGATGCACCAGATATTTTCGAGAGCAAGAGAAGCTGTGACAAAGGTTATCATCAATTGGAGAGTTGAAGGTTGGGGAGAAGATCATTAATGAAAGTGGGGAGATTTTGGAGGCGGCTAGCTTAACCTCGGTAGTAAGGAAGCTTTTAGAAACAGTAATCAGGGACAAAATTAACAGTCACTTCGATAGGTGTGAATTAATTAAGGAAAGCCAGCACGGATTTGTTAAAGGCAAATCGTGTTTAACCAACTTGATCAAGTTTTTTGATGAGGTAACAGAGAGGGTTGATGTGGGCAATGCGGTTGACGTGGTGTACATGGATTTCCAAAAGGTGTTCGACAAAGTGCCATATAATAGACTTGACAGCAAAGTTGAAGCCCATGGAATAAAAGGGACAGTGGCAGCATGGATACGAAATTGGCTAAGTGACAGGAAACAGAGTATAGTGGTGAATGAAATAAAAACAGAACATGCTGGAAATACTCAGCAGGTCAAGCAGCATCTGTGGAGAGAGAAACAGAGTTAATGTTTCAGGTCGATGACCCTTCATCAGAACTGGAAAAAGCTGGAGATGGAACAGGTTGTTTATCGGACTGGACGAAAGTACACAGTGGTGTTCCCCAGGGGTCGGTACTAGGACCACGGCTTTTGTTGATATATATATATTAATGACTTGGATGTGGGTGTACAAGGCACAATTTCAAAATTTGCAGATGACACAAAACTTGCAAGTATACTGAACAGTGAGGAGGATAGTGATAGACTTCAGGAAGACATAGACAGGCTGGTGAAATTGGCGGACACATGGCAGATGAAATTTAACGCAGAAAAGTGTGAAGTGATACATTTTGGTAGAAAGAATGGGGAGCGGAAATATAAATTAAATGGCACAATCCTAAAGGGGGTGCACGAACAGAGAGATGTGCACAAATCGTTGAAGGTGGCAGGGCAGGTTGAACAGTTAAAAAGGCTTATGGGATCCTGGGCTTCATAAATAGAGGGAGAGAGTACAAAAGTGTGGAAATTATGATGAACCTTTATAAACACTGGTTCGGCCCTACCTGGAGTATTGTGTCCAATTCTGGCCACCACACTTCAGGAAGGATGTGAAGGCCTTAGAGAGGGTGCAGAAAAGATTTATGAGAATGGTTCCAGGAATGGGGGACTTCAGTTACGTTGATAGACTGGAGAAGCTGGGGTTGTTCTCCTTGGAGCAGAGAAGATTGAGAGGAGCTTTGATAGAGGTGTTCAAAATCATGAGGGGTCTGGACAGAGTAGATAGAGAGAAACTGTTCCCTTTCACAGAAGGGTCGAGAGCCAGAGGACACAGATTTATGGTGATTGGCAAAAGAACCAAAGGCGACATAAGAAAAACTTTTTTACGCAGCGAGTGGTTAGGATCTGGAATGCACTGCCTGAGAGGGTGGCGGAGGCAGATTCAATCTTATCTTTCAAAAGGGAGTTGGATAAGGAAAAAAAATTGCAGTGCTCCAGGGAAAGGGCGGGGGAGTGGGACTAGCTGAGAGTTGGCATGGGCTCGACGGGCCGAATGGCCTTCTTCTGTGCTGTAACCATTCTATGATTTTGTGATTCTAGTAGCTTTTATCAAGAGTTATATACAAAAGATACATTTCCAAATTGGCGCTGGAGAAGGTTCGTGCTTTTATTGAAAAGGGCTTAAAGGAGGATGAGAGAAGCATGTGTGACAAAGAAGTAGGATTAGCGGAAATAAAAGTAGCAATGTGTGGAATGAAGGATGAAATGGGGGTAAAGCCCAGGATCCGATGGACTAAGTGCAGAATTTTATAAAGAATTTTTAGAGATTTTAAGTTATTGCTCTTAGAGATTTTTAAGGAGATTAAAATTGAGGGAAGCCTGGCCCCATCTATGAGGAGCTTAGCTTATAAAAATAAAGGGGATAGAAGGGATCTAAAGAATTGGAGGCCCATCACATTATTAAATGTGGATTATAAGATCATGGCGAGGGTTATGTCAAATCATATGAAGGAGGTGATGCCGCAGATAGTTTTGCCATCTCAGTCCTATGGAGTCATAGGCCGGGATGTCGCAGACTCTGTGGTCTCAATCCGAGATGCGATAGAACTCATGGAAGAGAGTGGGAGGGAAGCTGATGTATTAAAGATAGATCAAGAGAAAGCCTTTGATAGGGTCTCTCATGAGTTTTTATTGATGGTTTTGGAAGCGTTTGGTTTCGGGAAAAATTTCATTGAGTGGGTAAGGATTTTTTGTTCAAACATATTTAGCTGTGTTAAATGTAATGGATTTTTATCCAAGTATTTTCCGATACAGAGGTCAGTGAGTCTGGGTTTTCCCCTGTCCCCATTGCTGTACACATTGATAACAGAACCATTAGGTTATATGATGCGAAAGGAACAAGGTGTAGTCGGGATTGCGGTTCCCAGTTCCGGGCTGGTGTCGGTGATACACCAATATGCAGATGACACAATCTGAACGTTGAGAAATGGGGAGTCGGTGAGGAAAGCTATGGGAGCAGTGGAGGAGTATTGTAGAGCTACAGGAGCCAGAGTGAATTATAGTAAGTCCCAATGCCTGGTTTTGGGAAGGGGTAGTGGGGAATGGTTAGAGGAAAGCCGCCTTAAGGTGGTGGAGGCTTTGGAAGTTCTGAGGGTGCATATGGGGTGCAAGAAGGACAGGGATGAAGTGGATCGATTAAATTGGGAACCAAAAGTTATGAAAATTAAAAAGATTTTTGGGAAGATGTGAAAGAAGGTGGTTGAAAGTGCAAGGAAGAGCGACAGTGGTGTCCGCTCTCCTGCTATCTAAGCTATGGCACTTATTAACGGTGGAAAAGTCCATCCAAAAGGATTGTGTGAGGTTTTTATGTGAATGAAAACTTGCCTTGGTTGCTTACAATGCCATCATTGGACGGAGAAATCAGGGAGGACTCAATTTCCCAGATGTTGATTTGAAGAAAAAATCCTTTAGAATTAAATGGGTGAAGAGATTTCTTCAGAAGTCAAATAGAAGTTTTTGGAAGAGTTGGTTTGAGCATTTTTTTTAAATGAAGTGGGATGGGAGGGCAGGGGATATTGTATATGGAATAAAATAATATGTTTTTGAAATCGATTAAACCTCTCCCTAGGTTTTATAAGGGGGTTGTAGAGACTTGGGCCCAATTTTTAAAAAGTGTGTCATTTATGCCCAAGGGTGCTGAGGAATTTTTAGAACAGCCATAATTTTTGAACAGGTGGGTCAACATTGAAGGAAAGATATAATTTAATCAAGCTTTTATAAAAACTGCTATTATATATGTGAAAGATGTATTATATGAGGTAATTCCAGGTTGGTTGCTGGAAGCAGTAGTGAGGGACATGGTTTGGGAGGAGGATCAGGAGGTAGAGGAAAAAGCAATTATTATCATGTATGAGAAGATTGTGAGGGCAATGCCACAGGATTGGATGGAAGAAATAAATGCGGAAATCTCCAAAGGAAGTAAAATGCGTCCCGCTTTTCCAAGCTTTCTGCTGGAGAAAGGGGAGGATTTGGTTCAATTTGACAACTGTAATACTCGAGATTTAGAGAATGGAGATTCAAGACACCTGCTGGTCAGGAGTTTTGGCAGAGTATATACCCACAGCTGGACTTCAACAGGATTTGGAAGGGAGTGTGGGCAAATTTTAAATGTCCAGAGTGGATTGAACTGGATTTCAAATTGGCTCATAACCGGATTTTTACCATGACGGTCTTGTGTGAGATTGGGCGAGTGGAGGGGGCAACTTGCCCAGTGTGTGGGACACGGGATGAGACTCTGTCCCATTTGCTGGTGTTATGTCCGTAGTTAAAGGATTTTAAGTACTATGTTGTGTGAGGTTTTTTTGCTGGGTGGGGACTGAAGAGCGAGAATGGGAATCCCGCGGGACTCAATTTTGGGATGGGGATTGCAGGAGAGGCTGCCCGAGTCCAGCGGAGCGGCAATTAATTTAATGTTCAGTTTTGCTAGATTCATGATTGTGCAAAGAAGGAATGCTCTGTTTTATAAGGGGAAGAGAATAAATCTAAAAGAGTATTTTAAATATAAGCTAAAAGATCATTATAAGGCTCTGTGGATGTTTTATTCAGAAAGGAATTTAAAGATAGTATTTTACGATCAATTTTTAAAGTACAATACAATATATGATATGGGAGACAAATTAAACTTCAGGTTTTGATGTTAATATGTGGTGGAGGAATGGCTGTGCAGAGCGGCGGAATGGATTTTTATGATAAAATGGAATGATCACGATGTTGTAAATGTTTTTAATGTTCAATAAATAATATATATTAAAAAAAAGTGGGTAGCACTCTCGCCTCTGAGTCAGAAGGTTGTGGGTTCAAGTCCCACTCCAGGGACTTGAGCACATAAAGCTAGGCTGACACTCCCAGTGCAGTGCTGAGGGAGGGCTGCACTGTCGGAGGTGCCGTCTTTCGGATGAGACGTTAAACCGAGGCCCCGCCTGCCCTCTCAGGTGGACGTGAAAGATCCCGTGGCACTATTTTGAAGAAGAGCAGGGGAGTTATCCCCGGTGTCCTGGCTAATATTTATCCATCAACCAACATCACTAAAACAGATTATCTGGCCCTTATCACATTGCTGTGTGTGGGAGCTTGCTGTGGGCAAATTAGCTGCCGCGTTTCCTACATTACAACAGTGACTACACTGCAAAAAATACTTCATTGGCTGTAAAGCGCTTTGGGACGTCCGGTGGTCATGAAAGGCGCTATATAAATGCAAGTCTTTCTTTCTTTCTTGGTGATCCATGATTATTGGCTTTCTCTCTTATGCATTACATATTGACTTGCTTTGAAATGGCAGATTGAGCGGATGTTTAGTTTGTACAGGCTTATTATCTAAGAAAATGCTTCATGATGAGCTACTCCCAATATTTCAATCAGCAGAGTAAGATTAAATTACATTTCTTGCCATATATGAAGCTTGACACGTCAGATGTACGCCTCTGTCCTTTCACCTCTGGTATCTGGGTTTGAATCCATTCCAGATTAATGAGATCAAATTCTCCACACTCTACTATCTGTCTTAAATGAAATACGTTGGCAGAGGAGTGCTAGCAAGAGCAGGAAAGAGCTGCCCATAATATCAGGTGGAACTGTTAGAAAGAAGAAAGAAAGACTTGCATTTATATAGCGCCTTTCATGACCACCGGACGTCCCAAAGCACTTTACAGCCAATGAAGTACTGTTTGAAGTGTAGTCACTGTTGTAATGTGGGAAACACGGCAGCCAATTTGTGCACAGCAAGCTCCCACAAATTGCAATGTGATAATGACCAGATAAACTGTTTTTGTTATGTTGGTTGAGGGATAAATATTGGCCAGGACACCGGGGAGAACTCCCCTGCTCTTCTTCAAAATAGTGCCATGGGATCTTTTACGTCCACCCGAGAGAGCAGATGGGGCCTCGGTTTAACGTCTCATCTGAGAGACGGCACCTCCGACAGTGCAGCGCTCCCTCAGCACTGCACTAGAGTGTCAGCCTGGATTTCTGTTCTATGATATTCTGTACCAAGAACAGTTATCTCATGAAAATTGCTTACACAAAACAATTTACGCATTTGCCTCTAGATATGGCCTCCTTTTAATTACATACTATAAGCAACTTTCAGAGCACTTCAATACGAAGACCTTTAGAAGCCCCTCCTGCCTCTGCCCCACCACCTGCCTTGGCCTTCTTCCTTCCTTTCTGCACTTTGTTTTGTCCACTTCCTTACATCTCCTACCTGTGAACCTTTCAGATGCCCTTGTCAGAAAGTGATCTTTCCCCATCTTTATAATCAACCCTTATTAGTTAATTGATGGCCACACATGCTTGGGTTAACCCTGCATTGGCTAAGCTGTTCAATCTGTTGAAGGTGGCATCATGAAAATGTTAGCTGTACATATTACATAGGATTACATAAAATATACAGCACAAAAACAGGCAATTTGGCCCAACCAGTCCATGCCGGCGTTTATGCTCCACTCGAGCCTCCTCCCGTCTTTCCTCATCTAACTCTATCAGCATAACCCTCTATTCCCTTCTCCCTCATATGCTTGTCTAGCCTACCCTTAAATGCATCTATACTATTCACCTCAACCACTCCCTGTGGTAGCGAGTTCCACATTCTTGCTACTCTCTGGGTGAAGAAGTTTCTTCTGAATTATTTGATTATTTGATTTCTTGGTGACTATCTTATATTGATGGCCTCTAGTTTTGCTCTTCCCCACAAGTGGAAACACTCTCTTTCTGGCCACGATTTCGCCAGCTGTGGCTTCCTCCAAGTGATTTTGCCCTGGTGGGGCTTGTTAAGCCCCGCCCTGCGAGGTTCCCAGCCAATTAAAAGGAAGCGGGTCTGATGACATCATCTGATGACGTGTCATCAGCCGGTTTCCTTAAAGGAGCCATGTCCACATTCATTTTGACAGTTGTGCTGTCAGTGTTCTACAGCATTGAGGTGCTGCAAACACTGACAAGCACTGCACAGAGGTGCATGGCTGTACCCAGGCTCTCCCATGACTTCCTCTTATATTTATGGAGGGAGTCACAGCACGCAGGGTGGTTCTCTTCCCTTCCCATGTGTGGAAGAGACCTCCGCAGGAGACCAATGCAGCCTGGTTGCACATTGCAGAGGAGGGCAGAAGCAGGGATGTCGTCAGGAGGACTAGGCTGCAGTGGCACAAACCTTTCAATGATCTCAGTAGATCACGAAACGTTACTGCCAAGCCACACTCAGTCTCATCCTGCTATGCCACACATCACTCATCACATCCCCATCACTCTGCCTTCCCTAACCTACTCCTGCACATCCTTACTCACACCAACTTACCTTACCCATCCCTCTCTATCTACATTATCACTTCCCCATCTCACTAGCCACCCCTCACACTCACTCTCATCCTACTGCAAGCATACCAACTAACAACACACAAGGGTAGGCACTTGGGTGTTTTCAGCAACGTTCATATGAAGTTTCTGCTGTCAAACATTGAAATCTTTATTTTGAACACTTTGCGTTCTTGGACAGATTTGTGTGCACCTTTGGAAGTGTCTTAGTGAGTTGCAGTGAATGGTGAGACATAACGTCCCCCACCCCCCGCCGTCCCCCCAATGGTGATGAGTGTGAAAGGAATGACTTGGACATTATAGAGATGGTTTATGGTGCTGGTGTGGGTTGGTGTCAACCTGTTGCATCATGTGGCAGCCAGGGTGTACAGTGTTAAATGAAGCAAATCTGAACATGGTGAGGCCGTTGCTGGCATCCCAGGCAGCAATGTGCACGGGTGATGATGCCCTCTGTCCTGTGCAGCATCAGGTGATTGCGGAGAAGATTGATGTTGTTGCTGGTGCTGCTGGTGTGCCTGGTGCTGCTGGTGTTGGGCTGATCATGTTGGGATTCTGAGGACCAAGGTGAGATTTTTTCAAGGGCACCAATGCTGCTGGAATATGGCAGGTGAGGTTGAGATGACAGAAGTAATCTGTCAATGTTGAGAGATGATGTGGAGATGCCGGTGTTGGATTGGGGTGGACAAAAGTGAGAAGTCGCACAACACCAGGTTATAGTCCAACAGCTTTATTTGAAATCACAAGCTTTCGGAGCGGCTGCTCCTTCGTCAGGTGAAGTGAAGAAATGCATATAGGCACAGCATATATAGTCAGAGAACACTGCCAGACGACTACAGTTAATCTTTCTAACTGCCCTTGTGTGATAAAGGGCAGTTAGAAAGATTAACTGTAGTCGTCTGGCGTTGTTCTCTGACTATATATGCTGTGCCCATATGCATTTCTTCACTTCACCTGACGAAGGAGCAGCGCTCCGAAAGCTTGTGATTTCAAATAAAGCTGTTGGACTATAACCTGGTGTTGTGCAACTTCTCAATGTTGAGAGAGGTTGTTCCAAGGAGGTGACAGTGGATAGAGAGATTACTCCAAACACTTCAAAAGTGCATAAAGCTCAAAAGTGGGTTCCAAATCATTAATGCTCCAGCTTCTAAGATTGGGAAGTGAACAGCTGTGAAATGGTAGGTTTTAGACCACTTTTGCAGCTTTCACCTATTCACAGCGATCCTCAGTCACTGAGAACCCGACATACTTACCTGACGTGATAGCCGCTCTCTGGGAACCTCGCTGAAAACCTGGTAAAATGGTAAGTACATGGGAAAATGGTGCTTAACTACCTTTTAATAAGCTTTTAACTATCGAAATTGGCTGACCCGCCGCTTGGTGTCGGGGCTGTTCAGGGATGACCGACCCGACACTTGGGAAACTGACAAGGAGTATAAAGTTTCGCAATTATCGCGATTCGAAATAACAAGATAGAAGCAGATTCGTTTGATCAGTTTATTTAAACAAAATGCTGTCATGATATAAAGGACACAGAAGCCTGTAAAATGGCCACCGCGCATCGTGGCAGAAGCTCCCAGAAGTACAGTGGGCAGACAAGATGGCGTTCGAATAAACATTTTCAATATAAGACGGGATCATACTCGATAAGCACTGATAAAGACAGGATGCAACCTGTTTGCATTTGTGACAATAGCAAAAGATATGAGTGCTGGAATCATTTTCCATGCACAAGTAAGGACCACTGTACTGGGCAATCGAAGGCCCATCCAGACACATCAATACACAGATACCCCCACGGCTCTACAATGAGAGAGCCATTCTCGGGTGATTAAACAAGTATTCGGGGGCCCCCAAAACCAGTCAGGGAGACGACTCATACGATCCTGGCTGGGCCAACAATGGGGAAAACATTAACGGGTAGTTGGCCAGTCTCAGGTGCTACCGAAACCCGTTAAAGACAAGAATCACCCCATGCTGGGAGTTTTGAGCGCCAATATTTCACAAAGGACAAACATTAAGATTTGGGCGGGAGATAAGGGGACACAGCACTATAACTATAGACAACAAATGTCCATCGCTCTCTTATTCTCTTATCTCGCTGCTGACTGCTGAGGGTTTCACTCTCTTATTCGCTTGCCGCTCCATGGACTCGCTTGACTGGTGAGCTTCTGTGCTTTTCCTGGACTTTGTTGACTGTTAGCCATACTGGTCGGTTACTCGAATGTTGGGTGGAGCTCAAACGGAACGAGCCGCCTCAACGAGGGCAAGTGACCGAGTGCACCATCCCGAGGGTCGGTAAACGGTGTCTGGACCCGAAGGCCCGAAGAGACGAGACGAGACGAGAAGAAAAGGAGAAGAATCCACGTGCCGCCACGGTCAGCAAACCCCGACCGCGCCCGAAAATATACGACCCATTTCTTGAACTCTACAGGTTACTGCACGAACCGGTCAAAGACTCTTCTTCGAATTCTACCGACAACTGGTGTCGGTACAGGAAGACTTTTCTTTGAGTTCTACAGCCGGGCCCGAGTGCTGTCGAGTTCTTCATGACAACGGGGAGCCCAGCCTGCTTGCCACAGCAGCAAAGATAAACAAGTGGGGTACAGAGACCCCTCCAAACACGTGACAGTCAGGCGCTGCAGTAAAACGAGCTGAGTGCCTCACTTTAAAATTCTCCGAAGTATCACGAGTGGTGAGCATGTTTCACGATCCTACAAATCTAGATGTAGTGTAGGTATTGATAAGGGAGGGTGGTTTTATTAAGGATAAAGTATAATGTGTTCCCCTTTTTACGATGTGCCGTGCGTTCTTCATTACCATAGACCAAGCTTTATGAATGTATGTATACTTGTACTCTCGTTAATTTGCGCCTATGACATGTACTTCATGATTTTGGACGCTATGCAATAAAGATTTCCATTTCGTACTATTCAACCGAGTCTATTTGAGTTTTTCTCTGCATTACTGCTCTCGCACCTAAGTCCAGTGTTAGAACCGTAAGGGCGAGTGGGTCGAACCACTCACAGGTGCTTATTGCAACAAGGCTGGCCGGAGACCAGAGCAAGCAATAGTATTAGGCAACGAAGGCCTAACCCCGCACCAGCACCGTCTGCGATACAAGCACGACAAAACCCCTTACAGGAGGTGGGGTTGACAGTGGGAAACTGACCCGCTGTCAATCTTTGTGATTTTGACAGGGGACCCGCCTCCAAACTCGCCCTCTGAGCGCTGGCAAAACTCCGGCCTCTGTGTCCACCCTATCAAAACCCTTCATAATTTTAAAGACCTCTATTCGGTCAACCCTCCGCCTTCTCTTTTTCAAGATAAAAGAGACCCAGCCTGTTCATCCTTTCCTGATAGGTATAACCTCGCATTTCTGGTAGCATCCTCGTCAATCTTTGTTGCACCCTTGTTCATTTTATATTTCTGCATTTGATCCGTGATGTGAGAAAAGCGTTTCGCAAAAACAAAATCAACAAAATGGAGGACAAGCCACTTTTTAATCAGCATGGCAAAATTACTCTGAAGTAGAAATGGGCAGTTCCTAATATTGGGATCTGCGTTTCAGAAGTATATGTTCAAGAGGCATAAAAAAAGCATCCAACCCTCAATTAATACCTTTCAGCAGTTTTGTAAGGCTTCATCGAGTGAAAGTATTTTTTGGCGTGTGAAATCACCTTGGGGAGGACATTAATGTAACAAAAGGATAATCATGATCCCAAGAAAGACCCCCAAGGGACTTCAGTTTCTACTGGGCTTAAATCAGAATCCGATCCTTTGATGCCTCTTATCTAGATAGGAGTGTAACCCACCATGTGGTCCTGTTAGATAAACCGAATGCCTCAGCTTACTGCACAACGCTGTGGTTTTACTCTATCACAAGCCAGCAGAAGATGTCAATTAAAGCTGCTTCATTAGTTGGTACACTAGTCCGTGTAATTTCTGATGGATGGAGGCGGGAGGAAATCTGGCCTGGCCATTCTTTGAATTCAGGGGGCAACTCTGGCAACCCTTCAAGCTGAAGGAAATGAAGCTCGATTTAAATCAAGGCTTTCTGATGCACTTCGGTTGGTTGCAAATGAATGGAGCTGAAAAAATTCAGTAATTTGCTGTCAATCTGACACAGGCCAATTGCTTGTTTGTTGAAAGCTTCAAGATGTTTTTTGATAGGGAAAACCAAATATACGTCTGGGGGATTCACATAATTTTTTTTTCAAGCTGGATTTTTGATGATGAAACTTCAAACTTACTTCTGCAAATGAGCGAGAATTCAGAAAGCCCTCAAAAGTTTGCATGCAAATCAACCATTCAAGAAGATTGCAGTTTCTGTATACGTGCAGGCGAACACTTCCAAGTGGTGACCTTCAAATGATCTGACTGGAATGATGGTCAAATTAGCTTTTGGCTTTGCTTCATGGACTAAACTCTCCCTGGATGAAGAAAGTTTCGAACCCATGTATTCATTGTGTACCGGCGATGATCTGAGGACATCAAAACCGCACTGAAACGTGTCCCTGCATCGCTCGCACAGAGTATCATTGTGGTAACATGGCCCCGGGCTCAGAGTTGTGAAGCGCAAGGCTAAGAGAAATGCAGGAAGTATTTCTTTACATGGAGGGTGATCAACAGTGGAAGTGTGGGTGAGGCTCGGACACTTCACATTTTAAACCAGCTAAATAATGGAGAAAGAAAGACTTTGCATTTATGTAGCGCCTTTCACGATCACCGGACATTACAGCCAATGAAGTACGTCTTAAAGCGTAGTCACTGTTGTAATGTAGGAAACGCGGCAGCCAATTTGCGCACAGCAAGCTCCCACAAACAGCAATGTGATAATGACCAGTTTTAGAGATGTTGATTGAGGGATAAATATTGGCCAGGACACCGGGGAGAACCTGCTGTACTTCAAAATAATGCCATGGGATCTTTTACGTCCACCTGAGAGGGGAGGCGGGGCCTCGATTTAACATCTCATCCAAACGACAGCAGTTCCGACAGTGCAGCACTCCCCTGGAGTGTCAGCCTAGATTTTTGTGCTCAAGTCTCTGGCGTGGGGTTTAAACCCACAACCTTCTGAGCTCAGAGGCAAGCATGCTACCAACTGAGCCACAGCTGACACCAAAAGTCATGATGCAGAGATGCCGGTGTTGGACTGGGGTGGACAAAAGTGAGAAGTCGCACAACACCAGGTTATAGTCCAACAGTTTTATTTGAAATCACAAGCTTTCGGAGCGGCTGCTCCTTCGTCAGGTGAAGTGAAGAAATACAAATCGGCAAAGCATATATAGTCAGAGAACAATGTCTGTGCAGCGTACAATGTCAGACGACTACAGTTAATCTTTCTGACTGCCTTTTATCACACCTCGGCAGAGAGACAATCAGGTCAGTCAGGAAGACATTGGCCTAGAAATTCGGGTGGCCGGCTTGCCGCGGGGGTAAGGATCGCGCGCGCGCTTACCTACCGCGCCTGCCGTTGTGTTTCGGGCCCACAGGAACTTCGGGTCCCGGGCCTCTCCCAAGAGCCGGCGCGCAGTGCTTGCGTGTTCCAGGGGCGCAGTTAGTGCGATGCGATCCCTGGGATCACGTGGGCCATGGAGAGCCAATGGCAGCAGACCATCTTTCATTCATAGATTTGACAGGAGACCTGTCAAATCTGTGAATTGAAATTGGCCCCAAAAGAACAGCTAAACCTCAAATAAATAAAAAAAAACATCACATTAATAAAATAACTATAGTTAAATAAATTAACCACTTTAAACAAAAATTTAAATTTTTGAAAAAATTTAAATTCTTTTTAAAAGTTATAAAAATAAACTTACCTTTCTTTAAAGTCTCTAAAAAAGATAAACCTGTTGAAAAAAAATTAAAATTATACTTAATTAACTACTTACCTTGTTCAAAAGGGGTCTTACGCCTCCTTTTTACTTGTGTAGAATCTTCCATACTTACCCTCGCGTTGAAACCTGAAAAAAAACCTAGGTGTGCTGTGTGCGCACAGCCTGTAGTGCGCACGCGGTTCACCTAGGAACCGTCCCCTTCACCATACCGGAAGTGCCGGTTTCCCGCACATGCACAGTGCATGCAGGAAACCGGCACTTCGGGATCTAATACGGGTGAGTACGCAGCGGGTACTCTCCCGTATTCGGCCGAATTTTTGGGCCATTATATCAAAGACATAGCAAAATACCACTAAGACAATGAGGTGGGGTCACAGGGGGTCTAATGTGTCAAATGCAGTCTGTAGTCGTCTGACATTATTCTCTGCACAGGCATTGTTCTCTGTCTATATATGCTGTGCCGATTTGTATTCCTTCACTTCACCTGACGAAGGAGCAGCCACTCCGAAAGCTTGTGATTTCAAATAAAACTTTTGGACTATAACCTGGTGTTGTGCGACACTAAAAGTGACCTTGCTATTGTGCAATACCTTTCAGCAGAAGCTAAATCTTGTCTGTCTTAATTAAGTATCAAAGTTGCTGAGGACTCTCACACTTGTTCATGAACAAGATTAGCCGGATTGGCCTTAATCCTACATCACTCCCGATTGACTTCAATGGGAATAAAAATCGAGACAGATGTAAAACGGGTTGCCAATGCACTGTCCCCTGTTTTGCACTATCGCACAAAGTCGAGGTCCACCCCACTCTGTTTCAAAGGCTCCCAATATTGCTATTGTTAGCTTCAGGATTTACATTCGAACCTTTGATCATTTTTCCTTTGGTTTTTTTTTCTGTCCTGCACTTCTTTCTGCAGCTTTTGTTCTGTCATTGTGTCAAGTTTCTTAATTTGACTTCAGTACTTCCAATGTCCCTTCTCTGCTGTTGCCTCGATTAGCAGGTCATTTAACTTTGTAAATGTTTATCCAGCCTTGTCCTCGCCGCCGTACCTAATTGAACATCTCTCTGCTGCTTTATATTCAGTTCAATCAAGCAGATCCTGATATTGTGGCTTCTTAGGAATCAAGGCAAGCTTTGCTTTCCAACGAGATCTGTTCTAGCTGAATAAATGATATCTGCTGCAATACGTTCCTTAATTGATTAAAAGTCTCCCACTGTTTTCGAGAAACAGTGACACGTGTTGTGTGTGCAAATGCAAGTATTGTTTAATTTCTCGATTGCTTCCACATTTGATCAAAAAGAAAGACTTGGATTTATTTAGCGCCTTTCACAACCTCAGGGTGTCCCGTAAGTGCTTTACAGCCAATTAAGCACTTTAGAAATGTCGACACTGTTGCAATGTCGGAAACGTGGCAGCCGATTTGCTCCCACATAAAGCAACGTGATAACGAGCAGTTTTGGATGTTGGTGGAGGGATAAATATTGGCCAGGACACCTGGCAGAACTCCCCTGCTCTTCTGAGAAATAGTGCTGTGGGATCTTTCACACTCACCTGAGAGAGCAGACGGGACCTCGGTTTAACATCTCATCTGAAAGATCACGGGGGCGATTTTGCCGGAGCTCAGGGGTCGGGTTTGGAGGCAGGACTGCTGGCAAAATCAAAAAGATTGGCAGCAGGTCCCGAACCCGCTTCCAACCCGCCTCCAATCAATCTTCCCGGGAGTCGGGTCCCCGATTTGCGCAGGGACCCGGCACCTAGCGGCGGGAAGAGGATTATAGCCACTTACCTGCTTGTTAACAGGCAGCTAAGAGGCTTTTTCCAATTTTGACACTTCTACTGCGGGCTTCCCGACGTCGGGGAACCCCGCCAGGGTAAGTGTGGCGTGCTGTGGGTCTACTGTAATGTTTCTGTATAGATGACAGCTGCAGAAGTGGTGTGAAGGATTCAATACGACACTGGTGAGCTGCAGAGGTAAGAAAATGTTGGGAAAGTCATTTTTAATGTGTTTAGAATTTTCTGTATGTGACAAGCTTTGAAGTGTTTGTGTAGTCCCACCTTATTGGGAGAACCTCTCTCACCAGTGACAGATCGCTTCTGTAATTTCACCTGCAGCTGCCATCTGTTTTAGCCTAAGGAGAGAGTTACTGGAGAGCCTGGGTGCACGGGCTCACCTTTGTACAGTGATTGGCAGTGTTTGCAGCACCTCAATGCTGTCAAACACTGAAAAAAAATCATCTGTCAAAAAGAAATGGTGGTGGCCCCTTTAAGAAAACAGGCAGATGACGCGTCATCAACTGATGTCATCTGACACCGGCTTTCTCTTAATTGGCCAGCAGGGCGGGCTTAATAAGACCAAATGACGCAAAATAGCGTCTGTGCGTCGGACGTCGCTGGGGGCGGGACTAGAACCCAAAAGGCAGCAGTCCCGCCCCCAACGCGCCTCTTCGGGTAAGATCCCAGCCCACACCTCTGATAGTGCAGCGCTCCATCAGCACTGCACTGGAGTTTCAACGTAGATTTTGTGCTCAAGTCTCTGGAGTGGGACTTACCAAAATAATGATTCACAACTCTTTTGACACCTCCCTTCTATGGTCTTATCTGAGGCCACTACAGTTGGGCTTACTGCCCCTGGTTTAGGAAGAACAGTTATCCGGGGTTCTGGGCTCCCAATTCCGATTCACTAACCCCTGTGGGAAATTTCCATGCTGATGGATGCTAGGTGAATACATGATCGGCTCAGATGTGATGCCCTCCATGGTCAAATGGCTGACTGGCACTCCCCATCAAGGCTCACATTTGAAGAACGGCCTTTGTTGCCTAAGCCAGTGGCTCTCAAACTAGGGGGTCGTGGAGACTTTCTGGGGGGTCCGGGAAATAATATAAGTTCCAAGCTGGGCCGGCCTTACGGGAATTGTGGTGGGCGCACTCCGCTCCCGCCTCCCGGCTCGCACCAAAGGCGGAAGCGGTGTGCGGCCGACACACGCACAGCGCTGAGTGGGCCGGCTGTCTCACCTAGGAGGGGAGCGCGCGCGGAGGAGCGCTGAGAGCGCCACGAAGATCAGCAGGTAGACACGCAGTTACCAGGGCTGGTGGTGGTACCAAAAAGTTGATCGATGACAGTGTCAGGATAGACAGACTCTGCAGTGAAAGGCAGGCACACAAATCTCACTGGGATCTGTAAGCAAATACCTGTTTTCTTACAAGCATTATTAAAACACTCTTTGCATCCAGCACTTTCATATTATGAGTATTATACAGTATTATAATTTAGATGGGGGGTCCATGATTACTAATCCATTTAAAAAGGGGTCCTTCAACCTGAGAACCACTGGCCTAAGCAATTGCCACAACAAAGAAAGACTTGCATTTAGATAGCGCCTTTCACGACCTCCGGACGTCCCAAAGCGCTTCACAGCCAATGAAGTACTTTTTTTGAAGTGGAGTCACTGTTCTAATGTAGGAAACGCAGCAGCCAATTTGCTCACAGCAAGCTCCCACAAACAGCAATGTGAGAATGACCAGGTAATCTGTTTTTAGTGATGTTGGTTGAAAGATAAATATTGGCCCCAAGACACCGGGGAGAACTCCCCTGCTTTTCCTCGAAATAATGCCGTGGGATCTTTTACGTCCACCTGAGAGAGCAGACGGGGCCTCGGTTTAATGTCTCATCCGAAAGACGGCACCTCCGACAGTGCAGCGCTCCCTCAGCACTGCACTGGAGTGTCAGCCTAGCTTTTGTGCTCAAGTCTCTGGAGTGGGACTATGAACCCATGACCTTCTGACTCCAAGGCGAGAGTGCTACCCACTGAGCCACGACTGACATATTCTGAAGGAATTCACTATATTTAAAGTGCTCTGAGATATTTCCGAGCCGCCTGAAGATGCTATATAAATACAAGTCTATATTTCCTTCCACTGGGGCAAGATGTGAGGGAGCTGCTGTTGTCAGTGGGACAATAATTCAGCGAGAGCCAGCAAGTTCAGGCCCAGAGACCAAAGGGGGAGAAACCTGAAGGGAAAGAAAGTTTATTTCTCGACACTTTGTTACGCGCAGTACGCCTTTACGATTCACAAGTTCTCACTCAACACAAACCAGCAGTTGTGCCACCTTTAATCTGATTTTAGCCAAACATTTAGTCAGCTTAGTTTGAGTACAGGCAATAAGAAAATGGTTAAAAATGAAGAATATAAGAACATAAGAAATAGGAGCAGGAGAGGCCATTTAGCCCTTCGAGCCTTGCCCACCATTCAATAAGAAGAGCTTTATTTTGCTATCTTGCTAGATCCTATTTCTACCTATGTATTTCTTCCCTCTGTTTTTTTCCCTCCTATTTCATTGTGTTCTTCCCTTTGGGTCTGTGTTTCCTCATGTTTTGGACTGTCATCTATCTCTTTGATTGCCTTTGGGATTGGCCTTACCGTTTTTATTTAAGTTCGATGTAATTTCTTCCTGCCTTCTGCCTTCACTGTTTATTTAATTCTCTGCTTTCCCTTTCTCTCCTGCCTGCTCACCTTGCTTGGCCTCAACACTTGACTCTCTTGACTCTTTCCCTCTCTCTCTCTCTCTGGGCTCTTCCTCAATCTGACTGATGGTATTGGAAAGTTTAATTTCACATTCAACAACAACAACTTGCCTTTAGACAGCGCCTGTAACGTAGCAAAACGTCCCAAGGCTCTTCACAGGAGTGTTGTCCGACCACATTTGAAATTCCCAGAGGACAATGAGTGCAGGCTTAAACCTAAGGGGGTAGAGTTTCCGCTCGGTTGCATTGGTTTATTCGGCATAATTCGCCCGAAGTCGGTGTACCCGATGCAAGAGATCGTGGAATTTTAAGCGCAAATTGCGTTCAGCGCAATTCGAGTTTCCGCGGTCTTCTGCGCTAGTTTCAAAAAACATCGCGCTGGAAGCTGGCCCCGCTCACAAAACTGGCCGCACCCCCCCCCCCCCCCGGGATCGAATTGATCACCATTGGGAGTTTCCGCTAATTAAGCTCGTTTGCGGCCTTTGCGCAGGCTCTAAAAGTTAAGCTGCGTCTTTTGGGCGTAAGGACACCATTGGCATGATTTAAAAGCTTTTGAATATAATATTTGACGTAAGAAAACTACTAGGCACTTGGTCTAAGCGTTAAACAAAGCTTTAATCAACTATTTTACAACATGGAGGTCTAGTTGGCCTTCACTAGTTCCTGTTAAAGAATGTCCTGAGCAAGCCGGGCCCATGCCCGAGTATTTATATTCTCCCTGGACAGCGCCACCAGCAGGCCGCCCAGTATTATGTCATAAGTCATGAATGACAAGATTCATGTCAATATTTCTAAACATTTACTAAGAAAGTGACTACTGCACCCCAGTGTAAATAACAAATAGTTCTGCATATTTTCTAAAAGTTATTTTCAGTCATTTAAAATCGGGTTACTCGCTGGTGGTAGATTGAAATTGATTAAAAATGCTTATTTTTATGGTGATAAACCCATTTTCAGCTGTGTTGATCAAACTACACCAAGTTACCACTCTTAAATATATCAAGGAATATTTTTTAAAGTGAATTATTTAAAAAATTGGGCCGTATTTTGCGACCCCCCCCATGGGTACGACGAGGTGCCCCACAAGTGCCGGTTTCAGGCATGCGAAGCGCACGCGCTAAAACCCGGAACTTGTGATCTGTCAAGAATCCTCTTGACGGATCATCCGCCTGTCCGGGAAAAGGGCCTCCGCGGGCGGAGAGTGGCGCTTTCTGCAGAACCTCCGCCCGTTGAGTGACTGTCAAAGTCTTATGCCTGGTAAAAGCAGGCATAAGGCCAGCTTTTACCGGATTAAGAGTGTTGAAAAATAAAAAAAATAATAATTTGATAACTCATTTATAAATTAAAAATACGCTTCAAAAAGGTAAGTTTATTTTTAGCCCTGTAAAAGCATTTAATTTTTTTTTTAATGAAAACAAATTGAAAAATATTTAATTAGATGGAATTTTAATTTTAATTATGTAATTAAAAAATATATTTTTAATATTTTAGTGTGTTTTTAAATGTGATCCCCATTCATACTTTTGACAGTTCTGTCCCTACAGACCTGTCAAAAGTATGAAGGGGGATTCCCTACTTTCATTGGTTTCCCATGGCCCACGTGATCCCAGGGGTGCTTGCGAACCGCCTGCGCCCCTGGGATACCTGGGCCTCTGACCCTGGGATACCTGGGCCTCTGCCCCTGGGATACCTGGGCCTCTGTCCCTGGGATACCTGGGCCTCTACCCCTGGGATACCTGGGCCTCTGCCCCTGGGATACCTGGGCCTCTGCCCCTGGGATACCTGGGCCTCTGCCCCTGGGATACCTGGGCCTCTACCCCTGGGATACCTGGGCCTCTGCCCCTGGGATACCTGGGCCTCTACCCCTGGGATACCTGGGCCTCTACCCCTGGGATACCTGGGCCTCTGCCCCCTGGGATACCTGGGCCTCTGCCCCCTGGGATACCTGGGCCTCTGCCCCTGGGATACCTGGGCCTCTGCCCCTGGGATACCTGGGCCTCTGACCCTGGGATACCTGGGCCTCTGCCCCTGGGATACCTGGGCCTCTGCCCCTGGGATACCTGGGCCTCTGCCCCCTGGGATACCTGGGCCTCTACCCCTGGGATACCTGGGCCTCTGCCCCTGGGATACCTGGCCCTCTGCCCCTGGGATACCTGGGCCTCTGCCCCTGGGATACCTGGGCCTCTACCCCTGGGATACCTGGGCCTCTGCCCCTGGGATACCTGGGCCTCTGCCCCTGGGATACCTGGGCCTCTGCCCCTGGGATACCTGGGCCTCTGCCCCTGGGATACCTGGGCCTCTGCCCCTGGGATACCTGGGCCTCTGCCCCTGGGATACCTGGGCCTCTACCCCTGGGATACCTGGGCCTCTGCCCCTGGGATACCTGGGCCTCTGCCCCTGGGATACCTGGGCCTCTGCCCCTGGGATACCTGGGCCTCTACCCCTGGGATACCTGGGCCTCTGCCCCTGGGATACCTGGCCCTCTGCCCCTGGGATACCTGGGCCTCTGCCCCTGGGATACGTGGGCCTCTGCGCATTTCCAAGAGGAGAGGCCCAGGATCGCAAGTCTCGGGATCTACGGCACCAGCAGGTAGGTTCGTAGATTATTTTCCGATCGGAGGCATCCGCCCGCAGCAAGACTCCGATCGAAAAATCATGCCCAATATGTTTTAAAACGCTGCCTGATCGCGCTGGTATCATGGCAGATTTTGTGTTCGGCAATATGCAAAGGAGTTTGAGCGGAAACTCGAGGAAAAAACACTTCACACACGAACGCAACTTTGGGTGCAATTTGGGCTGGGATCGCCGATTGCGCCCAAAGTGGAAACTCATGGCCAAGAAGCTAAAGCAAGGAACGCAAAGAAATGTTTGGGCGCTTCCCTTCCACAACCAGCTTTGTCATTAAAAAAAGAAAGGTGTGCATTTATATAGCGCCTTTCACGACGACTGGACGTCCCAAAGCGCTTTACAGCCAATGAGGTAGTTTTTGAAGTGCAGTCACTGTTGTAATGTGGGAAACGCGGCAGACAATTTGCGCACAGCAAGCTCCCACAAACAGCCATGTGATAATGACCAGATAATCTGATTTAGATGTTGATTGAGGGATAAATATTGGCCAGGACACAGGGGAAAATTCCTCTGCTCTTCTTCGAAATAGTGCCACAGGATCTTTTACCATCCACCTGAGAGCATAGACGGGGCCTCGGTTCAACATCTCATCTGAAAGACGGCACCTCTGACAGTGCAGCGCTCCCTCAGCACTGCACTGGGTGTGTCAGCCTAGATTTTTTGTGCTCAAGTCTCTGGAGAGAAAAGAAAGAATCAACTTGCATTTATATAATGCCTTTCATGTCTGCGGGAAGTCCCAAAGTGCTTCAGATCCAATGAATTACTTTTGAAACAGAGTCACTCATGCTTTATCGGTAACCACAGCAGCCAGCTTGTGCACAGGAAGGTCCCACAGAATGGCAGGACTCTGACGAACGACTGGTTAATCTGTTCTTGGTGTTGCTGGTTGAGGGATGAATGTTGGCCAGGTGACCGAGGTAAAAACCCTTGCTGTTCTTTCAATTGCAACATAGCATCTTTTACATCTGCCTGAGAGGGAAGATGGGTTTAGCCTCTTATCCAAAAGACAGCACCGCCACCAATGCAGGGCTCCCTCAGTACTGCACCGAAGTCAGCCTAGATTACGAGGGAGAAATTCGGTTGGTTAGCGCCTCCCATTAGCGCCTGGGTGGGGCGCTAACGGGGCACTAAGGGGTTAGCGACTGGGCGCGGTGAATACAGTGATGCCCGCATACTTCCGTGCCGGTTTAGCGCTGGTACTGCCTAGGCCTCTAGCGCCTCGCAGATCGTGACGTCATAAAGTGCGCAGCGCACCCGTTACCGCCCCGGATGTGAAATCGCCTCCCGCCCCCTGCTGTATCGCCGGGCGCGAACAACGGCAGGAAGAGGAGGCGTTGTCAACTGGGCTGGCCGCTTGGGGAGCGCTAATTAAAGGGAATGGTTTTCAGGTCGGCCAACCTTTATTATTTGCACCAGTCTGGTGCCTGCGCAAAGTTTTTGACGATTCATTGCTGCAAGAGGTCCAAGCCCGCCTCTTGGTGAGAGTGTTTGGGGCTGTAATGGCAGTCGCCCAGGTCACCTTGCAAAACAGAACTGCCGACAACTAGCTTGTGCACCATCACTGGCCCTTCCCTTTAAGCGAGGGCGGCAGCCTCTGATGCGGTTAGCGATGCGCTCCAAATTGTTCAGCGCTCTGCCGCTACCGTCCCGCACTCGGACTTTGGTGCCCCAAGAGAAGTGGTTAGCGCTTGATTTAACGCTCCACTTCCCTCTTGGAACGCTAAAGCTGAATTTCCCGGCGGGAGAGAATCATTAGCGCCTGGCGTTACTTTTTCTACTTTTCAAAAGTTAGCGCCCCAACTGGGGCTGTACCCCAAATTTGGAGCCCGTCCTAGAATTGGGGCTTAAACCCACGACCTTCTGACTCCGAGGCGAGGCAAGATCGACACTGGACTGCCCAACTGCTTTAACCTCCAGAGGAACTTTCATCTCTTTAGACCTCAAAGGTATAATAATAAAACTCCAGAATACCCAGCTAACCTTACATCCTACGTTATTCGTTCCTGACACGTTGCCTTCCTTGGAGTGACCTTTCCATGATCCCAACAGGTCAGGAGTGAGCATGCTCAACACACTGTCCGTGCTCTCTGTCTGTACTCATCCTCACGTCAACAAAAGCGAAATTCTGCGGACGCTGGCAATCTGAATGAGAAACAGGAAATGCTGGAAACACTCAGCAGGTCAGGCAGCATCTGTGGAGAGAGAAACAGAGTCAACGTTTCAGGTCGGTAAACTGGAAGATGTTCGAGGTTATTCTTACTACCCTCAATCCGCTTCTTAATGAGATATTCATCCAGCCATTTAAAAACAATGTTAATTAACACAGTATCAGTTGCTTTATCTGGGAGTCTGTTAAATATAACATTCCTCCTCGCTGTCCCGTCCGGGCTTATTAATTCTATACTCGCGTCCTTTAATTCTGCATGTACAGTTCCAGCCTACATTATCCATTCCTCTCAGCATTTTAAAAACATATCTCTGATGGAATGTTTGCTGTTTCTACATTGGATGCACTGTGCGTCTAGTAATCAGGCGAGGATTTCAAGACAGGCGCGTGCTGCACTTATGCACAACTCTCCTTTGGCTCAGAGGATGATCACGGAAGAATTCTATTCTGTGAAAAACACAGTTTCACCACGAGCAAGCTCTGCATACAAACTGGCAAAGCACCCTCCTTCTGTGATCTGGAGTGCCCTGCTTGAAAGGGTGGTAGAAGCAGATTCAATAAGGACTCTCGAGGGGCACTTGGATAAATATTTCAAGGGCAAACCTTTGCAGGGCTGTGAGGAAAGGGCAGGGGACTGGGACTGATTGGGTAGCTCTTTCTAAGAGCTGGCATAGGCACGACGGGCCGAATGGACTCCTTCTGTGCTGTATCACTCTATGATTCTATGATCATTAGCAAGCTGAAAGCCCTGAATTACGGAGAGCAGCTCTCCATACTGTTGCCTCATTAAGCTTCATTTCATTTCCTGCTCACTTTGTTAAAATTTGCTCATTAAATGCTGCCTATGTTCAACAGTCCATTAGCTTTCGTCTCTTGAGAATCACTTGAAATATTTTGCAGGCTTTTGATCCCCTATCTCGCTCTCTCTGTCCCTTCAGTGTGTTGTCCTTGCTATGTCGTTCCAGGAACAAACAGTCCTCTTCTTCTGAGCCAATTTCTCCATTTTTCAAGCAATCTTAATTTCTGCTGGTTCAGACCTGGATTCTGACGCATTAAAGAGATAGAAACATAGAAAAATAGGAGCAGGAGTAGGCCAATCGGCCCTTCGAGCCTGCTCCGCCATTCAATATGATCATGGCTGATCCTCTATCTCAATACCATATTCCCGCTCTCTCCCCATACCCCTTGATGCCTTTTGTGTCCAGAAATCTATCTATCTCCTTCTTAAATACATTCAGTGACTTGGCCTCCACAGCCTTCTGTGGTAGAGAATTCCACAGGTTCACAACCCTCTGAGTGAAGAAATTTCCCCTCATCTCAGTCCTAAATGTCCTACCCCGTATCCTGAGACTGTGACCCCTCGTTCTAGAGCCCCCAGCCAGGGGAAACATCCTCCCTGCATCCAGTCTGTCTAGCCCTGTCAGAATTTTATACGTTTCAATGAGATCCCCTCTCATTCTTCTGAACTCTAGTGAATACAGGCCTAGTCGACCCAATCTCTCCTCATACGACAGTCCTGCCATCCCAGGAATCAGTCTGGTGAACCTTCGCTGCACTCCCTCTGTGGCAAGTATACCCTTTCTTAGGGAAGGAGACCAAAACTGCACACAGTACTCCAGGTGTGGTCTCACCAAGGCCCTGTACAACTGTAGCAAGACATCCTTGCTCCTGTACTCAAATCCTCTTGCAATGAAGGCCAACATACCATTTGCCTTCCTAACTGCTTGCTGCACCTGCATGTTTGCTTTCAGTGACTGGTGTACAAGGTCCCTCTGTACATCAACATTTCCCAATCTATCACCATTTAACTAACACTCTGCCTTTCTGTTTTTCCTACCGAAGTGGATAACTTCAGATTTATCCACGTTATACTGCATCTGCCATGTATTTGCCCAATGATCAGTGGTACCTGTGATTATAAAGTGATGGCAGATGTTTTGATGTCACAGGGACCCGTTTTCAAACTGCCTCGCTCAAAATGATGGACCACACAAGAGTTTGAGGAGCTGGGCGATACGCTTGCAATTATAGCTAATATAATGAAATCAGACACACTTACAGTACTGTGGATGAAAAATACTATCAATTTGCTTGCGAAGAAAAATAGGACTCATTTAGGAAGTCGAATGGAATGTTCCTTCAATGTCTCATTTACAGGCAGAGTCTAGAAAGTGAAGCTATCATGTAAGGATAAAACATCATGGGGTCGACACTGTAACGCTCAGTGCTTATTTAGATCATGTATGTTGAGCGCAGGTGACAGTATTCATTTTTTTATTCATTCATGGGATGTGGGCATCGCTGGCAAGGCCAGCATTTATTGCCCATCCCTAATTGCCCCTTGAAAAGGTGGTGGTGAGCCGCCTTCTTGAACCACTGCAGTCCGTGTGGTGAAAGTGCTCCCACAGTGCTGTTAGGGAGGGAGTTCCAGGATTTTGACCCAGCGACGATGAAGGATCGGCCGATATATTTACAAGTTAGGATAGTGTGTGACTTGGGGGGGAACTTGGAGGTGGTGGTGTTCCCATGCGCCTGCTGCCCTTGTCCTTCTAGGTGGAAGAGGTCGCGGGTTTGGGAGGCGCTGCCGAAGAAGCCTTGGCGAGTTGCTGCAGTGCATCTTGTAGATGGTACACACTGCAGCCACGGTACGCCGGTGGTGGAGGGAGTGAATATTTAAGGTGGTGGATGGGGGTGCCAATCTAGCGGGCTGCTTTGTTCTGGATGCTGTCAAGCTTCTTGAGTGTTGTTGGAGCTGCACTCATCCAGGCCATTGGAGAGTATTCCATCACACTCCTTACTTGTGCCTTGTAGATGGTGGAAAGGCTTTGGGGAGTCAGGAGGTGAGACACTCGCCGCAGAATACCCAGCTTCGGAGCTGTTGAGGCTTGAGGTCTGCTGTACACCACTTGTGCAGAGTGAGCCATCATCCGAGGCGCCGAGAGACTGTGTATCAGGCACGGACTAGATGCATTAAGGGCCCAAGAAATATGCTACTGAGCTGATGGTCTTTTAACACGGAACCAGTGTCTTTTGTTGTCAGCATGCTTGGTATCTGTTGCTTGACACATTTAATAGGTCAAAGGACAAATGTCATGGAATGCAGAATGCTCTGATAAAACACAAGCATTTGGGAAAGTATTTGACTGGTTGTCAGAGAGCTGTGCATTCTCCCTCTGTGACACTCTACCAAGCTTGCACTGAAGTGAAGGGCAGCAGGCGCATGGGAACACCTCCAAGTTCCCCATCAAGTCTCACACCATCCTGACTTGGACATATTCCTTCATGGTCGCTAGGTCAAAATCCTGGAACTCCCTACCTAGCAGCAGTGTGGGAGTTGCTTCACCACACGGACTGCAGCGATTGAGGAAGGCGTCTCACCACCACCTTCTCAAGGGCAACTAGATACGGGCAATAAATGCCGGCCTTGCCAGTGACGCCCACATCCCGAGAATGAATTTTAAAGAAAGAAGCATTGTAAGGTGAGATTGTAACGTTAAGCAAAGTTTGAATGCACTTACCATGGCAATTGTTCAGAGGCCAGGAAATATCTTTCTCCCCTATTGCCAGAATCAGTCCTCAAGCCTTGACTAATACTGTCACCTGCACTCAACTTAGATCATCTACATAAGCACTAAGCATTTTTATCTTTTTCCTTCTTTCTTTCTTTCTTTCGTAGTGTGAACTCGGAATAACGATCCTTGTTTTCACGCATTTCTACTGAGTGGAAATCCGATGCGCACGTATTCAGACTGTGACAATCGATAGCTCTCTCTGTATCTATACGTGCGACAAATGTTATTTTTCTACCCGATGGTAAGAATAGAATTCCGAAGATAATAGGAGAGAATAAGGAATTTAATACTTCCAGCTGCTGCTGCTGCTGCCCATGAGCAGCAAATTAGTTCAGATGATGGATGATGGAAGGGAGATAGAAGTGTATTTAGGGAAGCGTACAGAGCAGGTCTCGATACATTTGCAGTAGCTGAAGGCTAAGCGGGAGAATAGGATACAGGCGCTAATTTAACATTGGAATTTAAAATTGCATTATTTCAGATTAACAAGTGTCCTCAGTTCATAGAATCATAGAATCACAGAATGATACATCATAGAGGAGGCCATTCGGCCCATCGAGCCTGTGCCAGCCCTTTGGTAGAGCTCTCCAATTAATCCCACTCCCCATAGCCCCGTCATTTTTTTCCCTTCAAATTTTTATGCAATTCTCTTTTGAACGTTACTATTGAATCTGCTCCCGCCACCTTTTCAGGCAGCGCGTTGTAGAGCACAACAGCTCGCTGTGTAAAACAATGGCCTAGAAATTCGGGTGGCCGGCTTGCCGCGGGGGTAAGGATCGCGTGCGCTCTTACCTACCGCGCCTGCCGTTGTGTTTCGGGCCCACAGGAACTTCGGGTCCTGGGCCTCTCCCTAGTGCCGGCGCGCAGTGCTTGCGTGTCCCAGGGGCGCAGTTAGTGCGATGCGACTCCTGGGATCACGTGGGCCATGGAGAGCCAATGGCAGCAGACCATCTTTCATTCATAGATTTGACAGGAAGACCTGTCAAATCTATGAATACAAATCGCCCCCAAAAGAACAGCTAAACCTCAAATAATTTTTTTAAAATCCCATCACATTAATAAAATAACTATAGTTAAATAAATGAACCACTTTAAACAAAAATTTAAATTTTTGAAAAAATTTAAATTCTTTTTAAAAGTTATAAAAATAAACTTACCTTTCTTCAAAGTCTCTAAAAAAGATAAACCTGTTGAAATTTTTTTTAAATTATACTTAATTAACTACTTACCTTGTTCAAAAGGGGTCTTACGCCTCCTTTTTACTTGTGTAAAATCTTCCATACTTACCCTCGCATTGAAACCTGAAAAAAAACCTAAGTGTGCTGCGTGCGCACAGCCTGTAGTGCGCACGCAGTTCACCTAGGAACCGCCCCCTTTGCCATACCGGAAGTGCCGGTTTCCCGCGCATGCGCAGTGCATGCAGGAAACCAGCACTTCGGGACTGAATACGGGTGAGTACACAGCGGGTACTCTCCCGTATTCGGCTGAATTTTTGGGCCAATGTTTCCTCATGTCGCCTCTGGTTCTTTTACCGATCACCTTAAATCTGTGTCCTCTGGTTACCGACCCTTCTGCCACTGGAAATAGTTTCTCCTTATTTACTCTATCAAAACCATTCGTGATCATGAGGTTTAGATTAGCTATGGAAAAGGACAGGGAGCAATCTAGAGTAAAAATACTTAATTGGATGAAGGCAAATTTCAGTGGGTTGAGAACGGATCTGGCTCGGGTAAATTGGAATCAAAGAATGGCAGGCAAAACTGGAATCGAACAATGGGCTGCCTTCAAAGAGAAGATGGTTCAGGTCAAGTCGAGGTACATTCCCACGAGGGGGAAAGGTAGGGCAACAAAAGCCAGAACTCCCTGGATGACGAAAGAGATAGAGAGTAAGATGAAGCAGAAAAAGAGCGTGTGTGACAGATGTCAGGTTGAGAATACATTGAGAATCAGGCTGAATATAGAAAGTTCAGAGGGGAAGTGAAAAAGAAAATAAGAGAGGCAAAGTGAGAGTATGAGAATAGGTTGGCAGCTAACATAAAAGGGAATTCAAAAGTCTTCTATAGGCATATAAATAGTAAAAGGGCAGTAAGAGGAGGGGTGGGGCCAAAAAGGATTTCAGACCAAAAGGAGACCCACCGACGCACCGTGGCTGCAGTGTGTACCATCTCCAAGATGCACTGCAGCAACTCGCCAAGGCTTCTTCAGCAGCGCCTCCCAAACCCGCGTCCTCTTCCACCTAGAAGGACAAGGGCAGTGGGCGCATGGGAACACCACCACCTCCAAGTTCCCCTCCAAGTCACACACCATCCTGACTTGGAAATATATCGCGTTTCTTCATCGTCGCTGGGTCAAAATCCTGGAACTCCCTCCCTATCAGCACTGTGGAAGCACCTTCACCACACGAACTGCAGCGGTTCCAGAAGGCGGCTCACTACCGCCTGCATGATGCTGTTTCTCATCTGAGCCTGCCAATGGGCGAGCAGCCAGCCTGATGCTTTAATTATGCAAATCGGGGTCCTACACCGGTTTTTAAACCCCAGTTGCAATTTGCAGGTATAAATGGGCGGAGCATGCGCTGTGCACCCTCTGCTCATTTGTACCAGGCATTGAGCGGACACCAGCTCTTCAAGCCTTCAGGAACACTGGGTTCCTCCATCTCTGGTCTCTCGTGCATCCCCCACTTCCTTCACTCGGTAGCACACTTGCCTCTGAGTCAGAAGGTTGTGGATTCAAGTCCCTCTCCAGAGGCTTGAGCACAAAAACCTAGGCTGATACTCCTGTGCAGTGCTGAGGGAGTGCTGCACTGTCGGAGGTGCCGTCTCTCAGATGAGACGTTCAACCGAGGCCCCGTCTGCTCTCTCAGGTGGACGTAAAAGTTCCCATGGCACTATTTCGAAGAAGAGCAGGGGAATTATCCCCGGTGTCCTGTCCAATATTTATCCCTCGACCAACATCACTAAAACAGATTATCTTGTCATTATCACATTGCTGTTTGTGGGAGCTTGCTGTGCGCAAATTGGCTGCCGTGTTTCCCACATTACAACAGCGACTACACTTCAAAAGTACTTCATTGGCTATAAAGCGCTTTGGAACTTCTGGTAGTCATGAAAGGCGCTATAGAAATGCAAGTCTTTCTTTCTTTCTTTCACTCCACCATTGGTGGCCGTGCCTTCAGCCGCCTGGGCCCTAAGCTCTGGAATTCCCTCCCTAATCCTCTCCGCCTCTCTACCTCTCTTTCCTTCTTTAAGACGCGCCTTAAAACCTACCTCTTTGACCAAGCTTTCGGTCACCTGTCCTAATATCTCCTTATGTGGCTCGTTTTGTTTTGTCCGATAACGCTCCTGGGAAGCGCCTTGGGACGTTTTATTGCGTTTAAAGGCGCTGTAAAAATGCAAGTCGCCTCTCAAACAGTTACAGGCGGAGTGCACTTGCCCACTGAGACAGCAGCACCGCGTTTACATCGAAAGGAGTTGAGCGAGATTTTGTCTAATTCATGATCAAAAAGAATCCATTATCCTGTGACATCCTGCACCGGGCAAGCCACGTGCAATGAATTGGCTAATGCCAAAGCTGTCTCTGCTCAAAAAACAACCAAAAGATGGTATTGTCATTCGGAAGCTGCCGGCGAAGTACAAGCCAATAATCCAGTCTTAGAACCCAGCTGGTAAGCAGGCCAGTCAAGGCTGGCTCTGAGGGTTTATGATGTCATCTGACCCCTTCAATTGGATTACTGCCTTGCAATCCGCTTGAACTCGTACAGCCTCTCAGGCCGGTGTGGCTTATAGTTTTAACCGCTGACCCTGATCTGTAACATATCAAGGTGACTAAACTTACCCTGTGTTATAAAGAAATCATCCTCCTGGGGCTCGGTCCAGTTGCCAAGGCGTGACTTATTACTAAAAGGGCTTACGGCTTGTCAGCTGTGGCTCAGTGGGTAGCGCACTCTCGCCTCTGAGTCAGAAGGCCGTGGGTTCAAGTCCCACTCCAGAGACTTGAGTGCATAATCCAGACTGACACTCCCAGAGCAGTGCTGGGGGAGTGCTGCACTGTCGGAGGTGCTGTCTTTTACATGAGACGTTAAACCGAGGCCCCGTCTGTCCTCTCAGGTGGATGTAAAAGATCCCATGGCACTATTTCGAAGAAGAGCAAAGGAGTTCTCCCTGGTGTTCTGGCCAATATTTACCCTTCAATCAACATCGCTAAAACAGATTATCTGGTCATTATCACATTGCTGTTTGTGGGAGCTTGCTGTGCACAAATTGACTGTCGCGTTTCCCACATTAAAACAGTGACTACACTTGAAATGTTTTCTTTCTTTCTTTTTCTTTCTTTCTTCCTTTCTTTCGGAGCAGGCTCAAAGAGCTGTATGGCCTACTCCTGCTCCTAATTCTTTTGTTCTTATGTTTTCTACCCTTTTTTCCATCTTTCTATCATTCTTTTGTTCTTTCTTCGTCCACAAATCCGTTCTTGACGGATGTCGTTCCAATGTTGTAATTCCAGCCTCCGCTCGCCATTTACTTCCTCTCAGTAGCTCCTCTCAACTCATGTTCTCCTCACTAATCAGGAGGTTAGGATGTCCAGCCACTGGGCTGATACCGTCGATGCTGCTGTTCAGTCAGGTTGTTAGAGAGTACCAACAACAGAAAACGCTGGAAAAACTCAGCAAGCCAGGCAACATCCGTGGAGAGAGAAACAGAGTTAACGTTTCAGGTCGAAACCCTTCGTCAGAACTGAGAAAAAAAGCAGAAAATGAAACAGATAAAAAAGCAAGGGGGAGGCTGGGGGGAGGAATGAAATAACAAAAGGGGTGGTCTATGGTAAGCAGAGACATTAAGAGATGCTCAAGGCAAGACGAGATGGTAATGGGACAGTTTAAGAAACAAAAGGTGGCTCAGAAGTGTGAAGTGTGAAATGCTGGCAGAATGAGAGACAGCTGCCGTGGGGGGAGAGAGAGAAAAAATGAAATAGGTACAAACCAAAAGGGTGGATAAAATGTATATATATATATATGTGGTAGGGGCCGAGGTTATGATCTGAAATTGTTGAACTCGATATTGAGTCCGGAAGGCTGTACGACAAACCACCTATTGCCTCATCTCCACCCACCACTGCCCCCACATGTGCTTAAAGAAGCCCCAGTCCATGTGGGAGACACATCGGGCTGGATTTTGAATGACCCATGGAGTCGGGTTTGGAGGCGTGTGGGGGGTTAAATTTGCGGGGTCGGGGTTTCCGGCCCCATCCCGACTCCATCCCGCCTCCACGCAATTTTGACATAATCAGTCGCGGGGTTCCCGACTCCGTCCCGCCTTCAAGAGGTGGGAGAGGCCATTAAAGCCCTTAACAAGCTGTAAATTGGCACTGTAATGCCATTTTGAAATGCTGTAGCTAGTTTAACCCTCTTCTGACGTGAAGTACGCCTGGTGTGAAACACTCCAGTGAAACCTGGCGGGAGCACAAATGGACAGCTGGCTATCAGCTGCAGGTCCACTATTACAACGGAGATGTGATGAAGGTAGTAGTACTATTAGGTCTGAATGTCGCCTCTGATGCTGCTGCATTGAATGTCTTCAGAGACTGCCTGGGAGGACTTGCTTGGCAAAAAATCTCTCTCTCTCTCTCTCTCCCCTCTACACCACGCCCCCCCCAAGCCAGGCAGGCCCTCTCTCACCAACAGTCTCGGAGACTAGCCAGTCAGCAATGATGACATCATCAGAGGCGACTTTCAGACTGAAAACACTAATTAGTTCATGGGTTCCCACATGCTCCAACTCAATTGCCCAATTAAGTGAAAATTGCATCAGGCATCCACATTAATCTGGAGTCGGGGGGGGGAAACACGAAATGCGGATTACACGACCCCAACCCGACCCCAAGACAAAATCCAGCCCATCATCTTCAACAAGACAAAGTCACTTCCATGAAACCACACTGCTGTTCCCTCAGAGCAAAAAGTCCAGAAAGAATCAAAGTGTATCAATGTGACATAATCTCATCTAGAGATGTGTATCTTATTATGCTTTAATACAGTCATTATATTTTCTGGGAGAAAGTGAAAGAATATCTGAATGCACAGTGGGAGATGAATCACACGAAGGTTATCCCTGGATAAAGCACTAATTTGCAGCAGCCTACATTGTCCAAGAGAAATCAAAGGCAAAAGAACAAGGCAGCAATTTGAGCAGAGTGGTTGGCTGAGAGCAGGTGTGAATGAAATATCCACCAACACACACACGGCCCCAATCCAGTTCTCCCTTTGGATAATTAGAGCAGAAGGTGAAAGAGAAGTTAATTATGGGGAAAGAGGCACGAGGGACTGTTTCAAGGGCATCTCGGGTATTCTCTTTGTATAATGTCGTGCTTAGTATTCTGAGTGTACAGGCACGGTTTGATACTTTTTATGCTTAATTAGGTGTATAATTTTTTGCTGTTATCTAGACTAAAACTGCAGTTGTGGGCATTGAATCCATCTCATTTCCAATTAACATATAAAACCAAAGCCTTTCCACCATCTACAAGGCACAAGTGTGATGGAATACTCTCCACTTGCCTGGATGAGTGCAGCTCCAACAACACTCAAGAAGCTCGACACCATCCAGGACAAAGCAGCCCGCTTGATTGGCACCCCGTCCACCACCTTAAACATTCACTCCCTCTACCACCGGCGTACCGTGGCTGCAGTGTATACCATCTACAAGATGCGCTGCAGTAACTCGCCAAGGTTTCTTCGGCAGCACCTCCCAAACCTGTGACCTCTACCACCTAGAAGGACAAGGGCAGCAGTCGCATGGGAACACCACCACCTCCAAGATTCCCTCCAAGTCACACACCATCCTGACTTGGAAAGGTATCGCCATTCCTTCATCGTCGCTGTGTCAAAATCCTGGAACTCCCTCCCTAACATCACTGTGGGAGTACCTTCACCACAAGGACTGCAGCGGTTCAAGAAGGCGGCTCAGGGTAATTAGGGATGGGCAATAAATGGTCGCCTTGCAAGCGACGCTCACATCCCATGAACAAATTTTTTAAAATGCTAGAAACTAGCATTTTAAGCATGAGCCATCTTCCAAGATCTTTTGATTTAAGTGTGTTACAATATTGTATTTCATACAAAGTATGTATATGAATATACAAACCAACCTAGTCAGAGTATAATGATTGGCAGCCATAATTATCACTAAATCACATTTGTTTTTAACTAATTTTCTCCCCTCCCCTTTCTCTCCTCCCTCACCCCTTCCCCCAACCCAAAGACCCTGCCTGGATTATAGACCATAGGTACTGATAGCTCTCCAACAGCCTGAGCCAGTGGCTATTCTTTATAAGTGAACCGAGACTGGACTTCCCTCCCTTAGGTCCTCCACCTCCCTCTCCTTGTTCAAGACCTTCCTTAAAACTTACTTCCATCGAACAAGCATTTGAAGAAACTTCTTTACCCAGAGAACGGTGGGAATGTGGAACTCGCTACCACAGGGAGTGGTTGAAGCGCACGGTATAGATGCATTTAAGGGGAAGCTAGAGAAGCATTTGAGGGAGAAGGGAATAGAGGGCTATGCTGATAGATTTAGATGAGGAAAGACGGCAGGAGGCTCGAGTGGAGCATAAACGCCGGCATGGACTGGTTGGGCCGAATGGCCTCTTTCTGTGCCTATGTAATCAGCCCTGACTGATGATAAACCAGTTTTGTTCTGTGGCGTGGCTCATGGGAAATCGGATGATATGCTGGGGTAGAAACTTGTCTCGGGTGGGAGTGCTAAACGGGCCATTTATACGCTCGGCCTGCTAGTCAGCTCTGTTTGAAGTCTGGGGAACTGAATATCGGGCTGGGCGTATAACAGATGGCCGATGCAATACTGCCCAGGACGAATTTCTACTCTTATGAATGCAGGATCATTAATCCATGTAATACCCATTATATTATTCTGCTGCTATGGTGGATCTGCGCCTTTTTAAAGCCGCACTGTCTAAATATTGCAAATGGGACCTGAGATCAATTGCAGGCTAATTCTTCTTAGAGGTGTCCTGAGGTCAATTGGTTGGAGTGGGGGGAGGGGGGGGGGGGTGATTGGCAGCTGGTAAATTCCTGGTTCTTCCCCAAGATCAGAAAAAAAAATCCTTCAGGAATACAAAAGTGAGGAAATGGTGCTTCAGTCAGAGCCTTGGTCAGACCCCACCTGGAGTACCGCGTTCAGCTTCGAGCCCACAGCGCAGACACACCAGAATGGTACCAGGGCTTAAAAGATTAAATTCGGAGGACATCTTGCATAAACTCAGCTTTCGTTCCCTTGAGTTTACAGGATTTGAGGGCTGATCTAATCGAGGTGTTTAAAATGATAGAAGGATTCGATAGGGTAGATACAGAGAAACTATCTCCTCTGGTGGAAGAACAAGGGGGGACAATCTTATAATTAGAGCCAGGCCATTCAGGAGTGAAATCACAAAGCATGTTTTCACCCAAAAGATGGTGGAAATTTGGAACTCTCTCCCCAAAAAAAAGGTTATGGATGCTGGGAGAATTGAATCGTTCAAGCCTGAGATAGATAGATTAATTCAATAGCATTATTGGGAAGACCAAACGCGGATTGGGTGACCGCTTTGCGGAACATCTCCGTTCAGTCTGTAAGTATGATCCCGAGCTTCCAGTCGCCTGTCACTTTAATTCTCCGCTTCACTCCCACTCTGACCGCTCTGTCCTCGGCCTCTTACACTGTTCCAATGAAGCTCAACGTAAGCTCGAGGAACAAAACCTCATCTTTCGATTCGGCACTTTATAGCCTTCTGGACTCAACATTGAGTTCAACAATGAGTTCAACAATTTCAGACTATAACCCCTGCCCCCATTTTTTCAGGCGGCAGCTGTTGATGATTCTGCCATCCCCATTTGCAACATTTAATCTCTCCTGTCTTCCATCCTAGCACAGACCGTCCCTTTTATTCCTTCCTCCCCTCCCCTGCCCCTTTCCCTGCCTCTGTACTTGCTTAAAACCTGTTACATCTCCAACTTTTTCCAGTTCTGATGAAGGGTCACAGACCTGAAACATTAACTTTGTTTCTCTCTCCACGGATGCTGCCTGGCCTGCTGAGTGTTTCCAGCATTTTCTGTTGTTATTTTATATAGATTAATGTTAGGTATGGGTATCTAGGCAAATGGAGCAGTGCGGCTAAATGGAGTTGAGGTGCAGATTGGCCACCATCTAATTGAATGGTGGAACAGCCTCGAGGGGCTGAACGGCCTCCTCCTGTTCGTATGAAATGGCTTTCTTTCAACCCCTCCCCCTTTTCCCAGCTTTATCCTTGCTTTAAATCTATTTTATTTCCTGCTTTTTTCCAGTTCTGACGAAAGGTCTTCGACCTGAAACCTTAACTCTGTTTCTCTCTCCACGGATGCTGCCTGGCCTGCTGAGTTTTTCCAGCGTCGTCTGTTGTTATTTCGGATTTCCAGCATCCGCAGTATTTTGCGATCGTTTTTTTTTAAGATGGTTTTGCATTTGTAGCTCAGCGCAAAGGGCTGGAGTGTGGTGGGCACACGCTGGATATTTAATAGATAGGCACGATCAGTGATGGCACAGCCTATCTCACAGTTCTAGGTTGTCTTCTTTGCCATTTGTAAGGCCCTGTGAAGAATAAACCTGCGTGAAGTCAGTCTTCGTTTCAGGAGTGTTCTGCCCAAAACTGCGTGTAGGACATAGATAAATGGAAGAAATTAAGGGACTTCTTAAACACAGAATAATAAATTCTCCTTTGTAAGACGTGCAGAAATCGCCCCTCGCCCCATCCAACAGTTTCCAAAGTTCAGACCCGTCGAACAGACAGCACAAAACCCAATGGGCTGGATTTTGATACTGGGGCGAGTTGGGGTCGTGTTATCCACCCGACTGCAATTGGATGTGGGAGATTGATGCAATTTTCACCTAATTGGGCAATTGAGTTCCAGCATGTGGGAACCCATGAACCAATTAGTGTTTTCAGTCTGAAAGTCGCCTCTGATGATGTCATCATTGCTGCTGCATTGAAGGTCTTCAGAGACTGCCTGGCCTTTGCTGTGAGAGGACCTGGATGCAAAATGAGCAGCAGCAGCCCTAAGTCTGCTCCCAGATATGTTTGCAGAGAGAGAGAAAGAGAGAGATCCAGCCACCCAAATGTGCTCCCACCAGGTTTCACAATCGTGGTTCAGAACAGGCGTGCTTCACGTAGAACAAGGGTTAAAATCACAAAGGCCTTTCAAAATGGCATTATAGAGCCAATTTAGTGCTTGTTAAGGGCCTTAACAGCCTATCCCATCTCTTAGAGGCGGGACGGAGTCGGGACCAGCAGACACAATTTCATGAAAATTGCGTGGAGGCGGGATGGAGGCGGACTTGTGCCCGCCCGCCAGTTTTCGCAATTTTAACCCCCCACACGCCTCCAAACCCGCCTCCACGGGTCAATGAAAATCCAGCCCAATGAATCTGTGAAAATCTTCTTTCACTTAAAAATCAGCAAGAGATTACAAGTAAGCCTCCGACAGTAATGTGGCGTATCACAATTCCCGATTATACTTTAGCGCACACAGAGCTATCCCTTTACTTTAAGCTCAAGTGACAATAAACAAAACACCACATACGTACCAACACCCACGATTGGTCAATTCGGCGATGACTAGACGTCTGATTTCTGACAACTGTCCAGGTCGCCCGGTTGCAGCCCTGAGTGTCTTCTTACAGCATCTTTTTTTATAACACCTTAAAACCTGGCAACCTGCCCACAGCATATGTGTCTCAAACTTAGACAACGAATAGTCAGTCGCTGTTTTTCTCTTCCTCCTTTCAGTGGCCAGTCAGTCAGTCAGTCAGTGGGCCGCAAGGCCGGTTGCATTCCAAAGCCTGAGGATGTTTCTGTTTTTGCACTGATGCAACAGTCCCATAGTCTGTTCCCACAGAACCTTCAAGGTCTCTTTTCCTTATCTGTTGAAAGACAATTGGCAGCCTTCACAGCTTACAACCGTAGCATCTTTTATTTTTGTAAAAGTTCTCTCAGCAACCAGTCTCCTGGCCTCGCGAAGCATGATGGTACATAAAATGCGGTCAACTTTCAAGTTTTGGTCAAGTTACAGCAAAATTGACAGCAAATAGCTTATTCTTATACCTTCCAATATAAGTACTTATCTTTGCCAATTTCCAAGATGATCAAAGCTCATACGCAGTATTGGTTTGATTTTTTTCTTCGATGAAAGCAGATTTATTTTTCTGTCCCGAACTATTGGATAAAGCCAGATTTCTCCTTGTTGGTTGAGAATAAAGTGCGTGGCTTTGAAAGTACATTGTGCGAAGATTAGCATACAAGGGCTGTACACGTCTCTGGGCAAAGCCTTTGATATTTTAACAAAGGCTTTAATACGTCTACTGCATTAAGGTAGCGGACAACTTCCGCAGCGGTGCATTAAGCATTTCAAAGCTAATCTTTGCACAAGATCAGCTGTGTATCGTGGTTTAGATATTCGAGGGTTAATGGTGCAATCCTGCACTTTCAGTGAGAAGGGAGCTCAGGTCACAGTTAGGGCTGCAATCTGCGATTCTCTGATCTGTGATAGCTCTCAGCATGGCTCCCCACTGAGAGTTAGTGATCAAGGAATTAGCTCTATGCCTTCGCTATTCTAATCCCATATAAGGATAATTCAACAGCAAACCTAGCTTAAATACTTTGATCTCAAAGGGTGGTGGAGGCAGACTCAATCGCGGCTTTCAAAAGGGAATTAGATAAGAACCTGAAGGAAATAAATGTGCAGGGCTACGGGGAAAGGGCGGGGGATTGGGACTAGCTGAAGTGCTCTTACAGAGAGCCGGCACGGGCTCAACGGGCCGAATGGCCTCCTACTTTGCTGTAACGATTCTATGATTCTATGGGGGGAATTTCCCCAGCCCTGAGGAGGTGAGTTTGGAGGCGGGACTGCCGGGAAAATGGCAGAAACTGGGAGCGGGTACCGACCCCGCTCCCAACCCGCCTCCGTGCCATCTTCCCACGAGGCGGGATCCCGAGTCGCGCAGGGACCCGTCTCCTCGAGGCGGGAAGGGGATTAGAGCCAATTAACTGCCTGTTAACAGGTAGTTAACAGGCAGTTTTGAGGCTTTTCCCCATTTTGAGCCTTCTGCTGCGGGCTTCCCGACGGCTGCGAACCTCGCCAGGGTCAGCGAGGCGAGCAGTGGGTCTGCGGGGGTGAGAGGGGTTGAAAAGTCCGCTGTGGAGGCGAGCGATGGGTGCAAGTGTGGAGAAGTAAGTATGAGAGGTGAGTGTAAAGTGTTAGAAAAAGTTTACTTGCCTTTGCTTCTTCCTGCAGGCTTCAACCCTTGGGGATCCGGAGGTGCCTCATCTCAACAGCAGTGATGACAGAATGGCTGCTGCATTCTCAGATGCAGCAGCCATCTGATTTCTGCTGAGGAAAGAGGTTTTGGTGAGTCTTCAGTACAAGGACTCACCTTAGAACAGAGATTGTCAGTGTTGACAGCTTCTCTTAGCTGTCAAACGCTGACAATTCATCTGTCAAGAATTTTTGACAAATGAAACGTCATACGCTGATGTCCTCTGTCACCGGCTTTCCCTTAATTGGCCGGCTAAGCCCGCAGGGCGGGCTTAACAAGGTCAATCAAGGGAAAAGAGCGTGGGTTGGCCGGACGTTGTTGGGGGCAGGACTGAAACCCAACAACCAGCAGTCTCGCCCCCAACGCGTCCCCATTGATAAAATCCAGCCCTATGATTCTATGATAAACATGTGTCATCAGCTCTGAAGGTTACCAATCACACAGAGCACTTCACCTATACTCGACCATGATTGGAGGACTCTTACTCACATAAAACAATGCCACCTTGACATTTGAACACTGCAAAAGTTATTTCACTATCTGCCACATGTAATGTGTGCAGCACAAACATATATCGCCGTTCCTTCATTACCATTAGGTCATAATCCTGGTACTCCCTCCCTAACACTACCGTGGGAGAACCTTCACCACAGGGTGCAGCGGTTCAGGAAGAAGGTCCACCAGCACTTTCTCAAAGGCAACTAGGGATGGGCAAGAAATGTCGGCATTGCCAGCGACGCCCACATCTCAAGAATGAATTAAAAATCACGATGCGGTCTCCTCTACATTGGGGAGACCAAATTCAGATTGGGCGAGCGCTTTGCGGAACACCTCCGTTCATTCCGTAGGGGTGACCCCGAGCTTCCGGTCGCCTGTCACTTTAATTCTCCGCTCCACTCGCACTCTGACCTTACCGTCCTCGGCCTCTTACACTGTTCCAATGAAGCTCAACGTAAGCTCGAGGAACAGCACCTCATCTTTCGATTAGGCACTTTACAGCCTTCTGGACTCAACATTGAGTTCAACAATTTCAGACTATAACCCCTGCCCCCATTTTTCAGGCTGTTTATGATTCTGCCATCCCCATTTGCAACATTTAATCTCTCCTGCCTCCTACCCTAGCACAGACTATTCCTTCAGTTCCTTCCTCCCTCCCCCGTTCCCTGTCTCTGCACCTGCTTAAAATCTGTGACATCTCTAGCCTTCTCCAGTTCTGACGAAGGGTCCCAGACCTGAAACGTTAACTCTGTTTCTCTCTCCACGGATGCTGCCTGGCCTGCTGAGTGCTTCCAGCATTTTCTGTTGTTATTTTAAAAAGCAACAAACCCTGACTTCGAACTTAAACATTTCAAAAAATAAGTACTGAAAAATCCTATCTTAAAATATATATATCATGCTTTAAACAAAAAAACTGGTGTATGCCCTATTGCATGTGATATTTATCCTGCATCAGACATTATACTTGTGACTCTGTCTCTTCTTAATTATGCAACCAAGTCTCGTCTGAAAATTATCATTATTAATGAGATTCCAACCTGAGATATGGATTTCCAAAAATTCTGTGGTCCCACGCAAAGGAAATAAACATATTTGCCACTTGTTGCAGGGGACACAGTTTTAATTAATTGGCAAAAAAGCCAGGGCAGAGATGATCTGGAATGCACTGCTCAAAAGGGTGGTGGGCGTGAATTCAATCGTAACTTTCAAAAAGGGAATTGGATATATAGTTAAAAAGGAAAAAAAAATTGCAAGGCTATGGGGAAAGAGCAGGGGAGTGGGACTTAATTGATTGAGAGTTCTTTCAGAGAGCCGGCACAGGCACGATGGGCCGAATGGCCCCCTTTGTGAATTCTATCATTCTAAGAGCCTCCTGTAAGATTGTCATGGATTAGTTGGTTTTTAGAATACTTGTTTTCTATCTTTAGTGATATAATCATAGAATAGAATGGAATGGTTACAGCACAGAAGGAGGCCATTCGGCCCGTCGAGCCCGTGCCGGCTCTCTGCAAGTCCCACTCCCCCGCCCTTTCCCCGTAGCCCTGCAATGTTTTTTCCTTCAGGTACTTATCCAACTCCCTGACGAAAGGTCATCGACCTGAAACGTTAACTCTGTTTCTCTCTTCACAGATGCTGCCTGACCTGCTGAGTATCTCCAGCATTTTCTGTTTTTATTACAGTCAGTCATTGGTTTTCGTTTGCAGGAATGCTCCATTTATTACACCATTCTACAGTGGCATCAAGTCACAAATTCTTGTTCATCTTATTTTGTTCAAACCCCATAGACCAAGGAATAAATTGCCTCTTTTGATTCCTACTGTGCTACACTGAAATAGTTGCGCCTGAATTATTAAAACACTGCAATGCCTGCTGTTTAAATAAGGCGTGTTTTTTTTTTGATGCGCTGTTTTACAATTTGAAAGCTTGAAAGAGAGCATTCGCTCCGTGTACCATTTCCACAATTCCGCCTTATTCTTCTCGTACACTCCTGAACGTCTGCCTTCTGACTGGTGAAGGTGACATTAGAGCGTAGAAATACTGCAGCATTTGCCGTTGACATTTCTCCCTGCAGCCAGAGGAATTACTGTGTGAAAATAAATTAAATTAAGGGATGTGAGGAAAATGAAATAACTTAAGACGGGAGGTTGGGAGATTCTATTTTAGATAATGGAGCTTATACAGGCCCACGACTATGCAACCTTAATGATACTTTCAGCCATCTGATAAATGTCTTGTCTTTTGATTTTTTTTTCTCTAATATCAGCTAGTTATTATTATTCGTCATGGGCACAGTGCAGTTGTTAATTGACCTAAATATTCTAACTTGATCGAAAAAGCCTTAGATGTTTCAGTATGTCATCGAATGGACAAGTTCGACCTGACAATTATTCAGTCTATTAAAATTGCTTTTAGTCTGAGATGAATGAATTCTTTCGCTGCTAATTAAAAAATAAAGCGCAATCTTCTGTTTCCCACCTTGGTTTCCTCATTTTTTTTCCCATTAGAAGCTCTCAGCTCCACAACTACTCCTGTAGCTTAATGGTCATCATGTACTAATTTATATGCTGTTAGTGGTTTGTACTGAATGAGGGGAACAATGAGTGCTGAGGGAAACGAGTGTGTTTCTTGTCTCACTGCATTCTCCAGACACTGTAGGAGTGCAGACTCGCTTGATCAATTCTGGGAACACAGTGTGCTGAGCGGGCACATGACAATCTGGTGATCGGTGTTGGAAATAGATGGGAGTACATGTGGTTCCCTGTTGTTGCATTGTTATAAAAAAAAACCCTGGTCCTGCGCCATTATGCCAATTTGTTTTGATCTGAAGCTAAAGTCGAACTAATTTACCATTTAGCACTAATCCCACCACCTCCCCCACAAAAAAACTATACTTCTGTAGAAGCATTCGTACCCTTCCGTTCCTACAGACTCTACAGCAGGTCTGATGTAGTCAGATGGAGGATGGACATCATCCAAAGAATGAATAAGACCCTACCAGGTAGGTACTTTTCTTTTTTCTTCATTTCACAAACCTGCACATTGCAGTACCAATGTAATACAAATGTAGGAGGAAGGAACCATAACAACCACCATCAGAACCAGTTTACCAAAGGTGCTATCATGTGTTGCAGCTAAATCTAGACAGCAATATTTAGTAATGGTGTTGTGTACTCTCATCATGTATGCGGCAAACAAGTAAAGGGAGCCGGATGGAGAGATGCCCAGGATACATCCATGGGAGGGGGTCAAATGACCCTCAGCCTGGCCTCAGCATAAGACAATGGTAGTGTAGGCTACACTCAACAATTGACTCAATCATAACCTCAACCGTCCACCCAACCCCTTCCACTCAACCATCCACTCAACCATTAACTCAACCGTAAACTCAATGATCCACTCAACCATCAACTCAACCATAAACTCAATGATCCACTCAACCATCCACTCAACCATAAACTCAACCATAAACTCAATGATCCACTCAACCATCCACTCAACCATCCACTCAACCATCCACTCAACCATCCACTCAACCATTAACTCAACCATCCACTCAACCATCCACTCAACCATAAACTCAACCATAAACTCAATGATCCACTCAACCATCCACTCAACCATCCACTCAACCATTAACTCAACCATTAACTCAATGATCTACTCAACCATCCACTCAACCATTAACTCAACCATTAACTCAATGATCTACTCAACCATCCACTCAACCATCCACTCAACCAATAACTCAACCATAAACTCAACCATAAACTCAACCATAAACTCAATGATCCACTCAACCATCCACTCAACCATCCACTCAACCATCCACTCAACCATCCACTCAACCATTAACTCAATGATCTACTCAACCATCCACTCAACCATCCACTCAACCATTAACTCAATGATCTACTCAACCATCTACGCAATCATCCATTCAATCACCCATCGGAAGACTTTAGCCAAGCTATATAGTTACTGCCGAAACCACTTATAGAGCATGCAAACGAAAATAGCATTGCAAGTAACCATGCGGCATGTGTTCCAGACCCACATGTTGTATAAAGCAGGTGGTCCTGCACCACTGCACCAGAATATTTATTTCCAGCTAAAGTTTCTTTACTCCTTGGGGGCAATTTTGAATTTGTGCGATAGTGTGAAACGGGGCGATAGCGAGTCGGCAGCCCCTTTTACATCTCTCCCCACTGACTCCAGTGGAAACAAAAATCGGGAAGAGATATAAAATGGGCTGCCGACTCGCTACCACCCGTACACCAACGCACAAAGTCAAAATTTGTGTTAGACATTTCATGTCCAGAGTTCGGGACAGAGTTTCCAGCTTTTCTACAGGCGCAGACTTTACAGCATCCAACGTTCTGTTAATTAACCCAGCTCATCTGGAATTATTGTTCTCTCTCACTGGTTTTCCAGGAGCCCAGGATGTTGGCACTGGGTAGTAACTCCAGAACATATCACACTACGCTGGACTTTTCAAGAGAAGTATGCCAAAGACTAAAAACATACAGTTTTCAGTTTCTATGGCAGTCCAGTCTTTTACTCCAAATAAAGCAAGCATAACAAGTAGGCATTTCCACTTGAGGGGAGTCCAAAACTAGAGGTCATCAGTATAAGATAGTTACTAATCAATCCAATAAGGAGAAACTTCTTTACCCAGAGAGTGGTGAGAATGTGGAACTCGCTACCACAGGGAGTGGTTGAGGCGAAGAGCACAGATGCATTTAATAGGAAGCTAGATAAGTACATGAGGGAGAAAGGAATAGAAGGGCATGCTGATGGGGGTTAGATGAAGTAGGGTGGGAGGAGGCTCGTGCGGAGCATGGACCATTTGAGCCGAATGGCCTGTTTCCATGCTATAAATTCTATGTGATTCTACATAACAAATAACCACAAACTTTAACATACAAGGGACCAAGCTACAAATTAGAATTTTACACACGGTGCAGAGTTTGAGCCCAGCTGCTCTGTGGTTGGCCGATTTCCCCCATTGGTCCTAACTCATTCAATACATTGCCGGTAACATAAAGAAAGAAAGAAAGACTTGCATTTATATAGCTCCTTTCATGACCACCGGACGTCTCAAAGCGCTTTACAACCAATGAAGTACTTTTGAAGTGCAGTCACTGTTGTAATGTGGGAAACACGGCAGCCAATCTGCTCACAGCAAGCTCCCACAAACAGCAATGTGATAATGACCAGATCATCTGTTTTTTGTGATGTTGGTTGAGGGATAAATATTGGCCCAGGACATCGGGGATAACTCCCCTGCCCTTCTTCGAAATAGTGCCGCGGGATCTTTTACACCCACCTGAGAGATAGACGGGGCCTCGGTTTAATGTCTCATCCGAAAGACGGCACCTCCGACAGTGCAGCACGCCCTCAGCAGTGCACTGAGGGATATGATGTCCCATTTAGAAAATGGATCACAAATCCTAAAGGCAGGTTATTCACCAATTTGAGGTTTAATGGCAGCAGCCATCTTTTTAGTTCCCAAGTTATTATGCCAACACTTCAGCATGAACTTGCTCAGATAGTGCCCCACTACCCCCTTCAGAGCTTCTCTTTTCCAATCAGCTATGATCAACCAGGCCTCAACCCTCACTTGATAGTCACAGGAGGACAATGTACAAAGAGGCTACAGTCTTCCTCACAGTTTACAGCAGTACCAGACATATTACTGTAAGGATGGGATGCGCATTCTCAAGGGAGCTGTCCTTAAGCCAAGTGGGAAATAGAACCTGACACATCAATTGATTGGATCTAAGGTCAATTAAGTTAGCTCTGGAACACTTCCAGACTATCGTACAGGCAGGTGTGCGGTCAGATAACACAATGGCAGTCTGCTAATGGAGGAAGTCATTTCCAGCTCCCTTTGTCATGTTGTGATCTTACTACTACAATGGTGTCTGTGTCAGAAGATTACTCTCTTGGCTCAGCATTTGGCCGAGGTAGACAATGTGGTGATAGATGCTCTCGGTCGTCTTACGGTCCATCCTCACAAGTGGAAACGCCAACCAGGGGTAGCTGAGGACATTTCAGGAGTTGGGGCAAGCGGAGGCAGGCTTGCTTAATCTCAAACGATATTATGGGGTATCTCCAACATCTGTTTAACATTGATTTAAGTTCTGACTCCTCTGAACAACAGTCAGCTTCTGAGTTTCTGTTTGAGGACAAAGGGAATGTCAGCTTAGATAGGATAGGATAGTCACTCCTTTTCTTGGACACAAAGGTTGCTGTACATGTTTTTATTTTACCATTTCTATAATCCCACCTGTAGTTCAAAAACAGAGAGACCGAACCTTTTCTGGTAGCCTTTTCAAGCCATGACTATTCAGAAAATACGCTTTTTCGACATGCCAACAAGCAGAGCAATGTCCCAGTATCTCATAGGAGGGATCTCCTTGCACAGCTTAGGCTTAAATATTGCATCTGAACCCAGAGACGTTCTGGTTGACAGTCTGGTAATTGGAAGATGGAGGCAGTTCAAACAGGGCCTCCCATCCCTGTTAGTAGCAACCTCGGGTAGTTCCCACAAGGAATCAACTCCCATATTTATAACACAAAATGGAAAAATAATTGTGTAATAGTGTTCTACTCAATTGGTTAGATTAATCTCAAGCGATATTATGGGGTATCTCCAACATCTGTTTGACGTTGATTTAAGTTCTGACTCTGTTCGGCTTCATGTTGTGCCTATTTTAATCTTCTGTGATTCATTTGCATTTGAATCGTGAGTGGATCACCCTTTTGTGTATCATTGTGCGAAAGCTGGTCGGAAATTATGTCCAGTCGCTGGTTCCCAACTGGGACCTCAATTTAGATTTTCACAAATGAATGTACTCACCGTTCAAACCTCTTCAAATGTGTGATTAGCAGTTTCTGTCATGGAAGACTACACTCAGGCTGGCATTAGTTTTGTTGTGTGGAATTAGTGAATCTCAAGCCCTTTTGTGCTGAAACGCCAGAAATGTTTTATTTTCATTATGTAACTGCTCGCAGACCCCTAAATTATTGTGCCTCTCGCACATAGCAATTAAGGCAGCCTTTTGACAGTCTTTCATTTCCCATGGTGCAAAGACTCGAGGCAAACTGGTGACTAAGCAACGGGTAGCCAAATGGATGGTTGAGTGCCACCATCTTGCAGAGAAGGCTTATTCTATCCACTTCATGACTGATTCCAGGGCCTCTCCCAATCCTGTTCCAATTGGTAACAGATTCAAGGCTACCACATAGAGCAATCCTCGTACATATACTAAACATTACTGTTTAGATTTAACTCCATGATACAATGCCTTTGGCAGATGAATCCTGACTGCTGGTGTTACGGTTCCTATTCAGGGACTTCCTGCCTCTGAATTTTCTACTATTCTGCATGCTCCGCCAGTGTGCGGGGATGTGGGAAGAGGGCTAACCGATGGGGTCTTTTTCATTCTTCAAATGATGTGTATTTTCCACACGAACCGATTCTACCGTCAGTTTCTATCGAGTTAGGGGTCTGGAGTCTTCCTGTGAAGTAGTTGCTCAATTTCAATTTAGTCCTAGTTCAAAATGGACTAGCGCGATGGTGCAGTACTGTGACTATTATTGTATCTGTCTTCCTGTCTTTAATATTTATTTGGTGATTGCACAAAATGGCTCTTCATTTAAAATCAATCAATATAATAGAATGTGACCGCTTTCCATTAAGCTATCATATCCCAATGCTACTAATAGAAGTAGGTGCAAAAATAAGCACTTCATGCAAACCTGGTTAAATGCATTTGAGGTAGTCCAAAATTAATCTTTATCCCTTAGTTCTAGTCCTTTTACTATGGCAGCCTGGCTTCGTTAGCAACACTCTCAGCTCGGAGTCAGAAGGAGCATGGGTTCAAGCTCCACGCCAGAACTTGAACGCATCACCTCAGCTGCTGATACTCCAGCGAGTTACTGAGTGGGTGCTGCCATTGTCAAAGATGCTGTTGTTTTGATGAGATGCTAAACAGAGGTCCAGTCTACGCCACCTCCAGCGTGATCCCACCACCAAACACATCTTCCCCTCCCCTCCCCTTGCAGCATTCCGAAACACTCCTTCCAGGTGAAACAGCGATTTACTTGTACTTCTTGCAATTTAGTATACTGTATTCGCTGCTCACGATGCGGTCTCCTCTACATCCCGAGCTTCCGGTCGCCTGTCATTTTAATTCACCACTCCACTCCCACTCTGACCTCACCGTCCTCAACCCCTTACACTGTTCCAGTGAAGCTCAACGTAAGCTCGAGGAACAGCACCTCATCTTTCGATTAGGCACTTTACAGCCTTCTGGACTCAACATAGAGTTCAACAATTTCAGACGATAACCTCAGCCCCTATTTTTCTTTTATTTTTTTTCTTCTTTTTTTTCTCTCTCACATGGCAGCTGTCGATCATTCTGCCATCGCCATTTACACTTCATCTAGAGTCATCTTTTGTTTTTTAACTTGTCCCATTACCATCTCCTTTTGCCTTGCACCATCATCCCTTTTGTCTTTTAATCTCTCCTGCCTTCCATCCTATCACAGATCCTCCCTTTTGTTCTTTCCTCCCCTCCTCCCTTTCCCTGCCCTACACTTGCTTAAAAATCTGTTACATCTCTAACTCGTTCCAGTTCTGACGAAGGGTCATCGACCTGAAACATTAACTCTGTTTCTCTCTCCACAGATGCTGCCTGACCTGCTGAGTATTTCCAGCATTTTCTGTTCTTATTTCAGATTTCCAGCATCCGCTGTATTTTGCTTTTGTACCCGCGAGAGTGGTTCAGGTGCATGTTACAGATCCCACGGGCACTATTTTGGAGAAGAGCAGGGAATTCTCTGGGTGTCCTGCCCAATATTTCTCCTTTACCTGTAATCCACAAAAAAAAAACACCTCAGGTGAAGTGGTTATTCATCTCACTGCTGTTTGTGGGATCTTGCTGTGTAAAAATGGATGCCGCGTTGCCTAACTGCAGCAGTCAAGGCCATTCATTGTATGTGAACACTTTGGGAAAATTCTCAGACATCTGGTGAAGACCTATGTCAATGCACGTTTTCTTCTCGGCAAAATCACAGAATCACAGAATCCCCACAGTGCAGATAGAGGCCATTTTGGCCCATCGAGCCTGCACCGACACATATCCCACCCTATTCCCGTAACCCCACGTATTTAATCCCCCCCTAACACTAAGGGTCAATTTATCATAGCCAAATCAACCTAACCCGCACATCTTTGGACTGTGGGAGGAAACCGGAGCACCCGGAGGAAACCCACGCAGACACGGGGAGAATGTGCAAACTCCACACAGACAGTCACCCGTGGCCGGATTCGAACCCGGGTCCCTGGCGGCTGTGAGGCAACAGTGCTAACCACTATGCCACCATGTTGCCCCTAAAAAAGTAAGTATTCTGCATTTTCTTGCTGGAATAGAAAATTCATTTAACTTGGGCTGTGGAGCAGAATGTTTTTTTAGTTATATTTGGAAGTTAAGCCATTCTACTGGCAGGCTTGGCCTATTTGGGGAAGATGTCGACTCTGGGAGTCCTTCCTTGAGCATGTGTTGAAAAAAGCCTTTCTTTATCTCCCAGGAAAGCTTTGAGTAGTTCGGAGTTTGGAGGCTATAAAGGTAACACGTTTTTCTTTGATTAAAGAAAGACTTGCATTTATACAGCACCTTTCACGACCACCGGACGTCTCAAAGCGCTTTACAGCCAATGAAGTACTTTTGGAGTGTGGTCACTGTTGTAATGTGCAAAATGCAGCAGCCAATTTGCGCACAGCAAGGTCCCACAAACAGCAATGTGATAATGACCAGATCATCTGCTTTTGTTGTGTTGGTTGAGGGATAAATATTGGCCCAGGACACCGGGGATAACTCCCCAGCTCTTTTTTCATATTGTGCCATGGGATCACCTGAGAGAGCAGACGGGGCCTTGGTTTGACGTCTCATCTGAAAGACGGCACCTCCGACAGCGCAGCACTCCCTCAGCACTGCACTGGGAGTGTCAGCCTAGCTTTATGTACTCAAGTCCCGGGAGTGGGACTGTGAACCCACAACCTTCTGACTCAGAGGTGAGGATTCTATCCACTGAGCCACAGTTCAGTTTGATTTAGAGGATATAATTAATTGGGGTGCAGGTTTAATATAAATACCTTAATATATTATAATCGGATTTGTAGTGAAAGTGCAAAGCAACCAGGTCAGATTTGAATTAGTTCAAGTGACTGGTTGCTTGTTCCTTTAAATAATTGACAAAAGGCACCCTTAGACCCGCTTAAAAAAATCCTTTAGTGTATGGAATTACCATTTTGTGTGTTGTGATGTAAATTTTCTTGGCACAATGACAGGTTGGAGGAGCCATGGCAACAATGAGGAAAAAATGAGGCAATAGCAAGCAAATCGGTTTGTTGTATTTGTGCTTATTATGAATAAAGAAAGTATTTATAGAGCACCTCATCACATCCTCGGGGCATTCCCAAAGTGCTTTATATTCGATGAATTATTTTTGAGAATGCAGTCATTGTTGTTCCGGATCAAACTGAGCGGCCAGTTCACAATTCCACCAATTACAAGTGAGGTGATTGACCAGTTAATTTGGGTTGGTCATTTCGGTTGGAGGGAGGAATGTTGACTGCGACAATGGAAAGATCCCCTCTGCTCTTCTTTAAATCGTGTAATGAGATCTTTTACATCTACCTGATCAGGCAGACAGGGCTTTGGGTTAATGTCCCATCTGAAAAATAACACCTGCTGACAGTGTAGTAGTCCATCCATAAGAACATAAGAAATAGGAGCAGGAGTCGGCCATATGGCCCCTCGAGCCTGCTCCGCCATTCAATAAGATCATGGCTGATCATCAACCTCAACTCCACTTTCCCACCCGATTCCCATCTCCCTTGATTCCCCTAGAGTCCAAAAATCTATCTATCTCGGCCTTGAATATACTCAAAGATTCAGCATTCACAGCCCTCTGAGGCAGAGAATTCCAAAGACTCACAACCCTCTGAGTGAAGAAATTTCTCCTCATCTCGGTCTTAAATGGCCGACCCCTTATCCTGGGGGGAAAAATTCAGTTGGTTTGCGCCTCCCCTTAGCGCCTTAAGAGGGCGCTAATGGGGCGCAAAGCAACTAGCGCCCGGGTGCGGCGCCGCCCACGCCTCCTGCGAAATTGAGCGGGAGGTTAGCGGCGGCGCTAACCGGTAGCGCCCTGTGGTGCTGCGCCGCCGGTGATGACATCATCGCCGTGCGCAGCGCCCCACTAGCGCTCCGGCCACGATCTTTGGTAGCGCCCATTGACTTACCGCCGGACGCTATGTCCGACAGGGTCAGGGGGGCCTACCTGCGGCCGGGGCGGCGCTAGTTAAAGGGGAGGTGGCGGGCAGCCATTTTTGTTGCTGGCCGCCTGCCAGCACCTGCCCCCGTTGCTGTCCCCGGCCCCCGTGAAGCCCCCCCCGCGAAGTGCCGGCTGCGCTCCAAGAGCCCGGCACTTCTCTTGAGTGCCGGGCTCTTTTGCCGGCACTCCCGATCCCTGGGGGCCCAGCTGGGCCCCGGTTCGCGCTGCGCAAGGCCCCTCCCCTTTAAGAAGGAGAGGAAGGCCTGCAATACCCGCAGTGTGACATGCTGCAGCGCCGTAGCGCCACAATATTGACTCACAGCGCCCCAAGAGGGATGCGGGGCGCTTCCAGTAGCGCCCCGCTTCCCTCTTGGGGCGCAACCACTCAAATTCCGGCGCGGGGGCATAATTTTTATGGGGCGCTAAAAGTAGCGCCCGACGAAGTTAGCGCCCCAAAGGGGGCGCGACTCAATTTTTCCCCCAGGCCCCCTAGTTCTAGACACTCCAGACATACTCCACCGAAATGGCAGCCAGGTCCCAAAATGGACCTTGAAATCATGGTGTGAATACTACCAACTGAATCAATTATCACTAAATAAAAGATCTAAATAACTGTTATTGAATCCTTTGGATTTTTTAACAGCGTGTCTATGGGGTGCTTATTGATTTTTTTAATAAAAATTAGTTGCAAACATTCTACAGGTTTCCCAAAAGCTCCTTATAGATTTTCATTAAATGTTTCCAGATTTCTACTTCCCTCAGTCTTACCTCAGTGCAATCACACCTAATTAAACCCCCAAACCTCGCTCTCCCAGGATGAGAAAACAGAAAGTGTAGGTTAAGGAAGAGGCGTATACATTGTGAATTTGAAATCTGATTTTTAGAGAGAAAGAAAAGAAAGACGTGCATTTCTATAGCGCCTTTCACGACCTCAGGACGTCCCAAAGCGCTTTACAGCCAATGAAGTACTTTTGAAGTGTAGTCACTGTTGTAATGTGGGAAACGCGGCAGACAATTTGCGCACAGCAAGCTCCCACAAACAGCAATGTGATGAAGACCAGATAATCTCTTTTAGCGATGTTGATTGAGGGATAAATATTGGCCCAGGACACCGGGGATAACTCCCCCGCTCTTCATCAAAATAGTGCCATGGGATCTTTTACGTCCACCTGAGAGAGCAGACGGGGCCTCGGTTTAACGTCTCATCCGTAGGAGGACACCTCTGTCTCATATTCTAATCGTACCTTCAGATGCCTAGGCCCCACACTCTGGTATTCCCTCCCCTAAACCGCTCTGCCACCTTAAAACCCATCTCTTTGACTAAGATTTTGATCACCCTTCCTAATCTCCTTCTTTCGCTTGCCGTGTTTATATTTTCTGATTGCGCTCTTGTGAAGTGCCTGAGGGCGATTTTCTACATTAAAGAGGCTGCGATTTGTTTTTGTAATCATTTTTTTTTAAAGCAGGGGTTTCAATATTCAGGCTTCAGATACACTAAGCAGGCAAAAGTAATATCTATAGTCTAAATTAATCCAATATGGGCGGATGTGGAAACTGCATAACAGTCAATGCATTCAAAGTAATTCATTGTATGTGAAGTGCTTCAAGGTGTTTCTGAGAGCTGTGATAAAGTCCCAAATCAATGTGTCTTTTTTCACACCTTCAAACCTTTATGCAGGCTGCAGAGGAGATTTACCAGAATGGTTCCAGGGATGGGGGATTTTAGCTACAAGGACAGGTTGGAGAAGCTGGATTTGTTTTCATTAGAGCAAAGGAGGTTGAGGGGTGATTTGATCGAGGTGTACAAGATTATGACGGGTTTGGATAGGCTAGACGGGGAAAGGCTGTTCCCACTAGTTGATGGTACAAGGACTAGGGGACACAGATTTAAGGTTTTGGGCAAGAGATACAGGGGGGACGTGAGGAAAAACTTTTTTACGCAGCGAGTGGTGAGGACCTGGAACTCGCTGCCGACGGAAGTGGTGGAAGCAGAGACACTCAATGTTTTCAAGGGGAGACTGGACAGGCACTTGAGGGAAATAAACTTGCAGGGCTACGGGGATAGAGCGGGGGAATGGGACTAACTGGATTGTTCTACAGAGAGCTGACACGGACTCGATGGGCCGAATGGCCTCTTTCTGTGCCGTTATGACTCTATTATCACAATTTCGACCAGTTCAGATACAAATCTAATGTGCAGCCAACTTTAACATAAACCCATTCATGGTATCATATATCAAACACCCTGTATTGACAATTGCATTATCACCAGATTAGAAGATGGTTTTTAACGAAGGTGATTCTTCAGCTCATCTTATTTCATCCTTTCCGTGTACCAACCCTTTTTGTTTCCATTCTCGAGATGTGGGTGTCGCTGCCATGGCCACCATTTATTGTCCATCCCTGGTTGCCCTTGAGAAGGTGTTGGCGGGCCTTCCTCTTGAACCGCTGCATTGTAGCGGTTTGCTGTGCCACGTCAGAGGGCGGTTCAGATTCAAATGCGTCGGTGTGGGACTGGAATCACGTTTAGGCCAGACCGGGTACGGACGGCAGCTTTCCTTCTCCGAAGGACGTTAGTGAACCAGTTGGGTTTTTAAAGAAAGACTTGCATTTTTACAGTGCCTTTCATGACCACCAGATGTCTCAAAGTGCTTTACAGCCAATGAAGTACTTTTGGAGTGTAGTCACTGTTGTAATGTAGGAAATGCAGCAGCCAATTTGCGCACAGCAAGCTCCCACAAACAGCAACGTGATAATGACCAGATAATTTGTTTTTTAGTGATGTTGGTTGAGGGATAAATATTGGTCAGAACACCAGGGAGAACTCCCCTGCTCTTCTTTGAAATAGTGCCACGGGATCTTTTACGTCCACCTGAGAGAGCAGACGTGGCCTCGGTTTAACGTCTCATCCGAAAGACGGCACCTCAGACAGTGCAGCACTCCCTCAGCACTGCACTGGGAGTGTCAGCCTAGCTTTATGTGCACGAGTCCCTGGAACAACAATCCGACAGCTTCACGGCCACTTTTGCTGGCCCCAGCTTTTAATTTCCAGATTTTTCCTCATAACCTGAATTCAAATTCTCAAACTGCCTTGGTGGGATTTGAACTCACGTTCTAACTGAATTATTAGTCCAGGCCTCTGGATTACTAACCATGATGCTACAGTACACTATAGCAGTGCTGCACCGACCACCTTCCCAGCACGAGAAGAACCAGAGCATGATGGATCAAACCATGCAGTCCATATTAATCTTTAAGACACACGCATACCAGGAAACAAAAACAGTCGCGAATATCTCCCCATCTACATGTTACCATGGTTATTTTATCAGAGAGAAAGAAACATAAGTCATCGGCGTGGTGTTATTATTATAGAAGTACTTTGGTTACATCACAGGGCAACAAGAAAGAAAGAAAGACTTGCATTTATGTAGCGCCTTTCACGACCACCGGACGTCTCAAAACACTTTATAGCCAATGAAGTGCCATCACTGTTGTAATACATGATGTGGAGATGCCGGTGTTGGACTGGGGTGGACAAAAGTGAGAAGTCGCACAACACCAGGTTATAGTCCAACAGTTTTATTTGAAATCACAAGCTTTCGGAGCAGCTGCTTCACTTCACCTGACGAAGGAGCAGCCGCTCCGAAAGCTTGTGATTTCAAATAAAACTGTTGGACTATAACCTGGTGTTGTGCGACTTCTCACTTTTTTTGTAATACAAGTAGCCAAATTGCACACAGCAAGCTCCCACAAACAGCAATGTGATAATGACCAGATAATCTGTTTTTGTTGTGTTGGTTGAGGGATAAATATTGGCCCAGGCCACCGGGGATAACTTACCCTGCTCTTCTATCGAAATAGTGTCAGCGGTTCCTTTCTTGTTCACCTGAGAGCGCAGACGGGGACTCGCTTTAGCGCTCATCCAAAAGACAGCACCTCTGACAGTGCAGCACTCCCTCAGCACTGCACTGGAGTGTCAGCCTAGATTTTTGTGCTCGAGTCTCTGGAGTGGGACTTTGAACCTACAACCTTCTGACTCAGACGTGAGGGTGCTACCAACTGAGCCACAGCTGACACTGCTGAGGCAACTGCATAGTACAGCAATACAAAAGCAAAATACTGCGGATGCTGGAAATCTGAAATTAAAACAGAAAATGCTGGAAACACTCAGCAGGTCAGGCAGCATCCGCGGAGAGAGAAACAGAGTTAACGGGCTGGATTTTGATACTGGGGGCGGGTTGGGGTCGTGAATCCCACTTTTTGGGTTGTAGTCCCGCCTCCATCGAGATGTGGCCAACCCACTGTATTTTCCCTTGATTGACCTTGTTGAGCCCGCCCAGTGAGCTCAGCAGGCCAATTAAGGGCCACCCGGCAACAGGTGATGTCACAGATTGACATTTCATCTGTCAAGAGCTTTTGACAGATGAAATATCAGCGTTTGACAGCTCTGTTAAGCTGTCAAACACTCACAATATGATTTCTAACTTGAGTCCTTCCTCTCAGGCTGAGTTGGAAATCATTCCAGCACAGAAAACAGAGGCTGCAGTTTTTGACAGCACCACGGCCTTTCTGCTTTCTGTGCCGGTGAGATTTCTAACTCTCGAGAACTGAAGGGCTGACACCTGCAGGAGGAAGTTAAGGTAAGTAAAACATTTTCCCACACTTTGCACTTACCTTACACACTTACCTCTGCACGCATGCACCCATCACTCACCTGCCCACCGGACATATCGACCCCTCCAACCCCTGCAGACCCACGGCCCGCCCCGATAACTTGGCGTGGTTGGCACCTGTCGGAGAGCCCACATTTCAGCCATTAAAATAGGGATTATGCAAAAAACTGCCTGTTAACTACCTGTTAACAGGCAGTTAATTGTCACTAATCCCCTTCCCGCCTCAGGGAGGCGGGTCCCAGCACAGGTCGGGTACCCGCCGCCAGCGAAACTGGCATGGAGGCGGGTTGGGGGCAGGACCCCCGAATCTGCAACTTTAACCCCCCCCCCCCCGCCTCCAAACCCGACTCCACGGGTCAATGAAAATCCAGCCCAACGTTTCAGGTCGATGACCTTTCATCAGAATTGGAAAAAGTTGGAGATGGAACAGGTTTTTCAGCAAGTGCAGGGACAGGGAATGTGGGGAGGGGAGGAAAGAACAAAAGGGAAGGTCTGTGATAGGATGGAAGGCAGGAGAGATTAAGAGACAAAAGGAATGATGGTGCAAGGCAAAAGGAGATGGTAATGGGACAAGTATAGAGGCTGTCAAGAAACAAAAGATGGGTCTGCAAGAGGTGTAAATGGGAATAGCAGAATTGTCAACACCTGCCATGTGAAAAAATAGGGGCAGAGGTTATGATTGGGAAATGTTGAACTCAATGTTGAGTCCAGAAGGCTGTAAAGTGCTGAAAAGAAAGATGAGCTGCTGTTCCTCAAGCTTACGTTGAGCTTCATTAGAACAGTGTAAGAGGCCGAGGACGGAGAGGTCAGACTGGGAGTGGAGCGGAGAATTAAAGTGACAGGCCACCGGAAGCTCGGGGGTCACGTTTGCGGACTGAACGGAGGTGTTCCGCAAAACGGTCACCCAATCTGCGTTTGGTCTCCCCAATGTAGAGGAGGCCGCATCGTGAGCAGCGAATACAGTATACTAAATTGCAAGAAGTACAAGTAAATTGCGGTTTCACCTGGAAGGAGTGTTTGGGGCCCTGGACGGTGGGAAGGGAGGAGGTAAAAGGGCAGGAGTTCCATCTCCTGCGCTTGCACGGGAAGGTGCTGTGGGAAGGGGAGGAGTTGTTGGGGGTGATTGAGGAGTGGACCAGGGTGTCGTGGAGGGAGCGGTCCCTTCGGAATGCTGAAAGGGGAGGTGAGGGGAAGATGTGTTTGGTGGTGGGGTCACGCTGGAGGTGGCGGAAATGGTGGAGGATGATCCGTTGAATGTGGAGGCTGGTGGGGTGAAAGGTTAGGACAAGGGGAACCCTATCGTGGTTCTGGGAGGGAGGGGAAGGGGTGAGAGCAGAAGTGCGGGAAATGTAATAGACACGGTCAAGGGCCGTGTCAATCACAGTACAAGGGAATCCTCGGTTTTGGAAAAAGAAAGGCATATCGGAAGCACGAAGGTGGCATCGTCAGAACAGTTGCGGCAGAGATGGAAAAACTGGGAGAATGGAATAGAGTCCTTACAGGAAGTAGGGTGGGAGGAAATATAGTCAAGGTAGCTGTGGGAGTCAGTTGGCTTATAGTGAATATTTGTCGTTAGCTTATCCCCAGAAATAGAGACAGAGAAGTCGAGGAAGGGAAGGGAAGAGTCGGAGATGGACCATGTGAAGGTGAGGGAAGGGTGGAAATTGGAAGCAAAGTGAATGAAATTTTCCAGTTCAGGGTGAGAGCAGGAAATGAAACCGATACAGTCATCAATGTACCAGAAAAAGAGGTGAGGGAGGGGACCTAAGTTGGACTGGAACAAAGAATGTTCCACATATCCCACGAAAAGGCAGGCATAGCTAGGGCCCATGCGGGTTCCCATAGCAACACCTTTTATTTGGAGGAAGTGAGTGGAATCAAAGGAGAAGTTGTTCAATGTGAGAACAAGTTCAGCCAGGCGAAGGAGGGTGGTGGTGGATGGGGACTGGTTGGGCCTCTGTTCAAGGAAGAAGCGAAGCGCCCTCAGGCTGTCCTGGCGGGGGATGGAGGTGTGGAGGGATTGGACGTCCATAGTGAAAAGGAGACGGTTGGGGACAGGAATCTGGAAACTGTTAAAGTGGCGGAGGGTGTCGGAAGTGTCGCGGATGTAGGTGGGAAGAGACTAAACAAGGGGAGAAAAAATAGAGTCAAGATAGGAAGAAATCAGTTCCGTGGGGCAAGAACAAGCTGAAACGATGGGTCTACCAGGGCAGTCCTGTTTGTAGAAAAGTATAGTAGAGCACTCCAGTTAATATTTATGATTGCACACATAAACCATGCAGTTAAGTAAGTAATTCACCACAGCGGTTCCCATTCTTTTTTTTTATTCGCTTATGGGATCTGGGCGTCGCTGGCAAGGCCAGCATTTATTGTCCATCCCTAATTGCCCCTTGAGAAGGTGGTGGTGAGCCGCCTTCTTGAACCGCTGCAGTCCGTGTGGTGAAGGTACTCCCACAGTGCTGTTAGGGAGGGAGTTCCAGGATTTTGACCCAGCGACGATGAAGGAACGGCGATATACTTCTAAGTCAGGATGGTGTGTGACTTGGAGGGGAACTTGGAGCTGGTGGTGTTCCCATGAGCCTGCTGCCCTTGTCCTTCTAGGTGGAAGAGGTTGTGGGTTTGGGAGGTGCTGCCGAAGAAGCCTTGGCGAGTTGCTGCAGTGCATCTTGTAGATGGTACACACTGCAGCCACGGTACGCCGGTGGTGGAGGGAGTGAATGTTTAAGGTGGTGGATCGGGTGCCAATCAAGCGGGCTGCTTTGTCCTGGATGGTGTTGAGCTTCTTGAGTGTTGTTGGAGCTGCACTCATCCAGGCAAGTGGAGAGTATTCCATCACACTCCTTACTTGTGCCTTGTAGATGGTGGAAAGACTTTGGGGAGTCAGGAGGTGAGACACTCGTGGCAGAATACCTAGCCTCTGACCTGCTCTTGTTGCCACAGTATTTATGTGGCTGGTCCAGTTAAGTTTCTGGTTAATGGTGATCCCCAGGATGTTGATGGTGGGGGATTTGGCGATGGTAATGCCATTGAATGTCAAGGGGAGGTGGTTAGTCTCCAGAGGATATTCCTCGGCATGCCTGTATATCAAACAAATTTTCACGATGTGTCAGTTTGACTTGGCTGTAGCACTCATGCCTCTGAGTAATGGCTCGTACCCCACTCCAAGACTTTAGCACATAACGTAGGCTGACATTTGAATGCAGTACTGAGGGAGCGCTGCTGTGCCGGAGGTGCCATCCTTCGGATGAGACACTGAACTGAGGCTCCGTCTACCTGTTCGGGTCGATGTAAAGGAACCCTTGGCACTTTTTTTCGAAGGCGAGCAGGGAGTTCTTCCAGTGCCCTGGCCAAGATTGATCCCTCAATCAACACCGCCAAGAAACAGATTAACTGGTCATTTATCTCATCTCTCTGTGTGACCACGCTTTGTGCAAATTAGCTGCCTGGCCTCCTAAACAAATTGACTACACTTCAAAAAGTAATTGATTGTGAAGCGCTTTGGGATCTCCTGAGGGTGTGAAAGGCCCGATATATCATTCTTTCTACATTCAGAATTTCTTTTGCATGTCTTGGAAATGCGGTTCCTTAGTTCGCCTTAAAACAACATGTCACTGACTCTTATGTCGCTCTTTTTCGAGCTGAGAATTTCCTGACAAACGAGTCAGGAGGGTGAGTCGTACAAAAGATGGAAAATGCTTGCATTTACATAGCGCCTTTCACAACCACCGGACATCCCAAAACGCTTTGCAGCAATGAAGTACCTTTGAAGTGCGGTCACTGTTGTAATGTAGGAAACACGTCAGACAATTTGCGCACAGCAAGCTCCCACAAACAGCAATGTGATAATGGCCAGATCATCTGGGCTTTTTTTTAAAGTGATGTCGGTCGAGGGTAAGTATTGGCCAGGACCACCTGCTCTTCTTCGAAATAGTGCCATGGGATCTTTTACATCCACTTGTTGTGTCTTTGATTTAATGCCTTCCTGACTGATTGTATCTCTGCCGAGGTGTGATGGAGGGCAGTCAGAAACACATTGTTCTCTGTCTATATATGCTTTGCTGATTTGTATTCCCTCACTGTACCTGACGAAGGAGCAGCGCTCCGAAAGCTCGTGATTTCAAATAAAACTGTTGGACTATAACCTGGTGTTGTGCGACTCCTCATTTTTGTCCACCCCAGTCCAACACCGGCATCTCCGCATCATATCCACTTGTGAGGGCAGACGTCTCTGTTTAACGTCTCATCCGAAAGACGGCACCTCCGACAGTGCAGCGCTCCCTTGGCACTGCACTAGGAGCGTCAGCCCAGATTATGGGCTCACATCTTTGGTGTGGGACTTGAGCCCACAACCTTCTGACTCCGAGGCAAGTGTGCTACCACTGAGCCAGATTCTGCTGTTGTCCACGGTGTGATGATAAGTTACAGTCAAGTAAATGCCATTGGGAGGAGGCTCTGATTGTGAGATCAAACATCTAAAGTCCCGATTATAAAGCAAAGCGGGAGTCAAGAGGTGGGGTGGGGAAGGGGGAAAGGCGAGCTCAGCAGCAATGAGACATGGGCACTTTTAACCTCCGGGCCTTATCTACACGCTCCTGCTCAATTTTTCCGCCCTAAACAAGCGGCCGGGACAGAAGGAATTTCCGCCGGCACTCAGGTAAGTAACAGGGAGGGGGTTTCTGGAGAGGGGCTTGAGTTCGGCAAGGGCGGGGGGGAGCTCGAGGCAGGGGAGGCCTAAACTTTCCTTCACGCGTCCAGTGGATTCATGAAAAGAAATAACGTCATTAATGAGCCTCCGTTAAACTTCTCTCTTGCAATAAAGAAACAGAAAAGGCTGGAAAAAGCTCACTCAGCAGGTCCGGAAGCCTCTGTGGAGAGAGAAACAGCGTTAACGTTTCCGGCCGGCAATCTTCTTTCAGAACTGGAAGAAGTTAGAGATTTCACAGTTTGTAAGCAATTATAGAGGAAGAGAAAAGGGAAGGTCCCTGATAGGGTGGAAGGCACAAGGGAGTAAATGACAAAAGGGATGATGGTAATGGGACAATAAAGAAACAAAAGATGGCTCCAGAGGAGCTGTATATAGATACAGCAGAACCAGTACCATACCTCCTGTCCGAGAAAGTGGGAGGAAGAAAGAAAGACTTGCATTTATATAGCGCCTTTCACGACCACCGGATGTCTCAAAGCGCTTTACAGCCAATGAAGTACTTTTGGAGTGTAGTCACTGTTGTAATGTGGGAAACGCGGCAGCCAATTTGTGCACAGCAAGCTCCCACAAACAGCAATGTGCTAATGACCAGATAATCTGTTTTAGTGATGTTGGTTCAGGGATAAATATTGTCCAGGATGCCGGGGATAACTCCCCTGCTCCTCTTCGAAATAGTGCCATGGGATCTTTTACATCCACCCGAGAGAGCAGACGGGGGGGGCCTCGGTTTAACGTCTCATCCGAAAGACGGCACCTCTGACAATGCAGCACTCCCTCAGCACTGCACTGGAGTAGCGATTATGATCTGAAGTTGTTGAACTCGATATTGAGGCTGTAAAGTGCCTAATCGAAAGATGAGGTGTTCTTTCTTACAACCTCTCTGCTTGGAGCAGGTTGCTGCAAACCTGTTAGCTAATTGACACGTCAGGTATTGATTGGTATGGGAACGTCGTTAACTAACATACACATACTGAGATGGTACTTAATGAAGTAAAGGAACTCTATAATTGCTCGTACAATGTCATGAGGACCCTGACAAACCATGCCAATCACATGGTCTGGAAACCTTCATAATTCTGGCGATTCGGCTTTCAGTGTCTCATAAGAACATAAAAACATAAGAAATAGGATCCTGGCTGATCTTCTACCTCATCTCCACTTTCCTGCACTATTCCCATATCCCTTGATTCCCTTAATATTCAAAAATCTATCGACCTCTGTCTTGAATATACTCAACGACTGAGCCTCCACAGCCCCCTGGGGTAGAGAATTCCAAAGATTCACCACCCTCTGAGTGAAGAAATTTCTCCTCATCTCAGTTCTAAATGGCCGACCCCTTATTCTGAGACTGTGACCCCTGGTTCTAGACTCCCCAGCCAGGGGAAACATCCTCCCTGCATCTACCCTGTCAAGCCCTGTAAAAATTGTGTATGTTTCAATGAGATCACCTCTCATTCTTCTAAACTCTAGGGAATATAGGCCTAGTCTACTCAATCTCTCCTCATAGGACAATCCCCCCATCCCAGGAACCAGTCTGGTGAACCTTCGTTGCACTCCCTCTATGGCAAGTATATCCTTCCTTAGGTAAGGAGATCAAAACCATGTCAATCACTTGGTCTGGAAACTTTCATATTTCTGGTTATCCTGCTTTCGTTGTCTCCTGTTGCAAATCAGCCATCTCTGGAAAGGTTCGTTGCTGTACTTGTGCGCTCACGCTTTCTTCAATATATTAAAACATCAAAGATGTATAATGACCCAGAAATGGCTTTTTAAGTGTAATGCTAAAGCAATATGAAACCATTAAGATATAATGCGCGATCCAGTAAATGGTAAACCATTGTTGAATCGCGGCAGGAGGTCATTAATTTTCCTCCCTCATTGTTCTGGGAGGATAGTTGCCATGGAAATGTAGCCATAGAGTAAGGAATTGTGTCAATGACTTCAGTTGCTTAATGTTTCTCCATTGTTCAGGCAATTAGAGGAGCCATGGGGATGTAAAGTATAAATCTTTTCAAATATCCAAGCGGTGTGAAAAGTCACTCTGGCATCTCCTTTTAATTTGTTTACGGAATATTAGCAAAGCCACATTTGTTGCCCATCCGTACTAGCCCTGAGAAGGTGGTGATGGGCCTTCTTCTGGAACCGCTGCAGTCCTTGTGCTGATGGTGCTTCCGCAGTGGTGTAATGTAAGGAATTCCAGGATTTTAACCCAGCGTCAATGAAGGAAGTTGGTATATGTCCAAGTCAGGACGCTTGCGTGACGTGGAGGGGGGACTTGGAGTTCCTGCGATGTTGCTGCTCTTGTCCTTCTCGATGGTAGCGTTTGCAAAAGGGGCAAGTTAACAAAGAGTTCTGGGATGTGGAGCTCAGCTCGGCCAATCGGAATAACCGCTGCAAGAGGCCACGTTATTGGCAAAGGGTAAGCGGCACCCAACTGACCTTTCGATGGAGAGCAAGTGTAGGTCTGGCACGCTTCATTGTGAGAGTCAACATTCTCGGCAATCACTCTGATGAATTCAAACTACTGCCTCGCAACCGTTGGATAAAAACCTGGGAGCTGCTCTAAGATGCGTTGCGTCTGATAAATTCATGCCAAACTTTCAGTGATAGAGAATGATTGCACCGTTTCACACTGACCGGCGGTAGATGTTTGTTCAGTAAATATACACCTGAAGCACCTCAAAGCACTGGAGAGGTACCACCAACGCTGCCTCCGCAAGATCCTGCTAATTCATTGGCAGGATAGGCGCACCAACGTCAGTGTTCTCGCTCAGGCCAACATCCCCAGCATCGAAGCTTTGACCACGCTCGATCAGTTCCAATGGACGGGTCACACCGTCCGCATGCCCGATACGAGACTCCCAAAACAAGCGCTCTTCTCGGAGCTCCGACACGGCAAGAGAGCCCCAGGTGGGCAGAGGAAATGCTTCAAGGACACCCGCAAAGCCTCCTTGAAAAAGTGCAACATCCTCAACGACACCTGGGAATCCCTGGCCCAAGACCGCACAAAGTGGAGGAGAAGCATCCAGGAAGGCGCCGAACACCTCGAGTCTCTTCGCCAGGAGCAAGCGGAAGCCAAGCACAAGCAGCGCAAGGAGCGCACGTCAACCCAAGCACCCCACCCACCCGCCCCTTCAACCACCGTCTGCCCCACCTGTGACAGAGACTGTAGGTCCCGCATTGGACTCATCAGTCACCTGAGAACTCATTTTTAACGTGGAAGCAAGTCATCCTCGGTTCCGAGGGACTGCCTAAGAGAGAAGCACATATCTTGTGTGTAAGGCATTTTCTGCTAAACTTAGTGCTTGATATTAAAACAGTGTCGCCAAGCTTCACCTGTGGTTAGTCAGCAACTTTTATTGGACAACACTGCTTTATGGCGCTGTTTTTATACTTCAGAGGGGTATTGGGAACTAAATAAACCACAAAGCTTTCTGCTTTAGCTGGCTCTGAGTCCCCTATTCCAGCATTAAACACACTGTAATCCTGATTATTACCATAATAAGCTTTTGACTGGTCTTTACTTCACGGGCAGTATTTCAAACCTGCGCCAGTTTCCGTTAGAGCCTGATAATTTTTTGTCTCTTAATTAGTTTAAAATACCACAGCAAAATGAGTATTGATTTGCTATTTTATTTTGAGCATAACATTCTGCTGGGAGCATGGAATTTACCCTAATGAGAGAGTTGAATTAATAATGGTAGATTCAGAAATCAGCCCAAGGTATTTCAGTGCTCGCTTCATTTTTTCCATTTAGTTAATTCTGCTTGGAAACAGTTCTCGGTTCAGTAGTACCCCCGCCTCCCCTCGCCTGCCTGTTCCTCTGACGATCTTATCAGCATGCACAGTTCTCTAAGAAAAGATATACTTGCCTTAGAGGGAGTGCAGCGAAGGTTCACCAGATTGATTCCTGGGATGGCAGAACTGTCGTATGAGGAGAGATTGGGTCGACTAGGCCTGTATTCACTAGAGTTTTGAAGAATGAGAGGGGATCTTATTGAAACGTATAAAATTCTGACAGGGCTAGACAGACTGGATGCAGGGAGGATGTTTCCCCTGGCTGGGGGGGGGTTCTAGAATGAGGGGTCACAATCTCAGGATACGGGGTAAGACATTTAGGACTGAGATGAGGAGAAATTTCTTCACTCAGAGGGTGGTGAACCTGTGGAATTCTCTACCACAGAAGGTTGTGGAGGCCAAGTCACTGAATATATTTAAGAAGGAGATCGATAGATTTCTAGACACAAAAGGCATCAAGGGGTATGGGGAGAGAGGGGGAATATGGTATTGAGATAGAGGATCAGCCATGATCGTGTTGAATGGCGGAGCAGGCTCGAAGGGCCGAATGGCCTACTCCTGCTCCTATTTTTCTATGTTTCTATGTTTCTACTTCCCCAAAGGGCGATCCCAGGTCCCTGCCATTTCTCTTTAATAGTTCTTTAACTGGCTGCACATGAAGCAGCACAGGGTGACTTACCCTTTGATCCTCTCGCTGTTCCTGTGGAGAAGCTTTTACCTCCTGCCCGCTCCTGATGAAACGGCTGAGATTGGGAATTGGCCGTCTAACTGAGTCGCCCCTGGTGTAAGCCTGCATCCTGCCAAAGCAGGTTAGCGTTTCAGCGCACTGCACTGTTGCACAGCCACTGCTCTGCTCGTAACGAACTACTGTATTATCAACAACAACAACTTGCATTTATATGGTGCTTTTAATGTCCGAAGGCAGAAACAGGCACTGAGCACTTGTGGAAGGTTTATTGGAGGTAAAAAAAGAAAGGCTAGCATTTATATAGCGCCTTCCACAACCACCGGACGTCCCAAAGCGCTTTACGACCAATGAAGCACTTTTGAAGTGTAGTCACTGTTGTAATGTAGGAAGTATGCCAGCCAATTTGCGCATAGCAAGCTCCCACAAACAGCAGTGTGATAATGACCAGATAACCTGTTTTAGTGATGTTGATTGAGGGATAAATATTGGCCAGGACTGGGGATAATTCCCCAGCTATTGTTTAATATAGTGCCACAGGATCTTTTACATCCACCTGAGAGGGCAGATGGGGCCTCGATTTAACATCTCATCTGAAAGACAACACCTCTGTCAGTGCAGCACTCCCTCAGCACTGCACTGGACTGGACTCGAGTGTCAGCCTAACGTTATGTGCTACAAGCGGGACTTGAACCCACAACCTTCTGATTCAGAGGTGAAGGGTGCTGCCCACTGAGCCACAGCTGATGGCCGAAAGCATGACTAAAAAGGTAGGCTTTTAAGAGACTTTTGTAGGAGGTGAGAGAAATTGCAAAGTGAAAGGGGTTAGAGTGATTTCCAGAGAATGGAACCCCACAGTGTCTCTGTGAGAGGCAATTTCTCTGAGAGGAATTTCACAGTGTATTTTTTTCCCTTATGGGGCCTGGGTTTTTTCTCAGTATTTTTGTCCCTCCCAGGAGATTACATGGCTGCGGTGGTGGGAGGAGGTGGGGAGGGGTTGGAAATGATGCTCCAGCCATCATGAGTGCGAGCCAGGCTTGATGGACCACTAGTCTTTTCCTGCCCGTCAATTTTGTCTGTTGTGTTGGACAAGATGGCTGAAGGCTCTACCACTGATGGGGGAGCAGGTGAGAGGGGAGGAGGCTAGATTCAAAGGACCAAAAGACAGAGGCTGGGACATAGGCCTGGAGGTGTTTGTGGAGGTAAGATGGGCTGAGGCCATCTGAAATCATAAATGAGGACAAAGGTTTTTGGATTTGATGCATTGGGGAATAGGAAGCCAATGGAGGTTCGTGAGGACGGAGGTGATGGCTCAGGAGGACCTGGTGTGGAACAGAATACGTGCGATGGAGTTTTGGACCAGTTGGAGTTTGTGAAGGGTGGAACAGGTAAGACCAAGGCAGGAGTTGGAGAACTCAAGTCCAGTGGTTAGAATGACATGGATAAGGTGATGGATGACAGATGGAATTTGAGCCATGATTTTCCGATTCGCATTATTGTAATTCCGGTATTAAAATTAATGATTTACCTCAGCATTAAAATAACACCAATCGGAAAATCTTGAGCCTCAGCTCGGAGATGAACAAAGTACCAAGATGGTACACCATATGGTTCAGCCTGGGTGAGCACCTAAAGAGGAGGATGTGTTGGTGGCAAGGGCATGTAGCTTTTGATGGGAGTTGAAGGCGATGGCGTTGGTCTTCCCAATACTCATCTATGATTTGATGCTGGAAAGGCTGCCTAACACAATAAAAGTTGTTACGGAATCCAGTGAGCAGGAAGCTATGACTAGTGAGAGAACTGGCTTTGTCAATGGTTGAGACCACAGAGATGGTGAAGTATTGGGTGATAGCAACGTCAAGGAGGTAGCCCTGGATGTGGATACAAGAGTTGATGTGCAGGATGTGGTTGACTAGGAAAGAAGGGAAGAGAAGTTGGAGGAGATAAAGCAAGGAGAATTGAAACAAAAATGAAATTATCGAGGATGAGAAATCACTCAATGCAAACGTTGAGGGAGGACAGAAGGGAGGAGATCTCAGTGAGGGATTCACTTGGTAGGATGGTGGATCTTCAGGTCTTAAGAACATAAGAACATAAGAAATAGGAGCAGGAGTAGGCCATTTGGCCCTTCGAGCCTACTCCACCATTCAATAAGATCATGGCTGATCTTCTACCTCATCTCCACTTTCCTGAACTATCCCCATACCCCTTGATACCCTTAATATTCAAAAATCTATCGATCTCTGTCTTGAATATACTCAACGACTGAGCCTCCACAGCCCTCTGGTGTAGAGAATTCCAAAGATTCACCACCCTCTGAGTGAAGACATTTTTCCTCATCTCAGTCCTAAATGGCCGACCCCTTATTCTGAGACTGTGACCCCTGGTTCTAGACTCCCCAGCCAGGGGGAACAACCTCCCTGCATCTACCCTGTCAAGCCTGTAAGAATTTTGTATGTTTCAATGAGAGCACCTCTCATTCTTCTAAACACTAGCGAATATAGGCCTAGTCTACTCAATCTCTCCTCATAGGACAATCCCCCCATCCCAGGAACCAGTCTGGTGAGCCTTCGTTGCACTCCCTCTATGGCAAGTATATCCTTCCTTAGGATAAGGAATAGGAGCAGGAGTAGGCCATACGGCCCCTCGAGCCTGCTCCGCCATTCAATAAGATCATGGCTGATCTTCGACCTCAACTCCACTTTCCCGCCTGATCCCCATATCCCTTGATTCCCCTGGAGTCCAAAAAAATCTATCGAGCTCAGCCTTGAATAGTCTTTAAAGGAGAGACGGGAGGGTTGAAAGAGGGCAAGGTGCTCGAAAGACCAAAAGGTGCCAGAGGAATAAGGAGGCCAAGGTGGGACCTGGTGATGAAAGCCATGTTGCTGGCCTGTTCTGGGCTGGAAGCACGGTGGAACATGTAACCGATTGGGGCTGTTTCAATGTAGAGGGGGGAGGGGAAGGAGCCATCACCTGTGAAGTTGTACAGGGCCTTGGTGAGACCACACCTTGAGTACTGTGTGCAGTTTTGGTCGCCTTATCTGAGGAAGGATGTTCTTGCCATGGAGGGAGTTCAGCGAAGATTCACAAGGCTGATACCTGGGATGGCAGGAATGACATATGAGGAGAGATTGGGTCGATTGGGCTTATACTCGCTGGAGTATAGAAGAATGAGAGGGGATCTCATCGAAACATATAAAATTCTGACAGGTCTGGACAAACTAGATGCAGGAAGAATGTTCCCGATGGTCGGAGAGTCCAGAACCAGTGGTCATAATCTAAGGATAAGGGGTAAGCCATTTAGGACAGAAATGAGGAAGAATTTCTTCACCCAGAGAGTGGTGAACCTGTGGAATTCTCTACCACAGAAGGTAGTTGAGGCCAAGTCATTAAATATATTCAAGAATGAGTTAGATATATTTCTTAAAGCTAAAGGTATCAAGGGATATGGGGAGAAGGCAGGTACAGGGTACTGAATTTGGATGATCAGCCATGATCTCATCGAATGGTGGAGCAGGCTCAAGGGGCCGAATGGCCTACTCCTGCTCCTATCTTCTATGTTTCTATGAAGCAAGTTTCAGGCAGGCCCCAGGATGTCATCCAAGGTGAGGCCATGGATGGGGATGGCATTTTTAACAAGGGAGGAAACCTTCGACAGGACAATACCAAGCAGGCTGCCAGTTCGTGACCTGGAGGGTTGGAAAAGGGGTAGTGCAAGAGAGAAGTCCAAGTGCCAGTTCTAGTTAATAAGTATTTCAAACACCTCAATTCATAAATTAGTGAAAAATCTACACAGATAGGGCATAAAGGTGCATTTCTGACAATGGATGAAATTGCTCCCAGCTTAGAAAACACGGATGCAAAATTCACTCTTGATTGTCTCATTATTTTAAAGTCATATTTGCACTTTAATGAAATTATTGTAAGATTTTCCAACAGGCAATCAGGAAATCACAGACAGTGCACCCACTGACCAGCAACCTCCCCAATGATCCAACAACAATAGAAAATGGGAGCCTATGGCATCTTTGGGGGACAGCACGGTCAACATTCTGCAATTCGGAAACACCGAGGACCAGGAGCCAAGTATATCATTTCAAGGATATCACAGAATCATACAGCGCAGAAAGAGAACGAGCTATCCAATTAGTCCCACTCCCGCACTCTTTCCCCTAAACCCTGCAAATTTTTGCTTTTCAAGTAAGTATCCAGTTCCCTTTTAAAAGTTACCAGTGAATCTGCTTCCATCCACTCACTGCAATTGTATCAAATAATTAGTGTCAATAGATTTCTCGACCCCTGCACGGTCCCTAAATTGTCAGACTGCATGTCAAACATCCAGTTCTGGATGAGCAGAAATTTTCTCCAATTAAATATTGGGAAGACCGAAGCCATTGTTTTCGGTCCCCGCCACAAACTCCGTTCCCCAGCCACTGACTCCATCCCTCTCCCTAACCTCTGTCTGAGGCTGAACCACACTGTTCGCAACCTTGGTGTCATATTTGACCCTGAAATGAGCTTCCGGCCACATATCCGCAGTCATAACAAAGCCCGCCTATTTCACCTCCGTAACATCGCCCAACTCCGCCCCTGCCTCAGCTCATCCGCTGCTGAAACCCTCATCCATGCCTTTGTTACCTCTAGACTTGACTATTCCAACGCACTCCTGGCTGGCCTCCCACATTCTATACACTTGAGGTTATCCAAAACTTGGCTGTCTGAGTCCTAACTCGCACCAAGTCCCGTTCACCCATCACCCCTGTGCTCGCTGACCTACATTGGCTCCCGGTTAAGCAACACCTCGATTTCAAAATTCTCATCCTTGTTTTCAAATCCCTCCATGGCCTCGCCCCTCCCTATCTCTGTAATCTCCTTCAGCCCCACAACCCCCCCGAGATATCTGCACTCCTCTAATTCTGCCCTCTTGAGCATCCCTGATTATAATCGCTCAACCATTGGTGGCCGTGCCTTCTGTTGCCTAGGCCCTAAGCTCTGGAATTCCCTGCCTAAACCTCTCCACCTCTCTACTTCTCTTTCCTCCTTTAAGACGCCCCTTAAAACCTACCTCTTTGACGAAGCTTTTGGTCATCTGTGTTTCTCTCTCCACAGATGCTGCCTGACCTGCTGAGTATTTCCAGCATTTTCTGTTTTTATTTCAGATTTCCAGCATCCGCAGTTTTTTGCTTTTGTAATAAATAATGTAACTAGACAATAGCGTGCCATTTGAAATATTCATAAATAAACACATTGCATATTTATATGAGAAGATGTCATGACTTTTCGGATGAAACATTAAACCGAGGCCCCGTCTGCTCTCTCAGGCGGACAGAAAAGATCCCACGGCAATATTTCGAAGAAAAGCAGGGGAGTTATCCCCGGTGTCCTGGCCAATATTTATCCCTCAATCAACATCACTAAAACAGATTATCTGGTCATTATCACATTGCTGTTTGTGGGAGCTTGCTGTGCGCAAATTGGCGGCCGCGTTTCCCACATTACAACAGTGACTACACTCCAAAAAGTACTTCATTGGCTGTAAAGCGCTTTGGGACATCCTGAGGTCATGAAAGGCGCTACATAAATGCAAGTCTTTCTTTCTTTATGACCTTGCATTGTTTCAGTCACCACTTTGAATAAATGGTTTTGTTTTCCATCTGACCTAAAAGGGGCACGGTACAACCTCCACACCCTGTAACTGAGGTAAACATGAGTTCAAATCCCAGCGTGTAAAAGTTATGAAATTGAATTTGGGGAAAGCTGGTCATTTGTGGGTTAGCATCAGAAAGAAAATGGCTAATGAAATCTATTGGGCTGTAAAAACCCAACTGGCTCACTATTACCCTTCAAGGAAGGAACTGGCCACCCCTACCCAATCGGTCTTGCTTGGGACTTCTATGGTTGACCCTTAATGTTCTCTAAAATGACCAAGCAAGTCACTCAGTTGTAAAAGTAAGATCAGTAGCAGGCCCTCTTAGGGCAACTGGGCGTGGGAAATAAACACGGCCTTGCGAGTGTCACCCACATCCTGAGAACAACGAAAAGAGAGGATAGTGGACAGAAGCTCACAGCACAAAAGTACCTGCTAGATTAATCCTAATTTGGTGGTTCCACCTTGAAGAGATTATGGAGATAGAGAAGGTGGAAATTAGACACCTCTTGGTACGTAACTTAATGCACTTAAGGCAGCAGTGAGAAACGCTTAAGTTAATAGCTGTTCCGGTCATGAGCTTGGAAGAATTCCATTCAAGGTAGATTGTCAAGGTATTGTCGGAGCAACTCTCACTGCACCTGCCCAATGTCATATCTGCTTTAGCAGGATCTGATGATATCCTAGGACGTTATGTGAAAAATATGTGCTATGTCCCAGAGCTGCCACCCCTCATTTTGTTGTGCACCTACAGACTCATTCTTTCCCTTACTTACGGTTTTGCTTGAAAGATCCTTTTTAGTACTAGCCGTCTGTGTCTGGTTGATTTTTCCCCGTGCTATTCAAAATTTTACAGCAAATATATTTAATATAACGTGGAGAAATGTGAAGTTATCCACTTTGGTAGGAAAAGTGGAAAAGCAGACTATTTTTAAAAATGTGAGAGATTGGGAAATGTTGGTGTTCAGAGGGACCTGGGTGTCCTTGCACACGAATCACAGAAAGTTAACATGCAGGTACAACAAGCAATTAGGAAAGCAAATGGTATGTTGGCCTTTATTACAAGAGGATTTGAGTATAAGAGTAAAGATGTCTTACTGCAATTATATAGGGCCCTGGCGAGACCACACCTGGAGTATTGTGTACAGTTTTGGTCTCCTTACCTAAGGAAGGATACACTTGCCTTAGAGGGAGTGCAACAAATGTTCACTAGACTGATTCCTGGGATGAGGTGATTGTCCGAAAAGGAGTGATTGAGTCGAGTAGGCCTATATTCCCTAGAGTTTAGAAGAATGAGAGGTGATCTCATTGAAACATATAGGGGGAAAAATTTGGTATCGACCATTTTGGGGTGCTAACATCGCCTGGGTGCAAACTTTAGCGCTGGTGACCGTGAAATTCAGTTTTAGCGCCCCAAGAGGGAGGTGGAGCGCTAAATCAAGCGCTAACCACTTCCTTCTTGGAGCGCTAATCACGAATATTGGGGCGGAGACTTCAACAGTGCTGCACAGTGGGCCGTGCAGTGCCGCCGCGTTCAAAGGCTCCTTCCCTCCCTTAAAGGGAAGGGCCATCGCTGCAGGCTCTGCAATAGAAAAAGTACCTACCTGGACCACCAAGGCAGCCGCGATCCCGCGCGGTCAGCCCAGCAAAGTGCCGGGCTGATCAATCGCGGGCAGGAACCCGCGAAAAAAACACCAACAGGAAAGGTAATTTTTTTTTACTTACCTCGGCCACCTCGCCTTTAATCATCGGCCCCCGAAGCGACCGCCCGCCCGATGCACGCCTCCTGCAGCTGTCGGTGTTTTCGCCCGGCGTTGCTGCAGAAGGCGAAAGTCAATTTCGGGTCCGGGGTGCTACCGGGGCGATGCGCACGGCGATGACGTCACGATATCCGGGCGAAGGAGATGGGGGTGCAACGCTGTAGCCCCACCGCAAAACTCCCGCCGAGTATGGCGGGATCGATGTCAGCACCGTGCCCGGTCGCAAAGCCATTTGCGTCCCATTAGCGCCCCCCGGGGGCACTAACGAGAGGCGCAAAGGCACCCAATTTCTCCCCCATAAAATCCTTAAGGGCCTTGACAGGGTAGATGCTAGGAGGTAGACTTCCCTGGCTGGGGAGTCTAGAACCAGGGGCCACAGTCTCAGGATACGGGGTCGGCCATTTAAGACTGGGATGAGGAGAAATTTCTTCACTCAGAGGGTGGTGAACCTGTGGAATTCTCTACCACAGAAGGCTGTGGAGGCCAAGTCACTGAATATATTTAAGAAGGAGATAGATAGATTTCTGGACACAAAAGGCATCAAGTGGTATGGGGAGAGCGCGGGAATATGGTATTGAGATATAGAGGATCAGCCATGATCATATTGAATGGCGGAGCAGGCTCGAAGTGCCGAATGGCCTACTCCGGCTCCTATTTTTTATCTTCTTAATCCAGACAAATAAAGTCAATTGCTTTCTGAGCAACTGGTAGGGTGGATTGGTGGAATTCTTAGACTGCGGTTTTATTTCATTTAATATTTATAAAGCTTTGTATTAAGATCCAATGAAAAAGCCGATGGTGATTTGTATCTGCTGGCTGTGCCTTGAGGTACAAGGGTCATTAATGTTTCCCATAATAATGATAAAAAGTTGCTTTAATGATTATTGCATTTCTTGGAACTTGCACAACTGTAATGAAAAGGCAATGGGCAAGCATCAGATTTACAAGTCGTTATAAACCAGTAAATCCCACCCCCAATCCCAATAACTAGAGATACTGCTGCTCTACTATAGAATGCATTTGGTAACTATAGCAATAGCTGGAGCCACTTAAGCAGAATATGAGGTTGGGAGTGACTGTCAGTGATATCAAAGGATGAACCTTTAAAGAATTTGTAAGGCATTCCCTTGTCCACTGTTTTAACCCATTTAAAATAAACCAGTTAATGCCTTTATTATAATAACAAACTGAGGCATCACATAGGGATGTGTTAAACATCTTTCTGTTGAAGTCACTGACAGTAATTGCTACAGTTTCCACCTCAAGTATTTATCCAATTCCCTTTTGAAAGTTACTATTGAATCTGCTTCCCCCACCCTTTCAGGTGGTGGATTCCAGATCACAACTCGCTGCTTAAAATAAAAATGTCTCCTCATCTCCTCTTTGGTTCTTCTGCCATATAAGGAAACAACTTAAGCAAATTGTTGGAGGGATCTTTTTATTTCAAAGAAACCACTTCAGTAGAAGGAAAGCTGCACACCTTTTAAAGGCATAATACTGAGCATGCAGGGTGGACAGAGATAATGTTCACATCTGCAGAACATCCCGAAGGGCTTCACAGCCAATGAATGACTTTTGAGCATAGTCACGATTGTGATGTTGGCTAATGCGGCAGCCAATTTGCACACTGTGGCAACAAGAGCAGGTCAGAGGCTGGGTATTCTGCAGCGTGTGCCTCACCTCCTGACTCCCCAAAGCCTTTCCAGCATCTACAAGGCACAAGTAAGGAGTGTGATGGAATACTCTCCACTTGCCTGGATGAGTGCAGCTCCAACAACACTCAAGAAGCTCAACACCATCCAGGACAAAGCAGCCCACTTGATTGGCTACCCATCCACCACTTTAAACATTCACTCCCTCCACCACTGGCGTACCGTGGCTGCAGTGTGTACCATCTACAAGATGCACTGCAGCAACTCGCCAAGGCTTCTTCGGCAGCACCTCCCAAACCCGCGACCTCTTCCACCTAGAAGGACAAGGGCAGCAGGCACATAGGAACACCACCACCTCCAAGTTCCCCTCCAAGTCACACACCATCCTGACTTAGAAGTATATCAGCTGTTCCTTCATCATCGCTGGGTCAAAATCCTGGAACTCCCTACCTAACAGCACTGTGGGAGTACCTTCACCACAGGGACTGCAGCGGTTCAAGAAGGCAGCTCACCACCACCTTCTTAAGGGCAACTCGGGATGGGCAATAAATGCTGGCCTTGCCAGCGACACCCAGATCCCATAAGCGAATAAAAAGAAAAGATGCCACAAATAGAAAATGAGATAAATGACCAGTCAATCTGTTTTGGTGAGATTGGCTGAGAGATCAATGTTGGTCACGGCACTTGGAATGCGCCCCTTCTCTCCTTCAAATGGTGCCATGGTATCGTCCTTGTCCATCCATCTAGGAGCAGCAAGGGTGGACGGAACAATTATCTCCCTAAATGGATTAACAAGTTAATAACCAGTGAAGTATGGTGGAAGAATAACCTCTGCACATCCAGCAAGGTAGAAACACGTTAAACAGGTTGTTAAGAGTGAAGTTGGGAGAAATTTAGCAGTTTTATCAGATATGGCACTCAACGGCCCGGATTTTCCGGGGCCTATGACTGCGTACACAGCCATAAGCGCCGCGCAGGTTCCGGGTTTCTGCGTGTGATGCGCGTGCTTGAAAACCCGGAACTTCCGATCTGTCAAGTTTCAGCTCGAGAGATCGTACGGATCCAAAGGAAACGGATATTCGCTGGTGGAGAGTCGGGCTATTTGCCCAACTACCGCCCAGCAAATGCCCACAAAAGTCTGACGCCCAGTAAAAGCAGGCGCAGGCCCTCCTTTAACCAGCGTAAGGGTTTAAATAAATATTAAAATAACATTTTTTTAATCATTTAAACATTCAAAAACCTTTAAAATTAGTTTGGGTTATTTTTGGCCTCTTGAAAAATGTTTCAATTTATTTTTCAAAATATTCAATTTTTGTTTCAAATGTTTAATTAAATTGTATTTTAATTAATTTTAAACATGTGATGATTTATTTTTATTTCAGTGCTGTGAAAATGTATTTTTTATGCGATTCCTGTTATGTTTATGGGGATTCCGTACATAAATGGAGTCGCCATAAGTATAATGGGAATCCCCCTTTTTGATTGGTTGGGCCGGCTCTGGGATACGTGGGCCTTTATATAGGCGTACGCCTGCAGGCCCAGGAGCGCGAGTCTTCGTAGGTCCAGGGTCATCAGGTAAGTACTTGCGGTTCGGAGGCATTCGCCCGCGGGAAGCCTCCGACCGCAATTTCAGGTCCAGCATGTCCAAGCTCTCTGAAGTAACAGTTAAGAAAGCAAATACAATACAGAACTATATAGCCATAACAGTAAAGGCAGAGTCAGAAGAAATCATACTGAAACTGTACGGTGGAAATGTGGAATTATCTCCCCAAAAGGCTTTGGATGCGGGGTCAATTAAAATTTTCAAGGTAGATTTTTATTCGGTTAAGGTATCAAGCAATATGGATCAAAATGGAGTTGAGGTATGGATCAGCCACGATCTAGTTGAATCTCGAGGGGCAGAATGGCCTACTCCTGTTCCTATGCTTTGGTAGGACATCACTTTGAGTATCCAATTCGAAGAAGAGCCAGAAGGCTGAGACCTGCTTTTTTTCTAATAGTACCATGGGATCTTCAACGCCCATCCAAACAAGCACCTCCATTAATGTAGCACTCCCTCAGTTCTGCACTGCATGTCAACCTAGATTATCTGCTCAAGTGCTGGAGTAAGTCTTGAACTTCCCCCGTACAAGATGACAGGCATGGTATGTCCTATCATTTCAAATGACTCTTTTAAAAAAAAATTACATTCCTTTAGCTATCGCCTGCCCATTAGTGTACTTAGTGAAATTATTGCAAGGCATCTGAGGTGAAAGAGAAGTTATAAATTAAATTTACCTGATTAAGTTAAATATTACCTTAGCCTGTTTAATATGGCCTTCCTTTTAATAATTTAAAGTGTGCAATCACTATTTGGCACATGGAATTTATAAGTAAAGATTGCTTTGTGATGACCCTGCTTTAAAGAGAGTTAGATTGGAAGCTTATCACAAGCCATTCTGAAAAGGCATTGCAAAAACCTATGATCGAAAGCATCACTGAACGATTCAGCATGCATCATACAACATGAGAAAGACAGCATAAAAGAATGCAGCCTTGTTTATTCATTCTGTGTTAATTAGATGACATAGTTATCATGTCTATCTAGAAGCCAATGTTTTCCACAGATTCCATTAGAATATGTACGGCACAGAAGCTGCAAGTACAAGGCGGAAAATAATCTGAGACGCAATGCTTTCCGAAGCTCTCCTTGGGACCTGTTTTACCGAACGTGCGTGGTGAGATAAAAAAGTGAATCCGCTTTTAATTACTCGTTGGTTGGCAAAAGAAACCCCTACTGAGGGCACTGAGACTGGAAGATTGTCTGCAGCGTCAGCAGATTAATGATGTATTCAAATTGAACCCACCTTCTTGCACTGGCCTCCTCCCCTCAGTGTCTTTGTGGGCGCTGAGGCGAGATATTTCTGAGACCCCCCCCCGCTATTCTTGTCTAAAAAGAAAAGTGCACCAGACCATAGCGACTTTGAATTTCAGAGTTACCCCAGCACAATATTTCCCCATTGCTCGGGGACCTCCAGAGAATCATCTGCTAGTTGATTGTTCTTCATGCCACTCCTCATTGTTTCATGCAGTTGTAGGCACCTTCCTCCTGTCGTCTCAGCAGTCAAAAGATTACGCCTGTGACTGTACAGAGATTAGAAGCTGGGAATAGAATACTTTCAATGGACAATGAGAGATAGGACCCAGGGGCATGGTTGAGTTAGAAATCTGGACTTAACAGTGGGGAAATGTTCAATGTGTTATCCTAAGATAACAACTCTCATCTTTGATTAAAGAGATGCATGTTTAGGCCTGCTTAAATTAATTGACAGTTTTGCCCTGCAATATATTGATAGGATAATAGAAGGATGAAGCTCTATTTACATAATGGCTGTAAATTTGTATCTTTCTACAGAGTTCCACATTTGATTTCAATTTAAATATATGGTGTAATATAGCAAATTGACTTCTGCTTATAAACTTGGGAACTCACATTTGCATATAGATATTACATAGAATTTACAGTTAAGAAACAGGACATTCGGCCCTACTGCTCCACTCGAGCCTCCTCCCGCCCCTCTTTATCTCACCCGATCAGCATATCCTTCTATTTCTTTCCCCCTCATGTACTTATCTAGCTTCCCCTTATTTGACTCAACTACTCCCTGTGGTAGTGAGTTCCACATTCTCACCACTCTCTGTGTTTTTTTTTTAATTCATTCATGGGATGTGGGCATCGCTGGCAGGGCCAGCATTTATTGCCCATCCCTAATTGCCCTCGAGAAGGTGGTGGTGAGCCGCCTTCTTGAACCGCTGCAGTCCGTGTGGTGAAGGTGCTCCCACAGTGCTGTTAGGGAGGGAGTTCCAGGATTTTGACCCAGCGACGATGAAGGATCGGCCGATATACTTCCAAGTCAGGATGGTGTGTGACTTGGAGGGGAACTTGGAGGTGGTGGTGTTCCCATGCGCCTGCTGCCCTTGTCCTTCTAGGTGGAAGAGGTCACGGGTTTGGGAGGTGCTGCTGAAGAAGCCTTGGCGAGTTGCTGCAGTGCATCTTGTAGATGGTACACACTGCAGCCATGGTAAAGAAGTTTCTCCTGAATTCCTTATTGGATTTATTAGTGACTATCTTATATTTATGGCCCCTAATTTTGGTCTTGCCCCCCCCCCCCCCCCCACAAGTTAAAACATCTTCTCTACATCTACCCTATTGAATGCTTTCATAATCTTGAAGACCTCGATCAGGTCACCCCTCAACCTTATTATTATTATCAGCCATTATTCCGACCTGGATTTGTTCTCTCCCAAGAGCCGATATTTATGCCGACCAACCATTCCCCCTGAACCAACACCCCTGAAACAAATGAATTGGCCGATCGTCTATTGAAGCATTTTGTTTTATCCGTTAAATGAGTAAGGAAAGGAAACAATGGTTGGGTTCAAGTCGCTATCTGTCTTGGTTCCAAAATTAGCACTGGGGTCACTTGGAAGGCAGTCGAATTCTGCAGCTTTGAAAGGTTTGATTTTGGAGAATGTAATTTCATTCGTGAATTGTTAATTTTGAGGAAAAGCAAGCATTCTCCTATTTTGTGTGAAAGGGAATTGTACTCTGACAGTCATTAATGAACGATTAACGTAGTGCAAGCAACAGGGCAACTAGAGATCCAAACTGGGACCCTCTAGCTCCAGATGGCTCAACGTCAAGTCACTCTGGGCCATTCACAGACCCTGGTCCTACAGGCTTTGCAGCAATACTGGAGAAGCAAGGTCTACAAAGTCTGCTAAGAGTATCAGAAAATATTCTGTGAGCCTAAGGAGCTGTTTTTAAGTGTCAGCCATGGCTCAGTGGGTAGCACTCTCACCTCTGACTCAGAAGATTGTGGGTTCACGTCCCACTCCCATTTGAGCACAAAAATCTAGGCTGACACTCCAGTGCAGTACCGAGGGAGTGCTGCACTGTCGGAGATGCCGTCTTTCAGATGCTGCGTTAAACCAATTCACCGTCTGCCCTCTCAGGTGGATGTAAAAGATTCCATGGCACTATTTTGAAGAAGAGTAGGGGAGTTATTCCTGGTGTCCTGAACAATATTTATCCCTCAATCAGCACCACAAAAAACAGATTATCTGGTCATTATCACATTGCTGTTTGTGGGAGCTTGCTGTGCGCAAATTGGCTGCCGTGTTTCCTACATTACAACAGTGACTACACTTCAAAAAGTACTTCATTGGCTGTGAAGCGCTTTGGAACGTCCGGTGGTCATGAAAGGCGCTACAGAAATGCAAGTCTTTCTTTCCTATCTTAAACATTGGAGTTGTCTTGCTTGCTTGTCCAGACTTCAAAGTAGTAGCCTTCAGATCTGTGGAATATTCAGCCATAAGAGTGGCATCCTTTCATCCATCGGATTGGTTTCATGCAATTAATAGATGGAAAATGATGGGCTGCAATCCCACAGTTTCTTGACCAGAATTCCCTGCCCCGCCACTCCTCATTGGAGGCGGGGGGGGGGGGCATACAATTGGCGAATCAACCCCATGGGGTGTCTTAATCCTACGTGGGGCATCGAGAAAGGCACTGAGTGGAGTAATGGTAACTCCCAACACAGAGAAAGGAGGAACGAGACCAGTAGCTCAATTCAGAGCTCTCTCACGTACAGACATGGGGTTACTATTTCAATAATAATAACAGATAAAGAGAATATCTTACAAACGTATTCAACATTCTTAATGCCAATATTGCAAAAATAATTTCTCGCTTAAAAATATAACGAAACAAATGGCGTGTTAATTAATTTCGCGTCAGTGCAAAGTGGTTGCAGCCTCGCAGCAGTACTAACCTTGTCATGTAAGTCAGGCGTCAAGGCCCAGATTGACTCTGAAGCAAAGCAGGGCGGGCCCGCTGCGCCCAAGGATGCTCGCTCTGCCTCAGACTGGCACCAGGACAGGGCCGGACTCTGGATTGAGGCTACATTTGCACTATAAGATAGATTTTCGGACTCTATGGGAATCAAGGGATATGGAGATAGGGCGGGAAGGTGGAGTTGAGGTCAATGATCAGCCATGATCTTATTGAATGATGGGGCAGGCTCTTGGGGCCGTATGGCCTACTCCTGCTCCTAATTCTTATGTTCTTAAGACCTGAAGATCCACCATCCTACCAAGTGAATCCCTCACTGAGATCTCCTCCCTGCTGTCCTCCCTCAACTTTTGCATTGAGTGATTTCTCATCCTCGACAATTTCATTTTTGTTTCAATTCTCCTTGCTTTATCTCCTCCAACTTCTCTTCCCTTCTTTCCTACTCAACCACATCCTGCACATCAACTCTTCCATCCACATCCAGGGCTACTTTCTTGATGTTGCAATCACCCAATACTTCACCATCTCTGTGGTCTCAACCATTGACAAAGCCATTTCTCTCACTGTGAAGGAATAAGCCATATAACCTATTCAGAAAAATGCACTATCTTATGAAAGAATTCTAGCTTTATTAAAACATGACAAACTGGGTTTAGAAATTTAGAAACCTAACTATGAAATAGCTATGAAAGCATTCTGGCTATTGAGATAAGACAGTTGTTGACACTGAATAAATAATCTTATTGAAACAGAAGGTGCAGGCTCAGACAGGCTGACCTTTGGGAACAAAACAATGGTTCACCCTGGATAAGGTGTTCTAATTTAAACTTCGTAAAGATGGCACATAAGATAAGGAACATCTGCCCTTGTAAAGATGACATAAAGTAAGGAACACCTGCCGTCACACCATTTTTATATGGTCAACCCAGAACACCTGGAGATGAGACTAGATTCTGGCTGATGTGGCAGTAAGAGTTGCAGAGGTTGGCAGAAAGATGACTAGGGATAATTAACTTGCATCAGCAGAAAACCTTAAAGAAGATACCACTGGAAAAGGGTATAAATATTGAAGTTTCAAATGAGATAGCAGACTCGCTTTAATTGGGCAAAGCAATTCTCAGCTGCAGAGGCGGCTCTGTAGTCTCCAACTCTTTGTACCTCGGGGATGAAAGGTATTTGATATTGATGGATATCCTATATAGAGAACTTTAAGAACTGTGATACTGTAGCGAAGTTAAGATTTAAAAGTAAGATTCTCTGTTAAAAAGATCGTATGTTTTCTCTTTTTAGAATTGTTAAAGTTGCGATCGACTGATTCACCAACTGTAAATTGCATGTCGGTTCTTTAATAAATCTACATATTTTTAGAATTGTCTCACATAAGACTTCTCTATCAAAAACTCACGAACTCAATCTCTGTACACTCTTTGGTGGAGAGTTACAGAATTCTGGGGGAGTTTTCCGGACCCTCATAATATCCCGGATGCTACAGTCTAGCTAAACTTATTAAAAGTGCTATCTGGAGGACGGTAAAATTCTCGGGGTGTTCCTTTCCTTTAGGGAGAGATAGCCCGGACCTTTAGACCCAATTAAGTGTCTTTAGGATTCGGCTACCTCAAACTTTAGTTGAAAGTGAACGTCTGAGAAATACGCCTGATCCGAGGTAGCCCCAAAGGGGCTAGGACGAGTAAAAATCCCTTCATCACCAGTGCTCCTATTTCTTATGTTCTTATGTTCTTATGTGTAACTCCATCATTGTTGGGAAACTAAACCTCTTCCACCCCGCTACAGCTGCGATGTGAACGCACGCTAAAACCCAATGTGCCAGGGGACGAAACTAAACCTAAAATAGACACGATTTCTCGGGCTGAATCAGCACTGGGTGGTGTAGGCGGACATGTACCGACCCACTGGGGTCAGGACAAATTCAGCTTTGTTGCAGCCACCACAGCATCGATGTATACATTTTTCTCCTGATTTGTGTTACGGGTTAAGTTTATGTTGGAGGCCTCTTCGCAAAAAAAAAATGGAAAGTAGACCTTTCAGAAATGGCTCTGCTTCATCTATTTACCATGTGAGTGTATCTGTCCCATTATATTGGTTTATTGACAACAAATGCTAAGACTGGGTTCCTTGATTTGTGAAGCTTTTGGCATGAACATTGCAATTAGTTTTTGTTTTATGAGGGACATTGTCTAACAAAATGTATTGTTATGAAAGTGATTATATACCTTTCATGGCACTTTGTTTGAGGGATAATGATATTAACTTGTGATGCTTTTGAAATTACCAATTATTCTTTTGAATTAGTGTGTCCCTGCATCACCGAGTAATCTCCCACATCTGAGGAAGTCAACCTGTCGTCAGTCTCTTTTATTACTAGGGAAGATTTGCTTTTCCATCTCTACTCGGTCCTATAATCATGGTTCTCCTGGCTGGCCTCCCATCTTGCACCCTCCGTAAATTTGAGCTCATCCAAAACCCTGCTGCCCGTATCCTAACTCTTTGTTTTCAAATCCCTCAATGGCCTCACCCCTCCCTATCTCTGTCACCACCTCCAGCCCTACAACCCTCCGAGATATCTGCCCTCCTCCAATTCCCGCCTCTTGCGCCTCCCCCGATTTTAATCGCTCCACTATTGGCGGCCGTGCCTTCAGCTGCCGAGGCCCAAAGCTCTGGAATTCCCTCGCTAATCCTCTCCGCCTCGCTCCCTCTCTTCCCTCTTTTAAGACACTCCTTAGAACCTACCTCTTTGACCAAGCTTTTGGTCACCTGTCCTAATATCTCCTTATGTGGCTCGGTGTCAAATTTTGTTTGATAATCGTTCCAGTGAAGCCTCTTGGGACTTCAGCTAGTCCCACTCCCCCGCCCTTTCCCGTAGCCCTGCATTTTTTTTACCTTCAGGTACTCATCTAATTCCCTTTTGAAAGCCATGATTGAATCTGCCTCCACCACCCTTTCAGGAATCTTATTAAAAATATTGCTGTTTTGTTCCTGGGACCAAAACAGGGCAACTACAGCAAAGCCACACCTTAATTATCTGCCTTCCCAATTAATGATAGCATGTTCATCGGAAAAAGTCTTGCGTGACACTGATGCTGGTTTTTCTGGTCTTATTTGTATTGTACTCATTTGTAGTGCCGCACCAAGGGTATTGCTGCCTCTAGCGCATGAGACCAGAGTTCGGAGAGACTGTGCCTGCCAATTCCATTAACCACTAGGGATGTCTCCCCTCTACTGTAAGCATTAAATTGAAATGAAAGAAAGGAGGCAGACAGAATATTACATTGCTGAAAAAAACAATGCTTAATAACCTGAAATCTTAGGTCGACCTAAGTATTCAAGGTTGGCTTGATGCATTCAAAGATATGCCTTAATGGAAAGGGTCATACACATAAATGGAAACTGCACACTAACATTTAGAATGCTTTTCCAATTTCTGAAATCTTCAAACATACCAGGACATCTCTGAATCACTATGAATGTCTATAGTGTCCTTGCTTTTTTCTCCCCTCCTCTGTTGAATTTATTCTATAATAATATTATAGAAATACAATAATAAGGGGTAGTTGAGGCTATTAGCATAGATGCATTTAATGGGAAGCTAGATAAGCATATGAGAGAGAAAGGAATAGGAGATATGCTGATAGGGTGAGATGAAGAGGGATGGGAGGAGGCTCGTGTGGAGCATAAACACCAGCATGGACCAGCTGGGCTGTATGTTCTATGTAATGTAATTCTATGTAATAATTTGCAATCCATAGGATCAAAGGATCGCTAGATGGAAAAAGGCCAAGGTCCATCTGGTTTACCTTCCAGATATGTCAGCCAGTGGCTCAGTGGGTAGCACACTTACCTCTGAGTCAGAAGGTTGTGGGTTCAAGTCCCACTCCAGGGACTTGAGCACAAAAATCTAGGCTGACACTCCAGTGCAGTGCTGAGGGAGTGCTGCACTGTTGGAGGTGCCGTCTTTTGGATGAGACATTAAACCGAGGCCCTGTCTGCCCTCTCAGGTGGACGTAACATATCTCATGGCACTATTTCAAAGAAGAGTAGGGGAGTTATCCCCGGTGCCCCTCAATCAACATAACAAAAGCAGATTATCTGGTCATTATCACGTTGCTGTTTGTTGGAGCTTGCTGTGTGCAAATTGGCTGCCGCATTTCCCACATTACAACAGTGACTACACTTCAAAAAAGTACTTCATTGGCTGTAAAGTGCTTTGAGATGTCCGGTGGATGTGAAAGGCGCTACATAAATGCAAGTCTTTCTTTCTCCCATCCTGGCAGTCATATGATATAATGATAATGAGTTGTTGGTGAATGATAGCAAACAATTTCTTTCAATTAGTCTACAACAGACCCAAACATGAGGCGAGGAAAACCCCCAGTATCCATTTAGTTTGATTTCTGTCTCTTTTGTTTTCTCCTTTTTTCCGTCATCTGAAAGGTTTATTTTACCTCTCTTTAAGAATATTATGCACACGTTCTAAGAACCAGCTCCAAGAGGAAGAGTTTCAGGCAGGAAGCTCTAGATTTCTGACATGGCCTTATCATTGACTTAACCAAATTGACCTTTCATGTGCTTTTGCAGCTTCAGATTGACATTCGGTGCCGCAGGCCAAGATACCTCGCCCTAGTGCTAGCACCCGGTTATCATCAGATGTGATTACTTTGGAACAATTCAGTAAGAGGCTAAATTTATCAACACAATTATTTTAAAATTAATGGGGGAACTGGGTGGTGCAGTGGGTAAAACATTGAACTTATACTCGTGAGACCAGAGTTCAAATTTACCCCATACATATGTGAGGAAATATCCTTCTGTCTTCTGATTGTAATAGTTTTCCGCTGAAATGAGTTTGGATAGTCTCAATCCATTTCCTGGTAAACACAGGCCTACAGTACAAAATTGGCCTTAATCCAACACTAAATGGCACTAGATTGTGACAATTTTACTCAGGGAGGACATCTTCCCTTCTTCGCCCCTCTGATTGGTGTTTTCTCCCCAACAGCCACCTATAAAGTGCTCTATGTTTCTTTGCACAGAATAAGCTCTATGTAATCTTAATTCTTACAATAAATGCTACTTGTAATCTTAGCCTGAAAATACACTCTGACAGCATAGCATTTTTCTGCCCATTAGAGTGCTGGGCAACCCATTGCAACCTCTGATGAAAAATAACCCAGGGAAAGAGGAACTGTTAGTTGTGGGCACGTCACTCCCTTTCCTTATACGCCTAAGAAATACATCTTGAATCATAAGAGACTCTGTAACACTTACGGCAAAAGCTATTCACAGAAAACACAAACAAAAAGAATTGATGGAATGTCCAAATCGTAATACCACTAGTCCACTAATAGCCATCACTTCCTGAGGTGAATAGTGATCTTTAAGGCTGTACAAACTGGTTACTTTAGCAATTGAATATTCTATTGATTATTTTATCAATTAAATATTTATAGCTTAGATATATTCATTGCAACCTCACACGCTACCATGCAAGGTGATTGAACTCGAAGTTAACTGAGTAAGTGGTATGATTAACATCCACTTTCTTCCGATTATGCTTTCTGTCAGTTCCCCAGCAATTTAACTAAAAGCTAACAAAAAAAAAAATGAAGACCTTTGGTGACTGGCGTTGCAATCTGGCAGCTCTCGGCAGAAAGCTGCAGTTGCTGCTTCAGAATGTGTTTGCGGCACTGTATTACGCCAGTTGGCAGGACAACGTCTGGGGCCCCTGCTCAATAACTTTACGAATTATGATGCCACTCTTGATCAATCAAATGAGATGGTCGTCAGTGAAAGACATGGGTTTCAAATTGCTAAGACCTGTGCTTGAATCTAGTTTCTCAGCAGAGGGAATGCGCACGGCTTAACGTAATTGGCTGAATATTTTGTTGCTTTAGCAACCCACAGACGCGGTCTCAGTGCCTGCATCTTCAATTTTTTTTTTTAATTAACTGGGGACTCGCAAGTAACGGGGACGCATTGTGAATGTTTAAATAACTTCCTTGAAGGAACAATTTTTACATTAAAAAATGAGAGGCTTTTTTTGTGACAATTAAGATACTGGGGATTGGGTACAATAGGTTAGAACTCTTCTTTCATCTTTGCAACCTGGGTTTGAATTCAGCTCAGGATGGTGGGTGAAAATCGCCTCACTCTGCTGATTGCAATACCCATAGTTTGTGGCGGCCTCGAATGTGTGTGCTGTGAATTTGCACTATAAAGTAGTCTTGTTCTATGCTGATTGACAGGAGAGGGAGAGAGTCTCTGTTTCTGCAGGTCTTTTGGAAAATTGCAACCCGTGGTTTCTCTGTCCAAAATTAATGTGTGCGTCTGCGCCTTATTTGACTCTGATTCACCCTCCTTCTCCGGTCGTTCCTCTGTTCCTTTCTCATTCCTTAAATCTCATTGGTTCAGGAGATACCCCGCTGGTCCCACCGTTCACTGAGGTCCCAGATGCCCCGGTTGCCCTCGCCGCATCGTTAGAGACACAAAAGGCATCAAGGGGTTTGGGGGGAGAGCGGGAATATGGTATTGAGATAGAGGATCAGCCATGATCATATTGAATGGCGGAGCAGGCTCGAAGGGCCGAATGGCCTACTCCTGCTCCCATTTTTCTATGTGTCTATGTTATCAGTTCGCACTTCCAGCAAGTTACGGCACAAATAATATTTGCGCTGAAAGGGAGCAGAATAAAGTCTAACTAATGGCGCACGCAACAAGATGCCTCGCTCCAGCAAGATCTGGCCCATTAAGTTGGAGTAGAATGTCTGTATAATGGACGATCCTTCAACTAAGAATCCAATCTTATATGTTGGTTTATATGGAGTTTCTTCCTTGTGTACTACCTGAAGCTGCGCCCATGTCAAGTTACACCCAACTACCCTCCCGATCTCATTAGAATACGCCCAGACTTAAATTGGGCGTAAATCAGCGTAAAGGGAACATCAAACCCACACCAGTATATTTCTGCTTTTAGACTTTAAATTTAAGTTTCAACTCGTTTCCTCTGATGCTGCCCTCTTGAGCATCCCTGATTTTAATCACTCAACCATTGGTGGCCGTGCCTTCTGTTGCCTGGGCCCTAAGCTCTGGAATTCCCTCCCTGAACCTGTCCGCCTCACTACCTCTCTTTCCTCCTTTAATGTGGAGATGCCGGTGTTGGACTGGGGTGGACAAATGTGAGAAGTCGCACAACACCAGGTTATAGTCCAACAGCTTTATTTGAAATCACAAGCTTTCGGAGCGCTGCTCCTTCGTCAGGGGAAGTGAAGAGATACATATAGGCACAGCATATATAGTCAGAGAACACTGCCAGATGACAGTCCAACACCGGCATCTCCACATCATGGCTACTATCGACACCACAAACTGCCGGCTCAAAGTGAAGAGGATCTCCAAGAAGATCGCGCATATCGACACAGACATCAAGGGGTAAAAATTCAGTTGGTTGCGCCTCCCGTTAGCGCCTTAAGAGGGCGCTAATGGGGCGCAAAGCCGCTAGCGCCCGGGCGCAGCGATGTTTGCGCCGCTCGGGAACTTAACTAGACATTGTGCGGCGGCGCTAAACCTTACCGCTGCGACCACCTGCGCGCGCAGATTGTGACGTCATTCCATGGTGCAACGCCCTTGTGGCGCCCCGGAGCGGAAATTGAGTGGCGCCCCCTGCCTTACCGCCTGGCGCATCCAACGACCGGAAGACTGGAACGCTATCAATCGCTGTGGGGCTGGGGGGGGGCGCTATTTAAAGGGGGCCTCTTCCTGTCTTTTTCTGTGGTTGACATTTTTGCACCACTCATTCTGAGAGAGAGAGAGAGATTCGGAGAGAGAGAAAGAGAGACTTCTGCATTGAGTCAACGCTGTCTGAGGTAGTTTTGCCTACTGATCCTAACTTCGCTGCTACTTTGGTTGCTGTCCTTCATAACTTTGCTTACAAAGAGACTATGGGGGCTGCACTGATTGGGGGCGTCGTCCTGCTCCAGCTGAATCGGAGGACACAGAGACGCAGAGAGAGAGAGGCAATGATGGCCAGACGGAGGAGGGCCAACAGGCGTCTGTACAGGAGAGCTTACCCTCCCAGGTTATATCGTGAACAGCTCTCCTACATTCATATGTCTGAGGAGCTGTGTTTGCGAAGGCTGCGATTCAGCAAGGAGGTGGTCACTGAGCTCTGCCACCTGCTGCAGCCAGATCTGCAGCCTCAACTGAGGTCCAGGACGTCTCTGTCGGTGGCAGTGAAGGTCACAGTGGCTCTTAACTTCTATGCTACTGGCTCATTTCAAGCTGCTGCTGGGGACCTCGCCAATATCTCCCAGTTCGCGGTGCATTGCTGCATCCGGCAGGTCACAAATGCCCTCTTTAAAAGGAGACGAGAGTTCATCTCTTTCCCCATGACCCCAGACAAGCAGCGTGACCGCGCTCTGGGCTTTGCGAGGATAGCGGGCTTCCCCATGGTGCAGGGCGCCATTGACTGCACGCATGTGGCTTTGCGTGCTCCACATGAGAATGCCGAGGAATTCCGGAACAGAAAGGGGTTCCATTCCTTGAATGTTCAGTTGGTCTGTGACCACAGACAGCTGATACTCGCTGTCAATGCCCACTATCCTGGCAGCTGCCACGATGCTTTCATTCTGCGCCAGACTACTGTGGCAGAACTTTTCGAGGCACCGCATCAGCCAGTTGGTTGGCTTCTCGGGGACAAGGGGTATCCATTGAGCACCTGGCTGATGACACCGCTCCGTACGCCCAACACCCCTGCTGAGCTGCGGTACAATGAGAGCCATCAAGCTACCAGGAACATCATTGAGCGCACAATCGGCGTGCTGAAGCAACGGTTCCGCTGTCTCGACCATTCTGGAGGAGCCCTGCAGTACTCGCCTGAGCGAGTATCCAACTTCGTAGTTGTGTGCTGCATGTTGCATAACATGGCAATCGTCAGGACCCAGCCAATGCCACCAGGCCTTGGAGCACCACCAGAGGAGGAGGAGGAAGAGGAGGAAGAGGACGAGGAGGATGATCATCAGCAGCACCAAGGCGGGAGGGCGGCCCACAATGGTGAAACTGCAAGGGCCGTCCGTCAACGGCTGATAGCAAGCCGCTTCTAGGGCCCCTGCTGTGGAAATGGCTTCTGCCATTGCTAACAACATCAATGAACCCAGCACGCAACCCCTAAGCCGGCCAAGGCACCAATGATTCCAAACACCAAACATGTATATTTTGAATACAAAAACTTATTTATTTTACAAACTCTGTGTGTGTCATTTCCTCATGACAAACTCATAGAAATAAACACAAAAAAACAGTCATTAACATAACTGGTTCTCACAACCTGGAGATAATGTCCAAAACACTGGACAAAAGTTGGACCACGAACCTCGGCCTTTAATAAAAAAATGACCAGCATTTTGTCACACCTCCTACTTTTTGCCCTTCGAGGGTGATCTCCTTCCCTTGCGCACTTCCCCCCTTCTAACCCTACTGCTCCTCCGTAATGGGACCTCAGTGGCTGCAGCAAGGCTGGTGGAAGGCTGCTGATCGTCAGACCCTGACACTGCAGATGCCCCTGAAGGACGGCCTCGACCAGTTCTGGGCCTGGAGGGCCCGGCTGCAGACTGCACCAACTCTGCATGGGCGGCAGCAGTCTGTCCTACAGGCGGTGGCAAGTGCAGTGGAGAAGTGACAGTGTTGGCAGCAGGAATGCTGTCATCGTGAGAGAGGACAGCAACTCCCTGCTCGCCCAACACACTGGCACTCCCACGGGGCAGCACTTCAGCATCCGGAGCAATCTGCTGGAGCACAGATTGCTGGCCTGCTGCGGCGCGGTGAGAGCCCCGGGGACATGTGAACGAACCATCGAGGTTTGCAGCAGTCAGTGCTCGCGTGGCCTCAATCTGAGTCTGCATGAGAGCAGTCAGAGATGGGATCACGGCAGTCAGTGACTGAATTGCAGCACTAAGCGTTAGTGTGGCATCCGCCTGTGCTACAGCGAAGTGCTCCACACTCCTTGCCAGTGACTCAATGCATTCGGGCACCCTTCCCACTGCACCCATGAGCTCAGTGTGCATGCCCACCGCCTGGGTGTTCATTTCTGCGATCAGCCGCTCCTCCTCTGCGTCCATTGCAGTAGGAGTCTCTGGCCTACTCTCCCTCTGGGGAGAAGGACCCCGTTCTTCCCTACCCCCATGGCGTTGCTGCAGCCCGCTGGGTCCTGGAGCTTCACCCTCATCAGACCCTTCCCCCCTGCTCCCCTCCAGGGAAGGCGTGTTCCCAGTGTGGGCATGGGCTTCCTCGGGAGAGGGTGGCACTGATGCTCCGGCTTCCTCTTCCTCCTCGGCTGCAGCTTCACTCCCACTGGCAGCTTCAGGGCCCGTCTCCTCAGCTGGTGAATCACCATCTGAAAGCAGGGAGGTACAAGAGTGGCTTTAGCGTGAGGACAGGGTGGCAGTAAGGGAGGAATAAGTGCAGCGAGTTAGCAAGTTGGATTGAAAGTGTCAAAGGCTGGTGTTGTGAGGGACAAGTGGAAGGACAGAGGACAAAAAGGTGATGACCTTACCATTGCTGTCCAGAACGGGGTCGGCGTCTCCAGTGGCGACGGGACCGATCACCCGGCTTGCCACAATCCTGTGGACGCGCTCCTCAAGATCGCTGAGGGGTTGCAGCTGAAGCCGCCCTCCACCTGTCCGTTGCGCCAGCTTGGCCTGCAAGAAAAAGGACAGCATCTGAGTAAATATACAGCCATGGTCTTGCCTGATGTGCCTCCCATAGGTGAATAGCCCTTACTGTATGCAGCCATGGTCTTGCCTGATGTGCCTCCCATAGGTGAATAGCCCTTACTGTATGCAAAGTGTGGAATGTGTGTGTGTGTTTCATGAAAGGGCCATCGGTGTTGGATGAGTGTTGTGCATTGGGGTTTTAAGACCCTCTGGCCATAGAGTGAGGTTGAGATGGAGGGATGGAGAGGTATTGAGAAAAAGCCACTCACCCTGACGACCCGAGTGAGGTCGTTGAACTTTTTGCGGCATTGAACATGGGTCCTGGGCACCATGCTCCTGGAGGAGACGCTCTGAGCCACCTCCCTCCACACTCTTCTGTACTCGCGTGGCAAAGGCCTCCTGCCACTCTCAGGGAAGAGTATACATCTTCTGCGCTCCACCGCGCCAACCAGAGCATCCAAGGCCCGCTCGGTGAAGCGCTGAGCTCGTTCTCTCACCCTCTCCATCCTTGGCAGCAAAATGGATTCACAGGTCTCTCCAGGCCGAGATTCAAGGCTGCAATGAGCAGGGTGTGGCTGGGGAGCAAGTTGGTCCCCCCCGCTTTAAGAACTGGCCGGCGCCAGTGTGTCTGTGTTCCCTCGCTAACTGGCAGCACCTGCGCTGCGCTCGCGCGCTGAGTTAGCGCCTCACTGCTCGGCCTTTGCGCCTTAAGACAGGTGTGCAGTGCCTGATTTAGCGCTCCACTCACCTCCCGGGGTGGTAAAAGTGAAGTTTCCAGTCAGTGGCGATAATTAGCGCCAGGCGCTAATATTTGCGTCCAGACGATATTTGCGCCCCAAACGGGGCGCGACCTAATTTTTCCCCCCAAGTTTCTACAGAGATGTGCTGACTGACCTGTTTGGACACCATCCACACCTTTGATTGCCGTGATTATCTCTCTGCCGAGGTGTGATAAAGGGCAGTTGGAAAGATTAACTGTAATCATCTGGCTGTGTTCTCTGACTATATATGCTGTGCCTATATACATCTCTTCACTTCACCTGATGAAGGAGCAGCGCTCCGAAAGCTTGTGATTTCAAATAAACCTGTTGGACTATAACCTGGTGTTGTGCGACTTCTCTCTTTCCTCCTTTAAGACGCTCCTTAAAACCTTCCTCTTTGACCAAGCTTTTGGTCACCTGCTCTAATTTATCCTCGGTGTCAAATTATTTTGTTTGGTAACACTCCTGTGCAGCGTCTTGGGAACATTTTACCACGTTAAAAGTGCTAAATAAATATAAGTTGTTGCTGTAGTTTCACCATCGTCCATGCACAGCGTGTTCAAGAACTTGCAATCGGGGAAGCTTTTCAATTTTTAATGTGACTGGTACTTTGCCCCAAAAAATGCAGATAATGCAGAGCCAGGCCTCAACGAGGATCCATTTTTTTTTATGTATCACATGCCCACTCGCAAAAAAAAATTGCAATTAAAAGACCATAAAAAATGGCTTTGTTTCCTGGTGTGCCCGAAAACCGAGTCTTAGGGCTCGATTTTGCCAGGCCCGAGGAGGCGGGAATGGAGGCCGTGTGGGGTATTAAAATTGCAAAAAATGGTGGGCGGGCACGACCCTGCCTCCATCCCGCCTCCGAGCAATTTTCCCAAATGTGTGGTTTCTGATCCCGTCTCTGTCCCACCTCAAAGAGGCGGGATAGGCCCTTAAGGCCCTTAACAACCACTTAATTGCCTCTATAACCCCATTTTGAGAGGCCTTTCTGATTTTAACACTTTTCCGACCTGATGCACGCCTCCTCTGAAACATGACGGTGAAACCTGGCGGTAGCACACTTGGATTGCTGACTATCAGCTGCAGGTCCACCATTAAGAAGGAGATTTGATCAATCATCATTCTGGGGGAACTTTTAGCAGTCATAACCATTGTTGTGGAAGTTTGGAGCCTGGAGTAGTGCTGGTGGTGGTGGTGGTGGTACAAAAAAAATCTGGGAGTAGACTTAGGTCTCCTGCTGCTCATTTTGCCTCCAGGTCCCTCTCACAGCAAAGGCCAAAAGCTTCCCAGTCTTTGCAGACCTTAAATGCAGCAACAATTATGACATCATCAGAGGCGACTTTCAGACTGAAAAAACTAATTGGGTCATGGGTTCCCACATGCTGGAACTCAATTGCCCAATTAGGGGAAAATCGAATAATTCTCCCACATCCAATTGGAGTCGGGTGGCTAACACGAAAAGCGGATGACACGACCCCAGCCTGCCCCATGACAAAATCGAGCCCTTAATCTTGAGAGAACCTCCACCCACCCACCCTCCCCGCAACAAGCACAATTGGCGGATCCTCGCTTTGGAGAGTCAGGTGGTGTGGGCAGTTTTCTGGGGGGAGATTCGTTCGGACAGTGGGTTTTGATTGGCGGACGTATTGTAGTTACATGGGAAACTCACTTGCACCCAAAATCCTGCAATCTTTTAAGCCACGTAATTAGCTTGCGGCCAGAGTGCATGTGTCGCTGGGGGCAAATGGGAGGAAACTCCATGGGCTGGATTTTGCCAATGGGGAGCTTTTGGAGGCGGGACTCCCACTTGTCGGGTTTCAGTCCCGCCTCCATCAACTTCTGGCCAACCCACGCTATTTTCCCTTGATTGACCTTGTTAAGCCCGCCCAGTGGGCTTAGCAGGCCAATTAAGGGGAAGCTGCTTACAGAGAACGTCAGGGTATGACGTTTCTGTGAAGCTGTCAAACACTGACATTCTCTGTAGTTTGATAAGTTCTTGAATTCAAGACCTCATCAAACCTCTTTCTTTTGTAGAAATTAGCTGGTTGTTGCTTTGGAGAATGCAACGGCCATCTGTCATCTCTACCGCGGAGGTGCGAGACTCTCCGCATACCCACCGACTGAAGCCTGCAGGAAGAAACAAAGGTAAGTACACTTTTTCTAACACTTTGCATTTACCTCAGATACTCACCTCTCCATACTTGCACCCATCACTCACCTTCACAGCACACTTTTGCACCCCTCCGACCCCCGCAGACCCACTGCTCGCCTTGGTGACCCTGGCGGGTTTCGGAGCCTTCGGGAAGCCCGCACTTCTGAGGGCAAAATGGGGATAATCCTCTTATCTGCCTGTTAACTACCTGTTAACAGGCAGTTAAGTGGCTGTAATCCCTTCCCGCCTCCAGGAGACGGGACCCGGCGCGGGACGGCTACCTGCCTCCTGGGAAGATGACATGGAGGCAGGTTGGGGGTGGGTTGGGGGCGGGATGGGGACCCGCCCCGAAATTCTGCCATTTTCCCGGCAGTCCCGCCTCCATACCCGCCTTCCCAGGGCTAGCAAAATCCAGCCCCATGCCTTTATTCAATGCCAACATCATATAGTGCCTCCTTTAGTATAACAGACTCAGTACAAAGCCTCTTGAGAAATGGTCAGCCACATTTTACTACAATTACTGTGTTTCAAAATCTCCCTCCCTTTGGGGGAAATAAATCAAGTTGGGATTATTTTTGCAGCAGCCATTTTATTCACCAAGTGGCATAGCTACCGGAGAAACATTGTTTTATTAGGAGTGAAACAGTTTTTAACAGTGTCTGGGTTCAGTCGTTTAAATGAGACAACAGTAGACGTTGTGTAGAATCTAGCCTGAGGTGCAGCACAGGGCCTTTTCACATTGTCCCAATGTAATGTCTCACAATCTGTGTCGAAGCTGACTGTGAAAACATTAAACGGCCACACAAGACCAATTTACAAATGGGCTTATTTCCTCAGTGGGGATACTCTTCTTGTTCCTTGCAGCATGCTGGTCATGTAATGGCAATGTTAAAGATACACAGAGCATGCCAACCAGCTTTAGATTTACATCTATTTTTAGTTGATAGTATCTTCCACCCGGTGGGGGTGTACATGCACCAGTCTTTGAAGGTGGCAGGGCAAGTTGAGAAGACAGTTTAAAACATACAGGATTCTTGGCTTTATAAATAAAGGCATAGAGTACAAATCAAGGAAGTTACGCTAAACCTTTATAAATCACTGCTTAGGCCCCAGCTGGAGCATTGTGTCCAATTCTGGGCATCACATTTTAGGAAGGATGTCAAGACCTTAGAGAGGGTGCAGAGGAGATTTACTAAAATGGTTCCAGGGATGCGGGACTTCAGTTAGGTGGAGAGATTAGAGAGGTTTGCGTTGTTCTCCTTGGAGCAGAGAAGGTTAAGGGGAGATTTGATAGAGGTGTTCAAAATCAATACGAGTAAATAAGGAGAAACTGTTTCCAGTGGCAGGAAGGTCGGTAACCAGAGGACACAGATTTAAGATAATTGGCAAAAGAACCAAAGGTGAGATGAGGAGAATGTTTTTCACACAGTGAGTTGTTCCGATCTGGAACGCGCTGCCTGAAAGGGCGGTGGAAGCAGATTCAATAGTAACTTTCAAAAGGGAATCGTAAAAGTACATGAAGGGGAAAAATTTGCAGGGCTATGAAGAAAGAGCAGGGGAATGGGACTAAAGGCACGGTGGGCCAAATGGCTTCTTTCTGTGCTGTATCATTCGATGATTATATTACTATGGCTTTTGCTCAGCCTGTGGTTAATAATTTTGTCTCTTTTTTAAGAAAAGATTGTGTTCAAGATCAGTGCCTGCCTTCCAACTTGTAATCCCTGTTTGTAGGTCCTGCCATTACTGAAGGGGTTTAATTAATTTCTTTGTGTTGAGAAGCTGATGTTGTTTTAATAAAACACATACCTCTCAGGATATTGAACGCTGCATTAACATTACAATGAACGCACATCAATATTGAGAGAGAATAGAGCGATCCCTAACAGCTTAGCTGTGTAAGGTAATCCATATTAAAATATCTGACTCACTCTCCGAATGTCTACTTAATTCATTTCTCTGAGCCTTTTTTCACGCTTTCGCTGGGAAAGCAGCAACTAAACAAAAACCTGCATAAAAAATAAGGTTTCTCCTTCAATATACTTAATCTAAGAGCATTATGCATCTAGAATGTGGTATTAGCATTTAAATATGTGTGTGTGTGTGTATTTGTTTATGTGAGATCGCTGCGTTCCTCCAATTCTGGCCTCTTGGGCATCCCCGATTTTCATCGCTCCACCATTGGCGGCCGTGCCTTCAGCTGCCTGGGCCCCAAGCTCTGGAATTCCCCCGCTAAACCTCTCCGCCTCTCTCTACCTCCTTTAAGATGCTCCTTAAAAACTTCCTCTTACACCTGTCCTATGTATGCCTATGTAGCTCGGTGTCAAAGTTTGATTGGTAGCGGTCCTGTGAAACGCCTTGGGTTGTTTTACTAAGTAAGATGTGCTGCATAAATGCAGGCTGTTGTTTGTGGGAGCGGGACTTTACTTCTGATATCGGGGGATGTTCCTGGCAGTTTCAGAAGGTAACTGAGAAAGAAAAGTTGCATTTGCGTTAAAAAGATATCGGCCCAGATATTCCGATCGCAGGCCTCCCGCGGGCGGAAGGCTGCCATCTGGTAAAATCTGCGCCCTTACCTGAGGCCTCCCGCGGGGGAGGCGCAGAGTTCCGATGCTGGGCCTCTCCAAACTGCCGGTGCGCAGGGCCCACGTATCCCAGAGGCGCAGGTAGTTCGCAGCGTCCCTGGGATCACGTGGGCCATGGGGAGCCAATCAGAGAAGGGAATCTCCCTTCATACATTATGAATGGAGATCACCCCCAAAACATAGTAAAACTTTAAATAATTTTTTTTAAAAATCACATTTTTAAAATGACTTGAAATTACATAAATTAACTATTTTAAACAAAAATTTAAATTTTTGAAAAAAGAATTAAAGTTTTTAACGGGGCTAAAAATAAACTTACCTTTCTTTAAAGTATTTCTAAATGATAAATCAGTGGAAATTTTTTTTTTACTTTTTTCAACTCTTATCCTGGTAAAAGCAGGCCTTACGCAGGCTTTTACCAGGCGCAAGGATTGTCAGGGTTTTCTGCGGGCGGAGTGTCTCCAAAGTCTCCAAAAAGCGGATCTCTCCCCCCGCAGAGGCCCTTCTCCCGGGCAGCCGGAGGATCTGTCAAGAGCTTTCTTGACAGATCGGAAATGCCGGTTTCCAGCGCATGTGCAGTGCATGCCTAAAACCGGCATTTCCAATGTCCCTATGGGTGAGTACACAGCGCGTAAACACCCGTAGGGATCGGAATATCCGGCCCAATTATTTTGATTCAAGGCAGCAATTCAGTGCCTCAAGCAGCATCTAAAATGGTGCACGCCAAATTAATTTGATTACACTGGTGGGGGTGTATGTACACAAATCTTTGAAGGTGGCGGGACAAGCCGAGAAGGCTGTTAAAAAAGCCTATGGGATCCTTGGCTTTATTGACAGATGTGAGAAGTCGCACAACACCAGGTTATAGTCCAACAGCTTTATTTGAAATCACAAGCTTTCGGAGCGCTGCTCCTTCGTCAGGTGAAGTGAAGAGATGCATATAGGCACAGCATATATAGTCAGAGAACACAGCCAGATGATTACAGTTAATCTTTCCAACTGCCCTTTATCACACCTCGGCAGAGAGATAATCACGGCACTCAAAGGTGTGGATGGTGTCCAAACAGGTCAGTCAGCAAAACATTACATCAAAGACAATGTGGCAGATGCTGGGGTCTGTATGGAAAACAAAACACTTTTTTTGCTGGAAATCACAGCAGGTCCGGCCACATCTGTGTAGAGAGAACAAGCCAGAGGCATAGGGCTCGATTTTGCCGGCGCTCAGGGGGCGGGTTTGGAGGCGGGTCAGCCGGTAAATTTGTAAAAAAAAAAATGCCGGCGGGTTCCGATCCCGCCGTCAACCCGCCTCCGTGCAACTTTGCCAAAGGCAGGCTCGCAGACTCCCATTCGGCGGGATAGGCCCTTAAGGCAGTTAACTGGTTGTTAACTGCCTGCCTAATCCTATTTTGCCTGGCCTTTTAAATTTTGCCACATTTTCAGCGTGTTCCATGTCGTTCCCAAACCACGCCAGATAAGTGTGGCGTGTTCACAAGTGGCTGCCTTCTTGACGGCTTCAGCTCCACCATAAAAACAGAGCTTTCAACAACGGTCAGTTGAAGGTGGCAGAACTTTGTTTTTTCAGGTCTTGGAAAACTTTTTGCAGGTCTACTGATTTTGGAAGTGGTGAAGCTGAGATCCATCTTCAGTGTGGCCTCCTGGGAAAACCCTCTCCCCACATTGACTGAGCGCTTCCTCAACGGAGATATCCACCAACAGCATGGGAACCATTTATTTCCTTTCATCCTGGTCCTCAGATTCGGAGGAAGAGCAGCCGCGGCAGCAGCAGAACCAGGAACAACAGCAGCAGCAACAACAGGAGCGCCAACCTGCTGCTCACCCACCTGAAGCTGCACAGGGCAGAAGGGCGTCAGCGCAGGGAAGCACGTCGCCGCAGGAGATTCCCCCAACACAGGGTTTACAGTGCCGAGGAGCAACTTCCTCAACATGAGTGAGCAGCAGTGCCAAAGGAGGCTGAGACTTTCGCGAGAGGTAGTTGCTGACATCTGCGCAATGCTGCACCAACGTAGCATGCACATGGACTTGTGCAGATGATCATAAGTCAATCTGTATGAGCATCAGAAGCCATATCAGTCACTCATGCAATGTAAATGAGAGAGATGCAAAGCTATTCTGTCACCAGCTTGCTCTGATGCGCCCGTCTGTCCGTCCCCCACTTCCACATCCTCCTTGGCTCCAACGATCTCTAGGGCTGCCTCCTCAGCGCTGGTGAGATGGGCTATTGAGGGTGGCCTTCCTTCTGCCTTCGCCCTTTCCCTCTTATTGTGGGCTCTCTTTTCCTGCAATGAGGGACACAAGTGGAGTTTGAGTGATAATGATGGAGTGAGTGTAGAGAATCCATAGCATAGATGATTAGAAGGAGACAAAGATGAAGTGAGGTCCCAATACCAAGGGCCCTCCCTGTGTGCTGTTAGTTGTTGTCATTGCATAACAGTGATAGGGAGTGTGAGGGCAGCATAGTCGAATAGTGAAGTGATTGTGTACATAGAGAGAGAGGGATGGTTAAGGGTGCAAGGGATGTAAGGGTAAAGTGGGATGTGTAGGGTAGGTTGACAATGCAGAGTGCTGGTGCTGAGAGGAGATGGGGAGGAGAATGAGGGTAAGGTGACGGTCTACTCACTTTTTCTATGCAGACAAGGTCATTAAACCTCTTTTGGCACTGCAGCCAGGTTCTGCTGCACATAGATCTGGAGCTGACCTCCTGTGCCAATTGTAGCCACACAGCTTTGGTTTGCTGGGGAGGTTTTTTCCTCCTAGATGAAGGAAAGAGCACCTCCTTTTGAACTCTGGCTCCCTCCATCAGAGCATGGAGGGAGTCATTATCGAAACGTGGTGAGGCCTTGGGCCTTGAGCTCGACATTTCAGCAGTAGCAAATACTTTAAACAGTAGTCACTCTGGAAGTACATAGGGACAAAATGAACCAAGGCTGCTTGGAGCCCTTAAATGCAGCTGGAGAAATGACGTCAGCAGAGGTGAGTTTCAGACCCAAAAGACTAATTGGGCCAGGGGAGCGCACACGCAGGGAATCAATTGCCCAATTAGGGCAAAATCGCAAATTTATCCCGCCCGACAGTGGAGGTGGGATTGGGACCCGCCGACCACCTGACCCGCACCCAACCCGCCACCAATGGCAAAATCGAGCCCATAGAGTACAAAAGCAAGGAAGTTCTGCTAAACCTTTATAAAACACTGGTTAGGCCTCAGCTGGAGTATTGTGTTCAGTTCTGGGCACCACACTTTAGGAAGGATGTCAAAGCCTTCGAGAGGATGCAGAAGAGAATTACTAGAATGGCACCAGGGATGAGGGATTTCAGTTGTGTGGAGAGACTGGAGAAGCTGGGGTTATTCTTCTTAGAGCAGAGAAGGTTAAGAGGAGATTTAATAGAGGTGTTCAAAATTGATAGGATAAATAAGGAGAAACAGTTTCCGGTGGCAGAAGGGTCAGTAACCAGAGGGCACAGATTTAAGGTGATTGGCAAAAGAACCAGAGGCGACATGAGGAAACATTTTTTTATGCAGCGAGTAGTTGTGATCTGGAACACACTGCCTGAAAGGGCGGTGGAAGCAGATTCAATCGTAACTTTCAAAAGGGAATTGGATAAATACGCGAAGGGAAAAAATTTACAGGGCACACCATCCTGACTTGGAAATATATTGGCCGTTCCTTCATTTTCGCTGGGGGAAAATCCTGGAATTCCCTGCCTAACACCATCGCAGGAGCACCATCACCATAAGGACTGCAGAGGTTCAAGAAGAAGGCTCGTCCCCACCACTTCAGGGCAACTAGGGATGGGATGCCCCCTGGTTCTAGATTCCCTCGTGGGGGAATCTAGAATTAGGGGGGGCATAGTTTCAGAATAAGGGGTCACCCATTTAAAATGGAGATGAGGAGGAATTTCTTCTCTCAGAGGGTCGTGAATCTTTGGAATTATCGACCCCAGAAAGCTGTGGAGGCTGGGTCATTGAATATATTCAAGGCGGAGATAGACAGATTTTTGACAAACAGGGGAATCCAGGGTTATGGGGAGCGGGCAGGAAGTGGATTTGAGACCAAGATCAGATCAGCCATGACCTTATTGAATGGCGGAGCAGGCTCGAGGGGCCGAATGGCCTACTCCTGCTCCTATTTCTTATGTTCTTATAAATGTGGCCTTGCCAAAGTTGCTCACATCCTGAGTTCAAATATTTTAAAAAAAATGAGGGGACAGCACCAAATTACAGAATTATCTGACTTCAGAGACTCAGGCTTGAAACAGCTACGAGACATGTTGGTCGTGAGTAGCATTTGCCCCCAGTCTTACACCAGAGAGCGAGTATTTTGGGTCTCCATGAGGTCATTCGGGGAAAAGGAGGGATCTACAATTGCAAAAGGATTGGGGCCTTCGAACACTGTTAAAGTCCTGCTGGGTCAAAGAAAAAATGCTAATGATAGTTTCCATGGAAACAGGCTGCTAATTCAGGAAGGGAAAAAAATTGGAGGAATACAAAAAAATAAATTATTAAAATGTAACACTTGTAGGTAAACTCTTCATTCTGCAGATGGGGTTGTCCAGTTTTGAGTGTAGTTGTGTAGGTTTATGCCATTGTACACCAAATAACAATGTCAGCTGGCATTAGATTAAATATATTAATAAGTAAATCATAATTCTATGTCGCTCACCCTAAATAAATCTATATCTGATAACACTGATTCAGGTACTGTACCTGATTGCAATGTGCCAAAATCACTTTCTATTCATTGTCTTAAATAGCGTTAGGTTCTATTTACTGTCGTTATGTAAAATACCTTATATCGTATAATATCCTATTCAGTGCATTCTGTAGAATTACATGCATCAAGCAGTTCCCCATTCACTCATTTTATCGTATTACAATGCATCAGATTACTTCCTATTCTCTTCCATTATGCCTTAAACATTCACTCCCTCCACCACTGGCATACCGTGGCTGCAGTGTGCACCATCTACAAGATGCACTGCAGCAACTTGCCAAGGCTTCTTCGGCAGCACCTCCCAAACCCGCGACCTCTTCCACCTAGAAGGACAAGGGCAGCAGGCGCATGGGAACACCACCACCTCCCAAGTTCCCCTCCAAGTCACACACCATCCTGAGTTAGAAGTATCTCGGCCGTTCCTTCATCGTCGCTGGGTCAAAATCCTGGAACTCCCTCCCTAACAGCACTGTGGGAGTACCTTCACCACACGGACTGCAGCGGTTCAAGAAGGAGGCTCACCACCACCTTCTCAAGGGCAACTAGCGATGGGCAATAAATGCTGGCCTTGCCAGTGACGCCCACATCCCATAAACGAATTAAAAATGATGTCACTTCAAATTCACTGCATTGATATGGAGTTGCAATGTACACTTTATATCACTTCACTTTACAGTGCCATTGACAACACTAGGAAGTACTAAATCACTTCATCATTCATGTTCCTTGAGCTGAATTGTAATGTACAAAATCATGTCCCATTCACTGACACGATATCGTTTTGCTATGTATAAATTATCTATTCACCATCATGTGTCAAATCATCCATCCTTCGCTCTAATTATAGAAAATTGAAATATACCAGACCAGTCCAGTTCCCCACCATTAAGTATGCAGTGTCCCAAAACCATTTCTATTTATTGCTGTCGCGTAGACTCACCGTGTGACACAATGGGCTGGATGTTACCAGCCCTGATGAGATGGGTTTGGAGCCGGGACTGCTAGGAAAATGGGAAAAATTGGGAGCGGGTCCCAACCCCGCTCCCAACCTGCCTCCGAACTATCTTCCCAGGAGGCGGGTCCCCGACTCGCGCAGGGACTCGTCTCCTCGAGGCGGGAAGGGGATTAGAGCCAATTAACTGCTTGTTAACCGGTAGTTAACAGGCAGTTAAGAGGCTTTTCCCCATTTTACGCCTGCTGATGCGGGCTTCCCGACGGCAGGAAACCCCGCCAGGGTCAGCGAGGCGAGCTGTGGGTCTGCGGGGGTAAGAGGGGTTGAAATATCAGCTGTAGAGGTGAGTGATGAGTGCAAGTGTGGACAGGTAATTATGAGAGGTGAGTGTAAAGTGTTGGAAAAAGTTTCCTTACCTTTGTTTCTTCCTGCAGGCTTCAACCGTTGAGGATCCGGAGGTGCCTCATCTCAACGGCAGAGATGACAGAATGGCTGCTGCATTCTCAGATGCAGCAGCCATCTGCTTTCTGCTGAGGCGAGAGGTCTTGGTGAGCCTTTGTGCAAGGGCTCACCTTATAACAGAGATTGTCAGTGTTTGACAGCTTTTCAAAGCTGTCAAACGCTGACAATTCATCTGTCGAAATTTTTTCGACAGATGAAGCGTCATACGCTGACGTCATCTGTCACCGGCTTTCCGTTAATTGGCCGGTGTTGGTCAGACGTCACTGGGGGTGGAACTGAAACCCGGAAATCAGAAGTCCCGCCTCCAGCACGGCTCCATTGAGAAAATCCAGCCCAATCTTTCCCCATTAACTGCTATTTTACCCAATTTTTGTAAGTGTAAGAAAACACGAGAAAGGCCATTTGCATCATCAAGTCATTTCCTTCCATAACCAAGCACTATAATCCGTTAATCTCCTGAAGAAGATTCTTCATAGTTAATCCCTGCCCCCAGGGGACAATCAAACAATCGCCAGCATATACCTAACAGTACATCCTACATACCACACCCTAGACCTCTTGCAGTCTTTGATATGAAACTTCCATATGAACTAAATCCTTGCCAATTGCTGCCATTCTGTAGAAGTTGAAATCACATTTCTTTTCCTTCAAAAACACCCGACAAACATCTTTTTTTTGTATCCGTAAGGTCATTTGGGGAAAAGGTGACTATTCCATTCAGAATCACTTTCAATGAAGTGGAGTGGACTGAATTACAATTAAAGATAGGGATAAATATTGGCCAGGACACCGGAGAAACCCCGCCCACCCCTGCTCTTCTTCGCATAGTGCCATGGCTCTTTCACATGCAACTGAGAGGGCAGAATGAGCCTCAGTTTAGCCGGTGATCCAAAAGGCAGCAACTCTAACGGGGAGCGTCAGCCTAGATTTGCGCTCAAGTTTCCAAAGTGGGAAATGAACCCACAACCTTCTGACTCAGAGGCAAGCGGGCTACCCACTCAGCCACAGCTAACAATGCCCCACATGTTCAGATATACTAGGAATTCAGGCATAGACATCAATCTAGTATAAGTGCTCCAGTCTCTGGAGTGGGATTTGAACCCATCAACCGTCTGATGTAAGAAAGAGAATGCTACCCACTGAGACACAGCTGACACTTAAAAATTAGCAGTGTTGTGCACGGTTATCAGAGTTTTGTGAGATGCCTGGAATACTCAGTCACATTGATTGTACGCTCCGGCCTCCTCCATTCACAAATTCTCACTGCTGATGCCATTATCTATCAATGTTGGGTTATACCCTGATGCCTGTTTTACATTGGTAAGTATTATAGAATCTATTACAATCATGAAATCTAATGCACGCGCTGTTTGAGTGCAGCTCCTGTTTTGACAGGACCAAGTTGTACTATCAGCTCCGCACCGCTCCGAAATTGGGGAAAAGGTAGAATGGATAATAGTTCGACTGATTTGACCATTTGATTTTTTCGCATTGTTCTAAAAGACCCAACTCTGTTCTAGGGTCTTTCAGGCAAATCTTGCGTTCTCAGCACAATGCTTGGTGTGCCTGTCGGGAATTAAGGCATGAAGGTCAGTGGGCAGAATGGAGAGGAAACCGCTATTAAATCTCTTCTTGGCCTTCTCTGCTCCACTTGAAGTAGAACAGTATCTCAAACCCCACCTTATAATTATACAGTCCTCTTCCAAACATCAACCTCGTTAATCTACAGTGTATGGTTTTAATGTCCTTTTTATAATGGTGCACTGTGCGACTGCAGCCCTGATCAGATGCTCTGGCTGCACAATGGGGCCAATAGGAAATGCCCTTAATATTTGGGGCTTTAATGAAACCAAAGCTTGCCGGGTGCATAATCACTCACCAGCCCCGGGAATTCACAGTTGCATAATGACGTATTATGTGCATCCACTGCTGCCACCAGCAACTGTTGCGCCGCTGGTCTCTATAAGGTGTCAACTGTGGCTCATTGGGTATCACTTCTCTGCCTCCAAGCCAAAAGGCCATGGGTTCAAGTCTCACTCCAGAGACTTCAGTGCAAAATCCAGGCTGACTCTCCAGTGGGAGTGCTGCACTGTCGGAGGTGCCATCTTTCAGATGAGACAGTAAACCAAGGCCTGTCTGCTCTCTCAGGTGGATGCAAAAGATCCCACGGCACTGTTCGAAGAAGAGCAGGAGGGTTCTCCCTGGTGTCCTGGCCGACATTTATCCCTTAACCAATATCACTAAAACAGATTAACAGTTCATTTATCTCATTGCTGTTTGTGGGCACTTGCTGTGTGCAAATTGGCTGCTGCATTTCCTACATTACAACAGTGAGTATACTTCAAAGTAATTAATTGGCTATAATGCGCTTTGGGACGTCCTGAGGTTGCGAAAGACGCTATATAAACACAAATCTTTTATTAAAATTTGAATTGCTTGACTAAAATTGTACAGTAAACATACAGTGGCCCTGAATTTCCGATCGGAGGCTTCCTGCGGGTGGATGCCTCCGAGCAGCAAAAATTCTACGAACCTACCTGCTGGTTCCATAGATATCGAGGCTTCCGATCCTGGGCCTCTCCTCTTCTAAATGCGCAGAGGCCCACGTATCCCAGGGGCGCATGCGGTTCGCAAGTGCCCCTGGGATCACGTGGGCTGGCCCAACCAATGGAAGAAGGGAATCCCCCTTCATACTTTTGACAGGTCCGTACGCACAGAACTGTCAAAAGTATGAATGGGGAGGACTGCAAAAATGCACCAACACACTGAGATAAATAAAGAAAAACCATTACATATGTTAAATTAATTAAAATGGCATATAATTAAATATGTTAAACAAAAATTAAATTAAAAAAAAAAATGTTTTATATGTTTTAACGGGGCTTAATATAACCTTACCTTATTGGACAGAGTTTTTAATTTATAAGTGAGTGATAAAATCTTATTTTTCTATTTTTTTAAACTCTTATGCTGGTAAAAATAGGCCTTACCCTGCTTTTACCAGGCGTAAGAATTCTATGGCCTTTCAGCGGGCGGAAGTTGTGCAAATAGCCCCAACTCTCCACCCGCAGAGGCCCTTTACTTGGGCATGTGTTGGATCTGTTGACAGATCGCAAGTTCCAGGTTTCAGCGCGTGTGCTTCGCACGCCCAAACCCGGAACTTGTGCAGTCCCTATGGGCGCGTGCGCACCTCGTACACACCCGTGGGAGTCGGAAATTCAGGGCCACAGTTTTTTTTTGCACATTGCATGTGGGAATCTCGGTTTGAAAATGCTATTTGTGTACGGCAATCAGCAGCTGTGTGGAAAAGGCTCTGTTCTCAATTTGAGCAACTGCGCTTCGAGCAGTTGCTGGTGTTTCTCAGCAAGCAGTCGGCCACATTCAAATGTGTCATTGGTTGCATTCATCCTGTTCTACTGATTGCAAATGCTCTAGGTTGCTCTGTACACTTGTGTTAGTGTTCAATAATCCAGCACCCATTCCATTATTTCACAGCATATCTCAAGCTTCAAAAGAATGATTTGGGATGGCATAATTCCTCCTTATCTTATTGATTCTACTATTTCTGGTTACATTGCCCTCACATTAGTAACATTTAAATTGTACTTGCTCATAGAACCAACAAATGTGCAAGCCATTTACTGGATCGTTTATATACAAATCTATTTATATACAGTAACTGGATTCACTGAATTGATACATTGAATTGAAATGGATGAATTGGAATGAGAGAGAGAGAAAGAAATAACTTGCATTTATATAACACCTTTCATGACCTCAAGGTGTCCTAAAGCGCTAGAACCAGGGGTCACAGTCTCAGAATAAGGGGTCGGCCATTTAGGACTGAGATGAGGAGAAATTTCTTCACTCAGAGGGTGGTGAATCTTTGGAATTCTCTACCCCCAGGGGGCTGTGGAGGCTCAGTTGTTGAGTATATTCAAGACAGAGATCGCTAGATTTTTGGATATTAAGGGAATCAAGGGATATGGGGATAGTGCAGGAAAGTGGAGATGAGGTAGAAGATCAGCCATGATCTTACTGAATGACGGAGCAGGCTCGAAGGACTGAATGGCCTACTCCTGCTCCTACTTCTAATGTTATGAGACAATGAAGTACTTTTTGAAGTGTAGTCACTGTTGTAATGTAGGAAACGCGGCAGTCAGTTTGCATACAGCAAGCTCCCGCAAACAGCGATGAGATAAATGGACAGATATTCCATTTCGGTGAAGTTGGTTGAGGGATAAATGTTGGCCAGGACACTGGGGAGAACTCCCCTGCTCTTCTTCGAATAGGGCCGAGGAATGTGCCATTTGACCATCTCTTGTTCTCCACCTAATCAAGTTACAGGTCATTCGGTTTCTTTTGTGAGTGTGTGTGTGTTTGCCCCTTTGCTTCCCTTTGACCTGTTCCTTTTTAACTGCTGTTCATTTGTAATATCCTCCATTTTAGACAAAGGGTTCCACATCTGGAGCATTAAGTCCTCTATCCACGCAAATGCTGCCAGACCTGCTGAGCGTTTCCAGATGTTTCTGCTTCAGCTTTCGAGCGGCTGCAGGTTTTTGGGGGATTATTTTTGTCGCTCTTGTTCCACATTTGGCTTATCAGTTGCCCTTTCAGGCACAGCAGCAGCCCTTTAAATCTGCTGCCAAGCTGGATATCCCACCTCAGCAGCAATTGCTTTCGCTGCACAGTGCCAAACCATCCATGCAGCCAACACAGAAACCAATGTTTAGAATGAGTGAACCGCACAAGGTTCCACAAAAGGAAAGACTCGCATTTATATAGCGCCTTTCACAACCACCGGACGTCTCAAAGCTCTTTACAACCAATGAAGTACTTTTGAAGTGTAGTCACTGTTGTAATGTAGGAAACACAGCAGCCAATTTGCACACAGCAAGCTCCCATAAATAGCAATGTGATCACGACCAGATAATCTGTTTCAGCGATGTTGATCTGAGGGATAACTATTGGCCAGGACACCGGGGATAACTCCACTGCTCTTGCTTTGAAATAGTGCCATGGGGTCTTTTACATCCACCTGAGTGAGCAGACAGAGCTTCGGTTTAACGGCTCATCTGAAAGACGACACCTCCGACAGTGCAGCACTCCCTCAGAGTGTCAGCCTAGCTTTATGTGCTCAAGTCCCTTGGAGTGGGACTTGAACCCACAACCATTCTGACTCAGATGCAAGTGTGCTACCAACTGAGCCACAGCTGACACAGGATCTGCTGTGTGACTTCCCCACGAGCACTGCACGCTTGCTAGTGGTGAGGCTTGCTAGAACTGGAAATTTAAGGCCTTGTAGTTTTGCAATCCAAAATCTGTAAAAAGAAAACTTATGTTACTATGGTAACTACAAATTATGACTGCGGTTTAAAATTTTGCAGATAGACTTGCAAAGCTATCATAATTAATTGTCGCCATGATCTCTCACTAACTGAGACTGATGTTTGTTAGGATAGAGGTTGCATGGCATCTTTTCATCATTCTCTTCTGATGTTTTTATGTCTGCTCGTCTCAGGTTGATTTGCATTCTCAACACATTGCACACGTCATCTAAACTCACAGCAAATTTCATCCCAGGCCAACTTCTTAAAGAGGGATTGACCTGCCCTGTGTCCTAACTCACACTGAGTCCCGTTGACCTTTCACCCCTGTGCTCGCTGACCTACATTGTCTCCCGGTCCAGCAACGCCTGGAGTTGAAAATTCTCATCCTTGCTTTCAAATCCCTCCATGGCCTCGCCCCTCCCTATGTCTGTAACCTTCTCCAGCCCTACAACCCTCTACGAACTCTGCGTTCCTGAAATTCTGGCCTCTTGTGCGTCCTCCACTCCCTACACCCCACCATTGGCGGCCGTGTCTTCCGCTGTTAAGGCCCTAAGCTCTGGAATTCCCTCCCTAAACCTCTCCGCCTCTCTACCTCTCTCTCCTCCTTTAAGATTCTCCTTAAAACCTATCTCTTTGAGCAAGTTTTTGCTCACCAGTCCTAATGTCTCCTTATTTGGCTCACTATCACTTTTTGACTGATTACGGTCCTGTGATGCTTTAAAGGTGCTATATAAATGCAAGTAGCTGTATAACTCCAACAGAGAATTTTTTTTTTGCCTGAAATGATTCTTTGGATTAATTGAAATGTGTTTCAAAGCTACAAGCGCAGTACTCTTTCTTAATTACAGAAATGGTGGTGGATCTAAGTGCTTTACAGTTTCCTCAGCCATTGTAGAATCATGGGCCTCAGTTTTCAGCCTATGTGATTGGTATCCTGGGATTTTTCTCTCATTCATAGGATTACAGAGGATATACGGCACAGAAACAGGCCATTCAGCCCAACCAGTCCATGCCGGCGTTTATGCTCCACTCGAGCCTCCTCCCGTCTTTCCTCATCTAAATCTATCAGCATAACCCTCTATTCCCTTCTCCCTCATATGCTTGTCTAGCCTCCCCTTAAATGCATCTACACTATTCGCTTCAACCACTCCCTGTGGTAGCGAGTCCCACATTCTCACCACTCTTTGGGTAAAGAAGTTTCTTCTGAATTCCCGATTGGATTTCTTGGTGACTATCTAATATTGATGGCCTCCAGTTATGCTCTTCCCCACAAGTGGAAACATTCTCTCTGTATCCACTCTATCAAAACCTGTCATAATTTTAAAGACCTTTATTAGGTCACTCCTCAGCCTTCTTTTTTCAAGAGAAAAGAGACCCAGCCTGTTCATCCTTTCCTGATATGTATACCCTCGCATTTCTGGTATCATCCTTGTACATCTTCTCTGCACCCTCTCCAGTGCCTCTATATCCGTTTTATAATATGGCGACCAGAACTGCACGCAGTACTCCAAGTGTGGTCTAACCAAGGTTCGATACAGGTTTAGCATAACTTCCCTACTTTTCAATGTACTCCAACATTCATTGCAGGGGTGGAAAATTATGGGCAGGTGAGAGGAAAAGCAAAAAACCCGAGCCATAGAACTTTACAGCACAGAAGGAAGCCATTTGGCTCATCCTGCTTCTGCTAGCTCTTGGAAAGAGCAGTCTATATAATACCATTCCTCTGCCTTTTCCCGAAACCCTTATCATTTTTTCACTTTTCCAAATATTTATCCACTTCCCTTTTAAAAGCTATTTTGGATTCTGCTTCCAGCACTGTTTCTGGGAGGGTAGTCCATTTTCTAACAACCCTCTGTAAAAAACCTCCTAACCTTTTCCTTCATTCTTTTTATAATGATCTTAAATTTTTGCGGAACACCTCCGTTCAGTCTGCAAGTTTGACCCCGAGCTTCCAGTCATTTTGATGCTCCGCCCCAATCTCACTCTGACCTCTCTGTCCTTGGCCTCCTGCACTGTTCCAATGAAGTTCAATGTAAGCTCGAGGAATAGCACCTCGTCTTTCAACTAAGCACTTTGCAGCCTTCCGGACTCAACATTGAGTTCAACAAATTCAGATCGTAAACCTCTGCCCCCATTTTTTCAGACGGCAGCTGTTGTTGAGGATTCAGCCGTTCCCATTTACACCTCTTCTAGATCCATCTTTTGTTTCTTTACCATCTCCTTTTGCCTCGCACCATCAACCCTTTTGTCATTTAATCTCTCCTGCCTTCCACCCTATCACAGATGTTCCCTTTTGTTCTTTCCTCCCCATCCTCTTTTCCTGCCTCTGCACTTGCTTAAAATCTGTTACATCTTTTTTCCAGTTCTGGTGAAAGGTCTTTGACCTGAAACGTTGGGGGCGATTTTGCCAATGGGGGCGCGTTGGAGGCGGGACTGCTGCTTGTCGGGTTTCAGTCCCGCCTCCATCGACTTGTGGCCAAACAGCGCTACTTTCCCTTGATTGACTTTGTTAAGCCGGCCCAGCGGGCCTAGCAGGCCAATTAAGGGGAAGCCGGTGACAGAGAACGTCAGCGTATGACGTTTCATCTGTCAAGAAATTTTGACAGATGAATTGTCATCGTTTGACAGCTCTGTGAAGCTGTCAAACACTGACATTCTCTGTTGTTATGATGAGTTCTTGATTTCAAGACTCATCAAACCTCTTTTGTGAGCAGAAATTAGATGGTTGTTGCATCGGAGAATGCAGCAGCCATCTGTCATTTCTGCCAGTGAGATGCGAGACTCTCCGCATCCCCAACAATTGAAGCCTGCAGGAAGAAACAAAGGTAAGTAAACATTTTCTATCACTTTACACTCACCTCACATACTTACCTCTCCACACTTGCACCCATCACTTACCTTCACAGCACACTTTTGGACCCCTCTCACCCCCGCAGACCCACTGCTCACCTCGGTGACCCTGGTGGGGTTTCCTGACATCGGGAAGCCCGTGCCTCTGGTGGAAAAATGGGGATAATCCTCTTAACTGCCTGTTAACTGCCTGTTAACAGGCAGTAAAGTGGCTGTAATACCCTTCCCGCCTCCAGGAGACGGGACCCGGCGTGGGTCGGCTACCCGCCTCCTGGGAAGATGGCACAGACATTTTCCCGGTAGTCCCGCCTCCAAACCTGCCTCCCCAGGGCTGGCAAGATCCAGCCCGTTAAATCTGTTTCTCGCTGCACAGATGCTACCTGACCTGATGAGTATTTTCAGCATTTTCTGTTTTTATTTTAAATTTACGCCCTTTAGTTACCAATCCATTGACCAGCAGAAATAGTTTCTCCCCAATTTTTTTTGTCGAAATCCCTGATAACTTGCGCTGCTGTCCAAGACAAATTTCAACACCCCACCCCCCCACCCCCCAGAGTGTCTTGTAAAGCAGGAGATTTTAGTGAACAGGGGGGCAGATTGCCTCAGTGAACGAGTGGATTCGAGAGAGAGAGTACTTCAGCTTGGGGGAAGGGCTTAGAGAGGGACGGTGCCTCTGAGGGGGAAGAGGGTACTAAGCGGAGGAGAGAGGATCTCTGTGAAAAGTGGGGGAGTGTCTCCAAGTAGAATGGTAAAGGGCAATTCGGGTAGCTTTGGCGCAGTGATTGACTGGTCGTTATGCTGACGGGAGATAAAGTTGATCGATAAACGGCCATTTCCTTTTCCTATTATTTAATTACAAAAAGTAACAACTGTGAAATGAAAGAGCCATTTCAAAATGAATCAGAAATGATCAATTTTTAATGTAAGAATTCAAAAAAAATTCAGGGAGCATAGTCCCAGACGCCCCCCCCCCCCCCACCCCCTCAACACAGAAAGCCCCGTATCAGAGTGCGGGGCAGGGGGGGAGCAGGAACAGCATTTGGAAGGGATGCATACTGCTCCGGATTTGATACCCACACACCATGACCATAGCTCTACAAATAAATGATCCCAAGGTTTCTTCAACAGCACCTCCCAAACCCGCGACCTCTTCCACCTAGAAGGAGGCGCATGGGAACACCACCACCTCCAAGTTCCCCTCCAAGTCACACACCATCCTGACTTGGAAGTACATCGGCCGATCCTTCATCGTCGCTGGGTCAAAATCCTGGAACTACCTACCTAACAGCACCGTGGGAGCACCTTCACCACACAGACTGCAGCGGTTCAAGAAGGCGGCTCACCACCACCTTCTCAAGGGCAACTAGGGATGGGTAATAAATGCAAGCCTTGTCAGCGATGCCCACATCCCATGAATGGATAAAAAAAATCAAGAAGGGTTAATGAGATTCCAGGTCTAGCCTCTTGCCTAACTTGGTCAGTCAGTGGAAAGTACACAGATTTGTTTTTCATTCAGGATAGATGACAGGAAACAACAACAAACAACAGAACCTTGGATTTATATAGCACCTTTAACGTAGTAAAACATCCTTCACAGGAGCGTTATCAAACGAAATTTGACACCGAGCCACATAAGGAGATATTAAGACAGGCAACCAAAAGCTTGGTCAAAGAGGTAGGTTTTAAGGAGCATCCTAAAGGAGGAGAGAGAGGTAGAGAGGCGGAGAAGTTTAGGGAGGGAATTCCAGAGCTTAGGGCCTAGGCGGCTGAAGGCACGGCCACCAATGGTGGAGGCAACATTAACACCATGAAGTGAAATAAGTAAACGTTACTTAACACATAATTAATGCAACATTTTTTGTGAAATTTAAATCAGCAAAACCACCATTCTTAAGAGGGTTACTCACCAATCAGTCAAGGAAACCCCAATTTAAGATACTCAAGCTGTGCCCCAGTAACAGAGCTCGTTGTGGGCTGGTTTGAAATTTGACATTTTTAATTGGAGGCAGTTCGTCTTCTGACTGACACTTGAGCAAATTAACGCCCACGCGAGACAGGCGGCTGCCACCCGCTGCTTCCAGGGTGCGCCCAAAAACCACGGTTGCAATTTCGACCGACAGCAAAGGTCCCTAATGATTATATACAATCCCACCTCTGGTTTAAATGGCCCAGGCACACTATCTGCGCTCTAAGTGTAAACTGGAATCCCAATCCAGAGCCCTGCTCCTCCGCGAGTCGAACGAGGTTATGGTCACAATCACCTTGCTCCGTTGGCTGACAGCACCAAAAATTTAGGCCGGAAATTTCCTCCGAGCCACTCCCGTTCCAGCGTGGCAGGATTCTCATTTGGCAAAGTTATGGTGGCAAAGTGGGAGCAGTTCTGAGGAAATTCTCTGGCCTTAGAATCCCCGATAACCAGGGACAGGGACACAAAAGTTTTACTGGCAGTAATACTCTTGGCTACCCAGGCGGGTAGATGGAGTTCAGATGCAGATCAGCAGTGATCTGATTGACTGGTGGAGCAGGCTCGAGGGGCTGAATGGCCTCCGCCTGTTCCTGCGTTCCTCAGAGGCTCAACTGCGGATTTGGGGACATACAGTCCCAGAAATTCCCCGGTTCAATCCCAAGTCAGTGCTGCGTTAGATGATCCCACCCCCAGATAGCATCAGGGGTGCTCCAATTAATATCAGTGTCCCTGGACAAGTGTGAGGAAAAATCAGCCAGGTTTCCCAGTCCTGACTACTGAACCCGTTGATTCTTCTTGGAACATGCGAGAATGCGCATCGGATTTGGACAGGGTCAGGCTCAGCCGTGAGGCCTTCCACAGCCAGATAGCCTGCTGGTACCACATGTCTGAATTTGACATGGACAGTCCACGTTTCTGGGGACCAAAGTCAGGATGGGCCAGAATCCTCCCTACGTGCCACTCCCAAGTCCTTGCCTACTGGCACCCCTGTTGTGGTTGATGCCAGTGTACAGTGCAGGCGGAAGTTCTTGGGCAATTGAGAATTGCTGCTCACAGTGGACGCTGTGAGTGTCAGTCACAGCAGAAACATCAGCAGGTAGGAGTTGGGGAGCAGTTTTTGGTGGAAGTGGGGAAGGAAGGCGAGAGCAGCAGCTTTGGGTGGTGGGTTGGAGGGAGAGAGAGAGAAGAGAGCCAGGAGCCATTCTGGGGTGAAGGGAGAGTGAAAGAGATGGAAGCCAGTAGCAGTGCTTGGAGGGAGATGGCTGTCTAGTGACCCCAACCAGAGAGCGTGGATGTCTGGGGTGCAGCTAACTGTGATACCATCCATTGTCAAACAGCCTAGGCTAACAGAAGAAGAATAGCCACTTGAACAACAACAACTTGCATTTATATAGCGCCTTTAACGTAGTAAAACGTCCCAAGGCGCTTCACAGGAAGTATTACAAGACAAAAAATTTGACACCGAGCCACATAAGGAGAAATTAGGGCAGGTGACCAAAAGCTTGGTCAAAGAGGTAGGTTTTAAGGAGCGTCTTAAAGGAGGAAAGAGAGGTAGCGAGGCGGAGAGGTTTAGGCAGGGAATTCCAGAGCTTAGGGCCCAGGCAACAGAAGGCACAGCCACCAATGGTTGAGCGATTATAATCAGGGATGCTCAAGAGGGCAGAATTAGAGGAGCGCAGATATCTCGGGGGGGTTGTGGGGCTGAAGGAGATTACAGAGATAGGGAGGGGCGAGGCCATGGAGGGATTTGAAAACAAGGATGAGAATTTTGAAATCGAGGTGTTATTTAACCGGGAGCCAATGTAGGAACAATGTTGCAACAAGGAACCTGAGAAGCAGTCAGCACTCAATCAGAACTGGAGCCCAACAAGAGTCAGTGGAGAGGATAGGAGAAGGAGGATAAGATGGGAGATGGGGGTCAGAGGGGAGAGAATCTTTGTTGTTGTTTGTGCTTCCAATGTAACAGCATCAGAGTACAATTACTGTCGGGCAACAGACGTCTACACTAATGGGTATCAGTCAGCTATATAATGGGGAGTATCACAGCCTGTCCTCACACAACACCGGTAGGGGTCAATAGATAGCAATCAGGAGCAGGAATCCTGACTGTGTTTTTCTATTCCGTGGCCCAGGCAAAATAATCCCCTTATTATACCCTCTTGTGACTCATGTAACAGCATTACTGTGTTATGATGGTATCAGAAGTGTTTCATAGTCTTCAATCAATGTCATCTCAACTCTATTTTTAACTGTTCAATTGCATTGATTCATTCTTTTCAGAAGTGTGGTTTATTTTATTAAATGTAATGGATGATGGGGAGTGAGTAATTTAATCTCAGGGATCGCCTTACATTTTTGCTCTGGTGATCGTCAGCATTAACTGAGTCCCGTCACTCAAATGAGAGACCCGCTACCAACCTTCAGGAAGTCCACCTAGGATTTCAAAGTTAAATCACTGTAAAGTGGAGATCCATTCCTCATCGAGGAACTAGGACATTTTTGGGGAGGTCCACTTCCTTGATGAGCTCAGAAACCAGGGGCTGAGCCCCAAAATATCCCAGCGTGGTAAAGGAGTTGGGTCAATTTAGACTTTAGTTTGTTCATTCAATTCCACCGACACATACTGTGTGTCTTATTCCCAATTAAAGCATCTCATATAAATGGAAGTTCATCCAAAGACATTAATGTGCTCACTGATGATACGACACAGTTTGATTTCAACCCCAAATATTTATCCGAATTCTTGGTAATGCTTTGATTCTCAAAGAGGCTCGGATGGTGAGACTCGCTGGAATCACCAGAATCCTTCTTTGAACTGTTATCGTTCGTATTATTGGGGGTATTGACTTTGAGAAGTTACTGTTTCATTCCTACGAGTGAGAGAGAGAGAGAACAGAACAAGATTTTTTTTTAATTTGTTTTGGGATGTGGGCGTCGCTGGCAAGGCCAGCATTTATTGCCCATCCCTAATTGCCCTTGAGATGGTGGTGGTGAGCCGCCTTCTTGAAATGCTGCAGTCCGTGTGGTGAAGGTACTCCCACAGTGCTGTTAGGGAGGGAGTTCCAGGATTTTGACCCAGCGACGATGAAGGATCGGCGATATACTTCCAAGTCAGGATGGTGTGTGACTTGGAGTGGAACTTGGAGGTGGTGGTGTTCCCATGCGCCTGCTGCCCTTGTCAGCATCATTAAAACTGTCCACTCCATTGGACAATTTACTCCACCAATCCTCACTGGGTTCTGTGGACCATTGACAAATTTACTCAAGTGTTGGCAACCTTTCCTTGTTTAACTTATTTTAGACATTAAAGGTTGATGGCGCTGTGTTTATAACGTTTGACCTTGTCAAATTTCACGTTAGTTTTGCAGAGATGCTGCCCAGTTTAAAATAATAAATAGGTTAACACTCGCACTAAAACAGCAGACATGCGAACAGCGTAATGATGCATTGAGCGCTTGCCTGCTCACATCACCAACAGTAACCTCTAGGCTAAAGTCTCCTCCTGGATGAAGATCTAAGGGCTGGATCTCCTCCGTTTCCAGACGTTTCCTCTTTGTCTTGCAAGGGGCGGAGCCTTTTTTTTTAGACCACTTTACTATTTATTATCAATTTATGTACAGCTGTGCTTTAAATCCTTGATGGGTACAGCATCACACGAATCCTGTGCCCAATAGCCTTAGCGGGCAGGTTACTGCTGAACTTGGCACGGACCATGCCACTGTTCCCATGAGCACGAGTCACTTTACCCCAGATGACACGAGTCTTGTTTGGTTTGCCACCAGGAGTGACAGTGTTGTTCTTTGCTTTGTAGATGTAGGCACATCTCTTGCCCAGGTAAAATTCTGTTTCATCACGGCAATAAACCCCCTCAATCTTCAGGAGAGCAGTATGCTGTCTTTGGTTTCGAAGGCCTCAGTTATAGCCAGTAAACACAGCTTTGCATCACAATCTTCCAGGCACTGCGAGAGCGCGCGGAGCAGCTGAATAGCCTGCCTGAGAATCCAAGATGGACTTGCAAGTCAAATGATGATAATGGGGGGGAGGGTGGAGCTAGGAGAAGGGATTCCCCTACACCAGGAGTTCCCATTCTTTTGACTCAGTTGGGCCTGGGCTTAACAGTGCAGGAGGTTACGCCAGTGAGCTGAGGCAATTGCACAGGCCTTAGCTGTGCAAAACATTTATTAGGGCCCTTCCACTCATCTCCAGAGCACTGGAGGTCTGGGCCCAACGGTATGCGTCCAGCGATCAAATAACGCAACTCGAGGAAACTCTACCAGGAGCCGTGTTTTCCTCATTTGCATAGTTTTTGACGTACGGGGCTCATTCTCCACTGCCGTCCCATCCGCCGGGAAAATGGGAGGGAGCCTGTCCCCGAGCAGTTTTCTGTCGCTCCAAAAAATTTGTTGGGAGAGGGTGGTCAGAAAATCTCGGCCAACATCAAGCACCTTCGGACCTTTTGCTATGTGAGGGTGCTCTATAACTGTAAGTTGTTGTAAGGTAGCAAGGAACAAGTAACACCACAATCCTCTTCTCGTGTCTTCTCAGCACAGCGTGAAGTAGTGGAAGAATTCACAGGCTGATTAACTGTCCACGTTAACGCTCCTTCCATGGCCGTATACCTCTTTATACCAGCTGATCGGGTGGTTAGTCCTATATAGGAAGGAAAGAAAGACTTGCATTTATATAGCGCCTTTCACAACCACCAGACGTCTCAATGCGCTTTACAGCCAATGAAGTATTTTTGAAGTGTGGTCACTGTTGTAATGTGGGAAACGTGGCAGCCAATTTGCGTACAGCAAGCTCCCACAAACAGCAATGTGATAATGACCAGATAATCTGTTTTTGGTTGAGGGATAAATATTGGCCCCAGGACACTGGGGAGAACTCCCCTGCTCTTCTTCGAAATAGTGCCATGGGATCTTTTACATCCACCTGAGAGAGCAGACGGGGCCTCGGTTTAATGTCTCATCCGAAAGACGGCACCTCCGACAGTGCAGCGCTCCCTCAGCACTGCACTGGAGTGTCAGCCTAGCTTTATGTGCTCAAGTCCCTGCAGTGGGACTCGAACCCACAACCTTCTGACTCAGGAGGGTTTTATGGGCTCCCACAACCCACACGATGAGTGGGAGCCACTCACACCCACCGGGCGCAAGTTTCCTGCTGGATGTCAACCCAGAACTCAAAGCCGGAGCTCCGACTCCACTACGCTGGGACTGTCTGGAGTAGAGGGTTCGAACCCTGCACCTCTCTGCGCCAGAGCCTGGAATGCTACCACTGAGCCACTCGCACTGCAATGATAATATTGTAAGGAAAAGTCACTAATTATGTATTCTAAAGAATGGCTACTTTTTATTGAATTGCAAGGATTAATGCTGTTGCAGGATCAATATGCTGAGTTTAAGCCAATCAAGCTTTACTTTCCCAATTCATCTTCCAAATCAGTCAATTTAATTGTTGGCTTGCAATTCACTGAGAGATGTCCATTGGACTTTATTTATGATTATGGGTATTAGTGATAATTCCACAGCCAAGGAACATGATAATTAAGTGCAGTAAACATTAAGATGAGAGCTAACTTCAGTCAGTGAGAGCTTAATGGTCCGCACAACACAATTCATTTCAAAAATATGCTCAGGCAAGTGGCTCTGTGGAGTCACAGATGTTTTGAGGACTGGCGCTGCAGTCTTTGAATCCACTGCTTCTCTTAAGACTTTAGAATTCAGCCCTCCAGCGCAGGATGTTGATGCAGACCGAGGATTTGCTGGTTCCAACAGGACCGCCAGAAGGAGGTAGTTACTCAAGGGAAGATTGGGCAGAAAATTGAGACGGTGATTCACCTCCTGCCGTTCACTTTGTAGCAACGAGCAGTGCTTTGTTGGTAGAAAGGATGTGTTATGGAATTGACTTGAGAAAAGAGAAAGGTTCAACACACATACTAACATTGTAAGGTGCAGGTAGTCAGAAAATCGAAGAGCATTCTTGACTTTTGGAAGACAGGTTAATAAATCCAGAAATTCCTGATGGGTAAGTGGATAAGTCCATCATCTGATATGGTGTTCAGGCATAAAGACCATGAAGATACCAGGTTTGAGAACATTTTTCTATGTTAAACGCATGTTGCTGTTGTTGATGGTGTTGATGTTGATGATACCTTGTCTGTGCTAAGTTAGTTGATCTTAGCCATGGTAAAGGATGAGTACTGTGAATGGCTGGATTAGGGAGGGGGGGATTCACCTATAGTTCCCGTTCCTGGTCACGATTATCCAGCCATCCATGCTAGAATGTGCATCAGGTGCGGATAGGATTGGCACCAGCTGAGATGCCCTGATAGTTGAATAGTACTGCCATGGTTTGAAAATTGGTTAACAGACAGGAAACAGAGAGTAGGAATAAATGGGTCTTTTTCGGGGTGGCAGGCGGTGACTGGTGGGGTACCGCAGGGATCAGTGCTTGGGCCCCAGCTATTCACAATATACATCAATGATTTGGATGAGGGAACCAAATGCAATATTTCCAAGTTTGCTGCCGACACAAAACTAGGTGGGATTGTGAGTGTGAGGAGGATGCAAAGAGGCTTCAAGGCGATTTAGACAAGTTGAGTGAGTGGGCAAATACATGGCAGATGCAGTATAATGTGGATAAATGTGAAGTTATCCACTTCGGTAGGAAAAACAGAAAGGTAGAGTATTATTTAAATGGTGCTAGATTGGCAAATGCTGATGTGCAAAGGGACCTGGGTGTCCTTGTACACCAGTCACTGAAAGCAAACATGCAGGTGCAGCAAGCAGTTAGGAAGGCAAATGGTATGTTGGCCTTCATTGCAAGAGGATTTGAGTACAGGAGCAAGGATGTCTTACTACAGTTGTACAGGGCCTTGGTGAGACCACACCTGGAGTACTGTGTGCAGTTTTGGTCTCCTTACCTAAGAAAGGATATACTTGCCATAGAGGGAGTGCAGCAAAGGTTCACCAGACTGATTCCTGGGATGGCAGGACTGTCTTATGAGGAGAGATTGGGTCGACTAGGCCTGTATTCACTAGAGTTTAGAAGAATGAGAGGGGACCTCATTGAAGCATATAAAATTCTGACAGGGCTAGACAGACTGGATGCAGGGAGGATGTTTCCCCTGGCTGGGGGATCTAGAACGAGGGGTCACAGTCTCAGGATACGGGGTAGGACATTTAGGACTGAGATGAGGAGACATTTCTTCACTCAGAGGGTGGTGAACTTGTGGCATTCTCTACCACAGAAGGCTGTGGAGGCCAAGTCACTGAATATATTTAAGAAGGAGATAGATAGATTTCTAGACACAAAAGGCATCAAGGGGCATGGGGAGAAGGGGGAATATGGTATTGAGATAGAGGATCAGCCATGATCATATTGAATGGCGGAGCAGGCTCGAAGGGCCGAATGACCTACTCCTGCTTCTATTTTTCTATATTTCTATGTTTCTAGTACGACAGCAATCAGAGCTGAAGAACGGCCACTTGGGACGAGTTGCAGGGAGTTTGCTAGCACCAGCAGACTTCTGCGATCCAATGCCCCCAGGAGGGAGCGACGCTCGCACGGAGCCTCTTGGGAAACAATGATTGCATCACAGGGAGCTGCAGATTGTGGACTCGCCCCTGAGTCAGTGCTTTCAGGAGAGAAAACAGGCAGAAAAAGATTAAACCGGAATCACAACTTCCTTAGCCAGACGGGTGCCTCAATGAGAGAGCAGAAACATGGGAACAGGAGCAGGCCATTGAGCCCCTCGAGCCTGTTCCGCCATTCAATGAGATCATGGCTGATCTGCGACCTAACTCCACGTACCTGCCTTTGCCCCATATTCCTTAATACCTTTGATTAACAAAAATCTATCAATCTCAGATTTTAAATTAACAATAGACCCAGCTTCAATTGCCGTTTGCGGATGAGAGCTCCAAAATTCGACCAAGCTTTGCGCGTATAAGTGTTTCCTAACTTCTGTGTATGCTTCTAGAAACAAAAGCAAAATACTGCGGATGCTGGAAATCTGAAATAAAAACAGAAAATGCTGGAAGTACCCAGCAGGTCGGGCAGCATCTGTGGCGAGAGTACCTTCACCACACGGACTGCAGCGGTTCAAGAAGGCGGCTCACCACCACCTTCTCAAGGGCAATTAAGGATGGGCAATAAATGCTGGCCTTGCCAGCGACGCCCACATCCCATAAACGAATAAAAAAAAAAGAAACAGAGCTAACGTTTCAGGTCGATGACCATTCGTCAGAACGGGAAAAAGTTGGAGATGTAACAGGTTTTTAAGCAAGTGTAGGGGCAGGGAGAGGGGGGCGGGGAGGAACGAACAAAACGGAGGGTCTGTGATAGGATGGATGGCAGGAGAGATTAAAAGACAACAGGGATGATGGTGCAAGGCAAAAGGAGATGGTGAGGGGACAAGTTTTGAAACAAAAGATGGCTCTAGATGAAGTGTGAATGGCAATGGCAGGATGATCAACAGCCGTTGCTGCTAGTCCTTGTAAATGGTAGGCATATGAGATGTTTATTGCTGATACTATAGGAGTAGGGAATTGTTTTAGGAAAGATGATGTTGGACATAATGCGATTACGCCTGCAGTTGAGGAAGACTAACTTAATACAGTGGCACATCTGACAAGGTAATCTTGTTTAAGCGCATTAGCAACAACCCAAGTTGGCAAAGATAAGTTGTGGCATTTGTCTGTTAATTCAATCTCAATGCAAAATTTCACAAAAAAATATTATTGGCGAGTTTCTCTGCTGCTTCAACAATGCGAAACATAATCTCTGATTAATTATAATGCCCTGAACCAATGTGATACTGAGTTAAGAGCAACGTAAGGTGGTTGGCACACATTGCGAGAGTATGTCGCAGTAATGCAGATGTAAATATCTTCACTCACAAAGTGCATTAGTGTGGTTTGATTTTTCTTTCATAAAAAGTGAGAAGAAGTGATAGAAGATTGAAAAGCTTCATGTTGGCATTGATTAGTTACCAGAATAAATCTGACTGCTGTCACTGTTTTAATATTTAACTTTGCCCGCAGGCACGGCAAGTATAACAGTGTGAGAACAGCTGGCACTGACTCTGTGCTTGGCAGTAAAAGGCAACTGTGTCTTTATTATGACAATACTCACTGCATAGCCAGGAGGTAGGGAGATACCAGGCAATCAGGAAGTGTTATTAATTATGTATGTTATCAATATGTTCTTTTGAACGGGCTGGCCACGGTTGCTATGGCAGCAACCTTACTGTGGTCATGGTGACTATTCAGTCCAGGCATGAATTGCCTCCCCATACACCCGAGGGTTTCCTACATTACAGCAGTGACTATGCTCCGAAAGTACTTCATTGGCCGTAAAGCATCCTGAGGGCACGAAAAGAGCTAGAAAAATGCGACTTCTATCTTTCCCTCTCTCATTCCGGGTGCCTTCTGTTGCCTGGGCCCTAAGCTCTGGAATTCCCTGCCTAAACCTCTCCGCCTCGCTACCTCTCTTTCCTCCTTTAAGACGCTCCTTAAAACCTATCTCTTTGACCAAGCTTTTGCTCACCTGCCCTAATTTCTCCTTATGCGGATCGGTGTCAAATTTTTTCTCTTAAAATACTCCTGTGCAGCGCCTTGGGATGTTTTACTACGTTAAAAGCGCTATATAAATACGTGTTGTTGTTGTATCATTTCAATGAATCCAGTTACTGTGTATATAAATAGATCTGTGTATATTTACCACACAGGACAGGCCCGATTTTAACCCCACCCGCCCGGTAGAAATGGGGCGGTAGCGGAGTCAAAACAGTTGTGGTGAAATTACCGCCCTGTTCTCGCTCCGCCGCCATCTTTACTGGGGGGCCGTTCTGACTGGAGGTACAGGTGCCTACCTGCTTCAGGTGGGAGCCTCGCTATTACATGCAATTCAGGGGTCCTATGATGTACGCAGGACCCCAACACAATTCCAAAAGTGCGCACTCTGCCCAGTAGAACGGGGTGGTGAAGAGGAAGAGGCCTCCCAAAAGCAGAAGTAAATAGTCTTTTATCTGGGGCCAGGAGGAGCAGGAGTGCCCCTGTGGGCGCCACAAGAATAGTGTGGGCCTAGGCCGCTCCAAGCTACCCCCACTCCTTGAGCAACTTGCCCTTCCCAACAACAACTTCAACTTGTATCTATATAGCGCCTTTAATGTAGTAAAACGTCCCAAGGTGCTGCACAGGAGTATTTTAAGACAAAAGATTTGACACCGAGCCACATAAGGATAAATTAGGATAGGTGACCAAAAGCTTGGTCAAAGAGGTAGGTTTTAAGGAGCGTCTTAAAGGAGGAGAGAGAGGTAGCGAGGCAGAGAGGTTTAGGCAGGGAATTCCAGAGCTTAGGGCCCAGGCAACAGAAGGCACGGCCACCAATGGTTGAGCGATTATAATCAGGGATGCTCAAGAGGGCAGAATTAGAGGAGCGCAGATATCTCGCGGGGTTGTGGGGCTGGAGGAGATTACAGAGATAGGGAGGGGCGAGGCCATGGAGGAATTTGAAAACAAGGATCAGAATTTTGAAATCGAGGCGCTGCTTACCCGGGAGCCAATGTAGGTCAGCGAGCACAGGGGTGATGGGTGAATGGGACTTGGTGCGAGTTAGGACACGGGGTACGAGTTTAACCCAGGGTCTATCCCCCCACCCTGGGGTCTACCCTCGCCCCTCCCCCAGGGCCTAACCTCCTCCGAGGCCTACTTTCTCCACCCCCCCCGACCAACCCCCCCGGGCCTACCCTTCGCCCACCACCCCACTGCAGCCTACCTTCTCCCCCCCAGGGCCTACACTTCTCCCCCCATACCCGCCCCCGGGGCCTACCTTCCTGCCAGTCGGGTCAAGCCTCTGGTCCACCTGATATTGCGTTCGCCCAGAGGCGGTGAGCCGCTGCGGGATGCCCGTTCAGGGGAGTGCAGCTCCCTGGAGCCATGGCAATGAGGCCAGGCCCTGGGACAACTTCTCTGAACTCAAATCCGTTGAAGGCCTGCTGGAAGGCTGCAATCTGAAAGTGGTAGAAGAGCCTATTGAGATAGAGGATCAGCCATGATCATATTGAATGGCGGAGCAGGCTCGAAGGGCCGAATGGCCGACTCCTGCTCCTATTTTTCTATGTTTCTATGTTTCTTGCACTGACCGTGAAGCCCGACTACCCATGCAGCACATCCGAGACCTTCTGAAGTGCTTGGACCCACCAGATTCCTACAATGATATGGCACAGGAACGAACGGGGGTTCCGCTCGCTGCCTGCCTGTTCCTTGCCTGGAGTTAAAATCTACCCTAAGATGTTGCCCCCATAATTTCTAATCCCCTTTTTGTATTTTCAACTGCACGCGAGATTATAGGGGATTCACTTGAATGGATGGAATGAATGAATGAGCCCACACCTGAATTCCAGATACACTTTGTAAAATGAGCTCTTGCATACCATCACCCTCCTCTGTGACCGGTCCATGTTACTGCTTAACTTGAAGGTTTTTCAGATTTGAGAGGGGCTAGATCGTAGAATCACAGAATAGTAAAGCACAGAAGGAGGCCATTCAGCCCATCGAGTCTTTCGAAGAGCAATCCAGTCAGTCCCACGCCCCCGCTCTTTCCCCATATCCTTGCAATGTTTTCTCCTTCAAGTATTTATCCAATTCCCTTCTGAAGGCTACTACTGAATCTGTATCCACCGCCCTATCAGGCAGCGCGTTCCAAATTGTAGCCACCTGTTGAGTAAAAAAGCTTTTCCTCCTGTTGCCTTTGGTGTCTTGCCAATCACTTTAAATCTGTGCCCTCTGGTTATTGACCCGTCAGCCATTGGAAACAGTTTCTCTTTATTTACTCTTTCTAAACCCTTCATGCTTTTTGAACGCCTCTATCAAATCTCTTAGCCTTCTCTGCTCTAAGGAGAACAGCCACAGCTTCTCCAGTCTATCCACGTAACTGTAATCCCTCATCCCTGGAAGTGTTCTAGTAAATCTCCTCTGTACCCTCTCCAAAGTAGACCATGATGAGGTGTTTCACCGTGTTCACAACCTGGCGTGTTCCTGCTGTTTGTGGTTTAGCTACTCGCTCGATAAACTCTGAGCCACTCGGGGAAGCTCGGCTTTGTGACAGTGTATTCGTTACTGAGCCCTTGAGACTTGACAATGATGTTAAGCCAATTTCTTTTTTGCTTTCGATGTTTGAAGTTGCATCTCAGTAAGTAGCTCCTTGTACCACAAATTGTAGCTTTTGCCAGTCATTTCCACCTTTGCAGCAGAATGGATTTGAACAATCTCGAGGAGATTCCCATCGGATTTGAATCGAAGAGGCAGAATTGCCTACAAATGGAAAAAGGAGGCTTCTGGTTATGACCTAGCAATCAGGTTGAAGAAATAGCTCTGGAACCAGAGGCCAAGTCCTGAAACAAATCTTTTCACAGAACCCCAAGGCCAAAAGAAAGAAAGACTTGCATTTCTATAGCGCCTTTCACGACCTCGGGACGTCCCAAAGCGCTTTACAGCCAATGCAGTACGTTTGAAGTGTAGTCACTGTTGTAATGTAGGAAACGTGGCAGTCAAGTTGTGCACAGCAAGCCCCCACAGACAGCAATGTGATAAATGACTGAGTTCTCCTCAGTGCCCTGGCCAATATTTATCCCTCAACTAACATCACTAAAACAGATTATCTGACCATTGCTGTTTGTGGGAGCTTGCTGTGCACAATTGGGCTGCCGCGCTTCCAACATTACAACAGCGACTACCCTTCATTAAGTACTTTGAGATGTGCTGAGGTTGTTAAAGGCGCTATATAAATGCAAGTCTTTTCTTTCTTTCCTTTAACGATGACAAGGCTGAATTTTCTTCCCTTGCAGAAAGAGGGTGATCGACTGTGACTCTTGGGTGTCCGAGTGGCGGATTGCGCCGGCTGGCCTCCCGTACCCGCGGCAGAGGAGCGGCCGCCATTTTGAGGCCCCGGGCTCATTTGCATTAAGCCGGCGAGTTGGGGGTTCCAACAGATACCCCCGGTGCAGCTCGCCGGATTAACGCCGGCAACTGCGGCCAGAAGCAAGGTAAGCGCGGCGGGAGGTCGTGATTGCAAAGGAGGGAGGATTCCTTCACTGGATCTCTTAGGCTCAATCACCCGTGGATCTGATCGGAGTGTGCGCGGCGCAGGTTCCGACCAGCTCCACCCTAAGGAGGCATTCGGGGTGCTAAGAACCTGATTTGCATATTGAAAGGGGGCTACCCTCTGCAACAGGCAGGCATTTGGACACCTGGCAGTAGGCCCCTTTCAAAATGGCGCCAATTGCGCTGTCAATGTTGATGGGGCAGCAAGGCTATCGACCTCATTTTGAGGCCATTAACGCCCCATTAACGCTAGGCACAGCAAGTTAAAAGTGCCCTCTGAGTGTCTTATCCTTTTGCCAGATTTGCTATAGGAGTAGGTAGTATTTGATCTACCTTAAACATTCACTCCCTCCACCACCGGGGCATCGTGTGTACCATCTACAAGATGCACTGTAGCAACTCGCCAAGGCTTCTTTGGCAGCACCTCCCAAACCCGCGACCTCTACCACCTAGAAGGACAAGGGCAGCAGGCGCATGGGAACACCACCACCTCCAAGTTCCCCTCCAAGCCTTGGAAACATATCACCGTTTCTTCATCGCCGCTGGGTCAAAATCCTGGAACTCCCTCCCTAACAGCACTGTGGGAGCACCTTCACCACACGGACTGCAGCGGTTCAAGAAGGAGGCTCACCACCACCTTCTCAAGGGCAACTAGGGATGGGCAATCAGCGAGGGCCACAACCCATGAATGAATAAAAACAGAAAGTGAAGACTGTGTAGTAGTACTCTGTACAAAGTTCCAGTCGCTCTTGGAGTTGCTAGCTGCTAACTGATCTCCCATGGCGTTGCTCATGGTAAGTTGGAGGACTTTCTGTTTTATAACTGCAGGAACGTTCTGTAATGCGCAATGTGTTCTTCTGCAGTTAAACAGCGCAGTTTAAATGACCTGCCCTTTTGAGGCCAGATAGTCTAAATGCTGTAAAGAGACATTACCCTTGGGTTCATTAGAGGCTAATTGTTGTTGCCGAGGAAGGTTCCTAGATCGACAACCCTGGCACCGACCCTTGGGTACAGGAGGTCAGAAGAAACCAGCTGGAAATGACAGGCTTTCTTTCTCTTTTGTTTTTGTCACTTTTCCTTTGTGGGTTCCTTCCCTGCTCAGTTGGTGATTATGGAAATGATACTTCGGCAAGTGCGGGGCGACGATTGTCGGCGCGACACTGTCAAAAATGGCCCTGTAAAGTCCGATGGATGCACTCGGAGCAAATGGCCAATTTCCCATGCCATTTCTCATGAGTCAGAGGAAGCGCTGAAGTGCAACGTCTGAGGTGTGACAGCAAAAGTGTGAGAGGAAGTAAGTGCGACGCCTTTTGAGAAGTGTGAATTTTTTGCAGAAGGTGTAATATATTACAGCGGTATACAGATGAGTGATATTAGCATGGCAGGATGTAAATCCTTTTCAGCAAAGACACCATTAGATTCCCTGTTTATTTGGCAGGTTACGGGAAAAAATATTATTGCCGGAGACATTCTAAAATGCGACCTTGATCAACTCCCATCCTTCTTTAACATTTAATACCTTTATCATTGGATATGCTTTGAAATATTCATTTTGGACTCTCAAGCATGCTTATTAAATCTTTGAAAATAGCTGGAACCAAGGGGGGATTGGAGCTGAGGATTCTGTCTCAGCAAGTATTATTACAGCCGGTGCTTTATGCATTTGCTTTAAAGAACAATTCTTGGATATATTCTGATTATCCATGTGATCCCTTCAGGTACTACGTCGAATTTCTGACTGGAATCTCTGATGTGCTAACTTCAGAGGAAAGGAAGCTGAGCATTCCACACACAAGAAAACCCTTGAACTAGCACTTGGATGAATATCCCGGATGAAAGGTTGTAGGGTTAAGTATAGGAGCTGGAGATGCTCTATGGAATACTGTGGCTCCTAGTCCGTTGAACCAATGCAATCAGCGAGGTTCACGTTCCACCTAGTTTGATGTTATATTGGTCCTGGAGTTTTCACTGAACTTGGATTAAGTGGGGCATTTCATTTTTCTCTCCTTAACGGTTTCGCCTGCAGTAATTCATCTCCTTTCAATGTAAGAGGAAGTGATAGACCAGGTCATAGAATCATAGAATGGTTACAGCACGGAAGAAGGCCATTCGGCCCGTCGAGCCCGTGCCGACTCTCAGCTAGTCCCACTCCCCCGCCCTTTCCCCGTAGCCCTGCAATTTTTTTTCCTTCAGATACTTATCCAACTCTCTTTTGAAAGATAAGATTGAGTCTGCCTCCACCGCCCTTTCAGGCCGTGCATTCCAGATCCTAACCACTCGCTGCGTAAAAAAGTTTTTTCTTACGTTGTTGAGGCTGCCGCGAAACACGAATGGAGGCTGAATCCATATGTGGAAAACAAGAAGCTTTTATTCACTGCATGGCACAACAAAATGTCTGAGCTGGTGCTCCCAGAATTCTCTGGGTAAACTCCCAGAATTCTCTGGGTAAAACCTGAGGCCCCGCCCCCTTCTGCCTTAAAGGGAAGGGGCTGGAAATTTGTCCACAGACGGAAGAGTGGATTATGCCCGTTTTAGGTGGCGATCCGCCACAACGTCACCTTTGGTTCTTTTGCCAATCACCTTATATCTGTGTCCTCTGGTTCTCGACCCTTCTGCCAATGGGAACAGTTTCTCTCTATCCACTCTGTCCAGACCCCTCATGATTTTGAACACCTCCATCAAATCTCCTCTCAAACTTCTCTGCTCCAAGGAGAACAACCCCAGCTTCTCCAGTCTATCAGCGTAACTGAAGTCCCTCATTCCTGGAATCATTCTCGTAAATCTTTTCTGCACCTTCTCTAAGGCCTTCACATTCTTCCTAAAGTGCGGTGCCCAGAATTGGACACAGTTGGGGCCGAACCAGTGTTTTATACAGGTTCATCATAATTTCCACACTTTTGTACTCTATACCTCTATTTATGAAGCCCAGGATCCCGTAAGCCTTTTTAACTGCTTTCTCAACCTGCCCTGCCACCTTCCACAATTTGTGCACACATACCCCCAGGTCTCTCTGTTCGTGCACCCCCTTTAGGATTGTACCATTTAGGTTATATGTCCTCTCCCCATTCTTTCTACCAAAATGTATCACTTCGCACTTTTCTGTGTTAAATTTCATCTGCCACGTGTCCGCCCATTTCACCAGCCTGTCTATGTCCTTTTGAAGTCTATCACTAAACTCCTCACTGTTCACTATACTTCCAAGTTTTGTGTCATCTGCAAATTTTGAAATTGTGCCCTGTACACCCAAGTCCAAGTCATTACTATATATGAAGAAAAGCAGTGGTCCAAGAACCGACCCCTGGGGAACACCACTGTATACCTTGCTCCAGTCCGAAAAACAACCGTTCACCACTACTCTGTTTCCTGTCACTTAGCCAATTTTGTATCCATGCCATTGTCCCTTTAATTCCATGGGCTTCAACTTTGCTGGCAAGCCTATTATGTGGCACTTTGTCGAACACCTTTTGAAAATCCATGTACACCACGTCAACTGCATTACCTTCATCAACCCTCTCTGTTACCTCATCAAAAAACTCGATCAATTTGGTTAAACACGATTTACCTTTAACAAATCCGTGCTGGCTTTCCTTAATTAATTCACACTTGTCCAAATGACTGTTAATTTTGTCCCTGATTACTGTTTCTAAAAGCTTCCCCACTACCGAGGTCAAACTGACTGGCCTGTAGTTGCTCAGTTTATCTTTACACCCTTTTTTGAACAATGATGTAACATTTGCAATTCTCCAGTCCTCTGGCACCAGCCCTGTATCTATGGAGGATTGGAATATTATGGCCAGTACCTCCGCGATTTCCGCCCTCAATTCCCTCAGTGTCCTAGGATGCATCCCATTCGCTCCTGGTGATTTATCTACTTTAAGTACAGCCAGCCTTTCTAATATCTCTTCTTTATCAATTTTTACCCTATCAAGTATCTCCACTCCCTCTTCCTTCACTATGTCTATGGCAGCATCCTCTTCTTTGGTGAAGACAGATGTAAAGTACTCATTTAGTACCTCAGCCATACCCTCTGCCTCCATGCGTAGGTCTCTTTTTTGGTCCCTAATCTTACTACCCTTTTACTATTTATATGCCTATAGAAGACTTTTGGATTCCCTTTTATGTTGGCTGCCATTCTATTCTCATACCCTCTCTTTGCCCCTCTTATTTTCTTTTTCACTTCTCCTCTGAACTTTCTATATATATATATAGCCTGAATCTTAGATGTATTTGCAACCTGACATCTGTTGCTGCTTCATATATTCTCTATCTCTTTCGTCATCCAGGGAGCCCTGACTTTAGTTGCCCTGCCTTTCCCCCCAGTGGGAATGTACCTCAACTGTACCTGAACTATTTCCTCTTTAAAGGCAGCCCATTGTTCCATTACAGTTTTGCCTGCCAATCTTTGATTCCAGTTTACCCAGGCCAGATCCGTTCTCATCCCACTGAAATTGCCCTTCCTCCAATTAATTTTTTTTACTGTAGATTGCTCCCTGTCCTTTTCCATAGCTAACCTAAACCTTATGATACTACGATCACTGTTCCCTAACTGTTCACCTACTGACACTTGCTCCACTTGACCTACCTCATTGAGAAACCCAAGTGAAGGTCCAGGGCACTATAACAACAACAACTTGCATTTATACAGCACCTTTAACATAATAAAATGTCCCAAGGCACTTCACAGGAGCATTATCAAACAAAATTTGACACCGAGCCACATAATGAGATATCAGGACAGGTGCTTGATCACTGGAGTAGGTTTTAAGGAGCGTCTTAAAGGAGGAGAGAGAGGTAGAGAGGCGGAGAGGATTAGGGAGGGAATTCGAGAGATAAGGGCCCAGGCAGCTGAAGGCACGGCCACCAATGGTGGAGCGATTAAAATCAGGGATGCGCAAGAGGCCAGAATTGGAGGAACACAGAGATCTCGGAGGGTTTTAGGGCTGGAGGAGGTTAGAGAGATTGGGAGAGGTGAGGCCATGGAGGGATTTGAAAACAAGGATGGGAATTTTAAATTCCATGTGTTGCCGGACTGGGAGCCAATGTAGGTCAGCGGGCAGCGGGGTGATGGGTGAACGGGACTTGATGTGAGTTAGGATATCAAGATTGAAACAAGTCAGAGAAGTGATCAATCAAGAAGAAGGATTAGGTGAAGTCTTTAAAGGCTTGTAGTTTGTAGGAAGAAGGGAAGACTGATTGAGGTAAGGAGTTCTACATTTTTGAGGTTCAAGAAAGAATGGATTAGTGGCTACAAGAGCAGGTCAGAGGCTAGGTGTTCTGTGGCGAGTGTCTCACCCTCTGACTCCCCAAAGCCTTTCCACCACCTACAAGGCACAAGTAAGGAGTGTGATGGAATACTCTCCACTTGCCTGGATGAGTGCAGCTCCAACAACACTCAAGGAGCTCAGCACCATCCAGGACAAAGCAGCCCACTTGATTGGCACCCCATCTACCACCTTAAAAATTCACTCCCTCCACCACCGGTGCACCGTGGCTGCAGTGTGTACCATCTACAAGATGCGCTGCAGCTACTCGCCAAAGCTTCTTCGGCAGCACCTCCCAAACCCGTGACCTCTACCACCTAGAAGGACAAGCGCCGTAGGTTCATGGGAACACCACCACCTCCAAGATCCCCTCCAAGGCACATACCATCCTGACTTGGAAATATATCGGCCGATCCTTCATCGTCGCTGGGTCAAAATCCTGGAATTCCCTCCCTAACAGCACTGTGGGAGCACCTTCACCATACGGAATGCAGCGGTTCAAGAAGGCGGCTCACCACCACCTTCTCGAGGGCGATTAGGGATGGGCATTAAATGCTGGCCTTGCCAGCGACGCCCACATCCCGTGAATGAATAAATAAAAAAATTAATCTTGATTTATACATAGTTTTTTTAACAAAGCTCAGAACTTATTCCCTTTGACATCTGAAATCTCTGCAGAATGATTTGGTTAGCGAAGAATATATAATTGATGCTGTCACAGCCAGCAGAGTTGTGTCTCTCCTCCTTCTCCTTCTCCTACCCATCACGTCAAAGAAAAAAGCTTCTGTTAGTCTATGTTGCATTCTTTGATGTCTGCCAATATTACCGCCACTGAAAACCCATTTGATGCAGTTCGGAATTGAATTCACAATTTGCAAATTAATTTGGCCAAGAAAATTGTAAGTTATGGACAAAGGGATTGATTATGCTTCCCAATTGATATATTAACTAAACACCAAGAAATGCAGCCACGTTTAACGAGGTATAATGCAAATATGAACATCAATTCCATTTAACACTTGCCCATTATCTATGCTAGAGACAATGTACGAGACACATTAAGGCGAATGTAATGTAAAAATCCCAACACCAGTTAGTTTCAACTGCAGGATCTGACGGGAAAGAATTGATTTCCATGCGGCCCTGAATTTTCTCCCATCATCTCTTTTCCCAGTGACGCAGGTTCATTCTGGAGCACAACCCTTGGCCAAGCAGGCGCTCATGTGGCAAGCATCAGAGAGAGTGTCCTCGGGATATTCAACTTTGGAGGGCATTGTAGGCAGAATTGCTCCTTGCACGCTGTTCCTGACCGAGTTGAGGGAGCTGTCACCACAGCACCAGGTAGTAGTGAGTCTTGTCAGCCCGTCTCCTACTGTTTGGAACCTCCCAGGCTTTGGTTTCGTGCTCTGGCCACTCCTCCTTCTCTAGTATATCCGAAGCTGAAAGGCTTAACCTGACGCCTACTCTCAAGGATTACGCGAAAGACTCATCTTTTGGACATTATGGGCCATTTCGCTCCTCCGCCATTTCAATGGACGGAAAATTGCGGCAGCAGACTGGAGATTTTCCGCTACGTGCTGGCTGCTTGCAAGGCCTTGTTGACCATGTTGGGCCGAGCAAAGCCTATCCTGGTGTTGCCCACTCTCCTCCTCACTGGAGCTCTCCCTCAGTGCTCTAACACCCCCTTTAAATGGGAGAGGTGAACGTCATGTTAGAAATGAAGTAAATTGAGTAGTTTACAAGCGGAAAGAAGCATTTTTTATTTTATTTTAAAATTTGAACATTTTATTTACAGTAAATGACATTACAGAGCTCAAATCTCAGCTCTTTGTACAAAGTCACAAGCCATCATTGCCTACAAGGCAGGGAACTCAGTCTCTACAAGTTTGTGATGTGATCTCCAAGCTCCTTGATCGTCTTGACTTGTTCATCCAGATAGTGGGTCTCCAGGAATTCACACAGATGAGGGTCGGCGCTCCCAGTGGAGAGTTTGTGCAGATCCAGCAGCGGAAAGAAGCATTGAGGATGGGTGTTACATGTGAACATGCGTCAGAACGATTTACTCCTAGCAGAACATTTAACAAAGACTTCCCTCTCAGAATCAAGTCACAGAACTATTGCCCTTAAGGCACAATTAGTGCTTGTGCTCGAACGTACCAAGCCAGTTGAACCTGCAATGATTGCATGTGGGTGTGTGTGGGGAATGCTGACTGTCTTTAGGACAGTGTGCAGACAGGGACGAGAGAGATTTATCACTTTGCACATGGGCGGGAGGGGAGGGAGAAAGAGAATTACCGACAGTCCCAATATTGGTGGGTTGGTTTTGGAGGGAGGAACCGGACGGTGGGAGGAATGGATCTCAACGTCACTGCAACAGATTATCTGGCCATTGTCACATTGCTGTTTGCGGGAGCTTGCTGTGGGCCAATTGGCTGCCGCGTTTCCCGCACTACAACAGTGACCACACTTCAAAAAGTGCTTCATTGGCTGTAAAGTGCTTTGGGATGTTCCGAGGTCTTGCTCTATTAATGCAAGTCTTTCTTTTCAAGCTGGATTTGATTTTTCTGCAATTCTTTGGGGGGTTGTTTTGGGAATAATTAAGGGCCAATTGAAGTTAATTACATTTATAATGTTCAGAAGTGATTTTAATGAAATATAATTGAGGAATGGAGCAGCTCCAAAAAACAAGGTGGACACAGTTCCATTTATATGCACTTATTGCACTCAATGTGACAATAGTTACCTTAATTTAATAGCATCGGATCAATACTGAACTCTTACAAATGAAGAATTTTAATGAGTGAATGGGTGAAGACAACGGCCAAGAAATTCAAGAGCGCCCATTGTTGGGCTCTGGGGAGGGGCGGGGGTGGTGGTGGGGGGGATTTCAGAATGGAGTGGTCCGAGGAGCCCTGGGTTTAGGACCACAGGCCTCATCAACATAGAACCGGTGTGGCAGGCGGGCCGGCAGGCGAAGGCTGGAGGAAGATCAGCCCTCTGCTAAAATGGACATTACGCGGCCTAATTCTATAGGCCCACGAGTTGCGTGAATGATGACAACAACAACTTTTATTTATGTAGCGACTTTAACGTAGTAAAACGTCCCAAGGCGCTTTACAGGAGTATTATAAGACAAAAACAAATTGACACCGAGCCACATAAGAAATTAGGGAAGATGGAGGTAGGTTTTAAGGAGTGTCTTAAAGGAGGAGAGAGAGGTAAAGAGGCAGAGAGGTTTAGGGAGGGAGTTCCAGAGCTTAGGGCCTAGGCAGCTGAAGGCACGGCCACCAAAGGTTGAGCGATTATAATCAGTGATGCTCAAGAGGGCAGAATTAGAGGAGCGCAGATATCTCGGGGGGGTTGTGGGGCTGGAGGAGATTACAGAGATAGGGAGGGGCGAGGCCATGGAGGGATTTGAAAACAAGGATGAGAATTTTGAAATCGAGGCGCTGCTTAACCGGGAGCCAATGTAGGTCAGCGAGCACAGGGGTGATGGGTGAACGGGACTTGGTGCGAGTTAGGACATGGGCAGCCGAGTTTTGGATGACCTCAAGTTTACGTAGGGTAGAATGTGGGAGGCCAGCCAGGAGTGCATTGGAATAGTCAAGTCTAGAGGTAACAAAGGCATGGATGAGGGTTTCAGCAGCAGATGAGCTGAGGGCTGAGGCAGGGGCGGAGATGGGCAATGTTACGGAGGTGGAAGTAGGCGGTCTTAGTTATGCCACGGATATGTGGTCGGAAGCTCATTTCAGGGTCAAATATGACAATAAGGTTGCGAGCAGTCTGGTTCAGCCTCAGACATATACTAGGGCGAAGGATGGAGTCGGTGGCTAGGGAACAGAGTTTGTGGCGGGGCCCGAAGACAATGGCTTCGGTCCTCCCAATATTTAATTGTAGAAAATTTCTGCTCATCCAGCACTGGATGTCGGACAAGCAGTGTGTCAATTTAGAGACCGTGGAGGGGTCGAGGGAAGTGGTGCTGAGGTAGAGCTGGGTGTCGCCGGCATACGTGTGGAAACTGGCGCTGTGTTTTTGGATGATGTCGCCAAGGGGCAGCATATAGATGAGAAATAGGAGGGGGCCAAGGATAGATCTTTGGGGGACCCCAGAGGTAACGATGCGGGAGCGGGAAGAGAAGCCGTTGCAGGTGATTCTCTGGTTACGATTAGATAGATAAGAATGGAACCAGGCGAGTGCAGTCCCACCCACTGGACGATGGTGGAGAGGCGTTGGAGATCGATGGAGTGGTCAACCATGTCAAAGGCTGCAGACAGGTCGAGAAGGACGAGGAGGGATAGTTTACCTTTGTCACAGTCGCATAGGATGTCATTTGTGACTTTGCTGAGAGCCGTTTCGGTACTGTGATGGGGCGGAAACCAGATTGGAGGAATTCAAACATGGAGTTCCGGGAAAGATGGGCACGGATTTGGGAGGCGACAACACGTTCAAGGATTTTGGAGAGGAAAGGGAGGTTGGAGATGGAGCGGTAGTTTGCAAGGATGGAGGGGTCAAGGGTTGTTTTTATGAGGAGAGGGGTGATGATGACAGATTTGAAGGAGAGGGGGACAGTACTGAGGAGAGCGAACCGTTAACAATGTCAGCTAACATGGCAGCCAGAAAAGGAAGTTGGGTGGTCAGCAGTTTAGTGGGAATAGGGTCGATAGAGCAGGAAGTGGGTCTCATGGACAGGATGAGCGTGGAGAGGTCAATAGGGGAGATCGGAGAGAAACTGGAGAAAGATGAGAGTTCAGGGCTAGGGCAGGGGTGAACCTTAGAGGAAGTTTGGCCCGGTGGGCTAGGGGAAGGAAGGGAAGTGGCAGAGGCAGCTGATCGGATGGTCTCAATCTTCGTGACAAAGAAGTTCATGAGCTCCTCGCGCTTATTGTTGAAGGTGAGTGTCGAGGAGACGGGAGAGGGGTTTCTGAAGACGGTCAGCAGTAGAAAATAGTAGCCGGGGGCTATCTTTATATTCAAGAATGATCCTGGAATAGTGAGCAGTTTTGGCAGACAAGAGTAGGACCCAATAATGCTTTGTGGTCCAGCCAGATCTGGCGGTGAATGGCTAAACCAGTTGTCCACCATATCCGTTCAAGTCTGCGTCCCTTGGACTTGAGGGAGCGAAGATGTGGGCCGTACTGGGTGAACGGCCAGGGTGAGAGAGAGTAATGGTTTTAATAGGGACTAGGGCATCAAAGGTGGTGGTGAGGGTTTGGTTGAGCAGATCGGTAGCTGCAGAAATGTCGTGGTGAACGGAGGGCCAAAGGCTGGACAGTTGGGATTTCGTAAGTGCAGTTGTAAGGGAGTTGGGAGAGAGTTTTTTTCCAGAGGCGGACACAAAAGGAAGTAGGGTTGGATGAGGGAAGGGGGATGTGGGTGGAGAGCGATACGAGGAAGTGGTCAGAGATGGCCTTATCTTCGATTGACACGGTGGGAGTGGCGAGGCCACGAGAGATGGCAAGGCCGTGAATATGGGTTGGGGAGTTCACATGGAGGGAGAGATTAAGGGAGGATAGGAGGGTAGTGAACTCAGAGGAGGGAGAGAGGAATCTGCTGACTTGTGCAAGTAATGTTTGGTACTTAACAGAAAGAAGGCAGCAAAACAGCCACCCTTCGCACCTGGGCAGCGCCCTGGCAATGCTCCACTTAAATTTTTGCTTTGGAATGAAGCAAAGGTTGAGCTGCAGTCGGAAGATCTATTCAATATGTGTTGATCATGAGAACATAAAGTTATTATCCTCGGGTGCTGGATTGTGTGGTTGAAATACCAATGCAGATTTAATGCATTCAGACTCCAGCATTCTGCATTGACCTGTTTAATACAAGGAATAGATTTTGCATCCCGAATTACGTATTCCCCGCCCACAACCCCCCCTGCCGATCCCTGAAATAAATAGATCTTTTATTCCCTGAGCAATTTATCTGATAGCTAGTTAGCATGTCCTCCATTTACTACAGAGCTTGATATTCAAGTGAAATTTTAAAACGAATCTGTTAATGGACAACATAAGGCACCACCAACTTACGATCTGCTATTTCGACTCACTACAATTTGAAATGTAGCATTGTGCATGCAACTTCTGTTACATTCGAAAGCAAGCACGCTTGCGCTATTGTTTCTCCTGCCAAATTATTATTATATCAATTTTCATTACCATTAATCGCGATTATGCAAAATGATAACCTTCAGCTCAGGGCGATTTAGATGCTGCGTTATAAATATTGAATTATTTGGTTCCTGCGCATGCGTTCGCAGGGCAGGGAACAAGCTAACATTCTCCACGGTCCTTTTCATTGTCTCTCGTGTTCAGCGGGATGACACCATCTTTGAAAGGTGGAAGGCAAATGCATTTGATACAGAATGTGACTTCGTGCCATCAAGGTCTTAGGCGACAGATACCGAATGCCAAGGTAAATTAGTACAAAGTGGCATTTAAACTCATTTTGCCATCTGTTGCAAGCCAGGCAAGTTGTTTTTTTTATACTGAAGGGGTGAGTCAGGTAAATATACCATTGCAATTAGAAAGAAAAAAGAACGTGCATTTCTATAGCGCCTTTCACGACCTCAGGACGTCCCAAAGCGCTTTACAGCCAATGAAGTACTTTTGAAGTGTAGTCACTGTTGTACTGTAGAAAAAGCGACAGCCAATTTGTGCACAGCAAGCTCCCACAAACAACAAAGAGATAATGACCAGATCATCTGTTTCTTTAATGATGTTGGTTGAAGGATAAATGTTGGTTAGGAATCCGGGGAGAACTCCCCTGCTCCTCTTCGAGATAGCAGCATGAGAGTTTTTACGTCCACCTGAGAGGGCAGATGAGGCCTTGGTTTAACGTCTCGTCCGAAAGACGGCACCTCCGACAGTGCAGCATTCCCTCAGCACTGCACTGGCGTACTGGAGTACTTTGCACTCACCTAGGACAAGAACTACATCAACTAGCCTCAGTGCTAGCACTCTTGTCTCCGAGACAGAAAATTGTGGACTGAAGGTCTACTCCTGTACCCAAGCAGGTAATCTAGCCTGATACTTAAGTGTACTACTCAGGGAGTGCTGCACTGTCAGAGGTGCAGTCTTTTGGATGCGATGTTGAAGTGCGGCCCTCTCTACCTGTTGAGAGGGGTTGTAAAAGATCCCACGGCATCATTCATAGAAGAGTAGGAAGTTCTGCCAGTCTCCCAGCCAACACCATCAGAGTAGATCAACTGGCCATTCGTCTCCAAGTTTGTTTGTGGGACCTTGCTGTGCGCATAGTGGCGTTTACCTGAACTACAACAGTGACAACACATCAAAAATAATTTATTGGCTGCGAAAGATGATGTCATGAAAAATGCTGTACCCATCACCCCTGTACTTGCTGACCTACACTGGCTCCTGATCTGACAACGCCTCAATTTCAATATCCTCATCCTTTTTTTCAAATCCCTCCAATTTTGGCCTCTTGTGCATCCCTGATTTTAATCGCTCCACCAGTGGCAGCCTTGAATTCATCGTCTTGGCCCTCAGCTCTGGAATTCCCTTTCTAAACCTCTCAAACCTCTCTACCGCTCCCTCCTCCTTTAAGATGCTCCTTAAAAACTATCTCTTGGCCAAGGTTTTGGTCACCTGTCCTAAAATCTCCTTATGTGGCTCAGTGTCAAAAATGTTTTTATAGATAACGCTCTTGTGAAGCGCCTTGGGACATTTTGTTACGTTAAAGGCGCTATATAAATGCAAGTTGTTGTATCAATGTAAATTTTTTTCATATTTTTTTGTGCTCATCCGTTTACAAATAATAACACCGCTTCCCACGATAAGACAAGGATAATTCGGGCCATACCTTCAACACTGTCTTCAATCAAAATCAAGAGAGATGTAAAACGGGCTGTCAATTTGCTATCGCCCATTCTACAATATCGCGCAAAGTCAAAATTACCCAAGGAGTACTGATCAATATGAACATAAGAAACAGGAGCAGGAGTAGGCCAATCGGCCCCTCGAGCCTGCTCCGCCATTCAATAAGATCATGGCTGATCCAATCTTGGCCTCAACTCCACTTTCCCACTCTCTCCCCATAACCCTCGACTCCCTTGTATTTCAAATATCTGTCAATCTCCATCTTAAATATATTCAATGACTCAGCATTCACAGCTCTCTGGGGTAGAGAATTCCAAAGATTCACGACCCTCTGAGAGAAGAAATTCCTCCTCATCTCCGTCTTAAATGGGCGACCCCCTTATTCTGAGACAATGCCCCCTAGTTCTAGATTCCCCCATGAGGGGAAACAACCTCTCAGCATCCACCCTGTCAATCCCCCTCAGAATCTTATATGTTTCAATAAGATCACCTCTCATTCTTCTAAACTCCAATGAGTATAGGCCCAACCTGCTCAACCTTTCGTCATACGTCAACCCCTTCATCCCAGGAATCAACCTAGTGACCCTTCTCTGGACTGCCTCCAACGCAAGTATATCCTTCCTTAAATATGGAGACCAAAACTGTACGCAGTACTCCAGGTGTGGTCTCACCGCAACAATGATGACTTAAGATGAAAATGTACAGAACGTGCAGTATTCTCATCCCACAAAGCATCTTATCAGCATTAGCTTCCAGAGAGAAATCTTGCCCATAAGAGTTCTACAATAGATCAAGAAAGTTAACGGCCCGTATTTTCCGATCGCGGGCGGAGGCCTGCGATCTGGTAAAATCTGGAAAAATCTGCACCCTTGCCTGAGGGTTCCCGGGACGCGCACAGTTCCGATCCTGGGCCTCTCCAAACTCTAAGTGCGCAGGTCCCACATAAGAGCCCATGGAATTGAAGGCAAATTACTGACCTGGTTCGGAAATTAGCTGAGTGGCAGGAGACAGAGAGTAGGGATAATGGGTAGGTACTCTAATTGGCAGGAGGTGACTAGTGGTTTCCCACAGGGATCTGTGTTGGGGCCGCAACTATTCACAGTATTTATTAACGACTTAGATGATGGGATAGAAAGCCACACATCCAAATTTGCCGATGGCACAAAGATAGGCGGCATTGTAGATGAAAGCATAAAATTACAAAGGGATATTGATAGATTAAGTGAATGGGCAAAACTGTGGCAAATGGATTTCAATGTAGGCAAATGTGAGGTCATCCACTTTGGACCTAAAAAGGATAGAACAGGGTACTTTCTAAATGGTGAAAAGCTAAAAACAGTGGCGATCCAAAGAGACTTGGAGGCCCAGGTACATAGATCATTAAAATGTCATGAACAGGTACAGAAAATAATCAAAAAAGGCTAATGGAATGCTGCCCTTTATAGCTAGAGGACTAAAGTACAAAGGGGTAGAAGTTATGCTGCAACTGTACAAAGCCCTGGATAGACCACACCTGGAGCACTGTGAGCAGTTCTGGGCACCACACCTTAGGAAGGATATATTGGCCTTGGAGGGAGTGCAGCGTAGGTTTACCAGAATGATACCCGGACTCCAAGGGTTAAGTTACGAAGAGAGATTACACAAACTAGGGTTGTATTCCCTAGAATTTAGAAGGTTAAGGGGTGATTTGATCGAAGTTTTCAGGATATTAAGGGGAACAGATAGGGGAGATAGAGAGAAACTATTTCCGCTGGTTGGGGAGTCTAGGACTAGGGGGCAGAGTCTAAAAATTAGAGCCATGCCTTTCAGGAGTGAAATTAGGAAACACTTCTACACACAAAGGGTGGTAGAAGTTTGGAACTCTCTTCCGTAAACAGCAAATTATGCTAGATCAATTGTTAATTTTAAATCTGAGGTTGATAGATTTTTGTTAACCAAAGGTATTAAGGGATATGGGCCAAAGGCGGGTATATGGAGTTAGGTCACAGATCAGCCATGATCTCATTGAATAGCGGAACAGGTTCGAGGGGCTAAATGGCCTCCTCCTGTTCCTATGTTCCGATGAACAGGTAAGAGTGGAATCAAGTGAGGGCAGTCCCACTGAGCTGGATGATGGAGGCAAGACATTTGTTGTTGGAGATGAGGGTGGATAAGGCAGGGGAGAGGGGTTTAAGGTGATGGTTGATGGAGAAAAGAAGCCGGGAGTTATCTATGCTTTCCAGGATGATCCTGGAGTAGTGAGGAGTAAAATAAGTAAAATGGCAACAATGCTATATAGTGAATGGGTGCCACGTTTACAAAGGGACCATATTACTGGAGTATTTGGCAGATGAAATCTTATTTCTTTAATAATAAAACTGTATGCAACAATTTCAATCAACTGTACTGGATGTTTGGAGTTTTGCACTGCTATTTATAGTGTCTTCTCCTATATTAACTGCTCCTAATGCCTTGATGCAGAAAGCAAAAGATTTTCCATTTATATAACATCTTATCAGGTGTCAAAATGCATTACACACAATGATTTACTCAATGATTGAAAATGAATAGGCCAGGAAATCCGACTCCTGATCTGCGCATCTGTGCTCTCGCTAGTCGATTGAAAATTTGTGTCTGGAGCAGTCTCGCAAAATGTCCCCGCTGAAGTGCTGACCTAAAATGGCCCCCGTTGGAGATTTACCGTGGCTAATAAAGGTTGCCCCAGATTCTGTTGCCTTTCGCAGTTTTCACCGTGATTTGCTGTCTGGTGTACCATTGTCGGTGATGCGCCTGCAGTCTGGGTGTAGCAATGGTAAGTGCGGAATAAACTTGGAACAATTTATTATCCTGGATATGAATTTAGAGGAAATGGCACAAGCAGCAGTAGCCAATATAAAGTATATACATGGCATGCAAGCAGCACTGTGCTGAAAGGGTGTTGGTTGCTCTTTAACAATCACACCACAGACACACAAGTCTTTCCCGATCAACTGATTGGTTTTACTGGCCAGCCTGACTTCAGTGGTTTATTTTGAGCCAACAGAAGCTGTAAGACCTGATTGAAGAGTTAACTCTGATTTAGAGTATCAGACTGTCACAAGTCATGCACAACCGATGTTAGCGCAGAAACAGGCCATTCGGCCCAACTGGCCTGTGCCGGTGTTTATGCTCCACACGAGCCTCCTCCCTCCCAAATTCGTCTCATCCTATCAGCATAACCTTCTATTCCTTTCTCCCTCATGTAACTATCTAGCTTCCTCTTAAATGTATCTATATTATTCGCCTCAACTACTCCCTATGTTAGCGAGTTCCACATTCCCACCGCTCTCTGGGTCAAGAAGTTTCTCCTGAATTCCTTATTGAATTGATTAGTGACTATCTTATATTGGCGCCCTCTAGTTTAAGAATGAATAACTGCAGGACACCATCAGGAATTGGGTGCATAGCTCGACCCAGAAAGACATGATAGTGCTGCCAGAGACTCGGATGCATTCCCACAATCAGAGTAATGAGGGGAACCAAGCAAGCCACTAAATTGACACTGAGAAGGTAAGTGCACAGATGAAAAAGATGTGCTTTTCAAAGACAATCTGCAAAAACCAACAGTTGTCGTGATAAAGATAGAAAGATCAACTGAAAATGCAGGGAATCTGAAATGAAAACTGCTTTGTCAGTGTCTGAAAGAGAAATGCTAGGTTTATGTTTCAGGTAGGGCTCCATTGAAGCTTCTGATGTAGAAGTAACCTGGAAATATCATAAGAACATAAGAAATAGGAGCAGGAGTAGGCCATTTGGCCCTTCAATAAGATCATGGTACAGGAAGCACAGAAAGTTAGTGATGTAAGAAAACTACTAGGCACTTGGTCTAAGCGTTAAACAAGGCTTTGCTTTAATCAACTGTTTTTCAACATGGAGAGCTAGTTGTATCCTTCACTAGTTCCTGTTGAGGAATGTCCTAAGCAAGCTGGGCCCATGCCCGAGTATTTATACTCTCCCTGGACAGCGCCCCCAGCAGGCCGCCCAGTATTACTTCATACATAAATGACAAGATTCATGTCAGTTAGTATGCAGGTACAGCAAGCAATTAGGAAGGCAAATGGCATGTCGGCCTTTATTGCAAGGGGGTTGAAGTGCAGAAGTAAGGAAGTATTACTACAACTGCACAGGGCTTTATTGAGACCACACTGGAGTACTGTGCACAGTTTTGGTCTCCTTATCAGAGAAAGGACATACATGCCTTAAAGGTGGTGTAACAAAGGTTCACTAGATTGATCCCTGGGATGAGAGGGTTGTCCGAGGAGGAGAGATTGAGTAGAATGGGCCTATACTCTCTGGAGTTTAGAAGAATGAGAGGTGATCTCATTGAAACAGATATGAGTTCTGAGGGGGATTGACAGGGTAGACGCTGAGAGGTTGTTTCCCTGGCTGGAGAGTCTAGAACGATAGAGCATAGTCTCAGGATAAGGGGTTGGCCATTTAAGACTGAGATGAGGAGGAATTTCTTCACTCAGAGGGTTGTGAATCCTTAGAATTCTCTGCCCCAAAGGGTTGTGGATGCTGAGTCATTGAGTATATTGAAGGCTGAGATCGATAGATTTTTGGACTCATGGGGAATCAAGGGATATGGGGATCGGGCAGGAAAGTGGAGTTGAGGTCGATGATCAGCCATGATCTTATTGAATGGCGGGGCAGGCTCGAGGGGCAGTATGGCCGACTCCTGCTCTTATTTCTTATGTTCTTATGGCTGAACTTCACTTCCCTGCACTATCCCCATATCCCTTGATTCCCTTAATATTCAAAAATCTATTGATCTCTGTCTTGAATACACTCAACGACTGAGCCTCCACAGCCCTCTGGGGTAGAGAATTCCAAAGATTCACCACCCTCTGAGTGAAGAAATTTCTCCTCATCTCAGTCCTAAATGGCCGACCCCTTTTTCTGAGACTGTGTGACCCCTGGTTCTAGACTCCCCAGCCAGGGGGAAACATCCTCCCACCCTGTCAAGCCCTGTAAGAATCAACCTGCCTCCCCTTCCACCACCTTTTCTAGTCAACATTCCTCCTGATCGCTGAGAGAAATATATCCACATTGACAAAAAAAACGATCACTGACCTCTCCTGCATTTCCACCATGGTCTGTTAGCAAAAGAGCAACATTTTGGAGGAAAAGGAAAGCTGTCTTTAAGCAGCTAATATCTGGCGCCACCTTAATTGGGCCTAGGTTGGCTTTTTCCCAAGCATATTTGAATCGCCTTAGTTGAGATTTGAGACTTATCTCACTGCCAGTTTAAAAAAAATGAATTCCTGAGATCTGGGCCTCGCTGGCAAGGCCAACCTCTATCGTCCATCCCTAGTTGCCCTTTGAGAAGGTGATGGTGGGCCTTCTTCTTGGACCGCTGCAGTCCGTGTGGTGAAGGTGCTCCCACAGCGCTGTTGGGCGGTTCCCAGGATTTGGACCCGGCGACGATGAAGCTTTGCTTTTAATGAAAACTGAAAGAACCCTGCTACAAAGGCCCCGGTATTTACGGGGAGACGAGGAAGGTGCGGGGGTGGGGGGGAAACGGCCAACACGGAGAGCCTGCCGAATTTGACGAACGCTCAGACACCCCCCGATAAAAATTACGCTGCCGTATAAAAGGTCTTGGACGGTGCGCGACATGTTGGGGATGCCTTCCCCGTATTTAACCCCGACCTGCTACCGCCCGCCGTGGGGGATTAATATCAAGGCCCCTGTGTCTGTCTGCGGATTATACCAATCTTCTCTGAAGTATGCGGCTGACGTTTAATAAATTGGAAAACAAATCCAAATGCAAACTTAATTGAAATGATTAAGCACTCTGGCTTCCAGAGAATTAGATTGATCTGGTGATAGTTCATCTTGTTAATACCGATTCGCGATAATTAAAACTCCCCACTGCTGTTTCTGCATCAGACAAGTAACGTGCAACAACAACAACAGCTTGCATTTAGGTAGCGCCTTTAACATAGTAAAACGTCCCAAGGCGCCTCACAGCAGCGATTATCGAGCAAAATTTTTCACCGAGCCACAGAAGGGGATGTTAGGGCGGATGACCAAAGGCTTGGCCAAAGAGGTAGGCCACGATTTCGCCGACCGAGGCGGGTCAGGGGCGGCCGGGGTCGGTGTCGCGGTCCCAGCCCGCTGCCTACTGCAGCCCACACTCTCCAAGTGATTTTCTGATGATTGGGGTTGTTGAGCCCACCCTGCGAGGTTCCCGGCTAATTGACAGGAAGCGGGTCTGATGACGTCATTTGATGATGCATCATCAGCCAGTTTCCTTAAAGGGACCATGGCCAAATTGATTTTGGCAGTTCTGTTGTCAGTGTCATTGGAGTCACAGCACGCAGGGAGGTTCTCTTCCCTTCCCATGGGTGGAAGAGACCTCCCCAGGAGACTAACGCAGCCTGGTTGCACATTGCACAGGAGGGCACAAGCAGGGATGTCGTCAGAAGGACCAGGCTGCAGTGGCACAAACGTTTCAATGATCTCAGTAGATCACGAAACATTACTGCCAAGCCACACTCAACCTCATCCTGCTGTGCCACTCATCACATCCCCATCACTCGGCCTTCCCTACCCCACTCCTGCACATCCTTACTCACACCAACTTACCTTGCACCTCCACCCATCCCTCTCTATCTATATTATCACTTCCCCATCTCTCTAGCCACCCCTCACACTCACCCTCATCCTAGTGCAATCATACCAACTAACAACACACAAGGGTAGGCACTTGGGTGGTTCAGCCAATGTTCATGTGAAGTTTCTGGTAATGTGCTGTCAAACATTGAAACCTTTATTTTCAGCACTTTGCATTCTTGGACAGATTTGTGTGCACCATTGGAAGTGGCTTAGTGAGTTGCAGTGAATGGTGAGACATAAGGGTAACCCCGCCCCAGCAATGGTGATGAGTGTGAAAGGAATGGCATGGGCATGGTGTTGGTGTGTGGTGGTGCCAACCTGGTGCATCATTTGGCATCCAGGGTGTACAGCGTCAAGTGGAGTAAATCTGGCCATGGTGAGGCCATCCCTGGTGTCCCGGGCAGCAATGTGGTCGGGTGCTGATGCCCTGTATCCAGTGCAGCATCAGTTGATTGCGGAGAAGGTTGGTGGTGTTGTTGGTGCTGCTGGTGTGCCCGGTGCTGCTGGTATTGGGGCTGATCGTGTTGGGATTCTGAGGACCAAGGTGAGATATTTTCAAGGGCACCGATGCTGATGGAATAGATGGCAGGTGAGGCTGAGATAACAGAAGCGATCTGTCAATGGTGAGAGAGCTTGTTCCAATGAGATGACACTGGATAGAGAGTTTGCTCCAAACACATGCAAGCTGCAGAAAGCTCAATATGTCTTCCAAATGCAGTAACCAACAGTTTCTGAGTTTTGAAAGTGAACAGCTGTAACATGGGATCTTTCATACAACTTTGGCAGTTGTCAGGTCATGAGATAATTCAATGTGGAATCCACTCATGACATGCTGAGCTAACGTGTTGAAATTGAAATGTAGGCTTAAAATAACAGTTAATTGGATGTTAACAACCTAGTTAATGATGTGAATTGCCTCCCCCGCCGTTGGGAGACTCGCATGGAGGTGGGCTGACAGCGGGTTCCTTATTCACTGTCAATTTCTGCTATTTTGACAGCTGACCCGCCTCCGAAACCCGTCCTCTGAGCGCTGGCAAAAGTCAGCCCGTAGGTTTTAAAGGAGGAAAGAGAGGTAGAGATTTGGAGAGGTTTAGGGAGGGAATTCCAGAGTTTAGGGCCTAGGCGGCTGAAGACACGGCCACCAGTGGTGGAAGGATTAAAATCAGGGATGCGCAATAGGCCAGAATTGGTAGAGTGCAGATATGTCGGAGGGTTGTAGGGCTGGAGGAGATTACAGAGATGGGGAGGGGGGGGCGAGACCATGGAGGGATTTGAAAACAAGGATGAGAATTTTTAAATTGGGGCGTTGCTTAACCGGGAGACAATGTAGGTCAGCGAGCACAGGGGTGATGGGTGAATGGGAGTTAGGACACAGGCAGCCGAGTTTTGGATGACCTCAAGTTTACGGAGGGTAGAACATGGGATGCCAGACAGGAGTGCGACTAAAACATGCAGATAAACACGGAGAAGATGCACATTGAAAAAGGAGGCGCAAGGCCTTCTTTTAATAAGGTAAGTGCTAATTTTATTAAAATTTAAACATTTTTTTCACAGATTTATCTTTTTTAATTACTTTAAAGAAAGGTAAGTTTAGTTTTAGCCCCGTTAAAAAGTGTAATTATTTTTTTCAAAAATTTAAATTTTTCTTTAAATAGTTAATTCATGTAATTTATAGTTATTTTAAAAAGTGATGTTTTTAAAAAAAAAAATATTTGTAGTTTTAGGGATGATTTGGGGCCGATCTGTATTCATAGATTTGATAGGTCTTCCTGTCAAATCTATGAATGAAAGATGGTCTGCTGCCATTGGCTCGCCATGGCCCACGTGATCCCAGGGGACGCATCGCACTAACTACGCCCCTGGGATACGCAAGCACTGCGCACCGGCAGCTGCAGGAGGCCCAGGAGCTGAAGTCCCCGTGGGCCCAGAGGTCAACGGCAGACGCGGTAGGTAGGTGCGCGCGGGATCCTTGCACCCGCGGGAAGCCAGGGAGCCGAATTTCTGGCTCATTATGTATTCATCAGTATATTTTCTAACTAGGATGCAAGGATCTCCGTGACGACAATCAGAAACACTTCTGTGATTGTCACCACGCAAATCATGCACCACGTACATAAGAGGTTATGTCCATTGTATCTTTTCTCCACTTAGCATTAACATATTTTAATTAATAAGCTTCATGATAATTTAATAATGTTAAACTCCAAGTTGTCAGTTCACAATTTGCTCAGCCGTAGGTGTTAGCCAACGGCTCAGTGGGTATCGCTCTCATCTCTGAGGTCAGATGGTTGTGGGTTCAAATCCCACTCCAGAGACAAAAGCTAGGCTGACACTCCAGTGCAGTACTGAGGGAGTGCTGCACTGTCGGAGGTGCCGTCTTTCAGATGAGGTGTTAAACCAAGCCTGTTCTCTTAGGTGGACGTCAAAGATCCCATGGCACTTTTTCGAAGAAGAGCAGGGGAGGTGTCCTGGCCAACATTTATCCCTCAAACAACACTTAAAAACAGATTATCTGGTCATTATCTCATTGCTGTTTGTGTGAGCAAATTGGCTGCCGCGTTTCCTACATTACAACAGTGACTACACTTCAAAAGTACTTAATTGGCTGTAAAGCACTTTGGGACGTCCTGAGGTCGTGAAAGGCGCTATATAAATGCATAAGTACACCATTCTAACTTTTTCATTTTTTGTCCATTTGTTCCTACAAATCGTCAGGAGGAATGTGCAGGGAGAATCTTCCTCGCCTCGCAGTGTGATGGTGTGTCACAGTCGCATTCTCCAACAAAGAATATCGTTGGATTGTGGAAGGAGGCGGTCCTGGGGAAAGGAGAGGATGCGGGGCACAGAGGGAGCGCAGCATAGAGGGAGTGCTGCATTGCTGGAGTTGCCATCTTTTAGCTGAGATGATAAACTGAGGCTCAGAATGTGGTAGGATTATCTCTGACCGTACTTGTATTAGCTTCCGTTTGCAGCTAGTATCTAGAGCCAGTTGCCTGTCATCTTAATGAGTTGCATTCACACAAATGTTAGAAATTTAGTTAGTTATTCTTCTTTGCTATGTTTAATTAATAGAAGATATATACAAGCTCTTATGGAAATATGTGATTGCTGAAAATATTTAGCATTTCCATTGGTCCCTTTGATAATTTCTCAAGTGCCTTGAACACGGAGATATTTGCGGTCTTTCATCTCTTCAGCATGACTCCTTTCCTTGATGTGTCATCTCCACTTTCTCTTCCTTTGCACCAGTCTTATTTTTTTGTAACGTCTGAAGGACGCAAAAACCATTATCGGGGAATACATGTGAAAATTTCCACCCATAACAGGCTGTGCCTCTCTGTCATTTTTCATAATCATCAAGCAAGTAGAAGATGTAAAATATATTATTTTTTCCGCACCAGAGAGGAAAGGCAATAGAGTGATTTGGAAAAAGAAAATCAGCCTCCTGTTTTTCTTTTCATTGAAATTCTTAATCCAGCAGCGACAGAATGAGAACTGAATAATAATAGAGCGTGCATACCACCTTCTGTGCAATAAAATGGAACTGGAGAAAGTTGAATGAACGCGTCTTGAATTTACCAATTGCGGAGAACACATTTAAAGGTTAATATCTGGCTTATGATTTACCCATCTGTGGGCTGTAGAAATAAATGACTTTTAACTTCTTCTTTTCCAATTTCGATGTTCCTTCCAGAATGTCGCTTCAAAGGAACAAGACTTGGTTCTACCGTGCGTCAGCAGCAAGAGTTCTCGGGTCACAACTAGAGAAGCATTAAATGGTCGTGCGCGTTCTTGAGCAAGGCTTTGTCCTGTGAAAATTCTGCAAAACAATTGGAAATCCATATAATGGAGATCCCAATAGTAAACGTTAAACTAGTTTAATAAGCAGACTCTGTGGGACAGAGGTTAAGGGTTTATTCACAAAGCAATGAACCTTGACCCTCAACCTCTACACTTTGAAGTGTAATCACTTTTGGAGTATATGCAGTTGCTTTGTTGTTTTGAGGTACAAAAATATGATAGAAATTGACTAAATCTTTCAGAGCCTGCTGATTAAATGTGTTCAATATTTAGTTATTTTTTTTAAATTCGCTTTTTATGGAATGTGGGCGTCGCTGGCAAGGCCAGCATTTATTGCCCATCCCTAATTGCCCTTGAGGAGGTGGTGGTGAGCCGCCTTATTGAACCGCTGCAGTCCGTGTGGTGAAGGTGCTCCCACAGTGCTGTTAGGGAGGGAGTTCCAGGATTTTGACCCAGCAACGATGAAGGAACAGCTGATACATTTCTAAGTCAGGATGGTGTGTGACTTGGAGGGGAACTTGGAGGTGGTGATGTTCCCATGCGTCTGCTGCCCTTGTCCTTCTAGGTGGAAGAGGTTGCGGGTTTGGAAGGTGCTGCCGAAGAAGCCTTGGCGAGTTGCTGCAGTGCATCTTGTAGATGGTACATGAATTTCTAATTGTTTTCCAGAATTTTCACAGGATGAAGCCTTGCACAAGACTGTGTATGACTATTTAATGCTTCTCCAGTTGTGTCTCTCTTCTTTCATGTGCCGATGGTGCAAGACCAATACTTGGGATCTCCCAATGATCCACCAATTCCCATTGACCATCAAGTGGGTCCCCTCCATTATGGATGACGGAGCTTCCACTGCTTAGGATGTCTAAACAGTTAATTTAGGACAAAGTATCTGAAAGGATTAATAATACAAAAGAAAGAAATGTAATAAATTTACTGGTTCATATAAAATAATATATTCCTATATTTTCGCCTCTATAATTAATCATTGCACTTACTTTAATCATGCACTCCATGATGTTGTTTTAAATGATTTACTTTCCCAGAATTATCAGGACTACACCTTCACATCGGAGAAGAATTGGGTTTAGATAACAATCGGCATTACGCTTGCAATAGAGATCAGTTCAGAAAAATGTTGTCGTTTTTTTTTTAGTTAACTAGCCATAAAAGTGACAGTAAATGAAAGGGAAACAATAACAAGGTTTGACTCCATTACAAGAACTATAAAAAGCTCTTGAGATGGAGTACTTTGCAATGTAATCACTCTGAAATGAGCCACTTATCATACTGACTGCAGCTATTGTGAAAATTGCGGTTATATTTTCGGTTGCAATGGGGAGGAGGGTGGGAGCTGTGAGCAAGCTGCACCTGAATGGTTATGCTCTCGGGTTGTTGAATTGCAGAAGATATCTTTCTGCGGGAGGCTGTCTCAAAATCTGTATCCCCGGACCGCCTGGATTCACTGCCCACTTTGGGGCTCACACGCACGGTACCCGCCGTCTCCCTGCCTTTCATATCGGGCCTCACGTTACCAGCTTGGTACCATTCAAAAAGTACTCATCCCCCTAGCTTCTCCAGACTTCCTTCCCCTTGAGATTCTGTGTTATGTTTCGACACAGAATGCAGTTTAACAGCTGGAGGAGGACCAGGGGACACGAGTTGAAGCTATGTAAGAGTAGGAATAGACTGGATGTTAGGCAGTTCTTCTTTTCCCAGAGAGTAGTGAGCCTCTGGAATACATTGCTGGCTGGTGCATTGGGTGCTGACTCTCTGTACACCTTCTAAGAGGCAGATGGACCAATTCTTGACTGGAGCACAGATCGCATCATGTAGAAGGTAAGTGTCTTTACAGATAACATTTGGTCCGTCTGATCTCCTGGATTGGTTTCCATCGCCTGAGGGGATCGGAGAGGAATTTTCCAGGTAACTTTTTCCCTTATTGGCCCTGGGATTTTCCTCTTTTTTTTTGCCTCTCCCAGGAGATTACATGACGGGGATTGAAAGAAAGAAAGACTTGTATTTATATCGCATCTTTCACGACCACCGGGTGTCCCAAAGTGTTTTACAGCCAATGAAGTACTTTTTGAAGTGTAGTCACTGTTATAATGTAGGAAACACAGCAGCCAATTTGCGCACAGCAAGCTCCCATAAATAGCAATGTGATATTGACCAGATAATCTGATTTAGTGATGTTGGTTGAGGGATAAATATTGGCCAGGACACCGGGGATAACTCCCCTGCTCTTCTTCGATATCGTGCCAAGGGATCTTTTACATCCACCTGAGAGAGCAGACTGGGCCTCGGTTTAACAGCTCATCCGAAAGACATCACCTCCGACAGTGCAGCACTCCCTCAGCACTGCAGTGGGAGTGTCAGCCTAGATTTATGTGCTCAGGTCTCTGGAGTGGGACTTGAACCCACAACCTTCTGACTCAGAGGTGAGAGTGCTACCCACTGAGCCACGGCTGAAACCTTGCGGGTTGGCGGCGGGGGGGACTAAGTGTTCATGATGTTCCAGCCATCATGGTGTGGGGCAGGCTTGATGGACCAGCTGGTCTTTGCCTGCCCATCAATTTTGGATATACTCATGCCATTGTTAAGATGCTCGCCACCATATTACTGAGTAGCATTTCTGCTGCTTCTGTTTATTTTGCTTGTCTACAAGTGAGATATTTTCCTGCTGTGCATGATTACATTCATCACAAGTAGGTTTTAAAGTCTCCAATTTCTCGTCAAGTTTCTCGCGAGTTAAATAAATACTTCTGTTTAAATGGGGCTCTTTTCACTAGAACAGAGAAGGTTAAGAGGAGATCTAATTGAGGTGTTCAAAATGACGAGGGGTTTGGATAAGGTAAATCGGGATAACTATTTCCACTGGTTAGTAGGACGATAACTAGAGGGAATCAATTGAAGATTATCATCAAAAGGCTGAGGGAGAAGTTAGGAGAATTTTATTTTTACCAAGGGGGCTGTTAGCACATGGAATGTCCTACCAGGAATAGTGATGGAAGCAGCATCCCGAACCAGCGACCTCTATCATCTAGAGGGACAAGGGCAGCAGGCGCATGGGAACATCACCACCTCCAAGTTCCCCTCCAAGTCACACACGACTTGGAAATATATCGGCCGTTCCTTCATCGTCGCTGGGTCAAAATCCTCCCTAACAGCACTGTGGGAGCACCTTCACCACACGGACTGCAGCAGTTCAAGTAGAAGGCGGCCTACCACCACCTTCTCAAGGGCAATTAGGGGATAGGCAATAAATGCCGGCCTCGTCAGCAATGCCCATGTCCCAAGAATGTTTTTTTTTTAATTGATAGAAACTTTTTAAAAGGGAAAAGTATTGGAAAAAGAAAAAATGAAATGGCCCTTGGCAAAGAGCAGGAGAATGGGACGAAGTGAAAAGCTATTTCAGAGACTCGGCACATACGCGATTGGTCAAATGGCCGCCTTCTGCGCCATAAAATTCTATTTCGCATTTTATTATCTCACTGAAAATATCGCAGAGTGCTTCACGCAGCCAATTGCTTTTGGAGTAGAGTCAGTGACAGCGTACGATATGAAATGACTGCTCCTGCCATTGTCTTGTCAATTGTAAAATGCAGAAGGCTATTGATGGCATAGTACATTGTCTAATTTCACAAAGAGAGAGACCTCTTCGGATTCGTGCACAGACTCCATTTTATTTCTAGGATGCTTTAGATTTAATGAGCAAGTATCTGTGAGACAAGTTCAATGGGGGTTTTAGGGTTTTTGTTTAGTTCCCACCAGTTCTTCGCTACAAGAGAGGTGACCTTTTAGCTATGGATGTTCACCTGAGCAATTGTTGATATCAGTCAGCCATCTCCAAAATAGTTTCTGAAGTCAGTGATGCTATGTTGAGGAAATCTCACTGTGTTCTGGAGGTGGATTCTCCTCTTCACAGTGGTATCATGGCAGAGCAGGACTTTCAGTCACTGTCCTGACACTACCACAACCCCCACCCAGTTTACCCTGGGTCAGGGGTCATCCTTGTAAATTCTGGAGCAGGCAAGAGGGTTGCGGAGGAAGAATTGACTGGGGATTGGTTGCAAGGTAAGACATTAAGCTACAGATCCCAATAATGAATGATCTTTACCAGTGGGGCTGGATTTTATCAATGGGGACGCGTTGGGGGCGGGACTGCTGTTTGTCGGGCTTCAGTCCCGCCCCCAACGACGTCCGGCCAACCCACGCTATTTTCCCTTGATTGACCTTGTTAAGCCCACCCTGCGGGCTTAGCCAGCCAATTAAGGGAAAGCCGGTGACGGAGGACGTCAGCGTATGACATTTCATCTGTCTCAAATTTTTGAGAAGCTGTCAAACACTGACAATCTCTGTTCTAAGGTAAACCCTTGGAATGAAGACTCACCAAACCTCTCTCCTTAGCAGAAATCAGATGGCTGCTGCATCTGAGAATGCAGCAACCATTCTGTCATCTCTGCCGTTGAGATGAGGCACCTTCGGATCCCCAAGGGTTGAAGCCTGCAGAAAGAAGCAAAGGTAAGGAAACTTTTTCTAACACTTGACACTTATCTCTCATACTTACCTCTCCACACTTGCACCCATCACTCACCTCCACAGCGCACTTTTTGACCCCTCTGACCCCCGCAGACCCACTGCTCGCCTCGCTGACCCTGGCGAGGTTCGCAGCTGTCGGGAAGCCCGCACTTGTGAGGGTAAAATGGGGATAATCCTATTAACTACCTGTTAATTGGCTCTAATCCCCTTCCCGCCTCGAGGAGACGTGTCCCTGCGCAAGTCGGGGACCCGCCTCCCGGGAAGATGGCACGGAGGTGGGTTGGGAGCGGGTTCGGTACCCGTTCCCAGTTTCTGCCATTTTCCCGGCAGTCCCGCCCCCATACCCGCCTCCCCAGGGCTGGCAAAATTCCCCCTATGTCTCATGATTTTGATACCGAATCCTTGAAAAGTGAGCACGAGAGGTAAGGAGGCTCAGACTTTCAAAGTGCATTCCTGAAGGAAAAGATGGAGATCTATTTGATGTGATAGAGGTATCAGGGCACAACATGTATAAATAGTTGGGGAGGGGGAGGGGGACATTAAGTGAAATTCCTGGAGAATTATGAAGAAGCTTTATTGTCTCTTTCCATGTGATGGTTCCTTTGTTCCTGGCACTAGATTGTCCATTGCCACCCTTTCCGTCAAAGTGCACTGTGACGCAGGTACAGTGACAGTTTGGGCACAGAAGTTTGGACTTAAGAGCGAAGGGACTAAACCAACCTCCCATCAAAAATATTAGCCAAGAAACAAGCACACGCTCCAACTTGGGGAGGACAGGCAAGATTCTGAGCGATATATTAAACTCAACGGCTTTGATTTTACTTGATGAAATTTCCAGTCTTCAGGGTTGACTTTTAGATATACATAAATATTTTATGATGTGTGGACGGTTCGATGTGACAGCGATTCTAACACAATGGCTGTGTTGATATGCAATTGAGCAAATCCCTTTGATTCCTAATAGTGATATATTAAATTGACTTTCATAGAACACCAAAGAACATAACATTAGGAGGTGATGTGACAGCAATTAAAGCTTATTGATTCAAACAATAGGGCACTGGTTTGCTTTGTTGTACTCTTTCTGTATATTTTTAACCACAATAATAGCTCAGAGATGATGTATCATCCACAGTTTTTCACGATCATTTTGAGATTATACAGAATATGATGGATGGATGTGGTGTGTTTTGTGGTAAGTTGGATGAAGAAATTTCACACAGCAGAATTTAATTTCAGCTACTGTTAATTCATGGATATTGGGCCAACATTTGCGATCGCAGGCTTCCCGCGGGCAGATGCATCCGATCTGTTAAATATCTACGCATTTACCTGGTGGCCCCAGGAGATACGGAGGCTTGTGATCCTGGGCCGCTCTGGGTATGCGTGGGCAGAGGCCCACATATCCCAGGGGCGCAAGCGGTTCGCAAGCGCCCGTGGGATCACATGGGCCGGCCCAACCAATAAAAGAAGGGAATCCCCATTCATACTTATGGGAGTTCTGTACGCACGGGACTGTTATAAGTATGAATGGGGATACACGGACCCATGAAATATATATATTTTTTAATTACATATTTAAAATGAATTAAAATGCCATTTAATTTAATATTTTAAACAAAAACTTTATTTTTTGAAAAAAGAATTTATGGGGGAAAAATTCGGTTGCTTTGCGCCTCCCGTTAGAGGGCGCTAATGGGGCGCAAAGCAACTAGCGCCCGGGCGTGGCGATGTTTGCGCCACTCGCAAAATTGACCAGACATTTTGCAGTGGCGCTAAACACTACCGCCACGATCTCCTGCACCTGCAGATTGTGACGTCAGTCGAACGTGCAACGCCCCGGTAGTGCCCCGGACCGGATATTGAGTGGTGCCCCCTGCCTTTCCGCCTGCCGCTAGCAAGGCCAGGTTGAGGGAAATGTTTTGCAGTCAGGAAGGGATTGGGGGAGCGCTATTTAAAGGCGACCGCTTCCTGCCTTTTTTTGTCGGCGACATTTTTGCACCACGCATTCTGAGAGCGAGAGAGACTCTGCTGGAGAGATTCAACGCTGTATGAAGGAGTTTTGGGTACTGAGCAGCACTTTGCAGGTTCATTTTGATTTGACGTTCCTTGCATCGATTTAGAAGAGACGATGGGGGCTGCACTCTGAGCTCTTTCCCTGGGCCTCTCCATTGTTCTTTCCAGCAGATTTGATGTGCAGGTCTCTCCAGGCCGAAATTCAAGGCTGCAATGAGCAGGATGTGGATGGTGAGCAAGATCGACCCTCCCCTTTAAGAACTGGCTGGCGCCAGTGTGTCTGTGTTCCATTGCTGACTGACATCACATGAGCTTCGCCAGCGCTCTGAGGTAGCGCCTCGCTCCTCTGCGTTAGCGCCTTAAGAGAGGTGTGTAGCGCCTGATTTAGCGCTCCAATCACCTCCAGGGGCGATAGAAGCCAAGTTTGCAGTCGGAGGCGATAATTAGCGCCAGGCGCTAATCTTTGCGCTCGGCTGATAATTGCGCCCCAAACGGGGCGATACCGAATTTCTCCCCCTATATGTTTTAACGGGGTTAAAAGTAAATTTACATTATTGGACAGGGTTTTTAATGTATAAATGAGTGATAAAATTTTATTTTTCTATTTTTAAAACCCTTATGCTGGTAAAAGCAGGCCTTACCCTGCTTTTACCAGGTGTAAGGATTTCACAGTCATTTAGCGGGCGTAAGTTGGGCAAATAGCCCCAACTCTCCTCCCGCAGAGGCCCGTCTCCCGGGGATGCAGAGGATCTGTCAAGAAGATTCTTGACATCATGTTCCTCTTGTCTAATGAGTGCCTCTTGTTCCCTGACTTTATATATAATGTATTGCACATTTATATATAAAAACTATAACCCTGGTCCTTTTATCCTTCCTTGTTCTATTGTATTCTTTCTTATTGTTTCCTTCTCTATCTTTCTCTCATACCTGCCCTAAGATACACCTGTCAATATCCCTCCTCTCCAAGTTTACTGTTTTTTACCCACTTTGTGCCTTTGCTATACTTATTTTTAACCCCAGCCCTAAGATTTGCCTTTCTCCCCTGCCTCACTCCTTTAAGTTCTCCTCCAGTGCTCTCTTTACCCAGATCTGTGATGGGATGGTCTTCAACTAAACCAATCCAAAAAGGGTGAAGAGAGCACTGGGGGAGAACTTAAAGGAGTGAGGCAGGGGAAGACCATCCCTTGGTCCTGAACTCATCCCAGTGCCCTAGAGATCTGAAACTCTCCCTTCTACACTATTGGCCAGACACTTGTTGGCGTGTCTATTCTGTTTCTCCCTGCATCCCCCAAGACAAACCTTACAAACTTCTACCAAATCCTCCAACTCACCAGGAGGAACAATGCAGGAGGTCCATTAGTCTCAGTCAGTATGTAGGGACCCTCATTTCACCACTGGACACTCTTTGAAACGTTCAAACGCAATTAGTACGAATTTTCTATTGACATAATTATTCATAATCACAAGGTCAAGTATTTGGATCTGAAAAAGCTACCTTTAAAATTTAGAAAATGACCATGAAATTTGTACTTTATCATAAAAGGCCATTTCATAAGAACATAAGAAGTAAGAGCAGCAGTAGGCCATACGGCCCCTCGAGCCTGCTCCGCCATTCAATAAGATCATGGCTGATCATCGACCTCAACTCCACTTTCCCACCCGATCTCCATATCTCTTGATTCCCCTAGAGTCCAAAAATCTATCTATCTCAGCCTTGAATATACTCAATGATTCAGCATCCACAGCACTTTTGGGTAGAGAATTTCAAAGATTTACAACCCTATGAGTGAAGAAATTCCTCCTCATCTCAGTCTTAAATGGCCGACCCCTTATCCTGAGACTTTGCCCTGCTAGTTCTAGACTCTCCAGCCAGGGGGAAACAACCTCTCAGCATCTACCCTGTCAATCCCCTTCAGAATCTTGTATGTTTCAATGAGATCAACTCTCATTCTTCTAAACTCCAGAGGGTATAGGCCCATTCTACACAATCTCTCATCATAGGACAGCCCTCTCACTGGCGCTTCTCTGGGATTGCTGCTTTCTCATCTGAAATGACAGCAGAAATCCATTTAAATGAGGCACTCAATCCACTTTTATTGTTGCTTTACATCACCAAATTAGACATCTAAAGCAGTGCCTTAAGGCTCTTTGAGAATCATTGTGCCAGCATCAATGCTTGCACCATCTTAGGAAATAAAATTTCAGGTGAAAAGTTCAAACTTCTTACCATTGAAGTGAACCTTCCTGCAACTGTTCCCTATTCTAAGGCCCCTAAAGCTGACCCCACACCCTTCGAAAGTTGTGTTTATTTAGGGGGTGAAATTGATTTTCGGTGGTAGTGCAAAATGGGTAATAGCGAATCGGGAGACCAGTTTACACCCCGTCCGTTGACTGGAGCCAGCCAGAGGAACTGAAATGGCCTTTTCCAGACCTGTACTTTCCTGTATAAGTTGTCCCATCCTGTTCTACATCCTCAGCTCTTTAAACTTCCTGGTAGATTTAGAGCAATAAGGGAGCACCACCAATCAGGAATCAGCCGTTACTAGGTTCAGGACTCGCCAAGGCTGCAGTGCGTACCATCTACAAGATGCACAGCAACAACTCGCCAAGACTTCTTCAGCAGCACCTCCCAAACCCACGACCTCTTCCACCTAGAAGGACAAGGGCAGCAGGCGCATGGGAACACCACCACCTGCAAGTTCCCCTCCAAGTCACACACCATCCTGACTTAGAAATATATTGGGCCGTTCCTTCATCGTCGCTGGGTCAAAATCCTGGAACTCCCTCCCCAACAGCACTGTGGGAGTACTTTCACCACATGGACTGCAGCGGTTCAAGAAGGCGGCTCACCACCACCTTCTCAAGGGCAATTAGGGATGGGCAATAAATGCTGGCCTTGCCAGCGACGCCCACATCCTAGGAACGAATAAAAAAAAGGACTAGGTTACCTCAACATGTTCTAACTGGAAATGAGAAAGGGGATGTATCCCGGTTTTTAAAATAATAAAAGGACTCAGTGAGGTGGAGTGACATTGTACAGGAGGCAGGGTTCAAGGACACCAACTAAAAAAATAACAAGCTAAATGTAACTTAAGTAGAACTGATCCCAGCACCTGGAATGCTGACTCATCTGACCAGGAAGTGAATAGATTCATGGGAGCAGTGGGATATAGCCTTGGTGAAATGGCAGGAAGGAAGTCAAAATGGTCAGTGCCTAAATGATGGTGAGTCACCTATTCTTGTTGCTACCTTCTCATGTTTGGATAGAAGGTTTTCACGATCTCGGGTACTTTGTTGGAATCTTTCAATAAATTACCAGGTTTTTATTTCCTTCCTTATTCTAAACCAACCGCCACTCAGCTCTCAGAGCAGGTAAAAGAGTAGCAGGTAAATGGACAGTGTCCTAGGCCCAACCATCTTCAGCTGCTTCATCAATGACCTTCCCCCCAACATAAGGTCAGAAATGGGGATGTTCGCTGATGACTGTTCAGTGCCATTCACAACTCCACAGATAATGAAGCAGTCCATGCCCACATGCAACAAGACCTGGACGATGTTCAGGCTTGGGCTGATAAGTGGCAGGTAACATTCGCGCCACGGAAGGGCCAGGCAATGACTATCTCCAACAAGCGAGAGTCTAACCACCTCCCCTTGACATTCAACGGTATTACCATCGCCAAATCCCCCACCATCAACATCCTGGGGGGTCACCATTGACCAGAAACTTAACTGGACCAGCCACATAAATACTGTGGCTACAAGAGCAGGTCAGAGGCTAGGTATTCTGCGACGAGTGTCTCACCTCCTGACTCCCCAAAGCCTTTCCACCGTCTACAAGGCACAAGTAATGAGTGCGATGGAATACTCTCCACTTGCCTGGATGAGTGCAGCTCCAACAACACTCAAGGAGCTCGACACCATCCAGGACAAAGCAGCCCGCTTGATTGGCACCCCATCCACCACCTTAAACATTCACTCCCTCCACCATCGGCGTACCGTGGCTGCAGTGTGTACCATCTACAAGATGCACTGCAGCAACTCGCCAAGGCTTCTTCGGCAGCACCTCCCAAACCAAACGAATTTTAAAAAAATAATTGGCAATAGGTAACCATTTATTTCCATCTCATTGTGCATTAGTCTTGACATCAACTGCTGCACAGGTACAGAACTCAGTGAGGTAAAAGGAAACAATGCACTCATGTACATACTGGGTAAAAGCTGAAAAAGTATCTAAATCTAACGTTCTGTATGGCTGGTATTTTTTTTTGTTTATCTGCAGCAGAAGCTGATGGATAGCTGGTGTATGGCATCTTGTATGTGCACACTGCAAACTGTGTGCATTATGTACCCACCATAGGGACTCGTATATATTGAAGACAAACTGTCCTAAAAATGCAAGAGGCAATATCCATTTATCTTTCCCACTCGCACAGAGTTCCTTTCGGAATACCATTGAAAACAACTGTTCAGAATGTATCTGTTTCATCTGGCTGTTCATCAACAGTGCAACTATCCAAGCTACCAAATCCTGGCCACCAAGAGCTTTACTTTCTCAAACTTTATAGATTCCATTCATTTGATCAAGATAAGAGACGTTAGTGCGAGGTAATGGCACTCCTCCCAATTCAGGCATTAACTACGCTTAGGTCAGCTCGGGCAAGGACAGATTCAGAATAAAGTTCTCTCTACTCTTCCCCAACACTAAACATCACCTGCTACGTGCACTGTGATATTTTTTAAATATTTTCCACAACAACCAACCTGTGTTCTCTCAGATTGAGATTGACAATTTCATGCTAGATTAGGGACTATTTAGTGCTTTAGGTCCATGTTCACTCGGAGCTGGGTTGAGACTGCCTACTCACTTCACACAGTATTGCTACAGGCAGTCCACAAAGTAGACATTCATCCAATCAGTCTGCCCTGGATTAGAACTCAGGTTCTCAAGGTACGAAAGGCTAGCGTCCAAACCCTGCCCTTGCACAATCCAGCTTTCATCTGGTGGAAAAGGGATGAATAATTTGGGATGGGAAAAGGCACAGTCAAAGAATTTGTTAGGTGGCTTTTGAAGGCGGGGAAGGTGGCAGCAGGTAACGCGGTTTTGGGAGAAAATTTCAGAGGGCAGGGACCTAGAGAATGAAAGAACCGCCTCCAGAACAGAGGGAATAAGCAGTTACCCTGGGACGGAGGAGGGAAGGGTTCATCGGCTGGTGAAGCCAGGGAAGAATTTAGACATAGACTTTCCTGAAGACTTAAATTATAACCAGACTTCAAAGCCATGGACAACATCTAGCACCAGCTGCACATCAGTGGTTGAATCACACCAAGTTGTGCAGGCTTTTTGTCCCTCTAGGCCTCATAGTGTGTAATATGGTGTGCATGTACATAGATCCCTGAAGACAGCAGGACAGGTAGATAAGGTGGTTAAACAGGCATATAGGATACTTGTCTTCATTAGCCGAGGCATAGAATATAAGAGCAGGGAGGTTATGATGGAGCTGTACAAAACGCTAGTTAGGCCACAGCTGCAATACTGTGTGCAGTTCTGGTCGCCACACTATAGGAAGGATGTGATTGCATTGGAGAGGGTGCAGAGGAGATTCACTAGGATGTTACCTGGGCTGGAGCGCTTCAGCTATGAAGAGAGACTGGACAGGCTGGGGTTGTTTTCCTTAGAGCAGAGAAGGCTGAGGGGGGGACCTGATTGAGGTGTACAAAATTATGAGGGGCAAAGATAGGGTAGATAGAAAGGAACTTTTCCCCTTAGTAGAGGGGGTCAATAACCAGGGGGCATAGTTTCAAGGTAAGGGGCAGGAGGTTTAGAGGGGATTTGAGGAAAAACTATTTCACCCAGAGGGTGGTTGGAATCTGGAACTCACTGCCTGAAAGGGTGGTAGAGGCAGGAACCCTCACAACATTCAAGAAGCATTTAGATGAGCACTTGAAACGCCATAGCATACAAGGCTACGGACCAAGTGCTGGAAAATGGGATTAGAATAGACAGGGCTTGATGGCCGGCGCAGACACGATGGGCCGAAGGGCCTCTTTCTGTGCTGTATAACTCTATGACTATGACTCTATGACTTAGAGGCCCCGCATAAAGTCCCTGGTCCAATTACTTTGCACACATCTCAAGCTGTTGATACCAACAGACCTTGATGTTCTGATTTGAGATTTACCTACCAGTTAGAGATCACTGCTAATAAGGAAAGCCCTTTCCAAACTTCCAGGCCCACAATATTCAGGATAAACCAGCGCGTGAGCAATATAGGGTAGACTTTTCAAATTTGCACTCCGGATGCACAGGGAGTGCACGTCAAGCACTTGGGTATGGAGGTCAGGGCAACCTGCAGGATTTGTGGATGGAAAATTCTTGTGGACCCCCTGATTTCCGTACCCAAGTTCCCGATTTGTGCTCCCAGTAGATGAAGCTCTTGTGCCAGTAGCGCGAATTTGTAAAATCTGCTCTTCTAAGCGCAAAATATGACTGCGTTGCCCAGGTATCAAGGGCAAGGATTAGGGGCCGGACGTGGCTCGTGGGCCGTAGTTTTGAACACCGCTGAATTCTAGTCACTCATAGGGACCTAGGAACAGGAGTAAGCCATTCAGCCCCTCGAGCCTGTTCCGCCATTCGATGAGGACGTGGCTAATCTGCATCCTAATTCCATTCCTGACTCAAACCAACAGAGAGTATATTGAAGTGGCAGTGCTTGGAACAAGCGTTAACTACAAAATGATGGCAAATCATCGCAGTGCTTTCATGAGCATGGCGTAAACGAGTTCTTACGATCTTTTCCGTGAAGAATGGGATGTGTGCAACTCAGCCTCTCATGGGGTAATTCGTTCATTCCACGGATTTGCAGTTTCAGATAGAAGAACATGTACAACTTCAAATGAATTCCCAACCACTGTGGACTATTAAGTATTAATTCACGTGTGAATTTTTGATTTTCACTCATTCCTGCCATCCTGCAGCTCGCCATTGGATTTGCCAAGCATATCCGTGAAATAGGAGAGTAATAAATTAAGCTGAAACTGCATCACAGTAACGCTCCATTTCAGTTACAATTTTTATAATGTTTCACGTCTTTTTATTAGACAGTAAGAAATGTTTAATTTTCTCATCGTCTTCTTCATCACTGCTTTAAAAGATGCACATATCAATACCTAACCTTTAGCTGCACAGAGAACACTTTTAAACGTGGGGAGAATTTTAATCTTTACTGTTTCGAAGGATGGCTCAAGTTCCGGGGTCTGCACAAAATGTATCCGTCTTGGGAATTCCCAGGGGTCATCGGAACCACGACCCCTCCTGCCCCGCGAGTCAAACAGAGTCAAATGAAACAAGGTACATCTGATTAAGGTGGAAAGGAGACTGTGTGCTGGGTGCTGGGGGGTAGAATCATAGAATAGAATCATAGAATGGTTACAGCGCGGAAGAAGGCCATTCGGCCCGTCGAGCCCGTGCCGGCTCTCTGCAAGAGCACTTCAGTTAATCCCACTCCCCCGCCCTTTCCCCGTCGCCCAGCAATTTTTTTTCCTTCAGGTCCTTATCCAATTCCCTTTCGAAAGTCACAATTGAGTCTGTCTCCACCATCCTCTCAGGCAGTGCATTCCAGATCCTAACCACTCGCTGCATAAATTTTTTTTTCCTCATGTCGCCTTTGGTTCTTTTGCCAATCACCTTAAATCTGTGTCCTCTGGTTCTCGACCCTTCCGCCAATGGGAAGAGTTTCTCTCTATATCTACTCTGCCTAGACCCCTCATGATTTTGAACACCTGAAGTCCCTCATCCCTGGAATCATTCTCGTAAATCTTTTCTGCACCCTCCCTAAGGCCTTCACTTCCCTCCTAAAGTGCGGTGCCCAGAATTGGATGCAATACTCCAGTGGAGGCCGGACCAGTGTTGAATAAAGGTTCACCTTGCTTTTGTACTCTGTGCCTCTATTCATGAAGCCCAGGATCCCGTAAAAAAAAATAACAAGCTAAGTGTAACTTAAGTAGAACTGACTACCATCCAGCACCTGGAATGCTGACTCATCCGACCAGGAAGTGAATAGATTCATGGGAGCAGTGGGATATAGCCTTGGTGAAATGGCAGGAAGGAAGTCAAAATGGCCAGTGCCTAAACGCCATTGTGAGTTTGATGGTGAGTCACCTATTCTTGTTGGTACCTTCTCATATTTGGATAGACGGTTTCCACGATCGAGAACCCCTTTCTCAATAGTGTGGGTGCAGTAATTAAGAGGAAAAGCTGAGCAGATTTGCACATAGTCCTGGTGGGTGCATCTTGTAAACCTCTATTAAGTCGCCTCTCATCCTCCTCCGCTCTAAAGAGAAAAGCCCCAACTCCCTCAATCTTTCCTCATAAGACCTCCCCCCCAAACCAGGCAGCATCCTGGTAAATCTCCTTTGCACTCTTTCCAATGCTTCTACGTCCTTCCTATAGTGAGGTGACCAGAACTGCACACAATATTCCAAATGTGGTCTCACCAAGGTCCTGTACAGTTGCAGCATAACCTCACGGTTCTTAAACTCAAACCCTCTGTTAATAAACGCTAACACACCATAGGCCTTCTTTACTGCTCTATCCACTTGAGTGGCAACCTTCAGAGATCTGTGGATATGAACCCCCAGATCCCTCTGCTCCTCCACGTTCCTCAGAACCCTGCCGTTGACCCTGTAATCCTTATTCAAATTTGCCCTACCAAAATGAATCACCTCGCACTTATCAGGGTTAAATTCCATCTGCCATTTTTCAGCCCAGCTCTGCATCCTATCAATGTCTCTTTGCAGCCTACAACTGCCCTCCACCTCATCCACTACTCCACCAATCTTGGTGTCATCAGCAAATTTACTGATCCACCCTTCAGTCCCCTCCTCCAAGTTATTGATAAAAATCACAAACAGCAGAGGACCCAGCACCGACCCCTGTGGCACACCGCTGGTAACTGGTCTCCAGTCCGAAAATGTTCCATCCACCACCACCCTCTGCCTTCTATGAGTTAGCCAGTTACTTATCCAATCGGCCAAATTTCCCTCTATCCCACAACTCCTTACTTTCTTCATGAGACGACCATGGGGAACCTTATCAAACGCCTTACTAAAATCCATGTATACGACATCAACTGCTCTACCTTCATCTACACACTTAGTTACCTCCTCAAAGAATTCAATCAAATTTGTTAGGCAAGACTTACCCTTCACGAATCCGTGTTGACTATCCCTGATTAAGTTGCCCCTTTCCAAATGGTCATAAATCCTATCCCTCAGGACCTTTTCCATTATCTTACCAACCACCGAAGTAAGACTAACCGGCCTATAATTACCAGGGTCATTCCTATTTCCTTTCTTGAAGAGAGGAACAACATTCGCCACTCTCCAGTCCTCTGGCACCATCCCCGTGGACAGTGAGGACCCAAAGATCAAAGCCAGAGGCTCTGCAATCTCCTCCCTTGCCTCCCAAAGAATCCTAGGATATATCCCATCTGGCCCAGGGGACTTATCAACCCTCAGGTTCTTCAAATTGCTAAAACATCTTCCCTCAGAACATCTACCACCTCCAGCCTATCCACCTTTATCACACTCTCATCCTCAAGAACATGGCCCCTCTCCTCGGTGAAAACTGACGAAAAGTATTCATTCATCACCTCTCCTATCTCTTCTGACTCCATGCACAAGTTCCCACTACTGTCCTTGACCGGCCCTACCCTCACCCTGGTCATTCTTTTATTTCTCACATAAGAGTAAAAAGCCTTGGGATTTTTCTTGATCCGACCCGCCAAGGACTTCTCATGCCCCCTCCTAGCTCTCCTAAGCTCTTTTTTTAGCTCATTCCTTGCTACCTTGTACCCCTCAATCGACCCAACTGAACCTTGTTTTCTCATCCTTACATACGCTTCCTTTTTCCTCTTGACTAGACATTCAACCTCTTTTGTGAACCATGGTTCTCTCACTCGGCCATTTCCTCCCTGCCTGACAGGGACATACCTATCAAGGACACGCAGTAATTGCTCCATGAAAAAGCTCCACTTTTCGTTTGTGCCTTTCCCTGATAGTTTCTGTTCCCATCTTATACTCCCTAATTCTTGCCTAATCGCATCATAATTACCCCTCCCCCAATTATAAACCCTGCCCTGCCGTATGGCCCTATCCCTCTCCATTGCAATAGTGAAAGTTACCGAATTGTGGTCACTATCTCCAAAGTGCTCTCCCACATACAAATCAAACACTTGGCCCGGTTCATTACCCAGTACCAAATCCAACGTGGCCCCACCTCTTGTCGGCCTGGTCTGTTAAAGGTACCCTACCCTTATGAAAAATGTGTGGCAAACATTTTTCTGTGGAGGGGGGGGAACAGAAGTTTTTGTTTCTATTGTGCAGCAGTTGGCGTTTGAATGCTTAATGCCTTCATCCTACATTCCTTTCTTCGCTGTGTTAGTGGTTCGATGGCTCCATTAATAAATGTGAGAAGTCGCACAACACCAGGTTATAGTCCAACAGCTTTATTTGAAATCACAAGCTTTCGGAGCGCTGCTCCTTCGTCAGGTGAAGTGAAGAGATGCATATAGGCACAGCATATGTAGTCAGAGAACACTGCCAGACGACTACAGTTAATCTTTCTAACTGCCCTTTATCACACCTCGGCAGTTAGAAAGATTAACTGTAATCATCTGGCCGTGTTCTCTGACTAAATATGCTGTGCCTATATGCATCTCTTCACTTCACCTGACGAAGGAGCAGCGCTCCGAAAGCTTGTGATTTCAAATAAAGCTGTTGGACTATAACCTGGTGTTGTGCGACTTCTCACATTTGTCCACCCCAGTCCAACACGGGCATCTCCACATCATGTCCATTAATAAATGCAGACTAAAGGCAAACGGGTTAAAGGTTCACATGTCAATCTTCACAGGGCATCATTTCAAGGCTAGCGAGCTCTCTAGTGCCAATAACTTGACACTTTTCACAGCAGAGAGTTGTAAGAACGCCTTATACGGTGGAGAACAAAGAGTGGACACCAATCAGGGAGGGTCAAAGAGAAAAAGTGGGATGGGGTGGGGAAAGCGCAATAGCACAAAAGGACCTTAAGGAAGCTTTTGAAGGCAAGCAGGGAGATGATGAGGCAGAGGCCTTAGAGCGGATTGCAGAGGAGATTTACTGGAATGGTACCAGTGATGCAGGACTTCAATTTTGTATATCAATTTTTGATCGGGTAACCAGTAGGTTTGGATAACCTTTACATGTATATTATAGTTGTGTGAGAAGCCATGCTATTAAAATGTTACTGTAACTGCAAGGCATGATGGGAAGCGCGACCAAAATCAGACCAAAGCGTGGTGTCAGCATTTAACAGTAGCAGTAGTTGTAACAAAGTTTCTCCACGAAACCTTGAATCAGGAACAATGATGCAGAGATGCTGGTGTTAGACTGGGGTGGACAAAAGTGAGAAGTCGCACAACACCAGGTTATAGTCCAACCGTTTTATTTGAAATCACAAGCTTTCGGAGCTGCTGCTCCTTCGTCAGGTGAAGTGAAGAAATACAAATCCGCACAGCATATATAGACAGAGAACAATGCCTGTGCAGAGTACAATGTCAGACGACTACAGTTAATCTTTCTGACTGACTTTTATCACACCTCGGCAGAGAGACAATCAGGTCAGTCAGGAAGACATTATATCAAAGACATAGCAAGATACAACTGAGACAATGAGGTGGGGTCACAGGGGGTCTAAGGAACAATGAACAAAGATAATGGCAGCTGGAGGCCGAATAAGATAAACAAAACTGCAGAAAGGCAGAAGTAAGGACCTTGGGTCCGGGACAGCTGAGATAGCGGGAAGCATCTGCCAAAGCCTACGTAACCGGTAATTAACGGTTGATTATGTATATATAAACTGCCACGGCCATTGTAAATTTGAGAGACATCGGTGCACTGAAGGCTCTCCCCTGCATGCTTGTAATAAAGTTTCTCTCATATCGCAGCCTACCCGTGACTCCGAGTGGTTTCTTTCCACAACAGGCCTTGGAGCGGCTTGCAGAGGAGATTTACTGGAATGGTACCAGGGATGAGGGACTTCAGTTATGTGGAGAGACTGGAGAAGCTGGGGTTGTTCTCCTTAGAGCAGAGAAGGTTAAGGGGAGATTTAATGGAGGTTTTCAAAATCATGAAGGGTTTTGATAGAGTGAATAAGCAGAAACTGTTTCTCGTGACAGGAGGGTCGGTAATCAGAGGACGCAGATTGAAGGTAAATGATGAAAGAACCAGAGGTGAGATGAGGAGCATTTTTTTACGCAGCGGGTTGTTATGAGCTGCAATGCGCTGCCTGAAAGGGAGGTGGAAGCACACTCAATGATAACTTTCAAAAGGGAATTGGATAAATACTTGAACGGGGAAACATTTTGCAGGGCTGAGGGGGGAAAGGGCAAGGGAGTGGGCCTAATCGGATAGCTCTATCACAGGCACGATGTGCCGAATGGACTTCTGTGGAGTAAGATTTTATTAAAAAACTGGAAATCACGTCTGTGAACAGGACAGCGACGACTCTGGTCTGGACTCTAGTCTGGACTCTAGTCACGTCCTGTAGCGTGACATGAACCCGAGATCCCGGTTGAGGCCGTCCTCATGGGTGCGGATCTTGGCTATCAGTTTCTGCTCGATGATTTTGCGTTGTCGTGTGTCTCGGGGGCCTCCTTGGGGAACGCTAGCCCGCAGATCCGAGGCTGAATGTCCTTGACTGCTGAAGTGTTCCCCGACTGGGAGGTAACAATCCTGCCTCATTGTCTTAGCTGTACTCTGCTGTGTCTTTGATGTAATGCCTCCCTGACGGATTGTATCTCTGCAGACACATTGTTCTCTGTCTATATATACTTTGTATCTGATTTGTATTCCCTCACTGTACCTGACGAAGGAGCAGCGCTCCGAAAGCTCGTAATTTCAAATAAAACTGCTCTGGTTGACGCAGTGGAGCGCAGACGATGCATGCTGTTCCCAGAGAGTGGCAGGAGGCCTTTGCCACGCGAGTTCAGAAGAGTGTGGAGGGAGGTGGCTCAGAGCGTCTCCTCCAGGAGCATGGTGCCCAGGACCCATGTCCAGTGCCGCAAGAAGTTCAACGACCTCACTCGGGTCGTCAGGGTGAGTGGCTTTTTCTCAATACCTCTCCATCCCTCCATCTCAACCTCACTCTATGGCCAGAGGGTCTTAAAACCCCAATGCACAACACTCATCCAACACCTATGGCCCTTTCATCAAACACACACACACATTCCACACTTTGCATACAGTAAGGGCTATTCACCTATGGGAGGCACATCAGGCAAGACCATGGCTGCATATTGTAAGGGCTATTCACCTATGGGAGGCACATCAGGCAAGACCATGGCTGTATATTGACTCAGATGCTGTCCTTTTTCTTGCAGGCTAAGCTGGCTCATAATCGGAGACAGCAGCAACGGACGGGTGGAGGGCGGCTTCAGCTGCAACCCCTCAGCGATCTGGAGGAGCGCGTCCACAGGATTGTGGCAAGCCGGGTGATCGGTCCCGTCGCCACTGGAGACGCCGACCCCGTTGTGGACAGCAATGGTAAGGTCATTACCTTTTTGTCCTCTGTCCTTCCACTTGTCCCTCACAATACCAGCCTTTGACACTTTCAATCCAACTTGCTAACTCGCTGCACTTATTCCTCCCTTACTGCCACCCTGTCCTCACGCTAAAGCCACTCTTGTACCTCCCTGCTTTCAGATGGTGATTCACCAGCTGAGGAGATGGTCCCTGAAGCTGCCACTGGGAGTGATGCTGCAGCTGAGGAGGAAGAGGAAGCCGGAGCATCAGTGCCACCCTCTCCCGAGGAAGCCCATGGCCACACTGGGAACACGCCTTCCCCGGAGGGGAGCAGGGGGGAAGGGGCTGATGATGGTGAAGTTCCAGGACCCAGCGGGCTGCAGCAACGCCATGGGGGGGGGAGGGAAGAACGGGAGCCTTCTCCCCAGAGGGAGAGTATGCCAGACACTCCTAATGCAATGGACGCAGAGAAGGAGCGGATGATTGCAGAAATGAACAGCCAGGCGGTGGTCATGCACACTGAGCTCATGGGTGCAGTGGGAAGGGTGCCCGAATGCATTGAGGCACTGGCAAGGAGTGTGGAGCACTTCGCTGTAGCACAGGCGGATGCCACACTAAAGCTTACTGCTGCAATTCAGTCACTGGCTGCCAGGAACCCATCTGAGCCTGCTCTCATGCAGACTCAGATTGAGGCCACGCGAGCACTGACTGCTGCCATCCTCGATGGTTCGTGCACATGTCCCCGGGGCTGTCACCGCGCCGCAGCAGGCCAGCAATCTGTTCTCAGGCAAATTGCTCCGGATGCTGAAGTGCTGCCCCGTGGGAGTGCCAGTGTGTCGGGCGAGCAGGGAGTTGCTGTCCTCTCTCACGATGACAGCATTCCTGCTGCCAACACTGTCACTTCTCCACTGCACTTGCCACCGCCTGTAGGACAGACTGCTGCCGCCCATGCAGAGTTGGTGCAGTCTGCAGCCGGGCCCTCCAGGCCCAGAAGTGGTCGAGGCCGGCCTTCAGGGGCATCTGCAGTGTCAGGGTCTGACAAGCAGCAGCCTTCCACCAGCCTTGCTGCAGCCACTGAGGTTCCATTACGGAGGAGCAGTAGGGTTAGAAGGGGGGAAGTGCGCAAGGGAAGGAGATCACCCTCGAAGGGCAAAAAGTAGGATGTGTGCCAAAATGCTGGTCATTTTTTTATTAAAGGCCGAGGTTCATGGCCCAACTTTTGTTTAGTGTTTTGGACATTATCTCCAGGTTGTGAGAACCAGTTATGTTATTGACTGTTTTTTGGTGTTTATTTCTATGAGTTTCTCATGAGGAATTGACACACACAGAGTTTGTACAATAAATAAGTTTCTGTATTCAAAATATACATGGCTGGTGGTTGGAATTATTGGTGCCTTGGCCGGCTTAGGGGTTGCGTGCTGGGTTGATTCGTGTTTGTAGCACTGGCAGGGGTCCTAGAAGCGGCTTGCTATTAGTCGTTGACGGACGGCCCTTGCAGTTTGACCATTGTGGGCCGCCCTCCTGCCTTGGTGCTGCTGCTGATCATCGTCCTCGGCCTGTTCCTCCTCTTCCTCCTCCTCCTCTTGTGGTGCTGCAAGGCCTGGTGGCATTGGCTGCGTCCTGAGGATTGCCATGTTGTGCAACATGCAGCACACCACTACGAATTTGGAAACTTGCTCAGGCGAGTACTGCAGGGCTCCTCCGGAATGGTCCAGACAGCGGAATCGTTGTTTGAGCACGCCGATTGTGCGCTCAATAATGTTCCTCGTTGCTTGTTGGCTTTCCTGGTACCGCAGCTCAGCAGGGGTGTTTGGCGCACGGAGCGGTGTCATCAGCCAGGTGCTCAATGCGTACCCCTTGTCCCCCAGAAGCCAACCAACTGGCTGATGCGGTGCCTCGAAAATTTCTGCCACAGTACTCTGGCGCAGGATGAAAGCATCGTGGCAGCTGCCCGGATAGTGGGCATTGACAGCGAGAATCACCTGTCTGTGGTCACAGACCAACTGCACATTCAAGGAATGGAACCCCTTTCTGTTCCGGAACTCCTCTGCATTCTCTCGCGGAGCACGCAAAGCCACATGCGTGCAGTCAATGGCGCCCTGCACCATGGGGAAGCCCGCTACCCTCGCAAAGCCCATAGCACGGTCATGCTGCTTGTCTGGGGTCATAGGGAAGGAGATGAAGTCTCGTCTCCTTGTGAAGAGGGCATTGGTGACCTGCCGGATGCAGCGATGCACCGCAAACTGGGAGATATTGGCGAGGTCCCCAACAGCAGCTTGGAATGAGCCAGTGGCGTAGAAGTTCAAGGCCACTGTGACCTTCACTGCCACCGACAGAGACGTCCTGGACCTCAGCTGAGGCTGCAGATCTGGCTGCAGCAGGTGGCAGAGCTCAGTGACCACCTCCTTGCTGAATCGCAGCCTTCGCAAACACAGCTCCTCGGACATGTGGATGTAGGAGAGCTGTTCACGATATACCCTGGGAGGGTAAGCTCTCCTGTACATGCGCCTGATGGGCCTCCTCCGTCTGGCCATCATTGCCACTCTCTGTCTGCGTCTCACTCTGCTCCGATTGAGCTGGAGCAGGACGACGCCCCCAATCATTGCAGCCCCCATCTTCTCTTTGCCAGAAAAGTAATGAGGTACAGCAACGAAAGTAGCAGCAAAGTTAGGATGAACTAGGCAAAACTACCTCACAAAGCGTTGAGTCAATGTAGAAGTCTCTCTCTCTCTCTCTCCGAATCTCTCTCTCTCTCTCAGAACGAGTGGTGCATAAATGTCGACCACAGAAAAAGACAGGAAGAGGCCCCCTTTAAATAGCGCCCCCCCCAGCCCCAGACCGATTGATAACGTTCCAGTCTTCCGGTCGTTGGAAGCGCCAGGCGGTAATTGGACTATAACCTGGTGTTGTGCGACTTCTCATCTAAGATTTTATTGTAAGTGCAATGGGGAAGAGTTTCAAAGAGCAGGAGCTCAGTAGCTGAACAAGCGACTGCCCATGGTGGAGCAGGGCAGTAAGCTGGTGTCAGAGGAGCGAGGGTATGTGGAGGGATGTTAATCTGGAGAAGATTGCTGAGGTAGAGCGAGGGGTGGGGGGGAGCCTTGTAGGAACCTTGGGGTGAGCACAAGGATTTGTTCCCTCTCCCAAATCTTTTCACAAATCTGCCAGCTAAGGATAAGACCTGGATTCGTTTTGAAATAACAACAAAATTAAGATGCCCCCAAAATATCCACACCCAAACTTCAAGCAACAGCATTATTTTTCAGCCCTTGTGTTTGTAACGAAATCCTCTGGCCAGGTAGACGGGTCCCTTTAAAATTGGAGCTATATTTTTTTTCGCACTCCTGAAATGATTTCACATTACACAATACGACAACCTTTGAGTCTCAGTTTCAAATCAAAATTCTTCTGCCTCCTCTGGCTCCAACCCACCGATCATATCCGAAGTTATTGGATATTACAGCCTGTTGTCATGCAGTTTTTTATTCTCTGTCTCCCTCTATGTCATCAGTGCATGAGCTGCGAGTTGCATGAGGCCCAGCGATTCAGGGAACCGCTGTCTTGACAGTCTGCTTTATGGAAAACATTTCACCAGATCTGGAGGTGAACAATGCCTTCCGCACAGAAATGCCGAAGAGAACAGCCAAGCGATAGCGACAACACCGTGAGAACTCTGCGAAAGTCTTCGGGTTGGAAGGTGAGTTTTTGCGATAGAGTGAAACGGGGGGGATCGCGAGTCGGCAGCCCCTTTTACATCTCTCCCCACTGACTCCAGTGCAAATAAAAATCGGGAAGAGATGGAAAACCATCTGCCGGCTTGCTGGCCTAGAAATCCATCTCGGGCGGTGGCACTAAACAGGCGGTATTGGATCGGACGCCCGTTTTACGCAGCGTCTGATATTCGGTTCCATTGCAGTCACTGGAGCTGAATATCAGGCACTGCGTCAAATGGGCAGCCGATCCGATACCGGCCGTTTGGCGCCGTGGCCCGGCACGAATATCTGGACCACTCTCACCCATTTTACACTATCGCCCAAATGTGAAGATCGAAAATCACCTTTAATACGATTCTATGAGAGGATGTTTGAGTAGGCAAATGCAGATGCTACTTGAGAAACAAGACTGCGGTTCAGGAGCTTTGAACTGAAAAGCTTGGCCTTTTAAACAATTAACTTATTAAGCTTCATCATGCGGTAGGAATCACCCACGGAATGGCTAATCTCGTATGTATATAGTTCATCAAATTGTTCATTGTAACCCATTCACTCAATCTGTCTGGGTGTTTTGGAAACAGCCAACTATTTCTGTGCGATCCTTGCTTTTTGAACCCTTATGTGCTGTTACTAATAATCAATGTGAGAAGTCGCACAACACCAGGTTATAGTCCAACAGCTTTACTTGAAATCACAAGCTTTCGGAGCGCTGCTCCTTCGTCAGGTGAAGTGAAGAGATGCATATAGGCACAGCATATATAGTCAGAGAACACTGCCAGATGATTACAGTTAATCTTTCCAACTGCCCTTTATCACACCTCGGCAGAGAGATAATCACGGCAATCAATCTCTGACTATATATGCTGTGCCTATATGCATCTCTTCACTTCACCTGACGAAGGAGCAGCACTCCGAAAGCTTGTGATTTCAAATAAAACTGTTGGACTATAACCTGGTGTTGTGCGACTTCTCACATTTGTCCACCCCAGTCCAACGCCGGCATCTCCACATCATGACTAATAATCAAGGAATTCAATTCAATATGCTAATATTGTACTGAGGGAGTGCCGCACTGTCGGAGGTGGCGTCTTTCAGATGGAATGTTAAACCTGCCCTCTCAGGTGGACGGAAAAGATCCCACGGCGCTATTTTGAAGAAGAGCAGGGGAGTTATCCCTGGTGTCCTGGCCAATATTTATTCCTCAACCAACATCTAAAACCAGATTATCTGGTCATTATCACATTGCTGTTTCTGGGACATTGCTGCGCGCAAATTGGCTGCCGTGTTTCCTACAACAGTAACTACACGTCAAAAAATACCTAATTGGCTGTAAAGTGCTTTGGGACGTCCTGAGGTGGTGAAAGGCGCTATATAAATGCAAGTCTTTCTTTTCTTTAATATAGGATAAAAGAAATATATTTTGTCACAGAAACCCTTGCTGTTCCTGTAGATCATGGCATTGTGTGTAGGGAGGGCCACACAGGTGCCATTAATATTGTTCATGGACTTTGAGGACAAATTGCCGTGCACCCCCATTCTGCTGTTGCTATTCCAGGGCCAAAGTGACGATGGTGTTTGGCCTGGTGAACAATGCATCAGTAGCCTGCTTGATGCATCTGTGCATTGTGGATTGCATGTTGCGGATGGTAGTGATGGTGAGAGAGGTTGGAAGCCAGAGGTGAAGAAAGGATTGAGTAACCTGCTGAGTGAGGCCTTCCACACAAAATGCCTGCTCCGAGGCTGCCTCTCCATCGGTTTTCAAGCATGAAGCTCGGAAAGGGAGAATCGTATATATGCAGATATCTCTGTATGATGCAACATTTGATGGCGATTAAGGCTAATTGCTCTCCTTCGAAAAATACTATAGAATTATAGAATCATAGAAATTTACAGCACAGAAGGAGGCCATTTAGCCCATCTTGTCCATGCCGGCCGACGAAGAGCTCTCCAGCCTAATCCCACTTTCCAGCTCTTGGTCCGTAGCCTTGTAGGTTACGGCACTTCAAGTGCATATCCAAGTACTTTTTAAATGTAATGAGGGTTTCTGCCTCTACCACCCTTTCAGGCAGTGAGTTCCAGGCCCCCACCACCCTCTGGGTGAAAAAAATTCTTCTCAAATCCCCTCTAAACCTCCGACAAATTACTTTAAATCTAAGCCCCCTGGTTATTGACCCCTCTGCTAAGGGAAATAGGTCCTTCCTATCCGCTCTATCTAGGCTCGTCATAATTTTATACACCTCAGTTGGGTCTCCCCTCAGCCTCCTCTGTTCCAAAGAACACAACCCCAGCCTATCCAACCTTTCCTCATAGCTATAGATTCAGAAATGCACTTTCGTTTTTTCACTTAATATAATTCTGATTTCTAATGGTCACATGGTTACAGGATGTAAATTCTGCAAAGGTTTTGGCAGAAAAGATTGGTATATATATATGGATAAATACATGAGGGGGAAAGGAATAGAAGGGTATAGGGCTCGATGAAGAGGGGTGGGAGGAGGTTAGTGCAGAGCATCAACACCGGCATGGACCAGTTGGTGCGAATGGCCTGTTTCTGTGCGGTATGTAATTCTTTGTAATGTGCTCTGTGGTAACTTGTAAAAAGCTGGAGCTATAAAAGTTCAGGGCTATGGTGATTGACATGAATCTGTCATTCATAAAAGAAAGACTTATGAAATAATACTGAGTGGCCTGCGGGTGGCGCTGTCCAGGGAGAGTATAAATACTCGGGCACGGGCCCAGCTTGCGCAGGACATTCTTAACAGGAACTAGAGAAGGACACAACTGGACCTCCATGTTGTAAAACAGTTGATTCAAGCTTTGTTTAACGCTTAGACCAAGTGCCTAGTAGTTTTCTTACATCAGTGATCATAATTGCCACTGGAACTCTTGTCCCTGTGGTGAGGGCTGTCTGCAGGCTGATTCTCGCAGATGACACAATTCCATTTCTGCCTCTCTGCTAAAAGTGGAAGGCAATCATCCTTGGACCTTCTCAGGGAGCTGTGACTAGGTCTGTACACACCTGTGTGGTTCTTCTTAGGCAATCCCTCAGAACCGAGGATGACTTGCTTCCACATTAAAAATGAGTTCTCAGGTGACTGATGATTCCAATGCGGGACCTACAGTCTCTGTCACAGGTGGGGCAGACGTTGGTTGAAGGGGCGAGTTGGTGGGGGGCTTGGGTTGACGTGCGCTCCTTGCGCTGTTTGCGCTTGGCTTCCGCTTGCTCCCAGCGAAGAGACGCGAGGTGTTCGGCGCCTTCCCGGATGCTTCTCCTCCACTTTGTGCGGTCTTGGGCCAGGGATTCCCAGGTGTCGGTGGGGATGTTGCACTTTTTCAAGGAGGCTTTGAGGGTGTCCTTGAAGCGTTTCCTCTGCCCACCTGGGGCTCTCTTGCCGTGTCGGAGCTCCGAGTAGAGCGCTTGCTTTGGGAGTCTCGTATCGGGCATGCGGACGATATGGCCCGTACATCGGAGCTGATCGAGCGTGGACAAAGCTTCGATGCTGGGGATGTTGGCCTGAGCGAGAACACTGACGTTGGTGCGCCTATCCTGCCAATGGATATGCAGGAGCTTGCGGAGGCAGCGTTGGTGGTACCTCTCCAGTGCTTTGAGGTGCCTGCTGTACATGGTCCATGTGTGGTTAAGGGAAAACCATCTCTGGTGCAAGTGAAGCTCCCTTACATCTCTCATTTAATCCTCTTCTTCCTCCTTCAAAAAAACACAAAAAGGGAGGAACATCCATCGGAATTTTCCCATATTCCAATTTTAATCGAAAATCTACCTAACCCGCCCACCCAAAATTATACAGCAATCAGAGTCCCAGCTAGCAGGTGGACACTAAGGGCTCAATTTTGTCATTGTGCGGGCTGGGGTCGTGTCATCCACTCTTCGTGTTAGTCACCCGACTCCAATTGGATGTGGGAGAATTATTCGATTTTCCCCTAATTGGGCAATTGCGTTCCAGCATGTGGGAACCCATGACCCAATTAGTGTTTTCTTTTTTTTTTGAACATTTTATTTACAGTAAATGACCAATTAGTGCTTTCAGTCTGAAAGTTGCCTCTGATGATGTCATCGTTGCTGCTGCATTTAAGGTCTGCAAAGACTGGGAAGCTTTTGGCCTTTGCTATGAGAGGGACCTGGAGGCAAAATGAGCAGCAGGAGACCTAAGTCTGCTCCCAGAATAATACCACCACCACCACCACCACCCTCCTGCTCCAGGCTCCAAAGTTCCACAACAATGGTTATGACTGCTAAAAGTTCCCCCAGAATGATGATTGATCAAATCTCCTTCTTATTGGTGGACCTGCAGCTGATAGTCAGCAATCCAAGTGTGCTACCACCAGGTTTCACCATCGTGTTTCAGAGGAGGCGTGCATCACGTCGGAAAAGTGTTAAAATCAGAAAGGCCTCTCAAATGGGATTATAGAGGCAATTAAATGGTTCTTAAGGGCCTATCCCGCCTCTTAGAGGCGGGACGGAGAAGGGATCAGAAACCACACATTTGGGAAAATTGCTCGGAGGCGGGGTCGGGCCCGCCCGCCATTTTTTTTGCAATTTTAACACCTCACACGCCTCCATTCCTGCCTCCTCGGGCCTGGCAAAATCGAGCCCTAAAGATCCAATGGCACTATTCAAAGAAGAGCAAAGGGAGTTCTTCCATAGGCTCAGGCCAGCATTTATCCCTCGAGCAACACCAGCGAAACAGATTACCCATTCAGGTAGCTCCTTTACTGCTCGTGGGATCTTGCTGTGCAGTACTTTTGGCTTGCCTACAAAGCAACAGTGACTACACGGGTCGCGGAGCTCTTCGGGATGTCCTGTGAATGTGACACGAGCTACATCGATTCAAGTCTTTCCTTTCTCATAGTGAAAAAGAGTATTAGATTAGAGTGTACTTAAAGGTAATAAATGGGACAAATTTAAGCAATTATGTAAAACTGAGAACATGAGTGCTTTAGTGTAGAAAAATCAAATTTAACGGTTCAAATGTATTTCAACTTGATACTGTTTTAATATCTAAAGTCCTGACCAATGGATTTTAATATTTAATTTCCTTTCCAGCTGCTTCAAAGCTTTCTATTTGTCAAACAGCTAAATTATCCTGGGAGCAGATAGACCAGAGAGCTGTGGTGATTTTTATTTTCATTGCTAGCAGATCTTGCTCCTTCAGACACACGAGTGCCAAAATGAAGGCAGAATACTGATAAGAGAGAGAGACGGGATTTAGTGTCATCTCTTTAAAGGCTGCAGGAGAGGTTCTGCACCAAAGTACAAATTGTGAGGAGGCTGCAATTCTCAAGATAAATACAAATGAGGAAGAGCCCCTCTCAGCTCGTCCCCCACAGAATAAAACATACAGTGCCCTGTAATGCCACAGGGGTTCCCCGGGGTCTTTCCGCCAGAGTTATGACCAGAAGGCCACGGAAAAACCCACAGGAATTCTGGACCACAATCTCTCATCACATTATTTGATCCTAAATGATCCCAACCTTCTTGGTCCTATGGAGTTCATTCCATGTGAAAGGAAAGAAAGACTTGCATTTATATAGCGCCTTTCACGACCTCAGGGCATCCCAAAGCACTTTACAGCCAATGAAGTACTTTTTGAAATGTAGTCACTGTTGTAATGTAGAAACACAGCCGCCAATTTGCATCAATGTGATAATGACCAGATAAAAGTTTTTTGGTGATGCTGGTTGAGGGATAAATATTGGCCAGGACATGAGAAAGAACTTTCCTTCTGTTGTTCGAAATCGTGCCTTGGGATCTGCTAACATCCACCTGAGAGGACAGACTGGGCCTCAGTTTAACATTTCATCCACCAGACACCACCTCTGACAGTGCAGCACTCCCTCAGCACTGCACTGGAGTGTCAGCCTCGATTTCTGTGCTTAAGGGCTGGATTTTCAATGACCCGTGGAGTCAGGTTTGGAGGCGTGTGGGGGGTTAAAGTTGCAGATTCGGGGGTCCCGACCCCATCCCGCCTCCAACCCGCCTCCACGCAATTTTGATAAAATCGGTCGCGGTGTTCCCGACTCCGTCCCGCCTCCAAGAAGCGGGAGAGGCCATTAAAGCCCTTAACAAGCCCTAAATTGGCTCTGTAATGCCATTTTGAAACGTTTTAGCTAGTTTAACCCTTTTCTGACGTGAAGCACGCCTGATGTGAAACACGCCAGTGAAACCTGGCGGGAGCACAAGTGGATAGCTGACTATCAGCTGCAGGTCCACTATTATAACGGAGATGTGATGAAGGTAGTAGTAGTATTAGGTCTGAAAGTCGCCTCTGATGCTGCTGCATTGAATGTCTTCAGAGACTTCCGGGGCCTTTGGAGGACCTGGATGGAAAATCTCTCTCTCTCTCTCTCTCTCTCTCTCTCTTTCTCTCTGAGATGCTGCTCATTTTGCATCCAGGTCCTCTCACAGCAAAGGCCAGGCAATCTCTGAGACCAGGCAGTCTCTGACCTGCAATGATGACATCATCAGAGGCGACTTTCAGACTGAAACCATTAATTGGTTCATGGGTTCCCACATGCTGGAACTCAATTGCCCAATTAAGTGAAAATTGCATCAATCTCCCACATCCAATTTCAAGCGGGTGGATAACACGAAATGCGGATGACATGACCCCAACCCGCCCCAGTATCAAAATCCAGCCCTAAGTCTCTGGAGTGGGACTTGAACCCATGACCTTCTGACTCAGAGGCAAGAGTGCTACCCACTGAGCCAGAACTGACACTGTATAGCTACTGGTTCCCTGAAGAGCTTCTCGACATCAGTTTGATTTTTACTAGTTTGAACCTTTGCCTCTTTATCCTACCGTCTTGAGGTAGTGTTTGGGATTGGCATTTTCTCTGCCGTTTACAATCTTGTAAATCTCCGCGAGGTCCTCTCTAAGTTGCCTTCTTTCAACACCAAAGCACTCACATTTCTCCAGCCTTTCCTCATATCTTAGACCTCTGATCAACTTCCTGGCTTTTCTCTGAACCACATCTAGGGCTTGAACACAGCGTTCAGTATCAGGCAATACTTTCTGATGACTCTGATATGGGTACTGTTGTTTGACAGGGAATATATATGCATCATAAGTAGTACTGCTTCTGACAGCTAATTGCAAGTCTATTGTGTATCTGGGTATCTTGAAATATGTACCTCATTAGAAAGAAGATTGCTTTTTTAATTGGTTTACACGGAGCTCAAGAAAAACAAAGGGCCAAATTTTCCTCTTTTGTTGAAAAATAAGATGGATGTCCTTTTATCAGAGTTATTTACAACCTGCTAACAAAATGGCAGAAATGCGAGCTTTTGGAAGCTGCAATGAATTGACTGTAGTGGGAACAAAGAAACAGGCCAATCATGACTCACCTGTAATGACCCTTTTAAGCAGCTGGCTACCCACTTCATCAGTTAATGATGATAAGTGCAGTCATCCGACTACAGAATGAACAATAGTTGAGCAAAATGGTTGACTGGCAAGAAGAAGCCCATTTTACCCATAGCATCAGCTGTGACTCAGTGGGTAGCGCTCTCGCCTCTGAGTCTGAAGGTTGTGTGTTCATAGTCCCACTCCAGAGACTCGAGCACAAAAATCTCGGCTGACACTCCAGTGCTGAGGGAGTGCTGCACTGTCGGAGGTGCCGTCTTTCGGATGCAACGTTCAACCGAGGCCCCGTCTGAAGAATGAGAGGCGATCCTTTCAAAACATATAAGATACTGAGGGGGGCTCGACAGGGTAGATGCAGAGAGGATGTTTCCCCTCGTGGGGAAATCTTAGAACTCGGGGGCACAGTCTCAGAATAAAGGGTCGCCCTTTTAGAACTGAGATGAGGAGGAATTTCTTCTCTCAGAGGGTCGTAAATTTGTGAAATTCTCTGCCCCAGAGAGCTGTGGAGGCTGGGTCATTAAATACATTTAAGGTGGAAATAGACAGATATTTACAAGATAAGGGAGTGAAGGGTTATGGGGAGCGGGCTGGGAAGTGGCTTTGAGCCCAAGATCAGCCATGATCTTATTGAAGAGGGGCCAAGTGGCCTATTCCTGCTCCTAATTCTTATGTTCTTATGTTCTCTCTCAGGCGGACGTAAAAGATCCCACAGCACTATTTCGAAGAAAAGCAGGTGAGTTCTCCCCGGTGTCCTGGCCAATAGTTATCCCTTAATCAACATCACTAAAAAAAAAACAGATTATTCGGTCATTATCACATTGCTGTTTGTGGGAGCTTGCTGTGTGCAAATTACCTGCCGCGTTTCCTACATTACAACAGTGACTACACTTCAAAAAGTATTTCATTGGCTGTAAAGCGCTTTGGGACGCCCTGAGGTCGTGAAAGGCGCTATAGAAATGCAAGTCTTTCTTTCTTTGATGTCTGTTCAGCTATATTATGGAGAACGAGCAGGTCTTTTTTGGATGGCGGAGAAATGCACCAAACGTGGAAGTTAGCATGCCCAGCAAGGTTTCCCATCGACACTTGAATTTCTGGTATGTGCTCCTGTCATGCAAAGCTCCAAGCGGGACTGCTTATTCGTAAAATCTACCCAACTGATTGCCCTCCCATTTTGATTCATTTTCGTGAAGCCTTTCTTGGACAGGAACAATCTATAAAGCATTTCCTAAACATCTTCAAATATGCCAAATGCTTTTTTCATTGGCATTAAACTCCTTTCAATTCATATCTTTTTGATGGACTTATTGAACAAGGGAAAACATGGCAGAAATATCGCCACGTATATTTTTTTCCACATAAAATTTTCGACACATAGCATGACAGCTTTCCCTGCATCATCCTTGGTCATCCTGACATTGCAGTTGACCTTAAGATATGGAAGTTCTTTGTTTATAGATTTATTTTCTGTTACTCACACAGGGCCGGATTCTCTTTTGTGGTGCAGTATCAGTGAACGGTCATCAAGATGAGCAAGATGTCGACCCGCGCCTTGCTTACACTTCTGATCCCTACCCATTGCCAGAGTCTGGTTGATTTACATAATGAAGGTGGGTTCCGAGGCCATTTTGGCACCTCTAGGCTACCTGACTCAAGTGCGAGGGGGCTGTGGCAGCTTGCCATAGAACAGTAAACATAGAAACATAGAAGATAGGAGCAGGAGTAGGCCATTCGGCCCCTCGAGCTTGCTCCGCCATTCGATGAGATCATAGCTGATCATCCAAACTCAGTACCCTGTACCTGCCTTCTCCCCAGTTCCCTTGATACCTTTAGCTTTAAGAAATATATCTAACTCATTCTTGAATATATTTAATGACTTGGCCTCAACTACCTTCTGTGGTAGAGAATTCCACAGGTTCACCACTCTCTGGGTGAAGAAATTCTTCCTCATTTCTGTCCTAAATGGCTTACCCCTTATCCTTAGATTATGACCCCTGGTTCTGGACTCTCCGACCATCGGGAACATTCTTCCTGCATCTAGTTTGTCCAGACCTGTCAGAATTTTATATGTTTCGATGAGATCCCCTCTCATTCTTCTATACTCCAGCGAGTATAAGCCCAATCGACCCAATCTCTCCTCATATGTCATTCCTGCCATCCCAGGTATCCCAGTATGGCTGTCAGTGCTCGTAGATTTTTTTTAAATTCCCACTTTGATGAAGGCAATCAATTAATCTCAAAGCAACTTTTCAAATTTTAAATTCACCAGATCCTTAAGAAAGATCAGGTGCCAGGAACAAGCCAGGCTCAGACTATCTGGTGTTACCCTTGGCTCAGTGGGTAGCACTCTCGCCTTTGAGTTGGAAGGTTGTGGGTTCAAGTCCCACTCCAGAGACTTGGGCACATGATTCCAGGCTGACACTCCAGCGCAGTAGTGAGGGGGTGCTGCACTGTCGGAGCTGCCGTCTTTCAGATGAGACATTAAACCCTCTCAAGATCCCATGGCACTGTGTCAAAGAAGAGCAGAGGAGTTCTCCCCGGTGTCCTGGCCATTATTTATCCCTCAATCAACATCACTAAAAACTGATTATCACATTGCTGTTTGTGGGAGCTTGCTGCTTGCATATTGGCTGCTGTTTCTCTACATTACAACAGTTCAAAACTTCAAAAATACTTCATTGACTGTAAAGTGTTTTGGAACGCTCTCAGGTTGTGAAAGGCGCTATATAAATGCAAGTCTTTCCTTTTTATTTATTTAGATGGTCCAATCCCATTCACTACTCTCCCCCATGGCTAGTAGCCCTTGAGTAGGGGACATGATTAAGAAGTTTGCGGATGATACAAAATTTGGCCATGTGGTTGATAATGAGGAAGAAAGCTGTAGACTGCAGGAAGATATCAATGGACTGGTCAGGTGGGCAGAAAAGTGATAAATGGTAGGATACAGGGATGTGTAGAGGAACAGAGAGACCTTGGAGTGCAAGTCCACAGATCCCTGTTAGCAGGACCAATAACTAAGGTGGTTAAGAAGGCATACAGTATACTTTCCTTTCCTTTATTAGCCGAGGCATAGAATATAAGAGCAGGGAGGTTATGCTTGAACTGTATAAAACACTAGTTAGGCCGCAGCTAGAATACTGCGTGCAGTTCTGGTCACCACGTTAAAATAAAGATGTAATTCCACTAGAGAGGGTACAGAGGAGATTTACGATGATGTTGCCTGGGCAGAGGAATTTTAGCTATGAGGCAAGATTGGATAGGCTGGGGTTGTTTTCTTTGGAATAGAGGAGGCTGAGGGAAGACTTGATTGAGGTGTACAAAATTATGAGGGACCTAGATAGAGTGGATAGGAAGGATCTATTTCTCCTAACAGAGAGGTCAATAACCAGGGGCCATTGATTTAAAGTAATGGGTAGAAGGATTAGAGGGGAGTTGAGGAGAACTTCTTTCATCCAGAGGGTGGTGGGGGTCTGGAACTCACTGCCTGAAAGGGTGGTAGAGGCAGAAACCCTCATCGCATTTAAAAGTACTTGGATATGCGCTTGAAGTGCCGTAACCTACAGGGCTACGGACCAAGAGCTGGAAAGTGGGATTAGACTGGATAGCTCTTCTTCGGCCGGCACAGACAGAATGGTCTCCTTCTGTGCCATAAATGTCTATGATTCTATAAGTAATAAGTATTCTATTGCTGACCCTTGATTGCTTGGTGCAATCCAGAGATAACCGTACGGGAGAATCCTACCACCGATATGTCTACCATTTGGTACTAAACAGCCTCCAGGGCAGACTCAACAGCCTCGATGACCTATCTCCAAATATTGAACTTCTCACATCATGTTAAGACAGCGTATCTTAGCAACTATAAGGAACTGTCAGCTGAGACCTTGCCAATCAATCCAAATTGCAGCAGTTGTTCAAGTCTGTGAAATGCTATCAGAAGCTGACACAGTTATGCTAGGGTCATATATCTCCTTATTCAGCTCGTAGAATGAAATGATCATAATTAGGGCACAGTTATAATTGTGTAGCCATGGCTGAAACAGGATTATTCACCATGAATGATCATGGCTTTGTACCATTATCTTTTACCATAGTTTGTCTGATTCAGGACTGCTTCCTCGCTCAGTTCATTGACTCCTATCTCAATTTAACAATCTTTGCCTCATGGTTCAATTGTGTGTTTTCAATCATCTGTGTTAAAAAAAAAACCTGAACTCTTCTATTGAGAATGGAACAACGGATGTCAGTCACACTAGACCAGTGTTGTCCAATAGAAATTGCTGACTAGCCACAGGTCTTGGCTACACCAACACCATATTAGACACATGTACTAATTTTAGTCGAAAACGCCTTACATACGCTCGCACAACGCACAATGTACTTCATATGTCTATATTTACTTAACAAACATCTAACACCATTCAGTGACCAAGGAAGTAAAGCACTCACAACGATCAAAAAACACTCGCACACTTTCCTTTTCGCTTACCATTTTACCACCAAGCGCACAAAAGGTTAGAGTTCACGCCGCACGACAATGAACAACAATTGTGTCTTATTATTTCTCTTTTTAATTTACCGATCAGTGATGCAATTAGCCTCATCTGGATTCCCAATTTGCCACGTGGCTTTTCGTGGCTAAGTTATTGGACAACACTGCACTGGACTGTACAAGCCAAGCTCTACCAGTACAGACCATTTTAAAATATTGGTGTCAATTCTGAATAAAAAAAGACTTTTCAGACATTGCTGATAGTTGACAGGAATCTGCTCCTTGCATGGCCCAGTGGGCAGAAATGCTACAGATATTTGGTGGTTATAGGACTTTGCCTTATTTTCAAAATAACGCCCAGCCTCACAAAATGCCTGCCTGCTGACATCCTTTGATGGTCTCAGCAGCCATTTTGTTTGTTTACAACCTGCCAATTTTTTTATTTTTCATTCCTGGGATCTGGGCATCATTGGCAAAGCCAGCATTTATTGCCCATCCCTAATTGCCCTTGAGAAGGTGGCGGTGAACCGCCTTCTTGAACCACCGCAGTCCGTGTGGTGAAGATACTCCCACAGTGACTTTGTCGTAACGGTTTTGGTACAGCTTGCGAGGCCATTTGAGAGAGCAGTTAAGAGTCACGAGTCACATGTAGGCCAGACCAGGTAAGGACAGCAGATTTCCCTTCCACTAAAGGACATTAGTGTGCCAGATGGATTTTTACAACATTCCAGTAGTTTCATGGTCACCATTACTAATACTAACTTTTATATTCCAGATTTATTTATTTAATTCGCTGAAATTAAATTCCCCAGCTGCCGTGGTGGGATTTAGAAATCGCATCACCGAATCATTAGTCCGGGCCTCTGGATTACTAGTCCAGTAACATAACCACTATGCTACCGTTCCATTGCCTGACCCAGGCCTCAGTCCAGAGACTCTAGTCTGAGTCATACCCTGATGTGGACTTGGGAGCAGGAAAGTGGCCTAGGCACTGGCAAAGGAACAAAGGCTTCAAATGAAGCAAAGAAAATAGAAAGAGAGAGAAAGAGGTGAGGTAAAATTGGAAAGAATACATGACTCAAAAGAAACAAACCAAAACCACTTCTATCTTTCCTTGTACACTAAAATTGCTTCTGGCATTCTCTTTAGATTTTCTTCTGTGCGCACACCATGAATGTATTAGTTTAATCACCACCATACTTCACTAACCCTTGCGTGCGGAAAGAAAAATACCCAAGGAAATGCACAAAGAGATTTGTAGTTGATTAAAAGGCAGGATAATCTGGAACATTGATGGTGTCCAAATTGATCACAATTCTTTGTAAGATTTTGACATTTCAAGATGGAAAATGATGGCTTAATCGTCTCTTTAACGTAAATTGTAATAACCTCTGTAAGAGAGCGCACTCAACTCTTTGTCTCATTCATTTCAAGATCTTTCATACTGTCTTGATAATATGGATGGTAAGAAATTTGTAATTTAATAATCAATCTGGCGCAATGGCGTGAGGGAATGGACTGCTTTTCTGTGTGTTTCTGTAGGTTTGCTTGTATCTTCAAGGTTTCTGATAACATTGTAGAAGTGTGACATTAAAAAAAGTGAGAGGAGATGATGGCACAGCCAATTGGAATCTGAGAATACCGTGCAAGATCGTGAATGACTGATCTTGGTCGTGCCAGCCTGGGCAGTCAATCAGTGGTAGGAGTGACAATGTTGGGCACCAGTAGGGAAACAAATACTTGCCTAGTGGCTATTTATGGACCAACATTAGGACCAGCTGCGAATGAGAGGCTACCATCCCGCAGGGCTGGCAGTGCCAAGGCTGTGAACAGATGCACAAAGGTTAGGGAATTGCCAAAGTAAGATTTGCATTTCTATAACGCTTTTTATGGCCTCAGGATGTCCCAAAGCGCTTTACAGCCATTGAAGTACGTTTTGAAGTGCAGTCACTGTTGTAATGTAGGAAAAGCGGCAGCCAATTTGCGCACAGCAAGCTCCCACAAACAGCAATGTGATAACGACCAGATTCAGTGATGTTGGCCAGGATACCGGGGAGTTTACAATCTGCCTGACCCATGCCTTAGTCCAGTCCTTCTGGCAGATCACAGTGGTCTCAACCATTTAGCCTCATTTTAATATTAAAACCGATGTAAATTCTTTTGAAATAGATTAGCATAGATGTGATTCCCTCGAGTTCTGGCAGGGAATGCAATCGGGGGTCAGAGATGTTCTGGGCTGAGGATGTTCCTGGTCAATAAGGCAGCAGCTTTTCTTGGACCATGTATAACACCAGCCTTTAACAGCTTTGTGAGAGCTGAACTATTCAAGGTGATCATTTTGTATACTTTTGGAGGTTTTTGTCAGCAAGATTAATCATTGCTACAATCAAAATTCAGAAGATGGGAACTCCAACGAGGACTCTTCTCTTTTTCTGTGTTATTTGGAGCAGGAGGAAGAAGAAGAAAGGAGCAACGCAAGGCAGGATTGATCGCACCATAGGCAGACTAACCAATGCTGGCCTTACCTATATATATAGTCTTATCCATAGACTTCAGGCACATCTCCCTGGTAATTCTGAGGGAATCTATCTCCACAGAGTACTTTCCAGCATGGAGGGAGTGACAGAATTGGATGGATATATACCTGTGCTGAATAGGTACTCACTATGGAAGGAGTGAGTGATTCAGGGTGCTGTGAGGTGCCGATTTCTTGGTTGCCACTCAGATCCTGCAGCTGTTCTTTGAGGTTCATCTACACAAAAAGAAGATGCACGACGGAATGCTGGTTGCAAGACATCCCTTCAATTCAAGGTTACACAGCTAATATTATGCGCCATTGTTGTGTGCTGGAATGTCAAGCGGGGAAAGTGGAAAAGTAAACGGATGGTACTAGCCCTGAGTTTAAAGGTGGGTTCAGTGTCGCCAACGCCTAAACCCCCTGTTCTCAGGCTGTGTGACATTACATAGAATTACTGTACATAGAATTTACAGCACAAAAACAGGCCATTCGGCCCAACTGGTCCATGGCAGTGTTTATGCTCCACATGAGCCTCCTCCCACCCTACTTCCTCTCACCCCATCGGCATAACCTTCCATTCCTTTCTCCCTCATGTGTTCATCTAGCATCCCCTTAAATGCATCTGTGCCAATCGCCTCAACCACTCCCTGTGGCAGTGAGTTCCACATTCTCACCACTCTCTGGGTAAAGAAGTTTCTCCTGAATTTCCTATTGGACTTATTAGTGACTATCTTATATTTATGATCCCTAGTTTTGGACTCCCCCCACAAGCGGAAACATTTTCTCTACGTCTACCCTATCAAACCCCTTCATAATTTTAAGGACCTCTATTAGATCACCCCTCATCCTTCCCTTTTCTAGAGAAAAGAGCCTCAGCCTGTTCAGTCTTTCCCGATAGTTATAACCTCTCGGTTCTGGTATCATCCTTGTAAATCTTTTTTGCACCTTCTTCAGTGCCTTTATATCCTTTTTGTAATATGGAGACCAGAATGTGCGCCGTACTCCAAGTGTGGGCTAACCAAGGGTCGATACAAGTTTAACCTAACTTCCCTGCTTTTCAATTCTATTCCTCTCGAACATGAGCTGCTCAAACTGGCTCCAAGTCTAATATATGGGGGTTCCGTCCCCTGGTTCCACTTCACTCCTTCCTCTTAACGGCTGCTCAGCAAGAATTAAGGAGCCCCTTTAAATAGCAACTGCAACCTTTAAAAAAGAAAGACTTGCATTTATATAGCGCCTTTCATGATGTCAGGTTGTCCCAAAGTGCCTTACAGCCAATGAGTACTTTGAATTGTAGTCATTATTGTAATGTGGGAAATGCAGCAGCCAATTTGCGCACAGCAAGGTCCCACAAACAGCAATGTGTTAATGACCAGATAATCTGTTTTTTAGTGATGTTGGTTAAGGGATAAATATTGGCCAGGACACTGGGGAGAACTCCCCTGCTCTTCTTCGAAATAGTGCCAATGGGACCTTTTATGTCCACCTGAAAGAGCAGACGGGGCCTCGGTTTAACGTCTCATCCGAAAGACGGCGCCTCCGACAGTGCAGCACTCCCTCAGCACTGCACTGGGAGTGTCAGCCTGGATTTTGTGCTCATGGCTTCGTGGAGTGGGCACTTGAACCCACAACCTTCCGACTACAAGGGGTGAGAGTGCCGCCCACTGAGCCACAGCTGATAAGAAGTGCAGCTGCACCCTGTTTCTGCCTGACCTTGGGTAGGCCAACCCATAATTGCACGCTCTACGAGGTCATCCCGGCACGAATGTAGTGATCTCAAAGCTGGCTCCACACCAGTCCCATCACTTCAGTACAGGAGCAAGGATGTCTTGCTGCAGTTGTACAGGGCCTTGGTGAGACCACACCTTGAGTATTGTGTGCAGTTTTGGTCGCCTTATCTGAGGAAGGATGTTCTTGCCATGGAGAGAGTGCAGCGAAGATTCGCCAGACTGATACCTGGGATGGCAGGAATGACGTATGAAGAGAGATTGGGTCGATTGGGCTTGTATTCGCTAGAGTTTAGAAGAATGAGAGGGGATCTCATTGAAACTTATAAAATTCTAACAGGACTAGACAGACTAGATGCAGGAAGGATGTTCCCGATGGTGGGGGAGTCCAGAACCAGGGGTCACAGTCTAAGGATAAGGGGTAAGCCATTTAGGACTGAGATGAGGAGGAATTTCTTCACCCAGAGAGTGGTGAACCTGTGGAATTCTCTACCACAGAAGGCAGTTGAGTCCAATTCATTAAATATATTCAAGAAGGAGTTAGATATATTTCTTAAGGTTAAGGGGATCAAGGGATATGGGGAGAAAGCAGGGACAGGGTACTGAATTTGGATGATCAGCCATGATCGCATTGAATAGCGGAGCAGGCTCGAGGGGCCGAATGGCCTACTCCTGCTCCTATCTTCTATGTTTCTATGTGCCAGGGCTGGAAACTTTTACCCTGGTACTTTGTGTGGGAAGACCACTGAAAGGGAAGGATAAAATAATAAACACCTCACGTAAAATAGATATTTATTTTTAAAGTAAATCTGTCTTCATTGTGAGCGATCTTCAATACTAGCTCCTGGGTCAAAGTCATTTTCATCGCACTCAGACATCTCCCTCCTTCTTACATAAAACATAAAACAATTTGAATTATTCATGGCGCCGCAGACAGACTTCACACACACACACACACACACACACACAGACATCCTGTTAAATGTAATAGGTCAGGACATAACAGAAACGCTGCTTTTAAGTACAATTGGATATAAGCGGAGTCACCATGGCAGTACTGTAAATGCCACAAGCAAATTGGGTGCCGGTAAACACTGAATCAGGCATTTGTTTTGTCAGGTCTCGAGCTGTGCGGTTTGAGCTGTCCTTTAATTGCAGCTGAGCTTCAATTTTCCAATGTTCCACAATTACCGAAACCTAGTACTTTGCTCACACCGTACACTGTTATCAGTCCCGGTACTTTTATTACAGATCACCGCACACAGATCTGATGCAATAACCTTTTTATTAAATATTTTGTTCACCAATACTCTCTTTTTCACCAAGATCCGACTCCCACTCAGCTCCCATTCCAGCCCACACGTTCATGGTATCCTGAGGCGGCCCAGATTCCCACTGGGATCCCAGCGCAGACCCCCACTCTGTCTCCCAGCCCAGCCCAGACCCCCACTCTGTCTCCCAGCTCAGTCCAGACCCCCACTCTGCCTCCCAGCCCAGCCCAGACCCCCACTCTGGCTCCCAGCTCAGTCCAGACCCCCACTCTGTCTCCCAGCTCAGTCCAGACCCCCACTCTGTCTCCCAGCTCAGTCCAGACCCCCACTCTGTCTCCCAGCTCAGTCGTGACTCCCACTCTGACTCTCAACCCATTCCTGACTCTCACACTGAGTGTCGACCCAGTCCTGACTCTCACCGCAGCCTCAATGGCCTCTCTCCCCCCCGCCCAGCCCCAATCTCCGAACCCCGACCTCCCCATGCCGCGATCGCGGCCGACGTCCCCCTCTCCCAAGCTTTGAACGCTGAATGCCCTCTCCTCCACCGTCCCCACCCTGTAATTGCCGGGGAATGTCTCCAAGGGTCCCTGGCTGCAGCCACCTGTCGATGGTGTTCCCGCCCGGCCGCCAGCCAGGCTGACAATTTAGCCAGCTGCCGGGTGGGAAACGAAAGAAAAAAATGACAAACAGGTCCTGCCATTAAATTCGGCAGGACCTCCACGTCCCAGGCCTTGCTGGATTCTTCAGCCACTTCCAACGTCCCCGTAGATATCGAGGCCAATAATTCTAAGATAACTTTGGATTGTGGCTTCATTAGCCGAGAATCAAGTCCCCATGTATCTCCTATCCTAGATTTTGGACAAAATAGACTGGTTGCATTATTTGAACAGTTGGATCATGACATCCATTCATCTTTTTTTCCTCAGCTCCTCTTCCATTGCTTAAACCCTGAATCAGGACTCAGTGCGAGGTCAGTGTATGATTATCTGGCTCAACAGATTTGAGGGTTATCGGGATAAATATAGGTACAGATGATTACAACAACAACTTGTATTTATATAGCGCCTTTAACGTAGTAAAACATCCCAAGGCACTTCACAGGAGTATTATAAGACAAAAAATTTGACACCGAGCCACATAAGGAGAAATTAGGGCAGGTGACCAAAAGCTTGGTCAAAGTGGTAGGTTTTAAGGAACGTCTTAAAGGAGGAAAGAGAGGTAGAGAGGCGGAGATGTTTCGGCTGGGAGTTCCAGAGCTTAGGCCCCAGGCAACAGAAGGCACGGCCACCAATGGTGGAGCGATTCTAATCAGGGATGCTCAAGAGGGCAGAATTGGAGGAGCGCAGATATCTCGGGGCGGGGTTGTGGGGCTGAAGGGGATTACAGAGATAGGGGCGAGCCCATGGAGGGGTTTAAAAACAAGAATGAGAATTTTGAAATCGAGGCATTGCTGAACCGGGAGCCAATGTAGGTCAGCGAGCACAGGGGGTGATGGGCAAACGGGACTTGGTGCGAGTTAGGACACGGGCAGCAGAGTTTTGGATGACCTCAAGTTTACGTAGGGTGGAATGTGGGAGGCCAGCCAGGAGTGCGTTGGAATAGTCAAGTTTAGAGGTAACAAAGGCATGGATGAGGGTTTCAGCAGCGGATGAGCTGAGGCAAGGGCAGAGACGGGCGATGTTACGGAGGTGGAAGTCGGCGGTCTTTGTTATGCTGCGGATATGTGGTCGGAAGCTCATTTCAGGGTGAAATATGACACCAAGGTTGCGAACAGTGTGGTTCAGCCTCAGACAGATGTTCGGGAGAGGGATGGAGTCAGTGGCTAGGGAACGGAGTTTGTGGCGGGGACCGAAAACAATGGCTTCGGTCTTCCCAATATTTAATTGGAGAACATTTCTGCTCATCCAGAACTGGATGTCAGACAAGCAGTCTGATTAAATAGTTTATCGAACACTAAGAGGAAGGTTATTGGAAAATGGCAACATCATCTTGAGGAAGTTCATGGTTGTGGCTTCTTGGAAGTTTTGCCTGTGTTTAATTGCTTTTGCCAAAAAAATTAAGTATGAGGTTACAGCAATACACAACAGTCAATTGGAGGGAACAGGTAGAATGGCCTTTTCACATTCCACACCTTAGGTATATGGAGCTAAGGCAGATAAATGGAGTTGAGGTACAGATCAGCCATGCTCTCATTGAATGGCGGAACAGGTTCGAGAGGCTGAATGGCCTCCTCCTGTTTATATGTTCCTAAATTGGCTGACACATTTGCCTGCATAGAGGTGTTGCACTTTGATTTTTAAAGTAGAAATCATTGAAAGTAGAAAGCACTGTGCCTTGGTAGAACCAGAAGTTGTGAAAGGTGCTGTCAAAAAGCCAGTTCTTTCTTTCTATTACTATCCATTTTTTTTCATTCGTTATTGGAGAGTTACACATACCACTTTGCATTTTGTTGCTGCCCTCTTTGACATCTGAGATCAGATTATGCATATCAGATGTTTCATTTACCTTGTTACTTCAACACTTCCCGACATTACAGACTTATTTCTGCTTTTAGATATTTGCATGTGACAACGCTTCTTCAAGCGCTCCATTGTGAATATGTTGGACAGAGTTGAAAGCTGGATGAAAGCTGTTATTAAACAGACTGGTGGTTGTTGTGCCTTTACCCTTCTTTTTTTCCATTAGATGTAAGTTAGGTTCACAGGGCTGTATGTCATTCAAACTCACAGGTCTCTACCAAGTCGTTTTTTTTTCAGTTCTTGGCAGATCCAAAGCCTCAAATGATACCATGGTGCATCCTCTTGGGGCTGAGAAGAACTGACATTATCCGCCTTGTTTCTGTTCAGTCACGTCTGCCTGCGACCAGCCATAGCGTGACATTGACGGTCCTGTGGATAAATCCTAACCTGTCTCCAAGCAAGTTAAGGAGAGAAAATCAGGGAGAGAAGGTAAAGAAAGAAAGGCTTGCATTTATATAGCGCCTTTCACGACTACCAGATGTCCCAAAACACTTTACAGCCAATGAAGTACTTTTTGAAGTGTAGTCACTGTTGTAATGTAGGAATCGCGGCAGCCAATTTGCGCACAGCAAGATCCCACTAACAGTAATGTGACAATGACCAGATAATCTGTTTTACTGATGTTGGTTGAGGGATAAGTATTGACCAGGACACATCCCCTGCTCTTCTTTGAAATAGTCCCATGGATCTTTTACATCCACTTGAAAGGGCAGACGGGGCCTCGCTTTAACATCTCATTCGAAGGACGGCACTTCCGACAGTGCAGCGTTCCCTCAGTACTGCGCTGGAGTGTCAGCCTAGCTTTTGTGCTTAAGTTTCTGGAGTGGGACTTGAACCCACAACCTTCTGGCACAGTCAAGAGAGTGCTACCCACTGAGTTACAGCCGACACAGAGGAATGAAGTAATGCGCTGTGGAGTCACCAGCAAGTGAATCGCTGAATGAAGAGGAGCAAAATGGAGGTGGCAACGGAGAAGCAAAATTATGAGGGGCATAGATAGGGTAGATAGAAAGGAACTTTTCCCCTGAGTAGAGGGGTCAATAACCAGGGGGCATAGTTTCAAGGTACAGGGGCAGGAGGTTTAGAGGGGATTTGAGGAAAAACTTTTTCACCCAGAGGGTGGTTGGAATCTGGAACTCACTGCCTGAAAGGGTGGTAGAAGCAGGAACCCTCACAACATTCAAGAAGCATTTAGATGAGCACTTGAAACGCCATAGCATACAAGGCTACGGACCAAGTGCTGGAAAATGGGATTAGAATAGACGGGGCTTGATGGCCGGCGTGGACACGATGGGCTGAAGGGCCTCTTTCTGTGCTGTATAACTCTATGACTCTATGACTAAGCGGGAAGCTGGCGTTTGGAGGGCTAGTTTATGCCCTTGCTCAGCTGCAGAGCACAGGGATTGTGATTGATGTAAGAAAACTACTAGGCACTTGGTCTAAGCGTTAAACAAAGCTTTAATCAACTGTTTTTCAACATGGAGGTCTAGTTGTGTCCTTCACTAGTTCCTGTTGAGAATGTCCCGCGCAAGCTGGGCCCATGCCCGAGTATTTATACTTTCCCTGGACAGCGCCACCAGCAGGCCGCCCAGTATTATTTCATAAGTCATTTCCACATGAATGACAAGATTCATGTCAGTGATCTCATAGGACCTGCTAAACTGAGCATAGGTATCTTATGGAATCACCGTCTGGTACAAAAGGGCACAGTGTGTGCCACACACATGCCACGTCCACTCGTACGTCAAAAGTGCAATGGGGATCTTACAATGGCGTAGGAAACTGATTTGAATATGTAAGCAGCCTCCCGCTTGCAACAGGCCGAGGGCTGTTCACCCATTTACATGCCCGCCTGAGAATTGCATCAGGTGGACCTTAGGCATCTGTGGGGCGGCCAAGGTGCCACTCAGATTCTCTCCTGTCAGACGCCCGTTTTTCAGGCAAGAAACAGGCAGCCGGCAGCTAAGAACCACCCCCTGCGTTTTATATGGTTCACTAATCGGAGAAGTACAAGAACTATATTGTGTAGGAACCTTGTACTCCATGCACCCCGGTCAAACATCTCTCTTGTTTTGGGTCAAAATAATAAATTGCTAAATGGAGTTGCAGGGCTTTAATAGAATTGAATGGTTCAAGTAATATCATAGAGTGCAAGGGCCTTTAAAAAGGAATTCGGACTGGAATTTATTTTATTACACTGGTCTTCTCCCCATTGAATTCATGCAGTTCTTCATTATTTGTCTGATCAGAGCACCAAGGCTAAATTTGAACCTCACTGGAAATGTACTTAGCAAGACAGCACTTCTGATAAGAACTACGGATAAACCTCATTACAGGCTCACAGTTAAAGAAAGACGAGCGCTTATATAGACTGTTGCTGACGTAAGAAAACTACTAGGCACTTGGTCTAAGCGTTAAACAAAGCTTTAATCAACTGTTTTTCAACATGGAGATCTAGTTGCGTCCTTCTCTAGTTCCTGTTGAGGAATGTCCTAAGCAAGCTGGGCCCATGCCCGAGTATTTATACTCTCCCTGGACAGCGCCACCAGCAGGTCGCCCAGTATTATTTCATACATGAATGACAAGATTCATGTCAGTTGCCATGTCTCTCTTAAACATCTCAAGGTACTTCACGTAGAACACCAGAAACACGTTGTATTTATGTAGTGGTTTAATGTAGAAAACTCGCCCAGCGTGCTTCACATAGGCGTAAGGAAAATGGACACCGGGTTAAAGGAGGAGCTATTAGGAGGGGTGACCTAAAGTTTGGTCAAAGCGGTGGCTTTTTGAAGCAGGTGAAGAAGCAAGGATTTCTAAGAAGGGGAATCCCAGAGAGTGGGACCTAAGTAGCTGAAGACACAACTGCCACTGGTGAGATGAAGGAAGAGGCTAAAGTCAGAAGTACAGAGAGCGGGGTTCAGGTTGTAGGGCTGGAGGAGGTTATAGAGACAAGGAAAGTTGAGCCCATGAGAGTTAAACAAAAGGAGGAGTATTTGAAATTTGAGGCGTTGAGGTCCTAGGAGCCAGTGTCGGTCAACTTAATAGACAGGAATTCCTACCTAGGACCCTCCAAGTCTATAGAGATCAGTTTCAGGGTTGACAGCAAATTGATCACTTGAGTCACTGGGGAGTTTTTGGACATGGTCTTTGGTTTAATTGGTAGTGGGCCCACTTTTGAGTCAAAAGTTTGGCGGGGTGGACCTAAGTTTACTCCAGGATTGGCACTCCAGTGCAGAACTGAGGGAGTGCTGCATTAATTGGGATGTTGTCCATCAGGTGAGGTGTTAAACCAAGATGCCATCTGGTGGTTCAGTTGGACACGATATGAAGAAGAGCAGGGAGATCTCCTGATGTCCTGGCCAATGTTCTTCACTCAACCAGTACTACCAAAAGCAGATTATCTGGCCATTCAGCTCATTGCAGTTTGTAGGATCTTGTGCGCAAAATGGAAATGGAAATTTTGCCATAGAACACCAGGAACTGCGTATTAAAGTAATTCATTGTTTGTAAAGTGCTTTGAGATAGTTCCGAGACACATGGCAAGGTGCAATGTAAATAGAAGCTTTGCTTACTTCAATTTGAAAGAACCTCTTCAAAATGTGGGAGAATAATGCTCATTGGTGCATTGGAAAATACATTGAGCTGAAGTAAATCTCCGATATAATTCTTGCAAAGCACGAGGGAGAATAAAGTTCCCAAACTTTCTGTTTTCTTTTCTTACCACGGCACTGTAAACATGCCTTTTCTTTGGTCTCTGACAGCCACAATTAATCACTCTTAGCTCCAAGAGCAGAGCGCAGGGCCGCATGTAAGATCAATGCATGTCGTTATCAACTCGCTCATATTTCTGCTTCTGCCACCTCTGCCGGAAGTATGGCCTGCCAGCCCGCATTAGTTCAACGCGGCCTGATCCGCACAGCGTCTCAGCTCCGTCCATCAGCCTCTCGTCAGCCCAACCATTGCATCTGACAATAACCTGCCACAGCAAGACTCAAGCCGCTCTCACCCGACTGAGGCCCTTCTAGCAGGAGGTGATCTGATTGGACAGATCCAGCCCTCGTCCTCGATGCGCAGCACATACTAATTAAACCGTGTGTGAGTAACCTTTGCTAGGATCCACGGAGTGTAAAAGCAAACGTTCAAACCATGATTAAATGAACAAAAAGGGACAAGTCTATCTGCAATTTGCTCAAGGCTGCAGGGCATCACACAAGGACAGGTGCAACTCTAGTTTAATACCCTTCAGAAAGATTTTCATTTATTGTGCATATCTTCTCTTTCATGTAGAATTATTACATTGAGTTACATAGAATTTACAGCAAAGAAACAGGACATTCGGACCAACTGGTCCATGCTGGTGTTTATGCTCCACACGAGCCTCCTCCCACCCTACTTAACATAGAAACATAGAAGATAGGAGCAGGAGTAGGCCATTCGGCCCCTCGAGCCTGCTCCGCCATTCGATGAGATCACGGCTGATCATCCAAACTCAGTACCCTGTACCTGCTTTCTCCCCATATCCCTTGATACCTTTAGCTTTAAGAAATATATCTAACTCATTCTTGAATATATTTAATGACTTGGCCTCAACTACCTTCTGTGGGAGAGAATTCCACAGGTTCACCACTCTCTGGGTGAAGAAATTCCTCCTCATCTCAGTCCTAAATGGCTTACCCCTTATCCTTAGATTGTGACCCCTGGTTCTGGACTCTCCGACCATAGGGAACATTCTTCCTGCATCTAGTTTGTCCAGACCTGTCAGAATTTTATATGTTTCGAACAGATCCCCTCTCATTCTTCTATACTCCAGCGAGTATAAGCCCAATCGACCCAATCTCTCCTCATACTTCATCTCACCCCATCAGCATTACCTTCTATTGATTTCTCCCTCATGTTCTTATCCAGCTTCCCCTTAAATGCATCCATGCGATTCCCCTCAACTGCTCCCTGTGGTAGCGAGTTCCACATTCTCACCACTCTCTCTGGGTAAAGAAGTTTCTCCTGAGTGCCTTATTGAATCAAGGGCTTCTGGTTTTACTGTAAAGCAGAAACAAAAGGAAGTATATAGCCAGAGAACATTGCTTTTATTCGAAGCAATCTTATAATAAAATAACACGATGAGCTTCAAAACCCACGAGCTCTGGCCCCCCTGCTGTGACCATAATGGAGCCAGACTTCCATCCACTAGGTCCAGCCAGACTGCACCTGCCCCCCACCCCCCCTCGTCCCTGTCCAAATTCCTTAGGTCAGGGGCATTTACATGAGGTGGGTGAGCACCTTTGCCAGTAGCAGTGTAGCTGGAGGATCTAATTAGGTGATGGTGGGTCGGTCTGGAGAGAGGGCGGGAGGAGATTATTCTGAAGAGGCCGGAAGCTGGGGGCAGAGTGTTGGCAGAGCCACGCAAAGTGGCTTCGGTTTGTTTTGAAATAAAACTGTCCCGCGGCGAAAAAAGGCTGATATCCTTACAACAGCCGATCGCCTCACAACGGGATGCTCGAAGGAAAGCAGCTGGCACGGTGCAGTGAGCCCCACCTCTGCCAGGATGTGATCTTTGCCTTACTAGATGCCCGCTTCGACCAGATGTGCATTACCCTGGGCGCGACAGAGGCGGAACCCGGTGGCTGACAACACCCCACTACTCCCGCCATGTTCCCTGGCATCGTGAGCGATGGGGGACAGACGCAAAAAGCACCCACCCACATTGTCTGAGGAAACCCAAGCACACGTCAAACAGGACAGGGGTGCGACAGAACCAGGTTCTCCCCCAAAACCCACCCATACCCACCCCAATAGTGGCCCAGATCTAGGAAACAAAATGTCATCCCCTATATTTTTATTACAGGGGTGACCTAATAGAAGTCTTTAAAATGATGACAGGTTTTGATAGAGTGGATACAGAGAGAGTGTTTCCATTGTGGGGGAAAACAAAACTAGAGGCCATCAATATAAGATAGTCACCAAGAAATCAAATAGAGAATTCAAGAGAAACCTCTTTACCCAAAGAGTGGTTAGAATGTGGAACTCGCTACCACAGGGAGTGGTTGAGGTGAATAGTATAGATGCATTTAAGGGGAGGCTAGACAAGCATATGAGGGAGAAGGGAATAGAGGGTTATGCTGATAGAGTTAGATGAGGAAAGACAGGAGGAGGCTCGAGTGGAGCATAAACGCCGGCATGGACTGGTTGGGCCAAGTGGGCTGTTTCTGTGCTGTGAAGCACAAGTATGGAGTGCGATGGAATACTCTCCACTTGCCTGGATGAGTGCAGCTCCAACAACACTCAAGAAGCTCGACACCATCCAGGACAAAGCAGCCCACTTTATTGGCACCCCATCCACCACCTTAAACATTCACTCCCTCCACCACCGGCGCACCATGGCTGCAGTGTGTACCATCTACAAGATGCACTGCAGCAACTCGCCAAGGCTTCTTCGGCAGCACCTCCCAGACCCGCAACCTCTTCTACCTAGAAGAACAAGGGCAGCAGGTGCAAGGGAACACCAAGTTCCCCTTCAAGTCACACACCCTCCTGACTTGGAAGTATATCGGCCGTTCCTTCATCGTCGCTGGGTCAAAAATCCTGGAACTCCCTACCAAACAGCACTGTGGGGGAATACCTTCACCACACGGACTGCGGCGGTTCAAGAAGGCAGCTCACCAACACCTTCTCAAGAGCAACTAGGGATGGACAATAAATGCTGGCCTTGCCAGCGTCGCCCACATCCCATGAACAAATATTTAAAAAAAATATCCTATGTAATCCTACATATTGCAGCCTAGAAATGCTGTTGCAATTCTCAAGGCATTCATTACAATTTTAGAAAAAAATATGATGAAGTGATCAGTGAGAGCATTATTATCTGAAAAAGGTTTATACCTGAGCCTATCTCTGGTTATGATGCGGAGATGCCGATGTTGGACTGAGGTGGACAAAAGTGAGAAGTCGCACAACACCTGGTGTTGTGCGACTTCTCACTTTTATCTCTGGTTATCTCATTGTCGGTGGTTGCCATTCTTTTCGGTGTTGAAACACTACTCTGGGGCTTAGACAAGTGACAATGGATTCTTCATGATGTGTTGAAGCTGAAGGTTGAGGGTGAGATTAGAGGCACTTGAGAGCCACGGAGAGCAGTTTTGTTTGTGTTTTCAGTCTAAGCATTGTTGGCATCTGTGGTAGTTTTTTTTTTAAATGCCCTGTTGATAAAGTCACTCAGTTCAATTTGGCAGTTCAGAGAATACGTCAGACAGCAGTAGTGCCATTGTGATATTTAAGACTATGTGGCTCTGCTGTGACATTATTTATCTGTGTGTAGGAGTGACTTCTCTTCTGATTCTTTATTATGTTTTGTTCCGAAGGCTACAGTCATCTGTGTTGAGCCAGAGGCATTAGTATGGGCAAAGGTGAGGCCAAGGCAAGGTTACATTAAAACTAAACTGGACAGCCAAAAATCCAAATCACAAACAACCTGATCAGAACGAGATAGAAATTGTCATATCTGTGGAGCAGTGGAGGTAAGGAGAAACCGTTTCCACTGGTGGGTGGGTCGGGTAACCAGAGGACACAGATTTCAGATAATTGGCAAAAGAAGCAGAGGGCAGAGGAGAAGAATTTTTTTGCTATGACCTGGAATGCACTGCCTGAAAGGATGGTTGAAGCACAGTCAATGGCCCAGATATTCCGATCGCAGGCCTCCCGTGATCCGGAAAAATCTGCGCCTGGACCGGAGGGCTCCCGGGAGGCGCAGAGTTCCGTTGCTGGGCCTCTCCAAACTGCCGGTGCGCAGGGCCCGCGTATCCCAGAGGTGCAGGCGGTTCGCAGCGTCCCTGGGATCACGTGGGCCATGGGGAGCCAATCAGAGAAGGGAATCTCCCTTCATACATTTGACAGGAAGGCCTGTCAAATATATGAATGGAGATCACCCCCAAAACATAGTAAAACTTTAAATAATTTTTTTTTTAAATCACATTTTTAAAATGACTTTAAATTACAATAAATTAAGTATTTTAAACAAAAATGTTATGTTTTGAAAAAAATAATTAAAGTTTTTTTACGGGGCTAAAAATAAACTTACCTTTCTTTAAAGTATTTTTAAATGATAAATCAGTGGAAATTTTTTTTTTTTACTTTTTTTCAACTCTTATCCTGGTAAAAGTAGGCCTTACGCCTGCTTTTACCAGGCGCAAGAATTGTAAGTGTTTTCTGCGGGCGGAGGGTCTCCAAAAAACGGAACTCTCCATCCGCAGAGGCTCTGCTCCCGGGCAGGCGGAGGATCTGTCAAGAGCTTTCTTGACAGATCGGAAATGCCGGTTTCCAGCGCATGCGCAGTGCATGCCTAAAACCGGCATTTCCGTTGGCCCTACGGGTGAGTACACAGCGCATACACACCCATAGGGATCGGAATTTCTGCCCCATAATAACTTTCAAAAGGGAATTAGATAAATACTTGAAAAGGAAAAAAATCTGGGCTATGGGGAAAGAGTGGGGTGGGTGGGGTATTAATTGGATAGCTCTTTCTAAAAGCTGGCACAGACACGATGGGTCAAATGGCCTCCTTCTGTGTTGTAAGATTCTATGAAGTTGAATGATGTGCAGTAACTTTCATTCTTGCTTCCAGATTTTCTGAATGTTAGTACAGTCGTCAGGAAGTGGCATCAGTGGGTGAATAATTTATTCTCAGAGTGACTGCACAGTAGAGTAACCTTTGGATCTTAGACGACAATGATGCAACTTTACAGGGCGCTGGTGAGACCGCACCTGGAGTACTGCGTACAGTTTTGGTCTCCATATTTAAGGAGGGATATACTTGCATTGGAGGCAGTGCAGAGAAGGTTCACGAGGTTGATTCCTGAGATGAAGGGGTTGATGTATGATGAAAGGTTGAGCAGGTTGGACCTATACTCATTGGAGTTTAGAAGAATGAGAGGTGATCTTATTGAAACATATAAGATTCTGAGGGGGATTGACAGGGTGGATGCTGAGAGGATGTTTCCCCTAGTGGGGGTATCTAGAACTAGGGGGCATAGTTTCAGAATAAGGGGTCGCCCATTTAAGACGGAGATGAGGAGGAATTTCTTCTCTCAGAGGGTCGTGAATCTTTGGAATTCTCTACCCCAGAGAGCTGTGGAGGCGTAGTCATTGAATATATTCAAGGCGGAGATTGACAGACATTTGAACTACAAGGGAGTCAAGGGGAATGGGGAGAGAGCGGGAAAGTGGTGTTGAGGCCAAGATTGGATCAGCCATGATCTTATTGAATGGCAGAGCAGGCTCAAGGGGCCGATTGGTCTACTCCTGCTCCTGTTTCTTATGTTCTTATGTTCTTAATGCTTTTTGGGGCACTTTTTACACTTGGATTCTGCAATGGGACAGCAAAGTGGACTTCACTAAGGAGAATTAAATCAAGACACTAATCACACCAAGACATTTGGGTTTATAATCTGACTTTTATCAAGCTAATAAAATCATGTTGAATATATTAGTTTTCAGTATTCCTGCAGCAAGTCCCAATGCCCCTGATCCTTGAAGTCATTCCAAGATGTTGAATAATGAAAGGGATTAAAGCTTTCCCCGATGCCATCCGTTCCCAATTGCCAATTCATGGAAACTAGGGTCATTTCTTTAAATTTTATATTTCTTGGACTTTCCTTCAGAAAGACTTTGTTCCTGATTTTAATCGCTCACCATTGGTGGCTGTGCCTTGTGTGTCTAGGCCCTAAACTCAAGAATTCCCTCCCTAAACCTCTCCGCCTCACTACCTCTCTTTCCTCCTTTAAGACGCTCCTTAAAGTCTACCTCTTTGACCAAGCTTTTGGTCACCTGCCCTAATTTCTTCTTATGTGGCTCGGTGTCAAATTTTTGTCTTATAACACTCCTGTGAAGCGCCTTGGGACGTTTTACTACGTTAAAGGCGCTGTATAAATACAAGTTATTGTTGTTGTTGTTCCAATTTAAACTTGGCCGCATTTTACCATGTATTTAAGTAGCTTTGTTGAATGGTTGGGAAAGAATCTTTTGTTCTTAACCAGAGCAGAAATGTTTAGGGGATTAGATGTGAGAATGGTACCATGAATTTATTTCACACTAGTCAATTTGTGGCACTGTACATCGTGAGTTAAGACCAAGTGCAGTTTTCAGGTGAAGGGGAGTTAGAAAGAAAGACTTGCATTTATATAGCGCTTTCCATGACCACCGGACATCTCAAAGCGCTTTACAGCCAATGAAGTTAGGGGCAATGTTCTTTGTAAGCTGTGCTTTGTTCTGTGTGGCCTGTTTCTTTTAGTGCGCGTTCCCTTTAAATTTACGCACCTGCGCGGTATTTACAATGGAGAAGCCGGCGAGCGGCCTGCGTGGGACTTTTCCCATTACGGCCGCGCAGCTTAGAGGGTACATTGGTTAGGAGATATTTGAACCAGGTGTGTAGACATCAGTCCCCATTTTAAAGTCATACAGTCTATCCTTAGTTCCATATATATCCACATTTACAATGGACACTGCCTATATAAAGTTGTTGTGTTGCAGTGCATCCATTGGAGGGCGTAATTACACCGTGACAAGTTTACATAGGTTTTTTCCATTTTAAATGTGGACATCGACATTTATAATGGAAAAGCGTTGACAGGAACTGCACACGGATGTAAGCTATTTAATATATTAAAGGTTTCTTTCCTTTTGGGCTCATTCTCTGTCAGTTGGTGTTGTTGCCTCACCATTACTTTTGTCTTTAATTTCCTTAGTGTTTGCTATTCATTTAAACTGTCTTTCGGATGAGACATTAAACCGAGGGCCCGTCTGCTCTCTCAGGTGGATGCAAAAGATCCCATGGCATCTATTTCGAAGAAGAGGTCTGCCCGGTGTCCTGGCCAATACTTATCCCTCAACCAACATCACTAAAAACAGATGATCTGGTCATTATCACATTGCTGTTTACGGGAGCTTGCTGTGCGCAAATTGTCTGCCCTGTTTCCTACATTACAACAGTGACTACACTTCAAAAAGTACTGCATTGGCTGTGAAGCGCTTTGGGATGTCCTGAGGTCATGAAAGACGCTATATAAAAGCAAGTCTTTCTTTTTCTTTTTAAGCATTTACTTGTTGTTTATTTAACTTTCAAGTTGGTGTGTTCTGTGTGGGGGCTTGTTTTTAAACTTTCTCTTTGATTCTTCAATAGAGATAACGGGGGCAATTTTAACTTAAGCCACCCGAGATTGGGTGCAACGCTGATTTTACACTCCGCCTGATTTTACTCTCGATTGAAGTCAGAGGAGTAATATCAGGCGGGGTGTAAAACCGGCGTTCCGCCCGATTCCGTGGAATTCCCGCCCGGCGATTTAGGTTAAAGTTACCACCAACCTTGCTACGAAAAAGATGGCCAAAGAAGATGACCCACCTGTCAAGATGAGTTGGTAGCATGTGTTGTCACAAACATCAGGCTGCTCGAGCCTAATGCAGACGGAGCAGATGTTTGGAGCACACGTGAAATAGGGATGAATTTTCATAAAACAGTAATGGTACTCCTATTTTTTAAAACAGCGCAAAAATACTACAACAGTCCACAAACAATTACAACAAACAACAGAAATGTTGACTATGGAGGAAAAGTGTTGTAAATGTATTCAGATTTTTGGTACTCTTCTGTAAAAAGAATACCAAATGTTAGCGTTGTATCAAAATAAGTAGTTAAAATAATGGATCAAGGCGCCCAGCCCAGTTTTAATCCATATAAGACACTGCCTGATTACCAGTTTTGACACTGCCGGCTGGATCAAGCGGAAACTCTGACACAAAGACCTGTTTTGTGTAAGAACTGTCAGAGAAATAGAGTGGAAAGTGGAAGAAGCCAATGTTGCCAAGCAGAAGGTAGCGTGACAGAAGGAGGTCCATTTTGTGTGGCAAAAGTTGGAAAGGTATAAGCATTGTGGGGTGGACTTCTTAGTGCTTCAGAAATGGAGAGGAAAGCCACAGAGATACCATACTGGGACAGGAATGGGCTTGACAGGGTAGGTGCAGAGAGGATGTTTCCCCTCATGGGGGAACCTAGAATTAGGGGGCATAGTTTCAGAATAAGGGGGCGCCCTTTTAAATCGGAAATGAGGAGGAATTCCTTCTCTCAGAGGGTCGTGAACCTTTGGAATTCTCTTCCCCAGAGAGCTGTGGAGGCTGGGTCATTGAATATATTTAAGGTGGAGATAGACAGATTTTTGAACGATAAGGGAGCCAAGGGTTATGGGGAGCGGGCGGGGAAGTGGAGTTGAGGCCAAGATCAGATCAGCCATGATCTCATTGAATGGCGGAGCAGGCTCAAGGGGCCAAATGACCTACTCCTGATCCGACGTCTTATGTCTTTTGGTGATTAACTGTATATCTTAAAAACAGAAAATGCTGGAAACTCTCAAGCATCCGTGGAGTGAGCAAACAAGAGTTATCGTTTCAGGTCGATGGCCTATCATCAGAACTGCATTGATGTGTCTCTCTCCACAGATGCTGCCTGACCTGCTGGGTGTTTCCAGCATTCTCTATTTTTATTTCAGATTTCCAGCATCCGCAGTAATTTTGCTTTTGTGTTAGCTGAATGCTGTTGTCTACCTGCTGCTCGATCTGCATGAACGAACGTGCTCGCTCCTGGCAGCATAACTTCCCGTAGCTTCCCAAAAAAAAAACCACGCTTCTCATTGAATTTTAATCAGTTTCTGAAATTAAACTGTCAGTTAAAATGCTCACCCTAGAATTGGCTCCTGCACCATCACTTTGTCACTATGCAGAAATGTCAAACCCATGGGCCTATACTCATTGGAATTTAGAAGAATGAGAGGTGATCTTATTGAAACATGTAAGATCCTGAGGGGGCTCGACAGGGTAGATGCAGAGAGGATGTTTCCCCTCGTGGGGAAATCTAGAACTCGGGGGCATAGTTTCAGAATAAAGGGTCGCCCTTTTAGAACTGAGATGAGGAGGAATTTCTTTTCTCAGAGGGTCGTAAATCTGTGGAATTCTCTGCCCCAGAGAGCCGTGGAGGCTGGGTCATTAAATACATTTAAGTTGGAGATAGACAGATTTTTGCGAGATAAGGGAGTGAAGGGTTATGGGGAGCGGGCGGGGAGGTGGCTTTGAGCCCAAGATCAGCCATGATCTTATTGAATGGCGGAGCAGGCTCGAGGGGCTAAGTGGCCTATTCCTGCTCCTATTTCTTATGTTCTTATGCTTGGGATTTGCCAAACATTTTTTGACTCCATTTCCCCAAACCTAATCAAATATTTGTTCTGTTAAACAAACTTAATTGTATACCCTGGTGGAGCTGCCTGTTTGTCAGCCTACTCTAAAGATGAAGTATTGTTGGTCTTTGAAAGTAGAGACTCCAGTTCACCTGCCTGGCTGCTAAACAATGACAAATGTTTTCCTGTGTACAGGAAACTTTCGTTTATCCGGCACCCAAATATCTGGAATTCTCGCTTAACCGGCAAAAATCAGGTAAGTTTTATTGTACAGACAAGACCCCGATTCTGACCTTTCGCCCCCACGAAAGGGGGGTCAACGTTCTTCCGACTCGGACCTGTCGCCGCCACGGAGGAAAAAGCCGGAGTCTCGTTTACTTTCCCTCTCCGGGTCCCAATTGTTAAGGCTGTGGCCGTGTACGGGGCTCTCGTACCTTGGTAAGTATACCTCTCTGTAATCCGGCACTTTCGATCAACCGGCACCACGCCGGTCCCGTCGGTGCCGGATAAGCGAAAGTTTCCTGTACTTGGATTTGGATGCCTGTGTTATGTGATTTGTATGCATGGGCCCAGTCCTGCTTTATACCTCGTTCCAGCACCGTAGGAAACAAAACAAACACCTACAATCGGGACTGACAGTGATTATGTTGTTAGTGATGAGTGAAAGTCCTGGGGATATCGAGGGTGAGATATGATAGCTGCCTCATCTAAACTGATGGTACAGTCCAGTGGTTATGGAATGCCTTAGGTTGGTTACTCATGACCTCATATTAGAACAGCGGCAAAGTTTTAAAAAGAAAGCCAGAGAAATATAAACGTTGACAGCATGGAAGGAGGTCACGCAGCCCATCGTGTTTGTACCAGCTTGCTGTTGGAGCAATCCGAAACTAATCTCACTGCCCTGCTCCCTCCCCAAAGCCGTGTATCTTTCCCTGCCTCAAAATTCATCCAATTTTCAAAATGACCCCCCTTTAGTGCATAATCTAGGCTTAGAATTACGGTGCAATATTGAGTGTCCATCAGATGAGAACTTAAATTAAAGCCTTTCCTGCTTATTCAAAGCTGTACTTGAATATATAGCGCCCTGGTGAAACCACACCTGGAGTATTGTGTACAGTTTTGGTCTCCTTACCTAAGGAAGGATATACTTCCCATGGAGGGAGTGCAACGAAGGTTCACCAGACTGATTCCTGGGATGGGGGGATTGTCCTATGAGGAGAGATTGAGTAGACTAGGCCTATATTCCATAGAGTTTAGAAGAATGAGAGGTGATCTCATTGAAACATACAAAATTCTTACAGGGTTTGACAGGGTAGATGCAGGGAGGATGTTTCCCCTGGCTGGGGAGTCTAGATTGAGAGGTCGCACAACACCAGGTTATAGTCCAACAGTTTTAATTGAAATCACAAGCTTTCGGAGCTATCGATTGCCCCTTCCTGAGGAAGGGGCAATCGATAGCTCCGAAAGCTTGTGATTTCAAATAAAACTGTTGGACTATAACCTGGTGTTGTGCGACCTCTCAATTTTGTCCACCCCAGTCCAACACCGGCATCTCCGCATCATGGGGAGTCTAGAACCAGGGGTCACAGTCTCAGAATAAGGGGTTGGCCATTTAGGACTGAGATGAGGAGAAATTTCTTCACTCAGAGGGTGGTGATTCTTTGGAATTCTCTACCACAGAGGGCTGTGGAGGCTCAGTCATTGAGTATATTCAAGACAGAGATCGATAGATTTTTGAATATTAAGGGAATGAAGGGATATGGGGATAGTTCAGGAAAGTGGAGTTGAGCTAGAAGATCAGCCATGATCTTATTGAATGGCGGAGTAGGCTCGAAGGGCCAAATGGCCTACTCCTGCTCCTATTTCTTATGTTCTTATGTTCTAATAGAAATAAAGAGTTGTCCTGGTGTCATGGCCAGCATTTATCTCTCAACCAATACCACCAAAAACAGAATCACTTTGCTGTTTAGGAATCATCACTGTTGTAGAATGGCAGTTGTACTTGTCTACAATAATTACCGCATCCCAAAATGAATTCATTATATGAAGGCACTACTCAACCAACTATCATTTCATTATTTCACATAGATTCACTTTGTAATGGCTTGGGGACCAAACATCAAATGTTATTAAAGAACCTAAGTCAAAACCCATATTACAGGCTACCAATAAGGTAGAAAGGGGTAAAATAGATCATGACCAAGGGGTAATGTTTAGGCGACACCAACATTTAGGGCGCGATCTTGCCAGCCCTGGGGAGGCGGGTTTGGAGGCGGGACTGCCGGGAAAATGGCAGAATCTGGGGGCGGGTGCCCATCCCACCCCCAACCCGCCTCCGTGCCATCTTCCCAGGAGGCGGGTAGCCGACCCACTCCGGGTCCTGTCTCCTTGGAGGTGGGAAGGGGAATAGTGCCACTTATCTGCCTGTTAACAGGTAGTTAACAGGCAGATAAGAGGATTATCCCCATTTTCCCCACACAAGTGCGGGCTTCCCGATGGCTCCGAACCCCGCCAGTGTCACCGAGGCGAGCAGTGGGTCTGCGGGGGTCGGAGGGGCGCTGTGAAGGTAAGTGATGGGTGGAAGTGTGGAGAGGTGAGTATGTGAGGTAAGTGGAAAGTGTTAGTAAAAGTGTACTTACCTTTGTTTCTTCCTGCAGGCTTCAAGAGTTGGAGAGGGGGAGAGTCTCGCACCTCCGTGGCAGAGATGACAAATGGCCGCTGCATACTCCAATGCAGCAACCATCTAATTTCTGCAAAAGAAAGAGCTTTGATGAGGTCTTGAATTCAAGAACTCATCAAACTACATAGAATGTCAGTGTTTGACAGCTTCACAGAGCTGTCAAACGATGACAATTCATCTGTCAAAACTTTTTGACAGATGAAACGTCATACGTTGACGTTCTCTGTAACCAGCTTCCCCTTAATTGGCCTGCTAAGCCCGCTGGGCGGGCTTAACAAGGTCAATCATGGGAAAATAGCGTGGGTTGGCTAGAAGTTGATGGAGGCGGGACTGAAACCCGACAAGTGGGAGTCCCACCTCCAAAAGCTCCCCATTGGCAAAATCCAGCCCTTAGTTTCAAAAGCCTGTATGTTGTAGGAGGAGGTGAGGTACCTAACCGCGTTGTTAGAAGATCATCTCCATCTGTGGGAGCAGCATTCAAGTCTTGAGTGGATTTGAGAATTACAGTGCGTTGAAACGTGAGGGCAAAAGAAGTGCTTTGCTTTTTGGAGGCAGCTTCTCCACTGGAAGAAATGTTCGAGTTCCATCCAGAATAAAACAGCAAAGCCAAGAATGTCAGATAATTAAGCGCTAAAGTTGGAGTCATCAAACATAAGAGGTAGTATAGACCCTTTACAGCCTTCTGGACTCAACATAGAGTTCAACAATTTCAGACCATAACCTCTGCCCCTATCTTTTATTCCATTTATTTATTTTTTCTCTCTCCCACATGGCAGCCCTCTTTCATTCTGCCATCGCCATTTACACTTCATCTAGAGCCATCTTTTGTTTCTTAACTAGTCCCATCACCATCTCCTTTTGCCTTGCACCATCATTCCTTTTGTCTCTTAATCTCTCCTGCCTTCCAGCCTATCAGAGACCTTCCCTTTTGTTCTTTCCTCCCCTCCCCCCTTTCCCTGCCCCTGCACTTGCTTAAAAACCTGTTCCATCTCCAGCTTCTTCCAGTTCTGACGAAGGCTCATCGACCTGAAACGTTAACTCTGTTTCTCTCTTCACAGATGCTTCCTGACCTGCTGAGTGTTTCCAGCATTTTCTGTTTTTATTTCAGATTTCCAGCATCCGCAGTATTTTGCTTTTGTAGTATAGACTGTGTTGTACATTTGGCCTTTAGCAGATTGAGAGATGTGGTAGGAGAGTGCTATTTAATAGATCTGGAATGGATCTTGCTGCCAACCCTGAGGTGAAGGACACTGATGGTGAACTTCTGGACAGCCAGCTGTGATATTTCAACTGATTGATATTCAATCCCATCTCACAGAAAATGAAATTCATCCTTCACCTGTATCTTGTTTAGTGCTGTAAAGCTGCTCCACTTTGTTCATTATCGCTTAACTCTCAATAAAAAATGAATGCCCACCAAATATTAAACAGGGCATTCAGATGTGTTCCCCGAGAACACATAATGCAGATAGGTAGGTCTGTAGCTGGACTTGGGTAATATAGGGCCGGGCTGGGGGCAAATGTGAACGGATGATAGAATCGCTGAGAAGTAGGCACAATAAATCAATGCACTTTCTAAAATAAAACACATTGTACTTCTTAGTCACTTGACTGACGACAACTGTATGTCCTTGCCTTTCCAGGTGTTGTGATAAATGGAACGATGACTATTTGTGATAAATGTCCAGGAATTACACTAAAATTGAAAAGGCTGCTTGTCAGAGTAGACTGCATGCAGCCTATCAGTCAACTGGTTGGCAATATAGGACAGATCAATTGCCATTAGGTCATGGAAGGCCTAGAGTTTACACCCATCATTTAACTGTTACAGTACCGACGAGGAAATATAAATGAATGAAAGACTTGCATTTATATAGCGCCTTTCACAACCTCAAGACGTCCCAAAGCATTTTACAGCCAATGAAGTACTTCTGAAGTGTAGTGTAGTCACTGTTGTAATGTGGGAAACGCGGCAGCCAATTCACACGCAGCAAGATCCCACTAACAGCAATATGATAATGACATACAATCTGTATTTTTTTTGTGATGTTGATTGAGGGATAGATGTTGGCTAGAAACACCGAGGAGAACTCCCCTGCTCTTCTTCAAAACAGTGCCATTTGTGTCCACCTGAGAGAGCGGGCGGGGCCTCGGTTTGACGTCCCATCCGAAAGACGGCACCTCCGACAGTGCAGCACTCCTTCAGCACTGCACTGGGAGTGTCAGCCTGGATTTTTGTGCTCAAGTCTCTGGAGTGAGAGTGGGGTGGGGAATTAATACGGCAAGCGACCAGAAGCTCAGGGTCACACGCTGGCGGACTGAGCACTTCATTGTTATTTGCATATTTGTTTCTAATTAATTCTGATTGTTAATGAAGAGTGTGCATTCGATGTCGTGAAAACGAGGGACTCTGAACGGACTGGAAAACAGTTCCAATTCATGAATATTTCAGTGCTATGGAAAGAACCTACAAAGACTATCAGGATGACTTTGTTTCACCAATTTGGTTTGAGGCTCAGTCCTTACGGCTTGCGTGCTCTACAGTGACGCTGCTGGACAATAGAGGAACTGCAGCAGGACGGGATAAGTCGTTCAGTTGCAATTCTCAGACTGACCAGGAATGTTGCTGTAGGTCAGATATTGTGACAGGGATGGGCTCTGATGATGAAAAAAAGACAACCCAGCAGGAAATCATAAGTAGGCAAGAATAAGGGAAACAAAAAAATAGAGGGAAAAAAATGGGGAAGAATATTTAAACAGTTAAGGACGAGTTTAAAAATAATTAAAATACCATCTCATTTACATTACCTCCTGTCCTCTCTTTTTCTATTTTATATATGTTCTCAGTCTTTAAATCCTGCAACAGGAGACTGCCCATTTTCAACAGTTTGTTTAGTTACCTTGTATTTGTAAATTTTGCTTCATTTTTATTCTTATTCTCTCTTTTGAAATCTTCGTCATCTACCGCCCCTCCAAGCTCCAACCCCATATCCCCCCTATTTTCCTCCCTCAGTCTCTGCACTGAGATTCTCCTCATATTCGATGATTTCAATCTCCATCTCAGCTCCCATTTCCCTCTCTCCTCCGAATCCACTGCCCACCTGTCCTACGTAAATCTCTCCCTCCGTATAAACTCTCTTACTCATATTCATGGCCGCCCCTCGCAACATTGTCATATCGGCTGGCCTCTCCACTCCCATGGACTCAATCACAAATAAGGCCATCTCCAACAATTTCCATGTATTTTCCTTCACCATCTACATCACTCCACCCTCTTCCAATCCCAATTCCTTCTGTGTCTACCATCAGAACAAAAAAACTCGCACCAAGTCACTGCCAACTGCACTTTCAAACTCCCAACCACCTCCATTTGCAATCATGTTTCTGCAGCCATCGATTTCCTCAATGACTCCATCATCTCCACTTTAGATGCCCTTGTGCCCAACAAAAGCTTTACTCTCTCCCATTCTGGTCATTCCCCCATGGTATGGCCCATCTTCGCTCGCTCAAGTTTGAGGGGTGCACACTTGAGTGAATCTGATGCACAACTGGCTGAGCCATCCATCACGAGGTCTAGCTTGATCACATTGATCATTATTGGGCATCGCGCTCCTCTGCCGAAAGCTGTCCACTACTCCACGATCATCGTGGGAGAGCAAAGATAATCACTGACTTCTTTTCTCCACTATCAATCGTACCGTAAACCCCCCCTCCCCTGCCCCTTCCCCCTTCAGCTCCAACAACAAATGTGAAGCGATCATCGACTGCTTTGTCACCAAGATTAGGGACGTTTGTTGATGGTACCTCTATTGCTTCCTCCCCTTCCCCTTTCTCACCAAGCTAAAACTTCCCCCAGGCTCCCCTCTGCCATAGCCCTGAACACACATCTCTCTCTCTAGCTTCTCTCCCATCCCCCCTTATGCCCTCTCCGAGCATGTGTCCATGTGACTCACCTCCTTCTCCCTTGACCCCATTCCCACTAAACTCCTACCACCCAACTTCTCTTCCTGCCCCCACACTAGCTGACATTTTAAATAGTTCTCTCTCCTCAGGAACGGTCACTCTCCCTTTCAAATCTGCTGTCATTATCCTCAACCACTTTATCCTTGCTAACTACCATCCCATCTCTAACGAAAGGTCATCAACCTGAAACGTTAACTCTGTTTCTCTCTTTACAGATGCTGCCTGACTTGCTGAGTATTTCCAGCATTTTCTGTTTTCACCCCATCTCTTACCACTTTTTCCTTTGCAAAGTTCTTGAACATGTTCTTGCCTCCTAAACGTGTTCCTATCTTTCCTGCAACTCTTTATTTGGATATCTATAATCAAGTTTACACCCCTCCCCTAGCTCCAAACTGGCCCGAATCAAGATTACGAACAACATTGTCTATCACGATGACCATCATGCATTAGCCCTCCTTGTTCTCCTTAATATCTCTGCAACCTTTGACATGGTTGACCACATTAACCTCCTCCAACACCTATCTTCTGTTAACCCGCTCAGTGGGACTGCCCTCACTTGGTTCCACTCTTACCTATCCAATCATAGCCAGAGCATCCCCTGCAATGGCTTCACTTCCTGCCCCCCCAGCACCATTGCCTCCAAATTCCCCCACAGATCCCCCTCCAAATTCCCCTTCATCCCCTTCTCTTCCTCATTTACATGATGTCTCTTGGTGACATTATTCACTGGCATTTACACTTAAGACGCCATCTATCTCTCTTGATCCCTCCAGTGTTGTCAGACTGCTTTCCGACATCCAGTCTTGGATGAGCTACGATTCCTTCCAGTTAAACTTTGGGTAGACCAAATCATCGTCTTCGCCCCCACCATAAACTCCCTACCTTTGCCGTCGATTCCATCTCCCTCCCTGGCTGTTGCCTCAGGCTGAACCAGACAGCTAACAACCTTGACATCCTATTTAACCCCCAGTTGAGCTTCCAACCTCATAGCCACTCCATCACAAAGATTGCATACTTCCACCTCCATTTTATCCCCCACCCCTGCTCCTACCACAGCCAATCTGCCACTGAAATCCTCATCCGTGCTTTTGTCATCTCCAGACTTGACTATTCCAATGCATTCCTGACTGGGATCTCATTCACTATGCTCCATAAACTTCAACTCATCCAAAACTCTGCTGGCCATATCGTATTCTGTACCAGGTCCCGCTCGCCCATCATCCCTGTCCTTGCAGACCTATATTGGCTCCCAAATTCCCTATGCGGCACTTTTGAAATTCTCAACCTCATGTTTAAAGACCTTCATCCCTTCATGCCTTCGCCCCTCCCTAGCTCTGTAACCTCCTATAGCCCAACAACCAACCTCTCCACCGAATCCTGCATTCCACTGACACTGGCCTCCTGGGCATCCTGCCCTTCCTTCACCTCACCACTGATGGCTTTGCTTTCTGCCACTTGAGACCTATGTTCTGGAATTCCCTCCATAAATCCCTTCACCTCCCCTCGCCTCTTAAGACCCTCTTCAAAACCTACCACTTTGGCCAAGATTTTGGTCAGTCCTCCTAATATAGAGTCATAGAGTTATACAGCACAGAAAGAGGCCCTTCGGCCCATCGTGTCCACGCCGGCCATCAAGCCCTGTCTATTCTAATCCCATTTTCCAGCACTTGGTCCGTAGCCTTATATGCTATGGCGTTTCAAGTGCTCATCTAAATGCTTCTTGAATGTTGTGAGGGTTCCTGCCTCTACCACCCATTCAGGCAGTGAGTTCCAGATTCCAACCACCCTCTGGGTGAAAAAGTTTTTCCTCAAATCCCCTCTAAACCTCCTGCCCCTTACCTTGAAACTATGCTCCCTGGTTATTGACCCCTCTACTAAGGGGAAAAGTTCCTTGTTATCTACCCTATCTATGCCCCTCATAATTTTGTACACCTCAATCAGGTCCCCGCTCAGCCTTCTCTGCTCTAAGGAAAACAACCCCAGCCTGCCCAGTCTCTCTTCATAACTGAAGCGCTCCAGCCCAGATAACATCCTGGTGAATCTCCTCTGCACCCTCTCCAATGCAATCACATCCTTCCTATAGTGTGGCAACCAGAACTGCACACAGTATTCCAGCTGTGGCCTAACTAGCATTTTGTACAGCTCCATCATAACCTCCCTGCTCTTATATTCTATGCCTCGGCTAATGAAGGCAAGTATCCCATATGCCTTTTTAACCACCTTATCTACCTGCCCTGCTGCCTTCAGAGATCTATGTACATGCACACCAAGGTCCCTCTGATCCTCTGTCCTTCCTAGGATCCTACCATTCATTGTGTATTCCCTTGCCTTGTTAGTCCTCCCAAAATGCATCACCTCACACTTTTCAGGGTTAAATTCCATTTGCCACTGTTCTGCCCATCTAACCAACCCGTCTATATCGTCCTGTAGCCTGAGGCTTCCCTCCTCGCTATTTACCACTCCACCAATTTTCGTGTCATCTGCGAACTTACTGATCATACCTCCTACGCTCATATCTAAATCATTAATGTACACTACAAACAGCAAAGGACCCAGCACCGATCCCTGCGGTACACCACTGGACACAGGCTTCCAGTCACAAAAACAACCTTCGACCATCACCCTCTGCCTTCTACCACTAAGCTAATTTTGGATCCAATGTGCCACATTGCCCTGGATCTCGTGGGCTCTTACCTTCTTGACCAGTCTCCCATGTGGGACTTTGTCAAAAGCCTTACTGAAGTCCATGTAGACTACATCAACTGCACTACCCTCATCCACACACCTAGTCACCCCCTCGAAAAATTCAATCAAATTGGTCAGACATGATCTCCCCCTGACAAAGCCATGCTGACTATCCTTGATTAATCCTTGCCTCTCCAAGTGGAGATTAATTCTGTCCCTCAGAATTTTTTCCAATAATTTCCCTACCATTGATGTTCGGCTCACTGGCCTGTAATTCCCTGGTTTATCCCTACTACCCTTCTTAAATAATGGTACTACGTTAGCTGTTTTCCAGTCCTCTGGCACCTCCCCTATGGCCAGAGAGGTTCTGAAAATTTGTGTCAGAGCCCCTGCAATCTCCTCCCTTGCCTCACACAGCAGCCTGGGATACGTCTCGTCTGGGCCTGGGGATTTATCCACTTTTAAGCCCACTAAAACCTCTAGTACCTCCTCCCTCTCAATACTAATTTGTTCAAGTATATCACAATCCCCCTGCCTGATTTCTATGCCTACATCATCCTTCTCCATCGTGAACACAGATGCAAAATATTCATTTAAAACCTCACCTACATCTTCCGGCTCTACACACAGATTGCCATTTTGGTCCCTAATGGGCCCTACTCTTTCCCTGGTTATCCGCTTGCCCTTAATATACTTATAAAACACCTTGGGATTTTCCTTTATTTTGCCCGCCAGTGTTTTTTCATGCCCCCTCTTTTTCTCCTAATTTCTTTTTTAAGTACCCCCCTGCAGTTTCTATACTCCTCTAGGGCTTCCACTGTTTTTAGTCCTTTGTATCTACCAAAAGCCTCCCTTTTCTTCCTAATCCATTCTTGTATATCCCTTGACATCCAGGGTTCCCTGGGCTTGTTGGTCCCACCCTTGACCTTTACGTCTCCTTGACCTTGACCTCTCCTTCTTTGGCTCGGCATCCATTGTTGATGAAGCTTTTGTGATGTGCTTTGTGACGTTTTTCTCGGCTAAAACCACTTTACAAATGCACGTTGTTGTTGCTATAATAGATAGCAATTTGTTCTGGTTTTTGTTCAAATTTAAGCTCCTGTTCCCAGGAACAAATCTAGAGACAGGAATGGAGTTCTTTTAGTTGAATTCTTAACTTTTGCAATAGAGGCCAGGATGTCACTCTTACCTGTTGCTTTATGTTGTCACTCAGATCTTTCCAGTGGAGAACAGTCAATATTTCTCATTTAATAAGATATTGGGCCAGAAATTCGGCTCTTGTCGGGTGAGTACGCGCTGTGTACTCACCCGTAAGGCCACCTGAAGTGCCGGTTTCCTGCATGCACTGAGCATGCGCGGAAAACCGGAACTTCTGTTCCCCTGAAGGGAGGAGTTCGGAAGTCGAATGCGTGCGCGGGAAAGGCTGTGCGCACGCAGCGAACTTCGTTTTTTTTTTCAGGTTTCTCCGGGAGGGTAAGTATGGAGAAGCTGCACATTTAAAAAGGAGGCGCAAGGCCTGTTTTTAACAAGGTAAGTTAATTAATTACAATTTAAACATTTTTTCACAGATTTATCTTTTTTACATACTTTAAAGAAAGGTGAGTTTATTTTTAGCACCGTTAAAAAGTTTAATTAATTTTTTCAAAAATTTAAATTTTTGTTTAAAGTAGTTAATTTATGTAACTTATAGTTATTTTAAAAAATGTGATGGTTTTTTTTAAATGTATTTGAAGTTTTAGTGTGGTTTTGGGGCCAATCTCTATTCATAGATTCCTGTCAAATCTATGAATGAAAATTCCCTGCTAGGATTGGCTCTCCATGGCCCATGTGATCCCAGGGGACGCTTCGAACTAACTGTGCCCCTGGGATACGTAAGCACTGCGCGCCGGCAGCTGCAGGAGACCCAGGACCCGACTTCCTCGTGGGCCCGAAGCACAACGGCAGGCGCGGTAGGTAAGTATGCGCGCGATGCTTGCACCCGCAGGAAGCCGGAGAGCCGAATTTCTGGCCCATGGTGTTGGCAAACTGCAACGATCCACAGGCTCAGTATCTTTCCTTAGGCTAAAGATCAGGACAAGTACAACCTGCAGCTGAGAGGTTGGGTGGAGAGCAAGTAATACAGCAAAAGCGTTATGAAGAAATAGACTGAATCTGACAAAGAGATCAGCACCAAAGACCTGTAACATGACAAAAAGAGGAAATATAGCAGAATTGAGGAGTAGGCAGTGAGAAGGGAACATAGGGACATGGAAACAGGAGGAGGCCATTCAGCCCCTCGTGCCTGCTCTGCCATTCAATGAGATCATGGCTGATCTGTGACCTAACTCCATATACCTGCCTTTGACCCATATCCCTTAATACCTTTGGTTAACAAATATCTATCAATCTCAGATTTAAAATTAACAATTGATCTAGCATCAATTGCCATTTGCGGAAGAGAGTTCCAACTTCTATCACCCTTTGTGTGTAGAAGTGTTTCCTAATGTCACTCCTGAAAGGTCTGGCTCTAATTTTTAGACTATGCCCCCTAGTCCTAGAATCCCCAATCAGCGGAAATAGTTTCTCTCTATCTACCCTATCAGTTCCCCTTAATATCTTGAAAACTTCGATCAAATCACCCCTTAACCTTCTAAATTCCAGGGAACACAACCCTAGTTTGTGTAATCTCGCCTCGTAACTTAACCCTTGAAGTCCAGGTATCATTCTGGTAAACCTACGCTGCACTCCGTCCAAGGCCAGTATATCCTTCCTAAGGTGTGGCGCCCAGAACTGCTCACAGTGCTCCAGGTTTGGAGATGAGAACAGGTGGGGAGCATTACTGAGTAACATAGAGACAGGACTCCTTTGTCTCATTTACTGTTTTTCTATTTACTATACTGCCCAGTCAAACAACAGTTTTACCATCATTCTCCTGTCATAAGCGTTCAACACTTTAATCTGACTTTCCCTTACAGATTCGATTGCTAAATTGATAATATTTTGATGAACTACTGATGAAGACTAGGCATAACTTGTCAACGCATCCTGAAAGTGATAATTAAGAAATAAAATTGCAGTAACCACCGAACACTAACCCTGTAGCTCACCTGTGCGACACATTACAAAGCATGTTGGAACTGTCTTTAGCCTGCGACGTCCTTTTTATTCTCTGGAAAGGAGAAGGCTGAGGGATGACCTAAATAGAGCTCTTTAAGATAAAGAAAGGGTAGACGTAGAGAAGATGTTTCCACTTGTGAGGGAGACCAAAACTAGGAGTCATAAATATAAGATCATTACCGATAAATAATTCAGGAGAAACCTCTTTGCCCAGAGAGTGGTGAGAATGTGGAACTCGCTACCACAGGGAGTGGTTGAGGTGAATAGCATAGATGCATTTAAGGGGAAGCTAGATGAGGGAGAAAGGAACAGAAAGTTATGCTGATAGGGTGAGATGAAGTAAGGTGGGAGGAGGCTCGTGTGGAGCATAAACGCCGGCATAGACCTGTTGGGCCGAATGGCCTGTTTCTGTGCTGTAAACTAACTCGTTGTAATGAGCAACATTGGACTTCAAAGTGGTGGGATGGTAGAACTGAAAACCATTTAAGATACAGTCGGATATTGTGTTTGGAGCAGTTATTCTAGATGATGAAGTAGGATGGATTAAATTACTTCCTTACCCTTATTTAACTTGTGGGGGAAAAAACAACAATGATGCTGGGACAAATCCACTGAAACGTCTCGATGTTGGAGTAGAACATTGACACACTAAGGTTTACTATCTGGTGTATCACAATATGATTTTTGAGTTTATAAATCCAGAGGCAGTGTGAGTACAAATATGCTGTATCTAAAAGTACTGATTTTTATTTTCCTTGGCAGCACACAGTTAGAGCATTAAAATCTATTTCTGGCAGCATCTCATTTTGGCGCACTGTAGTCCTGGGCGTAATTAACTGGTAAGATGCAGCATAAATGCTGAGGCCACTGTCTCCCAGATAGGAAAAAAAAGCCAAGATCGCTTATAAGCAATCATTATTGGGCCAGATTTGTGCAGGAGTTGGGCATTTCTCAGCGGGCCCCGAATAAATTTTGCCCTGTAAGCGAGGGCAGCAGGACATCTGGGACCTTAGTGAGTCTATCTACTTAATCAATGAGATTTAAGGTTTGAGAAGGAAATAGAGCAACAGCGGAGATGGAAATAGGATGAATTAGAGTCAAGTCAGGTACAGAGAGAAATAAAGAGAGAGAATGAAAGATCGAATTAAGAGAGAGACAAAAAGGAAATGCAAGAAAAGAATAATAAGATTTTAAAAATCTCTAACAACAATTTACTACCTGCAGGAATGAGACTCCACAGTTTTAATTTTTCCTTTTCTGGGCCGGAGAGATTGATTGGCATTGCAGGCATATTATAAAGGTACTTACACTGATACAGTGCTAACATTTTGAGGCACATTTAATTAGCAATGAATACGCAAATGCAGCAACTTTATGAAACTCACGGGGAGGTTGAGGGCGAGATCCCATTTTTGCGAGGCTGGCGGTGGAGCAGCGCAAATCGTCCAGCAACTTGTGGTGATTCGCAATACATGGGGTATCTCGTCTTGCCACAAGTTGCTGGACGATTTACGCACCAATAACAGCGAGCACCATTAAACTTCCTGTTATCTGTGTCAGTGTCAGCTGTGGCTCAGTGGGTAGCACCCTCGCCTCTGAGTCAGAAGGTTGTGAGGTTCAAGTCCCACTCCAGGGACTTTAGCACATAAAGCTAGGCTGAAACTCCAGTGCAGTACCGAGGGAGCGCTGCACTGTCGGAGGTGCTGTCTTACGGATGAGACGTTAAACCGAGGCCCCGTCTGCTCTCAGGTGGACGTGAAAGATCTCATGGCACTATTTTGAAGAAGAGCAGGGGAGTTATCCCCGGTGTCCTGGACAATATTTATCCCTCAACCAACATAACAAAAACAGATGATCTGGTCATTATCACATTGCTGTTTGTGGGAGTTTGCTGAGCGCAAATTGGCTGCCGCATTTCCCACATTACAACAGTGACTCCACTTCAAAAGTACTTAATTGGCTGTAAAGCCCTTTGAGACGTCCGGTGGTCGTGAAAGGCGCTATATAAATGCAAGTCTTTTGTTTAATCTTGCCAATAAAATCTGGGCCAATATTTTTTTTTCCCTCAATGCTACACAGCTCTGCAGAGGACTGTGTGGTAAGCTGGTCAGGGTCAATGCATCAGTGACAACTTAACATTGCATGAATGTCACTGGTCTCTTCATCACAGCATACTGCAAGTTAGTAGGGGAAGGGGTGAAGAGGAGCTTGGGGGCATTTAATTGCACCTCAAGTCCAACAGAATGAATATTTCCTGTATTACATTTTTACATTTGAATATCTAGCTTTTTAGCAAATAAACAACATAACTGTAGATTTGAGGCATTAAACTTGCTGCTGTTGGTATTTTCAGTGCAAATATTGACAGTAGCTGAAGAATAAAAGGCAAACTATTGACTACATATTTGCAGGCCTAATAATCCAGAGAACTTGAGTTCAAGTCCCACCACGGCAGTTTGAGAATGTGAATTCATTAATTTAAAAAAAAAACTGGGAATAGAAAGCCGGTCTCAATAAAAGTGACCAAGAAGCTGTCGGATTGTCGTAACAATCCATCCGCTTCGCTAATCTCCATTAGGGAAGGGAACCCGCTGTCCTTACCCGGTCTGGCCTATACATGACTCCAGTCCCATTTCAATGCGGTTGACCCTTAGCAGCTATACGAAGCCCTGGTTAGACCACATCTGGAGTGCTGTGAGCAGTTCTGGGCACCACATCTTCGGAAGGATATACTGGCCTTGGAGGGAGTGCAGCGTAGGTTTACCAGAATGATACCCGGACTTCAAGGGTTAAGAGTCCAGAGCCAGACCTTTCAGGAGTGAAATTAGGAAACACTTCTACACACAAAGGGTGGGAGAAGTTTGGAACTCTCTTCCGCAAATGGCAATTGAAGCTAGGTCAATTGTTAATTTTAAATCTGAGATTGATAGATTTTTGTTAACCAAAGGTATTAAGGGATATGGGCCAAAGGCGGGTGTATGGAGTTAGGTCACAGATCAGCCATGATCTTATTAAATGGCAGGACAGGCTTGAGGGGCTCAATGGCCTCCTCCTGTTCCCATATTCCTATGTTCCTATGTTCTCTCTGAATTGGCCTAGCAAGCTGATCAGTTGTATTAAGCTGCTTCTCAGGGCAATTAGGGATGGACAATAAATGCCGGCCTTGCCAGCGACGCCCACATCCCGAGAATGAATAAGAAGTGACTGAAAGTGAGTAATGCCATTTAATGCTGATAGCCAAGGCCTTATTTACTCACACCAGGTCACTTTGGTTACCCATCACTTCATAGATTAACTTGCAGCTCGAATGCTGCAGTCAATATTTATTTATGTACATGTATAAACACACTTTCATTTTAGAAAACTTCAAACTGGGGGAACAAGGACGAACAGGAACGGAAGTCCTAAAGAATAGAAACATAGAAACATAGAAACATAGAAAATAGGTGAAGGAGTAGACCATTCGGTCCTTCGAGCCTGCACCGCCATTCAATGCGTTCATGGCTGAACATGCTAACTCAGTACCCCATTCCTGCTTTCTCGCCATACCCCTTGATCCCCCTAGTTGTGAGTGTTATATCTAACTCCCTTTTGAATATATTTAGCGAACTGGCCTCAACAACCTTCTGTGGAAGAGAATTCCATAGATTCACCACTCTCTGGGTGAAGAAGTTCCTCCTCAGCTCAGTCTTAAATGGCTTCCCCTTAATCCTTAGACTGTGACCCCTGGTTCTAGTTTTCCCTAACATTGGGAACATTCTGCCCGCATCTAATTTGTCTAAACCAGTCAGGATTTTAAATGTCTCTATAAGATCCCCCCTCATTCTTCTGAACTCCAGAGGATACAAGTTCAGTTGACCCAATCTTTCTTGATATGTCAGTCCGGCCATCCCAGGAATCAATCTAGTGAACCTTCGCTGCACTCCCTCAATAGCAAGAATGTCCTTCCTTAAGTTAGGAGACCAAAACTGCGCACAATACTCCAGGTGTGGCCTCACCAAGGCCCTGTACAACTGCAGCTTCACCTCCCTACTCCTGTACTCAAATCCACTTGCTATGAAGGCCATCATTCCGTTTGCTTTCTTGACTGCCTGCTGCACTTGCATTCCCACCTTCAGTGACTGATGTACCATGACGCCCAGGTCTCGTTGCACCTCCCCTTTCCCTAATCTGCCACCATTCAGGTAATAGTCCGCCTCTCTATTTTTACCATCAAAGTGGATAACCTCACATTTATCCACATTGTACTTCATCTGCCATACATTTGCCCATTCACCCAACCTGTCCAAGTCACTCTGTAGCCTCCTAGCATCCTCCTCATTGTTCACACTGCCTCCCAATTTAGTGTCATCCGCAAATTTGGAGATATTACATTTAATACAGATTCTGCATCTCCTGACTCTCGTAAGCATTAATTAATGGTGGGGCTGTGCTCCAGAATTGAAGTCAGTAACACAGTGTAGCAGCTCATCCTTGATGCATGGCGCTATGCCACGCGACAACATCTTGGGAAAACCTTTTTATTATTGGCTGTGCACAGGCTGTTTTCTGATGCCTGTGGTCAGCTGTCTGTGTTGCTTTGCCCTGCGATATCATTCATTGCAGACTCTAACTAACAGTCAATTAGGGTGAAATAGTAAAGACCATCTTTTTCCTTCTGTACTGGCTTTTTCAACAATTACAATATTTCCCACATTACAACAGTGACCACACTTCAACAGTACATCATTGGTTGTTAAGGGCTTTGGGATGTCCTGAGGTCATAAAAGGCGCTATATAAATGCAAGCTCATTCTTTCTTTCTTTCATTTTTTCTTTCTTTCTTTATTTCTTTATTTCTTTTGTTCTTTCTCTTCCTTTTTTCTCTTCCTTTCGCTTTGTTTTCTTTTTCTTTCTCTTTCTGTCTTTCTTTCTTTCTCTATTTTTTTCTTCACTTCCTGTTAAGTGTAAATCTTACTTCCTGTAACACTTTTCCCATCAGACTTTGTTGACAATGCCCCTACTATGTAAACAGCGGATCCTCCAACTCACAGTGAGCAACGCCATAATTAGATCTGCTGACAATAAATTAACAGTCTTACTTATATGGCACAACTCCTGTAAGTGTCACACTTACTTGCTGTAACACGTTCCCTGTCACCCTTTGTCAATACCCCTGTTGTTATAAAACAGAATAACCTCCAACTCACTGTGAGTAGTGCCTCAGGAGATCTATCGGTTTTACATAAAACACTTGTTCCTGTAATGCTCAAGGTTTCTTACTTCCTCATTACTGGGAGGAATTATGCTAAACACCTTTGTTATATGTCTTCTGCCATAGCGTTGTTATAGAGAGTCTGCTGCACACACACACAGATAAAACATGCACATAGGTTAGAGTTGTCGGGATCCGGAACGCTCGACCTGAAAAGGTAGTGGAAGCTGATTCCATCAATAATTTTAAAAGGGAGTTGGACGGGTTCTGGAGGATGAGGAACTTACGGACAAAAAGCGGGGGGTGTGGGACTGAGCACGACTGCTCTTTCAAAGAGCCGGCACAGGCACGATGGGCCAAATGGTCTGCTTCTGTGCTATAAGTTTCTCTGATTCTATGGGGGTGATTTTATCAATGTGGACGTGATGGAGGCTGGTTGTCGGGTTTCAGTCCCGCCTCCATCGACATCCGGCCAACCCACGCTATTTTCCCTTGATTGACCTTGTTAAGCCCGCCCAGCGGGCTTAGCAGGCCAATTAAGGGAAAGACGGTGACAGAGAACGTCAGCGTATGACGTTTCATCTGTCAAAAAATTTTGACAGATAAATTGTCATCGTTTGACAGCTTTGAGAAGCTGTCAAACATTTGCAATCTCTTCTTTGGTGAGTCCTTGTACTCATGTGTGATTTTTTTTTTGAATTTTTTGATGAAGTAACAGGAAGGATCAATGAAGGGAATTCAATGGATGTTGTCTACATGGATTTTAGGAAGGCGTTTGACAAAGTACCACATAGAAGGCTGGTTAACAAAATTGAGGCTCATGGAATAGGTGGGTCAGTGGCAGCTTGGATAAGGAATTGGCTTAAGGACAGAAAACAGCGAGTTGTGGTAAATGGCTGGAGGATGCTACACAGTGGTGTTCTCCAAGGGTCAGTGCTGGGGCCACTGCTTCTTTGGAAATATATAAATGACCTGGATATTGGAAAACAAAGTAGAATTTCTAAATTTGCCGATGAGACCAAACTTGGGGGTGTGGCAAACAGTGAGGATGATACCAATCGATTGCAACAGGACATAGAAAGGCTAGCAAAATAGGCAGACAAGTGGCAGATGGAATTTAATACAGAGAAGTGTGAGGTGATGCATTTTGGCAGAAGGAACAGGAAGAGGCAATAAACACTTAATGGCACAGTTTTAAAGAGTGTGCAGGGACAGAGGGACCCGGGAGTTAATATGCATAGGTCCCTGAAGGTGGCAGGACATATTGAGAGAGTGGTTAGCAAAGCATTTGGGATCTTGGGTTTCATAAATAGATGTATTGAGTACAAAAGTAGAGAAGTTATACTGAACATTTATAAAGCGCTGGCTAGGCCACAACTGGAGTATTGCGTCCAGTTCTGGTCACCACACTTTAGGAAAGATGTGAAGGCACTTGAGAGGGTGCAAAGGAGATTTACCAGAATGGTTCCGGGGATGGGGGATCTTAGCTACAAGGACAAGTTGAACAAGCTGGATTTGTTTACATTAGAGCAAAGGAGGTTGAGGGGTGATTTGATAGAGGTGTACAAGATTATGACGGGTTTGGATGGGCTAGACGAGGATAGGCTCTTCCCACTAGTTGATAGTACAAGGACTAGGGGATACAGATTTAAGGTTTTGGGCAAGAGATACAGGGAGGAAGTGAGGGAAAAAAAAATTTACGCAGCGAGTGGTGAGGACCTGGAACTCGCTGCCGACGGAAGTGGTGGAAGCGGAGACACTCAATGTTTTCAAGGGGAGACTGGATAGGCACTTGAGGGAAATAAACTTGCAGGGCTACGGGGATAGAGCGGGGGGAATGGGACTGACTGGATTACTCTACAGAGAGCCGGCATGGACTCAATGGGTCGAATGACCTCCGTCTGTGCCGTTATGACGCTAAGGCCGTGATTTTGTGTTTTGAGGCGGCTTGGGAGTGGGTCAGCTGCCTTTCGGGTTCCAGTCCCGCCCCCAACTACTGATTTTACGTCAATTGACCTTGTTAAGCCCGCCCTGCAGGCTTGCCGGCCAATTAAGAGGAAGCTAGTCGGATGACGTCATTTGATGGCGCGTCATCTGCCAGTTTTCTTAAAGGGACCAAGCACAATTTTTTTTAACAGTTGATTTTTCAGTGTTTGACAGCATTGAGGTGCTGCAAACACTGACAATCACTGTACAAAGGTGAGCTCTTGCATCCAGGCTCCCCAGTGACTTCCTCCTTAGGCTAGAACAGATGGCAGCTGCAGGTGTGTTTACAGAAGCGATCTGACACTGGTGAGAGAGGTTCTCCCAATGAGGTGGGACTACACATACAATTCGAAACTTGTTACCGACAGAAAAGTCAAAATGCATTAAAAATGAATTTCCCAACATTTTCTTACCTCTGAAACTCACCAGTGCACCACTGGATCCTTCACAACACTTCTGCAGCTGTCATCAATGCAGAAACATTACAGCAGACTCACAACACGCCACACTTACCTGGCATGGTGTCCAGACGTTGGGAAGCCCGCAGTAGAAGTGTCAAAATTGGAAAAAGCCTCTTAACAAGCAGTTAACAAGCAGTTAAGTGGCTATAATCCTCTTCCCGCCACTGCGCAAATCGGGGACCCGACACTCGGGAAGAGTGATTGGAGGCTTTGCGATTTGGCCGGATGTCCCGCCTCCAAAGCCGCCCCCCGATCGCCGGCAAAATTCCGGCCTATGACTCTGTGACATACAGGTAACACAGGCACACCTAACACACACACATACACGCTGCCTATATTGAGAAAAATAAATCAGAGACTCAGCAGGATACACTGGAATCACTTTGGTCCAGCAGCCGCTTGAAAAGCTGTGTTAGCTCTTCTTTTGTTAAATGTTCCATTTCACAGAACGTAATGTGCTATTACCACATTCGTGAATTGAACCCTAATTAAGTCCATGAAAGGTTGCAAAACGGAAGAGTGGAGAGATGTGGAAGAGTGGGCTGTGGGGGCTTTGTGTGGTTTGAATAAGGTGCGATACAGAAGGAGGTGCCAGAGCAATGTTTCGAAGCATTGCATTATGATGATGGGTGTTGTAAATTGTAGGCAAGTGATGTGGTAATGGCACTTTTGGTAATAGCATCACAGCTATTTTGTATTTATTTAACCTTTTATGAGGGATTCAGACTATAACAGTGACAGAGCTACACTGGCGATCAGCTCACTCTGTATATTCATCCAACATATGTGGGTCTAAGAACTGATCTCAACAAGTCCCTGATATTAACTCCATTTAGTAATTAAAAATGTTGACAGAATGGTCTCTATTAATGGACAGAAGTACTCAAATATACTGCACATAAACAGCACAGCAGGAGGCTGATGTAAGAAAACTGCAAGGCACTTGGTCGAAGCGTTAAACAAAGCTTTAATCAACTGTTTTACATCATGGAGGTCTAGTTGTGTTCTTCACTAGTTCCTTAAAGAATGGCCATTTAAGACTGAGCTGAGGAGGAATTTCTTCACTCAGAGGGTTGGGAATCTTTGGAATTCTCTGCCCCAAAGGGCTGTGAATGCTGAGTCTTTGAGTATATTCAAGGCTGAGATATAGATTTTTGGAATCAAGGGATATGGAGATCGGGTGGAAAAGTGGAGTTGAGGTCGATGATCAGCCATGATCTTATTGAATGGTGGAGCAGGCTCGAGGGGTCGTATGGCCGACTCCTGCTCTTATTTCTTATGTTCTTAATCAACATCTAGAACAGATTACCTTGCTGTTTGTGGGAGCTTGCTGTGCGCAAATTGGCTGCTGCGTTTCCTACATTACAACACTTCAAAAAATACTTCATTGGCTGTAAAGCGCTTTGGGACATCCAGTGGTTGTGAAAGGCGCTATATAAATGTTAATCTTTCTTCCTTTATGAGGGAGAGAGAAGAGTCATCCTGGTCGTCAGACTTTGTTCCAAACCAAGGTCCAACTTATACAAGGAAGACTTGCATTTCTATAGCACTTCTCATGACCTCAGGGCGTCTCAAAGCACTTTAGAGACAATGAAGTACTTTTGAAGTGTGGTCACTGTTGTAATGTGGGAAACGCAGCAGCCAATTTGCTCACAGCAAGCTCCCACAAACAGCAATGTGATAATGACCAGATCATCTGCTTTAGTGATGTTGGTTGAGGAATAAATATTGGCCTGGACACCGGGGAGAACTCCATTCTGCAAGGAAGCTGCTCAGTACGCTAACCTGATTCATGGTTACCAGTAATTTAAAATAGGAAGTGAAACAGTCCAATGTTTAATTCAGCTGGTGATACATGTTAATAATTCCCAGCATATATTACTACACAATCTGAAGCCACAAGGTCAAGCATACAAAGCAGTCATATTGTTTTGAAATCTCTGTTCCCATCTGTGTGATTGGGAGGTAGTGTAGTGTTAAAACATAAGCTCAACAGTATTTCATAAATCATAAAATTACAGCACAGAAGGAAGCCATTCTGGCTTCATGCCTACATAAGAGCATAAGAAATAGGAGCAGAAGTAGGCCATATGTCCCCTCGAGCCTCCTCCGCCATTCAACAAGATCATGGTTGATCCTCTACTTCATCCCCACTTTCCTGCCCTACCCCCATATCCCTTGATTCCCTTAGTGCCCAAACATCTGTCGATCTCAGTCTTGAATAAACTCAACGACTGAGCATCTACAACCCTCTGGGGTAGAGAATCCAAAGATTCACCACCCTCTGAGTGAAGAAATTTCTCCTCATCTCAGTCCTAAATGGCCGACCCCTTATCCTGAGACTATGACCCCTGGTTCTAGACTCTCCAGCCAGGGGAAACAGCACCTACCCCAGCAAGCCCTCGAGAATTTTATATGTTTCAATGAGATCACCTCTCATTCTTGTAAACTCCAGAGAATATAGGCCCATTCTACTCAATCTCTCCTCCTAGGACAACCCTCTCATCCCAGGAATCAATCTAGTGAACCTTCGTTGCACCGCCTCCAAGGCAAATATATCCTTCCTTAGGTAAGGAGACCAAAACTGTACATGGTACTCCAGGTGTGGTCTTACCAAACCTTATATAATTGCAGCAAGACTTCCTGAGGAAGAAATTCAGGAGTGCCCCGTTTGGGGTGCTAACTTTTGAAAGCTGGAACAATTAGCACCAGGCGCTAATGATTCTCAGCTTTCTCTAAATTCGGTGTTCCCGCTCCAGGAAGGGTGTGACGTGACGTAAGAAAACTACTAGGCACTTGGTCTAAGCATTAAACAAAGCTTTAATCAACTGTTTTACAACATGGAGGTCTAGTTGTGTCCTTCACTAGTTCCTGTTAAAGAATGTCCTGAGCAAGCTGGGCCCATGCCCGAGTATTTATACTCTCCCTGGACAGCGCCACCAGCAGGCCGCACAGTATTATTTCATAAGTCATTTCCACATGAATGATGAGATTCATGTCAGAGGCCATTCGGCCCATCGTGCCTGTGCTGGCTCTTTGGTAGAGCTATCCAATTAGTCCCACTCCCCTGCTATTTCCCCACAGCCCTGTAAAAAAATTTCCGTTCCAGTATTTATCCAATTCCCTTTTGAAAGTTACTATTGAATCTGCTTCCACCGCCCTCTTAGGCAGTGCATTCCAGACCACCTTCTCAAGGGGCAATTAGGGATGGGCAATAAATGCCGGCCTTGCCAGCGACGCCCACATCCCAGGAACGAATTTAAAAAAATGTGGGAAGGATGAGGAAAGACCATCCAGCCGGTGAAATTAGCCCCGCCAAATGCGGTGCAGCCACAGATAACATTGGCCCATCCACTAGGAGAGGCAAAAGAAAACCAGGTATTGGTATTCTGATGCATTTTTGTGCTTGTTTTACTCACTTCCAGGGCAAATATAGTGTGGATCACATACCGAGCAAAGCACTTGCTGGCCCCGTCCCGATTTTGCTTATTATCTCCAACCGCAGAGGACTTCCCCTTTCTACAACTGATTGTAGGCCAATTCGGGCCTCTTGCACATCCTCTATTTTAACCGCGCTACCATTGGCGGCCGTGCCTTCAGCTGCCTAGTCCCTAAGCTCTGGAATTCCCTCCCTAAACCTCTCCGCCTCTCTACCTCTCTCTCTCCTCCTTTAAGACGCTGCTTAAAACCTACCTCTTATGTGGCTCGGTGTCAAGTTTTGTTTGATAATCGCTCCTGTGAAGCGCCTCGCGACGTTTTACTACGTTAAAGGCGCTATATAAATGCAAGTTGTTGTAGCTTAATATCCTCACGTAGCACACTGCTTAACAAATTAACATTAACTTTTCTTTGAGCACAGTAGGTTAACTTGTTTACGACAAACAGACTATAATTGCATTCAAATACAAAAGAATTTTAGTTGAGCATCTTCCCTTGGCATCTCTCTCATATTGGTACTGCTCTGGAAACAGATGGTCTGCCTGCACTCTCTGTTGGGCGACAGTACTTAGCCTTGTTGTGGGAGGGAACAAATAACTAAAAATTGAGCTAAATATTTTGGGATTGCCCATTTTTCAGTTCTTTTACCCAGTACTTCCTATTTTCTGATCACTCATCATTCCTCTGGAGGGAGAGTCCAGAACAAGGGGGCATAACCTTAAATTTAGAGCTAGGCCGTTCAGAGGTGATGTCAGGAAGCACTTCTTCACACAAAGGGCAGTGAAGAACTGGAACTTGCTCCCCCAAAAAGCTGTTGAGGCTGGGGCCAATTGAAAATTTCAAAACTGAGGTTGATAGATTTTGTTAGGCAAGGGTATTAAGTGTTACGAAACCAAGGCAGGTAGATGGTGTTAAGATACAGATCAACCATGATCTAAATGAATGGTGGAACAGGCTCGAGGGGCTGAATGGCCTACTCCTGTTCCTATATTCCTAAATCCTATCTGCAAATGGACCTCTGTCAAAGGCACTCCCTCGCCAGCTATGAGGCATTCTGGGAGAGGCTCACCCTCCCTCTGAGGGAACCTCCTGGCCTCTGTTCTGTGCCTCTCTAAACCCATTTGATGGAGATGCTCAATCATGAGACAGAGATAGGAGACACTACAGTTAGCCTCACCGCGACTAGGATAGACAAGGGAAAATTGACCCAGTCTTCTCCCCCCCACCTCCTGCTCACTGGAAGAACAAAGTGGGGAAGTTCAAAGAATATTTTTCACACAGGTTATCGAAGTGGGAGGAGACTCGTGTGGAGCAGAAAATCTGGCATAGACCTATTGGGTTGAATGGCCTGTTTCTGTACAGTACACTCTATGTAATTCTATCCAAAGATGAAATGTTTTACCTGAGGTAGCGATTGAAGCAGAGATTTTGATATTTAAAATGGAATTGGATAGGTACTTGTAAAGAAAGGTAATCGAAAGATACAGGGAAAGACTAGGGAAGTGGGATTACTGTAGCTAGCTCCTGCTGAAGATTAACACCGACACAGACATCGTAGAATCACAGAAAATTAACATGCAGGTACAGCAGGTAATTAGGAAGGCAAATGGTATATTAGCCTTTATTCCAAGGATGTTGGAGTATAACAGAAAGGGGCCTAGAAATTGGCCTCCTATGCACCTCCCGTTATCGCCTCCGGAGGGCGATAATGGGTCGCAAACGACTTACCGACCGGGCGCGACGAAATGAACGACTCCCGCTAAATTGGCCGAGAGGTTTGCGGTGGGGGTAACACATTGCGCCACGATCTCCTGCGCCCGGAGATTGTGACGTCGTTATCCTGTGCATTGCCCAGGTAGCGCCCCGACCGAACTGTGGTTCCGCCCCCTGCGGCATCGCCGGGCGGTGACACCGACAGCTGCGGGGAGCGTCGTTCGAGAGGCCGGGCGCTTCGGGGGCGCAAGTTAAAGGGGATATTGGCGCGGGAAGTATAAAAATTGTTTTGCATGCGTTATTTCAAATTTTTCCATTTTTCTTCAGCCGCGATCGATCAGCCGGCGCTCTGCTGGAAGTGCATGGGGCGGATCGCGGCCGCTGTCGGGGACCAGCTAACTGGTCCCAATGCAGAGCCAGCAGCGCTGGCCCTTCCCTTTAAGGGAGGGAAGGAGCCTCGGATCTCGGCAGCGCTGCACGGGACATTGTGCAGCGCTGCACCACCACCGCCTCACCTGCGTCCTCTAGCGCTCCAGGAAAGAAGTGGAATGTTTGATTTAGTGCGTCATGACATGAATCTGTCATTCATGAATGAAAGACTTATGAAATAATACTGAGTGGCCTGCGGGTGGCGCTGTCCAGGGAGAGTATAAATACTCGGGCACGAACCCAGCTTGCGCAGGACATTCTTTAACAGGAACTAGTGAAAGACACAACTAGACCTCCATGTTGAAAAGCAGTTGATTAAAGCTTTGTTTAACGCTTAGACCAAGTGCCTAGTAGTTTTCTTATGTCACAGGTCATATGAGGACCTCTCCGATTAGCTCTTCATAAGAGGAGTGTGCTTCACCGAAGAGGCAGTAGACATCTCTGTGACCTGCTGCAGAAGGACTTGAAGGCACCCTCATCATCATCTGCCCACAATGCTGTCTCACTGACCAAGTGCCTAGTAGTTTTCTTACGTCACGTCACATCCTTCCTGGAGCGGGAACACCGAATTTAGAGAAAGCTGAGAATCATTAGCGCCTGGTGCTAATTGTTCCAGCTTTCAAAAGTTAGTACCCCAAACGGGGCACTCCTGAATTTCTTCCCCAGGAATTCTTGCTGCAATTATATAAGGTTTTGGTAAGACCACACCTGGAGTACCATGTACAGTTTTGATCTCCTTACCTAAGGAAGGATATATTTGCCTTGGAGGCGGTGCAACAAAGGTTCACTAGATTGATTCCTGGGATGAGAGGGTTGTCCTAGGAGGAGAGATTGAGTAGAATGGGCCTATATTCTCTGGAGTTTACAAGAATGAGAGGTGATCTCATTGAAACATATAAAATTCTCGAGGGCTTGCTGGGGTAGGTGCTGTTTCCCCTGGCTGGAGAGTCTAGAACCAGGGGTCATAGTCTCAGGATAAGGGGTCGGCCATTTAGGACTGAGATGAGGAGAAATTTCTTCACTCAGAGGGTGGTGAATCTTTGGATTCTCTACCCCAGAGGGTTGTAGATGCTCAGTCGTTGAGTTTATTCAAGACTGAGATCGACAGATGTTTGGGCACTACGGGAATCAAGGGATATGGGGGTAGGGCAGGAAAGTGGGGATGAAGTAGAGGATCAACCATGATCTTATTGAATGACGGAGCAGGCTCGAGGGGATATATGGCCTACTTCTGCTCCTATTTCTTATGCTCTTATGTAGGCATGAAGCCAGAATGGCTTCCTTCTGTGCTGTAATTTTATGATTTATGAAATACTGTTGAGCTTATGTTTTAACACTACACTACCTCCCAATCACACAGATGGGAACAGAGATTTCAAAAAAATATGACTGCTTTGTATGCTTGACCTTGTGGCTTCAGATTGTGTAGTAATATACGCTGGGAATTATTAACATGTATCACCAGCTGAATTAAACATTGGACTGTTTCATTTCCTATTTTAAATTACTGGTAACCATGAATCAGGTTAGCGTACTGAGCAGCTTCCTTGCAGAATGGAGTTCTCCCCGGTGTCCAGGCCAATATTTATTCCTCAACCGACATCACTAAAGCAGATGATCTGGTCATTATCACATTGCTGTTTGTGGGAGCTTGCTGTGTGCAAATTGGCTGCTGCGTTTCCCACATTACAACAGTGACTACACTTCAAAAGTACTTCATTGTCTCTAAAGTGCTTTGAGACGGCCTGAGGTCATGAGAAGTGCTATAGAAATGCAAGTCTTCCTTGTATAAGTTGGACCTTGGTTTGGAACGAAGTTTGACGGCCAGGATGACTCTTCTCTCTCCCTCATAAAGGGAGAAGGATTAACATTTCTATAGCGCCTTTCACGACCACCGGATGTCCCAAAGCGCTTTACAGCCAATGAAGTATTTTTTGAAGTGTAGTCACTGTTGTAATGTAGGAAATGCAGCAGCCAATTTGCGCACAGCAAGCTCCCACAAACAGCAATGTAATCTGTTTTAGGTGTTGATTAAGAACATAAGAAATAAGAGCAGGGATAGGCCATACGACCCCTCGAGCCTGCTCCACCATTCAATAAGATCATGGCTGATCATCGACCTCAACTCCACTTTTCCACCCGATCTCCATATCCCTTGTTCCAAAAATCTATATCTCAGCCTTGAATATACTCAAAGACTCAGCATTCACAGCCCTTTGGGGCAGAGAATTCCAAAGATTCCCAACCCTCTGAGTGAAGAAATTCCTCCTCAGCTCAATCTTAAATGGCCTACCCCTTTACCTGAGACTATTCCCCCTAGTTCTAGACTCTCCAGCCAGGGGAAACAACCTCTCAGCATTTATCCTGTCAATCCCCTTCAGAATTTTGTATGTTTCAATGAGATCACCTTTCATTCTTCTAAACTCCAGAGAGTACAGGCCCATTCTACACAATCTCTCATCATAGGACAGCCCTCTCATCCTAGGAATCAATCTAGTGAACGTTCGTTGCACTGCCTCCAAGGCAAGTATATCCTTCCTTAGATAAGGAGACCAAAACTGTGCACAGTACTCCAGGACTGGTCTCACCAAGGCCCTGTACAATTGTAGCAAGACTTCTTTACTCCTATACTCCAACCCCCTTGCAATAAAGGCCAACATGTCATTTGCATGTCGATTGAGGGATAAATATTGGTTCGGACACCGGGGATAACTCCCCTGTAAATAGTGCCATAGGCTTTTTTACATCACCTGAGCTGGGAGAAGGACTAGCTCACTCAAAAGACTAGTTGGTAAGAAATGTTATGCTTGGTAATCCATTGGCAGGATAGGCACACCAACGTCAGTGTTCTCGCTCAGGCCAGCATCTCCAGCATCGAAGCTTTGACCACGCTCGAACAGCTCCGACAGACGGGTCACATCGTCCGCATGCCCGATACGAGACTCCCAAAACAAGCGCTCTACTTGGAGCTCTGACACGGCAAGACAGCCCCAGGTGGGCAGAGGAAACGCTTCAAGGACACCCTCAAAGCCTCCTTGAAAAAGTTCAACATCCCCACCGACACCTGGGAATCCCTGGCCCAAGACCGCACAAACTGAAGGAGAAGCATCCGGGAAGGCGCCGAACACCTCGAGTCTCTTTGCCGGGAGCACTCGGAAGCCAAGCGCAAACAGCGGAAGGAGCGCACGTCAACCCAAGCACCCCACCCACCCGCCCCTTCAACCACCATCTGCCCCGCCTGTGACAGAGACTGTAGGTCCCGCATTGGACTCATCAGTCACCTGAGAACTCATTTTTAATGTGGAAGCAAGTCATCCTCGGTTCCGAGGGACTGCCTAAGAAGAAGAAGCTTGGTATCTGCAGCGACATTGCAATTGTGTTTGGGAAGATTTCCTCTGTTCCGTATATCTAGTGATATCATACACATATTCTAAAGGAACACATTTATGATTTTAACAGAAATACAGAGCAAAGGAAAAAAAATGTCTTATCTCCACGCGGCTGGCTAGGATAGCGAGTATGTTAGACTGGTTGGAACAGGAGCTGCCCCGCTGAAGTTAAAGTTACACTTCGGGCTGTAAAGTGAGAAGTCTAAACTACGTCAAACCCAATCTTGGAATGGTCAATGCTGGCTGGAGGTGCAGAGAGTCCCTAGTAATGACATTCTTCAGATCAAAGAGCATAACATTCACTAAAAGCAATATATTTGTGAGCAAGGTTCCTTGAGCTCCTATGAGCTACATGCAACAGAATGGAAAACATTGCCCACCATGGGAGTTGCTATTGAATGCTTCCAAACCACAAGCTTTAACAAATCAATTTTATAAGTGACGGCATTCTACCCAGACTTGTATAATACACAAGATCAATGCTATAAAAAAAAGACATTTTGAACTAATGCACTTATTATCAGCCAAAGGAAGGTGTTATTAGTCTCCAGGGCCACGCAACAAAGACTACTGACTACCACCAAGGTTCTCACAGTGCCTGTTGTCACTATAATCTTGTACGGCTGGGTCCCCGGGGTGTTCTAACACAAAAGAGAGAGCGCTCCTGGAACGCAAGCATTAAGGAGTTGCACTTTCCACTCTGAACATTTATTTTATGAATTGTGACTTTCCTTGAACCTAACTCTCAAGGGCATGAAACTTCAGTCTCAAAAGCAGCCTTAATCGTGCACAGACTGTGATATTTACAACTGTCTCGCAACATTGCTGCAAGACAGTGGACTGCACATATGTTTTTTATCCATTATATTTATTATCAGTCTACATTTATTCAATTAAAGGCATAAAATATTTCTGATTTACTCTTATTGTTCACATTCCTGGAAGGTACGTAATGTTTAACTGTAGTCATATTGCACTTTATTAAATTTGGGGAGCCTTACGAGATTAGCATGCTACATCTCAACATTACAATTTTGTATTATTACTAGCTACTCTCTGTGGCACTGTTCACAGTAAGCCAGAGGATGCACTGTTTTATAAAGATAATGGCCCAGATTTTGCAGTGGTAATGAAGGCAAACTGTCAGCATTCGCCATTATTACCCCTCTGAAACTGACCGTAACTTCAAAGAAAGAAGAAAGACTTACATTTATATAGCATATTTCACGACCACCGGACATCCCAAAGCACTTTACAGCCAATTAAGTACTTTTTGAAGTGGAGTCACTGTTGTAATGTAGGAAACGAGGCAGTCAGTTTGCGCTCAGCAAGCTCCCACAAACAGCAATGTGATAATGACCGGATAATCTGTTTTAGTGATGTTGATTGAGGGATAAATGTTGGCCAGGACACCGGGGATAACTCCCCTGCTCTTCTTCGAAATAGTGCCACGGGATCTTTTACGTCCACCTGAGAGAGCAGACGGGGCCTCGGTTTATCGTCTCATCCGAATGATGGCACCTCCGACAGTGCAGCATTCCCTCAGTACCGCACTGGGAGTGTCAGCTTAGATTTTGGTGCTCAAGTCTCTGGAGTGGGACTTGAACCCACAACCTCCTGACTCAGAGGCTAGAGTGCTACCAACTGAGCCACAGCTGACAGGATTTAGCACATACGCAGATAAACATGGAAACCCTGAAGTTGCGGTCAGCCATTCACTGCTCCTTCACAGGCTGCGCTGTGGACCCCCCTGCCCATAGCTGGCAATCAGTGAAATCAGTGGAACTGAGGAAATCTTAAGCTTTTCCATGGTAATATCTCTGTTAAACACCCTATTAAATATTAAGCCTTGTTGGAACAGGTGTAACTGGGGTTTTAACAGCGTACTGACTGCTAAACAACCATTCTGACCCCGAAAAAACTAATTTATATTTGTGGAATGCCAAATTTCTCCATTCTGATAAAAATTAATGATTTTTAAAAAAATATATTTTTAAAAAGTTTGTTCATGATATTTCAGCTTCTACCTTAACCCCATGTGTATGCTGCAATCTTTATTTCCCGCTCTGTAATACTTTTTAAAAGTGCAGATAATCAGTGCTTTTTATTTCCTGGTTTGCTGTCTGTGAGAATGCTACAATGTGATTGGCTGCTTAGACAGCTTGATGACATCACTGCTGATGTACGTGGGGGCGTCCCTTTTGACAGTGCTACAATCAAATTCACGTCAAGGAAGCTAAAGTTCTCACCTTGGCAGCTTTCTTTGAGGTCAGCGGCGATCGTTGTCACTTCGCCGCTGACTGAAAATATGGGCCCATGTGTTTGGCATGATATAAACATTATATCATGCAAAACATAATTATTATTGTTCTGTTAAAATGTGGGTGTTTTGCGCTTTTATTGCTCCAAATTTTAAATGCTATTAACATTGGGTTGAGTTAGTTAAGAGGCTGCAGACATTCTGGTTCTAGTAGTTTGTGTTCCTGTGTAGTTCCTGTTACTTTACACTTCTTTTTTGAAATGAGACACAGAAATGTATGTCGGACAGTGTTTGACATCTGAAGTATGCTGAACAGAAAGTGCGTGCATATCCAAAATGTTCTAACCATATTACTAGTAGATCTTCCTAGCCATTGCTCAGAGTGAGTCAGAGGTTGTGTGGTTTTATAACAATAGAGGGATTATCAACAAAATGTAATGGGAAAGTGTGATGTGGAAAGTGTTACAAGAAGTAAGTGCAGTACTTAAATGAAGTGCACACTATACTCAAGACTTTTAATATGTAGCTAGATATATGCACCTCACAAACCCATGAACGCAGCCACCCTGAAGGACAAGGGCAGCAGGCGCATGGGAACACCATCACCTCCAAGTTACCCTCCAAGTCACACACCATCCTGACTTGGAAATATATCGTCGATCCTTCATCGTCACTGGGTCCAAATCCTGGAACTCCCTCCCTAACAGCACTGTGGGAGTACCTTCACCACACGGACTGCTGCGGTTCAAGAAGGCGGCTCACCACCACCTTCTCAAGGGCAATTAGGGATGGGCAATAAATGCTGGCCTCGCCAGCGACGCCCACATCCCATGAATGAATAAAAAAATGCATTAAGGGAATTGTTATATTAAGGTATCAGTTTAATAATAGTATCCATTTTGAGCAATGCAGTGCTGCTGTTGTCTCCCAAGTCTGCTTGGTTTAGTTGGTAGTGCTCTTGCCTCTGAGCCAGAAGGTTCCTGGTTTAAGCCCCACTCAGAGTATATAATCTAGTCTGATACTCCTTGCACTTTCAACAACATGCCACATCAAAAAATTAAAAAACTACACCTGCAAGGGCAAGTCTAACTAATTGCAGATGTCGTAGGGCAGCAGGCACATGGGAACACCATCACCTCCAAGTTCCCTCCAAGTCACACACCATCCTGACTTTGAAGTATATCGCCGTTCCTTCATCGTCACTGGGTCAAAATCCTGGAACTCCCTCCCTAACAGCACTGTGGGAGTACCTTCACCACACGGACTGCAGCGGTTCAAGAAGGCAGCTCACCACCACCTTCTCAAGGGCAACTAGGGATGGGCAATAAATGCTGGCCTTGCTGGCGACGCCCACATCCCATAAACAAATTAAAAAAAAGATGCCCTGCTACAGCAAATTCTGGCCCATAATCTTGGCTGACACTCCAGTGCAGTACGGAGGGAGTGCTGCATTGTCCTCTGTGCCATCTTTCGGATGAGATGTTCCTCTTTTGATGAACCAATTAACTGTAAATCGGATGAGATGTTAAACCCTTGCCCTCTCAGGTGTGAAAGATCCCAGGGCTACTATTCGAAGAAAAGCAGGCGAGTTCTCAGTGGCCACATACGCCTTCATTACTGCAGCCTGTCGCTGTTAAGATCAGCAACTCGATCAGGTGCCTCTGACGGAGACCCGGCTGGCTGAGGGAGCCCAGATCCCAGCGACAGTGCGGTAACGTGTGGCTACTCCTGTCCTTAACCTGGCCTGCTTCACAACCTTTCCCCCTTCGAGGGGCTCACCGATCAGGGGACTGGGGAAGGAGAATCTCAGCATGCAAGTCCTAAACAAACTCAAAGCATGCAGTCCCCCTAGTGGCTGGTGTGATACTGAATTCCTGCTGTCTGGACACTGTAGAAATAAACACTTTGCTCAGTTTCCAAATACTTGCAGAATAAAGGAAAATCATTAGAGATTTCTGGTGGACTCGGTGATTTGACTAAACTGGTAAATAGGAAATGTTCCCAGTCCTCAATACTGCGCATTATAAAACACTAGAATTACATCTTGGTAAATCCAACTATTTAACACTGTCCTCTCCAGCTGATGCATGCCTCCTGATTCTATATATATTCTCAGGTAGAATTTAGACTCGACAACCTGCAATATTTGCAAATTATTTGTGGGAAATTAGGAATCTATTTTAAAATGTAAAATTACAACTTTAGATTCGAATCAATTGGTGGGGGGAGGGGGGGGGGTCTCAGAGTGCATTGGTGTCAATTTATATCTCTTATTACTCGCCTGTTGCTCTGCCTAGAGGGAGTTTGTCATTTTTTTTCATGTTTAATTTGGCCGAGATTCCTCCAGATTTAAAAAAAAAATTAATTGAAACAATTGCCTTAAAATGCGTTTGCAGAGGAGAGTCACCCCCAACGCTACGCCCCTCAGTTCTGGGTCAGGCAGGCAATGAACGGAGTGACAATAAATACATTACATGGGGGGGGGGGGAGGTGGGGGATATATATTTTTTTGCAAGTAGTGGCGACAGAGGGAAGCGTCTCCCTCTCTCTCTCTCTCCCTCTCACTCTCTGCCTTGCCACCAGATTTAATCAGATAGGTTGGACTGGAGCTGCCGAAGAGGATCTCTACACATTGACGCAGAGAATGGCCGATGGAAGGGAGCCGGACTCTTCAGCAGCACAGAGGCATCGCAAAGCAAATCCGGAATGAGCACTTCTGTCTCGACGACGCGAAGAGCCTTTTGCATTACCTGCTCTGCAAGGAGAGATTGGGATTTCCAAATAGGGGGTGGGACGATGGGGGCGAGGTAAGTATGCTGAGAGCTCATTTATTTTTTAATTATATATATATATATATATAATGCACGCTGACTGCATATTGCGCTCAAAATTGATCCATGATTTTTTTTCTCGTGTGTGTCTGTGTTTTTTCATTCCTCTGCAGCCGGTGAATCGAGCAAAAAGCGGGGCAATTGGACGCATGCACGCCTCAATTTCACTGATGTTTCATGCCAATTAATTTCACTCTCCTCCCCTATATATAGATAGAAAGAGAAATACATAGAGAGACAGATAAGGCATTAAAGAGAAGGCTTGGCATCATCATGGTTTGCCTGCATGATGCCTGCCTATAATCTGCTGTTAAAAGTGCATGCGGTTTTTTTCCAGTCTTTCCGCCCCCCTCCCATGCCTCAGTTTGCAACCGGGAAGTTGGAAGGGATTTATTTCTGTCTATTTTTTTGCATTTCTGATGCTTGTTTGGTGAGTGTTTTCCAGCACGCTTGGCGGAGGGGCGCCCCAGCGCCAGATGTGCAAGGATGTTTAACGGTCTGCGGCTAGTTGTGATGTGGCTCCATCCTAGGGTTAACGCCAGGGGAGGAACACGGGAGTAGTCAGGATGCCAGAGGCAGCTCCTGAGATGTTTGCCATGAATTGCAAGGCACAAAGTTGTCCGGGCTCTGCTGCAAGTGCGCAGACGCCGAGCTACCAAACAGACACCTTCTAATTCTGCAGCGAGTGGACGAAGGGAGGAATATTTCATCTATATATATATATATAGAGAGAGAGAGAGACTGATCGGTGCAAACTTGAGATCCGAGATCCCTCCAAATCCTCCCCTACCACCCAATTGCTGCACCTTTGCCTATCTGCCATGTAAGAGAGAGAGAGAGAGAGGGATCCTTGGGCAAGGTTGCTCCTGGCGTTAGTGTGAAGATGGTGAGTCCTCCCCTTGTGTGCCAGACACGGCCAACTCGACGGAGGATTAGCCAGGAGAATGGACGGCGTGGGCCGCCGCTTCTCAGCTCTCTGAATAATGTCATCCAGGGACAGCTCCTCCAAGGACAGCGGTGAAAGCCCAGCTCAGCCCCCCGTGAGAGAGGCAATCCGAAGCCGCATGAGAATGGTGATTGACCAGTTGGAAGTTATCCTGCAGGAGCTGAAAGAGGTGGCGAAGGAACTGAAGGAGGTAAGCAGATAGTTTGCATTTGCCTTCCAGAAATCCTGGTCCAGACCGTGTCCCATTTGTCATTAAGATGAGGGCTAACACCACCCTGCACCCTCATAGCATTCCCCAACCAGGCCGAGCTATTTTTGCATGTTATGCAATGTTAACGCTTGCAATTGCAAAACACTAAAAAAAAATGTTGATTTGAGAGCAGGTGGGGGTGAGGTTTGTGAGGGAAGCTGCAACGAGGGACTAGACGCGAGCGTGGCTCAAATCCGGCCAATATTGCCCCTGTTTGCACTGCTAAACTTCGTCTATCTGCCATCATGCTTGGCTGTTCTGAACGTGTCGCCGCCTTTAAGGCAGGGGTCCAAATGGCAGAGCCCCGTTCCCTTTGGCAGACTCCAGACAGAGACGGTGCCTGGATAGCAGAGACTGGCCAGCATACCGGAGGAAGGGTAACACATCTCTTTGCCCAGCTGTGATCCCCTTCTCTATAAAACCACTGTTCAGTGTTATCCAGCCCTTCTTGATACTAACCTCCAATACAGATCTCATGCATGCACTCGGCTGCCCGCCTAATAATTAATATCAAGTCAACTCCATCATAACACCAGGCGCCTGTCGGTCCGGGAGCATTTCGGATTCTGGTTTCCCCACACGTTTTTTTTGTTGTGCATCTTTGCCTTGAATCACTTTCATTGAACGCTAGCTGCAAATTAGCATTTTTAAATCGATTGATTGCTTTCCTGTAATACGGTGCTTAATTCACAGGTTTACCTGTTCCACACACACACACACCACACACACACACCACACAGAAAATAAATCTGGGAGTTGGAGCAGGCAGAATGGTTCCAGAGGGTTTCTGCGAGCGTCTTGTCACCACTTTCAACCTGTGTGTGTGTGTGTGTGCATTTGTCAAATGTCCCCTTTCCTGGAATGAATCGCGGTTGATCTAATAATACGTCTTCTGTGTCGAAGTTCTGACATTAATTTGCAGCCTCGTATTGTTAACCAGTTGTTATTACTCCAAACGAAGACATTAACGAGCAAATATGCATAATTAGAAAGGGAGAAATGTTTAATGCTTAATCGTTGGAATATATTGACTGCCTTCTCCAATCCATATTAGTTGAAGGTGCATTTCTGACAATTGGTATGCATTGAGTAACAGGGTTTATTGAGTAACGGTGACTTTCAAAGCCCCTTAGCTTCCCATAGGGTAATGTATTGTGATTTTTGTAGGTAGTGAAACAGATCGACAAGCTGACATCTGATTTTGATTTTGAGTTGGAGCCGGATGACTGGACCATTGCCACAATGAGTAGTACTTCCAGCAGCGACACCGCGAGAAACCATGACAAATGTGGGACCTTGTCTGACTACGGGCAGCTGGGATTCCTGACTCCAGACATCCTCTCAGACAGCTGGGAGTTCTGCTCCTTCCTGGAGCTGCCACCGGAGGTGAGCAAGGTAGACCGAGGAGATGAGAAGGATCTCCCACACACCCCATCGGAGCCAGACTACAGGATGATGAACGGAGGGTTAATTCCGAACGGACCCGAGGGCTACGGCCCTGACTCGTCCAGCGAGGAGACTATTAGCAGTGCCCCCAGCCACAAGACCCTCCCGAGGACGTCGGGCACCAGGGAGAGGGTGCGCTTCAGCGACAAAGTCCTCTATCATGCGTTGTGTTGCGACGATGATGATGACGAGGAGGAGGAGGAGGGGCAGAATAACGCGACCACCACCGGTGCTGCCACAACTGCTAACCACAGTCATGATAGGGCTAGTGGTGCAGCACCTAAATCATCAACATCATCATCATCATCTGTCTCCAAACCACGTCACCACTGCCAGCAGCCCACAGTGACAGCCAAAGGCAATCCCTCCGCTAGGAAAAAAATCATGAGAAATAACAGCACACAGACAGTGTCCCACAAAAGCACTCAGACGCTCCTAACATATGGGTCCGCTAAAACACAACAGAACTCAAAGAAAGAGGACACGAAGTAGCCACCCCCTCAGAAGGGAAATTGCTTGACTACCTATTGGCTCCATGAGGCTCAGGGATTTTCAATAAAAATTAAAAAAAAAATGTTTTACAGAAAAGGTAGATTCCAAAATTTTGCACCCATTAACTAATTGCATAAAAATGCACTTTAAGGATCTACTTTTTTTTTAGCTTTATTTTACCTGGTACCTTCAAGATTGTAGGAGGCTTTTATTTTTGTCTTAAGTCGCAGTATTTAATCTTGCCTGAGTACTGTGCCTGTAAATAGAGCGTGCTTCCATGCAAGCCTTCCTGTCTCTGTGCTCTGCTTCTCCTCGCAATGTCCTACCGTTGATAATGGTTCTCGTCACATATTTATTTCCCATGCAATTAAATCTGTCCCGGTTTTAATTGGTTCTGTTTGATTTTCAAAAAAAATATATAAAATAAGTTCCAACTGCTGATGTCTGTTCTAAATCCTTTTCAGTCCAGAATATTTTGGCACTTTGTTGAAACATTAACCTATTTCGGATGATCCAGCAACCACATAAGTAAGTGGCACTAGATAGAACTGCAATGAATGGTGAAAACTCACGCAACATTCTCTAAACGAATGGCATCATTTGAAATCAACTGGAAAAAATATGAATCTTGTGATTTTAAAAAAAACAAATTGTGCATAAATGCTTCCATAATATTCAGCGGGAGAGTTAACCCATTGAGTACCATCTAAGTGTATCTTGAAGTACACTTGGAGATTGCCCTAACCGGTACAGAAGTGACGGTGTTTAATATTATCATTTTACATATCAGATAAAGAACAGAACAGTGGTTTGAAACGAGACAGAGTATTTCGTTCCTACAGGATTTTTTTTTGTGAAAGACACTGTGAAACTTGGAAGAAGTTTACATGTTTGATTTGTAAGTTATAATGTATGGTTTGTTTAGAGCAAAAACATTGACTCATTTGATGCAATAAATTAGTGTCTACTTTATCTAATACCACTTGAGTTTCAAGGTTAATTTAAGGAAAAGCACAGGGAAAGAGGTTCTATATAAGATATGCATTCTCACCCAACAGTGCAAGAATTGTCACACCGGAAATGATGATGAATGTAAAAACAAGAAAAATAAACTGCCTGAAAATAATATTCTCCCAATAGCTGAAAGATAAATCAATTTTAGTAAGTTCGGTGTCAGCAACACCTATTTACACACTAAAGAACCTCCTGTGGTATTCTCGGAGTAAGTTAGGCAAGATGCTGTTGTATATGGACAGAAACATGTACTTTGTAACGCGTATTATTCTGCTGCTAAGGGGGAACTGTGTCTAGCCTGGCCTGTCTCTTTAAGGCCATAATGTCTTATCAATACAATTATTTAAAAAAAAAAATATTTTCTTTGAAACCAGGAAGAAATGGCCTTTTTTTTTATACTTCAAGTGTGGCAGAAGAAATTTGCCTGTGTGACACATGTTTCAAAACGTAAGGTGCACATGTCAATGTTTCCATTATATTTTTGAAAGATGTTTATTCCACGGGCATTATTGTTAATTTTGATATTTAGAGGAATAGAATTATGCGTGCGAGTCAACCAAAATGCCCAGCTGTGACGGATTACGGAAGAGTTTGTCAGCATTAGATTGTGCCTTCATGGAATTTGTATAACGATTGGGTGAAGAGCTTTGCGCCGTCAGGATGAACGGAATAGCATGTCACTTGTGCAAAAAAATTACAACAGGACGCTTATAGACAACAGGTCTTGCGTATTCATGTTTGAACTTTCAGGCCTCACCACGTTCTTTACTCTCTGCTGCTTTTTCTTAAGGAAGGAAATCTGCTGTGTGTTTTGTTATGGAGGCAATTGGCAGCCCTGTACGAATTTAAATAAACCCCTTTGTAATTATTTTCTTGCGGCCCCCCCAAAAAAAGCAAATAATGAAATCGTTGATGCAGATTATGAGCCACTAGGAAGTCAATTATAGAAAATAATGGCTGACCCTGAAGGAATTAGAACAGCAATGAAGGGATTTGCTCTTTATCAACATCTCCTGGTGCCTAGAATTGGATCCGTGTCTTAAATTCGCGAAGAGGTTTGTGCGATTGTTTGTCTAGAAAGTTAGTGGATTTTCTTCAGCAGTAAGATTTTCACCATTGCCAATGGATGCAAGCCAGCATTGCCATCTGATATATGGAGATTTTCTGATGGTATGCTCAGATCACGTTGAGCCAAATAACAGAGAACAAAGAATAGTACCAATGTTCTGAATGAAAACTGAAGTTATTTAGATGTGTAAGGATTTCTGATGTAGGATGTGCAATAATGCCAAGTCATTCTTAAAGATGAAATGTGTATCCATTTTGAATTGTTTTGCATTTAGGACATCTGTCCGCTTATTGATATCTCTCAGTGCTAAATTGCTCCTGTGTTGTGTGTGGAGAATTTACAAAAATCAATTTCACTCTCCAGCAATATGATTGGGCAAGAGGCAAGGTGGCAGCTGGCCCAGATTATGTCATCGTGACGTCACTGAAGCGGGGTTTCTATGTAAGATTTCTGCTCCGGGCTCCCTATGGCCATCTGTCATGAAGAATAAAGCAGAGACAAATGAAGACTGAGAGACACCAGCAAGTGTACAGACATTAAAGCATTATGTGGCAGTCCAAACTGATACAATTCCCGTTTAACAGACCAAGGGGTAATTTGATATCTTTGTATAGATGTGTGCGTCTTGCACATTCTGATTGGCTAACCGCAGGGTCATAATCCCAGACTGCCCTCGATCTGTCTGCTAATAGTTTATCGTTCTACAGCTATACAGCAGGCTCTAGTTTGAAATAAGGGAGCTCGAGCTAATTAAAGCACTAGATTGTTGTCTTAATCGTATCTGTCTCAGTAAGATGGAAGTGTTACCAGCGCAAGAATCATGACTTGATATGAATAAAAGATAGGAGGCCTCAGCTGAAATAGAATCATAGAATAGCACAGCACAGAAGGAGGCCATTCGGCCCATCGAGTCTGCGCCGGCTCTTTCGAAGAGCAGTCCAGTTAGTCCCACTCCCCCGCTCTTTCCCCATATCCCTGCAACTTTTTCTCCTTCAAGTATTTATCCAATTCCCTTTTGAAGGCTGCAATTGAATCTGTATCCGCCGCCCTATCAGGCAGCGCGTTCCAAATCCTAACCACTCATTGTGTAAAAAAGTTTTTCCTCATTTTGCCTTTGGTTCTTCTGCCAATCACCTTAGATCTGTGCCCTCTCGTTATCGACCCTTCAGCCATTGGAAAGAGTTTCTCTTTATTTACTCTATCTAAACCCTTCATGATTTTAAACACCTCTATCAAATCTCCTCTTAGCCTTCTCCGCTCGAAGGAGAACAACCCCAGCTTCTCCAGTCTATCCACATAACTGTAATCCCTCATCCCCGGAACCATTCTAGTAAATCTCTTCTGCTCCCTCTCCAAAGCCTTCACGTCCTTCCTGAAGTGCGGTGCCCAGGATTGGACACAATACTCCAGCTGGGGCTGAATGAGTGTTTTATACAGGTTTAGCGTAACTTCCTGGATTTTGCACTCTATGGGTGAAATTTTGCCGGTGCTCAGGGAGCGGGTTTGGAGGCGGGACTGCGAGTCCCGAACCCGCTGTCAACCCGCCTCCATACAATCTTCCCAAGTGTCGGGTCCCCGATTTGCGCAGGGACCCGACACCTAGAGGCAGGAAGAGGATTATAGGCACTTAACTGCCTGTTAACAGGTAGTTAACAGGCAGTTAAGAGGCTTTTTTCAATTTTGCCAGGTCGACTTCCAGACACCATGCCAGGTAAGTGTGGTGTGTTGTGGGTCTACTGTAATGTTTCTTCATTGATGACAGCTGCAGAAGTGGTGTGAAGGATCCAATGGTACGCTGGTGAGTTTCAGAGGTAAGAAAATGCTGGGAAAATCATTTTTAATGTATTTAGACTTTTCTGTAGGTAATAAGGTTTGAATTTGTATGTGTAGTCCCACCTCATTGGGAGAACCTCTCTCACCAGTGACAGATTGGTTCTGTGACCTCACCTGCAGTTACCATCTGTTCTAGCCTAAGGAGAGAGTCTCTGGAGAGCCTGGGTGCAAGGGCTCACCTTTGTACAGTGATTGGCAGTGTTTGCAGCACCTCAATGCTGTCAAACACTGAAACATCATCTGTCAAACAAAAATTGAGCATGTCCTCTTTAAGAAAACCGGCAGATGACGTGTCATCAACTGACGTCATCTGACATCGGCTTTCTCTTAATTAGCCAGCAAGCCCACAGGGCGGGCTTAACAAGGCCAATTGACGCAAAATCGCATCTGTGCGTCGGACGTCGTTGGGGGCGGGATCGGAACCCGCAAGTCAGCTGACCCGCTCCCAACTCGCACCGAAAGGTAAGATCGCGCCCTATGACTCTATTGATAAAGCCCAGGATCCCATATGCTTTATTAACTGCTTTGTTAACCTGTCCTGCCGCCTTCAAAGATTTGTGCACAAACAGCCCCAGGTGTCTCTGTTCTTGCACCCCCTTTAAAATTGTACCATTTAGCTTGTATTGTCTCTCCTCATTCTTCCTACAAAAATGTATCGCCTCACGCTTTTCTGTGTAGAATTTCACCTGCCACATGTCCGCCCATTCCACCAGTCTATGTCCTCTTGAAGTCTATTACTATCTTCCTCACTTACAGTTACAGGTTTCATGTCATCTGCAAATTTCAAAATTGTGCTCTGTACCCCCAAGTCCAAGTTATTAATGTATATCAAAAACAGCAGTACTGAACTTCTTCAGCAATAATGATTCATGATGGCCTCCCCCAACGGATTAATGCTGTATTTACTTGCAATTAATTTTCTTACTGATTTGCAATCTGCCCCTGGATATACATGTTTTTGCATTGGTTCCTACAGTACAATGGAGAACAGTCTAGCTGCCTGGGTCTTTTGAAGGTATGTCACTTTTAAAATAATACTTTCAGTTCTATGTACAAGTTTTGCTGTGCCATGGAGCTGAGAGGGATTGGGAATGGAGTGTTGGATTTATGCCTTTCTCGATTTAAGTTTGGTGAGCACTTAGAAAGTCTTCTTCAGTCGATGTGTTATCACACAGCATGGGATAGTGAACCTATCATGATCACGTAGATTGCCTGGGGGGTGGGGGAGAAATCAATTACAGTGTAAGTCCCATCGATCCAGAGGACAGGTCATCAATCCTCATGGAAACAATGGCCCGAACCTTCCTGAAAAAATAACGGTGTGTGAACAACGCACGCCGTTATTAATGTACAAATCGGCCAGCCAGTTCAGAGGATTAAGAAATACGCTGTGAGTTACCAATCTCCAGAACTTGCTGGTCGATTTACGCCACTTCGCTGTTTGCTTCGCACAGACAGCATCTCGCGTTCAACCGCCCCGTTATTTTTAAGAACTTGCTGGATTTGCACATTAATTGCCCATTGAACTTGGTGCAGAAAGTTAGGGCTCGTATTTAACAGCGTAAGTCCCCTTTTAACAACACAATAATTGTTACTGCAATGCCAATCAACCTCTCTGGCCCAGAAAGGGAACAATTTAAACTGTTGAGTCTCATTCCTGCAAGTAGTACATTCTTAGAGATTTTAAAAATGTTAAATTTTTAATTTTTTTTATTACTTTTGCTTTCTGTCTTTTTTCTCTCTCTTAATCCAATCTTTCTTTCCCTCCTTATTTCCCTTTCTGTACCTGATTTGACTCTAATTCACCCGCCTTCTCTGTCGTTCCTCTGTTCCTCTCCAAATCCTTAAATCTCATTGGTTGAGGAGATAGACTGTTGGTCCCGTTGCTCACTGAGGTCCCAGACGCCTCGTTGCCCTCGCTGCACCGTTATCGGCTCGCAATTCCAGCAAGTTACGCCGCAAAACTTTTTCGAGCTGAAGGGTGAAAGAAAAAGTCGAACTAATGGCATATGCCCCGAGATGCCCCACTCTAGCAAGATTTGGACCAATATAATCTCTGTCTCTTCTTTCAGCACCCAAACTGCTGGAGAGTGGAAGCTACTAGAGCAGCAATGGTTATCAGGGAAAAGAAAGAAAGACCTGCATTTATATATTCATGACCTCAGGACATCCCAAAGCACTTTGCAGCCAATGAAGTACTTTTGAAGTGTAGTCATGTAGGAAACACAGCAAGCTCCCACAAACAGCAATGTGATGATGACCAGTTAATCTGTTTTTGTTATGTTGGTTGAGGGATACATATATTGGCCAGGACACCGGGGATAACTCCTCCGATCCTCTTCGAAATAGTGCCATGGGATCTTTTACGTCCACCTGAGAGAGCAGACGGGGCCTCGGTTTAACGTCTCATCCGAAAGATGGCACCTCTGACAGTGCAGCACTCCCTCAGTACTGCACCAGAGTGTCAGCCTAGTTTTTTGTGATCAAGTCTTTGGAGTGAGATTTAAGAACCTACAACCTCCTGACTCAGAGGCAAGAGTGCTACCCACGGAGCCACGGCTGACACTAGATATACTTTCATCCACGATGCAAGTTCATATTTTTAATGAAAATACAATTAACTGTCCATATGGGGCCCAGCTGACTATTTACAGTTTGGAATAAAAAAGCAGTGGACACAATATTGGTAAAGACACATTTATATATTTTTTCCTGAATGCTTTATTTTTTAAATTAATACAGCAGAAGTCATCGTAATAAACTCACATTGCCTGCTATTAAACATTAATTAATTGCCTTATGTCTTTCATTGCATTTAACTTAGTGTGAGAACCCATTCAAATGAATAAACGTGTTTTTTGCAGGTGAGTAATTTCTAATTCTAATATGTATTTCTATATTAAGTCCTTTTGAATCATTGTAGTTCCCTAATATTAACCCTAAGTATTTTTGCAACAACAACTTGTATTTATATGGCGCCTTTAACGTAGTAAAACGTCCCAAGGTGCTTCACAGGAGCGATTATCAAACAAAATTTGACACCGAGCCACATATGGAGATATTAGGGCAGATGACCAAAAGCTTGGTCAAAGAAGTAAGTTTTAAGGAGCGTCTTAAAGTAGGAAAGAGAGGTAGAGAGGCGGTGAGGTTTAGGGAGGGATTTCCAGAGCTTAGGGCCTAGGCAGCTGAAGGCACGGCCATCAATGGTTGAGCGATTATAATCAGGGATGCTCAAGAGGGCAGAATTGGAGGAGTGCAGATATCTCGGGGTGAGGGGGGTGCGACGGTTGTGGGGCTGGAGGAGATTACAGAGGTCGGGAGGGGCGAGGCCATGGAGGGATTTGAAAACAAGGATGAGAATTTTGAAATCGAGGCGTTGCTTAACTGGTAGCCAATGTAGGTCAGCGAGCACAGGGGGTGATGGGTGAACGGGACTTGGTGCGAGTTAGGACATGGGCAGCAGAGTTTTGGATGACCTCAGGTTTACGTGGGAGGCCGGCCGAGAGTGCGTTGGAATAGTCAAGTCTAGAGGTAACAAAGGCATGGATGAGGGTTTCAGCAGCAGATGAGCTGAGGCAGGGATGGGAGTCGGGCGATGTTCCGGAGGTGGAAATACCCGTCCTTCGTGATGGCACGGATATGTGGTCGGAAGCTCATCTCAAGGTCAAATATGACACCAAGTTTGCGATCAGTCTGGTTCAGCCTCAGACAGTTGCCACGGGAGAGGGATGGAGACAGTGACGGAGTTTGTGGTGGGGATCGAAGACAATGGCTTTGGTCTTCCCAATATTTAGTTGAAAGAAATTTCTGCTCATCCAGTACTGGATGTCGGATAAGCAGACTGACAATTTAGAGACCGTGGAGGAGTCGAGAGAGGTGGTGGTGAGATAGAGCTGGATGTCATCAGCCTACATGTGAAACTGACACTGTGATTTCAGATGATGTTGCCGAAGGGCAGCATGTAGATAAGAAATAGACGGGGGGCCAAGGATAGATCCTTGGGGGACACCAGAGGTAACAGAGCGAGAAGTTGTTGTTGTTGTCTTAAGTACTTTTAAAATTCTGACAACTGGTGGGCTTCTTATTAAATCTCGTTGTTTGAAAGTTCAGAATCATGACTGTATAGGGGTCAAATTGCCCTTTCTGGCCTTTACATCAAAGGTGTTAGCAAGTTTGTATCAAATTCTTCTGTGAGCTAACAAATGTGTAACTAGCACATGGAGGAATTTGATATGGCTGTGCTAAAGCACTTGTTACAAACACCATTGAAAGCAATTTCACATCCTATACATCTAAATGATTTTGTCAGAATGATGTTGCTGTCCTACTGAATGGGTATGGTATGATTGTGTCACATTTATTATGTACCCCTTGCTCACACTGATAATGTCCCACTGACAATGTCAAGTGTTGAGTTTCAGCCATCCTCCTTGCAATAAAATCGGGGATGCTCAAGAGGCCACAATTAAAGGTGCGCCGATATGTCGGAGGGTTGTGGGGCTGGAGGAGATCACAGAGATAGGGAGGGGCGATAAGCAACGCCTCGATTTTTAAAATTCTCATCCTTGTTTTCAAATCCCTCCATGCCTCGCCCCTCCTTATCTCTGTAACCAACTCCAGCCGCCTACAACCCTCCGACATATCGGCGCTCTTCTAATTGTGGCCTCTCGAGCGTCCCTGATTATAATGCAAGAGGATGTCTGAAACTCAGCACTTGACATTGTCAGTTGGACATTATCAGTGTGAGCAAGGGGTACATAATAAACGTGACACAAAAGGACGTTCTGATCATCGGGCCTTAATTCCCTTATCATTTCTGCTCTAAAGAAAGAAAGATACTAATGATCTAAGGCCCTGAAATTACAGGTACCATACAGGTAACATATGGACAATTGACATGCTTGTCTGAAATGTCCCTCTATTATTTTAACAGAGGCGCTAATCTATTGTTTTAAACAGCTTAACACCTCCACGAAAGTAGCAGTGAGGGACATTCAGATATATAGCACCTTTCACGACCTCAGGACGTCCCATAGCGCTTCACAGCCAATAAAGTATTTTTGAAGTGTAGTCGCTGTTGTAACATACGATGCGCGGCAGCCAATTTCCACGCAGCAAGCTCCTGCAAATAGCAATGAGATTTTTTTGCGATATTGTTTGAGGGATAAATATTGACCACGACATTGGGGAGAACTCCCCTGCTCTTCTTCGAATCGTGTCGTGGGATCTTTCACATCAATCGGAGAGGGCAGACGGTCCTCGGCCTCTTGCATTGTTCCACGGAAGCGCAGCGTAAGCTCGAGGAACAGCACCTCATCTTTCGTTTAGGCACGCTACAGCCCTCTGGACTCAACATCGAGTTCAACAATTTCAGATCATAACCTCGGCCCCCATCACATTTATATATATATATATTTTTTCATCCACCCTTTTGTTTGGCCTTTTTTTTCCCTCCCAGAAGCTGGCAGCTGTCCTTCATTCTGCCAGCGCATCTCACACTTCATCTAGCCTCAACCTGTCACATTAACACCTCCTCTTGCCTTGATTATCTCTTAATGTCTCTCCATGTCTCTTAATCTCTCCTGCTTTCTATCCTACCACTGACCTCCCCTTTGTTCTTTCATCCCCTCCCCCTTTTCCCAGCATTACACTTGCTTTAAATCTATTTCATTTCCTGCTTTTTTCCAGTTCTGACGAAGGGTCTTCGACCTGAAACGTTAACTCTGTTTCTCTCTCCACGGATGCTGCCTGGCCTGCTGAGTTTTTCCAGCGTTTTCTGTTGTTCCCTCGGTTTAATGTCTCATCTGAAAGGCGGCACCTCTGACAGTGCAGCACTCCCTCAGTACTGCACTGGGAGTGTCAGGCTGGATTTTGTGTTCAAGACTCTGGAGTATGACTCCGAACCCACGACCTTCTGACTCAGATGTGAGAGTGCCACGGCTGAGAACAGAAAGCAACTCCCTCACTTAATTTACCCTGCTGTGGATGGTATGATTATTCTACTACTAGACATGACAATAGACTCTCACAATCTTCAATGGCACCTTCGTGCTAGTTTTAACAATTGTTAACAATGTCATATTTTGGGACTATGGTATATGTTATAAGACAAATGTAAGCCTGTAATTCAGTCTTAAAGGTTAAGGGGATGCTTGTTAAATTCTGGTCTTATTACTCACTCCACAGTTCTATATATTCAAAGAATTTTAAATCATTCTGTTCTTCGTTGACTTGTCATAATGTGAAATATCTGCATTTAGTAATTTAGGTTGAGGGGTTACTAAATGAACGGTTATTAGTCTGGAAATTAAAATGACACTTTTATTGAATTTTCTGCACTTGAATGATAACCAAAAATGATCTGGCGATCAAATATATTATTAATCACGTTGAATCCATAACAGGGTGGCTATTAGAAACTGATAGAGGCATGAAAGTGCTTTTATAAAAGCCTTACCCTTCGAGCTATCAGTTCTTGTTAACTGGCCTGTTAGTGATTTAGACAGCCTAATAACATGGGGTAGAATTTGTCTTAGACAGTAGCACTAAACAAGCGCTATCGCAACAGCCTGTTATACGCCCCTTCCCAATATTCAGTTGTGTTGAAGTCAATGGCGTGTGACGGGTGACCGATATGATGGCACCCGATTAGTGCAACCGCCAAGATGCCTTTCTACCCCTCTGTGTTGGTTACTGTAATATTATCCTCAAGGTAGTTGGAATTATTGCAAAATACTACTCTTTTGCTCAAAACTTCAGCCTACTTTGTTGAACTATTGGAAGGCAGTGCTTCAGTTTAGCATCCATTGCTGTCAGTAACCTCTGCCAGACTAAAGCGCAGCCAACAATTTCTCATCAATTAAGATCTAAGACCCAACCAGACTAGCATTTGCACGCTTAACATGTTTGTCTGAAATTTCCCCCTCTATTATTTTAACAGTGGCGCTAATCCATTTGTTTTAAACAGCTTAACACCTCCGCTAAAGTAGCAGTGAGGGAAATTCAGATGAACGCGTTAAGCTTTGGTATTTTAGTACTACACGGCGTACTCGTAGAGTCTCTGGCCTCAATATTAACGGTAGGGTGGGAATGATGCGGTGGTGGTGGGGAGTTCGGTTATGGGCGATGAATCCGGCAAGGCTGAGGACGTGAAATCCCTGCCGAATTCCAAGGATAAGGGGTAAGCCATTTAGGACAGAAATGAGGAAGAATTTCTTCACCCAGAGAGTGGTGAACCTGTGGAATTCTCTATCACAGAAGGTAGTTGAGGCCAAGTCATTAAATATATTCAAGAATGAGTTAGATATATTTCTTAAAGCTAAAGGTATCAAGGGATATTGGGAGAAGGCAGGTACAGGGTACTGAGTTTGGATGATCAGCCATGATCTCATCGAATGGCGGAGCAGGCTCGAGGGGCCGAATGGCCTTTCCTGCTCCTATCTTCTATGCTTCTATGTTTCTATGTAATTAAACGGTCGGCAGGAGTAAGGATTTAGCGACAGGAGGTTGGGGAGCTGTAGGGATGGTCTCCGGCAGCCAATGAAATGGGGGCATGAGACTGTGGCTCGGGAGTTCCAGCGAGACCAGTGGTGGGGGGGGAGGGTGGGGAGGCCGGGGCTGGGCAATCCTAATGCCTCTTTGAGGGGCTCTTGCTCCTCCTGGCCCACTAGCAGTTCTAAAAAGAGCCGGTCTATGTGGGGGAGAAATTCGGTATGGCCCCGTTTGGGGCGCTAAAACTTTAAAAGTTGAAAAATTAGCGCCAGGCGCGAATCATTCTCGCCTCCCTGCGAAATTCAGTTTTTGCGCTCCAAGAGGGAAGTGCCAAATCAAGCGCTAACCACTTCTCTTAGGGCGCTAAAGTGTGTGAGAGGGGCAGTAGTGGCAGAACGCTGAAGAACGTGCAGTGCAGCGCTGCTGGCATCAGAGGCTCCGTCCCTCGCTTAAAGGGAAGGGCCAATGATGGTTTGCAACATTCTTCTTCTTAGTTCCGTGGGGCCAGGGGACCTGCGCGACTTCCATGACAGTCCCAATCACTCTCCGAGAATGGAGGGCTTAGGCATCACGCAGCAATGAGGCTTCAAAAGTGTTCAGCAGGCACCCGACTGGTGCAAAGAATAAGGCGATCTTATTGAAACATATAAGATTGTGAAGGGGCTTGATCGGGTGGACGCGGTGAGGATGTTCCCAATGATGGGTGAAACTAGAACTAGGGGACATATCTTAGAATAAGGGGCTGCTCTTTCAAAACTGAGATGAGGAGAAACTTTTTCACTCAGAGGGTAGTGGGTCTGTGGAATTTGCTACCCCAGGAAGCTGTGGAAGCTACTTCATTAAATAAATTTAAAACAGAAATAGACCGTTTCCTAGAAGTAAAGGGAATTAGGGGTTACGGGGAGCGGGCTGGAAATTGGACATGAATTTGAGTTCGGATCGGTCAAGGCCCTGTGGGTGGCGGAGCGGGCCCAGGGGCCGAGTGGCCTGGTCCTGCTCCTACTTCTTGTGTTCTTTAGAGTTGAGGTTGGATCAGATCAGCCATGATCTTATTGAATGGTGGAGCAGGCTCGAGGGGCCGATTGGCCTACTCCTGCTCCTATTTCTTATGTTCTTATGTTCTTAATAAAGTTGGGCCTACCTGACCACCACTGCCTTTAGTTATCGCTGCCCAAGCGGCCAGCCGAGATGACAGCGCCTCCTGTTGCTGCCGTTGTTGACGCCCGGCGATGCTGCGGGGGGAGGGGGCGGGAGCGAATTTCACATCCGGGGCGGTAACGGGGGGGGGCTGCGCACCTGATGGCGTCACGATCTACGGGGCGCTAGAGACCGAGGCGGTAAGAGTTAGCGCCAGCGCAAAACCGCCAGGGAGGTTCGCAGGGCGTCTCTGAATTCGCCTCGCCCGGTCGGTAACCCCTTAGCGCCCCCGTTACCGCCCCCCTCAGGCGCTAACGAGAGGCGCAAAGCAGCCGAATTTCTAGCCCTAATTAATACTTACCTTGGCAGTCGGTGCCTCCCGCCTTGGATCTGTTGCCGGGCAGCCGACAGCGCGGGACTCCTCCTGACGTCCGGGTAATTCTATGTTACGCGCAACTTTTGAAGGTTAACCAGGCCCCAGCCTGTCCTTTATGGGGGGCTCGTCGATGGCCTGATTTGGGGCCATAAAAATTTAAATGGCCGGTAAGTCGGCAATTGGCTCCTGGAGGTAGCAAATTTTAACCCCTCCCACACACCATTCCCACTGGGCGAGGGAGGTGTTTAAGATCAGGGCCTATGTTTTTCAATTACAAAGCCATTTTGAATGCAACGTATCAATCGGTCTTTAATTATCAATGTGGCAGATGTCCCCTATCCTTTCCAAAAAAAAAGCAGTGGAATATATCAATTCCAATCCTCGCAGTTTGTTACAAACAGTAAGAGGCTTGATTTCCTCTGGTAACGCACTGGTTCACAGGTTTCGGTGAAGTGCCTTTGTGTGCTAGTTTAGCACGTAACCCGTTTAAAATGACTGTGTTAAAATAGTGGGACAAGGAATTTTACATGAATGTATGAGTGCAAAACTGGAGGAAATTAAGCCCTCAGTTGAGCACATCATCTAGACTGACATTTCAGGGCAGTGCTGAGGGAGAACTGTAGTATCAGAGGTGCTCCATTCAACCAACGTCCCCTCTGCTCTTTCAGGTGGACGTGAACAACTCCATGGCGCTATTTGAAGGAGAGCAAATGAGTTCTCCTGATGCCATGGCCATCATTTATCCCTCAAACCACCACCACCAAAAAAAAACCCCACAAATTGTCTTTTATCTCATTGCTGTTTGTGGGATCTTGCTGTGTGCGAATTGGCTGCCACATTTCACTACGTTACAACACTTCAAAATACTTCATTGGCTGTGAAGCACATTGGGACCTCCTGAGGTCATGAAAGGCGCTATATAAATGCAAGGTCTTTCTTTATTTCGGTGTATAAATAGTGACAGCAAACTACAGGATGGGATTTTACAATATAGCTAAAGGAGGAAAAGAATGTTCTTGCATTTATATATATTTTGTTATTTGTTTATGGGATGTGGGCGTCGTTGGCAAGGCCAGCATTTATTGCCCATCCCTAATTGCCCTTGAGAAGGTGGTGGTGAGCCGCCTTCTTGAACCGCTGCAGTCCGTGTGGTGAAGGTACTCCCACAGTTAGGAAGGGAGTTCCAGGATTTTCACCCAGCGACGATGAAGGATCGGCCGATATATTTCTAAGTCAGAATGGTGTGTGACTTGGAGGGGAACTTGGAGGTGGTGGTGTTCCCATGCGCCTGCTGCCCTTGTCCTTCTAGGTGGAAGAGGTCGCGGGTTTGGGAGGTGCTGCCGAAGAAGCCTTGGCGAGTTGCTGCAGTGCATCTTGTAGATGGTACACACTGCAGCCACGGTGGCGCCTTTCAGATCTTCAAGATACGCTAAAGCGCTTCACAGCTAATGAAGCACTTTTGAAATGCAGCCACCATAGGGAAACAGCAAAAATCAGTAAAAAAAAAAGCTTGTCTATGCATCAGTTGGTTAGATTAGATTCCTTGTGCATAACGGGGGGAATTTTAACCTAAAAAAACAGGTGGGTTGGGGGCGTGGGGGTAGTTAAATTGTTAAAAATAGGATTCACGACCTGAACCCGCCTCCATCCCGCCTACTTCCAATTGTAATGGAGGCGGGACGAGGCGGGCAGCCAACCCGCTGCCAGGAGGCGGAACGTCAATTTAAATATTATAATTAGGTTCTTTTTTACCCTCCATTTTGTTTTTAACTGCATATGGGTGGGTTTTACACAATTCGCAAAAGCCGGTAGTTACAGCAAGGCGGGGACTGCTGCATCCAGGAGGTAAGTGCCTTTATACCTACCTGCTGGATCCAGGGTCCCTGACTAACCCACCCCCCCCCCCCCCCGGTGATCGAAGACCCAACTCGCGAGGCCTCCGACCACCCCCCACCGCACCCCCCCCACCGCCCAACCGATCATGCTGAGGTCGGCCACAGTCCTCCAGTGGCTGGCCATGATCTTCCCTTCACCACCACGATCATCCGGCCCTGATCCTCTCCCGCCCTCCCCCTCTCCCCTCTCCCCTCCCTCCCACCGATCGTCTGCCTGACATCTCCCCACCCGATCCTTTTAATGGCACAGCCCGATCCCTGGCCAACCCCCCTCCCTCCTCCACCATAACAGCACGGCCCCACCCCCCGATCCCTCCCTCCCTCCTCTGTGCGACCTACTGCCGCAGGCCTACCCGCCCGCAGCCAGCCAGCCTCTCAATCTGGCTAGGCTGTGGACGGGAAACCGAGGCCTCGTCTGCAAATCAGGCCCTGCCGTTAAAGTCGTCAAAGCAGGCTGGGTTTCCCGTTCGCCTCGGAGACCCCTGCCCCCAACCCGCCCTCCTCCTTAAAATCCAGCCCAATACAACTGTACTTGGTCAGTATTGAATAATGATTGACTGACTGGATGGCCAATGAAGCCTCACCGTCTGATGTTTTACTAAGCTTTTTGATTTACATTTCCGTAACCTTCCTAATTTTGTAGTTATTTTGCGCTCTTAGAATTATATAGTTATGTTCTTTCTTGATGGTGATATTTCTTATTTTTGAAAAGATACTTCCTCGCCTTACTTCTTCAGCCTTCTGGTATCCCATCTAATTCTCAGGCAGGAAGGTTGGTGGACGCTCTGCTCCTAGACTTCTGCCCAATGGCACTCTTAAGACCTGCTGCTAGAATGTGTACGAGGGGAGCCAGAGGTGAGTTTTCCTTTTCGGATTTCTGTTTCTTCATGAAAAATGAGAGACTGCCTGTTTTGCTCTGGTAATGAAGATGCAGGATCATGCGACTTAGAAAATTGAGCTTTCTGAGAATGCAATTATTGCGATTCAAGGTCTCCCAGGATACTCTTTTAGCTTGCAGCGGCAAGCACATGCTTCCTAAGTCCGACACCTGATCTTGTGCGCAAATTATCTAGGACAGCAGGTCTCTGGGTGAACAGATTAACCCTTTTACTGTTAGTCTAGGCAGTGAAAATGCAGAATAGCACCATATACTCAGTGGTCTCTCTTAAACCAATGGAAAACATTATGCTGGCAGAGATTAATTCAGGATAAAATTGGTAATTATTCAGAAGTAAGATTACACGGAAGCGAGAGCAAATCATGAGATTAAATTAAAATAGCTATACCACTGCATCAAAAGTGCTTTTTGCGGTTAGCTTGGTAAATTGTTTTGACACTCTTGGACCTTTTCATCAAGTTTCTAACTGCGTTTTAATGAAGCAGGGCATGTCTGTGAGCATCATAGAACCCCACCTTAGTGCTGGATTCAGGCGTGTGGTCTCCAAGTGAACTGAAGAATTGATCAAAGGCTGATGTGTGTATCTCTTTCGAGAGGCCTTTGAGCATCCAGCTGTCAATTCAATCAGATTTCAAAAAGCGTAATGAGCCAACAGAAGTTGTGACTTTTTATCCAGCAGAACATTTCCTTATGCGACAGCGATCGCAAACAATTAGCTCACGTCTGTTCGCTTGGAATCCTTTGACGCCTGTCTCATAGGAAGACCCAAAATAAAATATCCCGTGGCTGAATTGCCTCCTCATTTTCAGCGCATCATAAATGGTACCGGAATTGTCTTTGGTAAGGAAATTTGGGTGGAAGTTGGTTTGCCTACTCATAGAATCATAGAATCATAGAAAGTTACAGCACGGAAGGAGGCCATTGCGGCCCATTGTGTCCGCGCCGGCCAACAAAGAGCTATCCAGCCTAATCCCACTTCCCAGCTCTTGGTCCGTAGCCCTGCATGTTAGAGCATCCCAAGTGCACATCCAAGTACTTTTTAAATGTGGTTAGGGTTCCTGCCTCTACCACCCTTTCAGGCAGTGAGTTCCAGACCCCCAAAACCCTCTGGGTGAAGAAATTTCCCCTCAAATCCCCTCTAAACCTTCCCCCAATTACTTTAAATCTGTGCCCCCTGGTTTTTGACCCCTCTGCTAAGGGAAACAGGTCCTTTCTATCCACTTTATCTAGGCCCCTCATAATTTTATACACCTCAATAAGGTCTCCCCTCAGCCTCCTCTGTTCCAAGGAAAACAAACCCAGTCTTTCCTCATAGCTAAGATTCTCTACTCCCAGCAACATCCTTGTAAATCTCCTCTGTACACTCTCTAGTGCAATCACATCTTTCCTGTAATGTGGTGACCAGTACCATGCAGTACTCTAGCTGAGGCCTAACTAGTGTTTTATACAGTTGAAGCATAAACCCCCTGCTCTTGTATTCTATGCCACGGCTAATAGAGGCAACCATTCCGTTTGCCTTCTTAACCACCTTATCTACCTGGCCTGCTACCTTCAGGAATCTGTGGACATGCACTCCAAGGTCCCTTTGTTCCTCTACACTACTCAATGTCCAACCATTTAATGTGTATTCCCTTTCCTTGTTGGCCCTCCCCAAATGCATTACCTCACACTTCTCCAGATTGAATTCCATTTGCCACTGTTCCGCCCACCTGACTAATTTATTGATATCTTCCTGCAGTCTACAGCTTCCTTCTTCAGTATCAACCACACAGCCAATTTTAGTATCATCTGCAAACTTCTTAATCATACCCCCTATATTCAAGTCTAGATCATTGATATATACCACAAAAAGCAAGGGACCTAGTACTGAGCCCTGCGGAACCCCACTGGAAACAGCCTTCCAGTCACAAAAACACCCATCAACCATTACCCTCTGCTTCCTGCCTCCGAGCCAGTTTTGAATTTAACTTGATACTTTGCCCTGGCTCCCATGGGCTTTTAACTTCGTGACCAGTCTGCCATGTGGAACCTTATCAAAAGCCTTGCTAAAGTCCATATACACTACATCAAACACACTCCCCTCATCTACCCTCCTTGTTACCTCCTCAAAAAATTCAATCAAGTTTGTCAGACACGACCTTCCCTTAACAAATCCATGCTGACTATCCTTGATTAATCCGTGTCTTTCTAAATGAAGATTTATCCTGTCCTTCAGAATTCTTTCCAATAATTTTCCCACCACCGAGGTTAGGCTGACTGGCCTGTAGTTACTCGGTCTATCCTTTTCTCCCTTTTTAAACAAGGGCACCACATTAGCAGTCCTCCAGTCCTCTGGAACCACACCTGAAGCCAGAGAGGATTGGAAAATGATGGTCAGGGCCTCTGCTATTTCCTCTTTTGCTTCGCTCAACAGCCTGGGATACATTTCATCCAGGCCTGGGGATTTATCCACTTTTAAAGCTGCGAAACCTCTTAATACTTCCTCTCTCACTTGTGAACCTTTAAAACACTTCGCCCCCATGGTTCCTTCTGCGTTTTGAGTCTTACTAGCTGAGTCCCCACTGCTCTTCTTTGCATATGGCAGAGTGGTGCATCAGCTTTGAGTCTCCGGGACTTGCACTGCTGTTGCAGTTAGACTGCGATAAATGAGCAACTGCCGGGATCACCTGATCAAGAAGTTTGTGAGGCAGGAGAGTCTGGGCATTTTACATAGTGAATGTTGAATCTTGGAAATTTTTTTAATCCTTTTTTTTCTTCCTATTTTTGCAGTTTTCTGCAAAGGCCTGTACTTGATTCTGACTGTCTCTCACACGGTGAACCCACCAGAAAAATCCCACCCACAGTCAAGGCATCGCAGGAGCAGGTATAACTTTCCCCATGGCCATACCATTCTTTGCCATTATCATGGAGGAGGAACACCACAAGATGGAGGAAATGAGAGTCCGGCACCTTTCAATGAGAATTCAGCACATCAAGTATTAACCCTTCAGCTCCTCCCTCCCTCCCCCCCCCCCCGCCCCCAACAAAAAAAGCAGCACAGGTTGACATGAATCTTGCCATTCATGTGGAAATGACTTATGAAGTAGTACTGGGCGGCCTGCTGGTGGCGCTGTCCAGGGAGAGTATAAATACTCGGGCATGGGCCCAGCTTGCTCAGGACATTCTTTAACAGGAACTAGTGAAAGACACAACTAGACCTCCATGTTGAAAAGCAGTTGATTAAAGCTTTGTTTAACGCTTAGACCAAGTGCCTAGTAGTTTTCTTATGTCACAGGTCCTATGAGGACCTCTCCGATTAGCTCTTCATAAGAGGAGTGTGCTTCACCGAAGAGGCAGTAGACATCTCTGTGACCTGCTGCAGAAGGACTTGAAGGCACCCTCATCATCATCTGCCCACAATGCTGTCTCACTGGCTATGAAGGTGACCACCACCCTGAACTTTGCCGACACATGGTCATTTCAAGACAGGGGATCTCTCTAATAGAAGCCAGGGAGCAGCACAACAGTGAGGCGTTTGGCAGCATTGAGTTTTGAGAAGGTTTTTAAAGATCGCGAGAGAAATGCAGATTCAAAGACGTTTAGGGAGGGAGTTCCAGAGAATGGGACCAAGGCGGGTGAAAGCTCTGCCACCACTCGTTAAGAAGACCTTCACTCTAGTTTTTTTTTTTTTTTCTTCCCTCCCTGTGTGAACTACCTTCCCAAGGTGGAATGGCTGAGATTAGTAACTCGGTTATGTTGAGAGTCCTTAGTGCTCTACAATTTGTTTAAGTTTGTTCCCGGAAAGTGGGAGACAATGGCAAAGCTTCTTGGATTAGGTGGTGATGGAGAAACGATGTAGTGTTGACCACCCATTAGGGGTGGCGGGCTCCCTCCGCGGAAGGATATCAGTGAACCAGTTGGGTTTTGATGGTCTTTTTTTTCTAGTACTAACCTTCAAATTAACACAACAACAACTTGTATTTATATAGCGCCTTTAACGTAGTAAAACGTCCCAAGGCGCTGCACAGGAGTATTTTAAGACAAACAATTTGACACCGAGCCACATAAGGAGAAATTAGGGCAGGTGACCAAAAGCTTGGTCAAAGAGGTAGGTTTTAAGCAGCGTCTTAAAGGAGGAAAGAGAGGTAGCGAGGCGGAGAGGTTTAGGGAGGGAATTCCAGAGCTTAGGACCTAGGCAACAGAAGGCACGGCCACCAAAGGTTGAGCGATTATGATCAGGGATGCTCAAGAGGGCAGAATTAGAGGAGCGCAGATATCTCCGGGGGGTTGTGGGGCTGAAGGAGTTTACAGAGATAGGAAGGGGCAAGGCCATAGAGGGAGTTGAAAACAAGGATGAGAATTTTGAAATCGAGGCGCTGCTTAACCGGGAGACAATGTAGGTCAGCGAGCACAGGGGTGATGGGCGAACGGGACTTGGTGCGAGTTAGGGCACGGGCAGCCGAGTTTTAGATAACCTCAAGTTTACGTGGGGTGGAATGTGGGAGGCCAGCCAGTAGTGCGTTGGAATAGTCAAGTCTAGATTACCAGACGCTGGTAAGATAAATTACTAGATTTATTGAATTCAGTTTGAGAACCTACCATGTGGGTTATGAAATCGCTATCAACGGGGTCCTAGTCCAGTACTATAACCACAACACTATTGTACCCTCAAAGGCGCGATGGTTTTAATAGATTTTAATGAGCTACTACACATTTTAACTAGACAATTCACATTGTGATTTTTTTTTTCAAACTAATGCTCCTATCGGTATATGGGGAAAGATGCAAATTATCCTAACCATTCATAAAATGAAAATAAAATCTGCCCTTTCTCTCTTTCTTCAGGTGTACACCATTCCTCAGCTGAAAAGTGGAAAAGCGGAAAAGCAAATGGATCCTGGGCTTGCAGCTATTTTGCTCTCAAACCACGCAACAAGAGGTGCACAAGAGTGACTCACCTCCCTTTCCTTCTGTATAGAGAAGAATCCTGAGCTCCAGTCACTGATGGCTCAGCTGACCCTGGGGATAAGCTCAGATCCTCTCCCACTATAGTGCAGCACAAAGCTTTCTCACTGGGCGAGCATATCCAGCTACTTGCCAATGTTTGGTGCAAAAACATGTACCTTCCCAAGCTTCCACCTGCCCTCCTTAAACCAAGAAGCCATTCTGGCGATCTTCATTGCTGCCTTTCCATCAATGACCATTTGGAGGTTTAGAAACATAGAAACATAGAAAAATAGGAGCAGGAGTAGGCCATTCGGCCCTTCAAGCCTGCTCCGCCATTCAATATGATCATGGCTGATCCTCTATCTCAATACCATCTTCCCACTCTCTCCCCATACCCCTTGAAGCCTTTTGTGTCTAGAAATCTATCTATCTCCTTCTTAAATATATTCAGTGACTTGGCCTCCACAGCCTTCTGTGGTAGAGAATTCCACAGGTTCACCACCCTCTTGAGTGAAGAAATTTCTCCTCATCTCAGTCCTAAATGTCCTACCCCGTATCCTGAGACTGTGACTGTTTGTTCCTGTAGATTGCTCTTTCCAACCCCTCACTGAGATGAACAATCTACATTTTGAGACATGCATTTCCTGAGTCCGCACCCAGGGTTTTCTGCTTTGCCCAAGAGGTGAGTGAGGTTCCGCACCGTATGTGCATACTTGGAAAATCTAGGCCAACATTAAGACATGGTCATTGCTCATGTCCAATAAGGGTATTCAAACTTAAATGGCATCCAAGCCTGGGATTGTTTGCCACTGTTACCCATCAGGTTAGATGGTCAAGATTCTGCTACTGGGCCATCCATACTTATGAATACTTTCCTCTGAATTTTCAATAATGGATGCAAAATGGGATGTGTGTGTGTGTGTATATTTGACATACACCAAAATTTAAGAATACCAGCATGAAGAACGCGAATGCAATGAGGTTTGGTGTTTTACCTGGTAATTATTTTTCTGGAGTACCTTCCAAATGGACTGGAGGCTAAACCTTTGAACTTCAGCCAGCTTGGTCTGCCTCTCTGACCAATCATAGTGTCAATTCTCCAATTGACTGTGAGCGCCTTTGTTGAGCAGCACTGAGAGCAGCAAAAGCGGGTAAGCGTCAATGACCCACCTTCCGAACTACAACAACAACTTGCATTTATATAGCGCCTTTGACGCAGAACATCCCAAGGCGCTTCACAGGAACGTTATCAAACAAAGTTTAGGCAGGGAATTTAAGAGCTTAGGTCCTAGATAGCTTAAGGCACGGCCACCAATGGTTGGGCGAACTAAAGGTGGTTCCTGGCATTTGAGAGAATGTTTGGAATGTCATAAGCACAAAGGCAAATTTGCTTTTGTTCAGTTTTGTTCACTTACAGGAGAGGATAATTACACTTTCAAAAAATATTTTATTATTTAAAAATGTTGGCCCGAAAATTAAACCTAATACGCGAGAGTACGCACTGTGTACTCTCGCATATTAGATCCCGAATTGCCGGTTTCCTGCATGCACTGCGCATGCGCGGGAAACCGGCACTTCGTGAATTGCAAAGGGGGCGGTTCCTAAGTGAACCGCGTGCACACTACAGGTTGTGCACACGCAGTGCACTTAGTTTTTTTTTCAGCTTTGAACGCGCAGGTAAGTGGTGAAGATTTTACACATAAAGAAAGCAGGCGTAGGACCCCCTTTTAACAAGGTAAGTAGTTAATTAAGTGTTATTTAAAAATTTTTTCAACAGGTTTATCTTTTTTAGAGACTTTAAAGAAAGGTAAGTTTATTTTTATAACTTTTAAAAAGATTTAAAAAAATTTCAAAAATTTAATTTTTTGTTTAAAGTGGTTAATTTATTTAACTATACTTATTTTATTAATGTAATGGCTTTTTTAAAAATTTAATTGAGGTTTAGCTGTTCTTTTGGGTGTTTGTAGTATTCATAGCTTTGACAGCTCTTGTCGTCAAAACTATGAATGAAAGATGGTGTGCTGCCATTGGCTCTAACTGAATCACGTGATCCCAGAGCTCGCACAACCTAATTGCGCCTCTGGGATACGCACACACTGCACGGTTGCAACAGGGAGAGGCTCTGAAACTAAAGTTCGTGTGGGCCCCAAACAAAAAGGTAGGCGCAGAGTGCGATATCGCGGGGAATCCTTACCCCCGCGGGAACCATCCATGTTTAATTTCTGGGCCGTTATGCAGTGCAGCAACTCCAACAGGAAGGTATTTCAGGTTATTTAGGTTTTGGTTTCAGTATCTGTAAATTCAGGTGTTTGTCCAGTTGAAGAACCAATATTAATCTGGCCACTTAGTGTATGAGTTACCCAAGTACTTTCTTGCCAATCCGTTGGAGTTACAATCTTGTACTAATGGGGGGCGAGCTTGCCAGCCCTGGGGAGGCAGGTATGGAGGCTGGACTGCCGGGAAAATGGCAGAATCTGGGGGCAGGTACCCATCCCGCCTCCGTGCCATCTTCCCAGGAGGCGGGTACCCGACCCGCGCTGGGAGCCGCCTCCCCGAGGCGGGAAGGGGATTAGTGCCAATTAACTGCCTGTTAACAGGCAGTTTTTTGGAGAATCCCTATCTTCAGCCCTGAAGTGTGGGCTTCCCGACGGCTCCGAACCTCGCCAGGGTCAGCGAGGCGGGCCGTCGGTCTGCGGGAGTCGGAGGGGCCGAGATGCCCGGTGTGCAGGTGAGTGATGGGTGCAAATGTGGAGAGGTAAGTGTGTGAGGTGAGAGTAAAGTGTTATAATAAGTTTTACTTACCTTTACTTCTTCCTGCCGGCTTCAACCCTCCAGGCCTCGGGAGTCCCTCAGCTCACCGGCACAGAAAGCAGAATGGCCGCTGAACTGTCAAAAGCTGCAGCTTCTGCTTTCTGCTCAGGAGAGATCTCTAACTGAGCCTGAGTGACAGGACTCAACTTAGTGGACAGATTGTCCGTGTTTGACTGCTTCACAGAGCCGGCAAACACTGACATTTCATCTGTCAAAAGCTCGTGACAGATGAAATGTCACTCGCTGAACGTCACCTGCTTTCCCTTAATTGGTCGGCTAAACCCGCTGGGCGGGCTTAACAAGGTCAATCAAGGGAAAATAGCGTGGGTTGGCCACAAGTCGATGGAGGCGGGACTAAAGCCCAACAAGTGGGAGTCCCGCCTCCCAAAGCTCCCCATTGAGAAAATCCAGCCCCTGGTCTCCTGCAATTCAAAATAGGTCTTGAGCAAATGAAAAACTGCTGGTAAGTTTTTTTTTCTCACAGTTACAATGTCCTGTTTATTTCTGTAGTTTTTTTTCTTTATTCCTGTTTCCCTGGTTTGGCCTCAGCTGGAGTATTGTGGACAATTCTGGCCACCACACTTCAGGAAAGATGTACAGGCCTTAGAAAGGAGACAGAGGAGGTTTACCAGGATGTTCCCAAGGTTGAGGGACTTCAGTTATGAGGAGAGGTAGGAAAAGTTCGGACTGCTCTCCTTGGAACACAGAAGGTTAAGAGGCAACCTAATAGAGGTGGGTCAATAACCAGAGTGAGTCGATAACTATAGGTCGTAGATTTAAAATCATTGGCAAAAAATCTAGAGGGGAGATGAGGAGAATTTTTTTCGCTCAGGGAGTTGTCGGGATCTGGAACGGTCGACCTGAGAAGGTGGTGGAAGCTGATCCCATCAATAATTTTAAAAGGGAGTTGGACGGGTTCTGGAGGATGAGGAACTCACAGGGTTACCGACAAAAAGCGGGGGGTGTGGGACGGAGCACGACTGCTCTTTCAAAGAGCCAGCACAGGCACGGCAGGCCGAATGGCCTCCTTCCGTACTGCAAGTGTCTGTGATTCTATGATACAATTCCAGTAGTTCAATGTACAAATACTGGTGTTTGGGCAATGTAATGGGTTAGTGCACTGACCTCTCACCTCAGAGACTTGGGTTTGAATCCAGCTCAGACTGGAGGGATTGACGTCTCCTCAAGCTACTGACTGAAAGGATACAATGGGCTGGATTTTCAATGACCCGTGGAGGCGGGTTTGGAGGCGTGTGGGGGGTTAAAATTGCGAAAAGTGGCGGGCGGACCTGATCCCGCCTCCATTCCGCCTCTACACAATTTTGATAAAATCGTGTGCGGTGTTCCCGACTCCGTCCCGCCTCCAAGAGGCGGGAGAGGCCATTAAAGCCCTTAACAAGCCCTAAATTGACTCTGTAATGCCATTTTGAAACGTTTTAGCTAGTTTAACCCTTTTCCCACGTGAAGCACGCCTGATGTGAAACACTCCAGTGAAACCTGGCGGGAGCACAAGTGGATAGCTGACTATCAGCTGCAGGTCTACTATTACAACGGAGATGTGATGAAGGTAGTAGTAGTATTAGGTCTGAAAGTTGCCTCTGATGCTGCTGCATTGAATGTCTTCAGAGACTGCCTGGCCTTTGCTGTGAGAGGACCTGGATGCAAAAAAAAATTCTCTCTCTCTCTCCTCATTTTGCATCCAGGTCCACTCACAGCAAAGGCCAGGTGGTCTCTGAAGACCTTCAATGCAGCAGCAATGACGACATCATCAGAGGCGACTTTCAGACTGAAACCACTAATTGGTTCATAGATTCCCACATGCTGGAACTCAATTGCCCAATTAGGTGAAAATTGCATCAATCTCCCACATCCAATTGCAGTCGGGTGGATAACACGAAATGCGGATGACACGAACCCAACCCGCCCCAGTATTAAAATCCAGCCCAATGAGTTTCGACAAATTCTTCTCAATGTAGGCGTGTGTCAGGAGTCTATAAAACTGGAAACAAAATCTACCCAATGTAACAGATATTTAAGACAATTAAAGGATTTGATAGGGTAGATAGAGAAGAGAAACTGTGGGCCGTAATTTGTGGCCCCTATGGGTGTGCACGAGGTGCGCACGCGCCCGTAAGGGCCGCGCAAGTTCTGGGTTTAGGCATGCGAAGCACACGTGCTGAAACCCGGAACTTGCGATCTGTCAAGAATTCTCTTGACAGATCCTCCGCATCCCCGGGAGAAGGGCCTCCATGGGCGGAGAGTTGCGCTATTTGCCCAACTTCTGCCCAGCGAATGTCCGTGAAATTCTTACGCCTGGTAAAAGAAGGAATACGGCTTGCTTTTACCAGCGTAAGAGTTTTAAAAAACACAAAAATAAAATATTTATCAATAATTTAAACATTAAAAAACCTGTACAATAAGGTAAGTTTATTTTTAGCCCCTTTAAAACATGTACATTTATTTTTCAAAAAATTAAATTTTTGTTTTAAATATTTAATTAAATGACATTTTAATTAATTTTAAATATACAATTTTTAAATTTATTTATTTGATGTGGAGATGCATTTTTGGGGGGTGTTCCCATTCATGCTTATGTGGTTTCTGTAAATACGGAATCTCCATGAGTATGAATGGGGATCCCCTTCTGTCATTCGTTGGGTCGAGCCCATGTGATCTGAGGGGCGCTCGTGAACCGCCTGTGCCCCGGGATACGTGGGCCTCTTCCCGCGGGTACCCGGAGAGGCCCAGGACTGCCAGTCTCCGTGGATCCCGAGGCCCCAGGTACGCGGGCATTTTATTTGCGGATCGGAGGCACTTCCCCGCGAGAAGCCTCCAAACGCAAATTCAGGGCCATTATCTTCTGGTGGGGGGAGTCCAGAACAAGGGGGCAGGGCCTTAAATTTAGAGCTAGGCCGTTCAGAGGTGATGTCAGGAAGCACTTCTTCACACAAAGGACAGTGAAGATCTGGGACTCTCTCAGAAAGCTGTTGAGACTCTTGAGAGGTTAATTGAAAATTTCAAAACTGAGATTGATAAACTTTTGTTAGGTAAGCGAATTAAAGGATACGGAGCCAAGCAGGGTGACTGGAGTTGAGGTACAGACCAGCCATGATCGAATTGAATGACGCAACAGGCTCAAGGGGCTGAATGGCCTGCTCCTGTTCCTACGTTCCTCGAAATTGGCAATCTCGGGCAAAAAGGTAGTTAGGGTGGAAATGAGAGATGTCACGCTGATGTGGTGAAGGCTGCTTTTCAGAGGCTGAGGCTGGTTCTGATGGGGAGAATTCATAGTCAGTCTGGCTGTGTTATACTTGGCCTGGGAATGCTTCAAATAAAGTTCTGACAGGGCTAGACAGACTGGATGCAGGGAGGATGTTTCCCTGGCTGGGGGGGTGTCTAGAACGAGGGGTCACAGTCTCAGGATACGGGGTCGGACATTTAGGACTGAGATGAGGAGAAATTTCTTCACTCAGAGGATGGTGAACCTGTGGAATTCTCTACCACAGAAGGCTGTGGAGGCCAAGTCACTGAATATATTTAAGAAGGAGATAGATAGATTTCTAGACACAAAAGGCATCAAGGGGTATGGGGAGAGAGCGGGAATATGGTACTGAGATAGAGGATCAGCCATGATCATATTGAATGGTGGAGCAGGCTCGAAGGGCCGAATGGCCTACTCCTGCTCCTATTTTTCTATGTTTCTATGTTAAGAGTGTTCCATCCTGTCCCCTTAATGAGAATACAGTTCAAAAAAAGAATAATAGGCTCACCATTCCGATTTATCCCACATTTTAGGGTTGCGGCCTATCTCGCAGGCTCTCTGGGGAAACTGTGCTTAAACAGAATGCCTCAGAGTGCGCTGAGATTCCGAAGCAAGGTGGGCCTGGCTCCTGCTCTGCTCGCTGGAAACCAACTTCCCAGAGGGGGTGCCTTAAGCAAGCATTAGGCCCCTCTGACGTCTGAAAGGGCTCCAGCGCCTGTTTTTGGGCCTGATAAATCTAGCAGGGGCCTGAAGGCACGGCTGTCCCACCTGCTAAATCTGTCACCTTTACGCCTGTTGCGCGTCCGAAAAACCAGCCTAACGCACACCAATTTTTATCCCTATATCTCAGCAGTCATTCCTGTAAACATCACTTGCAAACTGACCGCCAGTCAAGGATGTGGAAAAAGGCTGCTCACCAGTCATTTCTGATGGGGGGATCTCTGGATCTCCTGCCATAGCTTCAGCAGCAACTTGAAGAAACGGCCTAAATATTTCTCCATGTTTTCTGTTAATCTTCTGGATAAGTTATGGCATGAAATCGAGGGGGAGCCCCGTAGAAATTCTACCCTCCCTATCAAACAAGAGAATCATCAGTATTGATGCTATTTCTTGAAAATAACTCCCTTGTTGCTCCTGCAACTTCAGTTGCAGGAGCATGATGGCTTAGAAAAAACACTGGCCTGGCTCTTACCTGTCCGAAAGCCGCCATGATCTTTTCTGAATTTTAACCTGCTCTCCTGAGCAGGCAACAAGGACAGGTGCCCGGAGCCAACAGGGTCCTTCTTTACTCATGCATGCTGCGGCCCGATGACATCATCGGGACCCGACTGTAATTTTAACTCAGGCCTGAGCGGGGAATCCACCTGGAGTTAAAATCGGGGCCTAATAATGCATCTAAAAAGAAGTTGCTCTAAATAAAATAGGGACAAGTCACCTTTGCAAACAAGATGGCTGCCAGATTTCTGTGCAGTTTTGATATAAAGCACCAACAAATCTTATCTAAAGCTGCATTTCTGAAGCTTTGCTTAAGTTATTCATGATCATGGGGAAATGTTTGGCTGATGATGAGTGAGGGAGAGGAGGAGGAATGGAATCCAAAAGTTTTGTGGGCTTTGTTTCCTCTCTGATCTATTAGCGCTCCAGTTATTGTGTCCACATCAATTCCTTTCTACACTATTTTAAAGTAGTCATTAGCCAGTTTGAAACAAACGTGTTGACAACTGCCTTCAAATGTGCAAATGTATTAATTGGTGCCCTAAAAATAGTGCACAGGAATTTATGTGAACGCATTAACAACTGCTCACTAAATATAGTGCGGAGAGGAAGTGAAGGCTCAATTGTCTGGCAAACATATAATGAATATTCTACTCCCAGTATATGAAATAATAATGCATTCTAACACTTCAGTGGATACTGGTGTTGAAGTACTGCTCAACAGATTTAATGAAGCTTTCATTACCACATGTAATCCATGTCTAGACTTTAGACCTTCACCATCAATGCCACTCTGCAAACAGCCTCTTGAAGATCTATAGAATTTTTTTTTTTTTAATTCGATTATGGGATGTGGGAGTCGCTGGCCAGGCCCAGCATTTATTGCCCATCCCTAATTGCCCTTGAGAAGGCGGTGGTGAGCCGCCTTCTTGAACCGCTGCAGTCCGTGTGGTGAAGGTACTCCCACAGTGCTGTTAGGGAGGGAGTTCCAGGACTTTGACCCAGCGACGATGAAGGAACAGCCGATATACTTCTAAGTCAGGATGGCGTGTGACTTGGAGGGGAACTTGGAGGTGGTGGTGTTCCCATGCGCCTGCTGCCCTTGCCCTTCTAGGTGGAAGAGGTCGCGGGTTTGGGAGGTGCTGTCGAAGAAGCCTTGGCGAGTTGCTGCAGTGCATCTTGTAGATGGTACACAGTTGCTACCAGTTCATAACACTTCACTTTACCTTTTCCATTCATCCATTATTGATATTTGTCCCTATATCCTTCATTCAATTTTGTCCTATTTGCATTGAGTAGTGCCATACAGGTCCCACCCACTGTCATCCAGTTCAATGTTATATGTAACACTCGGTATCTGATACCAGATCAGCTGACAATTGGTTCAGATTTACTCAATGGTTCTTTCTGATTTTCAATTCGGTCACCAACCCTAAAATGACTCCGTGGACCTTTTGCAAACTTGCACCTTGGTAGCTGTCCTAAATTTGAATCTCAACCTTGACTATTACTCATTCTTTAGGCTTTTCCTACTTGCTAGTTTTGGTTGGGGATGAGAGGAAAACCTTGTTTGGGTTGGTAAAGTGATTATTTATCTTACATTGCTCAAGGACGTTGCTTGGTTAGTCAACCAGGTTATCGAATTGACGGGACCCATGAAGATGCCGATAAGCCTCCTAACTGTAGACGTTAATGTGCATATTGGGAGCGAGGAGTTTTCCAGTTACATCGTACTCTTCTAATTCTAACAAATAAAAGATCATTTACTCAGCATATGCAGCGCAGGGGTGAAAGGTTAAGCATATGAGTCACAATCACACGCAGCTAGAGACTGAGTTAACTAGTTCCATCCCTACTCGCCATATAGAATTCAGGAGCCAAGCATTAAGATGACCTCTGTGTGATGGTAAATGTCCTAAAAGGTAAGAGCGCATATAAAATGTGAATGTTAGGGTCTAGCATACAGCAGAAATCAGATGTTAGGGCCAATTTCACCAATATATACTCTGGTTGTGAAGCCTTTCTTGCCAGGAGTGCAAATTGGGAAATCGTGGACATGCTGTGTTCAGGGCAAGCCAATTTAGGTGTCAGGATAAAGGGTCGGCCATTCAGGACTGAGATGAGAAGAAATTTCTTCACACAGAGGGTGGTGAATCTTTGGAATTCTCTACCCCAGAGGGCGGTGCAGGCTCAGTCATTGGGAATATTCAAAACAGAAGTTGATAGATTTCTGACTAGTAAGGGCATCAAGGGATATGGCAATAGGGCTGGTGAATGGAGTTGAGGTAGAAGATCAGCCATGATCTCATTGAATGGTGGAGCAGTCTCGAAGGGCCGAATGGCCTACTCCTGCTCCTATTTCTTATGTTCTTAGGTCCTCTACATGTGCAAATAATGGACCTAACGTCTATTTACATTGAATTTTACAGCACAGAACAGATCATTCAGCCCAACTGGTCAACGCTGGTGTTCAAGTTCCAGACGAGCCTCCTCCCACTCTACAAAAAGAAAATACTGCCGATGCTGGAAATCTGAAATAAAAACAGAAAATGCTGGAGATACTCAGCAGGTCAGGCAGCATCTGTGAAGAACTTCTCTCTTCATAGATGCTGCCTGACCTGCTGAGTATCTCCAGCATTTTCTGTTTTTATTTCTCCTCCCACTCTAGTTCATCTCACCCAACCAACATATCCTTCTATTCTTGTCTCCCTCATGTACTTAGCTAGCTTCCCTTTAGGCACGGACCCTGGACACCTCTTTTTCTCCCTTTTTCCCCTTATGGTGGGCGGCGCACTTCCGGCGTGGAATGCGCACGCCGTCCGCCATATTGGACGCTTTTGCTCCTGTTTTAGGCCTCTAAAACGGACACAGTGTCGACCAAAATCTAGGCCAATGTAATTAAAAATCACTTGGGGAGAAATTCGGTATCCCCCATTTTGGGGCACTAATATCGGCCGGGTGCAAAGTTTAGCACCGGGGGCTAATTATCGCCTCTGACTGCAAAATTCGCCTCTATCACCCCTGGAGTTGATTTGAGCGCTAAATCAGGCACCACACACCTCTCTTAAGGCGCAAACGTCGGGGAGCGAGGTGCTACCTCAGAACGCTACCGAAGCTCAGGTGATGCCAGTTACCATGGAAGCCAGACACACTGACGCCATCCAGTTCTTAAAGGGGAGGGGCCATCTTGCTGGAAAGCCACTCTCTGCTCATTGCAGCCTTGAATCTCGGCCTGGAGAGACCTCAAAAGCAATTGTGTTGGAAGCACTAATGGATAGGCCCAGGGAAAGAGCTCGGCGCTTAGGAACCTCAAAAGTGGTGCTGAGGGCCAAAACTCCTTAGGACAGTGTTAAAATTTTGCCGACAAGAAAAGGCAGGAAGTGCCCGCCTTTAAATAGCGCTCCCCCAGCCCCTTCCTGACTTGAAAACGTTCACCTCTACCTGTCGTTCCTAGCAGCAGGCGCTAAGGCAGGGGGCGTGACTCAATATTCGGTCCAGGGCGCTGCACGCTCGACTGATGTCACGATCTGTGGGCGCAGGAGATCATAGCGGTAGTGTTTAACACCACCGCAAAATGTCTGGTCAATTCCGCGAGCGCCGCTAAAATCGCCGCGCTCGGGCGCTAGTTGCTTTGCGCCCCATTAGCACCCTCTTAGGGTGCTAACGGGAGACGCTAATCAACTGAATTTTTCCCCCTTTATTTCTAATATTTTCTCAAGTCTTTGCTGGATATATTTTTATGTTTGTGCCAGTCAACAAATATATCAAATTTTTTTCTGGAGAAGGAAATTATGCATGAAATATTCTGAATCCAAGCACCTCAAAATAGAGCAGTCTCAACTTCAAGATTTGATTTATACAGAATATAAGGTTTTATTTATACTGAGGGACAGGAACAGTAAATCTCGGATCAATTTATTCTGTAGAAGGGCTTCAGATGTTGGTCTGGACGGTTCAGCGATGGGATTGTGTTCCCATGATTCCGGCAGTATTTTTTCACTGCTAGTGTGCATGGACCTTGCCCATTTATGCCTACAACTGGTGGGCTTCTATGTTGTAAGCTGCAAGAAGAATTAAATAAGATATTTCAGGTGATGTACAAGGTTGCAGCTGTAGGCAACTGTAGCAAAGAAAGATGTCTCTCTCTAAACTGCTCCTTGCGGTAGCTGAGAAGACGAACATACTGGAAGAACGCATGATAGGCAAGCGCAAGTAATCCCATGACCCAATCTTCAACAATAGAGGAATAAGAGGTTTCTCGTGCAACCATAGCAGTTACAACACCTCACTCTACACTTGTTCTCACAACATTATCCATAGTACTCTTTCCAAGTGAGACAACCATTAACATGTTCTCACACCAATCTAACTTACAGTGTGGTCTCCTCAATACCAGGAAGACCAAACATCAGTGTGGGCAACCATTTTGCCAATCATCTCCATCTGCCCACAAACATAACTGCCCATGGTTCTGTGCTGCAGCACCCTCTCCCATTTTGACTCTGATCGTTCCATCTTTAGTCTCCTGTACTGACCCAACCAAGCTCAATGCAAACTTCAGAAACTGGGGAGGTAGGGGAAAAGAGAGAGAAGCAGCATCAGGGTACATGAAGAGAAGGAAGCCCAGAAACATCTTCCTCTTGTATACTCTGCAGCCCTCTGGACTGAACATTGCCTTTAGCAACGCCAGACCTAGGCAGCATTTTCTGTCAGTATCTCCCATTGAATTCCACTGTGTTCCTTTCCAATTTGGAGTTATTTTACTCACTTTGGGGGAAAAATTCAGTTGGTTGCACCTCCCATTAGCGCCTTAAGAGGGCGCTAATGGGCCGCAAAGCATCTAGCGCCTGGGCGCGGCGATGTTTGCGCCGCTCGCGAAATTAACTAGACATTTTACGGCGGCGCTAAGCACTACCGCTACGATCTCCTGCGTAGGTCGTGACGTAGGTCGAGTGCGCAACGCCCCGGTATCGCCCCGGAGCGGATATTGAGTGGCGCCCCCTGCCTTACCGCCTGCCGCTAGCAATGACAGGTTGAGGGGAGTGTTTTGCAGTCAGGAAGGGACTGGGGGAGCGCTATTTAAAGGCGACCGCTTCCTGCTTTTTATTGTTGGTGACATTTTAGAACCACGCATTCTGAGAGAGAGAGAGAGAGAGACTTCTGGTGAGATTCAACTTTGTGTGAAGGAGTTTTGGGTACTGAGCAGCACTTTGCAGGTTCATTTTGATTTGCCCTTCCTTGTATCGATTTAGAAGAGACTGTGGGGGCTGCACTCTGAGCTCTTTCCCTGGTACTCTCCATTGTTCTTTCCAGCAGATTTGATGTGCAGGTCTCTCCAGGCCGAGATTCAAGGCTGCAATGTGCAGGATGTGGATGGAAAGCAAGATCAACCCTCCCCTTTAAGAACTGGCCCGTACCATTGTGTCTGTGTTCCATTGCTGACTGACATCACATGAGCTTCGCCAGCGCTCTGAGGTAGCGCCTCGCTCCTCGGCCTTTGCGCCTTAAGACAGGTGTGAAGCGCCTGATTTAGCGCTCCAATCACCTCCAGGGGCGATAAAAGTCAAGTTTGCAGTCGGTGGAGATAATTAGCGCCAGGCGCTAATCTTTGCGCCCGGCCGATAATTGCGCCCCATTTAGGGCGATACTGAATTTCTCCCCCTTTGTGTTTCTAATGCCTTTTCACAGTGGTGGCCTTTTTTAGAACATCCATCACTTTTTACCCATATCCAGCTTTTAAAAATAATTATTAAATATATTTTGACTCTTACCCTTACCTAATGCTCTCCCCTCTCCCACTTTGTTTCGATTAGTATTTTGTTTTTTTTATTCCAATGAATTGTTTGGAACATTAAGCTGTCTGTTCTATTTTCAGGTCTGCTGTGTACTTCACCACTCTCTGGTTTTATGTTAAGATTAAGTCGCGGCAGAAGTTATCATCCTGCATAAACATAAGGGGCCAAAATTTCTTTCTAGCATAACTGGCCAGGTACTTGGTGCAGGACCCAATTACAGCATTACCTGGCCCTTTGCCGACCTATCAACATTTCCGGTTATCTTGGGGATAGTTGCGTAATATTACATTTGTCCATGTGTAACACATCCGCCCACAATTGGGAAGCTCTCCTGCACATGGGTGAGTGCATTCTGATGACATGCTAATGGAAGGAATAGGTCGTATGCCTTTTTTCCCATCATTTTTGCCCTGTCCACACTGGGCGCAGGGAGTGCCTGTGCATCCATTATTGCTAAGGGCGTTTGGCTGGGGTGGGTTCAAATTTGAAAGGCTGTAGCCCCTAAAGAAAGAAAGACCTGCATTTATATAGCGCCTTTCACGACCACCGGACGTCCCAAAGCGCTTTACAGCCAATGAAGTACTTTTTGAAGTGGAGTCACTGTTGTAATGTGGGAAACGCGGCAGCCAATTTGCGCACAGCAAGCTCCCACAAACAGCAATGTGACAATGACCAGATAATCTGTTTTTAGTGATGTTGGTTGAGGGATAAATATTGGCCCAGGACACCAGGGAGAACTCCCCCTGCTCTTCTTCGAAATAGTGCCGTGGGATCTTTTACATCCACCTCAGAGACGGGGCCTCGGTTTAACGTCTCATCCGAAAGACGCTGCAATCAATATCAAAACACCAAGGAAGCTGGCAATTCAAAATTAAGCCACAGTTTTTTAAAGATTCTTTGGTCCATCCGAAATATTTACAAGTCCCCTGATCCAAGGAAATGGGCAGGAGCGGGGGTGCAACTAGGGAGCAGATGTCCTCCCCTGCCATAAGAGCATAAGAACATAAGAAATAGGAGCAGGAGTAGGCCAATTGGCCCCTCGAGCCTGCTCCGCCATTCAATAAGATCATGGCTGATCTGATCCTAACCGCCAATCTACTATCACAGAACCATCTCCTGAACCTAATAGAATTGGACACACGAAATAGGAGCAGGATCAGGCTACACGGCCCCTGGGCCCGCTACGCTACCCACAGGGCCATGACCGATCCGAACCTAGACTCATGTCCAAATTCCTGCCCGCTCCCCGTAACCCTTAATTCCCTTTACTTCTAGGAAACTGTCTATTTCTGTTTTAAATTTATGTAATGATGTAGCTTCTACAGCTTTTTGGGGCAGCATATTCCATGGACCTACCACCCTCTGAGTGAAGTAGTTCCTTCTCATCTCAGTTTTGAAAGAGCAGCCCCTTATTCTAAGACTATGCCCCCTAGTTCTAGTTTCACCCATCATCGGGAACATCCTCCCCGCATCCACCCGATCCAACTTCTGGTGGAATTTTTGTACCAGCTTGGATGCACAGTGTCATTGATTGGGTTAACCGTGACTTTCACAAGCCATTGACCAAGGCAGGCTATTGTAAATATTATAAACTTTTTATCTGGATTACCTCTGTGAAATCTTCAAGGCTATTCTTAGAAAGCCTATCGTGGAATCGTACAGCACAGAAGGAGGCCATTCGGCCCAGCTTGTCTCTGTCAGCTCTCTGAGGGAGCGATCCAATTAATCCCGCTGCCCCGCTCTTTCCCCATAGCCCTTGCGAATGTTGCCTTTTCCCCGCCAGCACACATCAGACAAACTCCATTTGGGTGACTGTTCCTTTTATAAATATTTGCAGATCATTTTATACGGAAAGACAAGACCAGCAAATCTCTAAGCCAACATCCTTGCTTCCATCGATCGAGGAATGACAAGAAAAATAAATTGGTTTCAGGCGCATTCTCTTTATTTATAGACACAATACAGGCCCAAACTGGGCTCTCTTTGGGTGAACGACCTTGGACGCCTGATTAAGGTCAAGGCTTTCGAGGCTGTTTGGTTGCAAACCTGCAAATGTCAACCTGCATCAACCTAGTGGAGATATGTGTAGAGCAGCTCAGAAAGCGTGTACTAGTTAATGGGCAGTCGAGAGATCTACTGGCACTGAGAATAATACCCTAACAAAAAAATCAAACAGAGTACCGTACAGTAGCTTTTAAGCAATTGCAGGTGCCGTGTCTAAACGTGGGGGAGGATTTGAATCCAATCCTCTTAAATCTTGGATATAGCCAACATCTGAAGGCACGGACGAGCCTACAGGGAACAGGGGATCGAGAAAATGATGAATAAGATTAAAATGATAGCCTGGATGATGAGTGCTTTATTACCTATTGGGATTCCTCTCACAAGCAAACTGAGTTATAGTGAGGTTTGTGTTTCTCGTTGGCATAAAAATAAAAGGTGCTTCAGCCTAGTCCAAGATTCCTGATGGCCATGTTGAATGGTTCACGTTATCTGTGAAATAGCAGGCTTGGCTTTTCTGCTTCTGTGCTTGCAGGGCTGTGATTTTTTTTAATCTCCATTGGAGTGAATGCACAAAAAAAAATCACAGTTTAGCGAGCGCAGAAGCACAAAAGCCCAGCTCACAAAAGAAGTGGACTTGCGACAAAGGTATTCTAGAGTAGCATCTGAAGTGGCAACCGATATTGGTTAGACAGTGGCCTTGAGATGTGGCCTTGGTACGAGTACGCTGACGACACCCAGCTCTATCTCACCACCACCTCACTCGACCCCACCACTGCCTCACATTTGTCATGCTGCTTGTCCTACATCCAGTATTGGATGATCAGAAATGTCCTCCAATTTAAATATTGGGAAGACCGAAGCCATATCCTCTCCATCACCAAGACCGCCTACATCTACTTCCGTAACTGCACCCCTGCCTTAGGTCATCTGCTACTGAAACTCTCATCCATGCCTTTGTTACATCTAGACTCATCAGGCTGGATCTTGCCAGCCCCGAGGAGGTGGGTATAGAGGCGGGACTGCCGGTAAAGTTGCCGAATGTGGGGGCGGCTGGCAAACCCGCCCCCATCTCGCCTCCGTGCCGTTTTGCCAGGAGGCGGGAAGCCGTCCTGCCCCAGGTCCCGTCTCCTCGAGGCGGGAAAGGGATTAAATCCTTTTAACTGCCTGTTAACAGGTAGTTAACAGGCAGAAAAAAGGATTATCCCCATTTTACCTTTCCAAGTGCAGGCTTCCCGACCTTGGAGAACCCCGCCGGGGTGGAGGAGTTGAGTAGGAGGTCTGCGGGGGTCGGAGGGGTCTGAAAGTGCAATGTAGAGGTGAGTGATGGGTGCAAGTGTGGAGCGGTAAGTATGTGAGGTGAGTGTAAACTGTTAGAAAATGTTCACTTACCTTTGCTTCTGCCGACAGCCTTCAGCCGCTTTGGATCCTGAGTCCCGACATCTTCATTGTAGATTTCACAGACTGGCTGTTGGATCCTCTGAACCAACAGTCATCTGATTTCTACAAAGTAGAAAGGTTTGATGAGTCCTGAACACAAGGACTCATCAAACGACACAGAATGTCAGTGTTTGACAGCTTCACAGAGCTGTCAAACGCTGACATTTCTTCTTTCAAGAAATCTTGATAGATGGCACATCAGACGTTGACGTGCTCTGTCAGTGACTTCCCCCTAATTGGCCTGCTGAGCCCACTGGGCGGGCTTATCAAGGTCAATCAGGGGAAAGTCCTGCTGGTTGGCCAGAGGCTGATGGAGGCAGGACTGAGACCCGGCAAGCAGCAGTCCCGCCTCCAGCACGTCTCCATTGACAAAATCCAGTCCATCTAGTCCAATGCTCTCATGGATGACCTCCCATTTTCCACCCTCTGTAAAGTCATCCAAGATACTGCTGCTTGTATCCTAAGTTGCATCAAGTCCCATTCACCCCTCACCTACATTAGCTCCCGGTCCGGCAAAGCCTTGATTTTAAAATTCTCATCCTTGTTTTTAAATCTCTCCATGGCCTCGCCCCTCCCTATCTTGCTAACCTCCTCCAGCCCCACAACATCTCTGTGCTCCTCCAATTCTGCCCTTGTTTTCATTCACAGGATGCAGGCATCACTGGCAAGGCCAGCATTTATTACCCATCCCTAATTGCCCTCAAGAAGGTGGTGGTGAGCCGCCTTCTTGAATGGCTTGCTTGGCCATTTTAGAGGGCAGTTAAGAGTCAACCACATTGCTGTGGGTCTGGAGTCAGATATAGGCCAGACCAGGTAAGGATGGCAGATTTCCTTCCCTAAAGGTTATTAGTGAACCAGATGGGTTTTTAATTACAATCCAGTAATCATCATTACTGATACTATACCAGCTTTTTGATTCCAGATTTATTTAATCAAATTATAAATTCCACAGCAGACGTGGTGGGATTTGAACTCATGTTCTGCAGTAGATCATTAAGTTCAGGCCTCTGGATTACTAGTCCAGTAACATTACCACTATGCTACCATACCCCTATGTATCCTTGATTTTCTTTGCTCCACCACTGATGGCCGTGCCTTCAGCTGCCTAGGCCCTAAGTTCTGGAATTCCCTCCCTAAACCTCTCCACCTTCACAGCCCCAGGACATCGCTGCAGGAGCTCCTCAGGGCAGTTGTCCTAGAACGAATCATCTTCAGCTGCTTCATCAATGACCTTCTCTCCATCATAAAGTCAGAAGTGGGGATGTTTGCTGATGACTGCACAGTGTTCAGTGCCATTTGCAATTCCTCAGAAAATGAAGTAGTCCATGCTCGCGTGCAGCAGGACCTGGACGACATTTAGGCATGGGCTGATAAGTGGCAGGTAACATTTGCGCCACACAAGTGCCAGGCAATGACTATCTCCAGCAAGCGAGAGTCTAACCACCGCCTCTGGACATTCAATGGCATTACCATCTCCGAAACCCGCACCATCAACAACCTGGGGGTCACCCATTGACCAGAAACTTAACTGGACCAGCCACATAAATACTATGGCAACAAGAGCAGGTCAGAGGCTGGGTATTCTGCGGCGAGTGTCTCACCTCCTGACTCCCCAAAGCCTTTCCACCATCTACAAGGCACAAGTCAGGAGTGTGATGGAATACTCTCCACTTGCCTGGATGAGTGCAGCTCCAACAACACTCAAGAAGCTTGACACCATCCAGGACAAAGCAGCCCGCTTGATCGGCACCGCATCCACCCCCTTAAACATTCACTCCCTCCACCACCAGCGCACTGTGGCTGCAGTATGTACCATCTACAAGATGCACTGCAGCAACTCGCCAAGGCTTCTTCAGCAGCACCTCCCAAACCCGCGACCTCTTCCACCTAGAAGGACAAGGGCAGCAGGCGCATGGGAACACCATCACCTGCAAGTTCCTCTCCAATTCACGCACCATCCTGACTTGGAAATATATCGCAAATCCTTCATCATCGCTGGGTCAAAATCCTGGAACTCCCTCCCTAACAGCACTGTGGGAGTACCCTCACCACACGGACTGCAGCAGTTCAAGAAGGTGGTTTACCACCACCTTCTCAAGGGCAACTAGGGATGGTCAATAAATGCTGGCCTTGCCAGTGACAACCACATCCCATTAACGGAAAAAAAACCTCTCTACCTCTCTCTCCTCCTTTAAGACACTCCTTACAAATTACCTCATTGACCAAGCCCTGTCCTAATATCTCGGTGTTAAATTTTGTTTTATAACGCTCCTGTGAAGCACCTTGGGACGTTTTACCACGTTAAAGGTGCTATATAAATGAAAGTTTTATGTGGTTGGTGTACTAGGACGTGAACATTTAACGGGCTCGATTTTGCCAGGCCCGAGGAGGCGGGATTGGAGGAGTGTGAGGTGTTAAAATCGCAAAATAAATGGTGGCCGGCTTCGATCCCGCCTCCAGCCCGCCTCCGAGCAATTTTCCCAGATTCGGGGTTTCAGACCCCGTTTCCATCCCGCCTCCAAGAGGCAGGATCGGCCCTTAAGGCCCTTAACAACCAGTTAATTGCCTCTATAACCCCATTTTGAGAGGCCTTTCTGATTTTAACACTTTTCCCCCGTCCTGCACGTCTCCTCTGGAACACGCCAGTTAATCCTGGTGGCTTCACAAGTGGATTGCTTACTAACAGCTGCAGCTCCACCATTAAAAAGGAGTTTTCACCAATGATCATTTGCAGGTGGCAGAACTTTGTTGTCTCAGGTCTGGGGAAACTTTTAGCAGGCCTACTCATTGTTGTGGAAGTTTGGAGCCTGACACCCATCTCCAATGTGATCTCCTGGGAAACCCCTCTCCCCACTTTGACTGAGCGCTTCCTCAACTGAGGCATATACCAGAAGCATGGGAACCATTTATTTCCTTTCCTCCTGGACATCAGATACGGAGAAGACCAGCCGCGGCAGCAGCAGAACCCTGAACAACAGCAGCACCAACTGCAGGAGCAACAGCAGGAGCGCCAAACTGCTGCTCACCCACCTGAAGCTGCACAGGCCAGAAGGTGCCAACACTCGACCACATTGCTGCCCGGGATGCAAGGGACACACTCATGTTGGCCAGATTTGCTTAGCCTGCACAATCAAACGCTTTTGCCTCGCACCGTCTTACCAGAGCATCGACAATGGGCAAGAACCTGTGGATTCCTATCACTCTGACCACCATACTGACAATTGCAAGTTGCTCTAAGCCCTCAATGTGGAAGTCCCATTAGCGAAATGACACAGACCACAACTTCAACAGTTTGCCATCAGAATTTTTTATCACAACAAGCAACTGATGGCATTTCAAAAATAAAAACAACATAACACCCAAGTGACTACCCTTGTGACTACTTGTGCATTATCTTCCTCTGACGTGTGCTCCTACGTGGTGCTTCCCCTGTGGCTTCAGCGGATGTGGAGGCCCCTTGCTCACTTTCTAGCTGCTCCTATCTCGAAACCTTTGGTGGCCATCCTCTGGGGTTGCGAACCTCTGAGGGCTCGCCAACAGTCTGCTGCTCCTGCGGCTGTGCAGGGGCTGAGACGCCCATCTCAGTTGGGTGAGGACTCTGTTGGGGCTCTGACCGAGGGCTTTGCAGTGGCATGGTCGTGTGAGTGCTTGGAGAGGAGCCCCCACTTCCTTGTTGTCTGCCACCAACATCCCTCTCATGGGTCAGCCCCACTTCAGAGCTAGCAAGTGGCTTGACAGCACCTTGTTGCACTTCAGGGGGGCCATGAGGACCCGTTTCTGCACTGGAAGTCCTACTCCAGAGGACTTCCATGAAGGTCTGGTTTCTATGCTCAGTAGCTGACCATGGCTCCTCAAGAGATGCCAGTCTATTCTGAACAATGACCATGTTTTCAACACTCTGGCAACTTAGCTCCTCCATGGCCGTAGCCATCCTCTCCTCTACCATAGCCATCCTTTCCACAGAGGTTGCCATTATTTCCGTGGTGATGCGTTCATGCGCCAATGCCTCCACAAAGGCTCTGCTCATGTTCGCGATGGACCTCCTCCATTCGCTCCACACTCGCAAAGACACTGGAGACAAAACCTGCCAGAGACTCCTGCACATGTTCCTGGAGTTCCAACACCGCTCTCCTTCTGGATGGCACAGGGTCGACATGCAGCTGAGCCGAGCTGGCAGAGTCCTGCGCCCTCCGACGAGGACTCTCCACTACTGTCCCTGTCTCCACCATCTGCTGATGCTCACTTGTGAGCTGTAATACACCAGGTGACAACACTACTCTATCTCGTGAAGGTCCCACCGAGGTGTGAGTGTCTGCGCTGGTGTTGGGTGCGCTGAATTCTGCTGACGGAGCGCCCTCAGAGGTTGCAGCTTCCTCTTAGGAGTCTTGAACCTCAGGCTGTTCCTTCTGGACAGTAGGGACGGGGGCTGTCGATGGTCCTGTGGGGGAGTAAAGGAAAGAGTTAGAGATGTGAGGTAAATGTTGCATGCACATTGAATTGTGCAGATGATCATAAGTCAATCTGTTAGAGCATCAGAATCATTATCAGTCACTCATGCAATGTCAATGAGAGAGATGCCAAACTATTCTGTCACCAGCTTGCTATGATGCGCCCGTCTGTCCATCCCCCATTTGCAAATCTTCCTCGACACCGGCGATTTCCAGGGCCGCCTCCTCCGAGGTGGTGAGTTGGGCTACTGAGGGTGGCCCTCCTCTGGTCCTTGCTCTTTCCCTCTTATTGTGGGCTCTCTTTTCCTGCAATGAGGGACACAAGTGGAGTTTGAGTGAGAATGAAGGAGTGAGTGTTGAGAATCCATAGCATAGATGCTTAGAAGGAGACAAAGGGCCCTCCCTGTGTGTCATTGCATTACAGTGATAGGGATTATGAGGGCTGTATGGTTAAGTGAATGTGACAATAGAGAGAGGGGGAATGGGTAAGGGTGCAGGGATGGAAGTGTCAAGTGGGATGTGGAGGAAGAGGTTGGCAAAGCAGAGTGCTGGTGAGGAGAGGTGATGGGGATCAGATTGAGGGTGATGGGAAAGTCAAACTCACTTTTCCTGTGCGGAGGTCATGAAACCTCTTCCTGCATTGCAGCCAGGTTCTGCGGCACATAGAGATTGAGTTGACCTCCTGGTCCACTTGCATCCACACAGCTTTAGTCTGCTGGGGAGGCTTTTTCCTCCTTGAGGAAGGGAAGAGCACCTCCTTTTTTGATCTTGCTCCCTCCACCAGAGCTTGGAGGGAGGCCTCATCGAACCTTGGAGCACACTTTGGCCTCCTGCTGGACATAGTTGCTGAATGAAGCGATCACAACAATGGCCATAAAGTTTAAAGTCTCCAGAAGAAGCAAGGCTGCTTGCAGGCCTTAAATCCAGCAGCATTGATGATGTCATCGGAGGCGACTTTCTGTATGAAAAGGCTCATTGGGCCAGGGGTTCCTACACGCCGGAAATCAAGTGCCCAATTAGGGCAAAATTACACTTTTTTCCCACTTCACATCGGAGTCGGTGTCCTGACACGAAAACCACCTGACACGCCCCAGCCTGCCCCCAATGGCAAAATCCAGCCCTCGGTGTGCGTAGGAAATTCCTTCCTCTGTTATTTTAACAATTGGTGTTAACCCATTTGAAATGATGTATACAGTAAACTCTTTCGTATCCGGCACCTACGGGACCGGGATGGTGCCGGTTGATTAAAAATTCCGGATAACGGAGAGGTATACCTACCAAGGCAATTTATATATCGGCCGACCTCAGACCAGAAGAAGGGACATGGACTGACAATGGCCCAAGGTACGAGAGCCTCGTTACACAGCCACTGGTACAGGAGTCCCGGTTACACGGCCACAGGTACAGGAAGCCCGGTTACACGGCCACAGGTACAGGAGTCCCGGTTACATGGCCACAGGTACAGGAACCCTGGTTACACGGCCACAAGTACAGGAGTCCCGGTTACACGGCCACAAGTACAGGAGTCCCGGTTACACGGCCACAAGTACAGGAGTCCCGGTTACATGGCCACAGGTACAGGAACCCTGGTTACATGGCCACAGGTACAGGAACCCTGGTTACATGGCCACAGGTACAGGAACCCCGGTTACATGGCCACAGGTACAGGAACCCCGGTTACTCGGCCACAGATACAGGAGTCCCGGTTACACGGCCACTGGTACAGGAGTCCCGGTTACACGGCCACAGGTACAGGAAGCCCGGTTACATGGCCACAGGTACAGGAGTCCCGGTTACATGGCCACAGGTACACGGAACCCCGGTTACACGGCCACAAGTACAGGAGTCCCGTTAACACGCCACAAGTACAGGAGTCCCGGTTACACGGCCACAAGTACAGAGTCCCGGATACATGGCCACAGGTACAGGACCCTGGTTACACGCCACTGGTACAGGAACCCTGGTTACATGGCCGCAGGTACAGGAACCCTGGTTACATGGCCCAGTACGGAACCCAGGTACACGGCAAAGACCGGTTACACGGCCACAGGTACAGGAACCCGGTTACATGGCCACAGGTACAGGAACCCGGTTACACGGCCACAGGTACAGGAGACCCGGTTACATGGCCACAGGTACAGGACCCGGTTACACGGCCACTGGTAAGGAGACCCTGGTTACACGGCCACAAGATACAGGAGTCCTGTTACACGGCCCACGGTACAGGAGACCCCTGGTTACATGGCCACAGAACAGGAGTCCCTGTTACACGGCCACTGGTACAGGAGCCCTGGTTACATGGCCACAGGTACAGGAGTCCCTGGTTACACGGCCACAGATACAGGAGTCCCGGTTACACGGCCACAGGTACAGGAACCCCGGTTACATGGCCACAGGTGCAGGAGCCCCGGTTACACAGCCACAGGTGCAGGAGCCCCGGTTACACAGCCACAGGTACAGGAGCCCCGGTTACACGGCCACAAGTGCTGGAGCCCCGGTTACACGGCCACATGTGCAGGGGATCCGGTTACACAACCAGAGGTGCAGGAGCCATGGTTACACGGCAAAAAGGTACGAGAACCCCGGTTACACAGCCACAAATATACAGTAAAACTTTCTTTGGGTTCCTCTTTGGCTGGACGGCCAGCTGATACTGTGCGGGGAAGATTGCTGCGCCCACTGCGACGGCGGGAACAAGTGGGAAGTCATTCCCCACCATTTTCGGGACACTACTGCCCCGTTCCTTCTGGGGCGGAAGCCTCAAAACCTACTCCTGAATTTTGCCGGTTATTAAAGAATTCCCGATGATTAAGTGCCGTTTAAACAAGAGTTTACTGTACACTGATAAAACTGTTGGAATATCCCTTTAATTGCAGTGGGTGAGGAGGAAATGAGGCTCAGATATTTAAGAATTCAGCTTGCATTTTCTCTCTCAGTAAATCAACAGTGCAAACATGATTTATGGAAAATAGCAGCAAAAATGCAAACTCTTAAGAACTGAGGCTGATATTTTATTTAAGGCACTTAATGCAACGGCTACTGTGTCATAAAATCTGTTGGTTACTTTTGTTTGTGTGACTGATTGTCTTACAAAAAAAACAACTCTCAGTTACTTAAGCCTAATAAATTATATTTGATTCATGATTTGTTTGTGCAAATGATGTAAATGTAAAAGGAACAACGTCATCCCCCAGAGAGCAGCTGCTCGTGTAACCGGCGAGTTGTCAAGCTCGTTCCTCGTGTGGAATCCCCCTCCGTGTTATGTTCTGGTAAATTATTTTGGTTGCAGCGCAACACGGTGTCCCATGGTGAAGGCTGCTCTCCCGAACGAGTTGCATTCAAATTGATCAATGCTGAAACTGAAACCTGCGCCCGATGCCAGGCTTATAAACTAGCAGCTGCCGAATAAATCTCCCTTGCTCCTTCAAAAGTTGGACTTTTCAGATATGGATATTGGACCTTGCATGCTGAAGTAAGAAGAAGATTAATGGAACATAGGAACAGGAGGTGTCCATTTAGCCACTCGAGCCTGCTCCGCCATTCGATGAGATCATGGCTGATCTGCGACCTAACTCCATATATCCGCCTTTGCCCCATATCCCTTAATACCTTTGGTTAACAAATATCTATCAATCCAAAAATCTACCAATCTCAGATTTAAAATTAACAATTGATCTAGCATCAATTGCTGTTTGCGGAAGAGAGTTCCAAACTTCTACCACCCTTTGTGTGTAGAAGTGTTTCCTAATTTCACTCCTGAAAGGTCTGGCTCTAATTTTTAGACTATGCCCCCTCGTCCTAGAATCCCCAACCAGCGGAAATAGTTTCTCTCTCTCTACCCTATCAGTTCTCCTTAATATCCTGAAAACTTCGATCAGATCACCCCTTAACCGTCTAAATTCCAGGAACACAACCTTAGTTTGTGTAATCTCTCCTCGTAATTTAACCCTTGGAGTCCGGGTGTCATTCTGGTAAACCTACGCTGCACTCCCTCCAAGGCCAATATATCCTTCCTAAGGTGTGGTGCCCAGAACTGCTCACAGTGCTCCAGGTGTGGCATTTGAGTTCTGGTACTGTAGATGTATGCTGACCATTATGATAGCAAAATACTGCGGATGCTGGAAATCCGAAATAACAGCAGAAAACGCTGGAAATACTCAGCGGGTCAGGCAGCATCCGTGGAGAGAGAAACAGAGTTAACGTTTCAGGTCGAAGACCTTTCGTCAGAACTGGAAAAAAGCAGGAAATGAAATAGATTTAAAGCAAGTTTAATGCTGGGAAAAGGGGGAGGGGATGAAAGAACAAAAGGGAAGGTCAGTGATAGTATAGAATGCAGGAGAGATTAAGAGACATTGAGAGACGATGGCCGAGAAATTCGCCTCTCCGGCTTGCCGCGGGGGTAAGGATCGCGCACGCACTTACCTACCGCGTCTGCCGTTCTGCTTCTGGCCCACGGGGACTTCAGCTCCTGGGCCTGCCCCAAGTGCCGGCGCGCAGTGCTTGCGTGTCCCAGGGGCGTAGTTAGTGCGATGCGTCCCCTGGGATCACGTGGGCCATGGAGAGCCAATGGCAGCAGACCATCTTTCATTCATAGATTTGACAGGAAGACCTGTCAAATCTGTGAATTGAATTCGGCCCCAAAACAACAGCTAAACTTCAAATAAATGTTTTAAAAAACCATCACATTTTTAAAATAACTATAAGTTAAATAAATTAACTACTATAAACAAAAATTTAAGTTTTTGAAAAAATTAAAATACTTTTTAACAGTGCTAAAAATAAACTTACCTTTCTTTAAAGTATCTAAAAAAGAGAAACCTGTTGAAAAAATTTTTAAATTATAATTAATTAACCACTTACCTTGTTGAAAACGGGTCCTGCGCCTCCTTTTTAAAAGCGCAGGTTCTTCAATACTTACCCTCCCGGAGAAACCTGGAAAAAAACTAAGTTTGCTGCGTGCGCGCAGCCTCTACCACGCACGCGGTTCACCTCTGAACCGTTCCCTTCACAAAACCGGAAGTTCCAGTTTCCCGCGCATGCGCAGTGCATGCAGGAAACCAGCACTTCAGGAGGCCTTACGGGTGAGTACACAGTGCGTACTCACCTGGCAAGTGCCGAATTTTTGGCCCATTAAGAGATATTCAAGGCAAGAGGAGGTGGTAATGTGACAGGTTGAGGCTAGATGAAGTGTGAAATGCGCTGGCAGAATGAAGGACAGCTGCCAGCGCATTTTGTTCTTTCATCCCCTCCCCCTTTTCCCAGCATTATACTTGCTTTAAATCTATTTCATTTCCTGCTTTTTTCCGGTTCTGACGAAAGGTCTTCGACCTGAAACGTTAACTCTGTTTCTCTCTCCACGGATGCTGCCTGGCCTGCTGAGTTTTTCCAGTGTTTTCTGTTGTTATGTTGACCATTAGTTGGATGAGAAGAATGATGAAGGAGTGAGGGAACGCGCGCGAGGAAGAATGAACGAAGATGTCCCGAGCTGATAGTTTTTCAAACACATCCTAGGAATCAAGGTTACTTTTGGAATGACAAAGCTCTTCCAATTTCATAGCAGTTGGTTCCAAGCATCCCTGTCATGCCTTGTTCTGTACCAGAGAGGACACAGCTAAAAGCTTCTATTCTTCCGTTAACCCATTTATTTATCTACCTCTGACTGCATGCTTCTAGCATCATAATTCTGGAGACAGAACTATGTTGGATATCAGACAGAGGTCAATCTGGTGCTTCCGTAGAGGTGCTGAGAGGTCAGCAGTTTAACCAGAATAAGCTTCAAGATTTAGAGAAAGAAAGACTTGCATTTATATAGCGCCTTTCACAACCACAGGACATCCCAAAGCAATTTACATCCAATAAAGCACTTTTTCAAGTGTACTCACTGTTGTAATGTAGGAAACGCGGCAGCCAATTTTCACTCAGCAAGCTCGCACAAACAGCAATGAGATAATGACCAGATAATCTGTTTTTGTTATGTTGATTGAGGGATAAATATTGGCCCCAGGACACCGGGGAGAACTCCCCTGCTCTTCATTGAAATCGTGCTATGTGATCTTTTACGTTCACCCGAGAGGGCAGACGGGGCCTCGGTTTAACGTCTCATCCGAAAGACGGCACTTCCAACAGTGCAGCACTCCCTCAGTATACCGCACTGGAGTGTCAGCCTAGATTTTGTGCTCAAATCATCTGGAATGGGACTTTATTCTGCAGATCTTTGGTGCAGAAAGTGACACCAACAGATTAAGCCAACAGGATATTGCCCTCAAAACCCATTAGTAATTCACTGAGCAAAACCACAGCATCCAAAGCCTTTCATGACGTGTCTTTAGAGACAAAAACATGGATATACAGGTAGGTACAGACTAGTGAGATCAACCAAGAAAAAGAAATAACCTTCACATGGAATTCACGTTATCATGATTAATATTGATCATAAACTTTATACCCCGAGGATACTCTCAGTGAATTACAAGTCTGTAATCCAATTTAGGAGTTCAGGTGATATCTTAACGCATGAGAGTCAAGCCTGAGTGCTTCCTGGTCAGCATCTGAACTCTGCAATTGGGTTGCTGCCTTAAATTCACTGAGAAGTATCAGCCACATTTATGACATTCAGATCACCTCCTCCCTCCCCACCCCCGCACCAAAACCTCTATCTCTCAACCCCTTCATAACAACAATCTTATTTATACGGATTAATGCCAACTATTGATTATACTCCTCAACTCACAAATTTCACGTGCACCCTCATTGATAGGCTGGATTTTCCGCCCGGAGGCGGGATGGTGGCGGGTTCGCTCTTCAGCGGGTTCCGGTCCCGCTCTCTGTTGTAGCCGCCCTCCATTAAGGATTTTCCCGAGATTAACATAAGAACATAAGAACATAAGAAATAGGAGCAGGAGTAGGCCAATCGGCCCCTCGAGCCTGCTCCGCCATTCAATAAGATCATGGCTGATCTGATCCTAACCGCCAATCTACTATCTATCACAGAACCATCTCCTGAACCTAACAGAATTGCGCACACGAAATAGGAGCAGAATCAGGCTACACAGTCCCTGGGCCCGCTCCACTACCCACAGGGCCATGACCGATCCGAACCTAGACTCATGTCCAAATTCCTGCCCGCTCCCCGTAACCCTTAATGCCCTTTACTTCTAGGAAACTGTCTATTTCTGTTTTAAATTTAATTAATGTTGTAGCTTCTACAGCTTTTTGTGGCAGCATATTCCATGGACCTACCACCCTCTGAGTGAAGTAGTTCCTCCTCATCTCAGTTTTGAAAGAGCAGCCCCTTATTCTAAGACTATGTCCCCTAGTTCTCGTCTCACCCGTCATCGGGAACATCCTCCCCGCATCCACCCGATCCAACCCCTTCACAATCTTATATGTTTCAATAAGATCGCCTCTCATTCTTCTGAACTCCAATGAGTAGAGTCCCAATCTACACAACCTCTCCTCATATGACCACCCCCTCATCCCCGGGATTAACCGAGTGAACCTTTTTTGCACTGCCTCGAGAGCAAGGATGTCTTTCCTTAAGTAAGGACACCAAAACTGTATGCAGTATTCCAGGTGCGGTCTCACCAATACCTTGTACAACTGAAGCAATACCTCCCTATTTTTATATTCTATCCCCCTAGCAATGAAAGCCAACATTCCATTTGCCTTCTTAATCACTTGCTGCACCTGCATACTAACCTTTTGAGTTTCGTGCACCAGGACCCCCAGATCCCTTTGCACTTCAGTACTCTCCAGTTTCTTGCCATTAAGATAATAAATTGCTCTAGGATTTTTCCTGCCAAAGTGCATCACCTCACACTTTCCAGTGTTGTATTCCATCTGCCAAATCTCTGCCCACTTACTTAGCCTGTCTATGTCCCCTTGCAGGTTTTTTATGTCCTCCTCACTCACTACTTTCCCTCCCATCTTTGTATCATCTGCAAATTTTGATATGTTACACTTGGTCCCTTCCTCCAAATCGTTAATATAGATTGTGAAGAGTTGGGGACCCAGCACTGACCCCTGTGGAACACCACTAGTTACTGATTGCCAGTCTGAGAATGAACCATTTATCCCAACTCTTTGCTTTCTGTTAGATAGCCAATCCTCTATCCATGCCAGAATATTACCCCCAATCCCGTGATTTTTTATCTTAAGCAATAATCTTTTGTGTGGCACCTTGTCAAATGCCTTTTGGAAGTCTAAATACACTACGTCCACTGGTTCCCCTTTATCCACTCTATATGTTACTTCCTCAAAGAACTCCAGCAAATTTGTCAAACATGACTTCCCCTTCGTAAAACCATGCTGACTTTGTCCTATTAAATTATGATTATCCAAATGTCCTGTTACTGTTTCCTTAATAATGGACTCCAAAATTTTACCTACCACAGATGTTAGGCTAACCGGTCTATAGTTACCAGCCTTCTGTCTACTGCCCTTTTTAAATAAGGGTGTTACATTAGCAGTTTTCCAGTCTGCCGGGACCTTAGCGGAATCCAGGGAGTTTTGAAAAATTATTACCAATGCATCTACAATCCCTACCGCCACTTCCTTCAAGACTCTAGGATGTAAGCCATCAGGTCCAGGTGATTTATCCGCCTTGAGTCCCATTATTTTACCGAGTACCACTTCCTTAGTGATTTTGATCGTGTTTAGCTCCTCTCCCCCTATAGCCCCCTGTTTGTCCAGTGTTGGGATATTCTTAGTGTCCTCTACTGTAAAGACTGATACAAAATATTCATTCAGTGTTTTTGCCATCTCCATATTTCCCACCATTAATTTCCCGGTCTCATCCTCTAAGGGACCAACATTTACTTTAGCCACCCTTTTTCTTTTTATATAACTATAAAAACTCTTACTATCTGTTTTTATATTTTTTGCTAATTTACTTTCATAATCTATCTTCCCTTTCTTAATCAATCTTTTTGTTATTTTTTGCTGCCTTTTAAAGTTTTCCCAATCCTCTGTCCTCCCACTAGATTTCGCTACCTTATATGCCCTTGTTTTTAGTCGAATACTATCCTTAATTTCTTTACTTAGCCACGGATGACTGTCCTTTCTTTTACACCCTTTTCTTTTCAGTGGAATATATTTTTTTTGGAAGTTGTAAAATAACTCCTTGAATGTACACCACTGATCATGTGTCGTCTTACCCTTTAATCTATTTTCCCAATCCACTCTACTCAATTCCGCTCGCATACCTTCATAGTCTCCTTTATTCAAGCTTAGCACGCTTGTTTGAGATCCAACCTTCTCACCCTCTAATTGAATATGGAATTCAACCATGTTATGGTCACTCATTCCAAGGGGATCCTTTACTAGGACATTTTTAATTAATCCTGTCTCGTTACACAGGACCAGATCTAAGGTTGCTTGCCCCCTGGTCGGTTCAGTTACATACTGCTCAAGAAACCCATCCCTAATACACTCAATGAACTCATCCTCAAGGCAGCCCTGCCCCATTTGATTTGTCCAATTAATATGATAGTTAAAATCCCCCATAATTATAGATGTTCCCTTATTACATGCCTCAACTATTTCCTGATTGATACTCCGTCCAATAGAGTTGCAACTGTTCGGAGGCCTATAGACTACGCCCACTAATGTTTTTTTCCCCTTATTATTCCTTATCTCCACCCAAACTGTTTCATTATCATGATTTTTTGACCCAATATCATTACTCTGTATTACAGTGATTCCTTCCTTTATTAACATAGCCACCCCACCTCCCCTTCCTTCCTGCCTGTCCTTCCTGATCGTTAAATAACCTGGTATGTTTAATTCCCAGGCATTGTCACCCTGCAGCCATGTTTCTGTAATGGCCACAATATCATAACCATATGTAGTTATTTGTGCCATTAACTCGTCTATTTTGTTACGAATGCTACGTGCATTCAGATAGAGAACTTTCAAATATGCTTTGTGGCACTTAGTTCCTGCTTTTTCACTTTTTACCAGTTTACCTTTTACTCCACACACTCTGTCCCTTCCTGCCACGCTCTGATTTGTGATTCCCCTACTGCTACCTATGTCTATGACCCTCTCTGTTGTCATTTTTATTTTTTGCTCTCTTGAAACCTCCCCCCCACTAATTAGTTTAAAGCCCTCTCCACAGCCCTAGTTATTCGATTCGCCAGGACACTAGTCCCAGCACTGGCCAAGTGAAGTCCGTCCCAACGGAACAGCTCTCTCCTGCCCCAGTACTGGTGCCAGTGTCCCAAGAAGCAAAACCCATTTTTCCCACACCAGTCTTTGAGCCACGCATTCAACTCCCTGATTTTATTTACCCTAGCCAAATTTGCTCGTGGCTCAGGTAGTAATCCAGAGATTATTACCCTCGAGGTTCTGCTTTTTAATTTGGCCCCTAGCTGCTCAAACTCCCTCAGCAGAACCTCTTTCCTTGTCCTATCTATGTCATTGGTACCAACATGGACCACGACAACTGGATCCTCCCCCTCCCACTCCAAGTTTCTCTCCAGCCCAGAGGAGATGTCCTTAACCCTGGCACCGGGCAGGCAACACAGCCTTTGGGACTCTCGCTCTTGGCTGCAAAGAACCCTATCTATCCCCCTAATGATACTATCCCCTACCACTACAACATTTCTTTTTACTCCCCCCACTTGAATGGCCCCCCTTACCACGGTGCTGTGGCCAGGTTGCTCATCCTCCCTGCAGTCCCCGCTCCTATCCACACAGGGAGTAAGAGCCTCGAACCTGTTGGACAAGAGCAAGGGCTGCGGCTCCTCCAACACTACCTCCTGGATCCCTGTACCTGCCTCACTCGTAGTCACACCTTCCTGTCCCTGACCACGGGCTACTTCTGAATTAGTTACTCTAATTGGTGTGACTACCTCCTGAAACACGGAGTCCAGGTAACTCTCCCCCTCCCTGATGTGTCGCAGTGTTTGAAGCTCGGACTCCAGCTCATCAACACGGAGCCGGAGTTCCTCGAGCAGCCAACACTTACTGCAAATGTGTTCACCGTGAACATCAATGGTGTCCACCAGCTCCCACATATTGCAGCAGTAACACATCACCTGCTCTCCCATTCTATGTAATTAATTAAAAATGTATTATTTACCCTTCAGTTAATTTATGCCAGCAGTCTCTGCTACACCACAGATACCCGAGAAACAATAAAATTGAAGTTTTGTATAAAAAAAAGAGAAATACTCACCAACCAATCACTTACCTGCTTTCTGGTGACGTCACACTTCGATTATTTTTTACCTCTCTCCTGCTCTCGGCTTGGTGAAAGCCTACCTGGTCGCTGCCGCCTTTTACCGCCGCCGCCTCTGTGGGCCTACCTGGTCGCTGCCGCCTTTTACCGCCGCCGCCTCGCCGCTGTTGCTCCACCCAGGTCCGCCGCCTCTGTTGGCCTCATTAAGGCCGACGTGCGCGCCAGCTGGCCCAATCGGTGGGCACGGGTCGGCTGCCCGCGCTTGATGGCGCACTAGGAGCCTGGATATTTAAAGGGGCCACGACCCCTTTGATTTTCACTTGCTTTCTTCTGCTTCCGAATGCTGGTTGCTGCAGGAATGGCAGCTCAACGGCCCAAGGCTGCTCCCCGGTTTGATGACGACTCCCTCTATGCTCTTGTGGAGGGAGTAAGAGGACGAAAGGAGGTCCTCTTCCCTTCCGATAAACGGAGGAAGCCTCCTCAGCACACAAAGGCAGCCTGGCTGCAAATTGCTGAGGAGATGAGCGCCAGGTCTTTGTGTGCACGCACCTGGGTGCAGTGTAGGAAAAGGTTCAATGATCTGATGCGCTCAGCAAAAGTGAGTATAACATCACACTTACCTTCAATCTGCTTCCCATCTCTTCTCATCCCCATCACTCTGCATTGGTAACCTACTCCTGCACATCCCAACTTACCCTAACATCCCTTGCACCCTCACCCATCCCTCTCTCTCTATGTACAGAATCACTTCATCATCCTACTATGCACCCCTCACACTCAATCTCACTGTTATGCAATGACAACAACTAACGAACGCTGAGGAGGCAGCTCTGGAGATCGTCGGAGATGCAGAGGAGATGGAAGTGGGGGACGGAGAGACGGGCACAGTACTGGTGACAGAATTGATTTGCAACCCTATCATTTTGCGCTCATGAGTGATTGATATGGCATCTGATGCTCATAGAAATTGAGTTATGATCATCTGCACAATGGGATGTGTCTACTACCTAAATATCACATATCTAACTCATGCCTTTACTCCCCCACAGGACCATCGAGAGCCCCCCTCCCCACTGTCTATGAGGAAGAGCCGGAGGACTCCTCAGAGGAACCTGCAGCCTCTGAGGGAGCAGCGTCAGCGGAAATGAGCGCACCCAGCACCAACGCAGAGACACACACCTCGGTGGGTAGTTTGCGAGATAGAGTAGTGTTGGCACCTGGTGTATCACAGCTCACAAGTGAGCATAAGCAGATGGTGGAGACCGGGACAGCAGTGGAAAGTCCTCGTCAGAGGCCACAGGGCACTCCTAGCTCTGCTCAGCTGCATGTAGACGCTGTGCCTCTGGGGCCATCCAGAAAGAGAGCGGTGCTGGAGCTTCAGGAACAAGTGCAGGAGGCTCTGACTGGGTTTGCAACCACGGTAACTGCAAGTGTGCAGAGAATGGAGGAGTCCATGTCAAACATGAGCAATTCCGTGGTGCACGCATTAGCGAATGTCGGTACTGCCATGGAAAGGATGGCAACCTCCATGGAGGACATAAATGACCAGACTCAGGAGAACATGGTAACACTTCTAAATAGATGGTCATCTATGGAGGATAGATGGGCATCTATTGAGGAGCAAAACCAGAGGTACATGGACGTCCTCGTTATGAGGAATGTCAGCACAAAAATGGGTCCTCATGGCCCCACTGATGTGTAGCAAGGTGCTCGCCAGCTACTTGCTAGCAGTGAAGTGTGGGTGACCCATGAGAGGGATGGTGGTGGTCAACAACAAGGAAGTGGGGGCTCCTCTCCAAGCGCTCACACTTGCATGCCACTGCCGAGCCCTCGGTCAGAGCCCCAGATGCCTCACCCAACTGAGATGGCTGTCTCTGCCCCTGCACATCCACATGAGGAGCAGACTGTTGCGGAGCCCTCCAAGGCTTCCAAACCCAGAGGACGCCCGCCAAAGGCGTCTAAGCAGGCGCAGCAGGGGAAGCACCACGTAGAAGCACGCATAAGAGAAAGCTAAAGCACAAATAGTCACAAGGGTGATTTCATAGAATACCAATTTAAGTTTGTGATGTTTATTTCTAGTGTATTAAAGTTATGCGATGTCAATGATTCAATGCGCTAGTATATGTGTGCTCAGAATTGGAAATGTCACAGTGAGGGGTGAGGGCGCCTTTCATCTGCAGTGATGGTGGGGAAGTGATAGCAATGCCAACCCTCATGTGCACGTGCCAGCCATATGTATGTACAGTGTAAAGTTATGCGAATCTGTCATGGATTAGTCCATCCCTTGCCTGATGGCCAGCAATGAGTTCGCGTGCTGGTAGCACTGGGACAGCCGCCTCTGCCAGGTGTTCCTCATCTGCAGCCTCATTCGGCTGTTCCTCCTCCTCCTTGGAGGCTGTGCGCTGAGCCACTTGTTCCTCAGGCAGCGGTAAGCCACGCTGCAGTGCGATGTTCTGCAGGGCACAGCAGACCACGATGATTCTGGACACCCTGGCTGGTGCATACTGCAGGGCTCCACCAGATCTGTCCAGGCATCTGAAGCGCATTTTGAGCAAGCCTATGGTTTGCTCTATGATGCTTCTGGTGGAAATGTGGCTCCCATTGTAGCACTCCTCAGCTTCATTTGATGGCCTCCTCATTGGTGTCAGTAGCCACGTCTTCAGGGGATGTCTCCAAGTATCTATCCGGAAAGTTGGGTTGGCGGATTGAAGAGCTGAGGCACAGTGGACTGCCGTATCTGTACGAGTCATGGCCACTGCCAGGGAACATTGCACAAACATGCATCATGTTCTTCCTGTGGTTACACACCAGCTGCATGATAAGGGAGTGGAATCCCTTGTGGGTGACAAATACAGCTGGGTTGTGATGGAGTGCCCTGATGGCCACATGTGTGCAGTCAATGACGCCCTGCACCCTTGGGAAGCCTGCCATATTGGCAAACCCAACCGCCCGTGCGGTAACACTTGCTTCATCCATTGAGAAGTGGATGTAATTGGCCGACTTGCCAAACAGGGCATCGGTAACCTGCGTTATGTATCTGTGTGCGGCCGACTGGGCGATGCCGCTGGCATCTGCAGATGATCCCTGGAAGGACCCTGGCGCAAAGAAGTTGAGGGCGGTGGTGACTTTGACTGTCACTGGTAAGGAGTGTCCACCCGCTCCTCTGGGCTGCAGGTCTTGGTCCAGCATAGCGCAGATGTCTGCGACTACCTCTCACGGAAGTCTCAGCCTCCTTTGGCAGTGCTGCTCAGTCATGTTGAGGAAGCTCATCCTCTGCCTGTAAACCCTGTGTTGGGGGTATCTCCTGTGGCGCGGTGCAGCCCTGCGCTCTGACGCCCTCTGCCCTGTGCAGCATCAGGTGGCTCAGGAGAAGGTTGGCGCTCTTGTTGCCGGTGCTGCTGGTGTGCCTGGTTCTGCTGCTGCCGCGGCTGCTCGTCCTCCGAATCTGAGGACCAGGATGAGAGGGTATAAATGGCTCCCATTCTGCTGGTGAAAATGTCACTTGAGGATGACATGTTATAAGCGCTCAGTCAAAGTGGAGAGAGGTTATTCCAAGGAGGTCACAGTGCACATAGACCTCACAACACACACTTACAACCTCAATACACCTGAAAAATGTCTTCAAAATCCTACAATCAGAAAGTTCAGGCTTTTGAAATTGAACTGATGTGGCAGGTTAGCTTTGATGCTGCACTTGCAGCTGTGAACTATTCAGCTTGTTGGAACACCCGACACAATCAGCTGGCGTGTTTCTGGAATGCTGTGGAACACACTGAAAATGTTGCAAAATTGAAAAGCCCTCTCAAAATAACATTGAACAGGTAGTTAACAAATACCTTAACTGCCTCTCCCGCCACTTGGTGTTGGGTCTGATCAGGAGTCGCAGACCTGACGCTTTGGAAAGTCGCGTGGAGGTGGGTTCGCGGCGGGTTCACAACCCGCTGTCAATCATCTTGGATTTAACTCCTGACCCGCCTCCAAACCCGCCCTCTGAGCCCCGGCAAAATTGCGGCCTATGTCTCAGTTTCATAGAATAATGCTGATGAATGTCTTATGTTACCAGGTGACTTTTGAGAGAGAGAGAGAGAGAGAAAGTAGAGCGAGAGAGAGAAAAAAAAGAAGAGAAAGAGAGAGCAAGAGAGAGAAAGAAAGAATGAATGAATTAATTTATGTAGCAACCTTCACGACCTCAGGATGTCCCAAAGTGTTCAATGTCATTGAAGTACTGTTCCGCACTCATGAGGACGGCCTCAATAGGGATATCAGGTTCATGTCATGCTACAGAACATGACTTGACATCGTTGTCTGTCTTTCCAGTTTTTAAAAAACAAACACAAAAAAAACAAACACAAAAAACAAACCCCAAAAAGGACGGAGAGAGAGGAAGGGATATGGAGAGAGATCTGCTGCAGTCAGCAGGATTTGACACGTTGGACCCCCTGGGACACATCTCATTTTCTTGGCTGTGCTCCTGGTGTGTCTTTGATGTAAGGAAAGATTGTATCTCTGTAGTATCTGTGTTTATATTCTGTGAACTTTTGTAGATTCACTCAGTGTAACTTTACCTGAAGAAGGGGCAGGATAGCTCTGAAAGCTTGTAATGTTAAATAAATCTGTTGGACTATAACCTGGTGTTGTGCGACTTCTCATTACTGTTTGAAGTGTAGCCTCTGTTGTAATATAGGAAATGTGGGAGCCAAATTACGCACCGCAAGGTCCCACAAACAGCAACGTGATAATGTTGATCGATGGATACATATTAACCAGGAAAAATGGGGAGAACTCCCCTGCTTTTCTTCAACATAGTGCCATGGAATCTACATGAGAGGGCAGAAGGGGCCTTGGTTTAATGTCTCATCCAAATTGTACTTTTACAAAGTACTTTCTCTTAAGCCATTTGCTTTAAGAGGAGTGACTTGTATTTTTGACTCTTTGTGTGGGAAATCTCAGAGTGCCCAAAGGGAGTGCGGATCGTGCACGGAAGTCTGTGCACCCGAATTTTGGCACCCATGACCATAATAACCAGGAGCCCTGCGGGTCAGAGCATGCTAAACTCCATCCGTGACTCCAAGATCCACACACCCGCCAAGTGGGGCTTTGCACTGGGAGCTCGTTCCCTGAAAATGTATCCTCATGTGCCTTGCTTCTTCTGGAGGCCGGTGATCAGTGTACTGTATACATTCTGGTCCCGACATAGATGGATTGCGTTCACTCCTGCCCATTTCGTGACACCACCCAGCCATGTCCTTGCCTTCCTCGCCTCCTTCCACTTCCGCATCATTGCCCTTGCCTCAGCTCATCCGCTGCTGAAACCCTCATCCATGCTTTTGTTACATCTAGACTCGACGATTCCAATGATCTCCTGGCCGGTCTCCCATCTTCCACCCTACATAAACTTGAGCTCATCCAAAACTCTGCTGCCCGTGTCCTAACTCGCACCAGGTCCCGTTCACCCATCACCCCCTGTGCTCGCTGACCTACATTGGCTCCCGGTCCAGCAACACCTCAATTTTAAAATACTCATCCTTGTTTTCAAATCCCCTCCATGGCCTCGCCCCTCCCGATCTCTGTAACTCCTCCAGCCCTGCAACCCTCCGAGATCTCCGCGCTCCTCCAATTCTTGCCTCTTGCGCATCCCCGATTGTAATCGCTCCACCATTGGCGGCCGTGCCTTCAGCTGCCAAGGCCCTAAGCTCTGGAATTCCCTCCCTAAACCTCTCCGCCTCTCTGCCTCTCTCTCATAAGAACATAAGAACATAAGAAATAGGAGCAGGAATAGGCCACTTGGCCCCTCGAGCTTGCTCCGCCATTCAATAAGATCATGGCTGATCTTGGGCTCAAAGCCATTTCCCTGCCCGCTCCCCATAACCCTTCACTCCCTTATCTTGCAAAAATCTGTCTATCTCCACCTTGAATGTATTTAATGACCCAGCCTCCCCAGCTCTCTGGGGCAGAGAATTCCACAGAATAACGACCCTCTGAGAGAAGAAATTCCTCCTCATCTCAGTTCTAAATGGGCGACCTTTTATTCTGAAACTATGCCCCCGCGTTCTAGATTTCCCCACGAGGGGAAACATCCTCCCTGCATCTCCTCCTTTAAGACACTGCTTAAAACCTACCTCTTTGACCAAGCGTTTGGTCACCTGCCCTAATATTTCCTTATGTGGCTCGGGGTCAAACTTTGTTCGATAATCGCTCCTGTGAAGCGCCGTGGGACATTTTACGACGTTAAAGGTGCTATATAAATGCAAGTTGTTGTTGTTGTACATCAGCGGCGAGAGGAATTTCAGAGAAATGCTTTAAATGTGCGGATGCTATTATCCCACAGTGCAGTTTCAATGCTTCCATAACTGTAGACCAAGTCAGAAGAAGCATATTCAATTGACCTTATAATAAAGTGTACTCTTTTCATTATTTTGTACTTCGGGGGTCATTTCACCCTCAACCCCCACCCCCCACTCGGTTTGGGACCATGCCGTCGATTTTCGTCTTCACCCGCCTGGGCGATAAGCAGCGCCTGAGTTGGAAGGAAAAATCTGGTGGGCAGGATCGCCCGGCCCTTCTAGAATCAGCTGGATGGATCTTCCATTGAAATTAATGAATATGGAGCTTGTGCCATACTTTAAACAGTGCATGAAATTACATCTATCAAATTCCAATGAGGTTCATACAATGGGAGGCTCTCTTAGCATCTGCTCACTAATCATCCAGATTGTCTCGCTTAATTTGTTTTCTCTGGTTGTCCTTCGGTCCTCGGAGATTTTGCACCATCTCTGACTCAGAATAACGTGACGCCTCACACTCCTATTTTCCTTCTCTTTGTCTTTAGAAAGAAAGAAAGACTTGCATTTATATAGCACCTTTCATGACCTCAGGGCGTCTCAAAGCGCTTTACAGCCAATTGAGTACTTTTAGAAGTGTAGTCACTGTTGTAATGTAGGAAACACGGCAGCCAATTTGCACACAGCAAGCTCCCACAAACAGCAATGTGATAATGACCAGATAATCTGTTTTTAGTGATGTTGATTGAGGGATAAATATTGGCCCAGGACACCGGGGATAACTCCCCTGCTTTTCTGCAAACTAGTGCCATGGGATCTTTTACAACCACCTGAAAGGGCAGATGGGACTTCAGTGTAACATCTCATCCGAAAGACGGCACCTCCGACAGTGCAGCGCTCCCTCAGTACTACACTGGAGTGTCAGCCTGGATTTTTGCGCTCAAGTCTCTGGAATGGGATTTAGAAGCCACGACCTTCTGACGCAGAGGCGAGGGAGCTACCAATTGAGCTACAACTGAGGACTTTGGGGAAGTGTCCCACTTCAGCTCAGCTCCTCCCAAGATGGGACTGAGAACATGGACCACCAGAAGAGAACTCACAACTCTGCTGGACATAGAGGGGCTAATTTTGACTTCAATAGAAATGGAAATCGGGAGTGATGTATAACATGCGGCTGAATTGGTATCACCCAAAGCCAAAATTACCCCCAGAGTCATAATAAGCTGGGCTGCTGGGCTCTCCCGGATTATTGTTTTAATAAATTAGCCAGCAACGTGATTATAACATTAGCATTTTCTACAGATATGTGGTTTAATGCTTACTTTATTACTCCCATAATTCACCCTCAGAACAGCAAAACAACTGCAGCAGATGTAAATTCCATACTTTAGGAAAGATGCAAAGGCCTTGGAGATGATTCAGAAGAGATTTACCAGAATGGTACCAGGGCTGAAGGAATTGAGTTATGCAGAGAGACTGGAGAAGTTGTTCTCCTTAGAGCAGAGAAAGTTCAGGGGAGATTTAATAGAGGGGTTCAAAATTATGAGAGTGGTAGATGCTGAGAAACTCTTTACACAGGCAGGAGGCAGCAGATGTAAGATAATTGGCAATAAAAGCCAAGGGGGAAATGAGGAGATTTTTTTTTGACTCGGTGAGTTATGATCTGGAACGCGCTGCCTGAAAGGGCGGTGGAAGCAGATTCAATAGTCACTTTCGAAAGGGAATTGAATAAATACTTGAAAAGGAAAAATTTGCAGGGTTATGGGGAAAGGGCAGAGTAATGGGACTAATCGGAGAGATCTTTCAAAGATGCGATGGGCCGAACGGTCTCCTTCCGTGCTGTAGGATTCTAGGATTCTAAGGATCTTATTTGGTGCGTACTGATGATGTCATTCAGGCCTACCTTTAAGTGCACAACAAGCAAAATGTGCATTACTGCGGCTAATAAATCACTGTTACTTGAGCAGCCGAGGCTGCCCATAAATACATATAAACTAATTTGATGTCTCTGTGACCAGAGTGTAATTTTCAAGATGAATAGCTGGTGAGTGCCTGCTGTAATGTATAGCCCTGGCTGCTAACACCGAGTCAATGCATTGAGTTTGTACGGTGAAGGCAGGACAGATGATATCAACTTGGACCAGCAGAAAGGGTAGAAACCTTGGAGGGTGTAAAGCAAAATTGAAAAACATGAGAATTAAGGATTCGCATCGGAACATGCTCGTTCAGGCTCTTTAACACGAGGCTGTATTCTGTGCAAGGAAGGTGTGAATCCAACTAAAAGAGAAGGCATTAAAGACTCTTACTAAGTGCCAAATGAATGGGGTCTGAATCGGGTCACTGAAATGTACACCCTAGATATTCCTGTCGATTTCAATGGAGAGTAAAATCAGGCTGGGTGTAAAACCAGCGTTGCACCCGATCCAGTCAGTGTACCGAGAGGTGGCTGAGGTTAAAATTGCCCCCCATCTCTAGGGGCCCGATCTTGCCAGCCCTGGGGAGGCGGGTATGGAGGTGGGACTGCTGGGAAAATGGCAGAATTTGGGGGCGGTTGCCCAACCCGCCCCCAACCCGCCTCTGTGCCATCTTGCCAGGAGGCTGGTAGCCAACCCACGCCGGGTCCCGTCTCCTTGGAGGCGGGAAGGGGATTACAGCCACTTAACTGCCTGTTAACAGGTAGTTAACAGGAAGATAAGAGGATTATCACCATTTTGCCCACACAAGTGCGGGCTTCCCGAAGGCTCTGAACCCCGCCAGGGTCACCGAGGCGAGCAGTGGGTCTGCGGGGGTCGGAGGGGTGCAAAACTGCGTTGTGAAGGTAAGTGATGGGTGCAAGTGTGGAGAGGTGAGTATGTGAGGTAAGTGGAAAGTGTTAGAAAAAGTTTACTTACCTTTGTTTCTTCCTGCAGGCTTCAAGCGTTGGGTATGCGAGAGTCTCGCACCTCTGCGGCAGAGATGACAGATGGCCGCTGCATTCTCCAATGCAACAACCATCTAATTTCTACAAAAGAAAGAGGTTTGATGAGGTCTTGAATACAAGGACTCATCAAACAACAGAGAATGTCAGTGTTTGACAGCTTCACAGAGCTGTCAAACGATGACAATTCATCTGTCAAAAATTTTTGACAGATGAAACGTCATACATTGACGAGCTCTGCAACCGGCTTTCCCTTAATTGGCTGGGCGGGCTTAACAAGGTCAATCAAGGGAAAATAGCGTGGGTTGGCCACAAATCGATGGAGGCGGGTCAACGACCCGACAAGCAGCAGTCCCGCCTCCAAAGCGCCCCCATTGGCAAAATCGCCCCCTAGGTTAGTGCACGTTTCTGGAGGAAGGTCCTCTGGCTGGTTTACTCGCGATGTTGCTGCTTTCAGTGCTTGGTCTGAAATGTGGGTATTCCCTCCCACACAAGCGGGTCACCCATTCTAAATCAACCGCGACTGCAATTGTCCAGCAGAGCATCTGAATGCAACATTGGGAGGCCAAAGCCAGCTGTTTACTTTGCAAAATTGCTGTGGAAAGAACTTACATTTATATAGCACCTTCCACGACCTCAGGGCATCCCACAGTGGTTTCCAGCCAATGCAATAGTTTTGGAGTGTAGTCACTGTTGTAATGCGGGAAACGCGGCAGCCAATTTGCGCACAGCAAGCTCCCACGAACAGCAATGTGGTAATGACAAGGTAAACTGTTTTAGTGATGTTGGTTGAGGGATAAATATTGGCCACAGGACACCGGGGAGAACTCCCCCTGCTCTTCTTTGTAATAGTGTCATGGGATCTTTTACATCCATTTGTAAGGGCAGGTGGGGCCTCGGTTTAACGTCTCATCTGAAAGACGGCACCTCCGACAGTGCAGCACTCCCTCAGTAATGCACGGGAGTGTCAGCCCAGATTATGGGCTCACATCTCTGAAGTGGGACTTCAACCCGCAACCTTCTGACCCAGAGGCGAGAGTGCGACCACTGAGCTAAGATTGACACTTTAAAGTCGGATTAAATATGATGGCTAATTGCTGGGCACCAGAGTTTGAGATATTATATCCTGTGCAGAGGTCTTTGTGAATGTACAGCTCGATCACTGCCTCTCAGACTTCAGCATCCGTAGGCACATCTCTGATTACTGGTTATGTGGTATTTTGACATAAAAGCAGAATACTGTTAAACCCTTGAGGCAATGGAAAACAAATCTTTAAAATTATGCTGATGCGATGTCAGTTGAGGGAGAAATGCTGGCTAAGTCATCAAGAGAACCTCCTGCTCGCAAGTTGTGCCATGGGATCGTTAACACCTAAACCGGCAGAGGGGGCTTCAGTCCAGCCTGGCGAAGGGCACCTTCAGCATTGCCCTGGACTCACTCTAGATTATGTGCGAAAGTCCTGATGTGGGGTTCGAAAACTTAACCGTCTGAATTAGCGATGAGGGTGATACGAACCTAGTGGAGCTGACAGCTCATCATGTTATATAGGCTGGTGCTTACTGCAAACTTACCCAGAATGATATACCTACTGATTTGGAATCTATGCTGCTTACAGATGTAGCTGTTTCTATCGTGAAAGTAACACTGCTGATTTATGCTATAAATTTGCCCCTTATTTTGCTATCGGCATTCATGTCTGGAAGCCCATTAATGAAGAAATTCTTCCAGGCGTGAAGCCAGGGATATGTAGTGGGACTTCTTCTTTCCCGAGAGATGTACAATGATTGCACTAAGAGCACTTGATCATGTAACGCGATAGAAAGCTGAAGAATGTTACATTTCCATCACAGCCATCCCATACCTTCTGGCCCAATTAATATTTATCAAGGCTTACACCATCTTGCAGTGGAAGGCAGCAGCTGAGAACAGCCAAAGCGTATAGTGTGGCGAAGACATTAGTAGCTTTTTGTTCAACATCATCCCTGGCACCAAGATGCAACCTGCACACGTTCATTTAATGAACGGAGGCAGAAGTAGCTGTCCCGTAGCCACCTTTGAAGCTGTGGCACGAGCTCCTCTTTGAGATACGGCAGGGATAATGAGCTGACAGCCTAAGTGTCCCTACAGGAAACCGTGCTTTATGAAGCCCCAGAGGCTTGCGAACAAATGCTAAAATCAATAAACAAGATGAGTATGTTTTCTTCCATTGTTAACACTGTTGATAACCATATTTTAGACTTGCTATTGACACGATGCTTTGTGATGATACTAAGGAAAGGGCACATTTGTAAATGTTCCGTGCAGTAACATCTTGTGTGCTGCAGCTTCTCTGATCACAGAATCACAGAATCCCCACAGTGCAGATAGAGAGGCCATTTCAGGCCCATCGAGCCTGCACCGACACATATCCCACCCTATCCCCATAACCCCACGTATTTAATCCCCCCTAACACTAAGGGTCAATTTATCATAGCCAAATCAACCTAACCCGCACATCTTTGGACTGTGGGAGGAAACCGGAGCACCTGGAGGAAACCCACGCAGACACAGGGAGAATGTGCAAACTCCACACAGACAGTCACCCAAGGCCGGATTCGAACCCGGGTCCCTGGAGCTGTGAGGCAACAGTGCTAACCACTATGCCACCGTGTTGCCCTTGGGGGGCATGCCAGTGAATAAAGTGGTGAGACTGAGAGTTTTGAAGGCATCATACCACGGTTATTTAAATCTAGTCCTGACATTATTTCACCATGTTACTTCAAGCAATGTAAACTCTCCTTCTCCGTGTGAAGTAGAAAGACTTGCATTTATATAGTGCCTCAGTTTTTTCAGCTCTTTGCAGCCAATTAAGTATTTTTGAAGTGTAGTCACTGTTGTAATGTAGGAAACACAGCAGTAAAGTTGGACATAGCAAGGTCCCACAAACAGCAATGTGATCATGGCCAGATAATCTTTTAGCGATGTTGGTTGAGGGATAAATATTGGCCAGGACACTATGGAGAACTTCCCTGCTCTTCTTCAAAAAGTGCCATGGGATCTTTTGTGTCCACCTGAGAGAGTGGATGAGACCTCAGTTTAACACCGCATCCAAGAGACAGCACCTCCGACAGTGCAGCACTCCCTCAGTACTGCACTGGGAGTGTTAGCCTAGATTTTTGTGCTCAAGTCTCAGGAGTGAGACTTGAAACTCACAACTTTCTGACCCACGTGTGAGGGTGCTACCCACTGAGCCATGGCTGAGATCTATTAGAACCGCCAGTTCACTTAAAGAAATGCATACTTAGGGATGATTTGCAGAGTTTACACTGCCAGTAAGGACCTCCCTCATGGGCAATGCATATCATAAGAACATAAGAACATAAGAAATAGGAGCAGGAGTAGGCCATTTGGCCCCTCAAGCCTGCTCTGCCATTTAATGAGATCATGGCTGATCTGATCTTGGGCTCAGCTCCATTTCCCTGCCCGCTCCCCATAACCCTCACTCCCTTATTGTTCAAAAATCTGTCTATCTCCACTTTAAATATATTCAATGACCCAGCCTCCACAGCTCTCTGGGACAGAGAATTCCAAAGATTTATGACCCTCTGAGAGAAGAAATTCCTCCTCATCTCAGTTCTAATTGGGTGCCCCCTTATTCTGAAACTGTGCCCCCTAGTTCTAGATTCTCCCACAAGGGGAAACATCCTCTCTGCATCTACCCTGTCGAGCCCCCTCAGAATCTTATATGTTTCAATAAAATCACCTCACATTCTTCTAAACTCCAATGAGTATAAGCCCAACCTGCTCCACCTTTCTTCATAAGTCAACCCCCTCATCTCAGGAATCAGCCTCATGAACCTTCTCTGAACTGCCTCCAATGCAAGTATATCCCTCCTTAAATAAGGAGACCAAAACTGTACGCAGTACTCCAGGTGTGGTCTCACCAATACCCTGTACAGTTGTAGCAGGACTTCCCTGCTTTTATACTCCAACCCCCTTGCAATAAAGGCCAACATTCCATTTGCCTTTTTGATTACTTGCTGTACCTGCATGCTAACTTTTTGTGTTTCATGCACAAGGACCCCCAGTTCCCTCTGTACTGCAGCATTTTGTAATCCCTCTCCATTTAAATAATAGTTTGCTTTTTTATTTTTCTTACCAAAGTGGATAACCTCACACTTTCCCACATTATACTCCACCTGCCAAATGTTTGCCCACTCACTTAGCCTGTTTATATCTCTTTGCAGATTCTTTGGGCTCGATTTTGCCAGGCCCAAGGAGGCAGGACTGGAGTCGTGTGAGTTGTTAAAATCGCCAAAAATCGCAGGCGGGCCCAATTCCGCCTCCGAGCAATTTTGCCAAATGCGTGTTTTCTGATCCCCCTTTCCATCCCGCCTCCATAGGCCCTTAACAACCACTTAATTGCCTCTATAATCCCATTTTGAGAGGCCTTTCCGATTTTTAGACATTCCCCCCCATCCCTCACGCCTCCTCTGGAACACGCCAGGTAATGCTGGCGGCCTCACAAGTGGATTGCTTACTCACAGCTGCAGCTCCACCATTGCAAAGGAGTTTTCACCAATGATCATTTGCAGGTGGCAGAACTTTGTTGTTTCAGGTCTGGGGGAACTTTTAGCAGGCATACTCAGTGTTGTGGAAGTTTGGAGCCTGACACCCATCTCCAGTGTGACCTCCTGGGAAATCCCTCTCCCCACCTTGACTAAGCGCTTCCTCAACTGAGGCATATACCAGAAGCATGGCGACCATTTAATTCCTTTTCTCCTGGACATTAGATTCGGATGCAGAGCAGCCGCGGCAGCAGCAGAACCATGAGCAACAGCAGCAACAACAGCAGGAACAACAACAGGAGCGCCAAACTGCTTGTAGGCTTCGCAAAATCCCCCAGAAACTCGAATAGAACCCTAAAGGGGGTGATTTTTGGATCTTAACACGAATCTGGAATGGTGGGACCGAAATGAAGGAATTTGAGGTCAAAACCTCAGTTTTGAAGTACATTTTGAATAGAATCAAGGAAGGAAAAAAACCTGAGGAAAATGACTTTGGATGATGAGATACCCTTTTAAAAGGGCCATTGGGAAAACCTGCAGTCACGGAAACACAGGCTGTGGGAAGGGGTGTGGTGAGGCAGTGGACAGCTTTTGGGTATTGGGACCAAGTCAAGCTGTCTGGGAGATGTTTGCACTGCAATCCAACCAAGGAGGAAGAGCCTCATCCAAAACATCACAAACACATTCAAAAATGAATAAACCAAGACCCCTTTTGAAATCCCCAGGTCCAGACAGGATACTGGAAGTCGGAAAACAATTCCTAACAAATAAAACTGGCAGTATATAGTTTCATAGCCCATCATCCCATCGATTAGCCAAGTATCGACAGGAACAGTTTAACAAGCCCGCCAAAACCTAAGACAAAAGAAGCGAGATTTGACGGGTAGATAGAGGCCCTGTCTCAATGGAAGACATCGGTAGCCATCAGGACAAGTTAACACTAAGTTAAAGTCATCAGACTTAACGAGCCCGCCAAAACCTAAGACAAAAGAAGCGAGATTTGGCGCGAAGACAAACAGGCCTCAACTAAAACCTGAATCACTTTAACACGAAAACGATTAGTAAAGCAGTTTTGGCGCGCAAAACACAATAGACCTGAACAGTATAATTGGGGGCCTATTCCCCCAAGAAGGCCTGCGACGGAAGCGAAGAAGAAAGCGAAGAAAGAGAGCCACACAGGTTCGACACCAGAGCCAAGCAACAAGGAATTTCGGAAGGCAGGCAGGCCTAAAGCCACGGGCAAGAAGACACGAGGAACCCGAGAGACACTGTGGTGGTGTCTGTTCAAGCCGTGCGGTTTGTTACAACACTATACTTAAAGTTAGTTCAAGGCTGTCCAGAGAGGCAGTTAAAAGTTAGTAACAGTACCGAGGCACGCAAGGACAACACGCCACAGTAAGGGGGGTCATCGACGGACCCGACTGGGAAAAAGGTTCCCAACGCCTCGCAGCAATCAAGGCCCCACGAACCAACCAACACCACGCCACCGACCAACCAGGTGCGAACCAGGCCGTCGCGACCACCGAAAGACCAACACCAGGAAAAACCGAAGACACGCAAGTTTCCACACTACAAACTATTCCTGACTTACCCCTGGGTAAGATTTTTCCTTAAAAAGCTCTAAACCCTACCTCTAACGAAGAAAAATTGGTACTCGCCTGATACAATCCAATACGTACCTTACCGCACAGACCCAAACTGACCTGGAGTGTAGCTGAAGTCTTCTACCATGTCCGGGGTACGGCAGGCCCCAACAACCAAAAACCCCAGTGAACCCCGAAATCACGAAATACCTCAACTGTCGAGAACTGTCAAGGAGTGGTGAGCATTATCCCTGGTCCTTTGGAATCAAATCTAGCTAGGTAGTGGGATTGGGAGGGATAAGGGGTTTTGTATACTGTAATTCTCCCTCGCCTGTACCGTGTGTTCCCCAACCTGTGTTTAAGTAGTAAGTATGTTTTAAGATTGTTTGTGTTGTATTTACCTTTTTCTTGAATAAAAGTTAAAGTTCTTTCATCAAAACCTGTTGTCTACTGCACCTTTTGTTCACGACCCCCCCAAATAAGTCCAAGGTCTAGAACCAGGGGCGTGGGAGCGATTCGAACCGCTCACTGAAGTCAGAGGTGAAGCTGATCCTACCACACCACCCCCTACATGCTAGTCATCCACCTGAAAATGCACAGGCTAGAAGGCGCCAGCGCGCGACAACATTGTTGCCCAGGATGCAAGGGACGCACTCATCCTGGCCAGATTTGTTTAGCCTGCACAATCAAACACTTCAGTCTCGCTTCTTCTTACCAGAGCATCGGCAATGGACAAGAACCTGCAGAATCCTATCACGCTGACCACCATTCTGATAATCGCAAGGCGCCCTAAGCCCTCAATGGGAAAGTCCCATTTGCGAAATGACACAGGCCACAACTTCAACAGTTTGCCATCAAAACACTTTATAATACAATCACAATGATGGCTGGTCCAAAAACAAAACAACACAGCACCCAACTAACTACCTTTGTGACTACTTGTGCTTTATCTTCCTCTTACGTGTGCTTCTACATGGTGCTTCCCCTGTGGCTTCAGCAGATGTGGAGTCCCCTTGCTCACTCTCTTGCTGCCCCTGTCTCGACGCCTTTGCTGGCGATCCTCTGGGGTTGCGAACCTGTGAGGACTCGGCAACAGTCTGCTGCTCCTGCGGCTGTGCAGGGGTGAGACGCCCATCTCAGTTGTGTGAGGACTCTGACCGAGGGCTTTGCTGTGGCATGGTCATGTAAGCGCTTGGAGAGGATACCCCCACGTCCTTGTTGCCTGCCACCAACATCCCTCTCATGGGTCAGCCCCACTTCAGAGCTAGCAAGTGGCTTGACAGCACTTGCTGCACTTCAGGGGGGCCATGTGGACCCGTTTCTGCACTGGAAGTCCTACTCCAGAGGACTTCCATGAAGGTCTGGTTTCTATGCTCAATAGCTGACCATCGCTCCTCAAGAGATGTCATTCTATTCTGAACAATGACCATGTTTTCAATACCCTGGCGACTAAGCTCCTCCATGGCCGTAGCCATCCTCTCCTCTACTGTAGCCATCCTCTCCTCTACTGTAGCCAGCCTCTCCTCCACGGTAGCCATCTTACCACAGAGGTTGCCATCCTTTCCGTGGTGATGCGTTCATGCGCCAATGCCTCCACAAAGGCTCTGCTTATGTTCGCGATGGACTCCTCCATTCGTTCCACACTCGCAGCGACCCTGGAGACAAAACCTGCCAGAGACTCCTGCACCTGTTCATGGAGTTCCAACACCGCTCTCCTTCTGGATGGACCCGGAGGCACAGGGTCGACATGCAGCAGAGCCGAGCTGTCAGAGTCCTGCGCCCTCCGATGAGGACTCTCCACTGCTGTCCCTGTCTCCACCATCTGCTGATGCTCACTTGTGAGCTGTGATACACCAGGTGCCAACACTACACTATCTCGCGAAGGTCCCACCGAGGTGTGAGTGTCTGTGCTGGTGCTGGGTGCGCTGAATTCTGCTGATGCTGCGCCCTCAGAGGTTGCAGCTTCCTCTGAGGAGTCTGGAGGCTCAGGCTGTTCCTCCTGGATAGTGAGGATGGGGGCTTTCGATGGTCCTGTGGGGGAGTAAAGGAAAGAGTTAGAGATGTGAGGCCAAGGTTACATGCACATTGAATATTGCAGATGATCATAAGTCAATCTGTTAGAGCATCAGATTCATTATCAGTGACTCATGCTATGTCAATGAGAGAGATTCCAAACTATTCTGTCACCAGCTTGCTGTGATGCGCCTGTCTGTCCATCCACCACTTGGATATCCTCCTCGATCCCAGCAATTTCCAGGGCCGCCTCCTCCCAGGGGGTGAGCTGGGCTACTGAGGGTGGCCCTCCTCCTGTCATGGATCTTTCCCTCTTATTGTGGGCTCTCTTTTCCTGCAATGAGGGACACAAGTGGAGTTTGAGTGAGAATGAAGGAGTGAGTATAGAGAATCCATAGCATAGATGCTTAGAAGGAGACAAAGGGCCCTCCCTGTGTGTTGAATGTTGTTGTTGTCATGGCATCACAGTGATAGGGAGTGTGAGGGCTGCATGGTCAAATAGTTAAATGAATGTGACCATAGAGAGAGAGGCAATGGGTAATGGTGCAGGGATGTAAGTGTCAAGTGGGATGTGGAGGAAGAGGTTGGCAAAGCAGAGTGCTGGTGAGGAGAGGCGATGGGGATCAGATTGAGGGTGATGGGAAAGTCATATTCACTGTGCGGAGAAGGTCATGAAACCTCTTCCTGCATTGCAGCCAGGTTCTGCGGCTCAGCGAAATGGAGTTGACCTCCTGGGCCACTTGCAGCCACACAGCTTTTGTCTGCTGGGGTGGCTTTTTTTCTCCCTGAGGAAGGGAACAGCACCTCCTTATTACATCTGGCTCCGTGCACCAGAGCTTGGAGGGAGGGCTCATCAAACCGAGGAGCACTCTTTTGCTTGATCGTTGACATTTTCCACAATTCAACTCCTTCATATAAATTGCAGAGACTTTGCAGTCTCCAGAAGAATCAAGGCTGCTTGCAGACCTTAAATCCAACAGCATTGATGACGTCATCGGAGACGACTTTCTGTATGAAAAGACTCATTAGGCCAGTGGTTCCCACACGCAGGAAATCAATTGCCCAATTAGGGGAAAATCCCACTTTTTCAACGCATCACCTAGGAGTTGGGGTCCTAACACCGTTTCCACTTGACATGCCCCAGCCCGCCCACACTGACAAAATCCAGCCCATGGTGTCCTCTTCACAACTTGCTTTCCCACCTATCTTTTTATCATCAGCAAATCTGACTGCATTACACTCGGTCCCTTCATCCAAGTCATTAATATAGATTGTAAATAGTTGAGGCCCCAGCACTGATCCCTGTGGCACCCCACTAGTCACAGTTTGCCAACCGAAAAATTACATATTTATCCCGACTCTCTGTTTTCTGTTAGTTAGCCAATTCTCTATCCATGCTAATATATTACCCTAACCCCGTGAGCTCTTATCTTGTGTAGTAACCTTTTATGTGGCACCTTATCGAATGCCTTCTGGAAATCCAAATACACTACATCCACTGGTTTCCCTTTATCCACCTTGCTTGTTACATCCTCAAAGAACCCCAGCAAATTTGTCAAACATGATTTCCCTTTCATAAAACCATGCTGACTCTGCTTGACTGCATTATGATTTTCTAAATGTCCTGCTACTGCTTCCTTAATAATGGACTCCAGCATTTTCCCAATGACAGATGTTAGGCTAACTGGTCTATAGTTTCCTGCTTTCTGTCTCCCTCCCTTCTTAAATAGGGGCGTTACATTTGCGGTTTTCCAATCCGCTGGGACCTCTCCAGAATCCAGGGAATCACAGGTGCATATCATGGGATCACAAGCGCATTGCAGTGGGTGGAAGATTGTGGGCAGCGTGGCCTGATTTCCTGACATGTAGATCCAGCGGGCGAGACTACCCGCTGGCAGTGCGCACTCAGAAAATGGCGAGCAATGTCACCCGGATTAGAATTGCAGCTATTAAGGCTATTGTGATTTTTGAATTAAACCTACGACACAAACTGGCTTATCTTCCATTGGTGCGAATGATGGTTCAATTGGTGAAATGATGGTTCAGCTAGTTAAGCCAGTGAGTCGTTGAGCCAGAAGACTAGGGGGGAGAAATTCAGTATCGCCCCATTTGGGGCGCAATTATCGGCCGGGCGCAAAGATTAGCGCTTGCCGCTAATTATCGCCACCGACTGCAAACTTGACTTTTATCGACCCTGGAGGTGATTGGAGCGCTAAATCAGGCGCTTCACACCTGTCTTAAGGCGCAAAGGCCGAGGAGCGAGGCGCTACCTCAGAGCGCTGGCGAAGCTCATGTAATGTCAGTCAGCAATGGAACACACACACAATGGCACGGGCCAGTTCTTAAAGGGGATGGTTGATCTTGCTTTCCATCCACATCCTGCTCATTGCAGCCTTGAATCTTGGCCTGGAGAGACCTGCACATCAAATCTGCTGGAAAGAACAATGGAGAGTACCAGGCAAAGAGCTCAGAGTGCAGCCCCCACAATCTCTTCTAAATCGATGCAAGGAATGGCAAATCAAAATGAACCTGCAAAGTGCTGCTCAGTACCCAAAACTCCTTCACACAACGTTGAATCTTTCCAGAAGTCTCTCTCTCTCTCTCTCAGAATGCGTAGTTCAAAAATGGCACCAACAATAAAAGGCAGGAAGCGGTCACCTTTAAATAGCGCTCCCCCTTTCCCTTCATGACTGCAGAACGCTCCCCTCAACCTGTCGTTGCTAGCGTCAGGCGGTAAGGCAGGGGGCGCCACTCAATATCCGCTCCGGGGCGATACCGGGGCGTTGCGCACTCGAGTGACGTCACGATCTGCCAGCGCAGGAGATGGTGGCGGTAGTGTTTAGCGCTGCCACAAAATGTCTAGTTAATTTCGCGAGCGGCACAAACTTCGCCGCGCCCGGGCGCTAGATGCTTTGCGCCCCATTAGCGCCCTCTTAAGGCGCTAACGGGAGGCGCAACCAACTGAATTTTTCCCCCTAGGAATTTCCAGGCTCTCTCCTTCACTTGTGCTGCGTTGTCAGATCTCAGTCGAGGCAGTGGTGAAGGCACTACCATTCCCTTTTCACTTATATATGCTTGAAAAGGCAAAATTTGCAGGGCTGTGGGGAAAGAACAAGAGGGGGGGGGGTCGGGGGGGAGTGGGAATAATTGGACAGTTCTTTCAAAGAGATTGAATTAAATATTTAAAACACAAATGTATTTTTTTGAAAAATAAATGTAAATGTTTTAAAGAGGCTAAAAATAACCTTACCTCATTTTACAGTTTTTTTAAGGTATAAATGATTGATAAATATTTATTTTTATGTTTTTTAAACTCTTTCACATAAGGCCTGCTTTTACCGGGAGGAATCATTTCCCGGGCATTCGCTGGGCAGTAATTGGACAAATAGCCCAACTCTCCGCCCCCGCGGAGGCCCTTTTCCCGGGGATGCGTTGGATCTGTCGAGAAAATTCTTGACAGATCGCAAGTTCCGGGTTTTCGTGCATGCGCTTCGCGCGTGAAAAGCAGGAACTTGCGCGGCCCTTATGGGCGCGTACGCACCTCGTGCGCGCCCATAGGGGCCGCAAATTACGGCACCTTGTCTGAAAGGACGTGCGAAGACAAAGAGGGAAAATCGCTGATGAAGGGGAGAGTCAAACAGGTTAACACTCCCATTAATCTATTATTTACACAAACCTCTGAGCATTCTAAGGATGTTGTCACTTTGACCTGCTTGGTGTGATCTGATTGTTGGGGCAGCCTACAGTATAACTGGGACTGATGGTACAGCTCCTGCTCCTGGCCCCACGAGGAAAAGAAACAGGAAAACTCTTCCCCGTTTGGTCCGCGTCTGCCTCTGGCTCCTCGTTCTGCTGTCTCCACAGCACCTTCCCTTTTCAGGCCACCAGTTAAAATTGCAGTCGAGTCCCGATGGAAAGAAGGACCCTGCTGGCTTCGGGAGGGTGTCCTTGCTGCCTGCTCAGCGGGTTAAAATTCAAACTGGTAGGTTCCTGGCCGCTTTCCTGTGGGTAAGTAACTATGCACCCGGTTATCGCTGGCGAGGATTGAAACTGCACCCCCCTAATTTTTTTCTTCCTCCTAGTTACTTCTGCATCAAAGCCTTTTCTCCCTCCTTCAAAACCAGTATATAACGTTAACAAAAAAAATCAAATATTGTGAAGGTGGCCCTGTGTTTTCGCCTTCCGTTTCAGGAGTGTTTTAGCAAATTTGCTGTTTCACTGCTTAGTTCTGCATTATATAGGTGTAGTACCTGATTGCTTAGTGTCAGCTGTGGCTCAGTGGGTAGCACGCTTGTCTCTGAGTCAGAAGGTTGTGGGTTCAAGTCCCACGCCAGAGACTAGCACACAAAATCTAGGCTGACACACCAGTGCAGTACCAAGGGAGTGCTGCACTGTCGGAGGTGCCGTCTTTCGTGTGAGACGTTAAACCGAGGCCCCATATGTCCTCCCAGGTGGAGGTAAAAGATCCCATGGCACTAATTTGAAGAAGAGCAGGGGTGTTCCCTCTGGTCAATATTTATCCCTCCATCAACATCACTAAAACAAAGTTTATCTGGTCATTACCACATTGCTGTATTTGGGAGCTTGCTGTGCGCAATTTGGCTGCCGCGTTTCCCACATTACAACAGTGACTCCACTCCAAAAAGTACTTCATTGGCCGTAAAGTGATTTGGGTCGTCCTGAGGTCGTGAAAGGTGCTATATAAATGAAAGTTCTTTCTTTAGATGGATCACTAAATTGTTGGATGCTCTACAATATCCATTTATGTCTCATCTGGTGCCATTCCTTTCAGAATGCAATATCAAGAGATGTGGAGCAAAGGCAGGTAAATGGAGTTGAGGTACAGATCAGCCATGATCTAGCTGAATGGCAGAATAGGCTCAGGGGGCTGAATGGCCGACTCCTGTTCGTATGTATTTTAGCTAGTTTATAAAACAAAATAGGTTTCTTAAAAACCCTAAACTCTCTGACTGCATCACTGCGAACTATAATGATTCTCATTAGCTCTATAAATCACAACAGTTTCATGTTCAGCAAGTACATATGGCAGACTTGTTACTAACCATTTGTCTGAGGGGAGGTATTAAATTAAGTGCCAAAAAAAGGGCTGGTTTATGTTGTTCAGAGCTGCCCGTTAATAATAGGTTTAATTGATGTCTTAGTCATTGTGTACAAACCTTTGAGTTATTTGTAATTACACAAAAGGTAGGGTTACTGCCAAATAACCATTCCACTCTAAGTGCTAAATGGACAGTAATATACTGCAGTGAGGACAATTGCACCCATATGTATTGCAATATTCCACTGAAGATAATCATTTAAAACAATAGAAAAATGTAGGTGGGAGAATGGTGTACCAAACTATCAGCATAGTTCAGTGTTTGATATCTAGAGCACATCTACTGAATGTCGCGTTTCAAAAGGTTTCTATACATCGTGGGAAAATGTCCATAGGTAGCACCCTCGCCTCTGTCAGAAGGTTGTGGGTTCAAGTCCCACTCCAGCATCTTGAGCACAAAAATCTAGGCTGTCACTCCAGTGCAGTGCTGAGGGAGCGCTGCACTATCAGAGGTGCCGTCTTTTGGATGAGACGTTAAACCGAGGCCCCGTCTGCTCTCTCAGGTGGACGTAAAAGATCCCACGGCAGTATTTGAAGAAGAGTAATCCCTTCCACCTGCATAAAAAGTCTTGAAAGCTGTCAAACAAAATTGATCAAGACCAACCCTCCCAAAGATGGCTTCTCCCCATAGTCCATCACCATGCCAGTTGTGATGGAAGAGGGGAGTGGACAGCCCATAGCCTCTTCAGAATGAAAGGTAGAACTGGCCTCTTCCTTCATACTTTGCAACATCTGATTAATGTTGCGAGTTAATCGTTGCTGGTAATTTCCATTCAGACCACTTCGAACAAATTGAGCTTAACTAGAATACACGAGTCTCGACTGACACTAGTTGAAGCAGACAATTATAAAGCAGACTGTGCCAACATCCAGTTTTGAGTTCATTGATTTAGTGGAACTACACTGGATCCAGTTCAAAAATAAGAATGAGAAAAATACTGTAAAACACACAGTAAGTTGGTCGACATCCAAAAAACACAAAGTGACTTTAATACTTCTGGTGTGGCTCTTCATTACACCGCTCCAGATTTATTTCCGATAAAACCACATCCAATAATTCCCTATAGGGTTGGACCTTGGGTGCAGAACATCAAAGATTAGCCCGAGGGACTGATTCCTTGATCGGGTTTTCCGGGTGTTTGCTGGGAGCGCTGATTGGGAAATCTTGGGCCCATGGCCTCTGATTTTCTGTCCATTCATTTAAATCACTGGAAAATTGGGTGCTTGGGGGCTAGTAATTTCTCAGCTGATCCTACCAGGAATGCCCAGTTGGTGAACCAGCCCTCTCATCATTTTTGTCGAGCAAGTACCAAGGTTATACCAATGAAGATTTATTTTCTTGCACAATGCAATGTAGGTCAAATAAATTATTTAAACATTCTTTTTTAGTGGGCATAGATGTTATTTTTCTGCCAACGAAGTAGATATGAAGTGCAGTCACTGTTGTAATGTGGGAAACGCGGCAGTACAATTTGCGCACAGCAAGCTCCCACAAACAGCAATGTGATAATGACCAGATAATCTGTTTTAGTGATGTTGATTGTGGGATAAATATTGGCCAGGACACCGGGGAGAACTCCCCCTGCTCTTGTTCGAATAGTGTCATGGGATCTTTGAATGTCTCATCTGGCATTCCCTCGCTGGCAGCACTCCCTCGCTGGCTCGCTGACGTATCAGCCTGGACATTGTGCTCAAGTCTCTGGATTGGAGCTTGAACCCACAAACCTCTGGCTCAGAGGCAAGGGCGCTACAAACTGAGCCACGGCTGGCACTTATAATAGAGTAATATTGGCAACTTAGGATACACTGTGTAGAAAACACCAATACAAAAACAAAATACTGCGGATGCTGGAAATTTGAAATAAAAACAGAAAATGCTGGAAGCACTCAGCAGGTCAGGCAGCATCTGTGGAGAGAGAAACAGAGTTAACGTTTCAGGTCGATGACCCTTCGTCAGAACTGGAAAAAGTTGGAGATGGAACAGGTTTTTAAGCAAGTGTAGGGGTAGGGAAAGGGGGGGGAGGGGAGGAAAGAACAAAAGGGAGGGTCTGTGATAGAGTGGAAGGCAGGAGAGATTAAGAGACAAAAGGGGTGATGGTGCAAGGCAAAAGGAGATGGTAATGGGACAAGTTAAGAAACAAAAGATGGCTCCAGATGAAGTGTAAATGGCAATGGCAGAATGAAAGACAGCTGCCATGTTAGAGAGAAAAAAAATATATAAATGGAAAACAAAAAGGTTGGGGCAGAGGTTATGCTCTGAAATTGTTGAACTCGATGTTGAGTCCAGAAGGCTGTAAAGATGAGGTGCTGTTCCTCGATGTGAATAAAACATTGCTCCACTAACACCGCCAAATCAGATTAACTGGTCATTTATCTCATTGCTGTTGTGGGTCCTTGCTGTGCATAAATTTGCTGCCATGTTTGCCTACAAAACAACAGTGACTACACTGCATAAATAATGGACTGGCTGTGAAGCACTTCGGGACGTCCTGAAGGTGCGAAAGGTGCTATATAAATGTAAGGCCTTTAAATTCCTTAATTTGATTCAAGTTCCCTTGCATGACTGATCACCGAATATAGACTGCTGTTAATGGCCTAATGTTCCGTATTGTCAGTTATTTAACACGGTATATCAGACTGATCTACAGGATGGCCTGTTTCCTGATCTCAACCAAGTGATTAGAAAGAAAGGGCTGGATTTTCATGGAGGCGGGTTTGGAGGCATGTGGGGGGTTAAAATTGCGAAAACTGGCGGGCGGGCACAAGCCCGCCTCCATCCCGCCTCCACGCAATTTTCATTAAATCGTGTCTGCTGGTCCCGACTCCGTCCCGCCTTTAAGAGGCGGGATAGGCTGTTAAGGCCCTTAACAAGCACTAAATTGGCTCTATAATGCCATTTTGAAAGGCCTTTGTGATTTTAACCCTTGTTCTACGTGAATCACGCCTGTTCTGAACCATGATTGTGAAACCTGGCGGTAACACATTTCGAAAGCTGACTATCAGCTGCAGGTCCACTATTACAACGGAGAAGTAGTAGTAGGAAAAATATCTGGGAGCAGACGTAGGGCTGCTGCTGCTCATTTTGCCTTCAGGTCCTCTCACAGCAAAGGCCAGGCAGTCTCTGAAGACCATCAATGCAGCAGCAATGATGACATCATCAGAGGCGACTTTCAGACTGAAAACACGAATTGGTTCATGGGTTGCATTTATACAGCGCCCTTCAGAACCTCACGACCTCAGGACATTCAAAGCTCTTCACAGCCAATGAAGTGCCATTGTAATGTAGGAAGTGTGTCAGCCAATGTGTGCACAGCAAACGGCAGTGAGGTAATGACCTGATAATCTGGTTTTTTTTTAGTGATGTTGGTTGAGGGACAAATATTAGCCAGGACCTTTTTTGAAATCGTGCCACGGGATCTTTTAAGTGCACCTGAGAAAGCAGGCGGAACTTCGGTTTAACATCTCACCTGAAAGATGGCACCTCCGACAGTGCAGCGCTCCCTCAGTTTCTGAGAACGTGAGACCAACCAGATGGACCTCAATGGTCTTTTTAAGAACATAAGAACATAAGAATTAGGAGCAGGAGTCGGCCATTTGGCCCTTCAAACCTGCTCCGCCATTCAATAAGATAATGTCTGATCTTCTGCCTCATCACCACTTTCCTGCCCGATCCCCATATCCCTTGATTCCCTTAATATTCAAAAATCTATCGATCTCTGTCTTGAATATACTCAACGACTGAGCCTCCACAGCCCTCTGGGGTAGAGAATTCCAAAGATTCACCACCCTCTGAGTGAAGTAATTTCTCCTCAACTCAATCCTAAATGGCTGACCCCTTATTCTGAGACTGTGACCCCTGGTTCCAGACTCCCCAGCCAGGGGAAACATTCTCCCTGCATCTACCCTGTCAACCCCTGTAAGAATTTTGTATGTTTCAATGAGATCACCTCTCATTCTTCTAAACTCTAGAGAATGTAGGCCTAGTCTACTTAATCTCTCCTCCTAGGACAATTCCATCCCAGGAACCAGTCTGGTGAACCTTCGTTGCACTCCCTCTATGGCAAGTATATCCTTCCTTAGGTAAGGAGACCAAAACTGTACACAATACTCCAGGTGTGGTCTCACCAGGGCCCTATATAATTGCAGTAAGACGTCTTTACTCTTATACTCAAATCCTCTTGTAATAAAGGCCAACGTACCATTTGATTTCCCAATTACATGAAAAATCACCATTACATTTCTATGTAACCTAACTAGTCCCACTATGTAACATTAACAGTTCCATCAGCCTGAAGAATAGTTTCAATGGAGTCTTAATTCAAAGATAGTGGAATATGGCCAACATCCCCAGCATCGAAGCTTTAACCATGCTCGATCAGCTCCGATGGATGGGTTACATCATCCGCATGCCCGATACGAAACTCCCAAAGCAAGCGCTCTACTCGGAGCTCCGACATGGCAAGAGAGTCCCAGGTGGGCAGAGGAAATGCTTCAAGGACACCCTCAAAGCCTCCTTGAAAAAGTGCAACATCCACACCGACACCTGGGAATCCCTGGCCCAAGACCGCACAAAGTGGAGGAGAAGCATCCGGGAAGGCGCCGAACACCTCGAGTCTCTTCGCCGGGAGCAAGCGGAAGCCAAGCGCAAACAGCGGAAGGCGCGCACGTCAACCCAAGCACCCCACCCACCCGCCCCTTCAACCACCGTCTGCCCCACCTGTGACAGAGACTGTAGGTCCCGCATTGGACTCATCAGTCACCTGAGAACTCATTTCTCGTGTGGAAGCAAGTCATCCTCGGTTCCAAGGGATTGCCTAAGAAGAAGAGTGGAATATGTATACTATATATATATTTATATGGGTGTGTGTTGTGTATGTGCATATTTGTGTGTCCTTCACTACATTTCATTGTATGGTTCTTCACTTGTTTGCAGTCAGCTTGTGCCTTTGTCTACACAAACCCAATGAAGAACCCTCAACGCATTTGTAATTTATGCCCTAAACATGTGCTATTTTGTACAGTACGCACAAAGTCACCTTCTCGTGTTTTGTTTCCTGACAGACGTCTGTTGTCATGTCTATAAAACGCTGTAACAAAGCCAGAGGGCGGGTGCATGTTGTTGAGTTTCTTGGCAGCTATCTTAGCACCAAGACAATGGAGCTGCCTGTTCTCTAATGGGAGGTTAGTCTGATGATGTGAGGCACTCAGGAACATTCTATAAAACAACATGAGATTAGAGCAGGCGACTAATCTTTGCAAATCATGAAACTGAAACTTTCTTAAACTTTCATTTTAATTTCCTCAGTAATCCCATCAATCCTCCGCCTGACAGCAACAACAAGAGCTTGCCTTTATATAGCGCCTTTAAAACGCTCCAAGGCGCTTCACAGGAGCGATTATCCAACAAAATTTGACACCGAGCCACATAATGAGATAATAGGGCAGGCGACCAAAAGCGTGGTCAAAGAGGTAGGTTTTAAGGAGCATCTTAAAGGAGGAGAGAGGTGGAGAGGGGGAGAGGTTGAGCACGGGAATTCCAGAGCTTGGGGCCCACTGGCTGGAGGGTTGGTAACCAGAGGACACAGATTTAAGATAATTGGCAAAAGTGTCAGAGGTGAGCTGAGGAGAATTTTCTTTTTTACGCAGCCAGTTATTATGATCTGGGCTGCACCGCCCTGAAAGGGTGGGTGGGAGCAGATTCAGTAATAACTTTCAAAAGGGAATTGGATAAATGCTTGAAGGGGAGAAAAAATGCAGGGATATGGGGAAAGAGCAGTGGAGAGTGGGACTCATTGGAGAGCTCTTTCAAAAGAGCCGGTACAGGCAGGATGGGCCGAATGGTCTCTTTCTGAGCTGTATGATTCTATGGTTCTATGTTCTGGTACAAGAATCCATTGTTTACAGCTCCAGTCGACTGTCATTACTGGGTGAGGCGTAACTTTGACATAAATCCATGCAAATGATTGGAGAAATGTAACACAGAGTCCATGTTCTATTTTTAAATTAGTTTTTATTCTTCACATCTGTGAGATATTTCGACAACATATGTTTCAGAAGTGGTGCAGGTTCCACCTCCAGCTGGAACTGAAAGGCCATTTCACTGCTGTGTAAATGTTTATAGAAGACAGCAATGCGAGTTTTTCAGTTAAAGGAAGCCCATTTAATGCAATCATTAGCACATGTAAATTGCTTTTCAAAATTCCAACTCAGCCACAATCGATAGCCTTTAGATGGGATTGTTTCCCATGCTGTTACAGCTTCATTCATTAAGAGATGGTGTCTTTAACTCTTACAATGACAAGGACTATTCAATGTCATAGAGTCATACAGTCATAATGGCACAGAAGGAGGCCATTCGGCCCATCGAGTTCATGCCGGCTCTCTGTAGAGCAATCCAGTCAGTCTCGTTCCTCCCGCTCTATCCCTGTAACCCTGCAAGTTTATTTACCTCAAGTGCCTATCCAGTCTCCCCTTGAAAACATTGAGTGTCTCCGCTTCCACCACTTCCGTCGGCAGCGAGTTCCAGGTCCTCACCACTTGCTGCGTAAAAAAGTTTTTCCTCACATCCCCCCATGTATTCTGAATGCTGTGCAATATGGCAAATGTCCCATATTGACGTTTGCCAATGTTGCCCAACCTGCGAGGCTCCAAGTGGTGGATAGATGATCCAAGTGGGTAGACTGCCAGGAATCAGAAACTAACCACAGTGTCACTGTGTTTTCTTCTGGCAGACAGTTCACCGACCTGAGTAATGTTTTCAATGTTTTCTTGTCACTTGATTTAATGTAGGAGGACGAGCAGGGGAAGAGAAGTCTGGTGTTCGCTAAACTTGGTGGGTGATACAGGGTTCCTGGGAGGGGCTAGCTTGCTTGTGCCGCTGGTGGTGTCACTTCCAGGTCTACAGAAACAGAACAGGACCATGTGTCATAAGGGCTCCAAGCATGCTCAAACAGTGCTTGCATTGCAATATACCTTGTCCAATGTTTGTCTGGTTGAGTGTATGCCTGCGCGTCAGTGAGGAAGTATGGGACCTTTACTATATCCACAGAGCGAGTCTTTGGCTTGGTGGCAGTATTCCTGCCTTTGAGTCAAAAGGCCCAGGGTTTGAGTCCCACCCCAGCGAGTGGAGACCGGAGCTCCCGCGGGATGTGCCCATTGGCTCCCCCTCATCGTATGGGTTTGTGGGAGCCCATTAAAGCCTCCCGCCTTATAGGATTCACCTCCATGCTATCATGATGGGCACGGCCGTGGAAGGAGCATGCACCCTGTCAGACTGATAGTCAGCCTGCGAATCCTTGCACGACTTCACACTGTTCACCAAGGGGAGAGCGTGAAGAGACGACCACAACAACAACAACAACAGCTGGAGTGTGGACAAATTGGACAACGAGCTACAAGGTGAAAAACTAGTTCAAAAATAAACCATGGGCTCAGCCCGGCATTTCTCCAATCAAGGCTCTGGCTACACACCAGTGACCGTTTTGATCGAAAGCAAACCTAAAATGCTAAAACTCTGTCGTAACAACCACCTTGATCTGCATGCAGCTTCCGCGTTCATTACCATCAGATCCCACATTCTGGTCATTGCTCTGCAAGCAAAAATCAATCAGTGCTTTAAAATACAAATCCGTCTCAACCTCTCGCGACACAGAGTCACAGACTCAAAGCAGGGTTTAAGCTTAGAATGACGCTTATTCACAGCGATCTCTACGCTGATGTATGGAAGGGCATAATTAAAATTCTCGAATCGATATTCTGAGTATAGCCAGAATTTTACATTGATAACCAGACACAATATTAATGCTGATTCCACAGCGCTCTAATGACTGACCTTTAACCTGCCTAATGGGGATGCCAAGAAATATTCTCTGGATGCCAAAGGCCCCTATTGTTCCTCCATATTGGAGTTCAAGAGCGTTCTCTACGACAAAGCTCTGTTACTCCTCTATGTTGGAGTCTGCAGTTTTACAGGGTAAATTCAGTGATCCCTCAAGCAGGCCATTCAGCCCCTCGAGCCTGTTCTGCCATTCAATTAGATCATGGCTGATCTGTATCGTAACTCAATCTACTAGCCTTTGTTCCGTAACCCTTGATACAATTGCCCAACAAAATTCTATCAACCTCAGTTTTGAAATTTTCAATTGACCCCCCAGACTCATCAGCTTTTTGGGGGAGAGAGTTCCAGATTTCCACTCCACTTTGTGTGAAGAAGTGCTTCCTGACTTCACCCCTGAACGGCCTAGCTCTAATTTTGGCCTGCGCCCAATCCGAGCAGGAGTGTTCCACCGGGCCCCACAAGGACACCTTGGGCCTTGCCTTGTTCTGGACCCCCCCCGCACCAGAGGAAATAGTTTCTCTCTGTCTACCCTATCAAATCCTTTAATCGTCTTAAACACCTCAATTAGATCACCCCTTAATGGGTTGGAGAATTGTCACTTTGGTGTTAAAACTGTATCTGTGACCTGTGCTCTTTTCATGTCTGGCTTCTCACTGAGAGCACCTGGTCGTTCAATTCACCCTCACCTCTGATCATTGGAACTACACTGAGGAATACCTATCTGATGAGACATGCCTTAATTTAGCTTTTCTTTTAATTTAACTTGAGCACATAAATCTAGGCTGACACTCCAGTGCAGTGCTGAGGGAGTGCTGCACTGTCGGAGGTGCCGTCTTTCGGATGAGACGTTAAACCGAGGCCCCGTCTGCTCTCTCGGGTGGACGTAAAAGATCCCCTGGCACTATTTCGAAGAAGAGCAGGGGAGTTCTCCCCAGTGTCCTGAGCCAATATTTATCCCTCGACCAACATCACTAAAACAGTTTACCTTGTCATTATCACATTGCTGTTTGTGGGATCTTGCTGTGCGCAAATTGGCTGCCGTGTTTCCCACATTACAACAGTGATTACATTTCAAAAGTAATTCATTGGTTGTAAAGCGCTTTGAGATGTCCGGTGGTCATGAAAGGCGCTATATAAATGTAAGTCTTTCTTTCTTAAGAAATAATTATTTCATATTACAGTTTATGATTGAGAAAGTTTACATAATCTGAAATTATAACCAGTGGAGTCGGGGCCGATTTTAACTCTGGGCGGGAATCGGGGGCTAAAGTGGGTAAGGAACCATCCAGCCCCACCCCCGTCCCCACACACAGAGGCCCGGATTTTCCGATCGGAGGCTTGCTGTGTGCGGATGCCTCCGATTGGGGAAAAATCTACGCACTTACCTGGTGTTTCCGTAGGTCCCGAGACCTCCGCTCCTGGGCCTCTCCTGGTCCGCGTGTGGGCAGAGGCCCAGGTATCCCAGGGGCGCAGGCGGTTCGCAAGCGTCCCTGGCATCACGTGGGCCCTGGGGAACCAATCAAAGAAGGGGATCCCCCTTCACACTTTTGAATGGGGATTACTCAAAAAACACACTAAAACATTAAATACATTTTTTTTAAAAATCACATATTTAAAAATAGTTAAAATTACGTCAAATTAAATAATTTAAAACATTTTTGAGAAAAATAATTAAAGTTTTTTACAGGGCTAAAAATAAACTTACCTTTTTTAAAAGTATTTTTAAATTATAAATGAGTGAAAAAAAGTATATATTTTTACTTTTTTAAACTCTTATGCTGGTAAAAGCAGGCCTTACGCAGGCTTTTACCAGGCGTAAGATTTCTAAGGGATTTCAGTGGGCGGAGGTTGTGCAGAAAGTGGAACTCTCTCCACCCTGCAGAGGCCCTTCTCCAGGGCAGGCGTAGGATCTGTCAAGAGGATTCTTGACAGATCGGAAGTGCCGGTTTTCAGCGCATGCGCTTCGCAGGCCTGAAACCAGCACTTGCGAGGCCCCTACGGGTGTGCACACAGCTCGTATACACCTGTAGGAGTCGGAACATACGGGCCAGAGTGTAGGGTGATTTTGCGTGCCCCGTTTTTCTATGACTATCCCTTGAGTCAACCCGTGCCTCAAAAACTCCCCGGTTTGGGTTGTTTCCCTTGGACGGCAGGAGCTTTTGCCAATAGTCCCTGCCTAGCCCGTCGATTAGCGGGTAATCCCACACAGAGCGAGACCAAGGCCAGATAGGTCTTCTATGCCCGATGCACAGCGTCCCCAGCGGGATTACTGCGTAACCCGGCCGTGACCGGATCCCACCCGGTTGGTCTTCCGAATTATACCGCGAACCACAAGCCCCACAACTCCCAAGTTCGGACCCAAGGAGTTACTACGGATAGATTAAAATTGACTCAGACGAAACAAAACGGTTCAGGTTGGTCAAAGATCAATTCCTTTTATTACACTCACAAAACGACAACCCCTACTCCTCTCGCTTACGGCATAACGAGTAGGTGACTGTGGACACTAGCTTATAACCTTAGACTAAAATACCCACCCTGTTGGTTACGCCGAACCAACCCCTTCCCAGAATCTAAGCCTAGATAATGGAAAAACCCTTCTAACTAAACCCCTCTCCCGGTTTGGTCAGAACCCACACTTGGAAGCCTCCTCACACACACGCACGTGTTAGCCTGTGTCTTGGACAGTTCCTCAGCAGCCAAACATGCGGGCGGTCCTGGGGATCTCTAGAGGTGTATGCTGGATATAATTACCAGCCCTTGTCGTTGATTCACGCGGCCCCGGGTCCGTTCGACTCCAGAAAAAAAACCGTGCCTAACAGAGGCATGCGATGAGGCCTAGAGAGTTACGTTTAGGCGGTACGATGAGGCATTCACTTCAGACGTTCCTGGAGAGTTGACGGACGTGTAGTTACACGGAGAACCCCGTCCCAGATGGTAGAGAAAAGCAAGCCCTGAATCCCCAAAGTTCAGCATATTTATACCCCGTATAATAAACAAAACTGGCTGGGCGATTCCTGGTTACCATGGTCGCAGAGATGCTAGTTGGTTTTCCTGGTGATGTCTCTGTCCTGGATTGGTCATCTTGATGAAAACAATGGTAGGCCATTACTGTAGATGAGCAGTTCTCGAAGTGCTAACTGTTTGTTAAGTTCTTGACTGCTCCTTCATTGAAAGAGTCCAGAGGTGTTACTTTTGGCCTGCAAACCTCATTGTCCATCCAGACATCCCGGCTCCATGGACAAAAGGTGTTTTTCCACAAATCACACAAGTTCGAATATGAAAAGGACCCTGCCTTTCATGACATCAGCGTTGAAACTGGTCCCATGGCAACCCAAAAGACAGACAGTACCCGCTATCTTCACAGAAACCAACAGTCAGTCCTTTTTAAAGTCCAAAAGTCCAAACTCCATTTTGAAACACTGCCCAAGTGCGTCTCCATTTTAAAAGGGTACATATCCATTTTAAAAGTCCAAAAATCCTTCAGGCACATGCACCCACTGATGTTGGCACCGACCAAATCCTAAACCGGGCAGATTTTAACTCACCATTAGCTTATATTAAGTAAAAAAAAAATTCAAATACTTGGGTTAAAAAGAGAAAGTTTCCAGCACAGTTACTGACATGTATTAGCTCCCAGCCATTCTTTTTGATGATTTAGTTTGTTGTGTTGAGTGGTGACACAAGGTAGAAAGGTTCAGCGATGTACATTTGTTGTTCGAAATAATTTATCAGTACATACGGTAATTGTGAATTATTAATGGATAATTACTCTCATTAAATTATTCATTCTAACAATGCTGTCATGCATATTGCAATTTATCATGTTATATAATATTACAATGTCATCAAGCTTTCCTGACAACATAAATCTTCCAACTTTTAGCTTTGTTTTAAAGAAACAAAATAGTCTAAGTAGAGGGTGATGAATGCTTGGGAAACCACCTGGCAGGTTCCTCTAATTTTACTAATTGTAAGAACAAAGCTTGGATGGATTTAGTTTATCCTCTGAACCCTGAGGTAAGATTGCCACCTTAGGTTCATTAACATTCACATTCGGCAGGTGATTTTTTTTTAATTCACTCGTGGGATGTGGGCATTGCTGGCAAGGCCGGCATTTATTGTCCATCCCTAGTTGCCCCCTTGAGAAGGTGGTGGTGGGCCTTCTTCTTGAACCGCTGCAGTCCGTGTGGTGAAGGTGCTCCCATGGCACTGTTAGGCCGGGCGTTTCCAGCATTTTGACCCAGCGACGATGAAGGAACGCCGATATATGTCCAATTTGGGATGGTGTGTGACAGGGAGGGGAACTTGGAGGGGGTGTGGTGTTCCCATGCACCTGCTGCCCTTGTCCTTCTCGGTGGTAGAGAACATAAGAACATAAGACCATAAGAAGTAGGAGCAGGAGTAGGCCATATGGCCCCTCGGGCCTGCTCCGCCATTCAATAGGATCATGGCTGATCCGAACCTAGACTCACGTCCACTTCCCTGCCCGCTCCCCATAACCCTTAATTCCCTTATCAGCTAGGAAACTGTCTATCTCCGTTTTAAATTTATTTAATGTCGCAGCTTCCACAGCTCTCTGAGGTAGCAAATTCCATAGATTTACTACCCTCTGAGTGAAGAAGTTTCTCCTCATCTCAGTTTTGAAACGGCAGCCCCTTATTCTAAGATTATGCCCCCTAGTTCTAGTCTCACCCATCAGTGGAAACATCCTCCCCGCATCCACCTGATCAAGCCCTCTCACAATCTTATATGTTTCGATAAGATCGCCTCTCATTCTTCTGAATTCCAATGAGTAGAGGCCCAACCTACTCAACCTTTCCTCATAAGTCAACCCCCTCATCTCCGGAATCAACTGAGTGAACCTTCTCTGAACTGCCTCGAGAGCAAGTATATCTTTTCTTAAATATGGAAACCAAAACTGTACGCAGTACTCCAGGTGCGGGTTTGGGAGGTCTTGCACTCATGGAGTGTAAATCGGGTGTCAAGGCCTGAACTGACTCTGAAGGGAAGCAGAAGTGAGACTCCCTCCTCTCGGGAATCTCGCTCTCCATTTGCTCCAGTGTCAGATCAAGCCCAGAGACTGGATTCAGATTGCATTGGCACACTAACTGCATCATCAGTCCAAAGTGAAACCCCTCTACACTGACATTGTGAATGCACCCTAAGAAGGATCCGTTAATACTCTGGGGAGTTCTCTCTCTTCCTATTGCTGTGTGAGTTACTGCTTACATCTGAAGATACCACGTGACAAAGAACTTGAAACTATCACCTGTAAAGTTGGATTCTTGGGGTGATTTTACCAATTTGTACTCCTAAGTAGGGAGGTTCCTGTGTCAGGAACATATATCATGGATTCGGGCCCATATCTCAACTCCTGATATACCAAAACTCCATTCCGGGTGCGCAAAGTTGTAAAGTTACTCCTTGCAAGTGTGAGCACAACCTGTTCTTGGAAGTTAAAATGGCCATTAAACCTCGAAAACACAGCTTCCTACGTGGGAGATCTCAACCCCACCAATCTATCTGGTCACCATTTGCAGTAGGTGCTTGATGGTGGATTATGAAAGAACAGAACTTTTGACCAGTGAATTTCATGCACGAATGTTTAACATGCTCTTTCTACATTCCTGTGTGCGCACTATTTTTAACGTACAATGGCTGGTCAGTAGAGATTTGGCACTGATTAGGCAGCTAAGAATCAATTCAATGGCTTAAGCAGTCAGTTAATTCCTTGACTTTGCATAAGGGACGGCAGGGCTTTTGCGTTTCATTAGCTACTGCTCAATGGGGTCTTCCCAAGCTCGAGCCACTTACTTCGATGCTGCAGTTTGCAATCCACAAGTACAAGAAAGGAGAAATAACAACAGCAAATGCTGGAAACACTCAGCAGGCCAGGCAGCATCCGTGGAGAGAGAAACAGAGTTAACGTTTCAGGTCGATGACCTTTCGTCAGAACTGGTAAAAGTTGGAGATGTGACAGGTATTAAGCAGGTGCAGAGGCAGTGAAAGGCGGGGGGTTTGAGGGGAGGAAGGCACTGAAGGATGGTCTGTGCTAGGATTGAAGGCAGGAGAGATTAAATGTTGCAAATGGGGATGGCAGAATCATCAACAGCTGCTGCCTGAAAAAATAGGGGAGTTATAGTCTGAAATTGTTGAACTCAATGTTGAGTCCAGAAGGCTGTAAAGTGCCTAATCGAAAGATGAGGTGCTGTTCCTCGAGCTTACGTTGAGCTTCATTGGAACAGTGTAAGAGGCCGAGGACGGAGAGATCAGAGTGGGAGTGGAGCGGAGAATTAAAGTTTCAGGCGACCGGAAGCTCGGGGCTACCCTTACGGACTGAACGGAGGTGTTCCATAAAGCGGTCACCCAATCTGCGTTTGGTCTCCCCAATGTAGAGGAGACCACATCGTGAGCAGCGTATACTGTATATAGATCTGGTCTCCTCTACATTGCAGATGCTGCTTGCACAATCCTGTAGACATGGGAAGGTCAACACTCTGACCACACTTGCACCTTCTCATTAGGGTCCATAAAAGGGTGAGATTTCTGACCCTGGACTGTGTGTTGCAGAGCATTTGCTGTAAGGCATATTAACATAGTTGTTGAAAAGTCCTGCAGTATTCAGAAGTCAATAGAGTCATACGGTCATAACGGCACAGAAGGAGGCCATTCGGCCCATCGAGTCCGTGCCGGCTCTCTGTAGAGCAATCCAGTCAGTCCCATTCCCCCGCTCTATCCCCGTAGCCCTGCAAGTTTATTTCTCTCAAGTGCCTATCCAGTCTCCCCTTGAAAACATTGAGTGTCTCCGCTTCCACCACTTCCGTTGGCAGCGAGTTCCAGGTCCTCACCACTTGCTGCGTAAAAAAGTTTTTCCTCACATCCCCCCTGTATCTCTTGCCCAAAACCTTAAATCTGTGTCCCCTAGTCCTTGTACCATCAACTAGTGGGAACAGCCTTTCCCCGTCTAGCCTATCCAAACCCGTCATAATCTTGTACACCTCTATCAAATCACCCCTCAAGCTCCTTTGCTCTAATGAAAACAAATCCAGCTTCTCCAACCTGTCCTTGTAGCTAAGATCCCCCATCCCTGGAACCATTCTGGTAAATCTCCTCTGCACCCTCTCAAGGGCCTTCACATCCTTCCTAAAGTGTGGTGACCAGAACTGGACGCAATACTCCAGTTCAGGCCTAACCAGCGCTTTATAAAGGTTCAGCATAACTTCTCTACTTTTGTACTCAATACCTCTATTTATGAAACCCAAGATCCCATATGCTTTTCTAACCATTCTCTCAATATGTCCTGATATAAGGTTGAGGGAAATGGGAATGATGCTTCCCTTGGTTATGGTATTGGGCACCGAAAGTGGGCCATTCAATACAATGCCCATTTGCTGAACTAAGGTCGCAGTAATCAGTTCGATTTCTGAGTATCACTGACCTTTGATGCCCATTTCATATGGGCAGGCTGAGCCAAGACCAGGAAATTGCAGGAGGAAGTATTTCTACATAATTTGCTCCAAATGTAGCATTTGAACTAAGCTCTCTTCCATTTTCTTCACGAATATGAGATTTATGGCTATTCCACATGGGTGAGAATGATCTTACCAAGTGGAAAACTGACTTTATAGAGAATGCTACATGTTGGCAATATTGGAACAACAGAAACCTGCATTTATATAGCACCTTGAACATAGTAAACGTCCCAAGGCGCTTCACAGGAGTGCAATCAGGTAAAAGAAACTGACACCGACACAAAGGAGATATTAGGACAAAAGCTTGGTCAAAGAGGTAGGTTTTAAGGAGCGTCTTAAAGGAGGTAAGAGGTTTAGAGAGGGAAATTCCAGAGCTTAAGCCTTATACAGCTGAAAGTTGGGATGCACAATAGGCCAGAATTGGAGGAAGGCAGAGTTCTGGGAGGGTTGTAGGGCTGGTGGAGGTAAGAGACCTAGGGAGGGGGGCGAGGCCTTGGAGCGATTTAAACACAAGGATGGGAATTCGAAATTCGAGGCGTTGCCGGACTGGGATTTAATGTAGATCAGCGAGCACAGGGGGTGATGGATGAATGGGACTTGCTACGAGTTAGGATACGGGCAGCAGAGTTCTGGATGAGGTCAGGCTTATGGAGGGTGGAAGATGGGAGGCCGGCGAGGAGAACATTGGAATGGTGGAGTCTGGAGGCAAGGAAAACACGGATGAGGGTTCCAGCAGCAGATGGGCTGAGGCGGGCCGGAGACGGGCCTGTTCATTAAGATCAATTATAAGCAAATTTTGAATCAGCAAAAGGCCATCTTCCAATGGATTATATGGTGATTCATTTGACATCCCGTGACAAACCTTGCAAATATCTACACTTACCACATACAGCTGTTGCCCAAATAGACCAATTTTTGCACGAAACATCTTTGAGGGCGCGCAAATGCTGGTTTCTGAGTCAATCCGAGTGATAAATCACTTGCGCTCACCGCGAACAATTTGCACACCACTTGCACAATTATTTGCTGTCCTACGGGAGGGGAATAGCGACACGCGAACGTCCAAGAAGAGAAAACTCGCTGAAAGTTGCCTTTGAGTCCTGACATGAATCTTGTCATTCATGTGGAAATGACTTATGAAATAATACTGGGTGGCCTGCGGGTGGCGCTGTCCAGGGAGGGTATAAATACTCGGGCACGGGCCCAGCTTGCGCGGGACATTTTTAACAGGAACTAGTGAAGGCCACAACTAGACCTCCATGTTGCAAAACAGTTGATTAAAGCTTTGTTTAACGCTTAGACCAAGTGCCTAGTAGTTTTCTTACGTCAAGTCCTGAAGGCAATTCTGCACAAACACCGGGACGTCCAAATGGTAGTCAACGATTCAACCCAGACTGGATACCTTGCCCAGATGCGGCTCCCACAGTCCCGAAGCGACAATAGTGGATTTTCCAAATGTTGGGATTGCTCCCACTGGTGCAATTCAGACTCAATGGCGCGGTGAAATGTTGAGATTCTGATTTCACCGCCAACCCCACGGGACTAGCAGTGTATTATTTTCTGCCGAGTCTTTTATAACCAGTGCAAAGTATTTGCTTCATTAACATAATTTGACGTAATTTAAAATCCATGTAAAGTAATCTTCGCGTAATTTACTGTCTTTAATGTACTGAACAGCAATTAGCCTCCAATTGACCTCATGACATACTTATGGCAGTAAGGCATTGTGGCCTTAAAGAGACAACCCAGGTTGTTTAAAGTCTCATGGATAAAGACACTGCATCTTGAAAACCTGAAAGTGCAAGATGTGTTTTATCTGTCATCCGACAGTTCCATTATTTGTCTATGTTGGTTCAGGCTGCGATATGTTATGAATAATGATCTCTTCTGCTTGCAGATTCCGTGGGCCTGTGCCACTCTGGATGACTTCAAAGTAAATCTACAGAACTGCAATTGCAGCCGGGGTGTTACAGTGTTTCAGACAAGGTTCTGGGAGCTGGATTCAAATCCAGACAAAAGCTCCTTTTATCTGCTGGCTCTACGGGGCTAATATCAAGTGATGTCGGGAACTAGTCCTGTAGCATAAAATGCTCCATTTGGCTCACAGAGAGACTAGAAATCACCTGGAGAGATGGCTACGCCGGTACAAGTGAGCCCAAGGCCCACCCGATATTGGGCCTTGTTGACGTCAGACCAGCGAACTATAGACACCTGCTGGCCATCCACAGGCAGCTCAACGGTTAATACCTCTGGCGGTGGCCTGCAGGTAGGTCTTAACAATGGTGGTGGGCTGGGGGGGAAAGCGATTGGGAAAGAGGGTTGGGGGGGGCGACTGGGAGGCGGGAAAGAGGTCAATTGAAACATAATTGGAGTGCATGTCCACAGATCCCTGAAGGTAGTGGGCCAGGTAGATAAGGTGGTTAAGAAGGCATACGGAATGCTTGCCTTTATTAGCCGTGGCATAGAATACAAGAGCAGGGGGGTTGTGCTTCAACTGTATGAAACACTAGTTAGACCTCAGCTAGAGTACTGCGTGCAGTTCTGGTCACCACATTACAGGAAAGATGTGATTGCACTAGAGAGGGTACAGAGGAGATTTACAAGGATGTTGCCGGGAGTAGAGAATCTTAGCTATGAGGAAAGACTGGATAGGCTGGGTTTGTTTTCCTTGGAACAGAGGAGGCTGAGGGGAGACCTTATTGAGGTGTATAAAATTATGAGGGGCCTAGATAAAGTGGATAGAAAGGATCTATTTCCCTTAGCAGAGGGGTCAAAAACCAGGGGCACAGATTTAAAGTAATTAGGGGAAGGTTTAGAGGGGATTTGAGGGGAAATTTCTTCACCCAGAGGGTGGTGGGGGTCTGGAACTCACTGCCTGAAAGGATGGTAGAGGCAGGAAACCCTAACCACATTTAAAAAGTACTTGGATGTACACTTGGGATGCTGTAACCTGCAGGGCTACGGACCAAGAGCTGGGAAGTAGGATTAGGCTGGATAGCTCTTTGTTGGCCGGCGCGGTCATGATGGGCCGAAATAGCCTCCTTCTGTGCTGTAACTTTCTATGATTCTATGAAAATGGTGGGAAGCAATCGGGAAATGGGCGAGCGGTTGCTGGCAGCAGCCCATGATTTTATTGTGGGGGCCAGGAGGAGCACTCCGGCACCTCCTCGGCTCCACACTCAGGCAAGTATTTTTAACAAACTTAGCTTTTTGGTGGTGGGCCTTTAAGGACCACTGGTTAGGCCGCAAGTAGACCTGTTTTTTTTCCTGAAAGCAGTTGGCCACAGCGTCGACTGCGTTCAGGGCAACCGAGTTCTGCAAAGGGGACCTCAAACATGCAGTAGGCCCCTTACTTACACATGCAAAGAGCCTAACGCCTGTTTTGGGCACGAGCCCTGGACGCCTTTACCAATATGGCGGGCGGCACACTTCTGGCTTGGAATGAGCGCGCCCTTCCTGCCCGCCATATTGGAAGCTTAGGCACCGTTTAGCACCCGAATTTGGCCCCATCAAATTTCTCGGCCTACAGGTGCCATGGGGTTGGACTGTCCTTCTGAGGCTGAGGTTGAAGCAAATTATTGGCTCAGAGTAAAATAGACTTTTACTCGGTATGTAGTTGTGCTGTACCTGCCCTGGGAGTGCTTGATGCCGACACTGGATGTCCCGTCCATTCTCAGTCCCTTGTCCTGCTGAGTGCAAAAACAAAGTTTAATAAAAGAAAAGTTGACGAGATGCCTTAGTCCCAATTAAATAGCAACTGTAAAAATCCCGGAGCACTGAAGACAGACTAACGTCAAGAATATTTTCCAATTTTGTTTAACCCAATGTGCTCAAAAGCTCTCAGCCACAAACACATTCAACTTCTGTCGAAGTTTCGACTTCTGAGTAAGACTCTTGAAACATAAAGTATCGTCAAAGACAGGCTTTATTATATTACTTGCAGCAAGGAGAATGCATTGTAGTCAATGGCTACTATGACACTCTGCAAATTACAGAGACTGCTACATTTTTATACACTGAAAATACAAGCTTTCTATATCACATGACATGGTATTAAATCACTAGTTGATTAAAAGCATAGCGCCTACAAAAACAAGTTAAAAGGAGTATGTGTATATTAAGAGAAGGACTTTCTAAAAGGTCATTAAGGTTAAAGGAGCAGGAATACCTTGAGATAAGGCTAGCTAATCTCTGCTCACAGAGGAAGTTTGTTTTCCTCCCACTATGCCATCTGGAATCAAAGGGTGATGGTGATTTACACTATGGCCTTGGTTATCTTAAGCTCGTTAGAGAGAGACTCTTTGTTCTGCAAACCTAAGCTATTTATTGGGGGCAATTAAACAGTCTACAAGCTGAAATTCCTTCATTAGGTCAAAACTATAAACAATTGGCTAATCTTTCTAACAGACATTGTGTAGGCCATTTTGGATTTTATATTCTGTGTCTAGGAAGCCATTTTGTGTCCAACTAAAAAATACACTTCCACACTTCTGCAGGGCTGTAAAACGAGCGGTCGCAGATCGCCTGCCCATTATACATCCCGCCTGAGTTTCCTTTCAATTGAGAGGAAAATCGGAGGGAGGGCAATAGTGCTGATTCTCTAATCCCTGTTTTGCACCCCCACGAGAGTTGAAGTTCAACCCCAATGAGTCAGATGGTATGAGGGCCATCTCAGTCTAGCTGGAACTCTAAACTAATGGAAACATTCTAATTTAGAATACTGCGATCGAGCACAATTGGCTGGATTTCCCGGGTCTCACCCACATGGAGGCCGCAGGACCAGGTAGGTGCTGGGCGCAGGATGGTAGGTGGGGTGTGGGGTTGGGGGGGGGATCCGATCCCTGACCCCGGGGACGAGTCGCGATTTCTGGGGGTTGGGTGTTCCAGGCCCAGGGGGGGGGGGTCCGATCCCGGGGAGGGTGCGGGCTGAAGGTTGGGGGAGTTTGGGTGCCTGGGAGGAAGCACAAGGATTGCTCCCCGAGGCTGAGGCCACCTCGTTGCAGCCAGCCGGGAATCCCGAGCCCCGGGATCCCCGGCCGCCTGCAGTAAAACCTGCAAAGCAGGTTAAATTGGAGGCTTCAAGCCGTGTTATAATATTTAAATTGCCAACCCGCCTCCTGGTGAAAGGTGAAAGGTGAAAGTGGGCGGGTTGGGGTCGAATTTTACATTTATTTGCACAACTTTCACTTTCCCCCACGCCTCCAACCCACCCATTCTTACCTCTGAAAATTCCGGCCAGTATCACTGACCACAACAACAACTTGCATTTATATAGCGCCTTTAACGTAGTTATAGGCCCCAAAGCTCTTCAAAAGAGCGTTATCAAAAAGAATTTGACACCAAGCCGAAAAAGGAGACTTTCGGGCAGGTGACCCAAAGCTTGGTCAAAGAGGTAGGTTTTAAGGAACGTCTTAAAGAAGGAGAGAGGTGGAGAGGTTTAAGGAGGGAATTCCAGAGCTTAGGGCCTTGGCAGCTGAAGGCACGGCCACCAATGGTGGAGCGATGAAAATCGGGGAAGCCAGGGAGCTCAGCAGTTTTCTTGCTTCTTATTGTTTAAGCTGATCATGAAGTTGAAAGTAGAGTTAAAGAGGACTTTAGTTCAAAGTCAATGATGAAAACATAGAAATGGTTATTAATCAGACCTATCCCAATGGATAGTGCCTGGTTGGACTGAGCATTAAGAGCCTTAGGGGTAAAAATTCAGTTGGTTGCGCCTCCCATTAGCGCCTTAAGAGGGCGCTAATGGGGCGCTAACGCCCGGGCGCAGCGATGTTTGCGCCGCTCGGGAACTTAACTAGAGATTGTGCGGCGGCGCTAAACTTTACCGCTGCGACCACCTGCGCGCGCAGATTGTGACGTCATTCCATGGTGCCACGCCCTTGTGGCGCCCCGGAGCGGAAATTGAGTGGCGCCCCCTGCCTTACCGCCTGGCGCATCCAACGACCAGAAGACTGGAACGCTATCAATCGCTGTGGGGCTGGGGGGGGCGCTATTTAAAGGGGGCCTCTTCCTGTCTTTTATTGTTGGTGGCATTTTTGAACTATGCATTCTGAGAGAGAGAGGGAGAGACTTCTGGAGAGATTCAACGTTGTGTGAAGGAGTTTTGGGTACTGAGCAGCACTTTGCAGGTTCATTTTGATTTGCCATTCCTTGTATCGATTTAGCAGAGACTGTGGGAGCTGCACTCTGAGCTCTTTGCCTGGTACTCTCCATTGTTCTTTCCAGCACATTTGATGTGCAAGTCTCTCCAGGCCGAGATTCAAGGCTGCAATGAACAGGATGTGGATGGAAAGCAAGATTAACCATCCCCTTTAAGAACTGGCCCCTGCCATTGTGTGTGTGTTCCATTGCTGACTGACATTACATGAGCTTCGCCAGCGCTCTGAGTTAGCGCCTCACTCCTTGGCCTTTGCGCCTTAAGAGAGGTGTGCAGCGCCTGATTTAGTGCTCCACTCACCTCCTGGGGCGGTAAAAGTGAAGTTTCCAGTCAGTGCCGATAATTAGCGCCAGGCGCTAATATTTGCGTCCAGATGATATTTGCGCCCCAAATGGGGCGCGACCTAATTTTTCCCCCTTATTCTCTAAAATACCAAGCACAACATCCTGGCAGATTCAGCCTTGGATTCCTTTCAATTCCGAACAAGTTTTGTTATGTTTTTTCTATGTCTTAGTAAGTCTTATAGACCTAATAGAAGCCTATAGATGATTTGAAAATCCTATTTCATCTCAGTAAAAGAAATAAACAAGTAATGGGCACTTTCTGAATCGATGATGGGATTGACCTATTTTTAAATTATAGTCAGCGAGGAAAGCGGCGAAATTCAGATACGCGGGAACCGAATCTCTACGAGCGGCTCAAATAACTGACAGAATCAATAGAATCTTACATTTGTAACTGTCACACAATATAAATGGTATCCCCGGCACAAAGTGCTTTTGCACTTACAATCATTCAGTGATTTGAAAAATATTGAGCAGATCAAAGTCAATATTAAAGAATGGGATGAGAAACCATTGCAGCTGGACCTGAAAAAATATTTTCCATGGCGTTAATAATGTCACGCTGGAGACATTTGCATGAGTTGAATACCAATTTTAGTTTGAGGTCGCTTTGACGTGCTTCTAAGCCTTAGATTTCAACTCTGCAATTTGCAACGTAACAGAAAATAAGAGAAGGAAATTAAAGAATAAAAGGTCACGGGCCATTTTATTTTTGATGGACCGGCAGATTAATGTCATGCAATATTGAGTCACGCTGACCAAGGCAGAGGTTATATGTCAACATTTGAGATTAGATTGGATGGGCAGGTTGAAGGAAATGCGGATGAAGGGATGGGATGAAGGCAGGTAAATATGATTGGGACAATTTGCTTGTCCCATATGGTGTTATAAGTATCAGGAAAGATTGAACAGGCTGGGGCTCTTTTCTCTAGAAAAGAGAAGGCTGAAGGGTGATCTGATAGAGGTCTTTAAGATAATGAAAGGGTTTGATGGAGTAGACGCAGAGAAAATATTTCCACTTGTGGGTAAACCAAAACTGGAGGCCATAAATATAAGACAGTCACTAAAAAATCCAATAGGGAATTCAGGAGAAACCCAGAGAGTGGTGAGAATGTGGAACTCGCTCCTACAAGGTAGTTGAGGCAAATAGTGTAGATGCATTTAAGGGGAAGCTGGATAAACACGTGAGGAAAAAAGGAATCGAATATGCTGATAGGGATAGATGAAGAGAGGTGGGAGGAGGCTCGTGTGGAGCATAAACACCGGCATTGACCAGTTGGGCCGAATGGCCTGTTTCTGTGCTGTAAACTCGATATATATGGACCGGTTGGGAAGAATGGTCTGTTTAGATGTTGTAACGTCTACTTAAGAGACGAGTGGCGTGGAAGAAGGTGAGCTTCTCGAAGGAGTAGAAGATACCAGAGGAGTAACAGGAAAGACCAAAGTATGAAGCACAACTGGAAGTTAGCGGGTACGGTAGCATAGTGGTTATGCTGCTGGATTACTAATTCAGAAGCCTGAACTAACAAGCCAGAGACTTGAGTTCAAATCTCCACCACAGCAGCTGGGGAATTTAAATTCAATTAATTAAATAAATCTGGAATAAAAAGCTAGTATCAGTAAGGAAACTACCAGATTGTCATGTAAAACCTTTCTGGTTCACTAATGTCTTTTAGGGAAGGAAATCTGTCGCCTTTACCCGGTCTGGCCGATATGTGACTCCAGACCCACAGCAATGTGGTTGGCCCTCCGAAATGGCCTCGCAAACCACTCAGTTGTGTTCAAGAAGGAGGCTCACCACCCACCACCTTCTCGAGAGCAATTGGGGATGGGCAATAAATGCTGGCCTTGCCAGTGACGCCCACATCCCGTGAATGAATAATAAAAAACAAAGTAGAGTGGGAGTGCAATAGGCGCAGAGTGCAAGGGAAAGGGTTAATCAGACTGTCCTGAGGTCTGCGAATGTTATACTGCTATTGATTTCTATTTATATTGTAGTAAATGTAACCTGTAGCTATTGCCTGTTAAGTGAGGAAGTGAAAGTCAATTTAGATGCAGTGACTACCGAACTGTTGAATTAGGACTGACCTTAACGCAATGGTCAGTTTGGACAATAAACTGAACTGAAAGACTTTCCCATGCATATATTTCCGAGAGCTTTAATTAGTTGATACCAAGTCCTGCAGAGGGGAACACCTGTGACTGCATCATCATCCTTTTTCGAAGCAGGCGATTGGTATAATGAGCAGTGTCACTTGATGGAATAGTAACAGGAGTGAAACTATCAAGAAGATAGCAAAGTCGGGGAGTTGTATCGGTTTATGGAAAAAGAACCTGTTGCAATTAAAGTTATTGGTAAGGGACAATGGAAGCAGCTCATTAAAATTAACCTTATATGGAATTGTATTAGGTAACGCAGAAATGCGTGGATTGTCTCGCAGAAGGGGTTTAAAAAAAAATGCAAAATGTGAGTGTTGGAACAGAGATTTAGGATTCCAAGGTTTGCAGCCTGTATACCGAGCTCGGAACTGTAACTCGTTTGAGACCTCTCGCTAAAATCCGTAAGGTTTTGTCGTAAGCGCCGTTAAGTGTATTGGCTCCCAGTTAAGCAGCGCCTCGATTTCAAAATTCTCATCCTTGTTTTCAAATCCCTCCATGGCCTCGCCCCCTCCCTATCTCTGTAATCTCCTCCAGCCCCACAACCCCCCGAGATATCTGCGCTCTTCTAATTCTGCCCTCTTGAGCATCCCTGATTATAATCGCTCAACCTTTGGTGGCTGTGCCTTCTGTTGCCTAGGTCCTGAGCTCTGGAATTCCCTGCCTAAACCTCTCCGCCTCGCTACCTCTCTTTCCTCCTTTAAGACGCTCATTAAAACCTACCACTTTGACCAAGCTTTTGGTCACCTGCCCTAATTTCTCCTTATGTGGCTCGGTGTCAAATTTTTTTTGTCTTATAGTACTCTAGTGAAGCCCCTTGGGATGTTTTACTATGTTAAAGGCGTTATATAAATACAAGTTGTTGTTATGTTTAATTATTGTACGCTTAATAAATCTCGGACATCTGACAGTCAATGTTGTGAACCCTATTGATTTGAGGAGTGAGATATAAGCAAAAGCACACACATTTACCCCTTCTCCAACACAGAGACCTGTGTAACAGGTCTGCGCCTATTTTCTTGTTATGTGCTACAAAAATAGACACATTTTGTGGGGGGTGGGGGGGGGGGGGTGGCACGGTTGTTCTTCGGGATCTCAGCAAAGACCATGGATCAGTGTGTAAACCCTTAAAGAATCAGTGACTTTACCCAATAAATCTCTATGGTCTATCGAAGCACCCTTCACTGCTTCCTTAAGACCAGCCACCCAAGCTGCCCCATCCTCATCTCTCACTGACCTTCCCACCCAGCACAGCCACTAGGTGTTAACCTCACCAACCTTCTTAGCATCCCGCTCACCCCAGTTCTCCCACCCCACTAACCCCTTGGACTCTGCCAGCGAGACCAACGGTCTCTATATTTCTCTCCAGAATGTCTATTTACTCAAGAACAAGGCCCTCGCCATCCACAACCTCAACGTGGATGATTGCATTGACATCCTGGCTTTGACTGAAACTTGACTCACGGGTGGGGACACCTTGCCCCGACTGAAACCTCCCCACCTGGCTATGCTTTCCACCAGCTAGCCTACCCAAACTGTCATGGTGGCGGTGTGGCACCTTATCATGCTGTCGCACCGTGTCAGCCGTGGCTCAGTTGGTAGCACCTTCACCTCTGAGTTAGAAGTTTCAAGTCCCACTCCAGAGACTTGAGCACAAAAATTTAGGCTGACACTCCAGTGCAGTACTGAGGGAGTGCCGCACTGTCGGAGGTGCCGTCTTTCGGATGAGACGTTAAACCAAGGCCCCGTCTGCTCTCTCAGGTGGATGTAAAAGATCCCATGGCACTATTCCAAAGAAGAGCAGGGGAGTTATCCCCAGCGTCCTGGGGCCAATATTTATCCCTCAATCAACATCACTAAAACAGATTATCTGGTCATTATCACATTGCTGTTTGTGGGAGCTTGCTGTGTGCAAATTGGCTGCTGCATTTCCCACATTGCAACAGTGACCACACTTCAAAAAGTACTTCATTGGCTGTAAAGCATTTGGGACGTCTGGTGGTCGTAAAAGGAGCTATAGAAATGCAAGTCTTTTTTTTTCTTTTCTTTCTTGGCCTCTCCCCCTACTCCTCAAGTATCTTCTCCAGCACCTTCTACTCCTTTGAGCACTTCACCTTGTTCCTACTCCTCTCCTCTCCTTTACAATCCTCCATCTCTACCATCCATCCATCTCCCATCCTGGAATGGCAACTGCGTAAGATCACAACTCTTATATTTCTTGCTTGATCTTACAAAGCATTTCATTACATTTTGGTATAGTTGTATATGTTTACCAAATAACTGACTCAGTGTCAGTGAATGGTATATAAGCTGTCATTCACTGACAGAATGGGCGACACAGTAGGATTCTTCTAAGGTGACTAGTTATTTATGATTATTTATGAATTATAATCCCTCCCAAAATAATAACAAGCCACACAAAAACATTAGGAACATTCAAGATACAGACTAGAGAGGAGTTAGGGTAGTCAAGGAACAAACTTTGAGGGATTGAATGGCCTTTTCTCATTACTTACTTTCTCAGGTTTCCAATCTACATTGATATGAAAATCAATAAGGTGAATAATGCATCTATGCAGAAACTGCAGCCTCCTAAATAAGATTAATGCATTAATATAGACTGTGAGACGCTCATGTTAACAGTCAGGATTTGTAGTCCATTCAGCCTGTAGATCCAACCAGCTTTTATGGTCGATGAGGTTTTGGATGCTATCACTTCCAAACAAGAACATGGGGTCATGTGTAGATGTGTTCAAAATCACGAGGGGTCTGGACAGAGTAGATAGAGAGAAACTGTTTCCATTGGTGGAAAGGTTGAGAACCAGAGGACACAGATTCAAGGTGATTGGCAGCAGAACCAAAGGCGACATGAGGAAAAACTTTTAACGCAGTGAGTGGTTAGGATCTGGAATGCACTTTCAAAAGGGTGTTGGATAAATACCTCAAGGAAAAAAATTTGCAGGGCTACGGGGAAAGGGCGGGAGGAGTGGGACTAGCTGAAGTGCTCTTGCAGAGAGCCGGCACGGGCTCGACGGGCCGAATGGCCTCCTTCTGTGCTGTAACCATTCTATGATTCTACGTGTTAACTTTTTTGGTTTTTGAATTATCAGGTGGCCTCTGAGACTCGAAGCTGAAACGCGGTAAATATAAAGTAAGGGAACTAAAAGTAATGATCTCAGCGTATGAGAACTGACGCTGTATAGTGACTCAACTAATTATCACATCTTGTATACTTAAGGCTATAATATTGTCTCAATTATTTACAAATACAGCTGTCACTCTACTTTCAAACTAAACAAATGCAAAAAAATGCAGAATAAAAAATGCAAAGAGCTCAGCTTCATATTGGATCTCAAGCAGTAAGTGTACATAATTGATTAAATGCCATTATTTATTGTTTTTTATGACACTGGCTAATGGCACTCAGTGATGACATTGAACGACAGCACAATCAGCAGTTACGATGGAGAAGGCTACAGTCTGAATCGCCGAAGTCGTTGATAAAAGTGCTGACTAATTGCAAATTATTTAGCTCCCAACTAAATGTGTGATGGATTCCACGGCCTCATTGGTTGGTGCTCATGAGGTTATAGACTCTTCCAGCACAAAAGGAGGCCATTCGTTCATTGTCCCTGTGCCGGCTCTTTGAAAGAGCTCTCTAATTAGTCCCACTCCCCTGCTTTTTCCCCATAGCCCTGCAAATTTTTCACCTTCAAGTATTTATCCAATTCCCTTTGGAAAGTTACTATTAAATCTGCTTCCACCAACCTTTCAGACAATACATTCCAGATCATAACAACTCGCTGCGTAATTTTTTTTCTCATGTCCCTTCTGGTTCTTTTGCCTGGTCCGCTGGTTTCCGACCCTTATGTTGACAAGGTATTCAGATTTGTACTTCTGTGTCGCTGAAGGTAAGCATGCAGGTGCAGCAGGCGGTGAAGAAGGCAAATGGTATGTAGGCCTTCATAGCGAGAGGATTTGAATATAGGAACAGGGATGTCCTGCTGCAGTTGTACAGGGCCTTGGTGAGACCACACCTTGAGTACTGTGTGCAGTTTTGGTCGCCTTATCTGAGGAAGGATGTTCTTGCCATGGAAGGAGTTCAGCGAAGATTCACAAGGCTGATACCTGGGATGGCAGGAATGACATATGAGGAGAGATTGGGTCGATTGGGCTTATACTCGCTGGAGTATAGAAGAATGAGAGGGGCTCTCATCGAAACATATAAAATTCTGACAGGTCTGGACAAACTAGATGCAGGAAGAATGTTCCCGATGGTCGGAGAGTCCAGAACCAGGGGTCATAATCTAAGGATAAGGGGTAAGCTATTTAGGACAGAAATGAGGAAGAATTTCTTCACCCAGAGAGTGGTGAACCTATGGAATTCTCTACCACAGAAGGTTGTTGAGGCCAAGTCATTAAATATATTCAAGAATGATTTAGATATATTTCTTAAAGCTAAAGGTATCAAGGGATATGGGGAGAAGGCAGGTACAGGGTACTGAGTTTGGATGATCAGCCATGATCTCATCGAATGGCGGAGCAGGTTCGAGGGGCCGAATGGCCTACTCCTGCTCCTATCTTCTATGTTTCTATATTTCTATGTGTTCGGAATAACCAGGCCTAAAGTGCACAGACACAAGATATATCCGTTAGGAGTGGAGTTTGGGATTAGCCGAGAGTTTGGGTTTAGATTTGGCTTTGAAGGTCCTGAAATATGGATCTTAGCTTCTTATGTCTGAATAGCAACACAGCAGTACACAAGTTAAATGGTACTGTAAGGGAGAAGCACTAATGCAGGGTTGTTCCATTTTACTCAACTTTGTTTTAGCCAAGATATAAACAACTGCGAGCATTAAGCAGGGAATGCGACTGACGGTGACCAGTCCTCAGAGCAGAAGGAGAATCTTTCCTTCACCGGTGTTCCCTGACGTCTTTTCTTCAGGATCCCTGATCCTGGGCACCTTCTCCAGGCAGCTGACAATCTTATACTTCTGCGCTGCCTATCCCATGCTTTAGCATTAGACTGATTGGGCAAAAGCCCTTTCACCTCTTCCTAGGCAACTGTCTTTTCCAATCGCCGTGGAGCTGACTGCAGACCATTGTCTCATCGCAGCTTTGACCTGGTCTGACGAATGTGCTGTATCCCGATAAGGTCCCTTTTAGACCATGCCTTTGCTTGCGGTTATCATGCTCGTTCTGCTTCTGCAGTCTCAGCAAGGGTCTTTTGCCACCTCCTGATGAGAGGCCCCAACTACAGCAATAAACAAGCCCATCTCGCCTCACAGCAGGACCTGTTAGCCTCTCTGCTGAAGAAATCCTTATTGGGCCCTATTTTGCGACCCCTACGGGTGTGTACGAGGTGCGCACGCGCCTGTAGGGGCTGCGCAAGTGCCGGGTTTAGGCATGCGAAGCGCATGCACTGAAACCCAGCACTTGTGATCTGTCAAGAATCCTCCTTGACCGATCCTCCGCATCCCCGGGAGACAGGCCTCTGCGAGTGGAGAGTTGGGGCTATTTGCCCAACTTCCACCCGCTGAATGCCTGTGAAATTCTTACGCCTGGTAAAAGCAGGGTTAGGCTTGCTTTTTACCAGCATAAGAGTTTCAAAAAATAAAAAAATAAAATGTTATCACTCATTTATACATTAAAAACCCTGTCCAATAAGGTAAGTTTATTTTTTAGCCCTGTTAAAACATATAAAAATTTTTGTCAAAAAATTAATTTTTTGTTTAAAATATTTAATTAAATGGCATTTTAATTAATTTTAAATATTTCATTTTTTTTAAATTTATTTCAATGTGTTCGTGTAATTTTTAAATGATCCCCACTCATACTTATGACAGTTCCGTACGTAACAACAACAACTTGTTTTTATATAGCGCCTTTAACATAGTAAAACGTAAAACGTCCCAAGGCGCTTCACAGGAGTATTACAAGACAAAAATTTGACACCGAACCACATAAGAAGAAATTAGGGCAGGTGACCAAAAGCTTGGTCAAAGAGGTAGGTTTTAAGGAACATCTTAAAAAAAGAAAAAGAAAGACTTGCATTTCTATAGCGCCTTTCACGACCACCGGACGTCTCAAAGCGCTTTACACCCAATGAAGTACTTTTGAAGTGTAGTCACTGTTGCAATGAGGGAAACGCGGCAGCCAATTTGCACACAGCAAGCTCCCACAAACAGCAATGTGATAATGGCCAGATAATCTGCTTTCGTGATGTTGGTTGAGGGATAAATATTGGCCAGGACACCCGGGGAGAACTCCCCTGCTCTTCTTCGAAATAAAGGAGGAAAGAGAGGCAGAGAGGCGGAGAGGTTTAGGCAGGCCGTTCCAGAGCTTAGGGCCGAGTCAACAGAAGGCACGGCCACCGATGGACGAGCGATTATAATCAGGGATACTCAAGAGGGCAGAATTTGAGGAGCGCAGATATCTCAGGGGGTTGTGGGGCTAAAAGGTCAAAGAGATAGGGAGGGGCATAAGTCAGGGAGGTAACCAATCATTTGGTCAATGTTAGGTGACTGACAACGCAACCAGCCAACTTGAAAGCAAGCTGATGCTAGCCTCCACATCACCACAAATATGTATCTCCTGATCACGTTGGTGGATTAGCTAATTGAGTTACATGGTTTGTCAGGTGGCATTGGATGATTATTGATCAATCAATAATAAATACCTGCATTACCAACTCTTGCTGAAGGGATTCTTGTGTCTTAAGCCACCAGTATCATTTGAACATCTTTATCCTTGGGTTGTCCTGGTTAAAGGGTAATTAACTGCGATGATTAACAGCATGAGCTGCCAATAGTGCTGACTGTTACTCATTCAGCTCCTCAGTCACATTATTTCATGAGGCAACAGCACAAAATGTTTCTTTTTAATAATTCATTGCTAAATATTTACTGACATATTGCGCGTCTTAACAAAAACTGTCTGGAATATGTTTTATCGGGCTCAGTGGAGCTGCTTTATTTTATTTAGCAATTTCTACAACACTAAAGGAAACCTAAGGGAACGCAGTCACTTGTATTATGGAGCATTAATACGATGACATTCTGTACTCTGCTGCCACATTTTTAAAAGTTTCAGTGCGGTGATATATTAGGAGTTGAGAGACCTCTGCTATAAAGAATAGGATGAGTAATGCTTGACGGGATTAGGCTCATCAGAATGAAAAGACTGCCATCAAATCCTTCTAGAATCTTAAATTTCATTTATCAACATTAATCGTATGGTTATTCCCTTCCAGTCTACTAGTCGGCCTGCCATTGACTCCGGGCCAAGTGTAGTCTTTAGCTGAAGCAAGGTTAGAGAGTAGAATACTCTCCACTTGCCGGATGGCTACAGCTGCAACAATATTCAAGTAACTCAGCACCATCCAGGACAAAGCAGACCTCTAGATCGGCAGCCCATCTACCAGCTTAAACATTCACTCCCTCCACCGCTGGTGCTCCGTGGCGGCAGTGCGCACTCTCTGCATGATGCACTGCTGCAACTCTCCAAGGCTTCTTCGACAGCACCTCCCAAACCCACGACCTCCGCCACCTAGAAAGACAAGGGCAGCAGGTGCATGGGAACACCACATCACCTCCAAGTTCACCTCCAATTCACACACCATCTCGACTTGGACATACATCGCCAATCCTTCATCGTCGCTAGGTCAAAATCCTGGAACTCCCTCCCTAACAGCACTGTGGGAGTACCTTCACCACAGGGACTACAGCGGTTCAAGAAGAAGGTCCATCACCACCTTTTCAAGACTAACTAGGGATGGGCAATAAATGCTGTCCTTGCCAGCGATGCTCATATCCCAAGAATGAATTTTTTAAAAGTATGGAATAATTGGACAATTAAGTGTATAGAACAAATTTAGTCCCCATTTTCAATTATGGGTTCAATCGTTAACTTTATAAAAGATTTTGATTTGATATTATTCATAGTTAAATAGGAAAGTTTAGGACAATTTGGGAACAGAGAAGTAGAGTTGATTAGGGCAGATTAGAATTCCCCTGCGGTACAGAGTGAGGAGCTAGGAAATGCAAAATGGAGGTATTACAGTGCCACCACTGGCAGGAGGGTGTAGTCACAGTGTGACGCGTTTACATAAAATGTTTCCATAATAAATGTGGACATAGGAGCTTTTAGTGGAAAAAGTTCATACAAAAGAGTGACAAAAAAATGTAAGTAAGATTTTGTAGATAGCAAGTTTGTGCAGATCTAATTTTTTTAATACAACATTCGCAATGGTCTGAGAGATAGGCTTTCAGAGGGCTGCTTTTGGCATTGAATTTAATGACATTTGTATGGCTTAGATCAAACTAAATTAGAGCAAAAATAGTTTGCTTATCCCTAATGCAACACATGGGAAGTCATAACTGGCCAACACAGCGATACATTTAGAGGGTTGAATGTTGGGATGGAGGACTCCACAGCTTAATGATGACTAAAATGGCTTACATCTAAGGGCTGCCTAACACATAAACCTACATACCACAATTAAGATGTTTGTCAGCTTCTGATGTAGGATTGTCTAAGCTTGTCTCTGTGGACCAGTTAGGTGCATGGGATGGAGTTTTGAGGGCCATAGTTAAACTTCAAATCAATGATGCCAATAATTCCCATATATTTTGATCCGTGACTACCAACAGATCTTGATGTCCTGAATTCGGCTTTATTCACCAGAGAGAGCCAGCCCTTTCTAAACTCCAGGTCCATGAAATTCACACTGGAAAAGCTGACAGATAAGATATAAGAACAAACAGAAGGCATTGCCTGGGCTTTGGGACTGGATGGCCAAGGATCGCAGGTTGCATGTGGCCTGTGGACTATAGTTTGGACATCCCTGCTGTAAGGCAAAACATAATTGATATAATAAAATGTTCCACGTTTAGTAGAAAGCAGAAATGTCCTGTCTGAGTTGCCTTGCCACAAGGAGGCCTTCTATCTGTCAAACATGGAGTATTGTAGCCCACGACCATATGCTCTTACATAATGGAGAAAATAGGAACAGGACAAAGATCTTGTTCCTTCATCGTCGCTGGGTCAAAATCCTGGAACTCCCTCCCTAACAGCACTGTGGGAGCACCTTCACCACACGGACTGCAGCGGTTCAAGAAGGCCGCTCACCACCACCTTCTCAAGGGCAATTAGGGATGGGCAATAAATGCCGGCCTTGCCAGCGACGCCCACATCCCAGGAACGAATAACAAAAAAGGCCATTCAGCCCCTCGAGCCTGTTCCGCCATTCGAATAGATCATGGCTGATCTGTACCTCGACTGAAGTTACCTGCCTTTGCTCAATATCCCTTAATGCCCTTACCTAACAAAACAAATCAATTTCAGCTTTGAATTTTTCTATTGACCCCCAGTCTCAATAGCTTTTTGAGGAAGCGAGTTCCAGAATTCCACTACCCTTTGTGTGAAGAAGTGCTTCCTGACGTCACCCCTGAATGGCCTAGCTCTAATTTTAAGGTCATGCCCGGTTATTCTGGACTCCCCCACCAGAGGAAAGAGTTTCTCTCTATCTACCCTATCAATTCCTTTAATCATCTTAAACACCTCAGTTATATCAACATAAGAACATAAGAAACAGGAGCAGGAGTCGGCCAATCGGCCCCTCGAGCCTGCTCCGCCATTCAATAAGATCATGGCTGATCCAATCTTGTCCTCAACACCACTTTCCCGCTCTCTCCCCATAACCCTTGACTCCCCTTGTAGTTCAAATGTCTGTCAATCTCCACCTTGAATATATTCAATGACTCCGCCTCCACAGCTCTCTGGGGTAGAGAATTCCAAAGATTCACGACCCTCTGAGAGAAGAAATTCCTCCTCATCTCCGTCTTAAATGGACGACCCCTTATTCTGAAACTATGCCCCCTAGTTCTAGATACCCCCACTAGGGGAAACATCCTCTCAGCAACCACCCTGTCAATTCCCCTCAGAATCTTATATGTTTCAATAAGATCACCTCTCATTCTTCTAAACTCCAATGAGTATAGGCCCAACCTGCTCAACCTTTCGTCATAAGTCAACCCCCTCATCCCAGGAATCAACCTAGTGAACCTTCTCTGCACTGCCTCCAATGCAAGTATATCCTTCCTTAAATATGGAGACCAAAACTGTACACAGTACTCCAGGTGCGGTCTCACCAGCGCCCTGTAAAGTTGCATCAAAACTTCCCTACTTTTGTACTCCATCCCCCTTGCAATAAAGGCCAACATTCCATTAGCCTTCCTAATTACTCGCTGTACCTGCATGCTAACTTTTTCTCTTTCATGTACTAGGACCCCCAGATCCCTTTGTACCGCAGCATTTTGTAGTCTCACTCCATTTAAATAATAATTTGCTTTTTCATTCTTCCTTCCAAAGTGGATAACCTCACATTTTCCCACATTATGCTCCGTCTGCCAAATTTTTGCCCACTCACTTAACCTATCTATATCCCTTTGCAGACTTTGCATATCATTCCTTAATCTTCTATACTCAAGCGAATATGCTCAGTCTATGCAACCTGTCTTCGCAACCTAACCCTTTTACACCCCGTATCATTCTGGCACTGTACCCCCTTCAAGGCCAATATATCCATCCTGAAATGTGCTGTCGTCTGTACAGCTGTAACATAACTTCCACTCCTTTGTATACCAGCTCCCCTGAGATCAGGACTAAAATTCCATTTGCCTTGCTAATTATTTTTTTTTTGTACCTGTCCACTGGCTTTTCGTGATTTTTGTACATGGGGCCCTCTAAATCCTTCGGGCGCAGTGTGAGGAAAGGACCCACCAGCAGAAACTGAGAAAACGTATGACTGAATAAGTTTGTCATGACAACTTAAATTCTGTGCTCGGTATCAGCTAATTATTCACATAACGAGACACCCACAGCAATCTGAGGTTAAAAAAAGAATGACTCGGATTTGTTCCGGCTGATGTTAATTAAATCAAATTGACTGCCTCGAGTAACCCAAACGTGGACAATCACCTTTGCAGTGCTTGCCAAGGGGAATGCTACAAACCAAATTTGATTCCCAGGAATAACAACAGAAAACGCTGGAAATACTCAGCAGGCCAGGCAGCATCCGTGGAGAGAGAAACAGAGTTAACGTTTCAGGTCTGGGGTCCCAGATTTCCAGCATCCGCAGTATTTTGCTATTGATCCCAGGAATATTGCTTTGGGATTTTGCTTTTTCAAAGAAAGCTGTATATGTAATGATTTAATAATTTAATTCCATTGACTGCAATGGAACTGAATATCAGGCGCAGCGTACAACGGACGGCCAATCTGATATCCCTCGTTTTGAGCCACCGCCCGTGACAAATTTCTACCCCTATAGGCTTTGCGAAAAGATTGAAGATACTTGGGCTTGCCAGTCTGCCAAAGAGGCATATGAGACGTGAGCTGATAGAGGTATATAAGGCATGAATAGGCAAAACCAGCATATTATTTTAAATTAAGTCGAGAGTAGGACAAGGGATCACGAGTTCAAACTAGTAGCAGGTAAATTTAGGACTGATCGAATTGAATGGCGGTATGGGCTTAAGGGGCTGAATGGCCTACTCCTGTTCCTATGTTCCGATATCAGGAAACAATTCTGGGGGTGATTTTATCAATGGGGACATGATGGAGGCGGGACTGCTGCTTGTCGGGTTTTAGTCCTGCCTCCATCGACGTCTGGCCAATCACGCTATTTTCCCTTGATTGATCTTGTTAAGCCCGCCAACGGGCTTAGCCGGCCAATTAAGGGAAAGCTGGTGACAGATGACGTCAGTGAATGACGTTTCATCTGTCAAGATTTTTTGACAGCTGAATTGTCATCGTTTGACAGCTCTGTGAAGCTGTCAACCACTGACAATCTGTCTTCTAAGTTGAGACCTAGGACACAGGCCCACTTAGAAAGCTTTCCTGAGCAGAAAGCAGAAGGCTGCTGCATTTAAGAATGCAGCGGCCATTCTGCTTTCTCTGCCGGTGAGATGAGGCAGCTCCGCAGCCTAAAGGGATGAAGTCTGGAGGAAGAAGCAAAGGTAAGTAATCTTATTAAAACACTTTAGACTCACCTCACACACTTACCTCTCCACACTTGCATCCATCACTCACCTGCAGACCAGACATCTCGGCCCCTCCGACCCCTGCAGACCCATGGCTCGCCTCGCTGACCCTGGCGAGGTTCGGAGCCGTCGGGAAGCCCACACTTTAGGGCTCAAAATAGGGATTAGCCAAAAAATCTGCCTGTCAACAGGCAGTTAATTGGCACTAATCCCCTTCCCGCCTCCAGGAGACGGGACCCGGCGCGGGTCGGGTACCCGCCTCCTGGGAAGATGGCACGGGGGCGGGTTGGGGGCGGGATGGGTACCCGCTCCCAGATTCTGCCATTTTCCCGGCAGTCCCGCCTCCAAACCCGCCTCCCCAGGGCTGGCAAAATCAGTCACACAAAAAGCGATCGACACATGCAATGGATTCTCAGCTAGAGTAGGTGAAGCAAAATCCCCCGGAATCATCTAAGAGACAAGTTGACCTTTTCAGTCACATGATGAGGAAGACAACTTTGGCTTAAAGGATTCATTTATGAGGACACGTTGCATAAGCTCGGGTTGCATTCCCTTGAATTTAGAGGTTGAGGAGTGATCTAATCGAGGTGTTTAAAATGATTACGGGATTGGATAGGGTAGATACAGAGAAGCTATTTCCTCTGGTGGGGAACCCAGAACAAGGGGGCACAATCTTAAACTTAGAACCAGGCGTATAGGCTCGGCCATCCGTTAGACGCAGTCAGGAGTGAAATCAGGAAGCACTTATTCACACAAAGGGCAGTGGAAATGTAGAATTGTCTCGTCCAAAAGGCTGGGGATGCTGGGGGTCAATTGAATCTTTCAAGACTGGGATCGATAGATTTTCAGACTGTAACCTCTGCCCCCATTTTATTCAGGCAGCAGCTGTTGATGATTCTGCCATCCCCATTTGCAGCATTTAATCTTGCCTGCCTTCCATCGTAACACAGATCGTTCCTTTTATTCCTTCCTCCCCTCCCCACCCCCCTTTCCCTGCCTCTGCACTTGCTTAAAACCTGTTACATCCCTAACTTTTTCCAGTTCTGACGAAGGGTCCCAGGCCTGAAACGTTAACTCTGTTTCTCTCTCCACGGATGCTGCCTGGCCTGCTGAGTGTTTGCAGCATTTTCTGTTGTTATTTCGATAGATTTTTGTTCGGTCGGGGTGTCAAGGATATGGATCAAAGGCGGGTAAATGGAGTTGAGGTGCAGATCAGCCACGATAGACACAGAGTTTCCAAGATCCGCTTCCTGCCTGCCTGGAAGTGCCGGATCGCAGAATCGTCCTTGTTTGCTCCCTCGTGATGTGGAATTATCTGCGCTACCCGTAAGGAAAGTGACGCGGACACTGGTGGGCAAGTAGTGAGCCAGGAAGAAAAGTGACAATTAGCATTAATTGGGCAGAAATGCTGCCAAATGGGTGGTAGGGGTATGTGAGGAAGAACTGAAGCACAGGTGGTGATGCCAGTCATACTGACATAGCCGCTATGTGCCCCGATGAACACATGAACATAAAACATTGACGGGCAGGGAAAGACCAACTGGTCCATCAAGCCTGCCCCACTTCATGATAAACCCCAAGAGGGAATTCAGGAGAAACTTCTTTACCCAGAATGTGGAACTCACTAGCACAAGGAGTAGTTGAGGCAAATAGCACAGATGCATTTAAGGGGAAGCTGGATAAGCACATGAGGGAGAAAGGAAAAGAAGGATATGGTGATGGGGGTGAGATGAAGAGGGGTGGGAGGAACATAAGAACATAAGAACGTAAGAAATAGAAGCAGGAGTAGGCCAATTGGCCCCTCCAGCCTGCTCCACCATTCAATAAGATCATGGCTGATCTGATCCTAACCGCCAATCTACTATCACAGAACCATCTCCTGAACCTAACAGAATTGGACACACGAAATAGGAGCAGGATCAGGCTACACGGCCCCTTGGCCCGCTACGCTACCCACAGGGCCATGACCGATCCGAACCTAGACTCATGTCCAAATTCCTGCCCGCTCCCCGTAACCCTTAATTCCCTTTACTTCTAGGAAACTGTCTATTTCTGTTTTAAATTTATGTAATGATGTAGCTTCTACAGCATGTGGAGTATAAACAGCGGCATGGACATGTTGGGGCGAATGGCCTGTTTCTGTGCTGGAAATACTTTGTAATGGCCACAGCACCGTGACTAGACACTTGCCCCGACCCCACCGCAGCCATGTAATCTCCTGGAAGAGGCCAAAAAAAAAGAAAAAAAAGCTGAGGGCCAATAAGGGAAAAAATTACTGGAAAATTCCTCTCCAACCCCCTCAGGCGATCGAAACCAGCCCAGGAGACCGCACGGACCAAACATGGCTGCCCAGCTGGAGAGTGGCTGCGCTTTCTTGTTTGTTGTTTGTTATTTTTAGCGCTCTGCCGCATTCGTGCAGACCCAGTAAGTACCACATTGCCGCAGAGCACACAAATTCAGGCTGACACTCCAGTGCAGTGCTGAGGGAGTGCTGCACTGTCGGAGGTGCCGTCTTTCGGATAGAAATATAGAAACATAGAAAATAGGAGCAGGAGTAGGCCATTCGGCCCTTCGAGCCTGCTCCGCCATTCAATATGATCATGGCTGATCCTCTATCTCAACACCATATTCCCCCTCTCTCCCCATACCCCTTTGATGCCTTTTGTGTCTAGAAATCTATCTATCTCCTTCTTAAATAGATTCAGTGACTTGGTCTCCACAGCCTTCTGTGGTAGAGAATTCCACAGGTTCACCACTTTCTGAGTGAAGAAATTTCTCCTCATCTCAGTCCTAAATGTCCTACCCCGTATCCTGAGACTGTGACCCCTCGTTCTCGACCCCCCCAGCCAGGGGAAACATCCTCCCTGCATCCAGTCTGTCTAGCCCTGATGAGACATTAAGCCGAGGCCCCGCCTGCTCTCTCAGGTGGACGCAAAAGATCCCATGGCACTATTTCGCAGAAGAGAAGAGCAGAGGGGAGTTCTCCCCGGTTTTTCTGGCCAATAGTTACCCCTCAACCAACAGATTATCTGGTCATTATCACATTGCTGTTTGTGGGAGCTTGCTGTGGGCAAAATTGCTTGTGGCTTTTCCTACATTACAACAGTGACTACACCTCAAAAAAAGTACTTAATTGGCTGTAAAGCGCTTTGGGACGTCCTGAGGTTGTGAAAGGTGCTATAGAAATGCAAGTCTTTCTTTTTTTTTATTGAGCTGCTACTCTCAGAAAAAATAATCTAAGCAGCGATCCATCAGTAAGCTGTCGATTGAAGCTGTGCTTTGACAAGTTCTTATGCCCACGAGGTCACTTCATTCAAACGTAGTGGAAGCGCGAATCTTATTAGTGCTCAGTTGCCCCCTCAAAACAAGATAGATTGCTCCCTCTTCTTATTAATTAAAAATGTTTTTTTTTAAATTGTCCGCCATTTTTCCTTGAAGGACTAGTGAATTCTGATGGAAAGTAGGTACCTTTTCATAAGGACTGGACAAATATATTCTCAGGTGTTACGGAGACATAGAATCCATTCTAATCCATCATCATCGGTATCCTACTCGAACAGAAAATAAGTGAGGTCAAGACAGGAGCTGAGGTTTAGCACAGCGTTCAGCCTACATTATTTGACATGGATTTTGCTGCTTATAATTATAATGAGATGCCTGGGGAGGTGTAGGAGACAGACATACATATACGAGAGGCTCATCTCTTATAATGAGTGACCTGTTAAAATGAGTGGCCTGGGAAAAGATTTGAAATGCTGTGAAATGCAAGGTATATTTTTAACAAAGCTCTGGGAAGCAGGTGTTTGTGAAGCTGTCGATGCGTTAAAGTGGTTGAATTATCAACGGTCTCAATTCTCTGTTGCCCTTCAGTAAATGGATGGCAGTCCCACAGAGGAGGTCTTTCAAGACATCCTAGATTCTTCAGCGGCCAAATTGAGATGGGCAAATTCGGTTTAGTAATGCTGGCCATGGCTATTAATACTGAATAAAATCCTGAATCCAAAGGCACTTGACTTGCGCCAGTTCAGTTTGCTCAATTTAGTGCCCTCGCTCTTATTTTCAAATGGAGTTTTCTTTCCTCTTTTATGACGTTTCGCTGGGAGTTGATTTCTTCCAGATACATTGGCCTCGATTGTAACTACTCTTACATGGCGGAAATCCAGCAGGGTAGGAGGAGCAGTTAAGATGGAGTGGGGGACTTACCCACTCTTTCCCTGCCCCGATCTGACCCAATGCAGTCCTAAATCACAGGCGGCAAGGACACCAGTCCTGAACCGGCGCGGTCCCCTTTAAATACGCAGATCGGGCCCCGATGAGCAGGCGTGCTCCTGCGGGCCCCACAAGGAAACCTTGGGCCTCCCCCGCTCCGGGATTCCTCCCCCCCTGTCTGGAATTGCTCCCCGCCCACCAACTATCCACTTACCTTAGTGCCGGGGGCCGTGACCTCTGGTCCTCGCGGGTTGCCTCCGGTCGGCGCGATTTTAACAGCTCAACATTTCGGTCGGGATGTCGGCGAGCGGCATGCCAATGAGGTCCGATCGTTAAAATCGGGCGAGCCTGCCCGCTGCCACTCTTGGATGGGCATTGGTGCTCGCCCTGCCACATTATTGCCGGGGGAGTTAAAATCGAGCCTAATGTGCGACAATAACATTTTCAGTTGAGTTTGGAGTCCAATCATCCAAGGTCCATATTTTCAGAAATACTAAGATCAGTAACCCAGAACTGACCGGCACTATCTCCGATAGAGAATGAACACATCTCCATGAGATTCCTTTGGCTAGTATTTTAATGCAGGCGTTAACTCATTTACCTAGCACCTGTGTTGAATAATAGGAATGTTTTAAGTATTGACCTGCTAATGTTGCCCACAGTCATTTTTTTGATAGATATTACTAACTAGAATTCTCTCTACACAGATGCGGCCGGACCTGCTGTGATTTCCAGCAAAAAAGCTTTTTGTTTTCCATACAGACCCCAGCATCTGCCACATTGTCTTTGATGTAATGTTTTCCTGACTGACCTGTTTGGACACCATCCACACCTTTGATTGCCGTGATTATCTCTCTGCCGAGGTGTGATAAAGGGCAGTTGGAAAGATTAACTGTAATCATCTGGCAGTGTTCTCTGACTATATATGCTGTGCCTATATGCATTTCTTCACTTCACCTGATGAAGGAGCAGCGCTCCGAAAGCTCGTGATTTCAAATAAACCTGTTGGACTATAACCTGGTGTTGTGTGACTTCTCACATTTACCCACCCCAGTCCAACACCAGCATCTCCACATCATAACTAGAATTCAATAGTGCATTTTAATAATATAATTTGATGTAGTATCTAACAGCTACAAAGAAGAAGGCCCACCACCACCTTCTCAGGGCAACCAGGGATGGGCAATAAATGACTTCTATTTGCCACTTTTCTGCCCACCTGACCAGTCCATTGATATCTTCCTGCAGTCTACAGCTTTCTTCCTCACTATCAACCACACGGCCAATTTTTGTATCATCTGCAAACTTCTTAATCATGTCCCCTACATATATACCACAAAAAGCAAGGGACCTAGTACTGAGCCCTGCGGAACCCCACTGGAAACAGCCTTCCAGTCTCAAAAACACCCGTCAATCATTACCCTTTGCTTCCTGCCACTGAGCCAATTTTAGATCCAATTTGCCACTTTCCCTTGGTTCCCATGGGCTTTTACTTTTCTGACCAGCCTGCCATGTGGGACCTTGTCAAAAGCCTTGGTAAAATCAATGTAGACTACATCAAATGCACTACCCTCAGCGACCCTCCTTGTTACCTCCTCAAAAAATTAAATCAAGTTAGTCAGACACAACCTTCCCTTAACAAATCCACGCTGACTGTCCTTGATTAATCCATGCCTTTCGAAACGGCCAAAAGCTTCAGAAAGGCTGACGCAGCTCGCAAAAATGCAACAACTCAAAAACTCCAAAACGGGGAAAGGAAGTAGCTACATGGGCTTTGGAGCTTGAGCTGCACGTATGCTCAACAATCCTTCACGAAAAATAAAAACAGAAAATGCTGGAAACACTCAACAGGTCAGGCAGCAGCTGGGTAACATCAAAGAGAGAAACAGAGTTAACGTTTCAGGTCGGTGGCCATTCATCAGAACGAGAAGATGTTAGAGATGAACAGCTTTTAAGCAAGTGCAGAGCCAGGGAAAAAAGGGGGTGCACGAAAAGAACTAAATGGAGAGGTTTGTGATCGGGTGGTGGGCGGGAGTGATTAAATGACAAAAGGGATGATGGTGCGAGGTAATGCAGTTCGTCCTCCTTTATGCCATTGGAGGTAAGCTTGACACCTCGGAGATGGTCTCTTTTCTCCCTCTCAGGTTTCCTGCTACCATATAAGGAGTTGTTTTTCTCTCCTTTGTCAGTTCTGCCGATGTTGCTTGAAGTTCAGACATTATGGGCTGGATTTTGATACTGGGGCGGGTTGGGGTCGTGTCATCCACTTTTCGTGTTATCCACCCGACTGCAATTGGATGTGGGAGATTGATGCAATTTTCACCTAATTGGGCAATTGAGTTCCAGCATGTGGGAAGCCATGAATCAATTAATGTTTTCAGTCTGAAAGTCGCCTCTGATGATGTCATCATTACTGCTGCATTGAAGGTCTTCAGAGACTGCCTGGCCTTTGCTGTGAGAGGACCTGGATGCAAAGAGAGAGAGAGAGAGAGATTTTTTTCCTACTACTACTATTTCATTGTAATAGTGGACCTGCAGCTGATAGTCAGCTTTCAAAATGTGTTACCGGCAGGTTTCACAATCGTGGTTCAGAACAGGCGTGCTTCATGTAGAACAAGGGTTAAAATCACAAAGGCCTTTCAAAATGGCATTATAGAGCCAATTTAGTGCTTGTTAAGGGCCTTAACAGCCTATCCCGCCTCTTAAAGGCGGGACGGAGTCGGGACCAGCAGACACGGTTTAATTAAAATTGCGTGGATGGAGGCGGACTTGTGCCCGCCCGCCAGTTTTCACAATTTTAACCCACCAGACGTCTCCAAACCCGCCTCCATGGGTCAATGAAAATCCAGCCCTATGACCTTTGTTCTGGTTTTGTTTCCTGGGCCAGATATCTGTTCCACCATTGCAGTTATCTGCTATTAGCAAAACCGCAGTCTCTTCCCTGTCTTTTAACGGCAAGCAAGTCCATCATTCTTTGCAGGGGTCACTCGGCCTGTTGCCAGGCATTCTGGATCCAACAAAGAGAGCAGAGAAAGTTAGCAAAAAAAATGGCTCCTTCCAACATGTGGACTATAAGTTGCACATTAACTCATCGGACGCAATCTAAAATTACCTACACATTACACAGAATGTACAGCACAGAAACAGGCCATTCGGCCCAACTGGTCCATGCTCCGCACAAGCCTCCTCCTACCCCTCTTCATCTCACCCTGTCAGCAGAGCCCTCTATTCCTTTCTCCCTCATGTGCTTATCTAGCCTCCCTCTGTTCGCCTCAACTACTCCTTGTGGTAGCGAGTTCCACATTCGCACCACTCTCTGGGTTATTAAGCTATGGCCAAATGAATTTAATATTCTACCAAAGCATAGTTTCATACTACAGTATAATTGTGTCGATCGTTATATAATAAATGGGAATATCATTTTAGTAATCACAGATGCCTTAATGAAGGATAATCAGTGGTAGAGAAATAGCTAAAACTTGTTTGATCAATTATTCACGAATCACAATAAAATTCTTCATCCAATTATTGTCAAATATTAAGTCTCTTCCAAACTTTTGCTCCGGCATAGCCAGGTTACAGAAAGCCGTTGTCAATTAATAATTCACTGCACACTAATTAATTGCAGCAATGTCAATTTGTTTAAGCGACAGCATGCTGTTAATGAGAAACAAATGCTGCAGGTGGTATTGATGGCAGAGAGCTGCAAATGTTCAAAGAATTTTTCAAAAAATCAAAACCCTTCAACGAATATTGTAGGGTTTTTAAAACCGTGTTTAGGAAGATTAAACTCGACACTTTTGGCCTCCGCTGCCAGTTCACAATCTCTGCATCCTCCGCTACCTGAAGCTCTTCTTGTTCTGGGGGCACCAGCAGGAGTCGTTTGTTTTCACTGAATATATTTAAGAAGGAGATAGATAGATTTCTAGACACAAAAGGCATCAAGGGGTATGGGGAGAGAGCGGGAGTATGGTATCGAGATAGAGGATCAGCCACGATCATATTGAACGGCGGAGCAGGCTCGAAGGGCCGAATGGCCTGCTCCTGCTCCTAATTTTCTATGTTTCTATGTTTTCCCGCTTCCCGCCACCTTCTCCCGAAGATATTGACTGCTTCTCGGATCCCAGCAGCTCTCTGGGACTTCACCCAAGTGGTCGCTCCCCAACTGAAGAGTGGGCAAAATTTAGCTCTCTAACCTTTTTTTTTGTCCACAACTGGTGTGAGAGGAAAAGAGTAGGGTAGAATGGTAAATGAATATAAATATAGATAGGGTCAAACCGTGGTCCTGACCTAAGTGTACTGTTATCAGCAGGTGTATATGAGTAATTCCTTTCAATCAACGCTCTCCTAATGGCCAAGTATAACAGATGATGTTAAGATGTAGCAGTAATTATTTCTCCTTAACCATACTGATTAGTCATGTCCTCTCATACAGTCTGCTTCCTTCTGATTTTCCTTTTATTTTGAAGATTGCCTCGAGAAAACGTAACAAATCAACAAAAGTCTCTCTGACGTTAAAAGAGTCAGCATGGCTCAGGGGAAAGGCATTTGACTTGGGCAGCCTTCATCGCGAACCTTCAAACTATTGAACCTTCTCTGTCACATCTCAGTGCTCAACCAGCTGGTCCAGAAGTCAAGTTTCAGGCTGGGCTTCCCAGGAGCTGGAGGAGATGGACATGTTAGGCACAGCTACTGTGTCTCTTCAGCATTGAGGTGAACATACCAGCCCACTGGGGACATTATTGCCTTTGCTGTTAGAACAGACTATCCCACAATGAAGAGTTTTTCACCGACGATTGTTATTTTATATTAGTGTCATCAGCAAACTAGAATTTCCAACAACAGAACCTCTCTCCTTCTCCCTCTCTATCTATCTGCATACCTTTCTATACGTAGACATCACATTGTAGCTCCACCAGTGGCGGCTGTGCCTTCAGCTGCCGAGGCCCGAAACTCCGGAATTCCCTCCCAAGGGGCGCGATCTTGCCAGCCCTGGGGAGGCGGGTATGGAGGCGGGACTGCCGGGAAAATGGCAGAATTTGGGGACGGATGCCCAACCCGCCCCCCAACCCGCCTCCATGCCATCTTCCCAGGAGGCGGGTAGCCGTCCCGCGCCGGGTCCCGTCTCCTTGGAGGAGGAAGGGATTAAAGCCTATTAACTGCCTGTTCACAGGTAGTGAACAGGCAGAAAATAGGATTATCCCCTTTTTGCCCTCACAAGTGCGGGCTTCCCGAAGGCTCCAAAACACGTCAGCTCAGCGAGGCGAGTACTGGGTCTGTGGGGGTCGGGGGGGCGCTAAAGTGCGCTGTGAAGGTAATTGATGGGTGCAAATGTGGAGAGGTGAGTATGTGAGGTAAGTGGAAAGTGTTAGAAAAAGTGTACTTACCTTTGTATCTTCCTTACATTCAGTCGGTGGGTATGCGGAGAGTCTCAGACCTCCGCGTTGGGAATGACAGGTGGCCGTTGCATTCTCAAATGCAACAACCATCTAATTTCTGTAAAAGAAAGAAGTTTGACGGGGTCTTGCATTCAAGACCTCATCAAACTACAGAGAATGTCAGTGTTTGACAGCTTCACAGAGCTGTCAAATGAAGAAATTTCATCTGTCAAAAATTTTTGACAGATGAAACGTCATATGTTGACGTTCTCTGCAATTTGGCTTTCCCTTAAGTGGCCTGCTAAGCCCGCTGGGTGGGCTTAACAAGGTCAATCAAGGGAAAATAGTGTGGGTTGGCCAGAAGTTGTTGGAGGCGGGACTGAAACCCGACAAGTGGGAGTCCCGCCTCCAAAAGCTTCCCATTGGCAAAACCACCCGCTAAACGTCTCCACCTCGCCACCTCCTGCCTCCTCCTTTAAGAAGCTTCTTAAAACATTGGGACATTCATGTCCTTGGTTTTGCGGTTAATTCACTGAGGACTAATAATGAAAATACTTTAAGTGCATTGCATTTCTCTGACATTTGTCCTTTGTCATTAATTGACTCAGAAGGTCTCTGGAAATGGCTGTATACCTGGTTGCAGGATTTCAACCAGTGGATGGAAACTAAGACCGGGATTTTTCTCACCTTGGCGGGTCCGTGGCGGGCAACATTGGTAGCAGGTCCCGACCCCGCTGCTGGCTCCAGCCCGCTCTGTCAAATGAATTTCCCTTGATGGGGCTTGTTATGCCCGCCCAGCGCGTTACCTGGTCCAATTAGAGGAAGCGGGACTGGTGACGTCATTTGATGACGCGTCATCAGCTGGTTTCCTTAAAGGGACCACGTCCAAATTTATTTTGACATTTGTGCTGTCAGTGTTCTACAGCATTGAGGTGCTGCAAGCACTGACAATGACTGCACCGAGGCACTGGGCTGCACCCAGGCTCTCCATATGCTTATGGAGGGAGTCACAGCATGCAAGGAGGTCCTCTTCCCTTCCCATGGGCGGAAGAGACCTCCCCAGGAGATCAACGCAGCCTGGTTGCACATTGAAGAGGAGGGCACAAGCAGGGATGTGGTCAGGAGGACCTGGGTGCAGTGCCGCAAACGTTTCAATGATCTCATTAGGTCATGAAACGTTAGTACAAAGCCACACTCAACCTCATACTGCTGCGCCTCTCATCACATCCCCATCACTCTGCCTTCCCTACCCTACTCCTGCACATCCTTACTCACACCAACTTACCTTGGACCTCCACCCATCCCTCTCTATCTACATTATCACATCCCATCTCACTAGCCACCCCTCACACTCACCCTCATCCTAGTCCAATCATACCAACTAAGAACACACAGGGTTAGGCACTTCGGTGTTTTATCCAATGTTCATGTAAAGTTTCTGTTAATGTACCGTCAAACATTGAAACCTTTATTTTCAACACTTTGCATTCTTCAACAGATTTGTGTGCACCTTTGGAATGGCTTAGTGAATTGCAGTGAATGGTGAGACATAACGGTACCCCCCGCAATGGTGATGAGTGTGAAAGGAATGGCTTGGGCATTGTAGGGATGCTTTATGGTGTTGATGTGGGGTGGTGCCAACCTGGCACATCGTGTGGCAGCCAGGGTGTACAGCGTCAAGTGAAGTAAATATGGCCCTGGTGAGACCATTCCTGGCGTCCTGGGCAGCAATGTGGTCGGGTGCTTTTGCCCTGTGTCCAGTGCAGCATCAGGTGATTGCGGAGAAGGTTGGTGTTGTTGTTGGTGGTGCTGGTGTGCCTGGTGCTGCTGGTGTTGGGGCTGATCATGGTGAGGACCAAGGTGAGAGAGTATAAAGGGCATCCATGTTGATGGAATAGATGGTGGTGAAGTTTAGATGACAGAAGCAAGCTGTCAATGGTGAGAGAGGTTGTTCCAATGAGGTGACACTGGATGGAGAGTTTGCTCCAAACACTTACAACCTGCATGAAGCTCAATCTGTCTTCCAAATGGAGTAAGCAACAGCTTCTGAGCTTGGAAAGTGAACAGCTGTGAGGTGGGAGCTTTTATAGTACATTTCAAGCTGTCAAGCAATCAGCTGATTCAATGGCCATTCATCTCCCGCCTCAGCTTAACAGATGTGATCCCCGAGCAGCGAGGACCCTGTGGGCGAGCACGTAAAGTCAAAAGGTAATTAAAATAAATGCTTAATGATGTCTAAACAAGGTCATAATGAGCTTAACTGGGTCCCCCACCGCTGTGTGTCGGGTCTGCTCAGCGCTGACAGACCCGACATCGGGGAAAGGCACGTGGCAGCGGGTTGACAACGGGGTCCCGACCCGCTGGGGAAAAAAAAACTTTCCCACCCGACCCGCCACCGATTCCGCCCGCTGATCCCCTCCTCCCCCCCCCCCCCCCCCCCCCCCCGCAAAATTCCGTCCTGAGTCTGCTTTCGTCTTCAGGTCAAGTTTGCTCTCCCATTTGCCACAGAGATCCCTTTACTACAATTTGTCCCACAGAAAGTGTTGAGTGTGTATTCTCCCCATTTACGCATCGTCCAGGTGTCTGAAGGTACAGGTTTTTGGACTAGAATTAAATGTCGTCATAGGAAATCTTGAACAAAGTACAAAAATCTCATGCTGCTGAAATGAAGGAGGAAAAGAAAGAACTTGCATTTATATTGCGCCTTTCACAACCTCAGGACATCCAGAAGCACTTTACAGCCAATGAGGTACTTTTGAAGCGGAGTCACTGTTGTAATGTAGGAAACGTGGCAGCTAATTTGCGCACAGCAAGCTCCCACAAACAGCAATGTGATAATGACCAGATAATCTGTTTTTGTTATGTTGATTGAGGGATAAATATTGGCCCAGGACACCGGGGGAGAACTCCCCTGCTCTTCTTCAAAATAGTGCCATAGGGTCTTTTACACCCACCTGAGAGAGCAGACAGGGCTTCTCATCTGAAAGACGGCACCTCTGACAGCACAGCACTCCCTCAGCACTGCACTGAAGTGTCAGCCTTGAATTTGTGCTCAGGTCTCACTGGAGTGGGTACTTGAACCCACAACCTTTCAACTAACAGAGGTGAAGCGTGCCTCAGACTGAGCCACAGCTGACACATAGACCCAATTTACCGTGAAAACTGTAGGCCCATTGTTAGTGTTTATGCTCCTGATTTTCACAAGCCATCAGAACATAAAGTAGGGAGAAATCCCATTTATTTTTGCAACGCGGTACCATCTGCTCCAGATGCTGCTGCGATATTACTAGAAATAATAAATAGTCTTTTCTATTGTTCGCTCACAGTGTAAAGCAAAGCCAACAGGTTAGCTGCATGGCAAATGCATTGATAGTTCAGACAGGAAACACACATCTACCGGCTCAGACAGTTAATTAAAGAATTCAGCCACACAAACACAAACTGCAGGTCTGCAGCTTCCCTGAAAGGCCAATAAATCAGGCAGGCTCCTCACCAACACATCTCGATAACCCCAGTCTATAAAATCTATAATGCTCTCAATTTTAGTCCATCAGACGAGCAGCTCTGCAGAAAATAACTTTGGCTACTTCTATTGAAGCTAATAACAGGATTAGCAACAGTTCTGTGCAAAGTTCAGACAAACTTACTGGATAGCAACTGTGTTTCTTTCCCCCAGGCCTCCTTTTCTCAAGATGTCTGGTTCCGTGGCCAATGCGCATCCCCGATTTCCATCACCCCGCCATTGGCGACCGCGCCTTCAGCTGCTGAGGCCCTAAGCTCCCGAAACCTCTCCGCCTCTCTACCTCTCTATCCTCCTTTAAGATGCTCCTTAAAACCTACCTCTCACACCGAGCATTTGGTCACCTGCCCTAATATCTCCTTATGTGGCTCGGTGTCAAAATTTTTTTGATTACGCTCCTGTGAAGCGCCTTGGGACGTTTTACTACCTTAAAGGTGCTATGTAAATGCAAGTTCTTGGACATTGGGCAGCAGTGAGTTATTGAACTATGTAAGGCATCACGGCCATGATAATCCTGTTCTCAATCAATGCACACATTGCCGAAGGGTTCTTTGTCAGGCACGGTACATCCACTGACGATAAGCGGGGGCAACGCTGCCGTGACCGTAACCCATTTTCCTGGGTCGGGGTCAAGTATATATACACCCAGTGATCTCCCAATGGGAAAACTGCTCTGCAAAGAGTAACCTCCACTGCAACTGAGCGAAATATGGTGATGCTCTTATGGCCGGCCTCCCATTCTGCACCCTCTGTAAACTTGAGATCCAAAACTCAGCTGCCCTCATCCTCACTCTCACCGAGACCCATTCACCCATCATCCCTGTGCTCGCTTGTTTTCAAATCCCTCCATGGCCTCTCCCCTCCCTATCTCTGTAACCTCTTCCAGCCCTACGAGATCTCTGCGCCCCTCCAATTCAGGACTCTTGCTCATCCCCGATTTCCATGGCACCACCATTGGCGGCCGTGCCTTCAGCTGCCTAGGCTTCCTTCCCTAAACCTCTCCGCCTCTCCACCTCTCTCTTCTCCTTTAAGACGCTACTTAAAACCTGCCTCTTTGACCAAGCTTTGGTCACCTGTTCTAATATCTCCTTATGTGGCTTGTTGTTAAATTGTGTTTGATAACGCCCTTTGAAGTGCCTTGGGAGGTTTTACTATTTCCCTGCTTGATCCTTTGAGATCCTTGATAATAATATATTATTCTTGGAATGTGGGCATCGCTGGCAAGGCTGCCATTTATTGCCCACTCAGATACAACCTAGTAGATACAAAAGGAGAAAGCATGAATTAACTTCCACATTAGTGTCCTCTCTTCATGTCGCTGTTAGCGGTTATGCAGGTATCAGTCCCTCCATGACGATTTGCATACAGGAATAACAAAGGTGCGACCTCAGTACTGATTTTTCCCTCAGACAACAACAACAACTTGCATTTATATAGCGCCTTTAAAACAGTAAAACGTCTCAAGGCGCTTCGCAGGAGCGATTATCGAACAAGATTTGACACCGAGCCACATAAGGAGATAATGGTACAGGCGACCAAAAGCTTGGTCAAAGAGGTAGGTTTTAAGGAGCGTCTTAAAGGAGAAAAGAGAGGTAGAGAGGCGGGGAGGTGTGGGGAGGGAATTCCAGAGCTTATAACTAGAAACACAGCAATAATCATGTACCTTTGTGGGTTACCACAGCTACTGGATGCTACTTACTGACTGCACACATGCCAAGATGTGGGCACATAGTCAGAATGTCTTTGTATCCACAAATAGGAAAGGATTCCATTGTCATGAATATGCAAGTGATATGTGATGCCAAAATTGTAATCGTACGCATGCAGGCCAATTATTTTGGTTCTATGCTTTTTTTTTTAACAATCTGACTCACTCATCCATAACTTCTATGTTTGAGTAAAATAACAAAAAATAATAGATACTGCTGGTTCATGGAAAGCAGAAGTTCTGGCATCAGGTTGATAACTCCCCTGCTTAATCCTTTGGGATCCTTGATAATAATATATTATTCTTGGGATGTGGGCATCGCTGCAAGGCTGCCATTTATTGCCCACCCAGATACAACCGAGTGGCTTGCTCGGCCACTTCAGAGAGGCAGTTAAGAGTCAACCACTTTGGTGTGGGACTGGAGTCACGTATAGGCCAGACCGGGTAAGGCCGAGTGGTTTGCTTTCATAAAGGACATTAGGATTTTCACGATAATTCAACAGCTTCAAGGGTATTTTTATTTTTTTTACTGATACCAGCTTTTTATTTGTAGAAACAACTGATCTGAAAACTCAAACTGCCATGGTGGCATTTTTAACTCATGGTCCCTGGATTATTACAACAACAACGTGCATTTCTGTAGCTCCTTTGACACAGTAAAACGTCCCAAGGTGCTTCACAGGAGCGATTATCAAACAAAATTTAACAGCGAGCCACATTAGGAGATATCAGGACAGGTGACCAAAAGCTTGGTCAAAGAGGTAGGTTTTAATGAGGGTCTTAAGGGAGGAGAGAGAGGCAGAGAGGGGGAGAGAGAGAGCTTAAGGCCTATACAGCTGCAAGGTGGGATGCACAATAGTTCAGAATTGGAGGAATGCAGAGTTCTCGGAGGGTTGTAGGGCTGGTGGAGGTGAGAGAAATAGGGAGGAGGGCGAGGCCTTGGAGCGATTTAAACACAAGGATGAGAATTTTAAATTCGAGGCGTTGCCGGACCGGGATTTAATGTCGGTCAGCGAGCACAGGGGGTGATGAGTGAACGGGACTTGCTGCGAGTTGGGATACGGGCAGCAGAGTTTTGGATGAGCTGAAGCTTATGGAGGTAGAAGATGGGAGGCCGGCGAGGAGAACATTGGAATAGTCAAGTCTGGAGGTAACGAAAGCATGGATGAGGGTTTCAGCAGCAGATGGGCTGAGGCAGGAGCGGAGATGGGCCTTTTCATTAAGATCAAATGCAAGCAAATGCTGAGGTAGGTTTTAAGGAGCGTCTTAAAGGAGGAAAGAGAGGTAGTGAGACGAAGAGATTTAGGGAGGGAATTCCAGAGCTTAGGACCTAGGCAGCTGAAGGCACGGCCACCAATAGTCCAGTAACATAACCATTACGCTACCATACCTACTCAATGATAACATTAGATCTATTTCTTTGGTTACGGTGAGTGCCTTTGACATGTCAACGATATGCTGCTGATGCCTTGACATGTATTCATCATTATTCCCCAGAGACGATCTGTAAACTACTTACAGTCCGCTGGCAGTCTCTTGTACAGACCTGGCATTCAGTATGTAGATCAGTCGGAGAGAGATGGCTTATTCATGAAGGCTGATGAGCTCTCCCAACCTGCTGACGGACGTCACGGCTTACTGCCGCCAGAGAACTAATGAGAAATATAACTTCTCCCAACACTGACACCATACTCTGAGCTCACGTGCCACCAGTAACTTCTGCAAAGTCTTCAACAAAATTGGCTCGACGGCAAGAATGGCATCTGGAGATGTTACTATGTGGCGTTTAACTATGTTATTTACAGTGGGCACAATAGTACGCCTCACAATTTAGCATATCATTAAGAATTATTCTTATTCAGGACTGAGATGAGAAGAAATTTCTTCACACAGAGGGTGGTGAATCTTTGGAATTCTCTACCCCAGAGGGTTGTGGAGGCTCAGTCATTGGGTATATTCAAAACAGAAGTCGATAGATTTCTGACTAGTAAGGGCATCATGGGATATGGCGATCGGGCCAGTGAATGGAGTTGAGGCAGAAGATCAGCCATGATCTCATTGAATGGCGGAGCAGGCTCGAAGGTCCGAATGGCCTGCTCCTGCTCCTATTTCTTATGTTCTTATGTTAAAATTGCCAGCCCTACAAAATTGCCAAACAAGGCCCAGGATTATGTTTGAAGTTGAGAGTGTCACTTATGTACTGGTGTTTGTGGGACAACTGATAGAAGTATCAAATAATCCTCAGGAGCATGGAGAGGATCTGTTTGGAATGAAACACGACTGTATGAGAAAATTCAAGGATAAGAAAAGACCCTTCGCCCATCCAAGCTGGTCCATGTGATACTCTCCCTGGCCCCTGAAAATATTCAGCTGCATTCTGAATGTCCCCACTGTTTTTTGTCCCCAATACACTACCTAGCAGATTCTTCCAAGCATTGATCACTCTTTGTGTGAACAATCTATCCCTAAAAGCCGTCTTAGTTTCACTCATGTGAATTCATCTCCTCTAATATTTGGGGTTCACTTCTTCTATATCATATCATATTTTATATGCAATGATGAGGTCCTCCCTTTAAGTCACTTATTTCGAGAAGGAAAGGACTCATGTGGCTCGGTGTCAAATTTGGTTTGAGAACGCTCCTGTGTAGCTCCTTGGGATGTTTTATCATGTTAAAGGCGCTATATAAATGCAGTTGTTTGTTGTTGCCCTTGTCAGTATGGATAGCACCTTGTACATAAGAGAAGCCTATGAAGGGTAGTTTTGCAGAGCCGTTGCCCTGCAACTGTGACTTGCTTTGTGGGTTTTAAATTTGTCATGGTATAACGTTCCCAGCCATGTGGATCTTCATGGCCCACAGGGATTTGCCAACAGCAGACAATCTCTTGTACATGGCGCTGCGACAGGTCCATTTGTCAACATGACTGCATGAGCTTCTGCCGAAGTGGGTGATTGTGATGCTGGTTCTCTCTGGGTCAGCAATGTGTCACGTAGTGTTCATGACAGGAGTTTGGTACGAAAGAAGAAAAAAGGAAGACTTGCATATATATATATATATATAGCACTTTTCATGACCTCAGAACTTCCCAAAACACTTTACAGGCTATTAAGTACCTTTTCGAAGTGTAGTCACGGTTATAGATGCATAGAAGCGTAGAAGATAGGAGCAGGAGTAGGCCATTCGGCCCCTCGAGCCTGCTCTGCCATTTAATGAGATCCTGGCTGATCATCCAAATTCAGCACCCTGTCCCTGCTTTCTCCTGCTCCCCTACATGTCGGAAACATGACAGCAAATTTGCGCACAGCAAGATTACGCAAACAGCAATGAAATAAATGACCAGATAGTCTGTTTTTAGTGATGTTGGCTGAGGGATAAGTATTGGCCAGGACACCAGGGAGAACTCCCCTGCTGTTCTTCGGAATAGTGCCGCGGGATCTTTTACATCCACCTGAGAGAGCAGACGGGGGCCTCGGTTGAACGTCTCATCCACAAGACGTACTGGAGATAGTGTTAATGATGAAAGTGATACTAATGGCAATAGCAGCCTTCTGTTCCTCCAGCGTTCTTGACACTTGTGCGTGGATAGAAAAGAAAAAACATCCGTGCGTAGAAATACAACTCGCTGGAAGAAAAAGAATTACGTGTTCGGCTGCATTGTTTCCCACATTACAACAGTGACTACACTTCAAAAAGTACTTCATTGGCTGTAAAGCGCTTTGGGATGTCCAGTGGTCGTGAAAGGCGCTATAGAAATGCACGTCTTTCTTTTTCTTAATTGTTAAGTTAGACGTTACTCAAGGGTCTGTATTGCGTAGTCTGGTGTAACAGGCATGTTTGTGGGACAGTTTACAATGCAAAGCAAATCATGTGCTTCTAAATGGTGGCACTTACCTGCCCCAGAGGAGATATTTTCATCCTCCTCCTTCAGTGGATTTGAGGAAGAGGAGAAGTACTGCTTATCGGCAGACAATAGGAGTACTTTGTGTGTCCTGTGTGCCCAAAGGCTTAATAATCATACACAATTGTCTCCATGGATAAACGCTTGACGTGCTTTAGTCGACTCGCGGTGTCATGGCAATCTGGTGTAAAGGTCCTCCAATAATTTCATCCCACCTGGAAGTTGCTGGCTTCTGTCAGGTACCACAGCGACTACACGTTGAAAGCACCTCATTGGCTGTAAAGCGCTTTGGGGCGTCCTGAGGCACATTGCAAATGAAAGTCTTTCTCTTCTTCTTTTTAACCTGACTTTATTAGATTTTCCCTTCTCTTTTCCGCAGCAGCAGTCTGGAAATTACTTATTGAGGTCATGCGATCGCTTATGGTTAGTTAAAATAATTATTTGAAAAGATTATGAATATTGATTCATTAAATGGCTTGATATATCACTCGAAGTATTACTATCTCCAGAAATGCCGTAGTGATTTAAATCATTGTTGTTATCACCAATTTAACCTTAATGGTATTCTATTGGTAGGGTTGTACATTTTATATGAGTGCATCTTTCTCCCAAAGTCAAAGTCCTCTGGTCTATGAGGTCTAGGGAGTCTGCTATATTGCACAGAAGTATTCTACACAGACTGTAGGAGACTTCTATGAAATGCATTGAGTTCCCTGACTTCACACAGCTTCAGGGACATGACGAACAAGATGCACTCCATGCGAAACCATTGGCTCTACCTGTTGGCCCATCCAGAGGTGGATGTCTTGTAGAGATAGAGGGGGCAATGATGGTCTCCTTAACATCTCGTATTTTAATGGTAAGATGGTGGCAGCGAGACCAAAATCGCTTAAAAACCAACGTTGCCTTCTTACCCGCTGCCATTTAAGTCCAGGCTTCAAAAATAGAGGACCAGGGGCTCTTATTACGATATGAAGCTCGGGATCCTATGGATCCTGATGTCACTTTCATCGATCCCCACCCAAACCGAATAAGACCAAACCAAAATCCTTCAAAGGGATAGCTGGAAGCTGCTCACAAAATGGTTGAGGGATGGCTTTTGGAGCTTTTTGGGGGTCAGGATGAGCATATTTCCAACTGTTGCATTACCTTCTGCCTTCACCCCCCCCCACCCACCCACCCCACCAAAACCTGCCCCCTCTGGATTGGCGCGGCCCTCCCCTTTAAAGTTCCTCCGCCCACTCGACTCACGGATGTGCCACCAGATGTCCTGCCCCTCCCCCGGATTGCCGAGCTGCCCATCAGCATTTGTTTAGTACTGGCAGGTTTTCATTTAAATGAGGCCTGACCGCGAAAACAGGTTTTGGATTTGGGGTGAGCGACGCTGGCCGATGTTGGGCCAACTCCACCCACCGGACAACTGATGGCCCCCAGAGTTCCATCCCTTTCAAGGTGTAAGATTCTATACACGTATTAAAACTGCCGCTACCGTGTGGAGATGGAAATTGCGAACAAATTGTGAGATGATAACAGACGGATTCAAAATGGAGGAAGTCAGCGTGGGGTCCTTTGTAAGGATTCAAAATGGAGGGGGGTCAGCATGTGGTCCTTTGTTTGTGAGACCACATGGACAGGAAAGAGAAACACTGGGTGAAGAGGAGGTCCCGCCTCCACACACATCACAGGAACGTGAACGTGTCATGCAGAAGGAACTCCAATTAGGGAAGGTTGGGAGTGAAACTGACCTATCAAAGGGAGGCAGACGAAGATATACGCGGGGGGCCGGCAGGAAGGCTCTATAAAGGAGAAACACAGAAGCAGGAAAGTCAGAAAGACAAAAGGGAGCTGTTGAAATGGCAGTCTACATTTGCAGCCTACCACTTCTTCCGGACTGATCACCCGTGAAGGAGTGTATGTATGTATAAAAGTCAGACATGGAATATATACATTGCAGGGGCACTTTTATGTAGGATGAAACTGTGGGCATATATATATTGCCAGGGATTAGCATATGAATTGCTGGGAGGGGATACCTTTTATGTACAAAACTGTGAGCATATGAATTGCCAGGGATTAGCATAGATATTGTGGGGATACTTTTACGTACAGTAAACTGTGAGGATAGATATTGCCAAGGGGATCCTAAACTTATTAAAAGCATATGAATTGCTGGGAGTACTTCTATGTACTGGATTAATAAACTGGGCATATGCATTGCCGAGGGTGCTTCTATGTAAGCTTGAATTTTTAAACTAGTGTGAATAAAGACCACTTTTATTAATCTCAAACTTATCTGTCATTGTTACACTTATTTGTAATTCTCGAGGTTCGAACAGTAGTAAGAGAAAGTCTTACAATGGCTGCAATAATGGTGGCACGCACCCACGGTACAGATGTCTTTGGTGGCACTGCAGATGAAGACAGCCCATACATTGCCTTGATAATAACACCATTGACCTGCTGGCATGTCGTTCCTGAGCCCCATCAGAAGCTCCGTAAACTGATGATAAGAAACAATGGTTAATTGTACTTCTGCTAACAAGGAAATCACTCCACATATATCTGCACTCCAACAAACCACAATCGGCAGAACAATTTATATTTTTCAAAGCCCTTGATTAGAGTTAACAGCAAGCAATTAATTGTGCCACACAATTGTTTGATGAGTAGGTCAATGAATTCTTGATAAGTATATGTTCCTAACAGTGAAATACTTTTTTTGTTTAGTAAATGTGTTAAGAGCTAACTGTAGTACATTTTCCCCCTGAAATATCGGAGAAAGTATAATTTGAGAGTGCAAGATTGTAGACTTCGAAGAGGGAGGGTATAAGATTTAATTATTTTATGTAGAGGGTGGTGATTGTATGGAATGGACAGTTGCGGGAGTCAGTGGGGGGGGGGGCTGATTGTGTCAAAACATTCAAGGAGGAGTTGGATAAGTGCCTGTACAAATGTTTGATGGAGGGTATGAGAGGTGTCATGGGAGTTGACATTTTCTGGACACTGGGAGTGGTCAGATGGCCACACTTGTCTTTTCCAGTCCTGTATGTTCCTATGTTCCTATGCATGACCTCTGCCAACTCATTGATCACTATGGCAAAGTTACATCCCTAATCATGACTTGACATCTCAGCACTGATACATTGAATAGGCTTTATGAGAATATGTAACATGTATCACATGTACAATGGCTGCTAGAAGATACTAAGGTGATATGTGATATCAGTGGCCTGGCTTGTTTAAGAATATAAGAAATAGGAGCAGGAGTAGGCCATACGGCCCCTCGAGCCTAGAAGGACAAGGGCAACAGGCGCATGGGAACACCATCACCTGCAAGTTCCCCTCCAAGTTACACACCATCCTGACTTGGAAGTATATCGCCGTTCCTTCATCGTCGCTGGGTCAAAATCCTGGAACTCCCTCACTAACAGCACTGTGGGAGCACCTTCACCACACGGACTGCAGCGGTTCAAGAAGGCGACTCACCACCACCATCTCAAGGGCAATTAGGGATGGGCAATAAATGCTGGCCTTGCCAACGACACCAACATCCTGGAATGAATTAAAAAAAAGCCTGCTCAGCCATTCTATAAAATCATGGCTGATCTTCTATCGCAATACTTGCCCGCCCTTTCCCTATATCCCATAATTCCCTATGGGGGAAAAATTAGGTCGCGCCCCATTTGGGGCGCAAATATCGTCTGGACGCAAATATTAGCACCTGGCGCTAATTATCGGCACTGACTGGAAACTTCACTTTTACCGCCCCGGGAGGTGAGTGGAGCGCTAAATCAGGCGCTGCACAACTGTCTTAAGGCGCAAAGGCCAAGGAGTGAGGCGCTAACTCAGAGCGCTGGCGAAGCTCATGTAATGTCAGTCAGCAATGGAACACACACACAATGGCACGGGCCAGTTCTTAAAGGGGATGGTTAATCTTGCTTTCCATCCACATCCTGCTCATTGCAGCCTTGAATCTCGGCCTGGAGAGACTTGCACATCAAATGTGCTGGAAAGAACAATGGAGAGTACCAGGCAAAGAGCTCAGAGTGCAGCTCCCACAGTCTCTGCTAAATCGATACAAGGAATGGCAAATCAAAATGAACCTGCAAAGTGCTGCTCAGTACCCAAAACTCCTTCACACAACGTTGAATCTCTCCAGAAGTCTCTCCCTCTCTCTCTCAGAATGCGTAGTTCAAAAATGCCACCAACAATAAAAGACAGGAAGAGGCCCCCTTTAAATAGCGCCCCCCCCAGCCCCACAGCGATTGATAGCGTTCCAGTCTTCTGGTTGTTGGATGCGCCAGGCGGTAAGGCAGGGGGCGCCACTCAATTTCCGCTCCGGGGCGCCACAAGGGCGTTGCACCATGGAATGACGTCACAATCTGCGCGCGCAGGTGGTCGCAGCGGTAAAGTTTAGCGCCGCCGCACAATGTCTAGTTAAGTTCCCGAGCGGCGCAAACATCGCTGCGCCCGGGCGTTAGCGGCTTTGCGCCCCATTAGCGCCCTCTTAAGGCACTAACGGGAGGCGCAACCAACTGAATTTTTACCCCTTAGTGTCCAAAAATTGTTCAAAGACCAATATATGAAGTAAACAGTGTCAGCTCTGAGTCAGAAGGTTGTGGGTTCAAGTCCCACTCAAGAGACTTGAGCACAAAAATCTAGGCTGACACTCCAGTGCAGCACTGAGGGAGTGCCGCACTGTCGGAGGTGTCATCTTTTGGTTGAGATGATAAACCGAGGCCCCGTCTGCTCTCCCAGGTGGACGTAAAGATCCCATGGCACTATTTCGAAGAAGAGCAGGGGAGTTATCCCCGGTGTCCTGGTCAATATTTATCCCTCAATCAACATCACTGAAATAAAACAGATTATCTGGTCATTATCACATTGCGGGAACTTGCTGTGCGCGAATTGGCTGCCGTGTTTCCTACATTACAACACTTCAAAAGTACTTCATTGGCTGTGAAGCGCTTTGGGATGCCCCGAGGTCGTGAAAGGCGCTATATAAATCCAAGTCTTTCTTTTGTTTTGACTGTATTCATCAGTTCTATTTTCAACCGTATTCCATATATGTCAACCAGGTCTGCCAATTGTATTATTTTTAGTCATTACTTCAGTAATTTAAAATTATTAAGAGTATAAAATAGTGTGAAAGACACAGTTCTGGTGGAAGTGCAGCTGCAAAAGAGCTATTAATTAGTTGATAAAGATCCAGCTCTGAAATGCAGACCTGTTAATGAGCTACTTCAGTGCTTGAAGGAGACCTTGTATGGTTGGCAAAGTACAAGCTGAAGTTAATTTAACATACTTTCTTTTCTGACAACCCACCAATTCATTTTGCTCCAAGCCATAGCTTAATAAGTTCCTGTACTGCTTATTTATAAAATTAGAAAGGGGGTTTGCAGCTGTATGCACAGTGGCAACCAATTAACTAGGATTACTTCCTTCCCGAGCCACAAATCCCACCCCTCTCCCTGGCCAGTGTCTGAGGCTGAACCTTGCAGTCCTAATTGACCCTGAGCCGAGCTTCCAGCCCCTTATCCTCTCCACCACGCACACTGTCGACATCCACCTCTGTAACATCGCCCGTCTCCGCCCCTGCCTCAGTCCATCTTCTGCTGAAACCCTCGCCCATGCTTCTGTTAACTCCAGACTCGACTATTCTAATGCACTCCTGGCCGGCCTCCCTTCTTCCATCCTCCGTAAACTTGAGCTCGTTCCAAAACTCTGCTGCCTGTATCCTAACTCGCACCAAGTCCCGTTCACCCAACACCTCTCTGCTCGTTGATGTACATTGGCTCCCGGGCCAGCAAGGTTTCGATTTTAAAATTCTCCTCCTTGTGCTCAAATCCCTCCATGGCCTCACCTTCCCTGTCTCTGCAACCTCCTCCAGCCCTACAACCCTCTGCGATCTCTGCCATTCTACAATTCTGGCATCCTTCGCCCAACCATTGGTGGCCGTGCCTTCAGCTGTCTGGGCCCTAAGCTCTGGAATTCCCTCCTCAAACCTCTCCGCCTTCACTACCTCGCTCAACTCCTTTAAGACACTCCTTAAAACCTACCTCTTTGACCAAGCTCTGCCCTAATATCTCGTTATGTGTCTGACAACACTCCTGTGAGATGCCGCGGGATGTTTTACTACATTATAGGTGCTATATCAATGCAAGTTGTTGTTGTCATAATAGGGTTAATGGAAGATCATGGCAAGTCCACTTTCAGGCGCCCTTTGGATTCAGGACGATGGTCCCCAAATTTGACCCTCATTGTGCCCGATTTACACCCAAAAAATGGGTGCAGCGAGGTCCAATTTCTACCCCTTTGACTCTAACGGATGGTGAAGCTATGCTGTTATGCTGTATAGCATCATAAAGCAATTGTTAGTACATGAAATAAAGAAAGACTTACATTTATATGGCGCCTTTCACGACCACCGGACGTCTCAACGCACTTTACAGCCAATGAAGTACTTTTTTGGAGTATAGTCACTGTTGTAATGTGGGAAACGTGGCAGCCAATTTGCGCACAGCAAGCTCCCATAAACAGCAATATAATAATGACCAGATAATCTGTTTTTGTTTTGTTGATTGAGGGATAAATATTGGCCAGGACACCGGGGATAACTCCCCTGCTCTTCTTCGAAATAGTGCCATGGGATCTTTACTTCCACCTGAGAGAGCAGACGGGGCCTCGGTTTAACGTCTCATCCGAAAGACGGCACCTCCGACAGTGCAGCACTCCCTCAGCACTGCACTTGAGTGTCAGCCTAGATTTTTGTGCTCAAGTATCTAGAGTGGGACTTGAACCCACAACCTTCTGACTCAGAGGCGAGTGTGCTACCCACTTTTTTTTATTATATATTATTTTTTGAACATTAAAAATATTTACAACATCGTGATCATTCCATTGTATCATAAAAATCCATTCCGCCGCTCTGCACAGCCATTCCTCCACCACATATTAACATCAAAACCTGAAGTTTAATTTGTCTCCCATAACATGTAGTAATCTATTATACTTTAAAAATTGATCATGGCTCCGAATAAGGGAAGTGTGCCTGATAATACCCCCATCATTTCATCTCCGGCCCTTCCCTTCTCTCATGCTCCTTCCCAACTTTTCGGGCAGCTGTTGCTTTCTCCTGCAGCCTCCGGCTCTTTTTCAGCTCCTGTTTGAACCTTCCCTGCAGTTTCAGCCTCTTCCTTACATTAGGTTTGGGCCAAGGAGCTGCCCCTTCTCCCTCCTTCTGCCCCTCACTAACCTTTCCCTTTCCACACGATGCCACCCCACCCCCCACTTCCATGTCACTGTCCCCCTCTGACTCCTCACTCTCGAGCTCTTCTGTAACCTCCCATCCCTGCTCCCCATCAGATTCATAGGGCTCGAATTTCCAAGCCCCGTGGAGGCGGGTTTGGAGGCGGGAGTGGTGAGAAAATTGCAGATTCGGGGGGCACGTACCCATCCCGCCCCCAACCCGCCTCCATGCCAATGTCCCAGGAGGCAGGTACCCGACCTGTGCTGGGAGCCGCCTCCCCGAGGCGGGAAGGGGATTAGTGCCTGTTAACAGGCAGTTTTTTTGGCTAATCCCTATTTTTAGCCCTGAAGTGTGGGCTGCCCGACGGCTCCAAACCACGCCAAGTTAGCGAGGCGGACCGTCGGTCTGCAGGGCTTGGAGGGGTCGAGATTTTCGGTGTACAGGTGAGTGATGGGTGCATGAGTGCAGAGGTAAGTGTGTTTGGTGTGTGTAAAGTGTTTTAATAAGTTTTACTTACCTTTACTTTCTCCTCCAGGCTTCCTCCCTTCAGTTCTCGGGAGTCCCTCAGCTCACCGGCGCAGGAAGCAGAATGGCCGCTGAACTGTCAAAAGCTGCAGCCTCTGCTTTCTGGTCTGGAGAGATCTCTAACTGAGTTGAGTAGAAGGACTCAAGTTAGAAGACAGATCACAGAGCTGTCAAACGCTGATATTTCATCTGTCAAAAGCTCTTGACAGATGAAATGTCAATCGCTGACGTCACCTGTATCCAGGTGTCCCTTAATTGGCCTGCTGAGCCCGCTGGGCGGGCTTAACAAGGTCAATCAAGGGAAAGTAGCGTGGGTTGGCCACAAATCGATGGAGGCGGGACTACAACCCAAAAAGTGGGAGTCCCGCCTCCATCACGTCCCCATTGACAAAATCGAGCCCATAATCTCCCTTAGAGAGTCCTCCTGCTATCACGGTTTCTCCAACAGTGCCACTCCCTTCGGCCTCATCTCCACCGCTGACCCTTGCTCCCCGTTTCTTCTCTCTCTGGGACATTAGCGTATCTGCACCTATCTTGCTCCCTTCTGGCGTCTTTGTCTCCCCGCTCCCGTCCTGCTGCCCCTTTAAGGCTCCTGCCTCTTGCACCCTCTCCTTGTCTTGCCCTCTCCTGCTCCACCCCCACCCCGAGATGTCCGACTCCCTGTCTTTCTTTGTACTACTTACACTTACCCCGCAGCACCCCGCACCCCGCTCCCGCCTCTTCTCCCCCCGCGGACACCAGATTCTTTAGGGAGAGCCGAGCCGTATTATGGCTCGACTCTGCCCTCGACCCGTGCTGCCCGCTTCTGTCTTTGTCCTTTTCCACCATACTTGGTGTGTTTTCCACATCTCCATCTTGTTCTCTTCTGCAATTTTCTGCCTCTTCCTGCGCTCTTTTCTCCTTCCATTCACCAGCTGTGTCCGCCGCCTGCTCCGCTCCTCCAGCCGTTCCACTCACACCTCCTGCTCCTTCTCCTTTTCCCATCTCCTCGTCACTCAAGGGGCTTCCTTCTGCCTCACACTCACAGCGGGTGGGGCCTTTGTGGCACATCCCACAGCTCTCCGCCTTGCAGCTCCGCGCAATGTGTCCAGACTCGCTGCAGTTATAACAGTACAAGTCTGGACAGCTTCTTACAAGATAGTCGTGTCCAAGACAATAATAACAAACCTTCACCTGGTTATCATGCAGTACCCAGAAGTACTGCACTCCTTCCATTGTCTCAAATTTCATGCTATACGGCAATGACTTCACCCCCTCTGGGATCCGCACCTTTACATAACGGGTTCCATCTGCTACCCGCGTTCCTGGATAGTATCTCCTCTTTATTGCTGAGCAACTTTTAATGTCCCATGACTCCAACTTTTTTATTAGCCCATCATCCTCAATATAAACCAGCCGATTTAAGAATGAGACCACCACCTCTTCAGAATATAGCAGATACCTCCAAGAACTTATCTCCAACCTTCAAACTCAGTAAAAGTCTTTCCACCTCCTCTCGGCCAATGACCGCCACCTCGAAACCAACATTCGGCTTTGGTCGGCAGGCAAAGCAGCTTCCCTCACCGCAGTCCTCATATACCGCCTGGATAATATCCCAAGCTCGTATTGTGAAGGAATGAGCCATACCTATTCAGAAAAATACACCATCCTATGAACAGAATTTTGACTTTATTAAAATATGACAAACTGGGTTTAAAAATCTAAAAGCCTCAACGGCACAAAGCTGTAAACACCATACAAGCTTTTGAAATGGGAATTGGTTGTTGACACTGAGACAATGGCCCTATTGAAGCAAAGGGTTGGAGTTTCCAAGAAGTCTGCAGTTTGGAAAGAACACAATAGCTATACACAGTTTAAAGTGTTATAAACTAACACTTCGAACAGAAACACAGAACATTAAAGAAACATGTGCCTTTGTAAAAGTAATATCAAATGAAAAACAGGAGACATAAGTTTGTAATACAACCAATTGAAGTAGTTAGGAAAACAATCATGTGCTCGGTTGAAGTGGGTTTAAATTTACATGTTGTAAAAGGTACAAACAAAACACTTTGTAAATATGACATCAATAGATGCACCAAGCAATCACATGGTTTTTGTATTGAACTTGGAACAGTTAGGAGGCACGAAGTCTGGCTTACAACCAGCTGAGGTGATTTAAGAATTCAATAGAAGACATTCGTAAAAATGGCATCAAATAGATACATCTGCTCCATATTGTTTTTATGATAAGTTTTGAACACCTAAAGGTAGAGACATAAGTCTGCATGCAGCAGCTGAACTGACAGTAAGAATAGAAAGAAGTCAACAGAAATATGACTAGAGATAATTAGCTTACATCAGCAGAAAACTTCAAAGAATATACCACTGAGAAAGGGTATAAAATATAGAGCTTTCAGATAGGAAGTCAGAAGTCGCTGAAAGGGTCAAAGTGATTCTCATTCTTCAGAGGCAAGCTCTGTAAGTTTTCAACTCTTTGAGTCTCGGGGATCAAAAAGGTACTTTTATTTGAGTTTGGTGGATATTCTGGATTAGAAATAAGTATGAAATGTAAAAATGTAATGAATTAAGATTTGAGAAAAAGGATCTCTGAGAAGAATTGTAAGCTATTTGTTTTTAGAACTGATAAAGTTGCGATTGACTCACCAACTGTTAACTGCATGTCGGTTCTTTAATAAATCTATATATTTTTAGAATTGTCTCAAATAGTATTTCTGTATCAAACTAGCGAACTCAATCTCTGTACACTCTTTGCTGAGGAGTTGCAGAATTCTGGGGGAGTTTTCCGGACCCTCATAATATCCGGAAGGTTACAGTCTAGTTAAACTTATTTAAAGTGCTATCTGGAGGACGGTAACATCTTCAAGTCATTCCTTTCCTTTAGGGAAAGATAGTCTGACCTTTAGACCCAATTAAGCATCTCTAGGATTCGGCTATCTCTAACTTTAGTTGAAGGTGAACGTCTGGGGAATATGCCTGATCTGGGGTAGCCCGAAAAGGGCTAGGACTAGTAATTATCCCTTCAGCATCTCCTTATCCTCGCACTGAACCACCACCGTGTTTTCTTTTCCAAACCTCCTGGGGTCACGGCCCAAATCTTTGGGCCTTTTTTCTTCCTTCCCCCAACATTTTCTCCCCTGATTAAATTCATCCTGGGAACATTGTCTTCTGAGGGGCCCGGCACTCCATTTGGCTGCTTTTTAAGGAGCAAAAAGGCCCTGAAACCTGGAAAAAAAAAACACCACCAACTTTTTACAAACTCACTCCAACTCCCTGCAGTAATCAAGCACCCAGCAGCACCCGCTCACTCCTAGCCCCTCCCACCTCAAGAGTGCTGCCCACTGAGCCACGGCTGACACTTTGAGGATGAAGAGAGTCTTATTCCATGCTTTATTTGCCCATTTTATTGCAGTTGAGGCTTACCGATGTCACTAGTTCAGGGTTAGTTTTTATTGCACACTTCACCTTGCTTTCAATCTATCTGGCTCTCCTTTTTGCTGTTACCAATTTTTTTTGTGGCGTTTTGCTCAGGGAGAAGAAAAGCCCGTCCTGTAAGCAGTTACAGCCAAGGCCATATGCTGCAGTCCTAACTACTCACGCCCAACACGCATGGCACCAGTTTCATCAGTACAAAGTTAATAAGGTTCTCTCTACGTGGCTCGGCAAGGCACTTCGAATCAATAACTACTTTACTGCAGAAGCTGCTCATTGTTAAATCTAGGCTGGGAGTAATAGAGTCAGAGAGAAGTGGCAGAAAGGCCTTGTGGTCAGAGGAATGGGGAGAAAGGTACAGAGGAACAGGATTGAGCTTTAAGAGTTGAAATAGACATTTTAAAATCCAACCTTTGGCTCCGAGGAATTTTGCTGGAAATAAAAGATGTTGTGACTCTGCGGCCTCGATTGTAACTAGGTGGGGGATGGGCAAGCTCTGAAGCCGGCAGCGAACCCAGGGAAGCCTGGGGATGTTAAGGCTGTAAGATAGCACATACCTGTAGGATTTAGTAAACATGATTAAGATTTTAAACCATTGTTAAATAACTATAATGTATGACAACGTGTGTTAAAAGCCTAAAGCCTGTATAAAATGGCAAACGGTTGAGAAGCAAAGCATGATGGTAAATTATGCCAACTTGATGTAATTCTGCAAAATGGTCTGTTAAGTAAACAAAGGAGATAGTGGGGGAGCGAGAAATTCAGCAACATTGCAAAAGAAGATAGGGGGCTGGAGACAGTCACCACGCCCTGTCTTCTCAAAAATGCAGTACCGGCTAAACAATGAGCTGATTAAAAAGCAAAAAGACATCTGTGAGAATTTAGTGTAAAGGTTGTTCTCAGACAAGGATAGCTTGCTTACTCACTGCCACATAGGCAAAAGGGAGAAAAAGGGTATAAAAATACAGCTATTGATGACCGAAAGCAGCGCAAAATCAGAGGAAGAAGAAACTTCAGTCAACAGAACACAGCAAGAGAATTAAAGAGAGCGCGCCACAGTCACTCAGAAGGAATGCCGGGGTTCAATGAACAGACTGCGACTATCCTCTTGTTAAGTATTACTTCTTTGTACTGGATGTTTAATGCTTAATAATCCTGTTTTACTGATACACAATATACCTGTACCCTGAGTGGTTTGTGTAGTCATGGACAAATTATTCTAAAGAGCTTTTAAAGCAACAAGGCCCAACCGATCTCAACGGCCAGGGCTCATTGCCATAGATTTTCGCATTAACCTGCCCGAACCCAGCCAGATCCACTACACGGGCGGGAGCGGGTACTTGCCGGCAAGAGGCTGCAGCCGGGTACTCGGTCAAGTGGCGAAGCGGGGGGCTCTGGACATGATGAGTTGGTCGGAGGAGAGAGCCTGGGGAAAGGGAGGCCCACGGCACTGCTGCTCCTCCTGGCCCACAAGGAAACCTCATCCTTGTTTTCAAATTCCTCCATGGCCTCGCCCCTCCCTATCTCTGTAATCTCCTCCAGCCCCACAACCCCGCGAGATATCTGCGCTCCTCTAATTCTGCCCTCTTGAGCATCCCTGATTATAATCGCTCAACCATTGGTGGCTGTGCCTTCTGTTGCCTAGGCCCTAAGCTCTGGAATTCCCTGCCTAAACCTCTCCGCCTCACTACCTCTCTCTCCTCCTTTAAGTTGCTCCTTAAAACCTACCTCTTTGACCAAGCTTTTGGTCAATTACCCTAATTTCTCCTTATGGGGCTCGGTGTCAAATCTTTTTGTCTTGCAATACTCCTGTGAAGCGCCTTGGGACATCTTACTATGTTAAAGGTGCTATATAAATACAATATGTTGTTGTTGTTGTAAAATTAAATTGAATTACTTACCTTGCTGGGCCTCTTCCGGCCACAATCTACATGTCTGATCTGGGGGCTGAAGCCGTCACTGATCCCCTGCTCAGGCCCCCAATGAAAATTACAGATCCGTCCCCCTCCAAGTCTCACTCCACATAAAGCTAGGCTGACACTCCAGTGCAGTGCTGAGGGAGTGCAGCACTGTCGGAGGTGCCGTCTTTCAGATGAGACGTTAAACCGAGGCCCCGTCTGCCCTCTCAGGTGGATGTAAAAGATCCCATGGCACTATTTTGAAGAAGAGCAGAGGGAGTTATCCCCAGTGTCCTGGGCCAATATTTATCCCTCAACCAACATAACAAAAACAGATTATCTGGTCATTATCACATTGCTGTTTGTGGGAGCTTGCTGTGCGCAAATTGGCTGCCGCGTTTCTCACATTACAACAGTGACCACACTTCAAAAGTACTTCATTGGCTGTAAAGCACTGTGAGATGTCCGGTGGTCGTGAAAGGTGCTATATAAATGCAAATCTTTCTTTCTTTTCATTGACATCATCAGGCCCCATTTTGCATATCTAAAGAAAGGCCGTGCTGCCTTCCAGCAATGTGTCCTGCTCGCCTAATCTAAAGAGCAGTTTAACACTGGGACACGGCAGGAAGCTGGGATCAGAGGGGCTGCCGTCATTTTAACTGCAAACCCCGCCCCCAGCCCGGTTTACCTTCAGTCAGGGGGAGTTAAAATTGGGCCCTCAGTCCTCCCCAGATTGGCCTTTCCAATCAAGTACACTTCCTCCATGTTTAACCTTTCCACACTTCATCACAAGGCTTGAGGGAGGAAGGAGGGCGTTAATTCCACAGATGACTCGAGGAGAGAAGCAGCGCCGCGCTATATAGAAGACATTTAATTTTCGCCTCTCTTTTGCCTTTGCCTCAACCACGAGAAATCCTATTAAAAACATTTAGATATTTTTTTTTATACATTCACGGGACGTGGCCATCATTTATTGCCCATCCCTAGTTGCCCTTGAGAAGGTGGTGGTGAGCCGCCGCCTTTTTGAACCGCTGCAGCCCGTGGGCAGCATGGTGGCATAGTGGTTAGCACTGTTGCCTCACAGCGCCAGGGACCCAGATTCGAATCCGGCCTTGGGTGACTGTCTGTGTGGAGTTTGCACATTCTCCCTGTGTCTGTGTGGGTTTCCTCCCACAGTCCAAAGATGTGTGGGTTAGGTTGATTTGGCTATGATAAATTGACCCTTAGTGTTAGGGGGATTAAATACTTGGGGTTACGGGGATAGGGTGGGATATGTGTCGGTGCAGGCTCGATGGGCCGAAATGGCCTCTATCTGCACTGTGGGGATTCTGTGATTCCGTGTGGTGATGGTACTCCCACAGTGCTGTTAGGGAGCGAGTTCCAGGATTATGACCCAGCGACGATGAAGGATCGGCGATATACTTCCAAGTCAGAATGGTGTGTGACTTGGAGGGGAACTTGCAGGTGATGATGTTCCCATGTGCCTGCTGCCCTTGTCCTTCTAGGTGGAAGAGGTCGTGGGTTTGGGAGGTGCTGTCGAAGAAGCCTTGGTGAGTTGCTGCAGTGCATCTTGTAGATGGCACACTGCAGCCACGGTACGCCGGTGGTGGAGGGAGTGAATGTTTAAGGTGGTGGATGGGGTGCCTTCAAGTGGGCTGCTTTGTCCTGGATGGTGTCGAGCTTCTTGAGTGTTGTTGGAGCTGCACTCATCCAGGCAAGTGGAGAGTATTCCATCACACTCCTTACTTGTGCCCTGTAGATGGTGGAAAGGCTTTGGGGAATCAGGAGGTGAGACACTCGCCGCAGAATACCCAGCCTCTGACCTGCTCTTGTTGCCGTAGTATTTATGTGGCTGGTCCAGTTACGTTTCTGGTCAATGGTGAACCCCAGGATGTTGATGATGCGGGATTTGGCGATGGTAATGCCGTTGAATGTCAAGGGGCGGTGGTTAGACTCTCGCTTGTTGGAGATAGTCATTGCCTGGCACTTGTGTGACGTGAATGTTTCTTGCCCCTTATCAGCCCAAGCCTGAATGTCGTCCAGGTCCTGCTGCATGCGGGCATAGACTGCTTCATTATCTGAGGAGTTGTGAATGGAACTGCACACTGTGCTGTCATCAGCGAACATCCCCACTTCTGACCTTATGCTGGAGGGAAGGTCATTGATGAAGCAGCTGAAGATGGTTGGGGCCTAGGACACTGCCCTGAGGAACTCCTGCAGCGATGTCTGGGGCTGAGATGATTGACCTCCAACAACAACAACCATCTTCCTTTGTGCTAGGTATGACTCCAGCCAGTGGAGAGTTTTCCTCCTAATTCCCATTGACTTCAATTTTTTTAGGGCTCCTTGATGCTACACTCGGTCAAATGCTGCCTTGATGTCAAGGGCGATCACTCTCACCTCACCTCTGGAATTCAGCTCCTTTGTCTATGTTTAGATCAAGGCTGTAATGAGGTCTGGAGCCGAGTGGTCCCAGCGGCACCCAAACTGTTCATCGGTGAGCAGGTTATTTGTGATTAAGTGCTGCTTAATAGCACTGTCGACAACACCTGCCATCACTTTGCTGATGATTGAGAGTAGACTGATTGTGCGGTAATTGGCCAGATTGGATTTCTCCTGCTTTTGTGGACAGGACATACCTGGGCAATTTTCCACATTGTCAGGTACATGCCAGAGTTGTAGCTGCACTGGAACAGCTTGGCTAGAGGCGCGGCCAATTCTGGAGCACAAGTCTTCAGCACAACAGTCAGGATGTTGTCGGGGCCCACAGCCTTTGCTGTATCCCGTGCACTCAGCCGTTTCTTGATATCACGTGTGTAATGTATTAACACATGGTTTGTCACATGGTTTAGTATGAGCATGCTCAGTTCGCTCTGGCCTAGTAAACAAGCACCTTGACTAGCAGTTCATCCTGTCTCTGTCCTTCATTTGTTCGACCCACATATATTACATTTTTGGCGACGAGAATGGGATCCCAAAGCTATTTTTAGGGATCATGGAAGGACACAGTGTTCAACCTTTGAGTGGACAGGTTTAAGGTGAATTTGTGACACCTAAACTGAATTTTTGTGATGTTTTACTGTTAATGTTGAAGCAGAATCCTCTGCGCTTCGCCTTCGTGTGTATGTATACACAGCAACCGTGGTGTTGATTCTCATAGATACACAGGTAGCGTGCTGAGTCACTGTTCGACGGGATCGGGACAATCATGGCCATGCCTACAGGATTCATCGGAAGCCTCGGCATGTATGACCGAGCTCGTGACCCATTCAGTTCTTACATTGAGCGGATGGAGATGTTTTTAGGGCCAATAACATTGGCCCAGAAATTGATCTCGCTCTGTTCCCGCGGGGGTAAGCCTTCCCCGCGATCTCTCACCTCGCTTGTGCTTTTTCAGATCCAGCTCGCACGAACTTGATGTTCCAGACATCAGCCGGGCAGTGCTTGCGTATCCCACCGGCGTAGTGAATTCGTGCGAGCTGTGGGATCACGTGACTCAGTTAGAGCCAATGGCAGCACACCATCTTCCATTCATAAGTTTCACAGCATGGCTGTGAAATCTATGAATCTTACACCCCCCCAAAATAACAGCTAAACCTCAATTAAATTTAAAAAAAAACCATCACATTAATAAAATAAGTATAGTTAAATAAATTAACCATTTTAAATAAAAAATTAAATTTTTGAAAAAATTTAAAATCTTTTAAAAAGTTATAAAAATAAACTTACCTGTCTTTAAAGTCTCTAAAAAGATATACCTGTAAAAAAAAATTCAAAAAAATACTTAATTCACTACTTACCTTGTTAAAAGTGGGTCTTACTCCTCCTTTTTACATTTCTAAAATCTTCAGTACTTACCTGCGCGTCCAAAGCATGAAGTGCACAGCGTGCGCGCAGCCTGTAGCGCGCACGCGATGCACTGAGGAACCGCCCCCTTTTCAAAAGAGCAGGGCATGCAGAAAACCGGCAATTGCAGAGGGAATACGCGAGAGTACGCAGTGCGTACTCTCGCGCACCGGGATGAATTTTTGGGCCATTATTGAGACTGAAGGTGCAGATGAGAATGTTCAAGCTGAAAATAAAGTAATTCGTGAACGTAAAAAAGCAATTTTTCTAACGGAGATCGGGCCAGATGTCTACGGAACGTTGACAAACCTACTCGCGTCAATGAAAGTGAAGGATGCGTCATTTCAAGACATTGTCGAGAAACTCGAGGACCATTTTGACCCAAATAGCAGAGAGCTATAAGTTTGGTAGCAGAAACCAAAAACAATGTGAAACCATCAGTGAGTACATTGTAGCTCTTAAAAACCTGTCTTTGCATTGTAACTTCTACACATTTTTGGATCGTGCGTTGTGAGATAAGTTTGTGTGTAGACTTGTGGATGAGCGCACACAGTCCAAGTTACTGAACACTCCGAAGCTAACATTTGGCATAGCATGCAAAGTTGCCCTATCTATATAGATGGTGTCTAAGAATGCTAGGGAACTCCATCCAACTCAAGTGACTGGTGCAGCTGAGGTCTACAGTCACAAAGCCACCGCCAAACCTAAAGCTGTGAGACCAAGTCAAAAGCGTGTCGGTGAGAGCAGTTCAGTGAATTGTTATCGCTGCAATGGAAATCACTCACCACAGTCCTGCCAATACAGAAATGCGAAGTGTTTTCACTGCCAGAGCAAGGCCATATTTCAACAGCTTGCAGAGCTAGATCGAAAGCAGGAAGTAAGAACCATTCTAGTGGCAATGCAAAGCAGCGACATCAAAAGGGAGGAATTCACAATATTGAAGTGAACACACCTGATGTTGAAGAACTAGGTGTCATAAATCGCAAGTAACAACTCAGGAAGTACTACTGGGTGGCCAGCTGGGGCGCCGTCCAGGGAGTATAAATACTCAGGCATGGGCCCACCTTGGGCAGAGACAATCTGGAAACAGGAAGCTAGTGACTGCTAACTAGACCTCCATGTTTTGTTACAAGTTGATTAAAGCCTTGCTTTATGTTCAAGTGCGTAGTGAGTCTTTATTACGTCAATTTAATCAACTTGATATCGTCTCCACGCTTTGGGTGATTCGGAACAACCAGCTGCAACTCGAACCACAGAAGGGAACTTGGGCAAGAAACTGATCCATCATGGAAAAACTCCTTAGACCCGCTCGTCTCGACCTGGACCCGAATGCACCTGCGGCAGCAAAGGTATGGAAGCATTGGTTTCGTACCTTTAGCAACTTTCTTGAAGAATGTGGGACGGATGTCCCTAATAAGTTACGAATGCTTATCAACTACGTGTCTCCTCATGTGTATGATTATATTGAGGACTGTATAGACTATGACACTGCTATCGAAATCTTACAGCAGCTATATGTCAAGTCCCCAAATGAAATCTTTGCTCGACACCTACTGGCCACAACTCGGCAGCAGCCTGGGGAATCACTCGATGAATTTCTCCAGAAACTTCGCAGGCTCAGCAAGGATTGTAACCTTAAAGCAGTTTCAGCTGAACAGTATCAAGAGGAACTAATCCGCGATTCCTTTATCAATGGAATCGCGTCCCCTTTTATACGTCAGCGCCTGCTGGAAAATAAAACCCTCAATTTACGGGCTGCTTATGACCAGGCGTGTTCCTTGGACTTGGCCAAGAAAAATGCAGACACTTATCTCCCACCACGTGCACGGGCGGCGGCTATCTCCTTTAATGAGTCTTTCAGTAGGTCTCGGGCGGATGCCCCCACTGATGTTGACTCTACTCTAACAGACGACGACCCTACCCTAGAGGCCTTCGCTGATGACGACCCCGCCCTAGCAGCATCCTGGCAATCAGGAAGAAAGTGTTTCTTTTGTGGAGGGGCGTGCCATCACAGAAAATTTTGCCCGGCTCGTAATGTGACCTGCAATCATTGCAGCAAGAAAGGACACTTTTCCAAGGTATGCCAGTCACGGGCCTTTGCTAACAAGAAAGGCCGCTCCTCTAAAGTATACCGGTCGAGAGCTCCTGTTAGCTTCACAGCTGCTATCTATGGAGCTGCTCCTCCCCCAAGAACTACTGTTAAGGCTACAGTTGCCGAAGGGAAAATTGCCCCTCCTCCCATCACGGCTGTTTTTCCCCAAAGTTTGTCCCATGCAGCCACGAAGGTTTCAGTAAATGGGCACACTCTAAGCGCGCTAATCGACTCCTGCAGCTCTGACAGCTTCATTAGTAAGCGGGCTGTCAACAGGTTAAAACTGCACATTTATCCCTCGGACAGGGAGATTGCAATGGCTCTGACGACTCTGACCACCAATTCTTCTGGCTTCTGTCTGGTCAACCTCATCCTCAACGGCCGCACGTATCTCTCCACCCGGCTCGGAGTACTCGCAAACTTATGCAGCGATGTGCTTCTGGGACAGGACTTCCAGAAGCAGCACAAGAAGATCACTTTTGAGTTTGGAGGGTCAAGGCCGGAGCTTACCATTTCTAAGGTGCCGTTTTGTGCACTCTCGGCGGCCTTACTCGGTGAACCCTCCCTGTTTGCCAATCTTCCCCCCCGCTGTAAACCCATAGCCACCAACTCGTGGCGCTTTAGCCAAGACGATCGAGCGTTTATTGAGGCGGAAATCTCTCGCCTTTTAGTCGACGGTATTATCGAGCCATGTTCATCTCCCTGGCGAGCTCAGGTCGTCATCGTGAGGAATCCCTTAAAACAACATAAAAAACGTCTGTGTATCGATTATTCGCAGACTATTAATCTATATACCGATCTGGATGCCTACCCGCTGCCACGCATAGATGACATGGTCAACAACCTTGCCAAATACAAGGTATTCTCGACCTTCGATTTAAAAAGCGCGTACCATCAGGTGCCACTGCAAGACTCCGACAAGAAGTATACGGCCTTTGAGGCCAATGGTCGGCTTTTCCAGTTTTGCCGCCTTCCATTCGGGGTCACCAATGGGGTGGCCGTCTTCCAACGGGCCATGGATGGCCTAGTCCGGCAAGAGAACTTGATGGATACCTTTCCGTATTTAGACAATATCACTATTGCCGGCCATGATCAAAAGGAGCATGACGCCAATCTTCAGAGATTTTTTGACGTACTCCGCCGTCGCCACTTAACGTTAAACGAATCCAAATCGGTGAAGTCGGTGCCATCGGTGAACATTCTTGGCAACTGGGTGGGCAACGGTGTTATTAAACCGGACCCAGAGCGACTTCGTCCACTTCAGGAGCTCCCTCCCCCGACGAACCTCGGCTCTCTTCGTCGGGCACTTGGCATGTTTGCTTATTACGCAAAATGGATACCACACTTCTCCGATAAAATACAGCCCCTGCTCCATGCGAAGTCTTTTCCATTGGAAGCTACGGCTATTTCTGCCTTCAACCTCCTCAAACGACAGCTGGAGAAAGCCACGCTTCGCTCCATTGACGAAAATCTTCCTTTTGTGGTCGAATGCGATGCATCGGAGGTGGCGATCTCCGCTACCTTGAATCAAGGTGGCCGACCCGTGGCATTCCTATCCAGAACCTTGCAGGGTAGCGAGCTCCATTATCCCCCCGTCGAGAAGGAGGCTACGGCCATCATCGAGGCTGTACGCCAATGGGGTCATTTTCTTGCTCGGCGTCATTTTACGCTTATAACTGACCAGTGCTCTGTGGCCTTCATGTTGGATAACCGGAGGCGCACGAAAATCAAAAATAATAAAATTCAACTCTGGAGGATGGAGCTGGCTACCTTTGGATATACTATCTGTTACCGACCCGGCAAACAGAACGTGGCCCCAGATACCTTCACACGGGCATTTTGCTCCTCAATGTCAACGTCGACTCTGGCGGATTTGCATATGGACTTATGCCATCCTGGTGTGACCCGCATGTTGCACTTTGTGCGCTCCAAAAATCTACCATTTTCAACCGAGGACGTAAAGAAAACATGCTCCTCCTGTAGGATTTGTGCAGAATTGAAACCACAATTCTTCCGCCCATCAGATGGCTTACTCATACATGCAATGCAGCCCATGCAGAGGCTCAGCATAGACTTTAAAGGGCCATTGCCTTCGTCGACAAGGAACACCTACCTACTTACGATGGTGGACGAGTATTCACGCTTTCCCTTCGCCTTCCCCTGCCCTAATATGCTTACCTCTACGGTAATTAAATGCCTCGATCAGGTCTTTTCCCTTTGCGGGACGGCCAATTTTATCCACACTGATCGGGGTCCCTCCTTTATGTCGAGTGAACTTAAAAGTTATCTCTCCCAACGGGGAATCGCCTCAAGTAGGACGACACCATATCACCCAATTGGTAACGGACAGGTTGAACGATATAATGCCATCATCTGGAACGCTGTCCGTCTGGCGCTAAGGTCACGCAACCTGCCGGACCAGCAGTGGGAAACGGTGCTCCCCGACGCGTTACACTCTATCAGGTCTCTTCTCTCCACATCTACTAATGTCACACCTCATGAGCGATTCTTCAAATTCCGGCGTCGCTCTACACATGGGACGTCTCTACCGTCATGGTTGGTGGCTCCAGGCCCGGTACTACTCCGGAGGTTCGTCCGGTCTGCCAAAAACGACCCTCTCATTGACGAGGTGGAGTTAATGGAGGTAAACCCCACGTATGCGCACGTACGGTACCCTGATGGCCGGGAGACCACCGTCTCGCTCCGAGATCTGGCTCCCTGCCCAACCGGTCACACGGGCCCGAATGATGAAGGATCCCCCGACAATGATATCAACACTCCGCACCCCTATGAAAATGACGCCCCGCCTGGGACATCGGGGGATCTGCCGGCAACGCTACCGGATCAACTCAGGGAGCTGGACGCTCCCCGTAGGATGGCCACCCGAAACCAGGACGCCGGACAATCTCCAGCCACGACCCGGGATGAGGCCAGCTCAGCACCTGTGGGGACTCGCACCCGGAGTCATGATATTCCCAGTCCTCCACAGGATGATCAAGATGACGCGGACTCTACTGACTTACCGGTACGGGCCAAGCGACCCAGGGACCAGGACACGGTCCGGGGAGACGTGCCTTCCAGTCACAAGCAGAGAGCTAAACGTCTGCGGCTATTTCTGGTCCGCCTAGTCCGTTAAAGGAAGACTCGACTTCCAAACCTTTTAGGGAGGAAGAATGTCATAAATCGCAAGTAACAACTCAGGAAGTACTACTGGGTGGCCAGCTGGGGCGCCGTCCAGGGAGTATAAATACTCAGGCATGGGCCCACCTTGGGCAGAGACAATCTGGAAACAGGAAGCTAGTGACTGCTAACTAGACCTCCATGTTTCGTTACAAGTTGATTAAAGCCTTGCTTTATGTTCAAGTGCATAGTGAGTCTTTATTATGTCACTAGGCATTTAAGGTATCGATGCCACTAGCAGGAATGCTAGCAGTCATGAGAAAGACTTTCGTACAAAACTTTTGATCAATGACCAATATGTGTATCGACACGGCGGCTCTACCATGAATAAAGACATATATGAGAGTAAGTTTAATCAAATACCACTTACAAAGAGTACCATAGAGTTAAAAACCTACTCTGGAGAAATCCTAGAGACATGTGGACAAATGGAATGTACAGTTCAACACAATGGCCAGTCAGTAAAGCTGCCTATTATTGTAGCGAGCTACAACAACAGGCCAACCCTCATGGGCAAAGACTGGTTGAGAAAGTTGAAACTTGACTGGAAAAACATCTTCAGTGTAGATGTTTCAAAGAAGTGACTCGACACAATGCTGAACAAGTATAAAAGCATGTTCACAGACAGTTATGAGGGCACCACTGGTTATGATGTGCATATCTGCATCAAGTCCAATGCGAAGCCTGTCTATTGTAAGGCAAGGCCGGTCCCCTATGCATTGAAAAGTCAGGTGGAGGAAGAGCTAGCGAAGCTGAGAGAGAACGGAGTGCTAGTAAAAACTGTGATAGTGCCCAAAGCAGACAAAACTGTACGCTTGTGCGGTGACTACAAAGTTACTATCAACTAGGCAGTTGATGATGAGCAGTACCCGTTACCTACATCACAAGATTTGTATGCAGCACTCTCTGGGTCAAAGGTTTTCTCCAAGCTTGACCTGTCGCATGCTTACGCTCAGCTGAATGTTGACAAAGAGAGTCAACACTATCTCACCATCAACACACACAAGGGACTGTACTCATACACCAAGCTGCCATATGGTGTTATCTCCTCCCCAAAAATCTTCCAGGCTATAATGGATAAGATTTTGCAAGGAGTTCCAAATTGCTTATGCAATCAAGACGATGTGCTGATCACAACAAGCAGCGAGGAAGAAAATCTGGAAGTGTTAGATATAGTGCTTCAAAGGTTGAATTCCCACAATGTCAAATTGAAAAGGAGCAAATGCGCTTTTGTGCAGCCCGAGGTTGTGTACCTTGGTCTGAAAGTTGAAGCAAATGGCTTGCAACCAGTGAAGGAAAAGGTTGATGCTGTCATCAATGCTCCAAAGCCACAGAACGTGTCTGAGTTAAGATCTTTCCTTGGAATGGTCCAGTACTACGCACGTTTCTTACCTGAGTTAGCGACCATGTTAGCTCCATTGCACGAGCTCCTCAAGAAGGATGTCCAGTGGAAATGGATGAAAGCGCAACAGGAAGCTTACGACGCTTGTAAGAGAAGTCACTCTAGCAATGCTCTACTTGGGCACTACGACACAGAGTGTGAGCTTAAGTTAGCATGTGATGCTTCTAGCTATGGCGTGGGAGCTGTCATAAGCCACGTAATGGATGATGGCCAAGAGAAACTAATCGCGTTTCAAACCCTCACAAAGAGCGAAAGAAACTACATGCAAATTGAAAAGGACGTACTCGCCATAGTGTTTGGAATCAAGAAATTACTGATCGGCAGAAAGTTTGCCCTGATAACCAATCACAAACCGCTCCTAGCAATATTGGGACCCAAATCTGCCATCCCTGCAATGGCTGCATCAAGAATGCAACGTTGGGCAGTGTTGTTGTCACAATATGACTACACGATTGAATATCGCACTTCAAAGCAAAACACAATCGCAGATGGTTTGTCCAGGTTGCCACGTGAAGACTCGTGTGTTGGGAGTGAAGGTGAGATTTTCACGCTAGGTGCAGTTGACAACGACTTTCCCGTGAATGCAACTGTAGGGGGTGGTGTGGAAGGGTCAGCTTCACCTCTGACTCAGTGAGCGGTTCGAATCGCTTCCACGCTTCTAGACCTTGGACTTATTTGGGGGTTGTGAACAAAGATGCAGTAGACAACAGGTTTTGATGAAAGAGTTTTGACTTTTATTAAAGAAAAGGTAACAAACTCAAAACACACTTAATGCTTAAACACAGGTTGGGGAACACACGGTACAGGCGAGGGAGAATTACAATATACAAAAAAAAACCTTATCCCTCCCAAAGTCCCACTGTCTAGCTAAGTTTTTATTTCAGGAGATCAGGGATAATGCTCACCAAACAGGAGTTTTGACAGTTCGAAATCCAGCCAGGTAAGTCGGTTGCATTTTTGGGGTACTCTCTTTGTGTCCTTTGGGGCCTGCCGTCCCCACGTGGTACCGGTCTGTGAAATCTGCGAAGGCTCCTCAGCCTGGTGGAGTCCGCTGATGCGGTAGGGCGTGGTTGTGGATGTATCAGGTGAGTACCCGATTTCTTTGTTTCTAGCTGCAGGTTTAGAGTCTTTGCATGCAAGTCTTACCCAGGGGTAAGCCAGGAGTAGTTGTAGTGTTGGCGTTTCTTTGGGTTTCCCCTGGTTGGCTGGTTTTGGTCGTGGTTGCCTGGTGGTTGGTCGTTGCGCGGGGCCTTGGTTCCCGCGGTACTTTTGAGTGGCGGTTTACCTCGTGGAGCCCTTGGCGGCTCTGGTGGTTGATTTGTTGCATTGGAGGCCTGTCGGGGCGGTACCTCCTGGAGCTGGACCGTGGGTTGAGCGATGCCGACTCGCTCCCAGCCTCCAGTGACCTTTGCTAGCCCTTGCCTGGCCTGGTCTGTCCCTGCCTCCGATCTCGCCTCGGGTCTGCCTGCCTCGTGGCCTAGCTGCTTCTCTCTCCTCCTGTTCATGTCGTGTGGCTCCTGACCCTCTGTAGCTGTGAGTAACTTGCTGTGTCTTGCTGGGGGAATAGGCCCTCAATTATACCGTACGGGCCTATTGTGTTTTTCGTGCCAAAACCGCTTTACTAAATCGGTTTCAGTTGAGGCCTGTTTATTCTATTGTCTTAGGTTTTGGCGGGCTCGTTAAGTCTGATGACTTTAACGTTATGTTAACTTGTCCTGATGGCTTCCGATGTCTTTCAGGGCCTTTATCTACGTGCCAAATCTCGACCCTTTTGTCTTAGGTTTTTGGCGGGCTTGTAAGCTGTTCCTGTAGATATGTGGCTAATTGGTTTTTGATGGGGTGATGGGCTAGGAAAACTGTGTACTAGACATTTTATTGTTTTCAGGCTTCCAGCATCCGGTTTGGGCCTGGGGATTTCAAAAGGGTTCTTGGTTTATTCAATTTTGAATGTGTTTGTGAGGTTTTTTGATGAGGCTCTTCCTCCTTGGTTGGATTGCAGTGCAAACATCTCCCAGACAGCTTGACTGGGCCCCAATATCCAAAAGCTGTCCACTGCCTCGCCACACCTCTCCCCGTAGCCTGTCTTGTTTCTGTGACTGTAGGGTTTTTCCCAATGGCCCTTTTAAAAGGTATAGTATCATCCAAAGTCATTTTTTTCTCAGGGCTTCTCTTCCCTGATCCTTAAAAATGTCCAAAACTGAGGTTTTTACCTCAAATTCCTTCATTTAGGTCCCATCATTCCAAATTCGTATAAAAATCCAAAAATCACCCCCTTTAGGGTTCTGATCGAGTTTCTGGGGAATTTTGCGAAGCCTACAAATGGAGATTGCAGATGAGACTCAAAAGGACTCAGTACTGAAAAGACTGTATGAAAACACCTTGAATGGATGGACTGATCAGTGTCTGGATACAGAGTTGAAACATTCCATAACTGTCGTACTGAATTGTCTTATGAGCAAGGTTGTATCAAGTGGGGAAACAGAGTGGTGGCACCTACTTCTTTGAGTTCGGAAACAGAACAAAACAGCCTGAAAATTGGTTCAACACCAAAACTATTTGTAAGGATATAAGGAAGGTTCCGCAAACCTGTTATTAAACTGAATTTGTAGTTCATTTGTAGCATTTGTAGTTGATTTAAAAGAAAAAAAGTCAGGAGCTTTTGTTATGTGGTACATGTAATGCTGGGAGAGGTGGGACCATAGTTTTGTTGTATTTGAGAGGGGAATACATACGTTTTTTTTAAGGGGAAAGCAGTGTAATGTAGGATCACATGGTTTATCACATGGTTTAGTATGAGCATGCTCAGTTTGCTCTGGCCTAGTAAACAAGCACATTGACTAGCAACTCATCCTGTCTCTGTCCTTCATTTGTTCTACCCACATATAATACAATGTGGATTGAATCGAATTGGCTGAAGACTGGCTTCCCTGTTGGCAGGGACTTCAGGAGGAGGCCAATATGGAGCATCCACTAGGGAATTCTGGCTGAAGATAGTTGCAAACGCTTCAGCCTTGTCTTTTGCACTCGTGTGCTGGGCTCCGCCATCATTGAGGATGGGGATATTCATGGAGCCTCCTCCTCCCGTTAGTTGTTTAATTGTCCACCACCATTCCCGATTGGATGTGGCAGGACCGTCGAGCTTTGATCTGATCCGTTGATTGTGGAATGCTTAGCTCTGTCTATAGCATGCTGCTTCCACTGTTTAGCATGCATGTAGTCCTGTTTTGCAGCTTCCCCAGGTTGGAAGCTCATTTTTAGGTACGTCTGGTGCTGCTCTTGGCATACTCTTCTGCACTCCTCCTTGAATCAGGGTTGGTTCCCCTGGCTTGATGGTGATGGTAGAGTGAGAGATATGCCAGGACATGTGGTGGAATACAATTCTGCTGCTGCTGATGGCCCACAGCGCCTCATGGATGCCCAGTTTTGAGCTGCTAGATCTGTTCTGAATCTATCCCACACAACACGACGGAGGGTGTCCTCAGTGTGAATATGGGACTTCATCACCACAAGGACTGTTCGGTGGTCACTGCTACCAATGCTGGGCCAAATGGCCTCCTTCTGTGCTGTATCATGAAGACAGTCCTCATTACCTCAGATGTCTTGTCCTGAAGGCTTAGCCTTTTGCAAACCATAGCATTTGAAGGTAGGTTTTCAATACAGTACTCTAACCATCTACCTCAGGCTTTATACAGTAACTATTAAACTATGTTGTTCAAAATGAGCATTTAGCGGATCTAAGAGCATGTTTTGCTGTTGGCTAAATTTTACTCCTGATGATTCAAAATTATTTTTTTCACTAAAAGTCACTTTAAAATGGGTAGTGGTTATGGTACTGGACTAGTAACGCAAAAGCCTGGACTAAGAATCCAGAGACCGTGAGTTTAAATGCAACCATGGCAGTTTGAGAATTTACATTCAGTTTTTAAAAATCTGGAAATAAAAAACTGGTAGCAGTAAAAGTGACCGTGTTTCACTGATGTCCTTTAGGGAAGGAAATCTGCCGTCCTTACCCGGTCTGGCCGATATGTGACTCCAGACCCACAACAATGTGGTTGACTCTTAACTGCCCCTCTGAAGGGCAACTAGGGATGGCCAATTAACGTTAGCATTGCCAGTGATGCCCACATCCTGAGAATGAATTTTTAAAATTGTAATATTTAATCATTTGAATTAAAGATAACACAGCACAACAAGCAGTTAGTGATAAACAGAAATTAGAATTATCCAATAATGCGACTCGAGCGGCTGAATTAAGAACAGATTGCACTTTGAAAACAAAATCTCACGCTTAAAGAAATGAAACCAGAAAACGCTGGAAATACTCAGCGGGTCAGGCAGCATCTGTAGAGAGAGAAACAGAGTTAACGTTTCAGGTCGATGACCCTTCGTCAGTGCTGGAAAAAGCTGGAGATGGAAGAGGTTTTTAAGCAAGTGTAGGGGCAGGGAAAGGGGGAGGGGAGGAAAGAACAAAAGGGAAGGTCTGTGATAGGATGGAAGGCAGGAGAGGTTAAGAGACAAAAGGGATGATGGTGCAAGGCAAAAGGAGATGGTGATGGGACAAGTTAAGAAACAAAAGATGGCTCTAGATGGAGTGTAAATGGCGATGGCAGAGTGAAAGAGGGCTTGACGTCTATCAGTAATCTTAATCCACTATTACTGATGCTTAAAACTCTGTGGAACTTAATGTTTGGATCTTCCCTGGATGTGAAGTGGATAAGAAGTAGAAAGTGTTCCACCTTGCCTTGGTACAATGTTTTGCACGATGATACCAGTGTAGATCCAGATCAATTATAAATCATGCTGTCAGTGCTAGCCAATCAAAATTCTGTACCTCTTATCTTCCCTGAAAATAAAATAGTAATGTGCCTTACATGTTATGCATGCGCTGTATCTTATAAAGGGATTAGAACTCATTCTAATATAACAACTGTGGTGGAAATGATTTATATAGTCTTAGAAAAGGCATGCAATTACAAAATCAGGCTGTGTCCCTCATATTGCTTTGCATAACAGAAATGACTTGTCGATCACCTCAATGTCATTGCTTCATTTAGTGTCAAGATGCCACTCTTGGGGATTTCTTCTTTGCACTCATTGAATATGCTCTTCACGTTGACAGCACAGACTGACAGCTGATGTTAAGAGGGCTTGTCGTCTATCAGTAATCTTAATCCGATATTACTGACAAGTTGTTCCAAAAGAGAGCAGGGTTCATGCAAAATAACGGAGGTGAGGTTTAAAACAGAGTCAAGTTACACAAGGGAAAGCCAAGGACAAAATGGGTTCACCCTTGGGCAACAAAGACCGACAGATTTTTTTTTCAATGTGCTGGGAAAGAATGGCAAGAAATGGTGAGTGAAAGAGAATAATTAAAAAATGACATAGTGGCCCAGAAATTGATCTCGCTCTGTTCCCGCGGGGGTAAGGCTTCCCCGCGATCTCTCACCTCGCTTGTGCTTTTTCAGATCCAGCTCGCACGAACTTGATGTTCCAGACATCAGCTGGGCAGTGCTTGCGTATCCCAGCGGCGTAGTGAATTCGTGCGAGCTGTGGGATCACGTGACTCAGTTAGAGCCAATGGCAGCACACCATCTTCCATTCATAAGTTTCACATACGTGCTGTGAAATCTATGAATCTTACACCCCCCCAAAATAACAGCTAAACCTCAATTAATTTTTTTTTAAAAACCATCACATTAATAAAATAAGTATAGTTAATTAAATTAACCATTTTAAATAAAAAATTAAATTTTTGAAAAAATTTAAAATCTTCTAAAAAGTTATAAAAATAAACTTACCTGTCTTTAAAGTCTCTAAAAAAGATATACCTGTTAAAAAAAATTCAAAAAAATACTTAATTCACTACTTACCTTGTTAAAAGTGGGTCTTACTCCTCCTTTTTCCATTTCTAAAATCTTCCGTACTTACCTGCGCGTCCAAAGCATGAAGTGCACAGCGTGCGCGCAGCCTGTAGCGCGCACGCGATGCAGCGAGGAACCGCCCCCTTTTCAAAAGAGCAATTGCCGGTTTTCAGCGCATGCGCAGGGCATGCAGAAAACCGGCAATTGGAGTGGGAATACGCGAGAGTACGCAGTGCGTACTCTCGCGTCGCGGGATCAATTTCTGGCCCAGTATTTACAGCTCAGAAACAGGCCATTCGGCCCAACTGGTCCATGCCGGTGTTTATGCTCCACACGAGCCTCCTCCCACTCAAATTCATCTCACTCTATCAACATAACCTTCTATTCCTTTCTCCCTCACGTACTTATCTAGCTTTCCCTTAAATCCATTCATGATATTCGCCTCAACTACTCCTTATGGTAGCAAGTTCCGCATTCTAACCACTTTTTGGGTGAAGAAGTTTCTCCTGAATTCCCTATTGGATTTATAAGTAACTTATCTTATATTTATGGCCCCTAGTTTTGATCTCCTCTACAAGTGGAAACATCTTCCCCATGTCTACTCTATCAAAACCCTTTCATAATCTTAAAAACCTCGATTAGGGCACCCCTCAGCCTTCTCTTTTCTAGAAATGCTGAAGGTGCTTTTTTGCTGAAAGATTTGAAACCTTCAACCAAACATGCAATTGACATGGTCACAGGATCCTTGACGTCCTCTGCACACAACCTTCTCAAAGTCAAAGATAGAACTGATGGGAACTGCTTAGCAATCCCGTTACGTTCACTAAACCTAAGTATTGCCAATAACTAGACTATCGCTGTAACAGGGACAATTACAATTATTAAATCAGGAACGCTGTGATATTTAATCTATATTTGTTTCAATGCTGTTTATATAGAAATTTGCACTTGAAATTTACAAGCATTTTCCTTATAGTATGTTGCGTCTCAAGAAGTCTTGATAAGTAAGTTCAAGGAGCACACAGACAGTGAAAGGATACCCAATGTGCAACCCATCCTCTTCACCAGTAAGTGACAATGCATCATGCAGCTAGATGGTGCTATAATGATTTTATGTGTGAAGCCTTTTGCCAAGTTGTCAATGTGCCAAGGCTTTCTGCTGTAAGTTGCAGCTTGAATGTATGCCCTTCTTGAAAGAAAGACTTGCATTTGCATAGCGCCTTTCACGACCTCTGGACGTACCACTTTACAACCAATGAGGTACTTTTTGAAGCGTCATCACTGTTGGAACGTAAGTGAATGTGGCAGCCAATTTGTGCACAGCAAGGTCCCATGGACAAAAATGTGATAATGACCAGTTAACCTGCTTTTTTAGCGATGTTGTTTGCGGGATAAATATTGGCTAGGACACCGGGGAGAACTCCCCTGCTCTTCTTCATGGGATCTTTTACATCCACTGTCTGACAGTCCTCCGTCTGATACCTTAACACAGGTGTTAAGTATTCGTTCACTAATATCTCCAACAGTAATTGCGCTGCACCTTATTAAGGCAAATGGACGACAAACACTGGCTGCAAGTTATCTCCACTCATTAACATGTAAAATGACGTCAAGGCAGAGACTTGAAGGAACTCAAAGCCCTGATCATTTTTAATGTGATGAGTAAACAGAGATCCCAGTGCTTGAGGAGAGACGCACTGAAGGAGATCTTGATGTTGCTCAGCAGGTCTGCTCCATGTGCTATTGCTGCAAATGGATATTTACAAGGCTCCTTGGAGGAGCCCTGTAATTGAGCGTAATCACTTGAAAAGAATTTAAGATCAAGTGGAACTCTATGGATAAGCACGGAAGAGCGATATTAAATGTCTGTAGGGTTAGCTTTGTCTTAAGAGTTTGGCACCAGAAATGGGTCAAAAGATTGTCCATTTCTTCCATAGATCAGGCACAATCTATCATGGACTATACAAAATTAAGTTAATCAGAGCAAAGCTTCTGCAAACATTTCTCCGGCCTTGCTTCCTTATTTACATATCCTAGAGCACTTTCCCCCTTTGGCATGACATTTCCAGCAGCTCAGTGATCTCATCCCTATCCATAACTATTCCTACAACCTTCCAGCCTACTCCCAAACACGTATTCATCCCAGGTGTCAGCTGTGGCTCAGTGGTAGCTGTCTTGCCGCTGTTTCAGCTAGGACGTGGGTTCATAGACCCCCTCCTGAGATTTGAGCACATAGTCTAGGCTGGCACTTTACTTCAGTATTGACGGAGTGCAGAATTGTTGGAGGTGCCGTCTTTCAGATGAGACATTAAACTGAGGCCCTGTCTGCTCTCTCTCTCTCTCGAGTGGAAATAAAATAACCCACAGCACTATCCAAAGAAGAGCGGAGAATTTCTCCCTGGTGTTTTGGCCAATATTTGTCCCTCAACCAACATCACTAAAACAGATGATTGGGATATTTATTTCAATGTTGTTTGTGAGCTCTTTCTGATGCTCGGAAGTTCTTTTTCATGCAGAGTATACCACACATGGAATGGACTTCTAGTTAGAGTCATGCATGTGGAAAGACTGGAATAATTTGAGGAAGCAATTGGATGCTATGGCAGGGGCATTGTAGGGTATATCTGGAAGGAGGCCTTAAGATGACCTTTCTCATAAGCTTTTATCTTGTCATCTTTGTCTCGTGAGTTGACACAGCATTAATGGCTTCATCTGAGAATCTAATCCACAGCTCTGTGTAGGAAAAGATTCTGATTTCAAGCCTTGCTTGATGATGTGTTCTCCAGTTCTGTGCTCACAGTCCAACTAAACAAATTAGTTCATTTACATTGTTTCTTGCTCTCAAATATCTGAAGAGAAATGTTTTGAATTCGAGGCCGTGGAAGTAATTGACGTAATGCTTGTCCAACATTATGCTGGGTCGGTCTCAAGGGGTAGCTTCAGGTCTGCCTCATTAGCCATTCATAAAGAACTGCCAGCTTGGATTGGGCTTGCCTGTGGGAGCTCACTGCCAGCCAAGAGTGGGAAAGAGCTCACAGTTACAGCTCTTAAAGGCTGCGGCTGCTATTGAAAAGGGCTGTTTCGTTTTTTTTTGTTTGGCCGGGCGCACGAGGAGAAATGGCGGAAGGAAAATACAGCTCGCCTCCGTTTTTCCGAAGCTTGTCAACGAAGAGCAGCGAAGGAGAGTTGCTGCCCCCAGTGGCCCAGGCCGCCCTCCTCACAGAAGATGTATTCGGGCGGTGTGGAAGGATACGACCAGCAAAAAGCATATGGGAAGAAAAGTTATTATCGGGACCGGGAAGTCTGCCAAGGAAAAGCCAGCGAGAATTCACTGTATCAACTAGATGGGCAAAGTATGCAGGTCACAAAAAGTTTCCTCTCCGTATGTAGCCTTAGTTAAAGTACTCAGGAAACAGCTATTTCTAAACTTCAAATGCATGGCCACACTGCATCAGGACACACTTTATCATTGCCACTTCAAACTGGAGTTATTGATCATTTGAAAAGTAACCAAGAAAGTAAGCTGGCCACCCAACTACTGTGCATTATTCATTGTCATTTACTTGATTTTAAGCTGGGAAGCAGGTTGGCCACTTGGCTTTCAGTCATCTATGCGATCTTCAATCTTCAACAGTTCAGCACTACCTCTCAGCTTGCAGCACATAGTGACACATAACACGAGGCAGTGGACCAAACTGGAAGAGGTCCTCCTCACTTTAGACCCCCCCCCTCCCCCCTCAGTCAATATGGATAGGCCATGCTGGACATGGTGGGACCTGAGAGTGTGGAGGTGGTGGAGGATTCTGGCGGTCTCGCTGGGCTAGTGCCGTCCTTTCCTTGGTGTTCTTCCTCCGCTCATTCACACGTACCATACCATGACACACTTCGCCTGTGCGAGCTCCGTTTCATGGGAGGCATTTCAGGCCGTCAGTCTAACACGTGTTCCTTTGTTTCTAGCAATGTTCTTGACAAAGATGCCACAGGACCAGTGGCACCCATGAACCCAGCAACTCACAGCAATCAGCATCACTTACTCCGTCCGTAGCAAGTACCAGTGCGGGTACACCCAGCCTGGGGGTGGGGGGCGGGGTAGCAGTTGCGGGGGGGGCGGGTGGCGTGGTGGCTTAAGTCGTCAACTTGAAGTGGGCACAGTGGATGAATCAAAGAGCATGGGTGAGCTGGTGAAGGTAGAAGGAAATTGCTGCCTGGAAGTTTCTGCCACTGTCCATTTATAAACGCGCAACCTCAGTGCATTCGGGTAAGAGTCACACGAACTAACACATGTGCTAAAATGCAATCTATTTTTGAATCAACATATTAAAATGAAGCTCTTGCCTGTTTTTGATCTTGGTTTGATTGTCCACCCCCTTACTCCCACCGAGCCACTCGGCCACTCCAGGGCTATTCCATTCCATTGCCACCAGCGATGATCAGAAAATCTAGTCTTATCTCCAGGCAGAAACAGCTGAGATGCTAATTCGCTGCCGAATTTAAGGAAGATGCCATGTAATCATCGAAGACATGTGTCTTTATAAGGACAATGTACCTCCACATCCCAATCCCTCCCTGCTGCCAAAACCTCCTCCAACTCTACGACCCAGTCAGTGTCCTTCAGTCAGCCAACTCTGACCTCCGATTCATGTCCCTTTCCTCTACTCCACCGTCACTCATAGTGCGTTCAGGCAAGTTGGCCCAGCACTCTGGAACCTAAACTCTTCCACCTAAACCCTTCTCAAAACCGATTTCTTTGACTGTGCTTTTGCTGATCGCTCCCAACTCTTCTACTCAGTATCCACTCCCCCTCCATGCACTACGTTCAGGTGTTGTAAAAATGCAATTTGTTGTTCGTGGAACCGTGCGCAGCGAGACTGAGTGGAGTTGCTGAAAACTAATTGAGGTGCCTTTGTTGTCTACCTGTTCTCCAAATTAAAGTCATCCCCTGGATGTTTTTTGTCTAAATTTATTCTCTGGAGAAATGAGATCAGCCAAAGCTCAAGGGGCTGCAAAATCATCTTCTGGAATCGTACAAATTCTAGTCTTGTCGAGATTAGGGTATTGAACCGTGCTTTGCCTCTAAGCAGTCAAGCGTGAGTTGCGTTGCTTGGGGCTATTTCAGACTCAGCCTTTTCACAGTTGCATCAAGTGACAGCTGGTTTTCGTTCATCCGCCCCCCCCCCCCCGGCCCCCCGGCCCCCGCCGGTAAACAAGGTATTCAGCTGTGACTCAACTGGTGCAAAAATTTGGACTTCTCATTTGTGCATTGTGGAAAACGTGGCCCAGCGTAAGGATAGAATTAGGTATAGCACCTAATTCAGAGGGTCGGGTTTGGCCAAGGGTGCCTGTAGAGGAGGACGCCATCGCTGACGCGTGATCCGAAACGATGATTCAATTCGTCTACGGTGCAACCTGGTGTAAAGGGCGAAAGAGACATCAACAACACAGCGTGAGGTCCAGCCGTGAAAATAGGAGAGTGGTGAGAACGTGGAACTCGCCCCCACAAGGTGTGGTTGAGGCGAGTAGCATAGATGCATTTCAGGGGAAACTAGATAAGTAGGTAAAGGAGAAAGGAATAGAAGCATATGCTGATAGGGTGAGAAGAAGTAGGGTGGGAGGAGGCCCATGTGGAGCATAAACCTGTTGGACCGAATGGCCTGATTCTGCGCTGTAAATACAGTGGGCTGGATTTTGAAGTTGGAGTCGGGTTGGGGGTCGGGAATCACACATTCTGGCTTGTGAACCTGCCTCCATCGAGATGTGGCCAACCCACTGTATTTTCCCTTGATTGACCTTGTTGAGCCCGCCCAGTGGGCTCAGCAGACCAATTAAGGGCCACCCGGCAACAGGTGATGTCACAGACTGACATTTCATCTGTCAAGACCTTTTGACAGATGAAATATCAGTGTTTGACAGCTCTGTGAAGCTGTCAAACACTCACAATATGGTTTCTAACTTCAGTCCTTCCTTTCAGGCTGAGTTAGAAATCATTCCAGCACAGAAAACAGAAGGCTGCTGTTTTTGACAGGTCCACGGCTTTCCTGCTTTCTGTGCCGGTGAGATTTCTAACTCCCGAGAACTGAAGGGCTGACACCTGCAGGAGGAAGTTAAGGTAAGTAAAAAAATTTTCAACACTTAGCACTTACCTTACACACTTACCTCTGCACACATGCACCCATCACTCACCTGCCCACCGGACATATCGACCCCTCCAACCCCTGCAGACCCACGGTCCGCCCCGATAACTTGGAGTGGTTGCCACCTGTCGGGAAGCCCACACTTTTCATTTTAATATAGGGATTATGCAAAACACTGCCTGTTAACTACCTGTTAACAGGCAGTTAATTGTCACTAATCCCTTCCCGCCTCGGGGAGTCGGGTCTCAGACCAGGTCGGGTACCCGCCGCCAGAGAAACTGGCATGGAGGCAGGTTGGAGTCGGGATGGGGTCAGGACCTCCGAATCAGCAACTTTAACCTCCCCCCCGCCTCCAAACCTGACTCCACGGGTCAATGTAAATCCAGCCCTATGTGATTCTCTGCAAGGAAAGTTTAATTTATTTCGGTGCTTTTTATAATGGAGCAATCAACACGTTCCATAAGGTCACACCTGACACTGTCTTGGAATTGGGTTATTCTGCTAATCAGAAATCAAAGCCTAGATTTTCTGATTGGTGTCATTTCAGCTCTGGCATTAACCTATTTGTATACCGGGCGTTCGGCTGTGGAAGTTAGCGCCCTCCGAGTTGAGTCTGTGCGACTCACCGTGCAGCCTGTGACCCGTGCACCCGAATTTCCGCCTGTACCCCATCCTTGCCGAGCTCTGCATCGGGAGTATCAAATTGTGCAATTGTCCCCGTTACGTCGAGGAGAGAACTTGGGGTCGATGTTCACTCCCTTGGCCTGGCGTTAGCGGGGCGGTAATGGCCTCAAGATGGGGTCGGAAACCTTACCGCCCCCGAATCCACTGGCGATGCGGCCGGCTCCATTTTGAAAGGGGCCTACTGCCGGTTGTTCAAACGCCCGCCTGTTTCAGGCGACAGTCCTCTTCTAATACTGAAAGCAGAGCCCCGTGATGTAAGTACCCCGATTGCCAATTTTGGTCGGAGCCTGCGCCGCGCACACTCGGGCCACTTCCACGGGCGATGGAACCGAAGGGGCCCGGCCAAAGATAAGTGACGGATGTTGCTCCTGGGCCCACAGAAACAGCCTGCGCCACTGCCGCCGTGAGTCAGCCCCAACCTCTGCGATCGCGACACCCGCGCCCCCGCCCCCCCGCCTCACACCACCCCTCCGACCCACAACTTTCCTTGCTGGTTGGTGCTCAGGCCCGATCGCGAGGCCTCAATCAGGCGAGCTTTATCGGGGCGCCTCACAGCTCATCTGGCAAATTTAAATGGGGCCGGGGCCTCATAATGGCAGACTGGCCTTTTCACCACTGGAATGGGCTGGGGGCCAAAGGTCAAAATCGACCCCCTTGATTTTTTTGCGTACCTTTCTTTCGATTGAATTTACATAAGCTTAGAAAATTCCGAGAGTGCTGATATTGTGCAAAAGGTTCACGAGCTTATACTAAATTCTCCTCTCTGCCATTTCAACGGAGGCTTTCAAACACTAAGAAATAATCTTATGACACCTCTATTAAAATAATGGAGAGAGGAAGCTCTTGCTAAGTAACCGCACTGACAGTAATTCCCAGGCTATAGTGCTCATCACTTTGGAGTCTGATATTTTCCTATAATTATCAATAACAACAACATTTATATGGCGCCTTTAACATAATAAACCATCCAAAGGCGCTTCACAGGAGCGATTATCAAACAAATTTTGACACCGAGCCACATAAGGAGATATTAGGGCAGATGACCAAAAGCTTTTTTTTTTACTCGTTTATGGGATGTGGGCGTCGCTGGCAATGCCAGCATTTATTGCCCATCCCTAATTGCCCTTGAGAAGGTGGTGGTGAGCCGCCTTCTTGAACGGCTGCAGTCCGTGTGGTGAAGGTGCTCCCACAGTGCTGTTAGGGAGGGAGTTCCAGGATTTTGACCCAGCGACGATGAAGGAGCGGCCGATATATTTCTAAGTGAGGATGGTGTGCGACCTGGAGGGGAACTTGGAGGTGGTGGTGTTCCCATGCACCTGCCGCCCTTGTCCTTCTAAGTGGAGGAGGTCGCGGGTTTGGGAGGTGCTGCCGAAGAAGCCTTGGCGAGTTGCTGCAGTGCATCTTGTAGAAAGAGGTCAAAGAGGTAGGTTTTAAGGAGCGTCTTAAAGGAGGAGAGAGAGGTAGAGAGGTGGAGAGGCTTAGGGAGGGAATTCCAGAGCTCAGGGCCTTGGCCGCTGAAGGCATGGCCACCAATGGTAGAGCGATTGAAATTGGGAATGTTCAAGAGGACAGAGTTGTAGGAGCGCAGGGATCTCGGGGGAGTTGTAGGGCTGGAGGGTCGTTGTTAGAATTATCAATGTTGTACGTCTTTAATAAGTGAGACACCAAAATATTAATTGCCACTAGCACCAAAATATCTGTTGCGCATCTTTGAACGAGATCATACTTGCAGTGTTGTTCAAAATGAATCAAAAGGATGAATTCCCTGTTGCCCTTTTATATTGTTAGTTTGTAAAAACCGATGCATAATCTGTCAGTAAATAAACTTCCCTAATGCATATTACTGCTGAATTTGCTTTGGAAAAGATGCAGGCTGTGCTAGTTGAAATTCCTTTTTTTTCCCCCTTGCACAGGCCTCAGATGTCAGACTCTCTAACAGCCTGGAAGGAAGATAAAGGGAAGTGCGGAAAATAATGACAAGTTTTTATTTCAAAAAAAGAAGGCTGCGGTGAATAATTACAATGCGTGGCTTTTTATTCATGAAGAATCTTGTCAGCTGATGGTTTACCGTGCTCTGTTCGGTTGGCACGAGAAGGAATTATGTATTAGCTATCAAAATGGAATGATTAGAAAAAACTGACACGTGGTTTATTTGTCAGTCTCTGATTTTTGGACGGGCTTTATAAGGGGCAGGTGTCTCTGTATGTTTCCCACATTACAACAGTAACGACACTTCAAAAAGTACTTCATTGGCAGTAAAGCGCTTTGAGACGTCCGGTGGTCGTGAAAGATGATATATAAATGCAAGTCTTTCTTTCTTTCTTTTGAACTCCCATTTTATTTCCCTTTTGCAGAAGTTCGGCAACACCTCGATTTAAAAATTCTCATCCATGTTTGCAAATCCCTCCATGGCCTCGCCCCTCCCTATCTCTGTAACCTCCTCCAGCCCCACAAAGCAGATAGTAGGAATTAATGGGTCTTTTTCCGAGTGGCAGGCAGTGACTAGTGGGGTACCGCGGGGTTCGGTCCTTGGACCCCAGCTATTCACAATATACATTAATGATCTGGATAATGGAACTAAATGTAATATCTCCAAGTTTGCAGATGACACAAAGCTGGGTGGGCGTGTGTGCTCCGAGGAGGATACTGAGAAACTCCAGGATGATTTGGACAGGTTGGTTGAGTGGGCAGAAGCGTGGCAGATGCAATATAATGTGGATAAATGCGAGGTTATCCACTTTGGTGTCAAAAACAGAAAGGCAGACTATTATCTGAATGGCAATAGATTGGGAGAAGGGGAAGTGCAACGAGACCTGGGTGTCCTTGTGCACCAGTCGCTGAAGGTAAGCATGCAGGTGCAGCAGGTGGTGAAGAAGGCAAATGGTATGTTGGCCTTCATAGCGAAAGGGTTTGAGTATAGGAACAGGGATGTCCTGCTGCTGTTGTACAGGGCCTTGGTGAGACCACACCTTGAGTATTGTGTGCAGTTTTGGTCGCCTTACCTGAGGAAGGATGTTCTTGCCATGGAAGGAGTTGAGCGAAGATTCACAAGGCTGATACCTGGGATGGCAGGAATGACATATGAGGAGAGATTGGGTCGATTGGGCTTATACTCGCTGGAGTATAGAAGAATGAGAGGGGATCTCATCGAAACAAATACATTTCTGACAGGTGTGGACAAACTAGATGCAGGAATAATGTTCCCAATGGTCGGAGAGTCCAGAACCAGGGGTCATAATCTAAGGATAAGGGGTAAGCCATTTAGGACAGAAATGAGGAAGAATTTCTTCACCCAGAGAGTGGTGAACCTGTGGAATTCTCTACCACAGAAGGTAGTTGAGGCCAAGTCATTAAATATATTCAAGAATGAGTTAGATATATTTCTTAAAGCTAAAGGTATCAAGAGATATGGGGAGAAGGCAGGTACAGGGTACTGAGTTTGGATGATCAGCCATGATCTCATCGAATGGCGGAGCAGGCTCGAGGGGCCGAATGGCCTACTCCTGTTCCTATCTTCTATGTTTCTATGTTTCTATGTAACCCTCCGAGATCTCTGCACTCCTCCAGTTCTGGCCTCTTGCGCATGCACAAGTTTAATCGCTCCACCATTGGCGGCCGTGCCTTCAGCTATCCAGGCCCTAAGCTCTGGACTTCCTTCCCTAAACCTCTCCGCCTTGGGATGTTGAAGGCGCTATATAACTGCCATTGTTCTTGTTGAGGTCATTTTTCAGCTCCAAAGCTTGATAGTTTGGAACCCAGGCCTCCTTTTGCAGAGAGACCCGAGCTTGTAATGAGCTGCGGTGTATCTCCAACACGATATTGGTTCCTGCTCTGTTTAAGTGTAAGCAATCCTGTTCACTCGTGGTCCCAGTGCCCCAGCAATTTGAACACTTCCCTTCTGCACCATGCCTGTTGGATGACTTCATTGATCTTTTTAAAGTTATGAAAAGGATTTCCAAAATTGATCAGTTAAATTCTTCGTCATGGCGAAGGGTTCAAATGCAAGCTGAAACTGAGAACAGTAAGATATAAAGGGAAGTCAAAGAATAATATGCCTGTGGAATAATTTACTGGGAAAGGCTATTGAACTGAATAGAGTAATTGAGAGAGAGAGAACTCGCATTTATATATCGCCTTTCACAACCGCAAGATGTTCCAAAGCTCTTTACAGCCAATGAAGTACTTAAGGAGTGTAGTCACTGTTGTAATGTAGGAAACGCGGCAGCCAAATTGCGCACAGCAAGCTCCCACAAACAGCAATGTGATAATGACCAGATAATCTGTTTTAAGTGATATTGGCTGAAGGATACATATTGGCCAGGACACTGGGGATAACTCCCCCTGCTCTTTGAATAGTGCCGTGGGATTTTTACATCCACCTGAGAGGCCAGACAAGGCCTCGGTTTAACGCCTTATCCAAAAGACAGCACCTCCGACAGCGCAACACTCTCTCAGAACTGCATTGGAGTCTGAGCTCAAGTCTCTGGAGTGGGACTTGAACCCACAACCTTCTGACTCAGAGGCCACAGCTGATAACTTACCTTATCGATCTACTTGCAGCCCTAGAACAACTGGGACATGCATTTTATAAACATTACATTTATGACGATGAGTCTCCTGTGGGATAAATATTGACCAGAACAGCTGCCCTGTTCTTCTTCGAATAGGGGCGTGGGATCTTCTGACACACACCTGAGAGAGCGCTCGAGGCCTCAGTTTAACGTCTCATCCGAAACGAGTTCAGGAGACAAGCAGATTTGTTCGTGGAGAAGGCTTTCATGAATATAATGGCGTGGGTGGGAGGCAACAGGATCAATCAAAAAAAAAATGTGCATGTTGGGACTGTTTTTGATGTTTTTGTGTTCCAGGCACCAGTAGGTGATGTCACTGACATTAATGAGAGCACCGTGTCAATCTGTATTCAGGAAGTGACTGATGCGCTGCTCCAACACGCTGACACGTTCATCCATTTTTCCCAGGAATTCTCCGAGGCAAATTGCCAAGCAACAGAAGTTTAATCCTATTGGTGGCTTTTCAAGAGCCCTAGGTGGGACAGTCTGTACATTGGTGGAGGTACAATTGCTGTCAGTCAGTCTAAAGATGCACATCAACTGCAAGGGTTTCTATTTGCTCTACATGCTGGCAGTTGCGATGCTTGGAGATCTATTCTCCTGATGAATGGAAATTCCTAAGGGATCAACGCATGACTTATTCTTCCTGAGATGGGTGTGTGTTCCCTGGTTATTCGAAAGTCACAGTTAATGGAATAGGGGGAGAGCATGCTTCACTCTGATGGTCCTCCTGGGCAAATAGCCTACTGACGGATGAAGCCATAACAAGTAAGCATTTTACAAACAATGCAGCATGAAAGTAATAAATTGTTTCGAGGATGTAAAAGATCAGGGGAGAGCCCACAGCAAAGTAACCAATCGAAACCAATCACAAGATGAGAAATAGGTGAAGATGAGGGAGGCTATTCGGCCCATTTTAGCTCCTCCTCAGGGACCTGCTGCCTTCCAACAGCCATGGTAAGTGGCCACAAATGCTCACTCAGTACCGGGACCCACTGACCTCCCAAACACTGATTCTGCCGTTTCTAAAAAGAAGATTAGAAAGTAGCAGGATCTTCATTCTGCAACTCAGCTAATCTGTCCGTCATCATAATATGTGACCCTCCATAAGATCACTTAAAGCTCCTGCTTCCAATTTCCCAAAATTGGCACCACAGACAACATCTCGGGAATCCGCCAGCTCGCTTAAATCTTATATTAAATCAAAAGCAGTGGATAAGTAAGAATAATTTGATGTTTTGAGATAATCATGCTGGAGGGGGCCAAGTCAGTTCTGAATACCAAGGAATAATGCATTTTATGATGCATAACTAGATGATTAAAAAGTCTTGAATTAGTTGTCTCACAGGCAATCTATATCAGTCATGTCAACCTCACACTGCATCTTCAGGCTGTAAAACCGCAAGGCATATTCCTGACCCCTCACCAGAAGGATATCAGAGCTTAAAGGTTAAAATTATGAGGACACAAGGCATAAACTCAGGTTGAATTCCCTTGAGTTTAGATGGTTGAATGGATGATCTAATTGAGGTGTTTAGAATGATAGAAGGATTTGATAGAGTAGATACAGAGAAGCTATTTCCTCTGGCAGGGGTGAATCCAGGACAAGGGGCATAATCTTAAAATGTGTAATGGAAATGTGGAACTCTCTCTCCAAGAGTCTGTGGATGCTGGGGGTCATTGAAGTGTTCAAGACTGAGATCGGCAGATTTTCATTAGGTAAGGGTATCAAGGGGTATGGAACAAAGATGGGTAAATGGCGCTACAGATCAGCCATGATCTGATTGCATGGTGGAATAGGCTTGAGGGGCTGAATGGCCTCCTCCTGTTCTTACTTTTCTCAGCAGCAGCTTTGTTGCTGGATATGTGGTGGGACCAGGCTTTCCGTCTGCCTGAGTGGCCTAATGCCAACACTGGCAACTTTCTCGGCTCAGTGAATTAGCATCTTCAGTTGGGCTCCAGCGGTATTCCTGTGATATCTTGAGACACAGCATATATATACAACAGCACAACATGGCTTCCGGTAAGAACTGTACTGCACATGGCTTTATTATTATATACATCAATAGTCCACCATGTGTCTCTATTACACTTCTCCCTTCTTATTGAAGAAGTTAATCATAGCAAATAATCATTGTACATGACTTGCATGGTATACACAACTCCTGGTATACATTTCTCAAATGGAACCCATTTTATGTTTCCAGATTTTACTATAGAATTCTGTAACACAAACAAAAGATATGAACTTATATTCCATATTTACAGATTAAACTTAACCATTGGTTTTCTGTTTCAAAGAGGATTCCTTCTTTCTTGAACAGAACTTTCAGATCTTGTTGTAGGACTTTGACTCATTCTAGGCTGAGCCTGCAGAGAATTTTTCTCCAAGGGCTGACCTTGATCTACATTTGGATTCTCTACACTTTCAGACTGTTTGTCTGCCTGACTCAGGCTCAGACTTAAATTCTGATTTTGTCTTGGACTTGTTTCTGGTACGTCTGATGTAGGATTTGCTGCTGGTACTCTACTTGTAACAAGACTATCTGACTCATCAGAATAAATGTAATCATCCCAGCTTTCAACTCTTCCACATCTGTAGGTAAGATATGATCAATGTGAACAAACCTAACCTTTCCATGATCAAACATCTTGACCAAATATGTGCGAGGGCCACATATCTTCACTACTCTTCCTGGTAACCACTTTAACCATTTATGGTGATGGTTCTTCACTCTAACCTTCTGGTTCAACTTCACACTTCTCTCTCTAACTCTACCTTTATCATGACTCTCTTTCTGCCTTGATTGTTTCTCTTCTATGGACTGTGCCACGTTTGGATTTAACAACGAGAACCTGGTTCGTGGCTGTCGTTTGAGAACCAACTCTGCTGGTTTTCTACCAGTAGTGGTATGAGGAGTATTTCGATAGGTAATCAGACAATTTGCCAGTTTGTGGTCCAACGACAACTGACGTTTCTTTGGATTTGGATCCAACATTTGCTTGATGAGGGCATGTTTGACAATTTGTACTGTGCGCTCTGCTGCACCATTTGAAGCAGGGTGGTACGGTGGAACCTTGGTACATTTCACACCGTTTCTGCTCATGAGCTGTGTGAACTCTTCTGAACACAATTGCGGCCCATTATCAGACACAATTTCTTCTGGGAGGCCGTATGAAGAAAACAATCTTCGCAAATTGTCTAGTGTTTTGCTTGTTGTTATTATCCACATCGGAAACACCTCTACCCACTTCGAGTGACTATCTATCACTATGAACAATTGCTGTCCTTCTAGCTCAGCAAAATCTACATGTAACCTTTGCCACACTCTGGGAGGCCATTTCCATGGCTGTAATGGTACTGATGGTGCTCACCGATTGACATGTTGTACACTGACTGACTATGCACTCTATCTCTTAATCTAAACCTGACCACCATAAGTAACTGCATGCAAAGCTCTTGGTCAAGCACATTCCCAGGTGCTAGTCATGAAGATCTCCTAATAATTTAGACCTGAATCTATTTGGGATAACCACTCTTGCTCCCCACATGATACAATCTTTATCCACTGACAATTCATTCCTACAAATGAAGTATGGATGGATATCTTCCTCTGATACCTGGTTTGGCCATCCATTTGCTATGTAATCCTACACCTTTGACATAATTGGGTCACGTTTGGTTGCCCTACCAATCTCTTCAACTGTGACTGGCAGCTCATCAATGTATGAGAAATAGAACATTTCTTCCCTATTGGATGTAACTCGTGATGGGGATGGCAACCTGGACATAGCATCAGCATTACCGTGATCAGCTGATCGTCTGTGCTCAATGTCATACATATACGCTGACAAAATCAAAGCCCATCTCTGCATTCGGGCTGCAGCTAAGGTTGGAACTGGGGACTTTGGATGGAGGATTGCTGTCAGGGGCTTATGGTCAGTAACTTTGGTAAACCTACGACCAAACAAGTATTTGTGAAAATTCTTGACCCCAAAATCAATGACAAAGCTTCCCTTTCGATCTGGGCATAATTCCGCTCACTGGCACTGAGAGTGCGTGAAGCAAAAGCAATTGGTCTCTCCTCCCCACTATCCAGTACATGAGAGATCACTGCCCCAACTCCGTACGGAGAGGTATCACACGCTAGCTTGATCTCCTTAGATACATCATAGTGAACTAACATGGTACTCTCTACTAACTGGCTTATACACTCTTTGAATGCTGTGTCACATTCTTTTGACCACTTCCAAGGGACCTGTTTTCTCAACAACTCATTCAGTGGATGTAACAATGTAGCCAAGTTTGGGAGGAACTTTCCGTAATAATTCAAAAGACCCAAAAATGATCAAAGTTCAGAGACATTCTTGGGAGTGGGTGCATTTCTGATTGCATCCAGCTTTCCCTTGGTTGGATGTAAACCATGTTTGTCTACTCTGTGCCCTAAGTATTCCACTGAGTTTTGAAAGAACTCACACTTGTGAGCGGTCACTCGTACTCCGTGCTTCTCTAGCCGTTTGAGCACTTCATTTAACACCTCATCACGGATTTGCCTGTATGATGCTGAAATGAGTATGTCATCCAAATAACACACTACCCCTTCAATCCCTTGCAAAATTTGGTTCATCACCCCCTGGAGTATGTCGGGGGCAGAAGGCACTCCAAATGGTAACCTATTGAACTGATATAGGCCTCGGTGAGTATTTATAGTCAAGCATGACTTGGACTCTTCACCTAACTCAAGTTGTAGGTAGGCGTTTGTTAGATCTAACTTCGAAAAGATCTGGCCACCTGTCAGCGTTGTGAACAAATCTTCCACATTTGGCAACGTATTGGGTAGATTACACTCTAGAACCTGGTTTACGGTTACCTTATAATCACCACACAACCTTACCTTACCATCTGACTTAGGTACAACAACAATGGGTGTAGCCCAATTACTCAGACCGACCTTAGAGATAATGTTCTCAGTTTCTAGTCTTTTGAGTTCTTGCTCAACTTTTTCCTTGAGTGCGTATGGTACGGGACATGGCTTGCAGTAAACTGGTCTTGCGTCCTTCTGCACTCTGACACTCGCCTTGAAGTCTTGGATCGGACTGCCCGTTTCGCTGAACACCTTCGGATACTGCTTGATGACATCATCTTTTGATGCAAATTTCGCTTCACACGAAAAATCTCATTGCAATCCAGCTTCAGAAATTCCAACCAATTTCTACCTATCAAGGCAGGCTTGTCTCCTGCCATTACTATGAGAGGCAAGCTCTGACACTGGTCCTTGTATTTCACTGATATGGTGACACTTCCTACTACAGGGATTTGCTCTCCTGAGTAGCCTCGCAGCTCTACCTTCAATTTCTCTAGTCAATAATCACGATATAGTGATTCCGGTACTATGCTCACGGATGCACCAGTGTCGATTTCCATGGGTATCCTGGTTCCTGCGACATCTACTTGGATGACTATACCTCGTGAATCGCTGTTAGATACCTTCGTGCTTCTGATGACGTGAATCTCCAGAAACTCCTCGTCCTGCTGCTTCTCTTCAACGGTATGTAGTGTCCGGTGATTTCTACTTCTAGCATTGCCAGTCGGTTTACTCTTCCGTCGGCACGCCTTCGCAAGATGTCCAGTTTTCTTGCAGTTGAAACACTCTGCCTTCACATATGGACAGCTGGTAGCGGTGTGTTGTCCCAGCCTCCGATAGCACGACTTCAATACACTGTTACATTGGCCAGTTGCTGAGGTCTTGGGGCTCAACTGCCTTTTACTTTTAGCCTGCAGCCGATTCACCTCGGTTGTCTGACGACTGGAAATGGCGCGGAACTCTCGGGAGTATCGGTCGGCCACATCCATCGACATAGCTGTCTGACAAGCTAAGTCAAAAGTCAAGTTAGGGGGTGTCAACAATTTACTTCTGATACGTTCATTTTTCAACCCACAAACAAAGCGGTCACATAAAGCTCGGTCCTGAAAGTTTCCGAAATGACAGTGAATGGATAGCTTTTTTAAAGCTACAATGTACTCACTGACACCCTCGTCATTTAATTGATCATGTGTTCCAAAACGATAACTTTCAGCAATTTCCAGGGGCTCAGGACTGTAGTGCTGTTCTAACTTGGTTAGGATCTCCTTCAGTGGCGTGTCCTTCAGCTTGGCAGGAACAAGCACATTTTTCAGGGTTTCATACACCTCGGGGCCTGCTTCAGTCAAAATAAAAGCCCGTTTCATTTCTAAAACCGCCCGGTTACGGTTTACATCATCGGGGACTTCGACGATACTATTCACGGTGAAAAACATTTCTAGCCATGCCACATACGCTCCGAAAGTCTCTCGGTCGTGATGGAACTCACCCAAGCGCCCTATTATTCCCATAGGCGCGGCCATCTGGACTCTGGCAACGTTGACAGTTCAGCCACGTGTGCTCGAAATTTACCTCGGATTTTTAAGTTTTTCTGCAAAACGAAGAACCTCTAACTATCCCTTGGTCGATTGGCAGGATTATCCTCCAACAAAAGTTTCAGCTCGGGAATCCGCAATCGCATCCTCATCGCCAATTCTGTGATATCTTGAGACACAGCATATATATACAACCGCACAACATGGCTGTACTGCAACTGTACTGTACTGTAAGAACTGTACTGCACATGGCTTTATTATTATGTACATCAGTAGTCCCCCGGGTGGCTCTATTACAGTGCCCCGAGCCTGTTTTTGGAGGTGGTGGAGAATGGCCTTGGGCACCAGTGGCATCGGAGCGGAACTGGCTGCTTATAGGGTATTACAGGAAGAGGAGCTCGTTGAAGCTAAAATGTAAATTTGGCGAGCAGAAGATGATTGTTCAGTGATTAATTTCATTTGGGGAGTGGGGCGGGGGAGGGTGGGGGTGGGGAATGTGTTTTCTATTTTAAAATCCCCATCTGTTGCCTTAACAACCTGTTGGCATTATCAGCTTTCCAGTGCTGCGATGGCTGTAATGATGGGCAATGTGACGTAGGATGTAAAATTGGTGTTCCCATATTTGGGTGGGTGTATTCGACATCTGCCATCACTCAGGAAAATCTCAGGAATTGATGGGAAATCGGTGGCACTACATTCCTGGCCAAAGCCCTGGGTGGCAAGAATGAGGTAAATCTAGACCATTGAGATTAATCCCCTTGTTGGTATATTTAGAGATTCTCACATTGAGTTAAAAGGGAAGCCCTCATTGAGTTTCAATCCCTGATTGTTATATTAAGAGAACACTTCTAACAATCTTTCAAATAATTGAGCAAGGACTCTGGATACCTTGAACTGCCACTTTCCATGGTAAAGTATCCAATTAGAGACATACTTGTTAGTAGTCAGTCAGCTTTCTGCTGAATTTGGGTAGTAGCCTATAATCACGGTTTCCAATTTCTCTCTAATCCTAAAGATAAAGCTCTTCAGCATAAATCAAGTGCAAAGGTACGGCACTCTCAGATATATAAGATATGATTAATAGCTTTTCTCATAACCGTAGGCCAGACCAATGTCCTACGATTGATTCCTGGGATGAGAGGGCTGTCCGGTTAGGAGAGATCGAGTAGAATGAGCCTATATTCTCTGGAGTTTAGAAGAATGAGGGGTGATCTCATTGAAACGTATAAGATTCTGAGAAGGATTGACAGGGTAGATGCAGAGCGGCTGCTTCCCCTGGCTGGAGAGTCTAGAACTAGGGGTGAAAGTCTCAAGCTCAGGGGTCGGCCATTTAGGACTGAGATGAGGAGAAATTTCTTCACTCAAAGGGTGGTGAATCTTTGGCATTCTCTTCCCCAGAGGGCTGTGGATGCTCAGTCGATGAGTATATTCAAGACTGAGATCGATAGATTTTTGGACTCTAGGGGAATCAAGGGGTAGGGCAGGAAAGTGGCGTTGAGGTAGAAGATCAGCCATGATCTTATTGAATGGCGGAGCAGGCTCGAGGGGCCGTATGGCCTATCCCTGCTCCCATTTCTTATGTCCTTAAGACCTAGTTGATTGGGTTTAGTTGGCATGATGTGGAGATGCCGGTGTTGGACTGGGGTGGACAAAAGTGAGAAGTCGCACAACACCAGGTTATAGTCCAACAGCTTTATTTGAAATCACAAGCTTTCGGAGCGGCTGCTCCTTCGTCAGGTGAACGAAGGAGCAGCGCTCCGAAAGCTTGTGATTTCAAATAAAGCTGTTGGTTTAGTTGGGTTATGGGAGAGAGTAGAGAGGTGTGTACGGTAATGTTAGTCTTGGTTTAGGCTGCAAATCGATGGTACATTGTTGCAGGATGATTCATCCATAGACTCACATGCTTTACTTTTCACAAAGTTGCACTTCCATCACCTGATGAGTAAGCTTATTTTTCCGCTCCTCTCTCAAAACAATCTAAGATCTTGTTTAGCCTTGTAAAGAAGTATTTGAAAGCCTGAGAAAGTCATTGAAAATGTGTAATTTAACTAGAGGTTGACATTGATTTTGATTATGTCAGCCTTCTCCATAGGGACAGGTGAAGGTAATGCCACCTCACAAAATTGGTTTCAAGATTTTCTAGCAGAGTCATGTCATTAAGATTGATTGCGTCCACTAGGGCTGCCGATATAGTGATTTACAGGCACATCATTCCTTTTTTTTGTGGGACGCTGATAAGGAAGGCACTGTATAACTAGATACATCTCATCGTATAACTAGAAAACAATTACAAGAGATGAGTAGATCTTTTGACTTACCTCACTTCATTTTGTCCTCAACAGTTTATCAAATCCACCTGCCAATCTCAGGAGCATGTAAGTAATGCTGGATGGAATATCTCTGAGAAACACAAGTTAGAGGGACAAAAAGAAAATACTGCAGATGCTGGAAATCTGAAATAAAAACAGAAAATGCTGGAGATACTCAGCAGGTCAGGCAGCGTCTGTGAAGAGAGAGAAACAGAGTTAACGTTTCAGGTCGATGACCGAGAACTCCAGTTCTGACGAAAGGTCATCGACCTGAAACGTTAACTCTGTTTCTCTCTTCACAGATGCTGCCTGACCTGCTGAGTATCTCCAGCATTTTTCTGTTTTTATTACAAGTTAGAGGGAAATAGTTTGAACCTCTGCCATCACCAGTCCCACCGAACTGGAACGCTCTATCACTGCTAGTAACTTAAGAAAGGTCAACCATGCCTAGTTCTCTCTGAAAAGACTGAGGAAATTATTTTACGGAGGCTAGTCGATTATGATGAGCTGCATCTTCTCTCAGTTCCAATATTATTGAAATTGACCTTCCCAAACAATTTTCCTCGTGGAGAAACATTGTCGTCATAGCACTGACTTATCTCCCTGCATGCTGAACTGGAATTGTGATCAAGGTATTCTACATATTTCCTCTTTATAAACTCCACTTCATCTGAGCCTTTAATTCTCAGAAGACCATCTTGCACTTGAATGGCTGATGTTGTTGCACAAACGTGATGGTGAGGTTGACGAACAGCTAATTAAGGGCTCTAAAGGTGGGCTGAAATCACAGCCAATTTGAAAGAAAATGGACATTCTAAGGATAAGGGGTAAGCCATTTAGGACAGAAATGAGGAAGAATTTCTTCACCCAGAGAGTGGTGAACCTGTGGAATTCTCCACCACAGAAGGTAGTTGAGGCCAAGTCATTAAATATATTCAAGAATGAGTTAGATATATTTCTTAAAGCTAAAGGTATCAAGGGATATGGGCAGAAGGCAGGGACAGGGTACTGAGTTTGGATGATCAGCCATGATCTCATCGAATGGCGGAGCAGGCTCGAGGGGCCGAATGGCCTACTCCTGCTCCTATCTTCTATGTTTCTATGTTTCTATGTTTTCTTTGTGTTTTTAAACATACAATTGGGCCGATGGTCTTGGTAGGACTATCAATTCTTATTATTACACACATTTGAAAAGCAGACTGCCCCTCCGACGACTTTTTACTGCAGTGAAGAGATAACCTACTCTACCCTCCTCCATGTGAGTTACGGGGCAGTAAAAATGCCCCTGAATATTTTCAGTGATACTGAATGGTACAGCTCAACTGACTCCTTTATGGTAAACCGGCCAAGATAAACCTATCTCCATTTGAAATGTCGATCTTCATGAATACCCTCTTGCTAAGTATTGCATCGAGGGGCCTAAATATTAACTTGTGCTGCAATTATTAAACTGTACAGTGTACCAAGAGCAGATAACATAACATGTCTAACCAATGAACAAGGATGAATCTTGTTTTTTTTAATTCATTTTTATGGGATGTGGGTGTCGCTGGCAAGGCCAGCATTTATTACCCATCCCTAATTGCCCTTGAGAAGGTGGTGGTGAGCTGCCTTCTTGAACAGCTGCAGTCCGTGTGGTGAAGGTGCTCCCACAGTGCTGTTAGGGAGGGAGTTCCAGGATTTTGACCCAGCGACGATGAAGGAACAGCGATATATTTCCAAATCAGCATGGTGTATAACTTGGAGGGGAACTTGGAGGTGGTGGTGTTCCCATGCGCCTGCTGTCCTTCTAGGTGGAAGAGGTCATGAGTTTGGGAGCTGCTGCCGAAGAAGCCTTGGCAAGTTGCTGCAGCGCATCTTGTAGATGGTACACACTGCAGCCACGGTATGCGGGTGGTGGAGGGAGTGAATGTTTGAGGTGGTGGATGGGGTGCCAATCAAACGCGCTGCTTTGTCCTGGATGGTGTCGAGCTTCTTGAGTGTTGTTGGAGCTGCACTCATCCAGGCAAGTGGAAAGTATTCCATCAGACTCCGGACCTGTACCTTGTAGATGGTGGAAAGGCTTTGGGGAGTCAAGAGGTGAGACACTCACCACAGAATACCCAGCCTCTGACCCGCTGTTGTCGCCATAGTATTTATGTGGCTGGTCCAGTTAAGTTTCTGGTCAATGGTGACCCCCAGGATGTTGATGGTGTGGGATTCAGCGATGGTAATGCCGTTGAATGTCAAGGGGAGGTAGTTAAACTCTCGCTTGTTGGAGATAGTTATTGCCTGGCACTTGTGTGGCGCAAATGTTACCTGCCACTTATCATACGTGTAAAGTCATACGTGTATCTACAGCTGCCAATAAACAGTGAAATAAAATTATTATGTATTTCATGTATCTCCTTTTTATACTGATGTAGAGGGAGGTGTCAGTGTTGGGAAATAATTTCCTTCCTTTTGTATCTTGTCTGGTTAGGATCAAGATCTCCGAAGCAAGCTATAGCGTGCCTCACTATTTTTGGATTGCAGTAATCTGAATATGACTTGCATGTATTCCATACTATATCATTCATCATTGTGTTATCTCTTTTACTTAATGTAGGACACTCAGGACTTGTAAGCATTTCGAGATAGCTTATAGGAAAGGAGCCAATCAATTAATCTTACTTATAAATGATCTAATATTTGGTAAAGATTTGCAAAAGTTTTAATATTGCTTTGCTAAGCATTAAGTAATCCTTTTTAGTACATTGTGATTCCTGAGTCCCTGTTGCTGTTTGATCCTGGTCATTTAAAACAATATTTGCAATGATAGATTTACTGCCCATGCCATTGCTAACAGAGCCAAAATACACAGCAATCATTACCTGATTGATTTCGAATTAAGGAAGTTGATAGATAGCTCGGAAAGGAAGGATGGCGAGCTGTGTGTTTTGCATAAAGATTATCCTTTCACAGCTGGGATTCGGATTAGAATCCAGTTCATGATGATGCAATTGCATGCCAAGGCCCTAAGTACAATAAACTAGAGGGCTTTCAAAAAAGAAAGACTTGCATTTCTATAGCACTTTTCATGACCACCAGACGTCCCACAGCGCATTACAGCCAATGAAGTTCTTTATGAAGTATAGTCACTGTTGTAATGTCGGAAACGCAGCAGCCAATTTGCGCTCAGCAAGCTCCCACAAACAGCAATGTGATCATGACCAAATAATTTGTTTTTGTGGTGTTGGTTGAGGGATAAATATTGGTCTAGGATACTGGGGATAACTCCCCTGCTGTTCTTCAAGATAGGACCATGGGATTGTTTACATCCACCTGAGAGAGCAGACGGAGCCTCGGTTTAACGTCTCATCCGAAAGACGGCACCTCTTACAGTGCAGCACTCCCTCAGCACTGCACTGGGAGTGTCAGCCTAGCTTTTTATGCTCAAGTCTCTGGAGTGGGACTTGAACCCACAACCTTCTGACTCAGAGGCGAGTGTGCTACCCACTGAGCCACACATAAAATCAATCAGCATTGAGTCCACAACACAAAACTATTCACGGGGGCTGAACTTGGTCTGGAGTCGGTAACGCAAAACTGGCACTAGTGAATCGGGAGCCCGTTTTACACCCTGCCTGATTTATTTTGCCATTGAAGTCAATGGAAAAGAAAATCTCAGTGGAGAGGGTCAGCCTGAGCCAACCATTTAAACAGTGAAGGGAGTCAGCCCGAAACCCCATTGACTCTACACTCTAAAGGCCACAGTGGACCAAGTATGGGACCTGGCGCTTCGGTAGTGATCTAGTAGAGGCTGTTCCTCTGAAGCTTCAATGGGAAGAGAGTCTCAGTTTGATATCTAACCTACTTCATACCCAACAATACTCGATGGTGTTCCAGAAGCAAAAAGCCAGTGTTGTTCCATTCTCTAAGCATCCTTCACTCTGATTAGAAAATGCGCATGAAAGATCACAGGACTTGATTTCAAAAATGTGATAGATTGGCCATTGAACCTGGCCCGAATCCAGAGCATGGGTGCCATTGAAATATTGGGGACGGCCACCCGTGCCTATAGCATCCCTATAGCTGTGCCCACTCAGTGTAGCCCAGCGCATCCCGCTGCCCTGAGAGGGGGAGCCACAGGTTTGCTCGAGCCATTACGAGAGGTTCATTCCTTTCCTCCTCTTCTCTTCCCGTCCCACGTTGGCAGGCTCAGAACTGAAGGGAAATTGATCCGTTTTTCGAATTCCTGCTCGGTGTAGCCCTCATGCAGCCCGAGTCGATACCCATGCCTGCTCTCTGCGGACATGGGCATGAGCCGATGGGCAGCTTCTCTGGCGAGCTTCCCGGGGTAGTCCACCAGCACAGAAACAGGCCGTTCCGCCCAACCGGTCCATGCCGGTGTTTATGCTCCACATGAGCCTGCTCCCACCCCTCTTCATCTATCCCTATCAGCATGTTCTATTCCTTTTTTCCTCATGTGTTTATCTAGCTTACCCTTAAATGCATCTCTGCTATTCGCCTCAACCACTCCCTGTGTTAGCGAGTTCCACATTCTCACCACTCTCTGGGTAAAGAAGTTTCTCCTGAAATCCTGATTGGATTTCTTGGTGACTATCTTATATTTATGGCCCCCAGTTTTAATTTTAAAAATAGCACTGTCACAACGGGAGGTACCATCTTTAGAGGACGGGGCTTCTAACAACATGGCAGTAATTGCACTTCACCCAAAACTATTAAAACTCAAAGCAGATTTGTAATTGTAAATAAAAGAAAGAAAGACTTGCATTTATATAGCGCCTTTCACGACCACCGGATGTCTCAAAGCGCTTTATAGTCAATGAAGTACTTTTGAAGTGTAGTCACTGCTGTAATGTAGGAAATGCGGCAGCCAATTTGCACACAGCAAGCTCCCACAAACAGCAATGTGATAATGACCAGACAATCTGTTTTTTGGTTAAGGGATAAGTATTGGCCAGGACACCAGGGAGAACTCCCCTACTCTTCTTCGAAATAGTGCCATGGGACTTTTTACGTCCACCTGAGAGAGCAGACGGGGCCTCGGTTTAACGTCTCATCCGAAAGATGGCACCTCCAACAGTGCAGCACTCCCTCAGCACTGCACTGGAGTGTCAGCCTAGCTTTATGTGCTCAAGTCCCTGAAGTGGGACTTGAACCACACAACCTTCTGACTCAGAGGTGAGTGTGCTACCAACTGAGCCACGGCTGACACTGAATATTCTGAAAAAAGGCGAAATATTCTTGTCAAATATTGATGGAAAATTTGTGGAAATCTGTGCTACCACTTCAGGGTCTGGCTGTTTTAGATGATCTGATTTCACAGTTGTTCTATGTCTTTCATTAATAAATAGTATATTAATAATAATGCAATGCTAATTGAAATGTATCTATGTTAATATGATTACTTTAAAATGAGGTAGTTTATAGTATGCATGGATCGATAGAACCAAGTGTCGATTATTTTGATTTTATCCTTGGTGCTAATCTTTGAGTTGATGTTGGTGGTGGGGGGAGATGATCGTGAAAATGAACACAAATTTTAAATAATTAAAATATAGCACAAGGGTCAAAGGCTTTTTGCACAGGAAAACTGTAAAAAAAAAGATAGTTGGAAATATTACTCCACTTACTATGTGCAGCAACATCACAAATATGTTCCTGGATATTTCCTCCAGTCGGTATTTCTAATAAAATCATAAATGCGTTCAAAGAGAAATCCAGACCATGGCAATCTCACGAATGCCTTAATGAGGCCACTACATTTATGGAGCAATTTCTTCTCTTCCTATTGATGCCCTACAGTACTTTGCTGAAGATAAACCCTTGTTATTGATGACGGCAGCCGTCTGCCAGGGAAGAACAGAGATGGCCTCTGCTCAGTATTCTTGTTACATTTTGCAATAGTTTTCTCAGCGAGGTAACATGGAAAGTATGACTAAATGACTGACCTACAATTTTGAGTAAACTTGTTCCTGCATGGTCTTCCACTTAACGTGCGATCAGTGCAGATAAGATGCTGAGTGATTGATTGGGCTTACAACTAATTTGGGCAGAGCTCATTTTAACATGCTTTGGTTAGAAAGAGTCACAATGTACAAGGCAGTTGTAGAGTGAAGTAAAGGGACACTTTAACCCAAAGAGAGAGTGATGCTTGTGGAATAGTACACACACACACACATGCATTCCCTCGCACACTTACTGACTAAGATTGGAGGTAGTGGCAACATTTTTTCTATGATGTATTGACTCCTTTCCGACACGGGATTTAAAACTAGGTTCTCTCAGAGAAAATGGCCCAGCGTGTTTTGATAGGCAAAGCCTAGGAAGAAAGACGTTGGTCTATATTTTCCCTGACACTGTCTTCCTGCTGGAAGTGCATCAGGATGGGATGTCTGGACTTAACATCGAGTTCAACAATTTCAGACTATAAATTGGCCCCTGTATTTCTTTCTTTATTTTTTCTCTTGTTTCCTCACATGGTAACTGTTAATGTTGCTGCCATCATCATCATTTACACCTCATCTAGAGCCATCTTTTGTTTCTTAACTTGTCCCATTACCTCCTTTTGTCTCGCACCATCATCCCTTTTGTCAGTCAATCTCTCCTGCCTTCCCTTTGTTCTTTCCTCCCCTCCTCCCTGTCCCTGCTTAAAAATCTCTCCTCCTAACCTTTTCCAGTTCTGACGAAGGGTCCGTCTCGAAACGTTGACTCTGTTTCTCTCCCCCCTCGATGCTGCCTGACCTGCTGAGTGTTTCCAACACTTCCTGTTGTTATTTTAGGACAGGATGTCTGCCCGCTGATATTTCAGTAATCAGTGTCGAAGTCTGCTCCCGCACAAGAGGGGAGTTTGTGCATAACATTACATACTACTAATATTTATTGTATAATCACACAATACTGTAAAATAAACCTTATTTTTGTAGCTATATCCCTCATGGAAGATGACCTTGAAGAAACCCTCTCAACTTACTTCACATGAGGGTTTGAAAGAATCTCAGTGATCCTTTGTAGAAAATAAATTGCATCGAACCCGGGTTCAGATCTGGCTCAGACAGAAAGAACTGACTACTCTCCGTGGTGGCTGTTAATTGAGTTTTGCAAAGTGTCTTTCTAACCGCTAGAGAACATGAGTTCACAGCACCTAACTTATCTACACCTGCCATTCACTCACACTGATTTTGACCTTGCAAAAAATAGATAGTGCTTTAAACATCTTAATGCAGCTTCTAAGCTGCACCTTAAACAGGATTCAGATCAGGGTTCTGATCAGGATTCATTTCAAGGTTAGGGTCGGAGTTTGCGTCAACGTTCAAATCAGGGTTAAGATCAAGGTTAGAGTTAGGCTTCGGGTCAGGGTTCGGGTCAGGGTTCATCTCAAGGTTAGGGTCAGGGTTTGGGTCAGGGTTAAGATCAGGGTTAGGGTTAGGCTTCGGGTCAGGGTTCAGCTCAGGGATCGGGTCAGGGTTCATCTCAAGGTTTGGGTCAAGGTTCAGATCTGAGGGAAGTCTCACTGCTGTGGCAAACGGGACTAGAGGGATTCAAACAGGAAGTTTCAAGAGAAAGGGACATGGCGCTGGGAGGTGGTGACATGCTGGAGCCCTTAGGGTGGAAAGGGAGGTTAGAGATACACAGAAATACATAGGCGTTCAGAGACGGAAACAGGCCATTCGATCCAAACCAGTCCATTGGCATTTACCCTCCATTCGAGCAACTAGTCCTAATCACGTTTACCGCCCTGCTGCCATAATCCTTCAACCCCGTTGTTCTTTATTCACCTGTCCATTCTCTCGACACAGGGGTGTCCTTTTAGCCTAATCTGCCCGTTGGGATGCCGAGGGGATCGAATCGACCGCCCGCGTTACATCTCGCCAGGTTTTGCTTTCCATTAACTTCGATGTAAAAATTTGGAATGAGAGGCAGGAGGGATAGAGCAGGATGAGATGCCCAAAAGGAGGAGAAGGTGCCAGAGGAATAGCCTGAGGCAAGGTGCGATTTGGTGATTTGGGCTAAACCACACTATGTGGCAATTTGGTGTAAGTCCCAGGCGCTGTATGACTTTTATTTGCCCCGCCCCTCTATTAGTCCTATTCTAAGACCCATTTTTATGGTTTCTTTATGTTGCCTGTGATATTCCGAATTGCAAAGTAAATTCCCATACAGGAAAATGTTGGTGGTAGCTTGCTGATTATCTGACTGAAATAACTTGGCTGCATTTCTCATTGATGCTGCAGATGCTGTGTTTCCTACATTATAGCAGCGATGACACTTCAGGAAGTACTTCATTGGCTGTAAAGCGCTTTGAACATAAGAACATAAGGTAAGAAATAGAGCAGGAGCAGGCCATGTGGCCCCTTCGAGCCTGCTCTGCCATTCAATAAGATCATGGCTGATCTTCTACCTCATCTCCACTTTCCTGCACTATCCCCATATCCCTTGATTCCCTTAATATTCAAAAATCTATCGATCTCTGTTTTGAATATACTCAACGACTGAGCCTCCACAGCCCTCTGGGGTAGAGAATTCCAAAGATTCACCACCCTCTGAGTGAAGAAATTTCTCCTCATCGCAGTCCTAAATGGCCGTCCTGAGGATGTGGAAGGCGCTGTATAAATGCAAGTCTTTATGTGTTTAAATCCACCTTTTCTGTCCTTGTCACCCTGAATGAGGTGTCTACAATCTCAGTGGGATAATCGCTACGATTTAGTCACTCGATGACACAATCGATTCTTCCACAGTCTTTTAGACAGTATTTGTGCAATGCAATATTTCAGCTGCCTTGGCCCTAGGCTCTGGAATTCCCTGCCTAAACCTCTCTGCCTCTCTGCCCCTCTCTCTCCTCCATTAAGCCGCTCCTTAAAACCTACCTCTTTGACCAAGCTTTTGGTCACCTGTCCTAATATCTCCATCTGTGGCTCGGTGTCAAAAATGTTTGTATTGATAGCGCACTTGTTAAGCGCCTCGGGACGTTTTGCTACATTAAATGCGCTATATTTAAATGTGCGGTCGTTGTATTGCTGCACATAAACCATTCCTAGTGTCTCCTCAGGCTCGGAGACAAAAGAGCGAGAAGAAAGATGGGAACGCAGTGTTACCAGTTACCTGAAATTCAAGCTCTTCCACACAATTGAATCTTTTCCATTAGTGAGGCAGCCAGCACTGTTAAGATGATGCCTGTGGGATAAATTGCAGTATTAAGGTGTCATAAACATATTATTACCATTAGGATCAGTAAATGCTCCAAGGGCATAAATGGGCCCCTGTCTGCATAAATTCTAATTTACTCTGGCATGCATGCTGAGCACACAACAGGTCGCAAGCACAGAGCCATCTCACTGCGTATTAGCAGTCGCGAGCGATTTCAGGCTACTCAGATGGTTATATATAAGTTTTAATAATTATTATAGAAATCAATAACGTAACGCTGCTGTACTGAATATCAAACATCAGTGAATTAAAGAGCGACAGGAACCTGCTGCTGGTAATGGTGACTGTGTAGATCGGTGCAATTGCAGTCAATTGCTGGTTCAGAGACCGTTCCTAACTTGCTCTCGCCATGGTCTGACTGAATGCAGCAGCAGGCTCGAGGGGGCTGAATGGCCTCCTCCTGCTCCCCACGCTGGCCCCTCGCACAGCCCATGGGGTGGAACTGAGCCAGACAGGCCAGGCAGATCCCGAGTTCGTTCCTGGTCATGTGTCGGGCTATCTGATTTCGGCCGGGACAGCTGCAACCGGTTCCTGCTGACCTCGGGCTTCGATCGTCAGCATTCCCGTCTCCTGAAAGCTGTGACCGCTACTGAAAAGTGCACAAATTTTCACAAACGAGGGTTATATTCCCTAGAATTTAGAAGGTCAAGGGGTGATTTGATGGAAGTTTTCAAGATATTAAGGGGAACTGATAGGGTAGAGAGAGAGAAACTATTTCCGCTGGTTGGAGATTCTAGGACTAGGGGGCATAGTCTAAATATTAGAGCCAGACCTTTCAGGAGTGAAATTAGGAAACACTTCTACACACAAAGGGTGGTAGAAATTTGGAACTCTCTTCCACAAATAGCAGTTGATGCTAGATCAATTGTTAATTTTAAATCTGAGATCGATAGATTTTTGTTAACCAAAGGTATTAAGGGATATGCACCAAAGGCAGGTATATGGAGTTAGGTCGCAGATCAGCCATGATCTCATTGAATGGCGGAACAGGTTCGAGGGGCTAAATGGCCTCCTCTGTTCCTATGTTCCTATGCATGTGTGGATATCAGTGGGGGAATGGTATGGGCCTTGACGTAAGAAAACTACGAGGCACTTGGTCTAAGCGTTAAACAAAGCTTTAATCAACTGTTTTTCAACATGGAGGTCTAGTTGTGTCCTTCACTAGTTCCTGTTGAAGAATGTCCTGTGCAAGCTGGGCCCATGCCCGAGTATTTATACTCTCCCTGGACAGCGCCACCAGCAGGCCACCCAGTATTACTTCATACATGAATGACAAGATTCATGTCAGGCCTCCCATGGATAAATAGCCCGTCAGTGCTCACACGTAAATGATGCTCACTTGGATAACTATAAAGCTGTCTCCAGCAGGAGTAAGTGGGGTCGAAATTCAGCTTGGGTGACAGTGTAAAACTGCCGGTATCGCACAGTCCGCCTGATATTTATAGTTCGGTTGTTGAGAGTGGAATGAATATCGGGTGGGGCATATAACGGGCGGCAGATGCGATCCCGCATGTTCTGCACGAATGCCCAATTTTTACCCTTCAAACGAGGGGAAGATAAAAAATGTGGGGAACATCGATTTTGCTGGAAGTTGCGAACTCGCATTTTGATAAATGGAACTCCTGCTTGTCTGCCCCTTTTCAGCCCCCAGCTTTCTTCTGCTCTGTTTGCTCTTCTTACGCAAATCTGTATCTTTTGTACATGAGGGAAACACTGGCTAAAATGTCATGGTTTTGGCGATTGAAAGCCACGATACCTGCGTGGTTGGGGGGTGGGGGGGTGGTGGGGGTAAGAATTTGGGGCGGGGTCAGCAGACACTAGGGCTGGATTTTGCCAATGGGGGCGCGTTGGGGGCGGGTCTGCTGGTTTTTGGGTTTTAATCCTGCCCCCAACGACGTCCGGCCAACCCACGCTCTTTTCCCTTGATTGACCTGTGGGCTTAGCCGGCCAATTAAGGGAAAGCCGGAGACAGAGGACGTCAGCGTATGACGTTTCATCTGTCAAAAATTTTTGACAGGTGAATTGTCAGCATTTGACAGCTTTGAGAAGCTGTCAAACACTGACAATCTCTGTTCTAAGGTGAGCCCTTGCACAAAGACGCACAAACCTCTTTCCTCAGCAGAAATCAGATGGCTGCTGCATCTGAGAATGCAGCAACGATTCTGTCATCTCTGCCGTTGAGATGAGGCACCTCCGAATCCCCAAGGGTTGAAGCCTGCAGGAAGAAGCAAAGGTAAGTAAACTTTTTCTAACACTTTTCACTCACCTCTCATACTCACCTCTCCACACTTGCACCCATCACTCACCTCCACAGCGGACTTTTCGACCCCTCTCACCCCCGCAGACCCACTGCTCGCCTTGCTGACCCTGGCGAGGTGCGCAGCTGTCGGGAAGCCTGCACTTGCAGGGGCAAAATGGGGATAAGCCTCAAAACTGCCTGTTAACTACTTGTTAACAGGCAGTTAAGTGGCTGTAATCCCCTTCCCGCCTCGAGGAGACGGGTCACTGCGTGAGTCGGGGACCCGCCTCCCGGGAAAATGACACGGAGGCGGGTTGGGAGCGGGTTCGGTACCCGCTCCCAGTTTCTGCCATTTTCCCGGCAGTTCCGCCTCCATACCCACCTCCCCAGGGCTGGGAAAATTCCCCCCAACGGCTCCGCTCCTTTTTGCCCCCATCACACATTCCTGCGGATTTGGCGGGTGCAAGGGCATTGTGCACCTGCACACCAATGGGATGGTGCGCTAAGATACCGCACAAGTGCAAGAGATACATCTTAGTTACAACCTATCTTCTATGCTTCTATATTTCTTAAGCCTAAAGGGATCAAGGGATATGGGGAGAAAGCAGGGACAGGGTACTGAATTTGGATGATCAGCCATGATCTCATTAAATGGCAGAGCAGGCTCGAGGGGCCGAATGGCCTACTCCTGCTCCTATCTTCTATGTATTTCCTTCCATTTGTGGCCAGGCAATGCTGGGATAGTGTTGCCAACTCTGGTGGGACGTATACCTGGAGGTTTCATGACATGACCTCCGGCCTCCAACCGCCTCGCCCGGTCAAACAACCTTTAATCCCAACTCCAACATTTTTATAACTAAGGAACAAAAGTGCTCAAAGAAAATGAACGAAACACACAATTCTTTTTAATGCCCCTATGAATTTGGGACACTGAAATGTGCTGTATCAACTCAAGTTCTTTCCATACTTTTCTCTTACATAAGAAATAGGAGCTGGAGTAGGCCATACGGCCCCTCGAGCCTGCTCCGCCATTCAATAAGATCCTGGCTGATCTTCTACCTCAACTCCACTTTCCTGCACTATCCCCATATCCCTTGATTTGCTTAATATCCAAAAATCTATCGATCTCTGTCTTGAATATGCTCAACGACTGAGCCTCCACAGCCCTCTGGGGAAGAGAATTCCAAAAAATCACCACCCTCTGAGTGAAGAAATTTCTCCTCATTTCAGTCCTAAATGGCTGACCCCTTAGCCTGAGACTGTGACCCCGTGTTCTAGACTCTCCAGCCAGGCGAAGGAGCCTTGATTTCCTTAGTGCCGAAAAAACTACCGATCTCTGTCTTGAATATACTCAACGACTGAGTCTCCACCGCTCTCTGGGGTAGAGAATTCCAAAGATTCACCACCCTCTGAGTGAAGACATTTTTCAGTGGAAAGGAGGAGAAGAGAACTTGCATTGATGTGACGCCTTCATCACGTCTTTGCGTGACATGCCTAAATGCTTCACACACACTTTGAAATGCGATGACTGTCATTACGCAGGCAAAATTATGAAACAAATTTCTGCCAGCTTGTGGAAGTGAATAGGTTGGGCTGCTGTGTTGCAACTTTTGCCCACTGATGCCATTGCTAAAATATATATTAATCTGGTTCACAAAATGGCCGCTTCAAGCGTGTGTGAAATGCTTGTGGTGATGGAACAAGAAGATTGATTTTCGCATTGATGGACTCAGAATGGCAGTGAGCCACAAGCAAGCAATGGTAATATTCTTTTGGGATTGTTTCATTACTAGCAAAGGTGGAAAAGACGCACCTTGGTTACAATATTTGGAATGATTAATACCTTTTATGATGTTATTAGCTGAAAAGTATCCAGCCAATTTTAAAGGGGGTGCAGGAATAGAGAGACCTGGGGGTGAATATACACAAATCTTTGAAGGTGGCAGGGCAGGTTGAGAAGGCTGTTAAAGCATATGGGATTCTTGCCTTTATTACTAGAGGAATAGAGTACAAAAGCAAGGAGCTAATGCTAAAACCTTTATAAAACACTGGTTAGGCCTCAGCTGGAGTATTGTATCCAGTTCTGGGCACCACTCTTTAGGAAGGATGTCACTGCTTGAGAGAGTGCAGTAGAGATTTACTAGAATGGTACCAGGGATGAGCGACTTCAGTTGTGTGGAAAGACTGGAGAAGCTGGGGTTGTTCTCCTTAGAGCAGAGAAGGTTAAGAGGAGATTTGATAGAGGTGTTCAAAATCATGAATGGTTTTGATAGAGTAAACAAAGAGAAACAGTTTTGAGTGGTAGAAGGGTCAGCAACCAGAGGACACAGATTTAATGTGATAAGAACATAAGAACATAAGAAATAAGAGCAGGAGCAGGCCATACGACCCCTTGAGCCTGCTCCGCCATTCAATAAGATCATGGTTGATCATCGACCTCAACTCCACTTTCCCGCCCGATCCCCATAATCCTTTGATTCCCCTAGAGTCCAAAGATTGGCAAAAAAACCAGAGGCAACATGAGGAAACATTTTTTTACACTGTGAGTTGTTGTGATCTGGAATGCGCTGCCTGAAAGAGTGCTGGAAGCAGATTCAATAGTAACTTTTAAAAGAGAATTGGATAAATACTTGAAGAGAAAGAAATTACAGGGCTGTGGGGAAAGAGCAGGGGAGTGGGATTAATGGGACAGCTCTTCCAAAGAGCCAACAGAGGCATGATGGACCCAATGGCCTCCTTCTGTGCTGTGATTCTATGATTCTGTGGTTCAATATGACACCATTGCCATCAGGGCTAATCATCGACCGGGAAGATGAAGAGGGGGTGATCTCTGAAGGAGTTCGCTGCTTCAGGTTCTGAAGAGAGACTCTCATGTACTGAACTTGTTTTCATTAGAGAAAAAGATCTAGATGAGACATGATCTGGGTTTTTTTTTGCTGACAGGAACGGATAATGTAAATGCCAGCAGTTTATTTACTCCGGACCGCGAACACAAAAGGAGAGAATATGGGTGCAATCGCAACAAGGCCCAAACAATTAAAATGAACAAAAAAGAAAATACTGCAGATGCTGGAAATCTGAAATAAAAACAGAAAATGCTGGAGATACTCAGCAGGCCAGGCAGCATCTGTGAAGAGAGAAACAGAGTTAACGTTTCAGGTCGATGACCTTCGTCAGAACTGGAAAAAAGCAGGAAATGGAAGAGATTTTTAAGCAAGTGTAGGGGCTGGGAAAGCGGGAAGGGGATGAAAGAACAAAAGGGAAGGTCTGTGATAGGATAGAAGGCAGGAGAGGTTAAGAGACATTAAGAGATATTCAAGGCAAAAGGAGATGGTAATGGGACAGGTTAAGAAACAAAGGATGGCTCTAGATGAAGTGTGAATTGCGCTGGCAGAATGAAAGACAGCTGCCATGTGGGAGAGAAGAAAAAAAGACACAGACAAAAAGTGTGGATAAAAAATATATATATGATAGGGGCCGAGGTTATGATCTGAAATTGTTGAACTCTATGTTGAGTCCAGAAGGCTGTAAAGTGCCTAATCATTAAAATGAACACTCACTTTAGAAAGACATGGGTTGAATAATGACAGTCACATGGACTCATAAAAGACAAGTTGTGTCTGATGAATTTAATAGAGTTACTTGAGAACATAGCAGAATGTATTGATAAAGGAAATCTTGTGGATGTGGTGTATATGTATTTTTAGAAGTCTCTCTGACAGGGCTAGACAGACTGGATGCAGGGAGGATGTTTCCCCCTGGCTGGGGGGAGTCTAGAACCAGGGGTCACAGTCTCAGGATATGGGGTAGGACATTTAGGATTGAGATGAGGAGAAATTTCTTCACTCAGAGGGTAGTGAACCTGTGGAATTCTCTACCACAGAAGGCTGTGGAGGCCAAGTCACTGAATATATTTAAGAAGGAGATAAATAGATTTCTAGACACAAAAGGCATCAAGGGGTACGGGGAGAGAGCGGGAATATGGTATTGAGATAGAGGATCAGCCATGATCATATTGAATGGCGGAGCAGGCTTGAAGGGCCGAATGGCCTACTCCTGCTCCTATTTTTCTATGTTTCTATGTTTCTATAAGGTGTCACCTAACTGGCTTATCGATAGAATTAAGGCACACCGTATTAAAGGCAACGTACAGCATGGATAAGAAGTTGGTTACAGTCCAGAAAACAGGCAGCAGTTAATTGAAAAGCAAAATATTGCAGATGCTGGAAATCTGAAATAAAAACAGAAAATGCTGGAAATACTCAGCAGGTCAGGCAGCATCTGTAGAGAGAGAAACGAAGGGTCATCGACCTGAAACGTTAACTCTGTTTCTCTCTCTGCAGTAGTTATTTTTCAGACTAACTGGAGGGATATAAACAGTGATGTTCGCCAGTCAGTGTTCGGACCATTGCTCTTTTCAGTATATAGATATTAATGATCTGAATTGGAGTATAGGGGGCACAATAGCAACATTTTCAGACAACACAAAAATCTGACTGCGAGCTGACTGTGAAACGGACTTCAGGCGGACACTGAGTAGATTGGGCAGATAAATGCCTGGTGAAGTTTGATGCGGAGAAATGTGAGGTGGTACGGTTTGGGAGGAAGAATGAGGAGAGGAGAAGTACAGTAAATGGTAAAACTTTAAAAGGAGCAGGGAAGCAGAGAGACCTAGTTGCATAAATCTTTATAAAGGGGAGGGCTAGTTGATAAAGCCGGACGAAAAAGCATACAGGATAGTAGATTGGACAAATATGTGCAGAGTACAAAAGCAAAGAGATATTGCTAAGCCTGTACAAATCATTGGTTGGCCACAGTTAGGCTATTGCGATTCGGCACTCAATCACTGCCAGAACTGAGACCAGTTGACTGAGCACAGGACGCAATCAAACCATTGAGCTTTTGGTTGAGTTGTGGTGTCTTTACCCACTAGTCTATTGGTGAGGAGCTGAGAGCTGTTAATTACTAATTTGTATCCATAAATTTCGAGATGCCCGATAGATTTTATTTGCCTGGAGTCTGATGACAACACTAAAGGCAACATAGCGTCAAGGGAGGGATAAGATCCTTTCGTATGAACTTGAACTGTAACCTGCAGAATTTTACAAATTACTGTCAGGCTTTTATGACGATCTGAGCTTAGCGATCTCCACACCAGCAACAGGCAAGTCTAAGAGTAGTGAAACAGAAAGTGTTTTTACTTGTGATACTTGGGGGGAGAAATTTGGTGGGTTAGCGCCTCCCGTTAGCACCTCCGGGGGACGCTAACGGGGCGCTAACAACTTACCGCCCGGGCGCGGCGAGATGAACGACTCCCGCTAACTTGGCCGGGAGGTTTGTGGCGGCTGTAACACTTTGCTCCATGATCCCCGGAGATCGTGACGTCACTGCCGTGCGCATCGCCCCGGTAGTGCCCTGGACCCGAACTTCAGTTCCGCCCCTGCAGCATCGCCAGGCGACCAAACCGACAGCTGCAGGAGGCGTTGTTCGGGAGGCCGGGCGCTTCGGGGACGCAATTTAAAGGGGAGGTTGCCGAGGTAAGTAGCAAAATTTCTGAAATTTTTCTTTGCAATTTGTTTCCAATTCTCCTGGGCCACGATCGAGGCATGGGACTGATCGGGGCCGGATCGTGGCTGCCGTCGGGGACCAGCTGACTGGTCCCAATGCAGAGCCGGCAGCGATGGCCCTTCCCTTTAAGGGAGGGAAGGAGCCTCGGAACGCGGCAGCGCTGCACGGGACATTGTGCGGCGCTGCACCACCACCGCCCCGCCTGCGTCTTTGAGCGCTCCAGGAAGGAAGTGGAGCGCTTGATTTAGCGCGCCACCTCCTTCCTGGAGCGCAAAACCCAATTTCGTGAAAGCTGGGAATCATTTGCGCCTGGCGCTAAGTTTCCCAGTTTTCAAAATTTACCGCCTCCAAATGGGACGATAATTAATTTTTCCCCCTTGGTGTTCTGGTATTACCTGAGAACACGTGTAAATACTTATATAGTTCAATTACATCATTATAGGTCTCAGCCATGGCTCAGTGGGTATCACCCTCGTTCTGAGTCTGAAGGTTTGTGGGTTCAAGTCCCACTCGAGAGACTTTAGCACAAAATCTAGACTGACATTCCAATGCAGTACTGAGGGAGTGCTACACTGTCAGAGGTGCAGTCTTTCGGATGAGACATAAGAAGATAGGAGCAGGAGTTGGCCATTCAATAAGATCATGGCTGATCTTCTACCTCATCTGCACTTTCCCCATATCCCTTGATTTCCTTATTATTCAAAAATCTATTGATCTCTGTCTTGAATATACTCAATGACTGAGCCTCCACAGCCCTCTGGGGTAGAGAATTCCAAAGATTCACCACCCTCTGAGTGAAGAAATTTCTCCTCATCTCAGTCCTAAATGGCCGACCCCCTTATCCTGAGACTGTGACCCCTGGTTCTAGACTCCCCAGCCAGGGGAAGCGCCTACCCTGTCAAGCCCTGTAAGAATTTTGTATGTTTCAATGAGATCACCTCTCATTCTTCTAAACTCTCGGGAATATAGGCCTAGTCTACTCAATCTCTCCTCATAGGACAATCCCCCCATCCCAGGAACTGTTCTGGTGAACCTTCGTTGCACTCCCTCTATGGCAAGGAGACTAAAATTGTACACAATACTCCAGGTGTGGTCTCACCAGGGCCCTATATAATGGCAGTAAGAGACGTTAAACCGAGGCCCCTTCTGCTCTCTCAGGTGGATGTAAAAGATCGCATGGCACGATTTCACAGAAGAGCAGGGGAATTCTCCCTGGTGTCCTGGCCAACATTTATCCCTCAATCAGCATCATTAAAAAAATCCCAGATTATCTGGTTATTATCTCATTGCTGTTTGTGGGACCTTGCTGTGTGTTAACAGTTACATTACAACAGTGACTTCACTTCAAAGGTACGTCACTGGCTGTAAAGTGCATTGGGACGTCCTGAGGTCGTGAAGTGGCGCTATATAAATGTAAATCTTTCTTACATCAAAACAAAACCAGTTGAAAAAGATGAAGCGAAACAAACTATAACAACGAAAGCCGTTCAGATTACACTGGAAGCACCGGTTTAATTTTCTTGCTGGCGCTTAAATGTATCATTCTGATGTTGATCTAAAGTGTTGACGAATCTCTGAACTCATGGTCTGACACATTAATGGGATGTGACATGAATAGTAATTTTCTTGTCTCCGTTGCCTGTGTGGGAGTGTGCAGCGGAAATCTGTGTCCCTCTGCAAACGGTCTGAAACAAATTGGCCCAGGAATTCAGGCGCACCCCTAAGGGAGTTGGCTCAGGTTAGGTGCACTTCCAATGGACACTGGCAGCACTCTGGTACCATGGCCCTTGCCCAAGTGGCCATTCTTCATGGTCAATGCCTCTGAGTTTGCCCCCCACACCGTTCTCTCTACCGGGAGGCCAGACGTGAACCTAGACAAGGAGGTCTGGATTTTCCGCCGCTATCCCACCCACATCGAGTGGGATAGTGGGGGGAAACGTTCAGAAAATCGGGGATTGAGGCCTACCTCTGCCCTGACCTGGATTTTCCTGCCTCCGACCCCACCGGGACAGCTACCATCCTGCCTGCTGCATGGAGGGAACAGTGGGCAAGCCACCCCATTTCCATGCCTTCCACCCCTTCCACTGCTGCCTCCTTGGACTACCAGCAGGGGGTTGGCTATAGGCCCTGAGACAGGAAGGCCTCCTCAAGTCCCCTGTGGTGAGCATGGCTTCCTCCCATTAGGCCATGATCCCCCTACACTCCTGCTTGAGTTTAGTCCCTCCGATCTTCCTTAACATGGCCTACATTTCTTTGGGTGTTACCGTGGCGATTGCACTACAGCACTGCCAACATTTCCTTTGGTGACAGCGGGGTGGGGGGGGGGGGGCAATGGGGGGGCTGCTGTTTCCTGGTGGGGATCCCACTGGGGTGAACAGAACTTGGTGCGAGTTATACAATGGGTCAGGATCACGCCAGGATTAGGGCAGGAAGAGTAAAACCCAGGCCAAAGTGTCAACAGGCTTCAACATCCGTTTGATAGCAATGAGGAACAGGAATCCTGGCTGAGGTTTCCCCCCCTGCCGAGCCAGTAGAAAGTGGAGCCCACTGTAGTCCCTTCAACTTTTCCAAATATGACAGGCATGGCTCAGTGGGTAGTACTCTCGCCTCTTTGACAGAAGGTTGTGGGTTCAAGTTCCCACTCCAGAGACTAGAGCACAAAAATCTAGGCTGGCACTTTCTGTGCAGTACTGAGGGAGTGCTGCACTGTTGAAGGTGCTGACTTTCAGAGGAGACGTTAAACCGAGGCCACGTCTGCCCCAGATCACAGTAAAAGCTGCCCTGGCATTATTTGAAGAAGAGCAGGGCCAATATTTATCCCTCAACCAACATCACTAAACAAAAAACCATTATCTCATTGCTGTTTGTGGGACCTTGCTGTGAGAAAATTGGCTGCCGTGTTTCCTACATTACAAGACTAACAACACTTCAAAAGTATTTCATTGGCTGTAAAGCTCTTTGGGACATTCTGAGGTCATGGAGGGTGATATATAAATGCGAGTCCTTTCTAGTGGCTGGTGTTATACTGCTTTCTTGCTCTTTTTCATCTCATTACTTTAAACACGCAGATATATATATATCTAAATATATATATCGCTGTTCCTTCATCGTCGCTGGGTCAAAATCCAGGAACTCGCTCCCTAACAGCACTGTGGGAGCACCTTCACCACACGGACTGCTGCAGTTCCAGAAGGCGGCTCACCACCACCTTCTCGAGGGCAATTAGGGATGGGCAATAAATGCTGGCCTTGGCAGCGCCGCCCACATCCCAGGAACGAATTTAAAAATCCTCAGTTGTAGCAATGCTGGATCAGTCTTCATTGAAACCTCATACAGTCCACAACCAGTATGAGTGCACAGGTCTTTCCATACTTCATAAAACCAATATGAGACCTCAGGTATTTGCATACTACACCATTCTGGTATGAGAGCGAGCTGCTGAGGCAACACGGTTCCAGTGTGAGCTGCTAAACAGTCATTCCCTCACATGTCTTATACCAAATTTCACCTTTGATCACTACATTCCATACATACCACCAATAAATCATAGTACATCAAATATATATACAAATGCTAACAGAATATCAACATGAACCTAACAAACATGCACTTAACTCTTCTAATTATGGGCCAAAAATTCGGCCCTTGCCGGGTGAGTACGCACTGTGTACTCACCCGTAAGGCCTCCTGAAGTGCCGGTTTCCTGCATGCACTGCGCATGCGCGGGAAACCGGAACTTCCGGTCTGGTGAAGGGAGCGGTTCAGAGGTGAACCGCGTGCGCGGTAGAGGCTGCGCGCACGCAGCAAATTTAGGGGTTTTTTCAGGTTTCTCCGGGAGGGTAAGTATTGAAGAACCTGCGCTTTTAAAAAGGAGGCGCAGGACCCGTTTTCAACAAGGCAAGTGGTTAATTAATTATAATTTAAAAAAAAATTTCAACAGGTTTATCTTTTTTAGATGCTTTAAAGAAAGATAAGTTTATTTTTAGCACTGTTAAAAAGTATTTTTACTTTTTCAATAATTTACATTTTTGTTTAAAGTAGTTAATTTATTTAACTTATAGTTATTTTAAAAATGTGATGTTTTTTTTTAATTTATTTGTAGTTTAGCTGTTGTTTTGGGGCCGATTTCAATTCATAGATTTGACAGGTCTTCCTGTCAAATCTATGAATGAAAGATGGTCTGCTGCCATTGGCTCTCCATGGCCCACCTGATCCCAGGGGACGCATCGCACTAACTACGCCCCTGGGACACGCAAGCACTGCGTGCCGGCACTCGGAGCAGGCCCAGGAGCTGAAGTCCCCGTGGGCCAGAAGCAGAACGGCAGACGCGGTAGGTAAGTGCGCGCGCGATCCTTACCCCCGCGGCAAGCCGGAGAGGCGAATTTCTGGGCCTATTTTATTGCCGTCATAAACTCTTCCCATTCCCCTAAACACAAGTGACCAAGCTGACATATTCCAGACCATTACAGATATGGCCGAATGACCCTTACACATTCTACTATTTTACTTGCCTGTGAAGATATCCTTGCTTTAAAATCCCCTTACACAATTTACAACCCCTGCTCAGCGGTAAAGCAGTTTTAAACGTTTAACTCATGGTGCGCTGGTCTCACAGACAGCCCAGAAAGAATAGCGAGGTACTGAGGCCGTGTGAACCCTCGGTTCCCATCGCTGGAATGAGCTAACTTGACACAGATCCTTCAGCAGCTCGCTCCATCACATGGCTACCGGATCAGCTTGAGGAGATACTGATCAGCCAGTGTCAGTTTTCACTTTAACCCCGAGACACCTCACGGCACCCAGCAGACCAGACAAGAAGTGGATTTGTCAGTGAATCTGATTGACAGCAAACCCTGGGACTCAAACGACCAGGCTCTGACCATTTCACATTATGGCAACGAATTATCCTCAAATCTAGTAAATATCATCATGCACGTGACAGAACATGACGACATATGACATTAAGTTTTAAATCTTCCTTACATTTTAATGAGGAGATGTTTTCTTTTTAACAGTTTCACCAGGCAGGTCCAACTTGTCCTGATTTGAACTCTGGTTGCCATGGTAGCGTCGTTGGTGACATTTATTTCTCCCTGTTATATGCTCACTAGACTTTGAGGTCCATCTGTTACAATCTTAATTAGGGTTATGCTTGAGATATTAGTCATGGTCTATCTTGTTTAAGGTCTCTGTAACTGTGCAGCTATTAACTGTCACCCTGAAGCCAAATGAATCTGTTTATCTTTTGTGAGTAATTGCAGGAGGGTGAAATAAATGGTTACGTCTACTTTGAAACCTTCTTAGCGGCCGTGCCTTCAGCTGCCTGGGCCCTAAGCTCTGGAATTCACTCGCTAAACCTCTCCGCCTCTCTACCTCTCCCTCCTCCTTTTAAGACATTCCTTAAAACCTACCCCTTTGGCCAAGCTTTTGGTCACCTGTCCTAATGTCTCCTGATGGTTGATAATGCTCCTATGAAGCGCCTTGGGACACTCCAACGCACTCCTGGCCGGCCTCCCACATTCCACTCTACGTAAACTTGAGGTCATCCAAAACTCGGCTGCCCGTGTCCTAACTCGCACTAAGTCCCGTTCACCCATCACCCCCTGTGCTCGCTGACCTACATTGGCTCCCAGTTAAGCAACGCCTCGATTTTAAAATTCTCATCCTTGTTTTCAAATCCCTCTGTGGCCGCGCCTCTCCCTAGCTCTGTAATCTCCTCCAGCCCTACAACCCCCAAGATATCTACGCTCCTCCAATTCTGCCCTCTTGAGCATCCCTGATTGTAATTGCTCAACCATTGGTGGCCGTGCCTTCAGCTGCCTGGGCCCTAAGCTCTGGAATTCCCTCCCAAAACCTCTCCGCCTCGCTACCTCTCTCTCCTCTTTTAGGACGCTACTTAAAACCTACCTCTTTGACCAAGCTTTTGGTCACCTGCCCTAATTTCTCCTTATGTGGCTCGGTTTTGTTTTATGACACTCTTGTGAAGCACCTTGGGACATTTTACTTCGTTAAAGGCGCTATATAAATACAAGTTGTTGTTGTTGTTGTTTTACTACGTTAAAAGCGCTATATAAATACAGGCTCTTAGAGTAACAAGTGGCATCGTTTTGGAATATCCGCACAAGTATTTACTTTAGAATCATTCAAAGTACAAACTCAAAACAAGTGGAAAAAGAAAGGCTTGTATTAATGGGGGCGGGGGGGGGGAGCAGAAATCCGACTCGGAGGTCGGCAGAAAATGGGTGATAGTGCATCGACCGCCAGTTTTACACCCTGCTTGATATTGAAAAGAAAATCGGGCGGAGTGTAAAGCGGCCACTGCTCAAGATGAATTTCAGGCCCACAGGGGTAGACTTTGACTTTGTCCGATAGTGTAAAATGGATGATATCGAATCAGCAGCCTGTTTTACATCTCTCCCGATCTTTATTTCCATTGAAATCAATGGGGAGAGATGGGCTGCCGACTCACTATCGGCCATTTTGAACCGTCGCACAAAGTCAAGGGGCTGGATTTTCATTGACCCGTGGAGGTGGGTTTGGAGGCGTGTGGGGGGTTAAAATTGCGAAAACTGGCGGACGGGCCACGCAATTTTCATGAAATCGTGTCTGCTGGTCCCGACTCCGTCCCGCCTCTAAGAGGTGGGATAGACTGTTAAGGCCCTTACCAAGCACTAAATTGCCTCTATAATGCGATTTTGAAAGACCTTTGTGATTTTAACCCTTTTTCTACGTGAAGCACACCTGTTCTGAACCATGAATGTGAAACCTGGGGGTGGGGGGGATGGTGGTGGTGGTAAAGGGGAGACATATCTGGGAGTGGTGGTGCAAAAATATCTGGGAGCAGACTTAGGGCTGTTGCTGCTCATTTTGCATCCAGGTCCTCTCACAGCAAAGGCCAGGCAGTCTCTGAAGACCTTCAATGCAGCAGCAATGATGACATCATCAGAGGCGACTTTCAGACTGAAAACACTAATTGGGTCATGGGTTCCCACATGCTGGAACTCAATTGCCCAATTAGGTGAAAATCGCATCAATCTCCCACATCCAATTGCAGTCGGGTGGATAACACGACCCCAACCCGCCCCAGTATCAAAATCCAGCCCTTTGTCTACCTCATCACGTCTTACCGCCTCACCAACGAATTATTTTAAAGTGGGCAAATGTGGCAGCCACGTTTTCGCACAGCAAGATCTCAAACTGAGTTGAATGACCGGTCAATCTGCTTGACGCTGTTGCTTGGATATCAAGAAAGCTCCCTGTTCCATAGGGCCATTGGCTCTTGATGTTTTATTCGAACAAGCAGGCAGGGGGCCTCGGCGCAACAGGTTAGGACATTACTCTGACAGTGCAGTGCTCCCTCAGTACTGCCCCGCAGCATCAGCCTAGATTGTAGGCACCAACTCTGAGTGTGGGGCTTGGACCCAGGACTGGGGCAAGAGTTCCACTAACTGATCCCTAATTATAACAGAGGGCCCTTAGTTTTTAAACTAGTGCTAATGTGAGTTATCGTACGATGTTAATATTATAAAAGCTAATCTGGAGTAAAAGTTAAACAATCCTGAGGGCTTGTAAAACGCACGGTTACAAAGTTATTTTCTGCTTTCTATAAAAAAAGCTATAATTGTGCTCATTGTTGCATGTACAATACAAGCCTGACATCAATTTTACCTTGTGCAACATTTAATTTGAGCTGCTCCTACTCCAGAGAGGCTGTCAGACTATTTAATTACAAGGCAACCACCGCTTATAATTATTAATCCGAGATCAGACCAAGTTAGAAAAGGAGGACTTACCTGCTGGAGTTTTAAAGGACAAATCTGTTCAGTAAGCTAAAACAACTGTTTGGTTACCTACTGAAGGAGAAATTATATAAGTAGCCTGCAGAATTTATTACATGTTCGTTTTAACATCCTAGAAGGACAAGGGCAGCAGGCGCAAGGGAACACCACCACCTCCGAGTTCCCCTCCAAGTCACACACCATCCTGACTTGGAAATATATCAGCCGTTCCTTCATCGTCGCTGGGTCAAAATCCTGGAACTCCTTCCCTAACAGCACTGTGGGAGCACCTTCACCACACGGACTGCAGCGGTTCAAGAAGGCGGCTCACCACCACCTTCTCAAGGGCAATTAGGGATGGGCAATAAATGCTGGCCTTGCCAGAAATGCCCACAACCCGTGAATGAATTAAAAAAAAACATGCTACTTGTCCAACCATTAAGATTTCAACCCAGGAGAAGGAAAGCTAGACAAACCACTTTAATACAAAGCAAACAAGGACAAACTGCAATAACAGCAGAAAGTGCTGGAAACACTCAGCAGGTCAGGCAGCATCGAGGAGAGAGAAACAGAGTCAACATTTCGGGTCGAACCTTTCGTCAGAATTGGAAAAGGTTAGGGAGGGTCGTTGACTCTGTTGCTCTCTCATCGAGGTTGCCTGACCTGCTGAGTGGATCCAGCACTTTCTGTTGTTAGTTCAGATTTCCAGCATCCGCAGTATTTTGCGTGCGGTCTTGCTCTGCCAGTGGATGTGAGTTGGGGCGGGGAGGGAGGGTATGGGGCAGGGTGGGGGGGGTGGGTGGTTCTATCTGTTGATTGTTTTTACCCCTAACACCAGCCCGATTTCAGGGGAGGTTGCAGGTGCAAGCACAAGGGGGTAAAAGGAAATCGCGACTGCGCGCAGTCCCGCTGTACATGGGCCCCAGTGATTCGGGAGCACATTGTAAAAATGCATTAAAATTTGCTGCTCTCTATTGCGCCACTTTCAGTAAGGCTCTTCGATCGATTGCAATCCCCAAAACCAGCCTTTTCAATTTTAAATCACTCCCTGAGGTGCTTGGCAGTAGTGAATACCACCGACTCACAAGCACAAAGAACAGAATGATGCCATTCTTGTTTGTTGATTTTTATTCATTCATACTTGGACAAGGCCAGCATTTATTGCCCATCCCTAATTGCCCTTGAGAAGGTGGTGGTGAGCCCCCTCCTTGAACCGCTGCAGTCCGTGTGGTGAAGGTGCTCCCACAGTGCTGTTAGGGAGGGAGTTCCAGGATTTTGACCCAGCGACCATGAAGGAACGGCCAATATATTTCCAAGTCAGGATGGTGTGTGACTTGGAGGTGGTGGTGTTCCCATGCACCTACTGCCCTTGTCCTTCTAGGTGGTGGAGTCTGGGCGCTAATGAAGAAGAAGGAGGAGGAGGAAGAAAACATTGTATGATGTATTTTTCTAATTGGTATGCTCTCATATTTACATAGAATTTACAGTACAGAGACCGGCCATTCGGCCCAATGAGTCTATGCCGGTGTTTATGCTCCACACGAGCCTCCTCCCACCTTACTTCATCTCACCCTCCCTGCATATCTTATCCTTTCTCCCCCATGTACTTACCTAGCTTCCCCTTAAATGCATCTATGCTATTTGCCTCAACTACTCCCTGTGGTAGCGAGTTCCACATTCTCACCACTCTCTGGGTAAAGAAGTTTCTCCCGAATTCCTCATAATATGTGGACAAGGCTCCCCCCCAAAATCCACTGGGAATTTTAATGGACAGGATAAGGGTCGGCGACCCAGCATAACTGGGCCCTGCCCCAAATTCCACCCTCACCCTACCAGATCATGGTTGTAATTGTGGAATATTATGGTTTGGCATTGCATATTACTGTAATTTACAGATGAGAAGACGGAAGCCCATTAATGCGCTTCTTAGTGGCACGGTGACTTTATATTGGAACAAAAAAAATTGTGTTGAGGCGAGCACTACTTGTCTTAAAGATTTTTTTTTTTATGTTACTTTCTCAGCAGTCATTTCGCTTTTGGCCGAGTTCTACAGAAAGGCGCTTTCTGTAATAGCGTGGAGTCTGTGGAGAAGAGTTTCAGTCAGGGCGAATCTTTGCTTTATTTGCCTGCTGTGATCAATGATTATTTCATCATAAACAACACGGGAAAGACAACTCAGTATCGCCAGAGATAGAATCTGAACATAACAAGCCTCCAACCAATACTTCTAATGTTTGAAGAAGCAGTATCAACAGTGTGCAATATGAAGCAACGGTCCACCATGCCCTGTGGAGTGGGAAATGGCAATTTTCGCCCCATTTTTCAATTTGCAGTTATATAAAGAGAATCAAAACAAACTAACCGAGGTGACTGCAATCTGCAGCAATCTTCTCTGTGCTAAGGACGTGATCTTTGGAGCCTGCGGGTTTCTTTGTGATGAAGAGAGGCTGTAATTTCTAGTTCACAGTCGCTAATAGGGAACTGTTGCTCAGTCCTTGTGCATTTAAGCAGGAGCCTTCCTGAGGCGTTAATATTGTGCCTGACGTTATGATGATATTTTCAGGGCCGAGACTGTTCTTCTAACAGAAGGGCTTTTGTCTCTCTTCACAAACCGTCACTTTCTGACATGAAAACCGCTTCACGCCTTCATTTTCTTCCCAACATAAAGGGACTTCCGATTAAACAGGAATCCAGCGTAGAACCTAGGATTGGATTCAAAAAATAAGTTGGTTCTAAACTTTCTTCTGTTCCCAAATAGGAAGGGTTGGCCCCACACTCCCAGTGAGTGCACTGCGGGAATTAATGGACGCACATCCCATCATTTTCCATCCATTCTTTTTTGATGGGCGGAACATCACAGGCTGAACACCCAGTGATGAGCACCTTGACAGGGACAATGTTAGGCTGGAGGGTGGTGCCTGCGGGAGTCAGTGTTTGGAGACTCCATTTCATTTACATTAAATACCTGGACATCAAAGCCATGGAAGCGTGTCAAAATCGCTGATGACACTAAAGTAGGGAGAACAGTAGATTACAGAGGATGCAGCAAAAGATTTACAGAAGGGTTTAGATCAGCTGTGCAGCTGAGCAATGAAGTGGCAAATTAAATGTAATATTGATAGGTTCGGGGATCCTGAGATCCCAGTGGGGGGGACCTGGTCTCAAAAAGAAAGAGAAGAAAGAACTTGCATTTATATAGCGCCTTTCACGACCTCAGGACGTCCCAAAGTGCTTTTCAACCAATGAAGTACTTTTTGAAGTGGAGTCACTGTTGTAATGTAGGAAAAGCGGCAGCCAATTTGCGCACAGCAAGCTCCCACAAACAGCAATGAGATAATGGCCAGATTATGGCCCGGATTTTCCGGGGCCTATGGCGATGCACCTGCGCGAAAACCCGGAACTTGCGATCCGTCAAGATTCTGCTTTGACAGATCGTACCTGTCCGTAAGAGATGGACATTCGCTGGTGCAGACTTGGGCTATTTGCCCATCTACTGCCCAGCAAATGCCCACGAACCTCTTGCACCTGTTAAAAGCAGGCATAAGGCCTTCTTTTACCAGCGTAAGGGTTTAAATAAATATTAAAATAAAAAATGTTAAATGATTTAAACATTCAAATACCTTTAAGATTAGTTTAGGTTATTTTTGACCCCTTTAAAAATGTTTACATTTATTTTTCAAAACATAATTTTTTGTTTTAAATGCTTAATTAAATGGTATTTTAATTAATTTTGAACCTGTGATGATTTATTTTTATTTCAGTGCTGTGAAAGTGTTTTTTAGGGGATTCCTATTACGCTTATGGGGATTCTGTATGTAAATGGAATCGCCATAAGCACAATAGGAATCCCCTTGTGATTGGTTGGGCCAGCCCGCCTACGTGATCCCAGGGACGCTTGCGAACCGCGTGCGCCCTGGGATACGTGGGCCTTTGCGCAGGCGCACGCCTGCAGGCCCAGTAGTGCAAGTCTTCGAAGGTCCGGAGAAATCAGGTAGGTGCGGAGTTTTCTTGCGGTTCCGAGGCGATTGGCTGCGGCCAGCCTCCAACCGCAGTTTTCACTTTAATCTGTTTTAGTGATGTTGGTTGAGGGGTAAATATTGGCCAGGACACCGAGGAGAACTCCCTTGCTCTTCTTCGAAATAGTGCCTTTTACGTCTATCTGAGAGGGCAAACGAGGCCTGGGTTTAACGTCTCATCTGAAAGACGGTGACATAACAAAACTACTAGGCACTTGGTCCAAGCGTTAAACAAGGCTTTAATCAACTGTTTTACAACATGGAGGTCTAGTTGTGTCCTTCCTAGTTCCTGTTAAGAATGTCCTGCGCAAGCTGGGCCCGTGCCCGAGTATTTATACTCTCCCTGGACAGCGCCACCCGCAGGCCACTCAGTATTATTTCATAAGTCTTTCTTTCATGAATGACAGATTCATGTCAGACGGCACCTCCAACAATGCAGCACTCCCTCAGTACCGCGCAGATGTGTCAGCCTAGATTTTGCGTGCAAGTCTCTCAGAGGGAGCTCAGGTTGGAGATGAGGGTGCAACACTGTAGCACCGATTTTCTGTCCCTTCATTCATGGTTCACCACTGGGAGATTAAATAACCATTGGGGGTCATTTTGACTATGGGCGATATAGTAAAATGGGCAATCTTGAATCAGCCGTCCGTTATAATCTCTCCTGATTTTCATTTCCGTTGATCGGTTGAATCGATAATGCCCATTTGACACTATCGACCAAAATCTAAATTAACCTCGTTGGAGGTTATATGTACAAATTGGCAAATGAAAATACAGAAAGGGAAGTAGGAGTCTCATCGGTTCCAAGCTCTAGAGAAGGCGATGAAGCAATTAAAAAAACAAACAGAATGCTGATATACATTAAACAGAACAGTAGAGTCAAGCCCCCAAAGGTTATGTTGAAGCTTCAGAATGTACTTGTCTCCGGTCTCACTCTGCTCGTTTCTGGATAGCGCACCAGACAAACACACAGAAGCATCGGAGAGGAGGCAGAGAATGTGCCAGACAGCTGATCCCAGGTGTAAAGGGGATGAGCTATGAGGAAAGATTAGAGAGGCTCAAGTTAAACAGTGTAGAGAGAGAAGAAGGTTAAGGGGGGACGTCACAGCGATATTTCACACTGCTAAAAATCTCAGGCTTGCCAACATTGGGACAAATCTGGGCATTTGTGTGGATTTCAGAGGCTGGGAGTGGGTCTGGCATCCTTGGTGATGAGGCCAGAGATGCATTCCCAAATGTAAGTTTTATGGAATACCTCTTTGTGCTAGCCTTCAAGTTTATTTTGCTCAATGGTTTCATAAAGTCCTTGGGGTGAAATTGGACAAGAGCAGAGGTGCAAACCAGGGAGAATCACTTCGGCCGGCCATTATACGACACGGGAGGATATCCGGCACGGACTCGATGGGCCGAATGGCCTCCTTCTGTGCCGTTATGACTCTATGACTATGACGCCCGATATTCAGATCTATTGAAGTGAACGGAACCGAATATCGGGAGGATTGTATAACGGAGTTACCGATGCGATACCGCCCGTTTCCCGTCCCCGTCGTGCCCAATTTCACCCCCCCCCCTGGACTCCTTCCTCGCTCTCTCTTTACTTCAGATACATACATTGGGCAATCTCCCTGCATGTCTTTGAGGTACCCAAGCCCTCTTTGAGGCTTGTTGTAAAAGAGCTGGGCTTGTACAGACTCACCTCAACCAACCGAGACACTTCCTATCCAAAAATCGAGATAAGCCGCCTTCTTCTGTTTAGAGTCTGAATAGATCTTTTTTGACAGGTTTGACAAGCCTGCTTATATTGCACGGATAATTTGCATCCATTATAAAATGACAGATTTACATTTTGCACATGATAATAACCTGAAGACAGTATAAAACTTATGCAAGTGCAAAATGCATTGATGCAATAATGTATGCCGTACACTACATGAGCACCATATAGCAAACTGTACAGTGCTCTGCTCAGACCAACCTCGAGTAGGACAGGCAGTTCTCGTCGCACAAGGGAAGCATTGAAACTTCAGAGGAGGGCCAGGAGGATGAACCCTGATGTCAAAGGTTTTGAGTTATGAGAAGAGACTTAGGACTTTCAGCTTGGAACAGCGTTATTGGAAAGGTCATCTTGTAGAGGTATAGAAAATAGCGAACAGAATGCAAAAGGTAAACCTGCAATGTTATTCTCAATGAAATTGTGAGTAGGATAAAGGCATGGGGGTTCAGACTAGCAAAAGGTATCCTTTTACTAGTCTGAAGGAGAAGCATCCGGGAAGGCGCCGAACACCTCGAGTCTCTTCGCTGGGAGCAAGCGGAAGCCAAGCGCAAACAGCGGAAGGAGCGCACGTCAACCCAAGCACCCCACCCACCCGTCCCTTCAACCACCGTCTGCCCCACCTGTGACAGAGACTGTAGGTCCCGCATTGGACTCATCAGTCACCTGAGAACTCATTTTTAGTGTGGAAGCAAGTCATCCTCGGTTCCCGAGGGACTGCCTAAGAAGAAGAAGAGTAAAAGGTAAATTTTGGACTGATATCAGGAAGATCTTCTTCACACAAAGAGTGATCAACACCTGGAATGGACTTCTAGAGAGAGTAGCGGAGGTGGAAACCCTGGAATCATTCAAGAAGCTATAGGGTGCTGCAATGGTGAATCTTTCTAAATGGGTGAACTAAGGTGAGTTGAATGGCCTTCCTTTCGTGATTGGCACAACCAAACTGAGCAGGGTTTATAATTAGGCCGATTTTGTGTCTTGAAGCCTGTAACTAGCCGAACTTTTCCTGTGCTGTGACTTTCTTATGAATCATACTATCTCACATCTAAATAAAGCCACACCATACAGAAGTTGCTCAGACATCTGTTCACTATTCACACCTGATTTCGACTTTGTTAAACCAACATGAAAGTGTCCCCAGGCAAGATGTAATCACTGCCACTTGATAAGCCTTCAAAGATGCCTAGTGTGCATTACGTTGTCTCAATTACTTAGTAACTGAATGAAGCAATGACTATCTCAATTACTGTACATCATTTAATTTAATATGCTCACTTTGATTTATCATTTTCAGCGCTGAATCCCACGGGATTGCAGTTCTATATGATACATTTTATAGATATGTTCAGAGCTAGTGCCATCTGCAGTATTTTTGTATCAAATAAAGCTGTGAGGGGTTCTAAGAGATTATTAAATTGAATGTCAGCATTAAGGGTGATCTAATTGAGCTGTTGAAGATGATTAAAGGATTTGATAGGGTAGAGAGAGAGAAACTATTTCCTCAGCTGGGAGAATCCAGAACAAGGGGGAATAACCTTAAAATTAGAGCCTAGGCCTGTTCAGGGGTGATGTCAGGAAGCACTTCTTCACACAAAGGGTAGTGGAAATCTGGAACTCTCTCCCCCAAAAGGCTGTTGAGGCTGGGGGGTCAATTGAACATTTCAAAACTGAGATTGATAGATTTTTGTTAAACTCGGGTATTAAAAGTTACGGAACCAAGGCGGGTTGATGGAGTTAAGATACAGATCAGCCATGCTCTAATTGAATGGCGGAACAGGCTCGAGGGGCTGAATGGCCTCCTCCTGTTCCTATTCCTATAACTAGTTTTAATCTGTTACTCCTTACTGTGAGCCAAGAATATCAGCCTTTGATATAACACATGTTCTTTGATTCCGACATCAGAACATAGGGGAAAAAAAGACTTGTTTCAGTGGAGGGATGAATAGTAATCAGGGCACCAGAACTCCCTTCTGTCATACAAATGGAAACATAACCCATAATTATATTATCATTGGCACTGGCCTCAACCGCAGCATTGTGTCATGGTGTAAACATGATGTGACCATGTTACTAAGCAACAGATGATGTCAGTAGCTGAGCACAAGGATACACAGCTTCACAAGGGGTCCTTCCTTTTTTTTTATTTGTTCATGGGATCTGGGCGTCGCTGGCAAGGCCAGCATTTATTGCCCATCCCTAGTTCCCCTTGAGAAGGTGGTGGTGAGCCGCCTTCTTGAACCGCTGCAGTCCATGTGGTGAAGGTGCTCCCACAGTGCTGTTGAGGAGGGAGTTCCAGGATTTTGGCCCAGCGACGATGAAGGAACGGCCGAAAAACTTCCAAGTCACAGACTGCCTGTTTCCAATGAGAGTTCTGGCCGCCTAATTTGAGGAACAGGCGGACAAGCCATGACAAGTAAATGGTTCGGTTTCCCACGCAACTTTCGCCTTGCACTGCCTCATTTTTAGGCTTAAACGGGGCAGCAGCGAGATGAAAATCGCCCTAATGTATCTCCTGTGACTTCCCCCTACACCCACTGCGGTGCTCCATGAACTGATGAAACACACTCAGAGTACACTCGAGGTAGATGAGTTGGAAAAGCAGCTTCAACACATGGAACAATCATCCTCATAGAAGTCAATCAAATACTCTTAAATCTTTAAGCAACTGGGGGGGAGGGGTTATCCTTCTTCTTCTTAGGCAGTCCCTCGGAACTGAGGATGACTTGCTTCCACATTAAAAATGAGTTCTCAGGTGACTGACGAGTCCAATACAGGACCTGCAGTCTCTGTCACAGGTGGGGCAGACGGTGGTTGAAGGGGCAGGTGGGTGGGGTGCTTGGGTTGACGTGCGCTCCTTGCGCTGCCTGCACTTGGCTTCCGCTTGCTCCCAGCGAAGAGACTCGAGGTGTTCGGCACCTTCCCGGATGCTTCTCCTCCACTTTGTGCGGTCTTGGGCCAGGGATTCCCAGGTGTCGGTGGGGATGTTGCACTTTTTCAAGGAGGCTTTGAGGGTGTCCTTGAAGAGTTTCCTCTGCCCACCTGGGGCTCTCTTGCCGTGCCAGAGCTCCGAGTAGAGCGCTTGTTTTGGGAGTCTTGTATCGGGCATGTGGACGATGTGACCCGTCCATCGGAGCTGATCGAGCGTGGTCAAAGCTTCGATGCTGGGGATGTTGGCCTGAGCGAGAACACTGACGTTGGTGCGCCTATCCTGCCAATGGATTTGCAGGATCTTGCGGAGGCAGCATTGGTGGTACCTCTCTAGTGCTTTAAGGTGCCTGCTGTACATGGGGGGGGTTATACAGTGGCAAACGCTCCTTTCTACTCATATAATTTCTACTAAAATTATAAAACAGTGGAGAGTCTTACTGTTTTAGTCCTTTGGGAGATGAGGCAGAAATGCTATTAGAGTTCTCAAAGAGTTAAGCCAATCCCTGTGCATGCTTCTAAATCGGGTTATAGCAGAATGGTTTCAGAGTCATCTAAGCTGTTTACCTATCTGCTAAAGCCGATCAACATAAGAAATAATTCATAAGCCCATTAGTTAGAACACAACGCTGTAGCAAGGGGGAAAATTAAGGACTGAGATTCTCTATTAGCTTATTGCAGCGTGACAACAACAGTGGCTATATTGGGCTGGATTTTACCAGCCCTGAGGAGGCGGGTTTGGAGGCGGGACTGCTGGGAAAGTCAAAAAGAATGGGAGCGGGTCCTGAACCCGCTCCCAACCCGCCTCCAACCAATCTTCCCGGGAGTCGGGTCCCCGATTTGTGCAGGGACGCGACTCCTAGCGGCGGGAAGAAGATTATAGCCACATAACTGCCTGTTAACAGGTAGTTAACAGGCAGTTAAGAGGCTTTTTCCAATTTATAGACTTCTGCTGCGGGCTTCCCAACATCGGGGAACCCCGCCAGGGTAAGTGAGGCGTGTTGTGGGTCTGTTGTACTGCTGGTGTATAGATAACAGCTACAGAAGTGGTGTGAAGGATGCAATGGGACACTGGTGAGTATCAGAGGTAAGGAAATGTTGAGAAAGTCATTTTTAATGAGTTTAGATTTTTCTGTAGGTAACAAGCTTTGAAGTGTTTGTGTGGCCTCACCTCATTGGGAGAAGTGACAGATCGCTTCTGTACCCTCACCTGGAGCTGTCATCTGTTTCATCCTAAGGAGAGAGTCATTGGAGAGCCTGGGTGCAAGGGCTCACCTGTGTACAGTGATTGTCAGTGTTTGACAGCACCTCAATGCTATCAAACACTGTCAAATCATCTGTCAAAAATTTATGGTTCATGTGCCTTTAAGAAAACCGGCAAATGGAGCGTCATCAACTGACGTCATCTGACACCGGCTTTCCCTAATTGGCCGGCAAGCCCGCAGGGTGGGCTTAACCAGGCCAATCAGGGGAAAATAGCGTCTGTGCGTCGGGCGTCGCTGGGGGGGCGGGACTAGAACCCGCAAGGCAGCAGTCCCACCCCCAACTCGTCTCGGTGAGTAAAATCCAGCCCAGAGAGTCCTGTTGCCCCTAATGCTCACTATCTTAGCTGAACGGGGCTTCCATGTCAGTGGTAAGGGTAGCGGAAATCTGGAACTCTCTCCCCAGAAAAGCTTGTTGAAGCTAAGGCCAATTGGACATTGGCAAGGGGATTAAGGGTAATGGAACCGAGGCGGGTAAAGGGAGTTAAGATACAGATCAGTCATAATCTAACTGAATGATGGACAGACTCGATGGTCTCCCATTCCTATGTTCCTATTAACCTGAACGTTCTGACGAGAATCATTGGAAAGAAATCAGGAGAGCAATTCCTTGCTGATTCTTTCCCCCCTCCCTACTCTGGAGCTCTGAGGCTAGGTGTAGAGCATCAACTGCTGCCTGAAGTGATATCCGCGAACTCAGCAACAGCCTTGGATGGAGGTGGGAGTTTTCTTGGTTGAATGATTAAATGACATACTCGGTGATATACTGCACCCACTAAGCCACCGGAGCCCATCAGGACCTTCAGTATCTTCTAGTTTTCTAGGCTGCTGACACTTCAAGTCTTTGTGAAGAGCAGGACTCTGCCAAGTGCTAATTCCTTCCACACTGGAGCCAATCAGCCTCCATTTCCTCATTACTGTCTGGCACTGTTTACGCTTCTTCGTTCTTTAGCAGTTAGCCTTTTGTAATCTCAGCAATTTCCGCTGATTCTTCAAGGTCAAGTTACCCTCGGCCAGAAATGTCAGTTGAATGAAGTTTGAACCAAGGCCACAAACCAGCCTGCTTCTTGAGGTCTTCTTCCAGAAACTATCTCGACTGAAAGCTTTCTAAAGTTTCTTGAACTCTGCGTGAAATTGGCTACATATTTTTCCCTCTCCCGCTTACCGATGTGGTCAAAGCAATTCAAAATGCTAACCGAGCACTGGGATTTATGTCTAGGGGTATAGAATTCAAAAGTAGTCAAGTTATGTTATACCTGTATAGGACTCTGGTCAGGCTGCACTTGCAGTACCGTGCAGAGTTCTGGTCTCCATACTATAAAAGGGGGACATAGAAGCACTGGAGAAAGTGCAAAAAATGATTCACAAGGATGATCCCAGAACTGAGAGATTACAGCTAACTAGAAAGATTGAACAGGTTGGGGCTTTTTTTCTTTAGAAAAGAGAAGACTTCGAGGAGACCTGATAGAGGTCTTTAAAATTATGAATAGGTTGGACAGGGTAGATTTGGAGAGAATGTTTCCACTTGTGGGAGAATCCAAAACTAGGGGCCATACAAGATCGTTATTATAAATCCAAGAGGGAAATAAGGAGAAATTTCTTTACTTAGAGAGTGGTTAGAACGTGGAACTCCGTACCACAGGAAGTGGTTGAGGCAAATGGCTTAGATGCTTTCAAAAGGAAACTAGACGAGTACATGAGAGAAAAGGGAATAGAAAGATATGCTGAGATGAGGCAGATAGAATGGGAGGAGACTCGTGTGGCGTATAAACACCAGCACAGACTGGTTGGGCCGAATGGCCTGTTTCTGTGCAGTATATTCTATGTCAGCGTTTCCCAACCTGTGGTCCGCGGACCACTAGTGGTCCGCGAGGGTACTGCAGGTGGTCCGTGAAAAAATGGTCCAAATCCCTAAAATAAACCTGTCTGTTGTCTCCACAGATGTTGAATGACCCGCCGTGTGGGTCCAGTGTTTTTATTGCTGTTTAAAGCTGGGTTTTGGGGATGAGCCGATGGAAGTGAAAACCTGCCGTGGATGGAGGGCGGGTTGGTTTTCTGGCAGGAGCAAATCAACTGGGCCGAAAAATCAGCTCCAGACAAATTCACCAAAATATTTCCCACCTCACTACCGCACAACGGCAATTGCTGCTCCACTCCATCATATAAACCCAACCAGTGCCCCCTCAATGCAGCAATCTTCACCAGTGTCCCCACTCTTATACAACCTCAGGTTTGCATGTACGGAGTGTGGGTCTGTGACTGTGGGCTTTATACAACCGCAGCCGCCAGTACTCTTGAGTCACACTAAGTAAATCTAGATGTCATAAATATAAGATCCTCAATAATAAATGCAGGAGGGAATTCAGGAAAAACTTGTTTATGCAAAGAGTGGTTGGAATGTGGAACGCGATACCACAGGTAGCAGATATCAGTGAGGGGAGCGGAGAAGTTTCAGCCGTGAGTTGGCTCCGTGGCTTAGTTGGTCAAAGCGCCTGTTCAGTATACTAGGAGAGCCTGGGTTCGATTCGTAGCGGGGCATTTTTTAAAGAACAGAATATTCTCTTATGATCCCACAGAGGGATCAGGCAGCGAGATAAACTTTTATCAGCAAACCGAAGAAAGACAAATTAACAGAAAGATGTGTTGCTTCGCCCCAGTGCAAAGGTGAAATGGATGTTATTGAAAATAATTTCCCCCCTGACAGTTTGTGTAGATTTTTTGTAAAGTCTGGATTTTCAATGTCAGGAGAAACCGAAAAAGTAAGAAATAAACTGCTGATGACCCGTACAGAGATTAAACCCGTGCCCTTAGCGATATCAGCACCACGCTCTAAACAACTGTGAGAACAGCTGTCCGGATTGTTCGAGCCCCACGCTGGGCGGTTTATGTTTTACTTCTCACACTGGGTCACAGAACACACCACATCCCTTAAACATGATTCCGATATAAAATAATCACTGTTCGATAAAAACCGAGTATGTAAATCGAAGGTAACAGAAAAAGAGCACTTAATTGTGAAGAATGATTGCACCAACAGTGAAGGGGAATCTGCCGGCCTCCGCCATTCTAATCCTGTGACTGTGGGAGTTTGGTTCGGGCAGAGCTTTGCCTGTGACGACACGAACCCCTCCCCCCCCCATCCATGTTAAATCTGAAAAGTGTCTGGCAAAAATTCGGAACAGGCGGGGAGGAAGTAACCCTTCGGAGAGGTTTGTGTTTCTGAATCCCTAACTCTTCTGGCTCTTTTTGACATGTCCCCATTCAATGTACAGACCCTCTCCTCAGTCTGCCCCTCGAGACCCGTCACCTCACATTTCTCTCCAGTTAATTTCAAAACATGTTTTACACACCCCCTCCAGGATTGTCCTGGAGTCCCCAATACTGTGTCAATTGTAGCACTTTCTGAAATACTACCCGTGCCGTGTGTTAGTCAAGAGAGACAGAGGGGAATTAGACAGACCAAGCGTCGCTGAGCCTTTGCTGTAGTGAAACAAGGGTTCGTTTCATGACACATTGCTACAGCTTTCGGAATAGAGGGAGCTTATAGAGACCTGATGGGTTCCACCGAAACAAAACGGTTTGAGGTGTTGGCCGGCAGGACAGACAGAATGTGGGGAGTGTTTAAACAAGATGTGGAGGTTGTTACTGTAGCTATTCTATGGAGTTCCTTCAAGGAGGTGAATCTGAATGCAATGGATCAACGTGTACCCATGCAAAGCAAAGGTACTGAGCGTCATTACAGTCCAGCCTGGGTCAACCGAACTAACAAACAATTCATCCAGAAGAGAAAAAGGGATTTAAGGCCATGACGGTGAATGGCACAGACTTCAGGCGGCTTCAAAACCAGAAGGCAAGACAAGAGTGTAAAAACTGCAACAGAATGGCGAAGAACAATCTCACATTGAACATGGCAAGTGAAGAGAAGGGTAAAAATAGTGCCAGAGGTAAGTTGTGACATTACTCACAAAATGTTTTAAACGGCTTGCTTACGTTGTGGTCCGCAAAAGCTTTTGATGACGATGTAGTGGTCCGCATAAATGAAAAGGTTGGGAACCGCTGTTCTATGTAATATATTCAGCACTGAAATATAATACTGTGATCGGATCAAGGAAATATTTGCACAGAAATAGGCTGTTTGGCTCATGGTGCCTATGCTCCATGTAACTCCCTCACTGGAGCTATCGACTCTAATCCTATTTCCCTATTCATAGACATAGTGGTTATGTAATCCAGAGGCCTGGACTAATGATCCAGAGACATGAGTTTAAATCCCACCACAGTAGCTGGGGAATTTGAATTCAGTTAATTAAATAAAAAGCTAGTATCAGTAATGTTGACCATGTAACTACCGGATTGTTGTAAAAACCCATCTGGTTCACTAATGTCCTTTAGGGAAGGAAATCTGCCGCCCTTACCCGGTCTGGCCTGTATGTGACTCCAGACCCACGGCAATGTGGTTGACTCTTAAGTGCCCGCTGAAATGATCACTCAGTTGTGTAGGGATGGGCTTGCTAGCGATGCCCCCATCCCGTGAATGAATAAAAGAAAAATCTTTCTTCTTCAAGTTTTCATCTAATTTCCTCTTTTTAATCACTCATTTATTCATTCTCGGGTTGTGGATGTCGCTGGCAAGGCCGGCCTTTATTGGCCAAACCCGAGTTGCCCTTCTGCTGGTGGGCCGCCTTCTTGAACCACAGACGGCAGTTGGATACAACTGAAAGACTTGCTCGGCCACATCAGAGGGCAGTTAAGGGTCAAGCACATTGGCGAGGGACTGGATTCGCATGTAGGCCAGACTGGGTAAGGACGGCAGGTTTCCTTCCTTGTCTTATGAGGAAAGGTTGAGCAGGTTGGGCCTACACTCATTGGAGTTTATAAGAATGAGAGGTGATCTTATTGAAACTTATAAGATTCTGAGGGGGCATTGACAGGGTAGATGCTGAGAGGATGTTTCCCCTAGTGGGGAATCTAGAGCTAGGGGGGCATAGTTTCAGGATAAAACTAAAACGGAGATGAGGAGGAATTTCTTCTCTCAGAGGGTCGTGAATCTTTGGAATTCTCTACCCCAGAGAGCTGTGGAGGCGGAGTCATTGAATATATTCAAGGCGGAGATTGACAGACATTTGAACTACAAGGGAGTCAGGGGTTATGGGGAACAGGCAAGAAAGTGGAGTTGAGGCCTAGATCAGGATCTTATTGAATGGCGGAGCAGGCTCGAGGGGCCGAATGGCCTACTCCTGCTCCTATTTCTGATGTTCTTATGTTCTTCCCTAAAGGATAGTAGTGAACCAGTTTTATGACAATCCAACAGCACAGGGTCACTTTTATTGATACCAGCTTTTTATTTCCAGATGCTTTTATTAGACTCAGCTCCAATACTCACTTATGGAAACCAAAGCAAAATACTGCGGATGCTGGAAATCTGAAATAAAAACAGAAAATGCTGTGGAAGCAACTGTGGAGAGAGAAACAGAGTTAACTTTTCAGGTCAATGACCTTTCCGATGGCTTGCTCTTCGGTAGTGGGGTCATGGTCCGGGGGAGGTATGCGAAGTGTTAGTGAGTTGACGTTCAGCCTCTGCAAGGCAGAGGTCGGTTCGCGAAACAACAACAGCCCCACCCTTGTCAGCAGGTTTGACGACAACGTCAGGGTTGGATCTGAGAGGGCGGAGTGCTGCAAGTTCAGAGGGAGGTAGGTTAGAGTGAGTGAGGGGGAGCAGAGAAATTGAGATGGCCAATGTCACGCCGGCAGTTCCCAATGAAATGATCTAGAGAGGGTAAGAGGCCAGAGGGAGGAGTCCAGGTGGAACAAGAATTCTGAAGATGGAAGTTTATCCCATCCATTACAAAATCCTTCACGTTTCTTCTAACCTCACCCTTCATGCTTCCACTAGCAATTCTGAGTCTATGCTTCCTCCCTCTTGTCTAGGAAGGATACAAATAATCTTAGGGGAAAAGAAAGTCTAATTTGCCCACTCTCCTGGTGCGCTCACTCTAACACTGTTGATATTCTTATAGGGGCAGAGTTTCTGAATTAGCCAGCCTATGCCACAGAGATTCAAGTGCCAGGAACACCAATCAGGCACAGGCCATTTCTCAACTTGCCTGATTTTCCAAAACGAAAAACCTTTGGCAGGTTTGCTCATTTAGGAACTTTATCCGATATGCTTCAATCATCCAGCAGATTCATTCCTGTATGAGAGGTAAAGAGTAATTGCCCTTATATCACTTAGCGTTGCATCTGAAAAGCCTTAAAAACAGCAAACATTAGAGTGTCAGCCGTGGCTCAGTGGGTAGCACACTTGCCTCAGAGTCAGAAGGTTGTGGGTTCAAGTCCCACCCCAGGAACTTGAGCACATAAATCTAGGACTGACACTCCAGTGCAGTGCTGAAGGAGTGCTGCACTGTCGGAGGTGCCGTCTTTTGGATGAGACGTTAAACTGAGGCTCCGTCTGCTCGCTCGGGTGGATGTAAAAGATCCCGCGGCACTATTTCGAAGAAGAGCAGGGGAGTTCTCCCCGGTGTCCTGGGCCAATATTTGATCCTGGTCAATCAACATAACAAAAACAGATGATCTGGTCATTATCACATTGCTGTTTGTGGGAGCTTGCTGTGCGCAAATTGGCTGCCGCGTTTCCCACATTACAACAGTGACTACACTCCAGAAGTACTTCATTGGCTGTAAAGCGCTTTGAGACGTCCGGTGGTCGTGAAAGGCGCCATAGAAATGCAAGTCTTTCTTCTTGCAAAATGCATCTGCTTGAAATGTTCCCCTTGATCTAGTTTCACTATGCATCCCTGTGGGTTTTTTTTTAGTCTGTGCATTGAAATTTTGCGCGAGGAAATTATGCGGAGATTTTCAAGAAAGATCTATTAAATGTAAATCTTTCAGCACCATCGCAAGCGCAGCAGGACTGGACCACGCTGAGTTTAGCACTCGCTGACTTCCCCTTAGGCCTACCTTCCAGGGATTGTGGCCATCTGTCCTAAAACCTCTTTACCTGGCTCGGTGTCAAATTGTGTCTGATAAACGCTCCTGTGAAGCGCCTTGGGACGTTTTGCTCCATTAAAGGCGCTATATAAATGCAAGTCGTTGTCGTTACTGCCGATATAATGAGATTAAGCACAAAACTCAAAGATAGCTAAGGCAACAGTGGCACCAGTCCAAGAACTGAATGTAAATAAAGAGGTCAAAACATTTTAAACAACACTTGTCCTGCTTAGTTCGAGCTGTAGTTTTATTAAATCACTGACCGATCTCCCATAGAGTTGCTCATAGGTGGTGCAGGTTTAAAATGGCACGCCTGCATAAACTGAAATAAAGCAATCGATGGGCCACTGTGAAGGATCTTCCACCCTTCAATAGGAATGGATAAATATCAGAAGACTGGTATAACTTTTCTAAAGGGAGAGAAAGTTACAATCCCATGTATTTAACTCCTTTTGCAGCAGAATTATTGAACACAATTGAAAGTCATTCAGAAAACTAAGGTTAATCAGATCACAGAAAGAGGCCATTCGGCCCATCCCAGCTCTTTGAAAGAGCTATCCAATTAGTCCCACTCCCCCGCTCTTTCCCCATAGCCTGGCAAATTTTACCCTTTCAAGTATATATTGAATTCAAATTCTCAAACTTCCATGGTGAACTCACATCCTCTGGATTATTAGAAAGAAAGACTTGCATTTCTATCGCACCTTTCATGACCACCTGACGTCCCAAAGCAGTTTACAAACAATGAAGTGTAGTCACTGTTGTAATGTGGGAAACACAGCAGCCAATTTGCACACAGCAAGGTGATAATGACCAAATAATCTGCTTGTTGTTATGTTGATTGAGGGATAAATATTGGCCAGGACACCGGGGATAAATTCACTACTCTTCTATTGAAAGAGTGCCATGGGATCTTTTACGCCCACCTGTAAGAGCAGACAGGGCCTCAGTTTAATGTTTCATCCAACAGATGGTACCATCTGACAGTGCAGCACTCCCTCAGCACTGGACTGGAGTGTCAGACCTAGATTTTTGTGCTCAAATCTCTGGAGTGGAACTTGAACCCACAACCTTCTGACTCAAAGGCAAAGGGTGCTACCCACTGAGCCACGGCTGACACTATTAGTCCAGCCCTCTGGATTTCCAGTCCAGTAACACAACCACTACACTACTGTTTCTATCCAGATGATAGTCGGCTTGGGCTTACAATGCTTGATACATTTGTTACAAGTTTTGAGGTTGTCACAACTGCAGATAAAGTTGATTTCCGTCCAGGCTTCCAAAAAGTGGCTCCTCAGAAAAGGCTTATTAATAATATGAAGGCTCATGCATTTGAGGAGGAGGTGACAAATGGAACAGAGCAAACAGCTGGATGAATAGAAAGCAGCAAGGGGACATCTTAGAAAAATCTTTGGTTCGGAAGCAATGATTAGTGGAATTTGACAGATTCAGTCTCAGCTCCACGGCTGTTCCTCACCTCTGTTAATGACTTGGATATATACGAGGATAATAAATGGAGCATCTAAGTCTGCAGATGGCGCCAACTAGAGCAGCAAGCCAAACTGTGAAGCACAAGCAATTATTAGTCAGAAAGATCCAGAGATGTCATGGACAGAAAAGTGCCAAATGTTCTTCAGTATAAATAAATCTACGGTCTCTGCATATCGGTGAGAGGAAAGTTAGTTCTTACACGTTCATTATAGAAGATCTCTCAAGCGATAATTGTACCAAGCATTCGGAGTACTATGAGCCCGGGTTAATATCGAGCATGTAGATACTCGAAGATTTTAATCACAAAGGGAGAAAACTTTGTCTGTGCACTAAATGCCAGCAAAATCATCAACACGTTCTTTAGAATAGGTTTTTGACTTTCAAGTCAATTTACTTCAAGAACTGAAAAATAAGGGGTCAATATTGAATGGTTTCGCCAGTAAGATAATGGGAGGGGAGGGAGGGGCAAAGCCCGTCTGCAATTTGAAAATGACCGAGTGGAATTTTCAGGTGAGGTAGGCGTGGAGAGCAAGGAATAATTGGCTTAAGGTGTGCAGATGTACTTCAGAACCCATTTGAAATTCATACCTGCAGTCCTCAATTTTGCATAATACTGTGATAAGAAATAAGAACATAAGAAATAGGAGCAGGAGTAGGACATTTGGCCCCACGAGCCATTCAATAAAATCATGGCTGATCTTCTACCTCAACTCCACCTTCCTGCACTATCCCCATATCCCTTGATTCCCTTAATATCCAAAGATCTATCGATCTCTATCTTAAATATACTCAAAGACTGAGCTTCCACAGCCCTCTGGGGTAGATAATTCCATAGATTCACCACCCTCTGAGAAGAAATTTCTCCTCACCTCAGTCCTAAATGGCCGACCCCTTATTCTACGACTGTGACCCCTAGTTCTAGACTCCCCTGTCAAGCCCCTTAAGAATTTAATATGTTTCAATGAGATCACCTCTCATTCTTTTAAATTCTAGCGAATATAGGCCTAGTCTCCTCAATCTCTCCTCATAGGACAATCCCCCCATCCCAGGAATCAGTCTGGTGAACCTTTGTTGCACTCCCTCTAAGGCAAGTATATCCTTTCTTAGGTAAGGAGATCAAGAATGTGCACAGTACTCAAGGTGTGGTCTCACCAGTGCCCTATATAATTGTGAAGTCGCACAACACCAGGTTATAGTCCAACAGATTTATTTAATTTTACAAGCTTTCGGAGCTATCGCTCCTTCGTCAGGTAAGTTAGCAACTTACCTGACGAAGGAGCGATAGCTCCGAAAGCTTGTAAAATTAAATAAATCTGTTGGACTATAACCTGGTGTTGTGCGACTTCTCATTTTTGTCCACCCCAGTCCAACGCCGGCATCTCCACATCATGACCTATATAATTGTAGTAAGACTTCTTTACTCTTATACTCCAATTCCTTTGTAATAAAGGCTAATATACCATTTGCTTTCCTAATTGCTTGCTGTACCTGCATGATAACTTTCTGTGATTTGTGTACAAGGACACCCAGGTCCCTCTGAACACCAACATTTCCCAATCTCTCACCATTTAAAAAATACTCTGCTTTTCTATTTTTCCTACCAAAGTGGATAACTTCACATATCTCCACATTATAGTCCATCTGCCATCTTCTTGCCCACTCACTTCATTTGATTTCCTATTACTATTTATAGCTCAATAGCAAAACTTACAGCAATTTGGGAAGGAGAGAAGTCGAGTGGATTGGAGCACAGGGCTTTTGCTGCAGTATAAGCTGAGGCCCTTTGGGATGAAAAACTGAGGGGGTGAAATTCATTTTGGGTGACAGCGCAAAATGGGGATAGCGAATCGGCAGCCCGTTACAATCCGCCCGATTCCACTGATCAATGGGAACGAAAGTCAGGCAGAGTGTCAAACAGGTTGGCAATGCGCTATCACCCATCTTGCATGACCGGGCAAGGGGAATGTCACCCCCGAGTCGCTACAGCACCACCCCTAGCAGGGGGGGGTGTAATTACAGCATATCAGATTCACATTTCTTTCATTCTACACGTGGACAGAGGATTTCATAATGGAAAGGCGCGACAAACGTGTGACAACAGGAAGTAAGGTTTTAGAGACAGGAAGTGCATGCGGACAGTCATTTCCATGGGGCATCTTCCAAAGATCGGCGGAAACCCAGGAAAGCAGCGCAAGCAAACTGTTCATGCCCTTTCTCCAGAGCTTCTGCCAATCTTCCGCTGAAGTTAAGGCAGGAAATCGGGAGAACTGACATGGAAATTCTGCCCATAGACTTAAATATAGATGGTAATTAAAATGTCAACTACAACTTGGGCATTTGTGTTTTATTGGGGGTCAATGTTAAGTCAACTTCTGAAGCAGAGTCCATTCAAATTTGACATAAATTAGAAAACGCTGACAATGCAGAGCAGGTCACTCAGCGCCCATGGAGAGAACAGATAAGTTAATGTTGTGGGCTCCAGCCCTTCTTTAGAACTGAAAATGGAAAGAACAATAAATTTAATAGAATCAGAGCGAAGAGGGGGCTGGGAAGGTGAATATACTCAGAAAGGAATACCAGTGGAATGGTCGGTAATCTGCTTAAAAGAAAAACAGGATGGATAGAATACTAATATGATCTTTACATCAGATAATTAAGAGAAGCATTAAGTAAATGAGGACATTAGAATAACAAAAGAGTGCGGGAATAGACCAGGCATACCCAAGGATAACATGAGAAGATTGGAGACGGTCGGAAGGCTATAGATCAGGTTTAAAATGAAAACAGGAAATGTTGGCAAAACAAGGTGGACTTGGTTAGCCCCCCAAAAAACAGGCCACTACCAAAGGCACAGATCCACCCGTCCGGACTGTGTTCTGACAAAGGGTTTCCACCCCAAGCAGAAACCTGCCTCCTCTCCCGTGACTGACCTACCCCCCAACTTGATTGCAACATATAAGATCCTGAGGGGACTGGACAGGGTAGATGTGGAGAGGATGTTTCCTCTTGTGGGAGAATCTAGAACTAGGGGTCACTGTTTAAAAATAAGGGGTCGCCCATTTAAGACAGAGATGAGGAGAATTTTTTTCTCGCAGAGGGTCGTGAGTCTTTGGAACTCTCTTCCTCAGAGGGCGGTGGAAGCAGAGTCTTTGAATATTTTTAAGGCAGAGGTAGATAGATTCTTGATAAGCAAGGGGGTGAAAGGTTATCGGGGTAGGCGGGAATGTGGAGTAATCAGATCAGCCATGATCTTATTGAATGGCGGAGCAGGCCCGAGGGGCCGAGTGGCCGACTCCTGCTCCTAATTCATATGTTCGTATGTATCAGTACTACCTTCCGCTCAGATGGAAACCCTTTATCAGAAAACAGTAAAATAACCATTAGTGCAAGCTTTGTGCATTGATGTGCATCACCAACTGCACAGAAGCAAGCTCAACAGAAGCAGAGGTGGGGAGGGGGGAAATACATGAACCATACAGTGGTGAAGCGCATTAAATGGTAGCACCGTAGTGCACACATGGCAAGCAAATTAATTGTAACGTACGGTAATATACCCTTAATACATGCAATGAAACAGAGTTTACACATACTTAATGCTGTTTTATAGAAAGAGTTTCAATAATCCATATTTGGCAAACAGCTGAAAGGTGGCTGAAATATAAGATGGCTTATATTTATACTTATATAAATACAAGTTGTTGTGGTTGTTGAGAAGATGGCTTGCACCATGGGCTGCCGATTTGCTAGAGCCCGTTCTGGGCTTTGGCCATAAGACTATCTTCTTCTTCTTTGGCAGTCCCTGGGAACCGAGGATGACTTGCTTCCACACTAAAAATGAGTTCTCAGGTGAGTGATGAGTCCAATACGGGACCTGCAGTCTCTGTCACAGGTGGGGCAGACGGTGGTTGAAGGGGCGGGTGGGTGGGGTGCTTGGGTTGACGTGCGCTCCTTCCGCTGTTTGCGCTTGGCTTCCGCTTGCTCCCGGCGAAGAGACTCAAGGTGTTCGGCGCCTTCCCCGAATGCTTCTCCTCCACTTTGTGCGGTCTTGGGCCAGGGATTCCCAGGTGTCGGTGGGGATGTTGCATTTTTCAAGGCCAAAGACTGTAGGAACATCGGGACAGGATTACGCCCCTACATTTCCTACATAAAATGCATCTCAAATACTTTTATTCACTACTGACAACTCAGTCAAGGCCAGCCCAGACTGGTCCCGTCTTTAACTAACAACATTGGCAGCGTCGACCGTAAGCCAAAGCGAGTACGTACAATTCAAGCATTTACACCTCATGATGTACACAGAAGAACTTTATCACTGAATAGACAGCCAGGCAAAGAGGTCTCAGTGAGAGTCTAATTCTTTTCCCAACTCTGCACCTAATATTTTAGCAAACAGTGACTGATGAGAGTCTAATTCAAAGCCAAACGTTTTAATTATTTTTTTAATTAGGCTGGCAAAGAGGAAAACTGTTCTGCAAGGGTGGTTGCCTCACAGCATAGTACAGCTTTCATTTCATTTCTTAATACTTTGGGAAAGTTAGCAGGGAGTCCATACAAAAAAAGTAAGCCTGCGTTCCTGCCCTCTAACACCTCCTACTGAAAGTGCTTATGCGTGTGTAGATGTTGGATGGATTACAGGATCAGGCTGAGCTGTGATGACCCCCATGACCAAATGGTCTGCCAGGACTCTAAGTCCAGGCTGGCTTAAGTGCTGGAGGCTCACTGCCTTGCATTCAAACATGTCCAAATCCCATCATCAAAAGAGGAGATATTGGAGGGACATACTAACCTTTGACACAATAGGGTAGAAATTCCTATGTGGGTTATTTTTACTGAATTAATTAACACCTTTGGGAATTCTTGCTTTGGCCATTGTAACGTATTTATTGCAAGCAGGTTAAAATAAAAAAGCACAGGGATTTCATCCAAAAACATTGACTAGGCCTATATTCCCTAGAGTTTATCTAAGGAGTTCTCCCCGGTGTCCTGGCTAATATTTATCCCTCAACCAACATCACTAAAAGAGATTATCTGGTCATTATCACATTGCAGTTTGTGGGAGCTTGCTGTGCGCAAATTGGCTGCCGCGTTTCCCACATTACAACAGTGACTGCATTTCAAAAGTACTTAATTGGCTGTAAAGCGCTTTGAGACGTCCAGTGGTCGTGAAAGGCGCTATAGAAATGCAAGTCTTTCTTTCTTTAGAAGAATGAGAGATGATCTCATTGAAACATATAAAATGCTTAAGGGGTTTGACAGGGTAGATGCAGGGAGGATGTTTCCCCCTGGCTGGGGAGTCTAGAACCGGGGGTCACAGTCTCAGAATAAGGGGTCGGCCATTTAGGACTGAGATGAGGAGAAATTTCTTCACTCAGAGGGTGGTGAATCTTTGGAATTCTCTACCCCAGAGGGCTGTGGAGGCTCAGTCGTTGAGTATATTCAAGACAGAGATCGATGGATTTTTGAATATTAAGGGAATCAAGGGATATGGGGATCGGGTGGGAAAGTGGAGTTGAGGTCGAAGATCAGCCATGATTTTATTGAATGGCGGAGCAGGCTCGAGGGGCCGAATGGCCGACTCCTGCTCCTATTTCTTATGTTCTCATTAACCAAGTCATTAACAGTATCCCACAGCGTAGTTTCTACTCCCGTGTGTTAAATGTGCTAAATTGCTGTGTTTTGGTCCATTGCAACAACAACTTGCATTTATAAAGCACCTTTGACGTAGTAAAATGTCCCAAGGCGCTTCACAGGAGCGATTATCAAACAAAATTTGACATCGAGCCGCATAAGGAGATATTAGGACAGGTGACTAAAAGCTTGGTCAAAGAGATTGGTTTTAAGGAGCATCTTAAAGGAGGAGAGAGAGGTGGAGAGGCGGAGAGGTTTAGGGAGGGAATTCCAGAGCTTAGGGCCCAGGCAACTGAAGGCACGGCCGCCAATGGTGGAGCGATTAAAATAGGGGATGCGCGACAGGCCAGAATTGCAAGAGCTATCGGAGGGTTGTGGGGCTGGAGGAGGTTACAGAGATATGGAGGGGGGCAAGGCCATGGAGGGATATGTAAACAAGGATGAGAATTTTAAAATTGAGGTGTTGCCAGATTCCTGCTGTTTTGTTGCAACAACCTTTCAAATTCACATTTGGTGAACTGCTACAAGGGACCTTGTTTCTGGCTACGGTGGAGATCATCTCGTACAAGAGGTAAGTACCGTATAACATTAATCAGGGCCAGAGTGGTCTCCCGGACAAGTTTCGATCGCCTAAGGTGGTCGGAGAGGAATTTTCCAGATTGTTTCCCCCCTAATTGTCCTGGGTTTTTTAATCTGCTTTTTTGATCTGCTATTACATTTCTGTTTGTGGGACCTTGCTGTGCGCAAATTGGCTGCCGCGTTTCCCATATTACAACAGTAGCTACACTCCAAAAGTACGTCATGGGCTGTAAAGTGCTTTGAGACGTCCAGTGGTCGTGAAAGGCGCTATAGAAAAGCGAGTCTTTCTTTCCTTCTTTTGCGCCTCTCCCCCAGAGATCACATGGCTTGCGGGTGGGGTGGGGGCAGGCTGGATGGGCCGCCATTGTTCGTATGTTCGAAAGTGGCTTGTCGTCCCAGTTGAGCTCTTAGGTGTGATACAGGAAGGAGGCCAAAAGTCCTGCTCGTCTATTAGTGTCAAAAAATCTGTCAGATTTTCCTGGCGGTGCAATGGAGAATGAATAGGATTAGACGAATTAGGGTGGGAGGAGGCTTGTGTGCAGCATAGACCAGTTGGGCCGAATGGCTGTAAATTCGATGTAATTAAATTTGGTCAGATAGTGTGTGCGTGTGCTCTGTCACTGCTTTAATATGATTATGAAGTAAAGGTGAGGTAAAAATGCCATTGTTGTATTTCAACATTTGCAACTCTTTGACATGCCAATTAAACTCCAGGAATCAAGATGTGCTGAAATTAGCTTTGCCACTATACTGGGTCAGTATTGTTTCTCAGAGGGGTGTCACCAAGGGTACATTCACACCATAACAGCAGCATGAGGCCTCTAGTTAAATTGTAAATCCAGAGCCAGGACTCGGCCTAGCACTGCAACAAGGCAGAGTGAGACTCCCTGGAGGAGGGAGTCAGCTTGGGCTTTGACACCACAAGCTTTCGTGCTGATGTTAAACCTGCTGTGTGACTGCACCGTTAGTTAATGCTGAAGCAACATGTTGGCCCCGATTTTAACTCCAGGTGGATTCCCCGCTCAGGCCTGAGTTAAAATTACAGTCGGGGCTCGATGATGTCATCGGGCTGCAACATGCCCATGTAAAGAAGGACCCCTCTGTTGGCTCCGGGCGGGTGTCCTTGCTGCCTGCTCAGGAGAGCAGGTTAAAATTGCAGATGTTGCGATCATGGCGGCTCTCGGACAGGTTAAGAGCCTGGGGCGATTTTAACTGCCCACCCGCCAGGTTTACACTGAGCGAGTCGGGTTAAAATCGCCCCCAGCTGCTTTAAACTGCAAGGGGATAATTTTAACTTTTGCCACTCGTGTAAAACGGACAATATTTCATTGGCCGCCTGTTCGGCACCTCTTACGAATTCCGTTTCAATTGATCCGATATCGCCCGTTCTACACTATCGGCAAAAATGTTACAATTACCCCCAACTATGTTTTTTATTAGGTTCGAGATATAACGGGTTGAATATTGCCGACTGACTCCGATCAAATTCAGCCACAGTCACAGCCTTAACGATGCAGGCTTCCATAGCAACAAGGCCTAGTGCTCAATGTAAACGTTGTAATTGAATGCACAAAGCATCAAAATTAGGAGCAGGAGTAGGCCATATGGCCCCTCGAGCCTGCTCCGCCATTCAATAAGATCATGGCTGATCTTCGACCTCAACTCCACTTTCCCGCCCAATCCCTTGATTCCTCTAGAGTCCAAAAATCTATCGATCTCAGCCTTGAATATATTCAATGACTCAGCATTCACAGCTCTCTGGGGTAGAGAATTCCAAAGATTCACCACCCTCTGAGTGAAGAAATTCCTCCTCATCTCAGTCTTAAATGGCCGATCCCTTATCCTGAGACTATGCCCCCTAGTGCTAGACTCTCCAGCCAGGGGAAACAGCCTTTCAGCATCTACCCTGTCAATCCCCCTCAGAATCTTATATGCTTCAATGAGATCACCTCTCACTCTTCTAACTCCAGGGCGTATAGGCCCATTCTACTCAATGGGCTGGATTTTGCCAATGGGGAGCTCTTGGAGGCGGGACTCCCACTTGTTGGGTTTCAGTCCCGCCTTCATCAACTTCTGGCCAACCCACGCTATTTTCCCTTGATTGACCTTGTTAATCCCGCCCAGCGGGCTGAGCGGGCCAATTAAGGGGAAGCCGGTTACAGGGAACGTCAGCGTATGACGTTTCATCTGTCAAAAATTTTTGACAGTGAATTGTCATCGTTTGACAGCCCTGTGAAGCTGCCAAACACTGACATTCTCTGTAGTTTGATGAGTTCTTGAATTCAAGACTCATCAAATCTCTTTCTTTAGCAGAAATTAAATGGTTGTTGCATTGGAGAATGCAACAGCCATCTGTCATCTCTGCCGCGGAGGTGCGAGACTCTCCGCATACCCAACTCTTGAAGCCTGCAGGAAGAAACTTTTTCTAACACTTTCCACTTACCTCACATACTCACCTCTCCACACTTGCACCCATCACTTACCTTCACAACGCACTTTTGGACCCCTCCGACCCCCGCAGATCCACTACTCACCTCGGTGACCCTGGCGGGGTTCGGAGCCTTCAGGAAGCCTGCACTTCTGTGGGTAAAATGGAGATAATCCTCTTATCTGCCTGTTAACTACCTGTTAACAGGCAGTTAAGTGGCTGTAATCCCCTTCCCACTTCCAAGGAGACGGAACCAGGCGCGGGTCGGCCACCCGCCTCCTGGCAAGATGGCATGGGGGCGGGTTGGGCACCCGCCCCCAAATTCTGCCATTTTCCCGGCAGACCCGCCTCCCCAGGGCTGGCAAGATCACGCCCAATCTCTCCTACGAAATAACTACGATTAAAAAAATATGGAACAAAGTTGGAGTTGAAAGATGAGCGACTCTGATATATTAACATCCCACAAGGATGGTGTTTCAGATTCTTTTTTCGGCCTTGTTTCGTCTTCTGGACTCCACTGATTCTTCGGAGTGAGAAGCCATGTTGTGTTGTTTTAATTATGTGCGGATAGAACGCCAGAGTTGTCCTTTTAAATTTACTGTACCTAGTGCAGCTTACTAAACCAGCCCACCAAACACAGCGTGACAACTTTTAGTTGAGATGCACAAGGCGAGCGGGGAATTCATGTTGCATTGTGAACCAGCGGGGATTAAAAAATTAAACCCTGCCTGTATACCACAGGAGCACTTTCCAGCACACAGCGTAGTCAGGCTCCATATTGATTAGGTGGCACGCTGGTACGACCTTGACTGGCTCGACAACAGTTTCTTCAAGCATGGGAGTGAACTAAGATAGCTGCAAGATTTTTTTAATGATACTGAAGTCCAGTAATTGAGCACGGATCGAGAAAGAATATCTTTGACCGACGTAAAAGAAAGGAAGCAGATTTGAGTTGCAAGGAACTTGCTGACAACAAACTGATCTTCATTTCTATTGAAGTGGAAATGAAACTCGGGGGAGATGTATAATGGGCAGCTGAGCGGGTATTGCCTGCTTAACACCATCGTCCAAGATCAAAATGACCCCCAATAAGTCGTGCCTTTCGATTCATTTATAGTAACGTATGAATGAACAGGTCACAAAAGTTTCCGTATCCAAGATTAAACAGAGTGCACCTTATTACTTTGACACCCAGAAAAGGCATGAATTCATGCACTGATTATAAAATCATAGAATAGGACAGCACAGAAGGAGGCCATTCGGCCCATCGAGTCTGCGCCTGATCTTTCGAAGAGCAATCCAGTTAGTCCCACTCCCCCCGCTCTTTCCCCATATCCCTGCAACTTTTTCTCCTTCAAGTATTTATCCAATTCCCTTTTGAAGCTATTATTGAATCTGTTTCCACCACCCTATCAGGCAGCGCATTCCAAATCCGAACCACTCGCTGCGTAAAAAGGGTTTTTCCTCGTGTCGCCTCTGGTTCTTTTGCCAATCACCTTAAATCTGTGCCCTCTGGTTATCGACCCTTCAGCCGCTGGATACAATTTCTCATAATTTAGTCTATCTAAACCCTTCATGATGTTAAGCACCTCGATCAAATCTCCTCTTAGCCTTCTCTGCTCTAAGAAGAACAACCCCAGCTTCTCCAGTCTATCCATGTAATTGTAATCCCTCATCCCTGGAACCATTCTAGTAAATCTCTTCTGCACCCTCTCCAAAGCCTTCCCTTCCTTCCTAAAGTGTGGTGCCCAGAATTGGACACAATACTCCAGCTCGGGCCGAACTAATGTTTTATATAGGTTTAGCATAACCTCCTGGCTTAGATTTTATATAAAAATGAGAAGTCGCACAACACCAGGTTATAGTCCAACAGTTTTATTTGAAATCACGAGCTTTCGGAGCGCTGCTCCTTCGTCAGGTAAAGTGAAGGAATACAAATCAGATACAAAGCATATATAGACAGAGAACAATGTGTTTCTGACTGCCCTCCATCACACCTCGGCAGAGATACAATCAGTCAGGAAGGCATTACATCAAAGACACAGCAAAATAATGCCTTTGATGTAATGCATTTGATGTAATGCCTTCCTGACTGATTGTATCTCTGCCGAGGTGTGATGGAGGGCAGTCAGAAACACATTGTTCTCTGTCTATATATGCTTTGCTGATTTGTATTCCCTCACTTTACCTGACGAAGGAGCAGCGCTCCAAAAGCTCGTGATTTCAAATAAAATTGTTGGACTATAACCTGGTGTTGTGCGACTTCTCATTTTTGTCCACCCCAGTCCAACACCGGCATCTCCGCATCATAGATTTTATATAGGTTTAGCATAACATCCCTGGTCTTGCTGCTCTTGTTGTACCCTCTTTAAAATTGTCCCATTTTGTTTGTATTGCCTCGCAATATATTGGCCCAGAAATTCGTCCGAATACGGGAGAGTACGCATTGTGTACTCACCCATATTCGGTCCCGAAGTGCCGGTTTCCTGCATGCACTGTGCATGCGCGGGAAACCGGCACTTCCGATATTGCGAAGGGGGCGGTTCCTAAGTGAACTGCGTGCGCACTACAGGTTGTGCGCATGCAGCACACTTAGTTTTTTTTTTAGGTTTGAACGCGAAGGTAAGTGTTGAAGATTTTACACATGAAGAAAGCAGGCGTAAGACCCCCTTTTAACAAGGTAAGTACTTAATTAAGTATTATTTAAAAAAAATTCAATCGGTTTATCTTTTTTAGAGACTTTAAAGAAAGGTAAGTTTATTTTTATAACTTTTAAAAAGAATTTAAATTTTTTTAAATTTTTGTTTAAAGTGGTTAATTTATTCAACTATAGTTATTTTATTAATGTGATGGTTTTTAAAAAAAAATTAATTGAGGTTTAGCTGTTCTTTTGGGGGCAAGTTGTATTCATAGCTTTGACAGCTCTTGCTGTCAAAACTATGAATGAAAGATGGTGTGCTGCCATTGGCTCTAACTGGCCCACGTGATCCCAGAGGTCGCATCGAACTAATTGCGCCTCTGGGACACGCACACACTGCACGCCGGCACCAGGGAGAGGCCCAGGAACTGAAGTTCGTGTGGGCCAAAACCATAAAGGCAGGCGCGGAGTGCGATATCGCGGGGGATCCTTACCCCCGCGGCAACCATCGAAGTCCAATTTCTGGGCCATTATGTATTGTATTATATCAATGATCCAACATAAAAGGGGAATTTATGACATCTCAACAAAACACAGCTTCAGGAATGACATAGTGCAGCTGACGTCTTCGCTGGAGAAATAAAGAGGTGAGAGGCAAAGAGAGACGGAGAAGAGAAGCAGAGAGAAATTGGAGGGGAGGAGAGGGGAAATGAGAAAAAGAGCGAAAGCAAAGAAATAGTTAGTGAAAAATCATCGCAGGGAAGCAAAGAGAGTCTGAGAACCAAATAGAGATAAAGGGATAGATCTTGATTTTGTGTGATGGCATAAAACGGACGATAGCGAGTCGGCAGCTCGTTTTGCATCTCTCTCGATTTTTATTTCTATCGACTTCAATGGAAATAAAAATGGAGAGAGCTGTAAAACGAGCTGATGACTCCCTATCACCCATTTTTCACTATTGCACCAAGTCAAGATCAACTCTGAAAGCAGCAAGCTGTAATTATTCTAATTGTGGCGGGATTTTCTCAGACTGCGTAGTCCCTCACTCCACAATGACTGGATGGGGCATGGGGAGTGGGTGGATTGACTGGGTGCAGTTAACAGAACCACGTGAGTTTGCCCATGTTGGAGCCCAAGAGACCCTTGCACAGCTCGACTCCATACAGGACAAAGCAGCCCGCTTGATCGGCACCCCATCCACCACCTTAAACAATCCCTCCCTCCACCACCGGCGTACCGTGGCTGCAGTGTGTACCATTTACAAGATGCACTGCAGCAACTCACCAAGGCTTCTTCGGCAGCACCTCCCAAACCCGCGACCTCTTCCACCTAGAAGGACAAGGGCAGCAGACGCATGGGAACACCACCACCTCCAAGTTTCCCTCCAAGTCACACACCATCCTGACTTAGAAGTATATCGGCCGATCCTTCATCGTCGTTGGGTCAAAATCCTGGAACTCCCTCCCAAACAGCACTGTGGGAGCACCTTCACCACACGGACTGCAGCGTTTCAAGAAGGCGGCTCACCACCACCTTCTCAAGGGTAATTAGGGATGGGCAATAAATGCTGGCCTTGCCAGCGACACCCACATCCCATACACAAATTAAAAAATAAAACAAAATTGCCCGCCAAGTATTTGGAACATGGTCCACTTTACCCAAACAGGTTGACTGTCAAAAACCTTGATGGCACAACAAAATCTACCAGGTACCAACACTTCAGGCCAACACACTGTAGCCACTGCCATTAACTGGAATCAGTGCACAGTACCACAATGTACCTTGTACACTATTCCATGTACACTGTTTACCGTAAGTATTATCGATGCCAATATGTTGTTACCAAAGAGCAATTGGAGTAAAATGTAGACAAAGGAATGAGAACCAAGAAAAGTCTGCAAATATGATCACGATTTCTATGCATTTTCTTGGCGTGTACAAGAAAATTCTCGGGAATATCACACAGGCATTCTGTGAACATGACAGGGAAAAGCATTTGAGATGCTAATTGGGATCTATAAATTATGCTAGTTTATGCAAAGTAAGAATGTATTATTGAACTTTGGTATTTTCAGAAGGGGTGACGTAGGAAATGTCTTCAATTTCACAATCTTGACTATTCACAATATTATGGGAAATAGAGTCCCTATGGAATTGAGTTGGCTTCAAGGGGACTCTCTTAGCGATGGAACCGAGATAATCCTTAGTGACAGAATCAGCAATCTGATACCTGAATCCAAAAGGACCGCAGTATTCCAGACAACCGCTAATGACGGACCCGCCAGCCCGGCTGATTGATGGGACCAAGAGGGGAATGGGATTCTTCACCCTAGTAGTCAATGCCCCAGCAGATAGGGTGATCCTAGGTAGGGTGGTCCTAGGTAGGGTGGTCCTAGATAGGGTGGCCCTAGGTAGGGTGGCCCTAGGTAGGGTGGTTCTAGGTAGGGTGGTCCTAGATAGGGTGGCCCTAGGTAGGGTGGTCCTAGATAGGGTGGCCCTAGGTAGGGTGGTCCTAGATAGGGTGGCCCTAGGTAGGGTGGTCCTAGGTAGGGTGGTTCTAGGAAGGGTGGTCCTAGATAGGGTGGTCCTAGGTAGGGTGGTCCTAGGTAGGGTGGTTCTAGGTAGGGTGGTTCTAGGTAGGGTGGTCCTAGGTAGGGTGGCCCTAGGTAGGGTGGTCCTAGGTAGGGTGGTTCTAGGTAGGGTGGTCCTAGGTAGGGTGGTTCTAGGAAGGGTGGTCCTAGATAGGGTGGCCCTAGGTAGGGTGGTCCTAGGTAGGGTGGTTTTGATGTAGGGTGGCCCTAGGTAGGGTGGTTCTAGGTAGGGTGGTCCTAGGTAGGGTGGCCCTAGGTAGGGTGGTCCTAAGTAGGGTGGTTCTAGGAAGGGTGGTCCTAGGTAGGGCGGTTCTAGATAGGGTGGTCGTAGGTAGGGTGGTCCTAGATAGGGTGGCCCTAGGTAGGGTGGTTCTAGGTAGGGTGGTCCTAGATAGGGTGGCCCTAGGTAGGGTGGCCCTAGGTAGGGTGGTTCTAGGTAGGGTGGTCCTAGATAGGGTGGTCCTAGGTAGGGTGGTCCTAGGTAGGGTGGTCCTAGATAGGGTGGCCCTAGGTAGGGTGGTCCTAGATAGGGTGGTCCTAGGTAGGGTGGTCCTAGATAGGGTGGCCCTAGGTAGGGTGGTCCTAGGTAGGGTGGTTCTAGGAAGGGTGGTCCTAGATAGGGTGGTCCTAGGTAGGGTGGTTCTAGGTAGGGTGGTTCTAGGTAGGGTGGTTCTAGGAAGGGTGGTCCTAGATAGGGTGGTCCTAGGTAGGGTGGTCCTAGGAAGGGTGGTCCTAGGTAGGGTGGTTCTAGGTAGGGTGGTCCTAGGTAGGGTGGTTCTAGGTAGGGTGGTTCTAGGTAGGGTGGTCCTAGGTAGGGTGGTCCTAGGTAGGGTGGCCCTAGGTAGGGTGGTTCTAGGTAGGGTGGTTCTAGGTAGGGTGGCCCTAGGTAGGGTGGTCCTAGGTAGGGTGGTTCTAGGTAGGGTGGTCCTAGGTAGGGTGGCCCTAGGTAGGGTGGTCCTAAGTAGGGTGGTTCTAGGAAGGGTGGTCCTAGGTAGGGCGGTTCTAGATAGGGTGGTCGTAGGTAGGGTGGTCCTAGGTAGGGTGGTCCTAGGTAGGGTGGCCCTAGGTAGGGTGGTTCTAGGTAGGGTGGTTCTAGGTAGGGTGGTTCTAGGTAGGGTGGTCCTAGGTAGGGTGGCCCTAGGTAGGGTGGTCCTAGGTAGGGTGGTTCTAGGTAGGGTGGTTCTAGGTAGGGTGGCCCTAGGTAGGGTGGCCCTAGGTAGGGTGGTCCTAGGTAGGGTGGTTCTAGGTAGGGTGGTCCTAGGTAGGGTGGTTCTAGGAAGGGTGGTCCTAGATAGGGTGGCCCTAGGTAGGGTGGTCCTAGGTAGGGTGGTTTTGATGTAGGGTGGCCCTAGGTAGGGTGGTTCTAGGTAGGGTGGTCCTAGGTAGGGTGGCCCTAGGTAGGGTGGTCCTAGGTAGGGTGGTTCTAGGTAGGGTGGTCCTAGGTAGGGTGGTTCTAGGAAGGGTGGTCCTAGATAGGGTGGCCCTAGGTAGGGTGGTCCTAGGTAGGGTGGTTTTGATGTAGGGTGGCCCTAGGTAGGGTGGTTCTAGGTAGGGTGGTCCTAGGTAGGGTGGCCCTAGGTAGGGTGGTCCTAAGTAGGGTGGTTCTAGGAAGGGTGGTCCTAGGTAGGGCGGTTCTAGATAGGGTGGTCGTAGGTAGGGTGGTCCTAGATAGGGTGGCCCTAGGTAGGGTGGTTCTAGGTAGGGTGGTCCTAGATAGGGTGGCCCTAGGTAGGGTGGCCCTAGGTAGGGTGGTTCTAGGTAGGGTGGTCCTAGATAGGGTGGTCCTAGGTAGGGTGGTCCTAGGTAGGGTGGTCCTAGATAGGGTGGCCCTAGGTAGGGTGGTCCTAGATAGGGTGGTCCTAGGTAGGGTGGTCCTAGATAGGGTGGCCCTAGGTAGGGTGGTCCTAGGTAGGGTGGTTCTAGGAAGGGTGGTCCTAGATAGGGTGGTCCAAGGTAGGGTGGTTCTAGGTAGGGTGGTTCTAGGTAGGGTGGTTCTAGGAAGGGTGGTCCTAGATAGGGTGGTCCTAGGTAGGGTGGTCCTAGGAAGGGTGGTCCTAGGTAGGGTGGTTCTAGGTAGGGTGGTCCTAGGTAGGGTGGTTCTAGGTAGGGTGGTTCTAGGTAGGGTGGCCCTAGGTAGGGTGGTTCTAGGTAGGGTGGTCCTAGGTAGGGTGGTCCTAGGAAGGGTGGTCCTAGGTAGGGTGGTCCTAGGTAGGGTGGTTCTAGGTAGGGTGGTTCTAGGTAGGGTGGTCCTAGATAGGGTGGTCCTAGGTAGGGTGGTTCTAGGTAGGGTGGTTCTAGGTAGGGTGGCCCTAGGTAGGGTGGTCCGAGGTAGGGTGGTCCTAGATAGGGTGGTCCTAGGAAGGGTGGTCCTAGGTAGGGTGGTTCTAGATAGTGTGGCCCTAGGTAGGGTGGTTCTAGGTAGGGTGGTCCTAGGTAGGGTGGTCCTAGATAGGATGGCCCTAGGTAGGGTGGTTCTAGGTAGGTTGGTCCTGGCTGGATAAGCTGTGGGGGAAGCTTACCAGAACTCTGCAGTTTTAGATGGCAAAGATCCAACAGTACCTTTACGCTGACTTGGACACTCCTAACCCTTGGTTCTTGCCAACATGCTGCCAACAACACTGGCCTTTGGAGACCCTTGAGAATGGCAATGGGTTTCTCTGCGTGTCTGACTAAAAAAGGAAATTGTAGCACTCGCCTGTCAAAAATGTCCGTGTGTCTTTGAAAACTCTTCTGCCCGTTATTAATGATTCAGTACCAAATTTGAATTGCCATTAATAATACTGCATAATATTCAACATTAGAAGGTTACATACAGTGTTGCCTCATTAAGAAAATTCAGTGTTTAGACAGATAACGCAAATAAACCCCTTTGAAACTCCTTGAGAAGACTTCAATGCCTCAAAATGTTACAAGTTGATCTTAATTGTTCTGACGAGGGGCAACAAAGGCGCTGACGGAGGGGGAATGCAATTTTAATTAATTTTAATATGCTGGTGGCACTTGGCAGATTGTAATTTCACACCCTGCTAGTGCACTCATTTGCTCCTTCTACGAGTGTGGTGCCCAATCAATCTAAACTAAAAGGGTGACGTGATTAATATATAAAACTTAAGCACTGCAATAAACAAACAGAATTACGATGATGTAGCCACGAGCATAGACAATAGTCACAGTACGTCCTGATAGCGCCTTGCTTGTTGTTTATACCATGTGGCATAAGTTGGACTTGTGCTGGGAGTCCTAATTCACTTAGAAATTCATTCTTTTGGCAATTCTTCAAGTCAGTTTTCTCTTTGGTTGAGGCTGGCGCGCACCATCTTGTCCAAGCGTCCATTCTTGTGAATGTGCAAGCCCAGACGGTGTGAGTCGGCAGGTTAACTGCAGGTGGGCGACGCAGCCCATCCCAATCCCAGCTCTTCGCTAAATCTAGCCGGATATCGATCGGCAGCAAAGGCCGGCTTTCTGTCGGCTAACCCAGGAACGCTGAGGCCAATCGTAGCGCCGTTATCTCTGGCCTGTCCGAGATCAACCAGCTCAGCGCTGACCGGAGAGCAGACCGGAACCATCCTGATCTGCATGCTGAACTTCTCAATGCAGAACAAGAGGAAGTGTTGGAAATACACGACTGGTCGGTGAGCATCAGTAAAGAAAAAAAAGACACCTTAGTGATGCTTGAGGGTGTAAGCTTCATTAGTTGCTCACCCGAACCATCAATAGAAAGAACTTGCATTTCTATAGCACCTCTTGCGACCTCAGGACGTCCCAAAGCGCTTTACAGCCAATGAAGTACTGTTTGAAGTGTAGTTACTGTTGTAATGTAGGAAACCTGGCTGCTAATTTATGCACCGCAAGCTCCCACAAACAGCAATGTGCTAATGACCCAGATCATCTGTTTTTAGTGATGTTGGTTGAAGGATAAATATTGGCCAGGACACCAGGGAGAACTCCCTTGCTTTTCTTCAAATGTTGTCATGCGATCTTTGACTTCCACCTGAGAGGGCAGACGGGGCCCTCGGTTTAATATCTAATCTGAAAGACGGCACCTCCGACAGTGCAGCGCCCCCTCAGCACTGCACTGGGAGTGTCAGCCTGTATTTTTGTGCTCAAGTCCCTGGAGTGCAACTTAAACCCACAACCTTCTGACTCAGAGGCGAGGAGTGCTACCCACTGAGCCACAGCTGACACTCTATAATCATAACAGATTTCCAGCACTTACCATTTTTCCTTTTTGATTTTACACATTGGATTAAAATGCTGAGCCATGGGAAGGCCTCGTTCATTAACATATATTAACATCTGATTATAGTATCAATCACCGCACAAAACAGCAAGCATCCTTCAAATCAGCATTGTTTGGGACATTATTCAAATACCCGAGAAAATCTTTAACGTTTCATGGCTGATTTAACATAGGACCAATTATAGAATGATATAGACTGTAGAATTATAACTGATTATAGAGTTTCCAAAGCCGTCTTCTATGGAGAGCTGCAGTCTGGATATCGTAACATAAGAATATAAGAACATAAGAAGTAAGTGCAGGAGTCGGCCATATGGACCCTCAAGCCTGCTCCACCATTCAATAACATCATGGCTGATCATCGACCTCAACTCCACTTTCCCGCCCGATCTCCATATCCCTTGATTCCCCTAGAATCCAAAAAAATCTATTGATCTCAGCCATGAATATACTCAAAGACTCAGCATTCACAGCCCTCTGGGGCAGAGAATTCCAAAGATTCACAATCCTCTGAGTGAAGAAATTCTTCCTCATCTCAGTCTTAAATGGCCTACCAAGTGTCAGCTGTGGCTCAGTGGGTAGCACACTCACCTCTGGGTCCAGAAGGCTGTGGGTTCAAGTCCCACTCCAGGGACTTAAACACACAAATCGAGAACTGACACTCCAGTGCAGTGCTGAGAGAGTGCGGCAATGTCGGAGGTGCCATCTTTTGGATGAGGCCCCGTCTGCACACGTAAAAGATCCCACGGCAGTTATCCCCAGTGCCCTGACCAATATTTATCCCTCAACCATCATAACAAAAACGGATTATCTGGTCATTATCACATTGCTGTTTGTGGGAGCTTGCTGAGCGCAAATTGGTTGCCGCGTTTCCCACATTACAACAGGGACTACACTTCAAAAGTACTTCATTGGCTGCAAAGTGCTTTGAGACGTCCGGTGGTTGTGAAAGGCGTTATACAAATGCAAGTCTTTCTTTATTACCCCTTATCCTGAGACTATGCCCCCGAGTTCTAGACACTCCAGCCAGGGGGAAACAACCTCTCAGCATCTACCCTGTCAATCCCCCTCAGAATCTTGTATGTTTCAATGAGATCACCTCTCATTCTTCTAAACTCCAGAGAGTACAGGCCCATTCTACACAATCTCTCATCATAGGACAGCCCTCTCATCCCCGGTATCAATCCAGTGAACCTTTGTTGCTCCACCTCCAAGGCAAGTTTATCCTTCCTTAGATAAGGAGACCAAAACTGTGCACAGTACTCCAGGTGTGGTCTCACCAAGGCCCTGTAAAATTGTAGCAAGACTTCCTTACTCTTATACTCCAACCCTCTTGCAATAAAGGCCAACATGCCATTTGCCTTCCTTATTGCTTGCTGTACCTGCATGCTAGCTTTCTGTGTTTCTTACATGAGTACACCCAAATCTCTCTGAACACCAACATTTGAAAGTTTCTCACCATTTAAAAAATATTCTGTTTTTCTATTCTTCCTACCAAAGTGAATAACCTCACATTTCCTTACATTATACTCCATCTGCCACCTTACTGCCCACTCATTTAGTCTATCTATATCCCTTTGCAGACTCTTTGTGTTCTCCTCACAGCTTACTGTCCCACCTAGCTTTGTATCGTCAGCAAACTTGGATACATTGCACTCGGTCCCTTCATCTAGGTCATTAATATAGATTGTAAATAGCTGAGGTCCCAACACTGATCCTTGCGGCACCCCACTAGTTACAGCCTGCCAACCTAAAATCCGTTTATCCCTACATTCTGTTTTCTGTCCATTAACCAATCCACTATCCATGCTATTATATTACCCCCAACCCCATGAGCCCTAATCTTGTGTGGGATCTTATCGAATGCTTTTTGGAAATCCAAATATACTACATCTACTGGTTCCCCTTTATCTACCCTGCTAGTTACATCCTCAAAAAACTCTAATAAATTTGTCAAACACGATTTCCCTTTCATAAAACTATGTTGATTCTGCCTAATCATGTTATGATTTTCTAAGTGCCCTGATACCACTTCCTTAACAATGGATTCCAGTAATTTTCCCGATGACTGATGTCAGGCTAACTGGCCTGTAGTTCCCTGTTTTCTCTCTCCCTCCTTTCTTGAATAGCGGTGTTACATTTGCGACCTTCCAATCCACTGGGACCGTTCTAGAATCTAGGTAATTTTGGAAGATCAAAACCAATGCATCCACTATCTCTTCAGCCTCCTCTTTTAGAACCCTAGGATGTAGGCCGTCCTGTCCAGGGGATTTGCCAACTTTTAGTCCCATTAGTTTCTCTAGTACTTTTTCTCTACTTATATTAATTATGTTAAGTTCCTCACCCTTATTTAGACCCTTGGTTCCCCACCATTTTTGGTATGCTTTTTGTGTCTTCTACTGTGAAGACAGATACAAAATATTTAACGTTTCTGCCATTTCCTTATTCCCCATAATAATTTCTCCTGTCTCAGCCTCTAAGGGACCAACGTTTACTTTTGCTACTCTCTTCCTTTTTACATACTTGTAGAAGCTCTTACAATTTGCTTTTATATTTCTTGCTAATTTTCTCTCATATTCTATTTTTTCCCTCTTTATCAATTTTTTGGTCATCCTTTGGTAACAGAGATGGGCAGAAGGAAATTTATTAAGATGTACTAAAGGCCACCTTGCAATCTTGCCACTTTACCCCAACACCTGGGCAGGCACAACCATATCAGACCACCATGATAGCGGCACGTTTGCGAGATCTGTCTGCCATTGGCCTGGCACACGAGGCAACCCATCTACCTGTCTCATCTGGCTTCCAACAGGACACGTGCGGCCAAGGCCACTCTCTACTCCTAGCAGCGTTCCCGGTAACAAGTGAGACTTATCCCACAGGAGACTCCATCATCACAAATAAAATGTTGATAAAATGCATGTCCCAGTTGTTCTAGGGCTGAAAGTAGATGGACAAGGTAAGTTATCAGCCATGGCTTGGTGGGTCGCCCTTTCGCCTCTGAGTCAGAAGGTTGTGGGTTCAAATCCCACTCCAGAGACTTGAGCACAAAAATCAAGGCTGACACTCCAATGCAGTTCTGAGAGAGTGTTGCACTGTCAGAGGTGTCGTCTTTTGGATAAGGTGTTAAACCGAGGCCTTGTCTGGCCTCTCAGGTGGATGTAAAAGATCCCACGGCACTATTCAAAGAGCAGGGGGAGTTATCCCCAATGTCCTGGCCAATATGTATCCTTCAGCCAATATCACTTAAAACAGATGATCTGGTCATTATCACATTGCTGTTTGTGGGAGCTTGCTGTGCGCAAATTGGCTGCCGCGTTTCCTACATCACAACAGTGACTGCACTTCAAAAAGTACTCCATTGGCTGCGAAGCGCTTCGGGAATTCCTGAGGTCGTGAAAGGCGCTATAGAAATACAAGTCTTCCTTTCTTAATAGGCATTTCAGTCATTTATCGCCGCATGTTTGATGTTTGGTTTGTAAAATACCGCTTTCTTCCTGTTTCCTGTTGAAATGACGCTGCTGTCGCGGGAGACTCAGAGCCTCAGCGGAGAACAAAGTCCCAAAGATGCAGACAGAAACCCAATGGGGAGCCTGCAGACTATCAGACATGGCTTTGAGAATATGTTTCAATAAACGGTGCATTTTATTTGCTGGGAGGGCCACTTGCATGGACTTTAAGTACGCATGACATGATTCCTGTGTTTGCTGTGTTCTGATCCATTAAGATTTGAGAGACACACTAACACAAAACTGAAGGACCCCCGATGTGCCACTCATGATGCATGCATTCAAAAGTCACTTGCACCCATCTCTTCAAATTACTTCAATTTCAGAGCCACAGCTTATCAGGCTGTGCTCTGGGAGTGTGACCAGGCTGAGAGCGGTTCGGAGAGGGGCAATTGGTTAGTCAGCATTGAATGTCATTTATGTTTCTTGCAAAAGGTCTTTGCATGCTTAATAACATCTTAGGCTGAATTAGACTTCGCAACCTTGTCATGCTGTTCCAATTATTCCAACACACTCCTGGCTGGCCTCCCACATTCCACCCTACTTAAACCTGAGGTCATCCAAAACTCGGCTGCCCGTGTCCTAACTCGCACCAAGTCCCATCCGCCCATCACCCCTCTGCTCGCTGACCGACATTGGCTCCCGGTAAAGCAACACCTTGATTTCAAAATTCTCATCCTTGTTTTCAAATCCCGCCATGGCCTCGCCCCTCCCTATCTCTGTAACCTCCTCAGCCCCACAACCGCCACCCCCCCCCCCTCGCCCCCGAGATATCTGCGCTCCTCTAATTCTGGCCTCTTGAGCATCTCTGATTATAATCGCTCAACCATTGGTGGCCGTGCCTTCAGCTGCCAAGGCCCTAAGCTCTGGAATTCCCTGCATAAACCTCTCCATCTCGCTACCTCTCTTTCCTCCTTTAAGACGCTACTTAAAACCTACCTCTTTGACCAAGCTTTTGGTCACCTGCCCTAATTTATCCTTAAGTGGCTTGGTGTCAAATTTTTTGTCTTGTAATTCTCCTGTGAAGCACCTTGGGACGTTTTACTACGTTAAAGGCGCTATATAAATGCAAGTCCTTGTTGTTCAACCTCCGACACATATCCTTCCTTCTCCAAGATTGCCGACTTCCACCTGCATAACATTGACCATCTCCATCCCCATCTACTGCTGAAGCTCTCATAGATAACTTTTTCACCTCTAGACTCTTTTACTCCAGTGCTTTCCAGGCTGGCCTCCCATTCACTATCCTCTATTAAACTTTAGCTCATCCACAATGCTGTTGCCTATGCCACACTAGGTTCCACTTGCTCATCACACTCATCCTGGCTGACCTACATGGGCCCTCAGCTTCCACAAAGCTTCAGATTTAAGATCCTCATCCTTATGCTTGAATCCCTGGATGCCCTCGTTGCTCACTATATCTGTGACCTCCTCCAGCCTTACAATTCCCCCGAACTCGCTGTTCCTCTGACTCCGACCTCTTGTGCATCCTCTCTCCCTTTGTCCCACAATTGGTGGTGTACCTTCATCCACCTAGATCCCAGTCTCTGGAATTCCCTTCCTGATACCGTCTGCCCCTCCACCTCCCTTTCCTCCTTTGAGCCTTCTTAAGACCTACCTTGGTGATCAAGCATTTGGCCATCCCTTCAAATCTCCCCTTCTATGGTTCGGTGTTCATCTTGTTCCTCACACCTCTTTGACGCACTTTGGAACGCTTTTCGACTGTTGAAAAGAAAATCACATCAGCGCACACTCAACCTCAATTGCTTGGAGGAACTCCCCGGAATAATCTGGTGCCATTAAGCACAAGCTGATCCCAATGATGCAAACTGGTGCATCTGTCTTCTTCGACAACCAGAAAGAACAAACTTGCATTGATATGGCACCTTTCGCGTTCTCTGGACATTCCAAATTACTTCACAGCCAACCACTTATTTTTGAAGTGCAGTCAGGCCCATTTTTTTAGGCGTCCCGGACAGCCGCCTAAAACAAGTGTAAAGACCCCTCGCATATGTTAATTAGGGACCTAATGCCTGTTGGCGGAAATACTCAGTAAAATTTGTTTCCGATTCTCAGGATTCTTTAGCGGGCCCTGCACCAACTAAAAGTAAGTTTTTTTCCAACTATTTCATTAAAAAAACAACCTTCCTGCGCAGTCAGGAGAATCAGGAGTTCTCCCCGGACTCCATATTCGTCGTGATCAGCCCCTTCCCCCGTAGCCCGCTCCAACCCCCCTCCCTCTTTGGACATATCTTTGGGCCATTGCCGGTGAGGCAAGTGGCCTATCATTCGTGACCCATGACAGGTGCCCGCAGCCCATGCATAAGATGGTACCTAAGGCCCAGACGGAATTCTACCCCCCTAATGCTTCCAGCCTCTCAGGTCTCTTTCTGTTCTCTCCATGCTACCACGGTCAATGCCTCCCCGACCCTTCCTCTTGTTCTTCCGAAGTTGCAAAGCTCTTCCTCCTCGTCTTCACTGTGTTGGAATCAAGGGATTGAATTTTCAGAGTCTGGCAGGGAGTCTTGCCCACCAGCAACGCAGATCAGAAAGCTGGGCACGCACTGCCCTGCCCTGCCCATGGTTCTCCCATAAGGAAGGGTGGCACTGCCTGTGTATAAGACACCTTACCAGTTCTGCAGACTCGTAAAATTAACCCCTACCAAACCTCGAGCCTCCCTACTTTGACTCTTTCCCAATACTTCAAAAACTATCCACTACCTTATCTCCCTCACAACTGTAACAACACTTCAAAAAGTACTTCATTAGTTGTAAAGCACTTTGGGACGTCCGGTGGTCATGAAAGGCGCTATGTAAATGCAAGTCTTTCTTTCTTAGTCCTTCCTTCATTCTATAATTTTCAAACTTGCTGTCACCTAATCCCTTGAGTACAGAAGATTGAGGGATGCTCTAATTGAGGTGTTTAAGAGGATTAAAGATTTTGACAGGGTAGAAAGAGAGACGCTATTTCCTCTGGTGGGGGGAGTCCAGAACAAGGGGGGCATAACCTTAAAATTAAAGCTAGGCCATTCAGGGGTGATGTCAGGAAGCACTACTTCACAGAAAGGGAAGTGGAAATCTGGAATTCACTTCTCAAAACCTGTTGAGACTGGGGGCCAATTAAAAATTTCAAAACTGAGACTGATAGATTTTTGTTGGTTAAGAGTATTAAGGGATATGGAATCAAGGCGGGTAGATGGAGCTAAGTTACAGATCAGCCATGATCTAATTGAATGGCAGAACAAGCTCGAGATGCTGAGTGGCCTCCTCCTGTTCCGATGTTCCTACCCAATCGCTACTTCTCTTCTGCTCCTTGAACCTTCTTGAGTCTCGTACCATTTGGCCATTTCACCTTGCTTTACCAGTTTAAAATAAAATGTGCTTGCGAAGCCTGAGACACGGCTAGACTAAAACCAGCATGCATAGCATAAGGCCAGTGGCACTGGGGCCACCGTTAGTCTGATGGGCCGACTAACAAACTGCACATTCATGGTAAACTGAAGCATTGCATTACACACTGGGATGCTTGGGTCATGCTGCCAACATCATGAACTGCTGACGAAACGTGGCTCTGAATCCCTGCAAATGAGCGATCTTGCAAGAGTTAGCCAATAACGTCAGGGTGATTTGAGAGGGAAGCAGATGGCTTTATCCTATGAATGGCACTGGGCAGCTGTTTTAGAGAGCTGGCATTGATACGAACCTCCTTTCTCCAACTGAGAATCGATGAGCCCAGGATAATTGTTTTAGGACATTCCTTTTAACAAATACAGTATTGATTCTGAGATGGCACAGGTTAGCTGTGATAGGCACATGACCCTAACTCAGGGGGAAATGTGCATCCTACTAATAAGCATTGTTTTTAAGAAAATTCAGTAAACAATTCCTTGCGCCCCTAAGCAGCTTATTGCGTTTAGCACAGACGTCTCTCAAATGTGAGATTTAGACACATGTCTTGTAGTTTTCTCCATATCTGCCAGCACCAGAGGAATCTTCTTTGTCACTCACTCATCATGAAATGTCTGTTTTTAATGCTATAAGCATATTTTAAATGTAACTTCACACTCTGAGCAATTTCTGCATCCAACCACTAAATGTGACAAGATTGAAATTTTCCAGTTCATTGAAAAGAAAGGTTTGGTTAAAAAAAAAATGTTACTCTGCGTGTAGTCTCACTTACTAAGTTCCATTAGTGTCCATGATGCCCCGAGGAGAGGATTATAGGGCCAGCTCTGAGCTTGTCACATAAATATGTCAAGAACCACAAAATCTATTATTTCTCACTGAGGCCTAATTGAAGGGAGAACTTAGCTCCTTTGACTCGAAGACAACACAGCTCTACCTCACCACCACCTCTCTGGACCTCTCCACTGTCTCTGATTTGCCACACTGATTGTCCAACAGCCAATATTGGATGAGCAGAAATTTCCTCCAACTAAATATTGGGAAGACTGAAGCCATTCTCTTTGGTCCCCCGCCCCAAATTCCATTCCCTGACCAACGTTTCCATCCCTGGCAACTGTCTGAAGCTGGGCCAGACTGTGCGCAACTGCGGCGTTGTGTTTGACCCCCGAGATGAGCCTCCGACCACATCCGCGCCATCACCAAGACTGCCTACTTCCACCTCCGTAACATCGCCCCACTCCAATCCTGCCTCAGCTCATCCACTTCTCCCTATCTCCATAACCTCCTCCAGCCTCACAAACCCCCCAAGATATCTGCGCTCCTCTAATTCTGCCCTGTTGAGAATCCCTAATTATAATCGCTCAACCGTTGGTGGCCGTGCTTTCAGCTGCCTCGGCCCAAAGCTCTGGAATTCCCTGTCTAAACCTCTCCGCCTCGCCACCTCTCTTTCCTCCTTTAAGACGCTCCTTAAAACCTACCTCTTTGACCACGCTTTTGATCATCTGTCCTGATATCTCCTTATAGAAGATAGGAGCAGGAGTAGGCCATTCGGCCCCTCGAGCCTGCTCCGGCCATTCAATGCGATCATGGCTGATCATCCAAATTCAGTACCCTGTCCCTGCTTTCTCCCCATATCCCTTGATCCCTTTAGCTTTAAGAAATATATCTAACTCCTTCTTGAATATATTTAATGAATTGGCCTCAACTGCCTTCTGTGGTAGAGAATTCCACAGGTTTACCACTCTCTGGGTGAAGAAATTCCTCCTCATCTCAGTCCTAAATGGCTTACCCCTTATCCTTAGACTGTGACCCCTGGTTCTGGATTCCCCCGCCATCGGGAACAGCCTTCCTGCATCTAGTCTGTCTAGTCCTGTCAGAATTTTATAAGTTTCAATGAGATCCCCTCAGTGGCTCAGTGTCAAAAATGTTTTTATTGATATTGCTCTTGTTAAGAGCCTTGGGATATTTTGCTACGTTAAAGGCGCTATATAAATACAAGTTGTTGTTGTTGTTGTTTAACTCCCATTATGAAAAAAAAATCATAGAAAGGATGACCAATTTCATCTTTTCTTAAGGCCGATGTTGCAGAGTCTTATGTATCATTATACAACTGGCAATATATTATCACCGTCCTTCCGATGAGACGTTAAACCGAGGATCCGTCTGCTCTCTCAGGTGGACGCAAAAGATCCCATGGCGCTATTTCGAAGAAGAGCAGGGGAGTGCTCCCTGGTGTTCTGGCCAATATTTATCCCTCAACCAACATCACTAAAAACAGATGATCTGGTCATTATCACCTTGTTGTTTGTGGGGAGCTTGCTGTGCGAAAATTGGCTGTCGCGTTTCCTACATTACAACAGTGACTACACGTCAAAAGTACTTCATTCGTTGTAAAGCGCTTTGGTACATCCTGAGGTCCTGAAAAGTGCTGTACATAAGTGGAAGTTTTTTCTTCCTTTCTTTACTTGTGCCTTTTGCAGGTGTTAGCATTGGACCTTTATAGCCAGGCTAGTGTAGGATGGCTGTTTTTTCCCCCCACGATAGGAAGCAAGAGGTAGTCCTACAAAGCACAGAAAACAGAATTGCTCACTGAATGGTTTAGCGAGTTAATCCAGTGATGAGCTGAGCTACACAGATCAGGAAATGTCCCATGTTCAGTGCATGGTCTGGGCTGAGATGGTTGCTCAAAACCACCACTGTGCTAGGGGTACTCCAATTGCCATAGAGGGAGTGCAGCGAAGGTTCACCAGACTGATTCCTGGGATGGCAGGACTGTCGTATGAGGAGAGATTGGGTCGACTCGGCCTGTATTCACTAGAGTTTAGAAGAATGAGAGGGGATCTCATTGAAACGTATAAAATTCTGACAGGGCTAGACAGACTGGATGCAGGGAGGATGTTTCCCCTGGCTGGAGGGTCTAGAACGAGGGGGGTCACAGTATCAGGATACAGGGTAGGACATTTAGGACTGAGGTGAGGAGAAATTTCTTCACTCAGAGGGTGGTGAACCTGTGGAATTCTCTACCACAGAAGGCTGTGGAGGCCAAGTCACTGAATATATTTAAGAAGGAGATCGATAGATTTCTAGACACAAAAGGCATCAAGGGGTATGGGGAGAGAGCGGGAATATGGTATTGAGATAGAGGATCAGCCATGATCATATTGAATGGCGGAGCAGGCTCGAAGGGCCGAATGGCCTACTCTTGCTCCTATTTTTCTATGTTTCTATGTCTGTGGGTTAAGGATGGAGAAAGCATCCAGTGAGCCTTGGCCAAAGTGCATGTATATGGACATCAGGCAGGGGCAGGATCAGGCCTGATTGTGATAATGACTAGCCTGACAATTATTACCATCAAGGCTCACACAAGGATAATAATTGCACAAGTGAGGCACTGGAGGGCAACCAGAACTAATGGACCAACACTCAAACAGGGAGTCAACATCTTCAGGAACGGGGAGATTGGGGTAAAACTGAGTTAAACTTTATTGTGTTGTTTTAAGTCCGAATGTCCACCTCCTCAAGCATATCATCAGTCATTGATAAAAATATGTGAGAGCTATTTTTTCCACTATATATATATATATTTTAAAAAACTCACTCTACTGGAAAATTAATGGAAATCCATAATGATAAAGGACATGAGAAAAGGATAGAAGCTGACGGCATAACATAATCTCAAGTCACTTCATATCACACTGCAAAATTGATAGCACAGTGAAGAACGTTGATGTTGCCTGTCTAGCAATGTCTGTGCTTTGCATCTGTCATTAGAAGTTACTTAATTTTCAAAATCATTGGTTACTTATCCATTGTCCATATTATCCCATGTAATGCAACATCAAACTGCAGCACAGTTAGGGTTTCAGGATCAGTGGAGAAGGAATCACTGAGGAACACACAAAACTTCAGATCAGCGTGATTTAGAAGTAGGAACTTAGACCAAAATTGCTTTCAACATAAAGGTTGTCGTGGCAATACCGCCTAAACATTGTACAAGCCAAAGAACATAGAATTTGTTTATATTGTGATAGCTAATGACAATGTTCTCGTTAATCAAAAAAAACTTCATTATCTCACAATCTTTCATTTAATTCAATGGCAGTTAGTAACAGGCTTGTATATGGACGGAGACCCGTAAATTTTAAGTTTGATAGTTAACAGAGTTATTGCAATGCAACAAATAGCGACTTTTAAATGAATGCGGCGATTGCAAATCTGCAACAGGAGAAAAATTACAGAATTTACGTAATGGGTAGGAGGGAATCCTCGAGCTGTAATCCCGACACACTGGTTGCCCTTATGGAAGGCGTGTCTCCTCAGTCTTCAAGACCGCACGCTGGCTCCACACAGAAACATAGAAACATAGAAGATAGGAGCAGGAGTAGGCCATTCGGCCCCTCGAGCCTGCTCCGCCATTCGATGAGATCATGGCTGATCATCCAAATTCAGTACCCTGTCCCTGCTTTCTCTCCATATCCCTTGGTCCCTTTAGCCTTAAGAAATATATCTAACTCCTTCTTGAATATATTTACTGATTGGCCTCAACTGCCTTCTCTGGTAGAGAATTCCACAGGTTCACCACTCTCTGGGTGAAGAAATTCCTCCTCATCTCAGTCCTAAATGGCTTACCCCTTATCTTTAGACTGTGACCTCTGGTTCTGGACTCCCCCGCCATCGGGAACATCCTTCCTGCATCCAGTCTGTCTAGCCCTGTTAGAATTTTATAAGTTTCAATGAGATCCCCTCTCATTCTTCTAAACTCTAGCGAATATAAGCCTAATCGACCCAATCTCTCCTCGTACGTCGTTCCTGCCATCCCAGGTATCAGTCTGGTGAATCTTCGCTGCACATCCTCCATGAGAAGAACATCCTTCCTCAGATAAGGCGACCAAATCTGCACACAATACTCAAGGTGTGGTCTCACCAAGGCCCTGTACAGCTGCAGCAAGACATCCTTGTTCCTGTACTCAAACCCTCTCGCTACGAAGGCCAACATACCATTTGCCTTATTAACTGCCTGCTGTACCTGCATGCTTACCTTCAGCGACTGGTGCACAAGGACACCCAGGTCTCGTTGCACTTCCCCTTCTCCCAATCTATTGCCGTTCAGATAATAATCTGCCTTTCTGTTTTTGCCACCAAAGTGGATAACCCCGCATTTATCCATGTTATACTGCATCTGCCATGCTTCTGCCCAATCACCCAACCTGTCCAAATCATCCTGGAGTTTCTCGGCATCCTCCTCGCAGCACACACGCCCACTCAGCTTTGTGTCGTCTGCAAACTTGGAGATATTACATCTAGTTCCCTCTTCTAGATCATTAATATATATAGTGAATAGCTGGGGTCCTAGCACCGATCCCTGCGGAACCCCACTAGTCACTGCCTGCCACTCGGAAAAAGACCCGTTTATTCCAACTTCATAAAGACGGTTTAAATATTGTGAGTAGCTCTTTACCCAAAACCTGACCTTACAAGAAACAAATTGGTGACATTGGTCAGATGCAAGAAACATTGCGGTCAATGTTGACCAATGTATTGGCCTGAAGATGGAAGAGACACATCCCCGAAAACTTACAGCTGGTGTCGGAATATTACAAGGAAAGAAAACGCACCTGTACCTCAATTACATTACAGTGCTGGGAATGATTTAATTTGCATAGATATTACATAATTGCATACATAATGAGGTGAAATCAAAGGGGCTCAAAGTATTCAGAAACTATTGACCAGATGTAATACTGGGACTAAGTATTGAATGTAGAAATGAGGACTGAGCACAACAAAGCATTCTACAACTCACTGCATCTAAGCCCACAATACTTTGCTGATCATTTATCATTTTTTGTGTCAAAGATACTTTATTGGTTAACTGACGGTGGGAGGGTTACAGCAGTACTTATTTTTGCAAATGAGCGCAATGTTAGCGCAAATGTGCAGGGATATGAGCGTTAACATAAAGGATGTTATTCAATGATAGAAAACTCCAATCATGAAAGCTCCACAGGATGACCTACAATGCTAGACATTCCAAAGGGTCACTTACAATGAGAAGAAGAGGTAAAACAATGACCTACGGTGAAAGAGAACCCAAAAGAAGTTCTACAATGAGAGAGGCTCCGCATGCAGTCCTACAATGAAAGATACATCAAAGGAAGACCTACAATGAGAGAGGTTCCAGATGATGTCCTACAGGGGAAGATACCCCAAAGAATGACCTGCAATTATACCAGTTTTAAAGGATGTCTCATAATGGAAGAGACTTCCAAAAGCTTGGATAAACAACACTAGATAAATATTCTGGAGTTTTGTTTGATTGTTTTTGAGGCTCAGTAAGTTTTAATTCGATAGATTTTTGGACTCTAAGGAAATCAAGGGATATGGGGATTGGGCGAGAAAGTGTTGCGGTTGAAGATCAACCATGATCTTATTGAATGGCGGAGCAGGCTCAAGTGGCCGCATGGCCTACTCCTGCTCCTATTTCTTATGTTCTTATGTAATGCATAAGTTCCCTCAAGAAATAAGATAATAGATGAGGTAGACTCAATGATCGAGTTAATTGTACATGGTCTGTAGAAGGATCTAGCATTAGGGTCCAAATAGCTTTTTTCATTTCATGCTTTCTTACACACTTACTATAGTGTCAGCTGTGGCTCAGTGGGTAGCACTCTTGCCTCTGAGCTCAGAAGGTTGTGGGTTCAAGTCCCACTCCAGAGACTTAAGCACAAAAATCTAGGCTGGCACTCCAGTGGAGTGCTGCACTGTCGGAGGCACCGTCTTTCGGATGAGATGTTAAACCGAGGCCCCGTCTGCTCTCACAAGTGGGTGTAAAAGATCCCAGAGTGCTATTTCAAAGAATAGCAGGGGAGTTATCCCCGGTGTCCTGGCCAATATTTATCCCTCAATCAGCATCACTAAAAAACAGATTATCTGGTTATTATCACATTGCTGTTTGTGGGAGCTTGCTGTGCGCAAATTGGCTGCTGTGTTTCCTACATTACAACAGTGACTCCACTTCAAAAAGTAGTTCATTGGCTGTGAAGTGCTTTGGAACATCAGGTGGTCGTGAAAGGTGCTATATAAATGCAAGTCTTTCTTTATACCTGTAGTATAACGCAATGGCCATGCTGTACAGTTATGTTATGCTTCTGGAGTTCTTGGTTAGCATAGATAGCACTCTAACATGTTTCCCTAACAAAGCTCTGTATTTTAGAATGCTCCATGTAGCAGATTGGCCTTTCTCTGACATAATAACATGAGTTTGATATAACCAGACATGACCGGATTTCACCTTTCAAATGCAACATCTCAAACACATTCCCAAATCGACAAATATCAAAAGAGAAACTTCGGCATGGTAAAAAGCATTGCAATCTGTGCAATGCAGATTTAAACGGCCTGGAATTTCCTCCTTGTGCGCAATTGGGAAGTTGCACCCAAAATTGCACCCATTTTGCCGAGTCAAGTTACATCCAAGTATTCTCCCAATCTCAGCAGAATATGGCCAAACTTAAAATGGGCGTAAATCAGTGTAAATCATCGGGGCCCAAGAAAATGCCGAACCCACCAGTATATGTCTTCTTCGAGTCTTAAAATTAAAAGTTTCAACTCATTTCACCATCGTTCATGCACACCAGACACAACATTATAAAGCGCTGGTTAGGCCACAACTGGAGTATTGCATCCAGTTCTGGTCACCACACTTTACCAGAATGGTTCCGGGGACAGGTTGGAGAAGCTGGATTTCTTTTCATTAGAGCAAAGGAGGTTGAGGGGTGATTTGATCGAGGTGTACAAGATTATGATGGGTTTGGATAGGCTAGACGGGGAAAGGCTGTTCCCACTAGTTGATGGTACAAGGACCAGGGGGACACAGATTTAAGGTATTGGGCAAGAGATACAGGGGGGACGTGAGGAAAAACCTTTTTACGCAGCGAGTGGTGAGGACCTGGAACTCGCTGCTGACAGAAGTGGTGGAAGCGGAGACACTCAATGTTTTCAAGGGGAGACTGGATAGGCACTTGAGGGAAATAAACTTGCAGGGCTACGGGGATAGAGCGGGGGAATGGGACTGACTGGATTGCTCTACAGAGAGCCGGCACGGACTCGATGGGTTGAATGGCCTCCTTCTGTGCCGTTATGACTCAAAGGGCTGGATTTTCAATGACCCGTGGAGTCAGGTTTGGAGGCGTGTGGGAGGTTAAAGTTGCAGATTCGGGGGTCCCGACCCCATCCCGACTCCATTCGCCTCGATGCAATTTTGACAAAATCGGTCACGGGGTTCCCGACTCCGTCCCGCCTCCAAGAGGCGGGAGAGGCCATTAAAGGCCTTAACAAGCCCTAAATTGGCTCTGTAATGCCATTTTGAAACGTTTTAGCTAGTTTAACCCTTTTCCGACATGAAGTACGCCTGATGTGAAACACGCCAGTGAAACCTGGCGGGAGCACAAGTGGATAGCTGACTATCAGCTGCAGGTCCACTATTACAACGGAGATGTGATGAAGGTAGTAGTAGTATTGTGATGAAGGTAGTAGTATTAGGTCTGAAAGTCGCCTCTGATGCTGCTGCATTGAATGTCTTCAGAGACTGCCTGGGAGGACTTGGATGCAAAAAAAATTCTCTCTCTCTCTCTCTCTCTCTCTCTCTGAGATGCTGCTCATTTTGCATCCAGGTCCTCTCACACCAAAGGCCAGGCAATCTCTGAGTCCAGGCAGTCTCTGCAATGATGGTCCCTGCAATGATGACATCATCAGAGGCGACTTTCAGACTGAAACCACTAATTGGTTCATGGGTTCCCACATGCTGGAACTCAATTGCCCAATTAAGTGAAAATTGCATCATTCATCCACATTAATCTGGAGTCGGGGGGGGAACATGAAATGCGGGTAACACGACCCCAACCCGACCCCAAGACAAAATCCAGCCCTATGACTCTAACCTGCAATCGGGGAAGCTTTTCAATTTTTAATGCGACTGATAAAAATCCATTCAAAGTAACAGATAATGCAGAGCAGGTCTCAGTGAGGATCCATTTTTTATTAAAATGCTCAAAAATTGAGAGACCAGAAAAATGATTTTGTTCCCTGTCGTGCCTGGAAATCTGGTCGCAATGTTGAGCAAATCCCCCGAACAAGCGCAATTGGAGGATCCTCGTATTGGAGAGTTGGGGGGGGGGGGGGGGGGCGTGGCCAGTCTTGTGGGCGGAGATTCGTCCGGACGGAGGGTTTGATGGACGGGTGTAAAAGTGTAAAAGATTGAGGAGACTTGGGCATATTTCAGTTACGCGGGAAACTCACTTACGCCCTAAATTCAGCAATCTTTTACGCCCAGAGTACACGTGTCACTGGGCGCGAATGCGGAGGAAGCTTCGGGCCAAGATAATTTGTCCAAAAGTCTTGTGTTTTTTGTATTCTGATATTGTTACCAGACATCTGAACACTTCAGTACGACAGCCGGGATGAACTAAAATATGGTTTACATATGATCCGAGGTTTGCCAGTAGGTTGCGCCTGTCAGTCACATGAGCGGCTTGCTCTCATTGTAAAATCCTGTCATTTCACTTGACGTGACTCACATGCACTGGTTTTTCTTGTTTTGGGAGTGAGTTAAAGCATTGCATTTTTTAGGAGAGGATATGGACAGAGATTATGGGGCAGCATCGACACGTTCTCTATCAGTTCTGGGCACTGCACCATTGAAAGGATATAATGGTCCGCAATTTCTGATAGGAGGCTTCCTGCGTGCGGATGCCACCTATCGGAAAAAAATCTGCGCTCTTACCTGAGGGCTCCCGAGGTGCGGCCATTTCCGATGCTGGGCCTCTCCACAGCCGAAATGCGCAGGGCCCACGTATCCCAGGGGCCAGGCCAGCCAATGGGAGAAGGGAATCCCCCTTCATACTTTTGACAGATAGACCTGTCAAATATATGAATGGGGATCACTGAAAAAAGACACTAAAACATTAAATACATTTTTAAAAAACCATCACGTTTTTAAAATTAGTTAAAATTACATTAAATTAAATACTTTAAAGAAAAATTTAATTTTTTGAAAAAAATAATACAAGTTTTTTACGGGGCTAAAAATAAACTTACCTTTTTTAAAAGTATTTTAAAATTATAAATGAGTGAAAAAAAATAGTTTTTTAACTTTTTTAAACTCTTATGCTGGTAAAAGCAGGCCTTACGCAGGCTTTTACCAGGCGTAAGATTTCTAAGGGTTTTCTGCGGGCGGAGGTTCTCCAGAAAGCGGAACTCTCCCCCCCCCCCCACAGAGCCCCTTCTCCAGGGCAGGCATGCGATCTGTCGCGAGGATTCTTGACAGATCGGAAATGCCGGTTTTCAGCGCATGCACTTCGCATGCCTGAAACCGGCATTTCTGATGTCCCTACGGGTGTGTACACAGCGCGTACACACCCGTAGGGATCGGAAAATATGGGCCATATTGTTCTTGGAAGGAGTGCAGTGCAGATTCACCAGAATGTTATCAGGGCTCCAAGGTTTAGATTATGAGGAGAGATTACATAAACTAGGCTTGTATTCCTCCAGCCCCACAACCCCCGAGATATCTGCGCTCCTCTAATTCTGCCCTCTTGCGCATCCCTGATTATAATCGCTCCACCATTGGTGGCCGTGCCTTCTGTTGCCTGGGCCCTAAGCTCTGGAATTCCCTGCCTAAACCTCTCCGCCTCGCTACCTCTCTTTCCTCCTTTAAGACGCTCCTTAAAACCTATGTCTTTACCCAAGCTTTTGGTCACCTGTCCAAATATCGCCTTATGTGGCTCGGTGTCAAATTTTCTGTCTGATAACGTTCCTGTGAAGCACCTTGGGACGTTTTACTACATTAAAGGCGCTATATAAATACAAGTTGTTGTTGTTAGATAGATACATACATGAGCATGTAGCATATGGATTTAACCTTTCTCACTATTTCACCTCCCACCAAAAGAACAAAGGCTTCAAAATGATGCTGTGCATTTATTAACGTACAAGCACTAACCCATTTATATGAAATACCTTTGCCTTATTCTAAACTCCATTAAAATAGTGGAAACGGGAATATAATGAGAACACACTAACATATTTGCACACCACCTTCTCAAGGGGCAATTAGGGACGGGCAATAAAAGCTGGCCTTGCCAGCGGCGCCCACATCCCATGAACGAATATAAAAAAAAAATTGCAGAGTATCACTAAGAATCATTGTTAAAATAGCAGCGAGAAATTTCACACAAACCGGTTAATGTATTCGGTACTAATATCCCACAATGTGATTTCAAACTAGAGGTGTGAAAACCTGTTCACCCAAATGAATAATTACAGTGACCATTCCCCTTAAGCTGTAGCAAGGTAATTGCTCACTTTGCAGACGGAAATTAAATCAGTGAATGGGAAGTTAAAAATTGACCTGTCATGCCCCACATTGACTAGGCCCAAACGGTTGCTAAGCAGGGATGTTGGCTGGCACCTACATTGATTACACTAAGTAAGATAACTACTGTGGTTCTGGATTCATAGAATCATAAAATGATACAGCACACAAGGTGGCCAATTGGCCCATCGTGTCTGTGCTGGCTCTTAGAAAGAGCGATCCAATTAGTTCACACTCCCCATAGCCAAATTTTCCCCTTCAAGTATTTATCCAATTCTCTTTTGAATTTGCGGATGACACCAAATTGGGGGGGGGGGGGGAGAGTCAATACTGAGGAGGACTGCAACAAATTACAGGAGGACATTAATAGATTTGCAGAATAGGCATATAATTGGCAAATGAAGTTCAACACAGATAAATGTGAGCTATTACATTTTGGTAGGAAGAATAGGGAGGTCACTTGTTACTTGGAGGGTGCGAGTCTAGGTGGAGTAGAGGAACAAAGGGATCTTGGAGTACAAATACACAAATCACAGGTTAGCAAGGCCATAAAAAAAGCAAACCAAGCACTAGGGTTTATTTCTAAAGGTATAGAATTGAAAAGTAGGGAGGTTATGCTAAACCTGTATCGAACCTTGGTTAGAGCACACTTAGAGAACTGCGTACTGTTCTGGTCGCCATATTAAAGAAAGGATATAGAGGCACTGGAGAGGATGCAGAGAAGATTTACGTGGATTATACCAGAAATGCGAGGGTATACATATCAGGAAAGGATGAACAGGCTGGGTCTCTTTTCTCTTGAAAAAGGAGGCTGAGGGGTGACCTAATAGAGGTCTTAAAAATTATGAAAAATTTTGATAGAGTGGATACAGAGAGAATGTTTCCACTTGTGGGGAAGAGCATAACTAGAGACTATCAATATAAGATAGCCACCAAGAAATCCAATAGGGAATTCAGAAGAAACTTCTTTACCCAAAGAGTGGTGAGAATGTGGAACTTGCTACCACAGGGAGTGGTTGAAGCGAATAGTATAGATGCATTTAAGGAGAGGCTAGACAAGCATATGAGGGAGAAGGGAATAGAGGGTTATGCTGATAGATTTAGATGATGAAAGACTCGAGTGGAGCATAAACGCCGGCATGGACTGCTTGGGCCGAATGGCCTGTTTCTATGCCGTATATCCTGTGTATGTAATCCTATGCAAGTTACTATTGAATCTGCTTCCACCGCCCTTTCAGGCAGCGCATTCCAGATCATAACAACTCGCTGCGTAAAAATATGTTTCCTCATATCGCCTCTGGTTCTTTTGAATAATTTTTTTTTCTAAGGTGTAGATTGAGGGATAAATATTGGCTAAGAACTCCCTTTCTTTTCTCATACAAAGTATCACTTAAGTTTTTCTGTGGAAGTGATCTATATCTTCACTGCCCAGCAAGAAGATAATTCATATGAAAGATGATGTTTAGAACACGACATAGTATCAATATTATTGGAAATGAAAATCGGGTGGTTTCTATAACGAGAGGCTGATACATAACCCTAGTTATATGCCCAGGCCGCAAGCTGAGAATGTACCCCAGACAGTGTGTATTCATTTGAGAAAATGACTTTAGCAGATTTCTTTTGTGCTAAGCACACGTTAACAAAAATATATAATTGCGGATCAGCTTTTTGGCAACCAAATGTGTTACCTTCTTTACAGCAAACTGATTGCGAACAGGATGCTGACTCATTCGATAAACAGATTAAAAAGGCTCTGCCTTTGGACCGAGCACAACCAACTGAATGGGAACTGTCCAGAAAGAAACATCTGAAAATCCAAAAGCCCATGCGAGATCAAGATGGTTTCTATGGGTTGTCAGGGCCCAAATATGAAATGCTTTTTGAGGCCAATCAGTAATCATAATGGAACATTCTCACTGAGAACGCATAGCAGAGATTGTGACTTTAGATGAAATTATGGATTGTCATTGGGCTCACTCATGGACCCACCTGTGTTTTCATTCATTTTCAGAAGAATTTTGACCCAGTGCCTCATGCAGCTCTCATGAAGTAAGCTGGATGCTATGGGAGTAAAATAGCAAACGGTCGGGTTTTACCCAGGACTCCAGCTCCAAGATCCAGACAAAAGATAGATTTTTTTTTTATTCGTTCCTGGGATGTGGGCATCGCTGGCAAGGCCAGCATTTATTGCCCATCCCTAATTGTCCCCTGAGAATGTGGTGGTGAGCCGTCTTCTTGAACCGCTGCAGTTCGCTGGATCAATGGGCTGGATTCTGATACTGGGGTGGGTTGGGGTCGTGTTATCCACCCGACTGCAATTGGATGTGGGAGATTGATGCGATTTTCACCTAATTTGGCAATTGAGTTCCAGCATGTGGGAACCCATGATCCAATTAGTGTTTTCAGTCTGAAAGTCGCCTCTGATGATGTCATCATTGCTGCTGCATTGAAGGTCTGCAAAGACTGCCTGGCCTTTGCAGTGAGAGGACCTGGATGCAAAATGAGCAGCAGCAGCCCTAAGTCTGCTCCCACATATTTTTACACCACCACAGAGAGAGAGAGAGCGAGAGCTCCAGCCAGCCAAATGTGCTCCCGCCAGGTTTCACAATTGTGGTTCAGAACAGGCGTGCTTTACGTAGAACAAGGGTTAAAATCACAAAGGCCTTTCAAAATGGCATTATAGAGGCAATTTAGTGCTTGTTAAGGGCCTTAACAGCCTATCCCGTCTCTTAAAGGCGGGACGCAGTCGGGACCAGCAGACACGATTTCATGAAAATTGCGTGGAGGTGGGATGGAAGCGGACTTGTGCCCACCCGCCAGTTTTTGCAATTTTAACCCCCCACATGCCTCCAAACCCACCTCCACGGGTCAATGAAAATCCAGCCCAATTTGTTTTGAAAGAGGAGATGAGGTGCACCAGTTTCACCCATCCTGTACCACGGCTTCATTAACAATGTCCGATGGCTGCATACAGGATGGCTTTTCTGAGTCTTTTCTGAAAGAATTGCAATGCGCTTTTTTCACAGGTGGTAAGGTGTTGTTCGCCCAGATCACCTGTGACCTCAAACACTCTACTCACCATCTCCAACAATACCATCGTGGCTTTGCATAGCTCAAAGGTGGATCTTGAAAGTATTGATCAGAAGAAAGAGTTGTCTATCCTAAATGTTTATTTATATGGGTATTTGGGAGCCCTAATTGATGCTAACTTCAGCGTCCTTTGGGATCGCACTGAGAAAGACTGTACAATCTTTGGTCTTTCTTCAATGGCACCAGAGCCCTAATTCTGGTTAAGCTGGTGACATATAAAACATGTGTCCAAACAGTTCTCCTTCCTGGTTCAGAACTCTTGAGGACCTGAATTAAGTAATTCTGATATGTGGCACCAGGCTTGGACAAGTAGAAAGAAAGACTTGCATTTATATAGCACCTTTCACAACCACCCGACATCTCAAAGCGCTTTACTGCCAATGAAGTACTTTTACTGTTGTAATGTGGGAAACGCGGCAGCCAATTTGCACACAGCAAGCTCCCACAAACAGCAATGTGATAATGACCAGATAATCGGTTTTTGTTATGTTGGTTGAGGGAGAAATATTGGCCTGGGACACTGGAGATAACTCCCCTACTCTTCTTCAAAATAGTGCCGTGGGATCTTTTACGTCCTCCTGAGAGAGCAGGCGGGGCCTCAGTTTAATGTCTCATCCAAAGGACGGCACCTCCAACAGTACAGCACTGGAGTATCAGTCTAGCTTTGTGTGACGCAAGTCCCGTGGAGCGGGATTTTAACCCACAACCTTCTGGCTCAGAAATGAGTGTGTTACCCACTGAGCCACAGATGAGACAGACATCAAGATGGCTGGTGCATTAAAAGCAGTCCTGCGTAGGTCCTTCCATTGTGCTGAAGGCAGATGTCTGTCTTAAAGCTGATGAGTAAACTCTGAAACTTGGAACAACAGCTAGTGGAAGGAGTGACCTGGAGGCCAGGAATTAGAACTCAGTTCAGTGCCCACCGTGATTGGAATGACAAACAGCTGGACCTGAAACTCTGCATTACCGCCTGATAAAACTCCATAATCAGAAAAACAGTAGGTTGGATTTGGAGTATGGTGATGGGTTTCTGCATGTGTCAACCAGCCAAATAATGGGGGGAAAAAAGTGAAGCAAGTTATAGTGTCGTTCCTCGGTATACTGGGCATCATAGACAACAATCTCCGAGGTTATCTCATTGTAACACAGGCATTGGTCCATTCATTTTTAGTCGGCATTATAATTGGAAAACCTAGTCCAATAGGTTAGCAATTGCAGGCTAACATTAGACTACTCTGGCTTACATACAGAAATATAATTTTAAACCATTAAATATGGCAATGCTCCATTAGTACTAACGCACCAAATTTCTCCCTGTTATCTCACATTTATGTCACCTTTAATGTAGAGCAATTATGTTTTGAAAAGCTATCCTTCATATTCACAGACACTGAGATGTAACGTTACCCGTTCTGATCTAGATTTAGTTTACAGGAGTTCTGGAAGGTACTTTATCACAAAAGAGATGAGAGAGAGGTTAGGAAGGAGCAGGAATGTAAATGGGATCAGTGTATTGCTGCAAAGTCACAGCATGATCTTGAATCACCAAATAATTAAGGAACTATGGAAATAAGTCTCTCAATCAGGCATTAGAACCAGACTCCACAAACAATCCTTCAGTAAATATGGATGAAGAATGCCACAATGAAGGAACAACCCCGTGGGAGCCTATTAAATCAGAAGGAAATAATGTTCTTCTACAGTTCTGCACAAGTGTCATCTTCATTATGAAGTCTGCATCAAAAGAGAAAATTTCATTACCTTGAACTTTGTTTAAAATAAGAAAGCGCATTTGCTTTCTGCTGAATCCTATGTCTATTTGGAATATTAAATAGGATTGAATTCTGTTAGTACTCTGAATTGGTGCAGACCCTTAATTCTTGATCTCAGTGTTTTACCTCAGGAGAGACCACCCTGAATCGAAAGTGATGGAGTTTTAGATACTTTAGTGGTATATTCAAGGTGCCAAGAGATCGCCTGTGACACTGCTTGCAGTCCCAGTCTCGGGAGGTCCATTGCAAGTGTCCGCTCCCCATTAAACCAGCATTTTGTCTCCAGTAACAGAGTCTGAGGCTGCCTCAGCCTAACCCATTATGCCCAGTCACCGTTGCTCCCTCGCATGTGTGTTGCATTCCTAAGGAACCATTAAACAATTGTGGGACCATTCACATCTCCATCTTCTGTCAGAAATCACAAAACATGGAGGCACTGGCCATTGATTTCTATGGACGAATCAATGGAGGAATAGGCCACAATATTCCCACAGATCATTCAGGTCACTATAAATCAACATATCTTCTTGCAAGATTGAAAGCAGCTAAATGGAGGAATTGATTAAATGTTTCTTAACGCTCAATCACATTGGTGCTTCGAGATAAGAAAGACTTGTATTTATACAGCACCTTTCAGGAGCTCAGGATGTCCCAAAGCGCTTTACAGCCAATGAAGTATTTTTGAAGTGTAGTCACTGTTGTAATGTAGGAAACACGGCAGCCAATTTGCGCACAGCAAGCTCCCACAAACAACGTGATCATGACCAGATCATCTGTTTTTAGTGATATTGGTTGAGGGATAAATCTTAGCCAGGACATTTGGGAGAACTCCCCTGCTCGTCTTCAAAATAGCACCATGGGATCCTTTATGTCCATCTGAGAGGGCAGACGGGGCCTTGGTTTAAGGTCTCATCCGAAAAGTGGCACCTCCGACAGTGCATTTACTAGAATGGTCCTAGGAATGAGGCATTACAGTTATGTGGATAGACTAGAGAAGCTGGGATTGTTCTCCTTGGAACAGAGAAGGCTAAGAGGAGATTTGATAGAGGTGTTTAAAATCATGAAGGATTTAGATAGAGTAAATAAAGAGAAACTGTTTCCATTGGCTGAAAGGGTCGATAACCAGAGGCCACATATGTAAGGTGACTGGCAAAAGAACCAGAGGCGACATGAGGAAAAACTTTCTTACACAACAGTCTATCAACATAACTGAAATCCCTCATTCCTGGAATCATTCTCGTAAATCTTTTCTGCACCCTCTTTAAAGCCTTCACATCCTTTCTGAAGTGTGGTGCCCAGAATTGGCCAGAGTACTCCAGTTGTGGCCGAATCAGTGTTTTATAAAGGTTCATCATAATTTCCACACTTTTGTACTCTATACCTCTATTTATGAAGCCCAGGATCCCGTAAGCGGTGTTCAAAATCATGAGGTGTCTGGGCAGAGTAGATAGAGAGAAACTGTTCCCATTGGCAGAAGGGTCGAGAACCAGAGGACACAGATTTAAAGTGATTGGCAAAAGAACCAAAGGCGACGTAAGAAAAAACTTTTTTACGCAGCGAGTGGTTAGGATCTGGAATGCACGGCCTGAGAGGGTGGTGGAGGCAGACTCAATCGTGGCTTTCAAAAGGGAGCTGGATAAGTATCTGAAGGAAAGAAATTTGCAGGGCTACGGGGAAAGGGCCGGGGGAGTGGGACTAGCTGAAGTGCTCTTGCAGAGAGCCGGCACGGGCTTGACAGGCCGAATGGCCTTCTTCCGGGCTGTAACCATTCTATGATTCTATTCTAAGTGGTTAGGATTTGGAACGCACTGCCTGATAGGGTGGTGGAGGCAGATTCAATAGTAGCCTTCAAAAGGGAATTGGATAAATATTTGAAGGAGAAAAAATTGCAGAGATATGGGAAAAGAGTGGGTTTGCTCTTCGAAAGAGCCAGCGCAGACTCGATGGGCCGAATGGCCACCTTCTTTGCTGTGCTATTCTATGATTCTATGCAGCGCTCCCTCAGTACTGCACCGGAGTGTCAGCATAGATTTTTGTGCTCAATTCGCAGGAGTGGGACTTTGAACCCATGACCTTCTGACACAAAGGCAAGAGTGCTACCCACTGAGGCACAGCTGATGCAATTTCATCTCATGATATGCACTAACCAGATTGCTGGAAGGCAATTCAGCTTCAAAAACTCCACTTTTTAATAATGTAATAGATTTATCAACTGCAATACAGTTGTATCACATATTCGATTTGGAACGCTTTGAATGAAGCTTCAATCAACCTAAAATGTATTTATTTGACTGTTTCTTGTTCTACTCCAAATCCTTTGCAAAGGACCAGGACGTGGGAGTGCGTTCTATTTATTGCGGAATCTAGGTCATACTGAGGGACATCGACAGATGAAAAGAGTTGGAGAGAAGATGCTTCATCAGATCATCGGCAGTAGAATGTAAAAGTCAAGAGCTCTGACTAAACGCTGCTATGAGGCTGTGGCTCAGTGGGTAGCACTCTCGCCTCTGAGTCAGAAGGTTGTGGGTTCACGTCCCACTCTAGGGACTTGAGCACATAAAGTTAGGCTGACACTCCAGTGCAGTGCTGAGGGAGTGCTGCAGTGTCGGAGGTGCTGTCTTTCGGATAAGACGTTAAACCGAGGCCCCGTCTGCTCTCTCAGGTGGATGTAAAAGATCCCATGGCAGCGAGGAGGCGGAGTATAAATCGAGTGGGAGGCCCAGAGAAAGCGCAGACCGGAGTAGCAGCGGCAGACGAGGAGGCGGAGGACCTCCAGCGAAAACAGCGACAACTGCACAACAGCTAAAGTGACGTCACAACCAGGGAAGGAGCTGATTGGTGAGTAGCTGGTAAGTGTTTCTAGTCAATAGTCTATTAATTAAAGGCATGGCAGGGCAGCTCAGTCCTGTGGAATGCACATCCTGTGCTGTGTGGGAACTCCAGGACACTTCCCGTGTCCTGGACAACCGCATGTGCAGGAAGTGTCGTCAGCTGGAGGAGCTCGAGCTCCGGGTTTTGGAGCTTGAGCAGCGGCTGGTGTCACTGCGGTGCATCCGTGAGGCTGAGAGCTTCGTGGACAGCACGTTTCAGGAGGTGGTCACCCCGCAGATAAAGTGTGTGCAGGCAGAAAGGGAATGGGTGACCACCAGACAGAAGAGGAGGACCAGGCAGGTAGTGCAGGAGTCCCCTGAGTGCATCTCATTCTCCAACCAGTATTCGGTTCTGAGTACTGGTGAGGGGGGATGGTTCCTCTGGGGAGTACAGCCAGAGCCAAGTCTGCAGCACCATGGGTGGCTCAGCTGTACAGGGGGGGAGGAAAAAGAGTGGGAAAGCAATAGTGGTCGGGGATTCGATACTTAGGGGAGCAGACAGGTGTTTCTGCGGCCGCAGACGTGACTCCAGGATGGTGTGTTGCCTCCCTGGTGCCAGGGTCAAGGATGTCACTGAGCGGCTGCAGGACACTCTGAGGCAGGCGGGTGAATAGCCAGAGGTCGTAGTCCATATCGGTACCAATGACATTGGTAGAAAGAGGGATGAGGTCCTGCAGGCAGAATTCAGGGAGCTAGGAAAAAGATTAAAAAGCAGGACCTCAAAGTTGTAATCTCCGGATTACTCCCGGTGCCACGCGCTAGTGAGTATAGAAATAGAAGGATAGAACAGATGAATGCGTGGCTGGAGAGATGGTGCAGGAGGGAGGGCTTTAGATTCCTGGGGCATTGGGACCACTTCTGGGGAGGTGGGACCGGTACAGGCTGGACGGGTTGCACCTCAACAGGGCCGGAAGCAATATCCTCGCGAAGAGGTTTGCTAGTGCTGTTGGAGAGGGTTTAAACTAATTTGGCAGGAGGGTGGGCACCAGGATGTAATATTAGAAAGGGGAAATAAAGTGCTCAAAGTATTGGGAGAGGCAGAGAGCATTAAAGTGAGAAATAGTAAGGTATTAGGTGGGGTCAAACTAAGAGAGAATACAGGATGGTCTAAGATGGGTTTACAGTGTATGTATGTGAACGCACGAAGCGTAGTAAACAAGGTCAGTGAGCTGCAGGTACAAATAGCCACATGGGAATATGATGTTGTGGCAATAACTGAGACCTGGCTCAAAAAAGGGCAGGATTGGGTTTTAAATATTCCTGGTTATAAATTGTTCAGGAAAGATAGGGAAGGAAAGAGACGAGGTGGTGTGGCAGTATTGGTCAAGGAGAATGTTACAGTGCTGGAGGGAGAGGAGGTCCTGGAGGGGTCAAGGACAGAATCTATATGGCTAGAGTTAAGAAATAATAGAGGTGCCATTACACTACTAGGTGTATTCTATAGGCCACCAAATAGTGGGAAAGATATGGAGGAGCAAATTTGCAGAGAAATTACAGAGAGGTGAAAGAACTATAGAGTAGTAATAATGGGGGACTTTAACTATCCTAATATAGACTGGAATCATAACAGTGTTAAGGGCAGAGAAGGGGAAGAATTTCTGAAGTGTGTTCAAGAGAACTTTCTTGATCAGTATGTTTCCGGCCCGACGAGGGAGGAGGCATTGCTGGATCTGGTTCTGGGGAATGAGGTAGGTCAAGTGGAGCAAGTGTCAGTAGGTGAACATTTAGGAAACAGTGATCATAGTATCATAAGGTTTAGATTAGCTATGGAAAAGGACAGGGAGCAATCTAGAGTAAAAATGTTTAAATGGGGGAAGGGCAATTTCAGTGGGATGAGAACGGATCTGGCCCGGGTAAACTGGAATCAAAGATTGACAGGCAAAACTGTAATGGACCAATGGGCTGCCTTTAAAGAGGAAATAGTTCAGGTACAGTTGAGGTATATTCCCACTAGGGGGAAAGGCAGGGCAACTAAAGTCAGGCCTCCCTGGATGACGAAAGAGATAGAGAATATGATGAAGCAGAAAAAGCGCGCGTATGAAAGATGTCAGGTTGCAAATACATCCGAGAATCAGGCTACATACAGAAAGTTCAGAGGAGAAGTGAAAAAGAAAATAAGAGGGGCAAAGAGAGGGTATGAGAATAGAATGGCAGCCAACATAAAAGGGAATCCAAAAGTCTTCGAAAGGCATATAAATATTAAAAGGTAATAAGAGGAGGGGTGGGGTTGATTAGGGACCAAAAAGGAGACCTATGCAGAGGGTATGGCTGAGGTACTAAATTAATACTTTGCATCTGTCTTCACCAAGGAAGAGGATGCTGCCATAGACATAGTGAAGGAGGAGGTAGTGGAGGCACTTGATAGGATAAAAATTGATAAAGAGGAAGTATTAGAAAAGCTGGCTGTACTTAAAGTAGATAAATCACCAGGACCAGATGGGATGCATCCTAGAATGTTGAGGAAATTGAGGGTGGAAATCGCGGAGGTACTGGCCATAATCTTCCAATCCTCCTTCGATACAGGGGTGGTGTCAGAGGACTGGAGAATTGCAAATGTTACACCATTGTTCAAAAAAAGGTGTAAAGATAAACCCAGCAACTACAGGCCAGTCAGTTTAACCTCGGTACTGGGGAAGCTTTTAGAAACAGTAATCAGGGACAAAATTAACAGTGGACAAGTGTGGATTAATTAAGGAAAGACAGCACGGATTTGTTAAAGATAAATCATGTTTAACTAACTTGCTTAAGTTTTTTGATGAGGTAACAGAGATTGTTGATGAGGGCAATGTGGTTGATTTGGTGTAGATGGACTTCCAAAAGGCGTTTGATAAAGTGCCACATAATAGGCTTACCAGCAAAGTTGAAGCCCATGGAATAAAAGGGAAAGTGGCAGCATAGATACGAAATTGGCTAAGTGACAGGCAACAGAGAATAGTGGTGAACGGTTGTTTTTCGGACTGGATGAAGATACACAGTGGTGTTCCCCAGGAGTCGGTTCTAGGACCACTGCTTTTCTTGATATATATTAATGACTTGGACTTGGGTGTACAGGGCACAATTTCAAATTTGCAGATGACACAAAACCTGGAAGTATAGTGAACAGTGAGGACGAGAGTGATAGACTTCAGGAAGACATAGACAGGCTGATAAAATGGGCGGACACGTGGCAGATGAAATTTAACACAGAAAAGTGTGAAGTGATACATTTTGGTAGAAAGAATAAGGAGAGGACATATAAACTAAATGGTACAATCCTGAAGTGGGTGCACGAACAGAGAGACCTGGGGGTATATGTGCACAAATCATTGAAGGTGGCAGGGCAGGTTGAGAAAGCAGTTAAAAAGGCTTGCGGGATCCTGGGCTTCATAAATAGAGGTATAGAGTACAAAAGTGTGGAAATTATGATGAACCTGTATAAAACACTGGTTCGGCCCCAACTGGAGTATTGTGTCCAATTCTGGGCACCACACTTTAGGAAGGATGTGAAGGCCTTAGAGAAGGTGCAGAAAAGATTTACGAGAATGATTCCAGGAATGAGGGACTTCAGTTACGTTGATAGACTGGAGAAGCTGGGGTTGTTCTCCTTGGAGCAGAGAAGATTGAGAGGAGATTTGATAGAGGTGTTCAAAATCATGAGGGGTCTGGACAGAGTAGATAGAGGTAGGGCAGAAGCCTTGAGAACCAGTGGATACAGATTTAAGGTGATTGGCAAAAGAACCAAAGGCGACGTAAGAAAAAACTTTTTTACTCAACACTGCCTGACTCAATCACGGCTTTCAAAAGGCAGTTGGATAAGTACCTGAAGGAAAGAAATTTGCAGGGCTATACGAACATACGAATTAGGAACAGGAGTAGGCCACTCGGCCCCTCGAGCCTGCTCTGCCATTCAATAAGATCATGGCTGATCTGATTACTCTACATTCCCGCCTACCCCTGATAACCTTTCACCCTCTTGCTTATCAAGAATCTATCTACCTCTGCCTTAAAAATATTCAAAGACTCTGCTTCCACCGCCCTCTGAGGAAGAGAGTTCCAAAGACTCACGACCCTCTGTGAGAAAAAAATTCTCCTCATCTCTGTCTTAAATGGGCGACCCCTTATTTTTAAACAGTGACCCCTAGTTCTAGATTCTCTCACAAGAGGAAACATCCTCTCCACATCCACCCTGTCAAGACCCCTCAGGATCTTATATGTTTCAATCAATCACCTCTTACTCTTCTAAACTCCAGCGGATACAAGCCTAGCCTGTCCAACCTTTCCTCATAAGACAACCCGCCCATTCCAGGTATTAGTCTAGTAAACCTTCTCTGAACTGCTTCCAAAGCATTTACATCCTTCCTTAAATAAGGAGACCAATACTGTACACAGTACTCCAGATGTGGTCTCACCAATGCCCTGTATAACTGAAGCATAAGCTCCCTACTTTTGTATTCAATTCCCCTCGCAATAAACAATAACATTCTATTAGCTTTCCTAATTACTTGCTGTACCTGCATACTAACCTTCTGCGATTCATGCACTAGGACACCCAGATCCCTCTGCATCTCAGAGCTCTGCAATCTCTCACCATTTAGATAATATGTTTCTTTTTTATTCTTCCTGCCAAAATGAACAATTTCATATTTTCCCACATTATACTCCATTTGCTCGATCTTTGCCCACTCACTTAACCTATCCATATCCCTTTGCAGCCTCCTTATGGCTATGGGGAAAGGGCGGGGGGGAGTGGGACTAGCTGAAGTGCCCTTGCAGAGAGCCGGCACGTGCTCCACGGGCCGAATGACCTCCTTCCGTGATGTAACCATTCTATGATTCTATGATTCTAACCTCTCTCCCACTGGAAATTTTAAATCACTGACTCCCCAACCACAGGAATTAGGGGGTATGAATCCATCTTAACACTAAACGAGCGATAGCGCATCATCAGCAGCCCATGTTACACTCTGCCAGGTTGTCAGGCCGAGTGCAACATGGGCTGCCGATTCGCTATTGTTAGTTTTGTGCTAGTGCTTAAGAAGAATTTTGCCCCCATAATCTTTGTTGATTTTACCAAAACCCTTCATATTTTTGAAAACCTCTACTAAACATTCTGAGCCTTCTCAAATGAACAATCGCAACTGAAAGTGTCCCATTGACCTGCCCAACTTTCTGCCGGAATCACTCATGCAGAGCAGCTGATAGCATACGCTCCACTGGAGTTGTCCTTTCTCCAGACAATCCTGAACAATGTTTGCAAAATCTTCTCTGAAATCAGGCCACCGCATGTAGATTGAAAGCACACGGACCTGTGAAAAGTGTAAAGAAAGACTTGCATTTATATAGCGCCTTTCACGACCCCAGGATGTCCCAAGACGCTTTACAGCCAATGAAGTACTTTTGAAGTCTGGTCATTTTGTAATGTAGGAAATGTGGCAGCCAATTTGCACACAGCAAGCTCCCACAAACAGCAATGTGATAATGACCAGATCTTTTTTTTTTAGTGATGTTGGTTGAAGGATAAATATTGACTAGGACACCGGGGAAGAACTCCCCCTGCTCTTCTTCAAAATTGTGCCATGGGATCTTTTACGTCCACCTGAGAGAGCAGACTGGGCTTCGGTTTAATATCTCATCCGAAAGACTGCACCTCCGACAGTGCTGCACTCCCTCAGCACTGCACTGGAGTGTCAGCCTAGATTTTGTGCTCAAGTCCCTGGAGTGGGACTTGAACCCACAACCTTCTGACTCAGAGGCGAGAGTGCTGCCCACTGAGCCATGGCAGACACCACATACCGCTTCAGTGCACGATACATTGATATCAAGAAACAATATGTTATTCTAGAGAGACGCTGGAGATTAAGTCATGAAGAAGAGCAGTGAACACCTTACATTTCCTGATGCCTTCATGCCCAGCACTTTGGATTGAATCAGTGTATGAATCTCAAGACGGATGTTTCTCAAATTTAATCCATTTTACACTGAGAGTCCGCTTTATATAGGTCAATATGGTTTCAATCTGCCACTCAGCCTTCCGTGCAGTATCCCATAATAAGACTATGCACCTTGTCAAGCTGGGGAAGAGCTATTTCATGTCGAGGTGATTTTCACTTACTGTAGGTTCTAGACAATCAAGTTTACTGTCTCAGTCACTCCCAGTATTGGTGCTTCTGATAAGAGTATCAGCTACTGTCAAGGTGTTTCCCGGCACTCGAGAAATTGTACATGAGAACACCAGCAATTTGTCCACATTTCTACTGTGCCAGCTCTGCACATTTAGTTGGAAGGCCTGAATTGCAGGGCAGCCGAACAGTGCTTGCCAAAGATCTCGCTGATCATACTGCTCTCCTCTTTAGATAGGTATCCCATGGACTAGCCATGTGTAATTGGGGATGCGCCGGCGGCCAGAATTGGAGGAACGCAGAGTTCTTGGAGGGTTGTAGGGCTAGAGCACGTTACAGAGATAGGGAGGGGCAAGGCAGAGATTTGAACACAAGGATGAAAATTCTGGCCTCTTGTGCATCCCCGACCTCCTTCGCTCCAACAAAGGCAGCTGTGCCTTCAGCTCTCTGGCTCTCCACCTCTCTCTCCTCCTTTAAGACACTCCTTAAAACCAATCTCCTTGACCAAGCTTTATGGTCCTAATATCTCCTTATGTGGCTCGGTGTCAATTTCTTTCTGATAGCACTCCTGTAAAGGGCCTTGGGACGTTTTATTAAGTTAAAGGTGCTATATAAATGCAAGTTGTTGTTGCATGCCCAGGAAGTGATAGCTCGGTCCTTACAGGATTCTGGTGGTTTTCTGTCATAAGGCACTTTGTAGAGCCGTCGCTAGCTTTTCCAGGAGTGGAATTCTGGGATGACTCTTACTCGTGCTTCTTTGTCAATCTTGAAATTGTTAAGGAGCAGCTTCATTATCCAGAGGTTTCTATCCTTATTTAATCCAGGGACACATATTCTTGTTCATCCTCTTTACCCAGCACTGATGGAGGGCTAACCCTACTCGCCAAGTGGACTCTTACAATTGCCCAGGTTACTTATCCGACTGAAAGCCACTGTTCCAAATTTTAACCTGTTCCATTGAGCAGGCAGCAGGGACACCCGCTCAAAGCCAGCTGGGTCCTGATGATGTCATCGAGACCTGGCTGCAATTTTAACTGGTGGGCTAAGCGGGTAAAGCCACAGTGGCTTTCCCACCAGATGAAAACAGCAGGAAGAGGAGTCGGGGACAGAAGAGGCCCAAACAGGAATTTTTTTTGATTACATGCCTTTTTTTTAATTCATTCATGGGATGTGGGCGTCGCTGGCAAGGCCAGCATTTATTGGCCGTCCCTAATTGCCCTTGAGAAGGTGGTGGTGAGCCGTCTTCTTGAACCGCTGCAGTCCGTGTGGTGAAGGTACTCCCACAGTGCTGTTAGGGAGGGAGTTCCAGGATTTTGACCCAGCGACGACGAAGGATTTACGATATACTTCCAAGTCAGGATGGTGTGTGACTTGGAGGGGAACTTGGAGGTGGTGGTGTTCCCATGCGCCTGCTGCCCTTGGCCTTCTAAGTGGAAGAGGTAGTGGGTTTGGGAGGTGCTGCCAAAGAAGCCTTGGCGAGTTGCTGCAGTGCATCTTGTAGATGGTACACACTGCAGCCATGGTGCGCTGGTGGTGGAGGGAGTGAATGTTTAAGTTGGTAGATGGGGTGCCAATCAAGCGAGCTGCATTGACCTGGATGGTGTCGAGCTTCTTGAGTGCTGTTGGAGCTGCACTCATCCAGGCAAGTGGAGAGTATTCCATCACACTCCTGACTTGTGCCTTGTAGATGAAGGAAAGGCTTTGGGGAGTCAGGAGGTGAGACACTCGCCGCAGAATACCCAGCCTCTGACCTGCTCTTGTTGCCACAGTATTTATGTGGCTGGTCCAGTTAAGTTTCTGGTCAATGGTGACCCCCAGGATGTTCTGCAAGCTCTCCCAAAGACTCAAGATGGTAAAGGTTGTTTTCTGTCTAGAACTGAGGCATAACACAGCAGGGCGATCCCAGGTTTAAACCCTGGCCTGGCCTGGATTGTGTTGGCATATCTCCGCTTGGGAGGGGGCTGGGGTGCGATAGGGCTGCTATAATAGGCCTCAATCCTCCTGGATCATGGGCAGGGTGGGAGGAGATTGGCCGACTCCTGATCGTAATTTGGTGACTTCAGCTGACGGCACAGTATTTATGTGGCTGGTCCAGTTAAGTTTCCGGTCAATGGTGACCCGCAGGATGTTGATGGGGTCAAGAGGAGCAGGCGTGCTCCGGGCCCCACAAGGATAGTTTAGACCTCCTCTGCCATGGACTCCCTCCCTTGCCAATTGTGAGACCGCCCCCCGCCCCCCCACCCCCCACTCCATGAGAGGTCCCGGGAAGTCGAACCCGCCACCTGCCCTGTGTCAGCGGGCGACCCTCTGGGCGCTGAGACTTACTGCCAACTTCCTGGCCCATTCCGGGAGGGAATTGAGAGCTGAGCCATGCGGCACACAATAGTTCTTCAGTTAGTAACATCCATCCGTAGGCGGTTCAACAAGAACAAGAGGTAGAACTGGAGCAAACACAGCGATTCCAGTTTCCTAGAAGTAAAGGGAATCAGAGGTTACGGGGAGCGGGCTGGAAATTGGACATGAGGCTGAGTTCGGATCGGTCGAGGCCCTGTGGGTGGCGGAGCGGGCCCAGGGGCTGAGTGGCCGGGTCCTGCTCCTACTTCTTGTGTTCTTTAGATTTGAGGTGAGGATCAGATCAGCCATGATCTTATTGAATGGCGGAGCAGGCTCGAAGGGCCGATTGGCCTACTCCTGCTCCTATTTCTTATGTTCTTATGTTACCGAAGAGCAGGAGCTTCTGCAGGAATGAATGATCGGTGGGCTTGTGCCTGAAAAGACAGATGACAGCCTGTTCTTCATTGACGCAGGAGACGAAAAGAAAAAACTGCTCCATAGTAAAGGAAAATCGAAGCCTTTGCGGATCGACCTAATTCTACAGCTGTGAATATATATATTTTGTTGCAGGCATACAAGGCAACCAGTTTGTGTGCATCAAGGCCCTACAAATATCACTGAGAAAATGACGAGTTAATCTTTTTGAAAAAAATAATTAATAAATTCAATTATTAAATAAATATGTATAATATGAAAAGAGAACATGCTGTAAATACTCAGCAGGTCAGGCAGCATCTATGGAGAATTAAGGTTAACATTTCAGGTCGATGGCCTTTCATCAGAACTGGAAAAAGTTGGAGATGTAACAGGTTTTAAGCAATTACAGAGGCTGGGAGAGGGGGGGAGGGGAGGAGAGAACAAAAGGGGAGGTCTGTGATAGGGTGGAAGGCAGGAGAGAGTAAGTGACAAAAGGGATGATGGTGCGAGGCAAAAGAAGATGGTAATGGGACAAGTTAAGAAACATAAGATGAGTCTAGAGGAGGTGTAAATGGCAACAGCAGAATGATCGACAGCAGCTCCCTGGAAAAAATGGCAGCAGAGGTTATGATCTGAAATTGTTGAACTCTATGTTGAGTCCGGAAGGCTGTAAAGTGCCCGATCGATAGATGAGGTGCTGTTCCTCGAGCTTCTGTTGAGCTTCATTAGAAGAGTGTAGGAGGCCACGGACATATATATTTTTATTTGAAGTCTTCCATTAGAACAGCAGTGCAGGAAATAAATCCCCGCTGTTGTTTAGAGCATCTGTCTTGGCAACTGGGTTCGTTGAGTCTCTCCAACCCATCCAAAAACTAATTTTGCATGAGAATTGCGACCACTACTGTCAGCCTGGCTGGGGAGCAGTCAACTGCACAGAAAACATGCCGCCAAACAGTTGGCACTGCCCTGTATACAGAACAACAGCTAAGAGCTTAATCACGGGCAGCTTTTATGTCAATCCGTTTTAAGTGTCACATATCCATCCTCATTTGATTCTGCCAGATGACATGGCTGCTAAATAAAGTACAAGGGCATCATAGAAACATAGAAAAATAGGGGCAGGAGTTGGCCATTCGGCCCTTCGAGCCTGCTCCACCATTCAATATGATCATGGCTGATCCTCTATCTCAATACCATATTCCCACTCTCTCCCCATACCCCTTGATGCCTTTTGTGTCTAGAAATCTATCTCTCTCCTTCTTAAATATATTCAGTGACTTGGCCTCCACAGCCTTCTGTGGTAGAGAATTCCACAGGTTCACCACCCTCTGAGTGAAGAAATTTCTCCTCATCTCAGTCCTAAATGTCCTACCCCGTATCCTGAGACTGTGAACCTTGTTCTCAACCCCCCAGCCAGGGGAAACATCCTCCCTGCACCCAGTCTGTCTAGCCCTGTCAGAATTTTATACGTTTCAATGAGATCCCCTCATTCTTCTAAACTCTAGTGAGTACAGGCCTAGTTGACCCAATCTCTCCTCATACGACAGTCCTGCCATCCCAGGAATCAGTCTGGTGAACCTTCGCTGCACTCCCTCTATGGCAAGTATATCCTTTCTTGGGTAAGGTCATAATCATTCTTGATTATGCACCAAGAAAGGGCACCTTACCCTGATGCATCGTGGAGACGAGGTTGGATATTCAGATTAAAAAACAACCGAACGCTGTGGCCTGGAGTTTCCCGCGTGGGCTCAATCTGCCCAATGTTACGCCCATTTTTGCCAATGCTGAAAAACGCCCAAGTATCTCCCCAATCTCAACGGAATACGGCCAAACCCAACACGTGCGTGAATTGGCTTAAATCAGCCCCTCATCGGGGGCCCGCTTGCAGTTTTAAATTCAAGGAAAGTTTTTCCATTTGGAGCCAGCTTACCTTTCAGCCACTTACTGAGGCAACAAGTCCACCAAATTAAAACAGTACTGGGTCGGAGAATGAGCATTGCGTCGTCCGAGAACACGGCCCTTTCACCCCTGGATGCTGAATTTAAATTCAATCAAATACTTGTATTTGACTTGAGCTTGAGTTCAGATGGATGGTCTACTCCACCTCTATGCTCAAAATTCTAACTTTTGGAAACAGTTTGGAGTACAGAGAGTGTAACTGTAACTTGCAGTAAATGCACATGTACAAGATTTAAGGAAGGATATACTTGCATTGGAGGCAGTTCAGAGACGATTCACTCGGGTAATTCCAGAGATGAGGGGGGGTTGACTTATGAAGAAAGGTTGAGCAGGTTGGGCCTATACTCATTGGAATTCAGAAGAATGAGAGGTGATCTTATTGAAGCATATAAGATACTGAGGGGGCTCGGCAAGGTAGGTGCAGAGAGGATGTTTCCCCTCGTGGGGAAATCTAGAACTCGGGGGCATAGTTTCAGAATAAGGGGTCGCCCTTTTAGAACTGAGATGAGGAGGAATTTCTTCTCTCAGAGGGTCGTAAATCTGTGGAATTCTCTACCCCAGAGAGCCGTGGAGGCTGGGTCATTAAATACATTTAAGGTGGAGATAGACAGATTTTTGCAAGATAAGGGAGTGAAGGGTTATGGGGAGCGGGCGGGGAAGTGGCTTTGAGCCCAAGATCAGCCATGATCTTATTGACTGGCAGAGCAGGCTCGAGGGGCCAAGTGGCCTATACCTGCTCCTATTTCTTATGTTCTTATGTTCTAGATGCCAACATATCATAGAAAAATTTACAGCACAGAAGGAGGCCATTCAGCCCATCTTGTCGGCATATATTGACAGCTGAGCAAAATCAACATAAGGATTTGATGCAACGAGAGCCAAACAGAGGGTTGAGGTACAAAGGAGACTGAACAGAAAGGGTTACGAACAACAGTGTCAATGTTGCTTTAATCTGTCGAACAGTTAGATGTAGTATTAACAGAATGATGGGAACGATGGTTAATGATATGAAAAGATGCAAAGCAAGCAAAAGATATGTCAACGTAAGGAATTGATCCAAATGAGAAGTTTTCTTATGCACACAAAATCTAAAAAAAAACACACATGAATAGGACGGTTAATGACATTTAAAGTCATGTTCGTTTGCGTTGGGAAAATAAGAGATGAGAATTAAGCTTCGTAAAATGCATAGGTTTCAGAATTGTAGAAGTTTATGTGAGTCACGAATAGGAACGATGGAACAAATCAACATGGGTCATCATTCCTGCAATCCTTGGCTTTTTTTAATTGTCATAAGGGATCGGTCCTACGGGCTGTGGCATAAAAAGAAAAGAAAGACTTGTATTTCTCTAGCGCCTATCATTACTTCAGGAAGGCCCAAAGCACTTTACAACCAATGAAGTATACTTTGAAGTGTTGTAATGTAGGAAATGTGGTAGCTAATCTTGTGCACACCAAGCCCCCACAAATAGCAATTAAATAAATAACCAGACCATCTGTTTCTAGTAATGCTGGTTGAGGGATCAATATTGGCCAGGACACCAGAGAAATACTCCCCTGCTCCTCTTCAAAATAGTGCCCTGGGATTTTTTACATATACCTGAGAGGGCAGACAGGGCTTTGGTTTAAGGCCTCACCTGAAAGACAGCACCTCCAAACTGTGCAACACTCCCTCAGCACTGCACCGGAAGTGTCAACCTAGATTATGTGCTCAAGTTTCTGGAGCGGAACTTGAACCCACAACCTTCTGACCCAGTAAGTGAGAGTGTTACCAACTGAACCACGGCTGAATATGGAGAGCCACAATCTCCACACACTGCTTTATTGGCCCGAAAATTAAACCTAATACGCGAGAGTACGCACTGTGTACTCTTGCGTATTAGATCCCGAATTGCCGGTTTCCTGCATGCACTGCGCATGCGCGGGAAACCGGCACTTCGTGAATTGAAAAGGGGGTGGTTCCTAAGTGAACCGCGTGCACACTACAGGCTGTGCACACGCAGTGCACTTAGTTTTTTTTTCAGCTTTGAACGCGCAGGTAAGTGGTGAAGATTTTACACACAAAGAAAGCAGGCGTAGGACCTCCTTTTAACAAGGTAAGTAGTTAATTAAGTGTTATTTTAAAAATTTTTCAACAGGTTTATCTTTTTTAGAGACTTTAAAGAAAGGTAAGTTTATTTTTATAACTTTTAAAAAGATTTTAAATTTTTTCAAAAATTAAATTTTTTGTTTAAAGTAGTTAATTTATTTAACTATACTTATTTTATTAATGTGATGGCTTTTTAAAAATTTAATTGAGGTTTAGCTGTTCTTTTGGGGGTTTGTAGTATTCATAGCTTTGACAGCTCTTGCCGTCAAAACTATGAATGAAAGATGGTGTGCTGCCATTGGCTCTAACTGAATCACGTGATCCCAGAGCTCGCACGAACTAATTGCGCCTCTGGGTCACACAAGCACTGTACGGTTCCAACAGAGAGAGCCTTTGAAACTAAAGTTCGTGTGGGTCCGGAGCAAAAAGGTAGGCGCGGAGTGCGATATCGCGGGGAATCCTTACCCCCGCGGGAACCATCCATGTTTAATTTCTGGGCCATTATTTTCCTCTCAGGATCCCTGTTCCTCTGGGCCCCACAACATTGGCCCGTAATTTCCGATAGCAGGCTTCCTGCGTGCGGATGCCTCCTATCGGAAAAAAATCTACGCTCTTACTGAGGGCTCCCGAGGTCCAGACACTTCCGATGCTGGGCCTCTCCACAGTCGAAATGCGCAGGGCCCACGTATCCCAGAGGCGCAGGCAGTTCGCAAGCGTCCGTGGGATCATGTGGGCCAGGCCAGCCAATAGCAGAAGGGAATCTCCCTTCATACTTTTGACAGATAGACCTGTCAAATATATGAATGGAGATCACCTCAAAAAGACACTAAAACATTAAATAAATTTTTAAAAAACCATCACGTTTTTAAAATGAGTTAAAATTACATTAAATTAAATATTTTAAACAAAAATTAAATTAAAAAAAAAAATAATTTAAGTTTTTTACAGGGCTAAAAATAAACGTACCTTTTTTAAAAGTATTTTAAAATTATAAATGAGGAAAAAAAATGTTTACTTTTTTTTTTCTACTCTTATGCTGGTAAAAGCAGGCCTTATGCAGGCTTTCACCAGGTGTAAGATTTTTAAGGGTTCTCAGCGGGCGGAGGTTCTGGAGAAAGCGGAACTCTCCCCCCGTCAGAGGCCCTTCTCCAGGGCAGGCGTCCGATCTGTCAAGAGCATGCTTGACAGATCGGAAATGCCGGTTTTCAGCGCATGCGCTGTGCATGCCTGAAACCAGCATTTCCAATGTGCCCTACGGGTGTGTACCCAGTGTGTACCCACCCGTAGGCATCGGAAAATACGGGCCATTCATTTAAAACTTGCCTTTCCACATCCTCTTCACCTATCGCCACTGGAACTGGACAGAAAATACACGGCACCATCTCTGACCAGCTCTATCCTAAAATGGCATCATAGGACCCCTATTTTCATATTAAAAGTGGCCTACCGCCTGAAACAGGTAGGCTCTTTTGACACGGGGCAGTCGGCCCCTCTGAAAATGGCAGCGGGTCGGTCGGCAGTGTTAAAGGGGTGGTGAGTCTACCAACGCCCATTGTGAGGCCATTACAGCCCCTTTAACGCCGATTTTGCCGAGTTAAGATCGACCCCCATGCAAAATAGCATTGGGAGCTTCCAAAGTGTACTCGTTTCCGATCACGCAACATCAGCAAATTGCTTTATTTCTGCAACTGTGTCGTGTTGAATGTTATATAAGAATGATAAATAATTGCAGAACAATCAACCAGTTGGAACTATCTCACATCGATCATTAGCAATCCTTTAATCCAACGTTGATCTGTAAAGTGCTGAATGCACTAAATTGTGGAATGCCCTCCAGTGAGAGGACGAGGCATTAAAATTCAACTAGTTATTTGGAACATTCAAGCTTTTTATTTTGAAGTGTAGATCAAGCAGCAGGTTACGAACAAGTTTCTTTATATATAGATAAAAAAAATTATTCTTTTCTTTATTTGTTTATGGGATGTGGGCATCGCTGGCAAGGCCAGCATTTATTGCCCATTCCTAATTGCCCTTGAGAAGGTGGTGGTGAGCCGCCTTCTAGAACCGCTGCAGTCCGTGTGGTGAAGGTCCTCCCACAGTGCTGTTAGGGAGGGAGTTCCAGGATTTTGACCCAGCGACGATGAAGAATCAGCGATATACTTCTAAGTCAGGATGGTGTGTGACTTGGAGGGGAACTTGGAGGTGGCGGTGTTCCCATGCGCCTGCTGCCCTTGTCCCTTCCAGGTGGTGGAGATCACGGGTTTGGGAGGTGCTGTCGAAGAAGCCTTGGCGAGTTGCTGCAGTGCATCTTGTAGATGGTACACACTGCAGCCACGGTATGCCGGTGGTGGAGGGAGTGAATGTTTAAGGTGGTGGATGGGGTGCCAATCAAGCCGGCTGCTTTGTCCTGGATGGTGTCGAGCTTCTTGAGTGTTGTTGGAGCTGCACTCATCCAGGCAAGTGGAGAGTATTCCATCACACTCCTGACTTGTGCCTTGTAGATGGTGGAAAGGCTTTGGGGAGTCAGGAGGTGAGACACTCGCCGCAGAATACCCAGCCTCTGACCTGCTCTTGTAGCCACAGTATTTTTGTGGCTGGTCCAGTTAAGTTTCTGGTCAATGGTGACCCCCAGTAAGTTCTGCAAGCTCTCCCAAAGAAGCAAGGTGGTAAAGGTTGTGTTCTGTCTAGAACTGAGGCATAACACAGCAGGGCGATCCCAGGTTTAAAGCCTGGCCTGGCCTGGATTGTGTTGGCCTATCTCCGCTTGGGAGGGGGCTGGGGTGCGATAAGGCTGCTATAATAGGCCTCAATCCTCCTGGATCATGGGCAGGGTGGGAGGAGATTGGCCGACTCCTGATCGTTATTTGGTGACTTCAGCTGACGGCAGAGCTGGGCTGAGATGTGAAGCTCCCCGGAGTTGAATAGCCCATTTTGAATATCGAGAGGGACAGGTAAATTATAACCCCTGACTCCTTGAGATCATTTTCAAAATGGAACTCAGAATATCATTTCATTCACTGTGTATAGATGTAATGAAGATTGAAGTGAAAGTGATGCCATATCATTTTATTTAGCATGGTGCTACACATACATATATATAATGTTCATTGTCCATTTGTACAAAGATAAATCCCATGTTAAGTACAGTGGCCGTCCATGTATACAAATTTCCCACGTTAATAGACGCACCGGTGAATCATTTCACATTCAAAACCTCAGCCAGCTCTTCACACAAAGATCCCGTCATTATGTGGGAGGAGGAGGAGGGCAAAATTGCAAGATCTGATGGTGGGCGGATGGAACAGAGATCTCTGAGTGGCATAGCATGGCCAGAAAATAACAGAGAGGGCTCCTTAATGAGAAAGTTCTCCACAGTGACTCCTTGAGAATGTCTGAAGAGGCTCATAGGATCCTCACCAAGGTTCCTCACACAGAGATGGAGAAACCATTGATGTACCCAAAAAAAAGGAAAGACTTGCATTTATATAGCGCCTTTCACGACCACCAGATGTCACAAAGTGCTTTACAGCCAATGAAGCACTTTTTGAAGTGTAGTCACTGTTGTAATGTAGGAAAGGCGGCAGCCAATTTATGCACAGCATGCTCCCACAAACAGCCATGTGATAATGACCAGATAATCTGCTTTTTCGTGATGTTGATTGAGGGATAAATATTCACCAGGACACCAGGGATAACTCCCCTGCTCTTGTTTGAAATAGTGCCACGGGATCTTTTGCAGATGGGGCTTAGTTTAATATCTCATCCGAAAGACAGCAGCTCCGACAGTGCAGCCCTCCTTTGGTGCTGCACTGGGAGTGTCAGCTTAGATTCCTGTGCTCAAGTTCCCTGGAGTGGGACTTGAACCCACAACCTTCTGCCTCAGAGGTGAGGGTGCTACCCACTGAGCCACGGCTAATTCGCAAAGCACAGGCGTCTGGAATTCTCCCCTCAAACCCCCATCCCTGAAGCTTTGCTTGCGAATAACTTTTGGTTTGCATATTCATTTCCCGCCTGTTACCAATCGGGCTGCATAAGTGAGATGATGTGGTCCCAAGTTCATGGTGACCTTCCAGCCTGATGGAAAGGAAGACTTGCATTTATATAGCGCCTTTCACAACCTCAGGACATCCCAAAGTGCTTTACAACCCATTGAGTACTTTTTGAAGTGTAGTCACTGTTGTAATGTCAGAAACGCGGCTGCCAATTTGCACACAGCAAGCTCCCACAAACAGAAATGTGATAATGACCAGATAATCTGTTTTAGGTGTTGGTTGAGGGATAAATATTGGCCCAGGACACCGGGGAGAACTCCCCTGCTCTTCTTCGAATAGTGTCATGGGATCTTTTACGTCCAACTGCGAGGGCAGACAGGGCCTCAGTTTAACGTCTCATCCGAATGGGAGCCTGCCAACTGGAGGGGGGTGGTTGGAGCAGATATTGCATGTGCAAACGGCCCTTAAAGGGTGACAGGCCACATTTAAAGGGATACAGCCCTTTCTGAGTGGAAAAATCGCAGGAAATTTGGCATGATTTACCAATACAGTGTCTGCTGCGTGACACCACTATGCCAGTGGCACTAGGTCTTGAGAAAGTTCACCCGTAGAGCTTACCTAGGGCTACTCCAGATGGGCAAAGGGATTATTAAAGCTGGAAGGTTGCGTGTAGCATGCAATGTTACCGCCGTGCAATTCCCCACCCTCCCGGTCAATTTTCTCCCTGCACTTGCCCAGATAATTCACACCTCGGTCTAAGAGATGAAAATGACCTTCCCTCCAGCATAAGGTCAAAAGTGGGTCTGTTGTATGATAATTACTATGATAAGAATTCAGCTACATTCACAATTCTTCAGATACTGCATGCAGCAAGACCTGGACAACATCCAGGTTTGGACTGATAAGTGGCAAGTCACATTAATGTCACACAAGTGCCAGGCAATGACCATCTCTAACAAGAGAGAGTCGAACCACCTTCCCTTCAGTCCCCCACCCTCAACATACTGGAGGGGTCACCATTGACCAGAAACTTTACTGGACCAACCACATAAATACTGTGGCTACAAGAGTAGGTCAGAGGCTGGATATTCTGCAGCAAGTGGCTCACCTTCCGACTCCCCAAAGTCTCTTTACCACCTACAAGGCAAGTCAGGAGTGTGATGGAAGACTCTCCGCTTGCCTGGATGAGTGCAGCTCCAACACTCAAGAGGCTCAACACCATCGAGGACAAAGCAGCCCGCTTGATCGTCAGCCTATCCATGGGCTTACACATCTACTTCCTCCACCACCTGAGCACCATGGCTGCAGTGTGTACCATCTACAAGCTGCACTGCAGCAACTCGCCAAGGCTTCTTCAGGAGCACCTCCCAAACCCGCGACCTCCACCACCTAGAAGGACAAGGGCAGCAGGCGCATGGGAACACCACCACCTCCAAGTTCCCCTCCAAGTCACATGCCATCCTGACATGGACGTATATCGTTGATCCTTCATCGTCGCTGGGTCAAAATCCTAGAACTCCCTCCCTAACAGCATTGGGAGCACCTTCACCACACGGACTGCAGCGGCTCAAGGAGAAGGTCCACCACCACCTTCTCAAGGGCAATTAGGGATGGGCAGTAAAGGCTGACCTTGCCAGCGACGCCCACATCCCGAGAATGAATTATAAAAAAAACAAGAGTAATTTTTAATCCTTGGATTGTGAGTCTCTACTAAAGGCAAATTTTTGGATTGGCTCAACTTCCAGATTATTGGGGGCGCAAGTTCGTTTTGCGAGAACTGCTTTTGAACTATTAAGTGAGAAAACAGTCATATAAAAACCCAACAGTTTAGCACTGACCGTTAAAGTAAGGAACTCTTTCAGTTGGAAAGTTAAAGAATTGCTGATGCCAGTCCGACAATATTTCGTATGATTTGTTTCCCTTCGTTCCCTCGTTAGTCATTGGGCACAGGCTTATATTGCATTGAATCACCAGCTCCAAGTTATTGGTGCAGCTACAAGGCTCTGCTTGTTGCAGGTCACAGTCAACACAATAACACAAAAAAAGCAATCTGGAGGATCCGTGTCTTGACTTTTGAAATGTCTGCTTGCAAGAGAAATAATGTCTGCTCCTGTTTCTCATGAACGTTTAACCTTTTGCATAGACCTTGGTCTTCTTCAAAGGCCGCCTGAGACCGAATTTGGAATTGTGAGGGAGCCGAAATGTCACCTTATCATTGCGTCCATTTTTGTGTTTTGTGTACAGCCGAACAATGTTGGAAATTGCACATAGCCCACCTGGGTTTTCTTCTAAAGGTGAAGGCACAGTCAGTGTGCAGTGCTGTTCATTGACACTGAGGTATCAGCAGACAATTAGGCCGCGGTTTCGCGTTTGGTGTCAGGATGGGGGCGGGGTCAGCTGGTTTCCGGGTACTGGTCCCGCCCCCCAGCTGCCTCCGCTCCACAGACGTGATTTTCCCTTGATTGACCCCGCCCTGTGGGTTTACCGGCCAATTAACAGGACGCGGGTCTGATGATGTCATTTGATGACACGTCATCTGCCGGTTTCCTTAAAGGGACCACGCACAATTTTATTTTGACAGTTGATTTCTCAGTGTTTGACAGCTGCAAACACTTACAATCACTGCACAAAGGTGAGCTCTTGCACCCAGGCTCTCCAATGACTCCCTCCATATGCTGGAATAGATGGCAGCTGCAGGTGAGATGACAGAAGCAATCTGTCACTGGTGAGAGAGGTTCTCCCAATGAGGTGGCACTGGACATACAGTTGGATTTCAAAACTTGTAAGCTAAAGAAATCTGCATATGTTTTAAAAATGCAGTCACCAACATTTTCTTTGCTCTGAGACTCACCATGTGCAACATTGGATCCTTCACACCACTGCTGCAGTTGTCATCATTCCACAAACATTACAGCAGACTCACAACACGCCACACTGACTTGGCGTGGTGTCCAGACGTGGTGAATCCCGACCCAGAAGCAGGAAAAATAAAAAAATGGGCTGAATGCTACTGACAAGCACCTGTTAATAGGCAGGGAATTGCCTTTAATCCATTTCCCGCCGCTAGGTGTCGGGTCCATTCGCAAATCGGGGACCCGACACTTGGGAAGGCTGTTTGAAGGCGGATTCGGGACCCGCCGTCAATCAATAGGACTTTAACCTCTGACCCGCCTCTCTGAGCGCCGGCAAAATCGCGGCCTTAGAGTGAACCTTTGGTAACATTCCCACCTCGGAATCAGAAGGTGCAGGGTTCTGACTCCCTGCTCCAGACAATCCCAGGCGAGCGCTGGACCTGAACTGAGAGTTGACCGACTCACATCTGACGGTTACCCCTCCCCCACCGCCCTCTCATCATATCGATTGTGGGAGCCCATGTAACCCTCCAGCCATTTAGGCCGGACCACCTTATCAGCTGGTTTAAAGATGCTTACGGCCATGGAAGGAGTGTTCGCATCGTGACCTCCCTGATTGTTAAGCAGCCTGCGAATCCTTGCACTGCGTCACACTGTTCTCAGAGGGAAAAGTGCGAAGATAGGAAAGGAAAATCGACTGGGGACAGTATGTTCTAATAATAAGCAGTTGATGCACTGCAGATACCGCAGCAGATTGTGTCAAAAAAATTGTGGTTGATTAAGAAAGTTGACTAATGAAGTGCTGAGAGGAATGATTAGAACAAGATTGCCTGTCGTGAGTCCTTGAAACAATTGGGCAAATTTTATGTAGGAACAGCCAGTTATCATTTTATATTGATGATTCGATAACAAAAATCACAGATTGGAAAACTAATTTTCGAGAAGGGGATTTCATTAACAAGAAAAAAAAGCAGCCAATCCTAACACATTTGCTGTAATGATCCTTTAGCAGCTAATGGGCCAGTTTACTGGTATAAAGGTTGAAGGGCTCGTTAATCATCTGTAAAGTGCCCAATATTTGTGCAAAATGGCTCAATGCTAAATTGAAGAAAACAGTTTAATAGATCAGGCCCCAAAGACAGCGCCAGTGACTACTGGGGATATACAGGCATATTACAGCAAGCAGGAGGGTTTCAACCATTGAAAGGAGGCAATAGTCCTAACAGTGTGATGCAGGAAAGAAAGAACTTGCATTTATATAGAGCCTTTCACGGCCTCAGGACGTCCCAAAGCGCTTTGCCGCCAATTAATTATATTTGAAGTGTAGTCACTGTAGGGAAACGCGGCAGCCAATTTGCACACAGCAAGATCCCACAGACAGCATTAAGATGAATGACCAATTAAACTGCTTTTTTTTTTAGTGTCCTTGATCGAGGGATAAATATTGGCCAGGAGACCAGGGAGAATTCCCCTCTTCTTCAAAATAGTGCGGTGGGATTTCTACCTGAGCAGGCAGATGGGGCCTCGGTTTGATGTCTCATCCAAAAGATGGCACCTCCCACGGTGCAGTGCTCCCTTAGTTCTGATGGCTGACTGGCCCTCAGGGCTTTGGAAGCCTATATTCTCTAGAGTTTAGAAGAAGTGATCTCATTGAAAACATACAAAGTTCTTACAGGGTAGATGCAGGGAGGATGTTTCCCCTGGCTGGGGAGTCCAGAACCAGGGGTCACAATCTCAGAATAAGGGGTCGGCCATTTAGGACTGAGATGAGGAGAAATTTCTTCACTCAGAGGGTGGTGAATCTTTGGAATTCTCTACCCCAGAGGGCTGTGGAGGCTCAGTCGTTGAGTATATTCAAGACAGAGATCGATAGATTTTTGAATATTAAGGGAATCAAGGGAGATGGGGATAGTGAAGGAAAGTGGAGATGAGGTAGAAGATCAGCCATGATCTTATTGAATGGTGGAGCAGGCTCGAAGGTCCAAATGGCCGACTCCTGCTCCTATTTCTTATGTTCTTAAGGCACATCTAAGTCACAACCTCCCCAGTGTGTCTACGTTACCTCATGTACTGTTCCTCCATGAAAGCCCAGTGGTACACCTTTTTGCCTGAGGGTAATGCTTGTTGTGCGTTCGATACCTTCTACGGCCTTTACACCCCTGGCCGCCCTCTCCTCCACTTTCTGCTCCATTATATACACATGCATCAGCCAACGGCCACTATAAAAACTCCGATGTTCTCTTCACTTCTCGCGCTGGGGTGCTGATACTTCAATATCTTCTTCAGCTCGCTAACTGCGGGTCTTAAAAGAGAAAAATAAATCACTTTTTAATTTGATTATGCAGCTGACAAATGCTTCACAAGTTCATAATTAACAGGCTTAAGAAGGTCGTAACAACCTTTTACAACTGCTCATTGACTATTTCTGGATAGCAAGACACAGAGAAGCGTTAAGCCAGGATAAATAATCCCCTTGCACTTTCTACAACATTTGCATCCCATTGGACTCCCTTATTGAGCAGAACAATGTACATTATCTCAGCAAAAAAAAAAACACATTCACATTAACTTGTGTTTGCTCTGCCTCGCTTTCCTGCTCTTTCATTTTTTTTGGCGTTCCCAACTGCCTAAAACAGGATGCTCTTCGTTCCTTTATTTTTCTGAAACAAACGTCTTTGAAACCTGGATATCAAGCTGTTGTAAACCATCTCTAAAATTTCAAAGCATTGCACGATTTGCTACATATTTAGAATCACAGAAACTTACGGCACATGATCGCATTGAATGGCGGAGCAGGCTCGAGGGGCCGAATGGCCTGCTCCTGCTCCAATCTTCTATGTTTCTATGTTTCTAAGGAGCCATTCGGCCCATCGTGTCCGTGCCGGCCGACAAAGAGCTCTCCAGCCTAATCCCACTTTCCAGCTCTTGGTCCGTAGCCCTGTAGGTTACGGCACTTCAAGTGCATATCCAAGCACTTTTTAAATGTGATGAGGGTTTCTGCCTCTACCACCCTTTCTGCCTGTTCTGGTGATTGTAAAATATCTCACGGCATGATTTGAAGAGAGCGGGGAGTCCTCTTAGTGCCTTGGCCAACTTTCCTCCAATACTGCCAATAAAAACAGACTAATTGGTTATTTATCTTGTTTGTGGGGCGTGCTGCATTCAAATTGACGGCCGTGTTTGCTTAATTAACAGCAGTGACTGCACTTTCATTGGCTGTGAAGGGATTTGGGATGTCCTAGGACATAGAATCTTAGAATCCTAGAAATTTACAGCACAGAAGGAGGCCATTTGGCCCATCGTGTCTGTGCCGGCCGAAAAAGAGCTATCCAGCCTAATCCCACTTTCCAGCTCTTGGTCCGTAGCCCTGCAGGTTACGGCACTTCAAGTGCATATCCAAGTACTTTTTAAATGTGATGAGGGTTTCTGCCTCTACCACCCTTTCAGGCAGAGAGTTCCAGATCCCCCACCACCCTCTGGGTGGAAAAAGTTCTCCTCAACTCCATCCCCTATAATCCTTCGACCAATTACTTTAAACATATTTCAGTATAATTTATCCCTTGTGGCCTAATTGAAATCTTGCCTTCCCCCCTCAAAAGTTAGCACTTCTTTTAAACAAAATAATCACAGCTAGTGTGAGTTGTGCGTGCTCACACTTGTACCTTTTCACATCTTGCTATGATATGAATCAAGCTGTTGACTAGGAGCTTGAATGACAAACTTATGAATCACCATGACCTTCAAGTAACAGTAACAATTCCTTTCTCACTTGTTTAATAACACTTCTATGTTCCTTTCATTACAACAGTGACTACACTTCAAAAAGTACTTCATTGGCTGTAAAGCACTTTGGGACTTCCGGTGGTCGTGAATGCAAGTCTTTCTTCTTCTTCATTATATCTGAAACTTTGAATTCCCTTTACCGTAAATCTTAGATTATTATAGGTCCTCGTGACTAACATGCACCCTCAGTTTGGGCTGTTAATTTTAGGGGAAATACGGTATTTGTATTTAACACACCCCATCCACCACCTTAAACGTTCACTCTCTCCACCACCGGCGTACCGTGGCTGCAGTGTGCACCATCTACAAGATGCACTGCAGCAACTTGCCAAGGCTTCTTCGGCAGCACCTCCCAAACCCGCGACCTCTACCACCTAGAAGGACAAGGGCAGCAGGCGCATGGGAACACCACCACCTCCAAGTTCCCCTCCAAGTCACACACCATCCTGACTTGGAAGTATATCGGCCGATCCTTCATCGTCGCTGGGTCAAAATCCTGGAACTCCCTCCCTAACAGCACTGTGGGAGTACCTTCACCTCATGGACTGTAGCAGTTCAAGAAGGCAGCTCACCACCACCTTCTCAAGGGTAATTAGGGATGGGCAATAAATGCTGGCCTTGCCAGCGACGCCCACACCCCAGGCACGAATTTTTTAAAAACTCCCCTCCCACCTCCCCAGCACACACACATACTCTTTGGAACCAAGTCTATTTGGTTGATTGCCCTTGAATGAAGGTCAGTGGAGAAGGGAAGGTGTCAGCCTTGGCTCAGTGGTAGCACTCTCATCACTTAGTCAGATGTTTGTTAGGTCAAGTCTCACTCCAGGTACTTGAGCACATAAATCTAGGCTGGCATTTCAGTGCAGCACTGAGGGAGCGCTGCACTGTCGGAGATGTTGTCTTTCAGATGAGACGTTAAACCGAGACCCGATCTTCCCTCTCAGGTGGACATAAAAGATCCCATGACTCTCTTTTTTTTAATTCAGTGGGCATCGCTGGCAAGGCCAGCATTTATTGCCCATCCCTAATTGCCCTTGAGAAAGTCAGGGTGAGCCACCTTCTTGAAACAACTGGCTTGCTAGGCCATTTCAGAGGGCAGTTAAGAGGAGGAATTTCTTCTCTCAGAGGGTTGTAAATCTGTGGAATTCTCTGCCCCAGAGAGCTGTGGAGGCTGTGTCATTGAATATATTTAAGGTGGAGATAGACAGATTTTTGAACAATAAGGGAGGGATGGGTTATAGGGAGTGGGCAGGGAAATGGAGCTGAGCCCAAGATCAGATCAGCCATGATCTCATTAAATGGTGGAGCAGGCTCGAGAGGCCAAATGGCCTACTCCTGCTCCTATTTCTTATGTTCTTATGACCACATTGCTGTGGGTCTGGAGTCACATATAGGCCAGACCAGGTAAGGACGGCAGATTTCCTTCCCTAAAGGACATTAGTGAACCAGATGGGTTTTTACAACAATCCAGTCGTTTCATTCGTCACAATATATATCAATGATTTGGAAGAGGGAACCAAATGTAATATTTCCAAGTTTGCTGACGACACGAAACTAGTGAGTTGTGAGGAGGATGCAAAGAGGCTTCAAGGCGATTTAGACAAGTTGAGTGAGTGGGCAAATACATGGCAGATGCAGTATAATGTGGATAAATGTGAAGTTATCCACTTCGGTAGGAAAAACAGTAAGGCAGAGTATTATTTAAATGGTGATAGATTGGGAAATGTTGATGTACAAAGGGACCTGGGTGTCCTTGTACACCAGTCACTGAAGGCAAACATGCAGGTGCAGCAAGCAGTTAGGAAGGCAAATGGTGTGTTGTCCTTCATTGCAAGAGGATTTGAGTACAGGAGCAAGGATGTCTTACTACAGTTATACAGGGCCTTGGTGAGACCACACCTGGAGTACTGTGTGCAGTTTTGGTCTCCTTACCTAAGAAAGGATATACTTGCCATGGAGGGAGTGCAGCGAAGGTTCACCAGACTGATTCCTGGGATGGCAGGACTGTCGTATGAGGAGAGATTGGGTCGACTAGGCCTGTATTCACTAGAGTTTAGAAGAATGAGAGAGGATCTCATTGAAACGTATAAAATTCTGACAGGGCTAGACAGACTGAATGCAGGGAGGATGTTTCCCCTGGCTGGGGGGGTCTAGAACGAGGGGTCACAGTCTCAGGATACGGGGTAGGACATTTCGGACTGAGATGAGGAGAAATTTCTTCACTCAGAGGGTGGTGAACCTGTGGAATTCTCTACCACAGAAGGCTGTGGAGGCCAAGTCACTGAATATATTTAAGAAGGAGATAGATAGATTTCTGGACACAAAAGGCATCAAGGGGTATGGGGAGAGAGCGGGAATATGGTATTGAGATAGAGGATCAGCCATGATCATATTGAATGGCGGAGCAGGCTCGAAGGGCCGAATGGCCTAACCCCTGCTTTTCTATGTTACAAATATTAGTTTTTTTTAATTCCAGATTTACTTAATTGAATTTAAATTCCACAGCTGGTGTGCCAGGATTTGAACTCACATACTCTGGATCACCGGTCCAGTCCTAATTGAATTACTAGTCCAATAACATAACCACTCTGCTACTGTACCCCAATTGTCTACTGCATTTCCTGGATCACAACAGCGACTACACTAAATGTGATGAATTGGCTGCGAAGCACTTTGGGGCAACCTTGGTTTCGTGAAAGGCGCTTTATAAATGCAAGACTTTTTTTTTAGAAGCTGCAGATGGCTGCGAATGCTGAGGAGCAGAGTTAGTAAATACACCCTCACTAACATTTTCATAGTTATTTTGCATCGTTCATTATGCAGCTTTAATAAAAGGATAATTTCACACTTACTGCATCATTTTCAGATAATTTACATTTTGGCATCCATCTATTATACGCACTGTCTATTTTTGAACAAAGTTACAACTTTGCGGTGGGGTAAGAGGGCCTCATATTCAAAGATTTATGGCATTTAGCTTTGACTTCGATTTGCTTGTGTACTCTCATAGCCTGGACCATATATTATAAAGCCAGATGATAAAAGGAGAAGGTTTTATTGCATGTTAAAGATGACTTGTTTATTAAATGCAGTTTTGTGACATGAAAAATATTTATTAATGACTGCAATTTTAAACATCCTTTTCAGTTGAAGGACTGCGTGGAACAATAACTTAGAACAACGATCAGTCACCCCTGGGGGTGAATACATGCATTGATTTGATTTCATGCTCGTCAAATCCAGTAGCTGAACTATGTTTCGGTCATTTCTTTATCTATTTAGATTTAGGTCTGCAAGGCTTCCCTCCCAATGTGGAGCCTCATTTGACAGGAGTGAAGCCCGAGGATAGGGCACGGAGATCAGCATGGCTGGTTACTGGTGCTCCAGATTGCCTGGTGAACCATTTTAATGACCAGAAAAAACCAGGAGCAGTGCCATTCGCCCCCCTTTGACCCACCCACCTATTAAAAGTGAGGCCCAGCGCCGTGAGTGAAGCCTCACTAAATTTAGCCTTTTGGTTTAAAAGCGGCCTCTTTGGTCAGACGGACACTGTGGCTGCTGTTCAAGTTGCTAGATGGCCTGTCATTCATCAGAGTGTTTCAGGGGAGGACAACTGGGCAACTGGGAGTTAAGAAGAAGAATGTACAAGTGAGAATTGGCCATATATCCCATCAAACTCATTCCTTCCACAGGTTGTGCACAATTGGATCTGTCATGGACGCTACCCAATTCATTTATTTGCTTGATGAAAGATTGGACAAAGATTATCCCTTCCCTCGCCCACTCACACAGAAGAATAGAGTGAAACTCTGCACTATCTATCTGGCCGACATGATTGATCTTTCGACAGGTTGCTTTCCTTCCATGATCCAAGTTGCTCAGAAATAATCATTTTCCGCACAGCATTCAATCATCTTTATCCATACGTATCTGTACAAGCCTCAATTCTGCTCCCCATTAGATATCCCTCCCCCCAACTCTCTTTCTTGAAAGTGTTAGTTAACACAGCATTAATTGCAGTCAGTTGGCAACCGGAGGACATAAATTTAAGATCATCACCAACATATACATAAAAACATAGAAAAATAGGAGCAGGAGTTGGCCATTCGGCCCTTCGAGCCTGCTCCGCAATTCAATATGATCATGGCTGATCCTCTATCTCAATACCATATTCCCGCTCTCTCCCCATACCCCTTGATGCCTTTTGTGTCTAGAAATCTATCTATCTCCTTCTTAAATATATTCAGTGACTTGGCCTCCACAGCCTTCTGAGATAGAGAATTGCACAAGTTCACCACCCTCTGAGTGAAGAAATTTCTCCTCATCTCAGTCCTAAATGTCCTACCCCGTATCCTGAGACTGTGACCCCTCGTTCTAGACCCCCCAGCAAGGGGAAACATCCTCCCTGCATCCAGTCTGTCTAGCCCTGTCAGAATTTTATACGTTTCAATGAGATCCCCTCTCATTCTTCTAAACTCTAGTGAATACAGGCCTAGTCGACCCAATCTCTCCTCATACGACAGTCCTGCCATCCCAGTAATCAGTCTGGTGAACCTTCGCTGCACTCCCTCTATGGCAAGTATATCCTTTCTTAGGTAAGGAGACCAAAACCGCACACAGTACTCCAGGTGTGGTCTCACCAAGGCCCTGTATAACTGTAGTAAGACATCCTTGCTCCTGTACTCAAATATTCTTGCAATGAAGGCCAACATACCATTTGCCTTCCTAACTGCTTGCTGCACCTGCATGTTTGCTTTCAGTGACTGGTGTACAAGGACACCCAGGTCCCTCTGTACATCAGCATTTCCCAATTTCCCAATCTATCACCATTTAAATAATACTCTGCCTTTCTGTTTTTCCTACCGAAGTGGATAACTTCACATTTATCCACATTATACTGCATCTGCCATGTATTTGCCCACTCACTCAACTTGTCTAAATCGCCTTGAAGCCTCTTTGCATCCTCCTGGTGGAAAGCTGAGGCCCCAGTACAGATCCCTGGGGAAAACCACTTGTCACAACCTACCAATCAGAGAATTAACCCTTTATCCCTACTCTCTGTCTCCTACCTCCCAACCAATTACCAAATTATGTCACCAGGTTACCTCCATTTAGTGTGCTCTCATTTTTGCTAACCTCTTGAATGAAACCTCCTCCAAAGCCTTCTGGAGGTCCATATAGACAACACCCATAGATATTTCCCTTTCCACTATGCTGGCGACCTCCTCACAAAATGTAATTAGATTAGTCAGACATGACCTACACTTTCACAAATCCATGCTGACTCTATTTGATCAGCTGATACTTGTCCAAGTGCTCAGTCACTCTGGAAATAAGTAAAAATGGTGGGAGGCGGCTAGATTTTGAAGATGGAGTCGGGTTGGGGTCGGGAATCACACATTCTGGCTTGTGAACCTGCCTCCATCGAGATGTGGCCAACCCACTGTATTTTCCTTTGATGACATTATTGAGCCCGCCCAGTGGGCTCAGCAGGCCAATTAAGGGCCACCTGGCAACAGGTGATGTCACAGACTGACATTTCATCTGTCAAGAGCTTTTGACAGATGAAATATCAGCGTTTGACAGCTCTGTGAAGCTGTCAAACACTCACAATATGATTTCTAACTTCAGTCCTTCCTTTCAGGCTGAGTTAGAAATCATTCCAGCACAGAAAACAGAAGGTTGCAGTTTTTGACAGAACCACGGCTTTCCTGCTTTCTGTGCCGGTGAGATTTCTAACTCCCAAGAACTGAAGGGCTGACACCTGCAGGAGGAAGTTAAGGGAAGTAAAACTTTTTCGCACACTTAGCACTTACCTTACACACTTACCTCTGCACACATGCACCCATCACTCACCTGCCCACCGGACATATCGACCCCTCCAACCCCTGCAGACCCACGGTCCGCCCCGATAACTTGGAGTGGTTGCCACCTGTCGGGAAGCCCACACTTTTCTTTTGAAAATAGGGATTATGCAAAAAATGCCTGTTAACTACCTGTTAACAGGCAGTTAATTGTCACTAATCCCTTCCCACCTCGGGGAGTCGGGTCTCAGACCAGGTCGGGTACCCGCCGCCAGCGAAACTGGCATGGAGGCGGGTTGGAGGCGGGATGGGGTCGGGACCCCCGAATCTGCAACTTTAACCCCCCCCCTCCCCGCCTCCAAACCCGACTCCACGGGTCATTGAAAATCCAGCCCATGGCATCTCTTTACCACATACGGTTGGGCACAGTTTCGCAAGGAGTTGAGGACATAATGGGACATGTCACTGGGTTGCTTTACAACTACGTCTGCCTCAGAGCCACTGGAGAATTGAAGAGGAGGAGGCATAAAAACCAAATTCATTTTCTCTCATGATTTGCTGTAATGAATCGCATCTTCACGCTTCGTGTAAAGTCCATTTGTGACTAATCTAACAGGGTTTACTGGGCTATAATGTGTTAGTGGTAATAAGCGTTGAATAAAAAAAACTGCTGCCACATAACATTTTGCTTGCTGAGGGCTCGGGGGAGAGACTGCGCAACACACAATTTTGTAAAAGTGGAATCAGCTTTCGCAATTTTATTGCAGATGTGTCAAGGAAGAAAAGCAGAAAAATAACCACTTAATAATGATTTAGTGCTGATCCTCAACATTTCAGCTCCCGTGCGCCCTCCTCGGAAGAAGCCGTGGCTTCGCCCCTCCCTATCTCTGTAATCTTCAGCCCCACAACCCTTCGGGATCTCTGCGCTCCTCTAATTCTGGCCTCTTTAGCATCCCCGATTTTAATCGCCCCACCATTGGCGGCCGTGCCTTCAGCTGCCTAGGCCCTAAGCTCTGGAATTCCCTCCCTAAACCTCTCCTCCTCTCTACCTCTCTTTCCTCCTTTAAGGTGCTCCATAAAACCTCAGACCATCTGCCCTAATATCTCCTTACGTGGCTCGATGTCCAATTTTGTTTGATGACGCTCATGTGAAGCGCCTTGGGATGTTTTACTACATTAAAGGTGCTATATAAATACAAGCTGTTGTTCTTGTAAAGAAATATCCTGGATAGTCTCCAAGAAAGCTGGAACAACAATGGAACTTAAAAACAATGGCCCAGAAATTAAACATCGATGGTTCCCGCGGGGGTAAGGATTCCCCGCGATATCGCACTCCGCGCCTACCTTTTTGTTTGGGGCCCACACGAACTTTAGTTTCAGAGCCTCTCCCTGTTGCAACCGTGCAGTGCTTGCATATCCCAGAGGCGCAATTAGTTCGTGCGAGCTCTGGGACCACGTGATTCAGTTAGAGCCAATGGCAGCACACCATCTTTCATTCATAGTTTTGACAGCAAGGGCTGTCAAAGCTATGAATACTACAAGCCCCCAAAAGAACAGCTAAACCTCAATTAAATTTAAAAAAAAGCCATCACATTAATAAAATAAGTATAGTTAAATAAATTAACCACTTTAAACAAAAAATTAAATTTTTGAAAAATTTTAAATCTTTTTAAAAGTTATAAAAATAAACTTACCTTTCTTTAAAGTCTCTAAAAAAGATAAAGCTGTTGAAAATTTTTTAAAATAACACTTAATTAACTACTTACCTTGTTAAAAGGGGGTCCTACGCCTGCTTTCTTTATGTGTAAAATCTTCACCACTTACCTGCGCGTTCAAACCTGAAAAAAAAACTAAGTGCACTGCGTGCACGCAGCCTGTAGCACGCACGCGGTTCACTTAGGAACCGCCCCCTTTGCAATACACGAAGTGTCGGTTTCCCGCGCATGCGCAGTGCATGCAGGAAACCGGCAATTCGGGACCTAATACGCGAGAGTACACAGTGCGTACTCTCGCGTATTAGGTTTAATTTTCGGGCCATTGACTGCAATGTGCACTCTATCTCCCACTCCCTGCTCCGTGTCAGCTTGGCTCGGTGATAGCCCTTCTTCCTCTGAGCCAGAAGGGTGTGAGTTCAAGCTCCACTATAGGCTTCAGCACACAAACTAAGCCAGCAGTTCAGTGTGGTACTGAGGGAATGCTGCCCTGTTGGAGCTGCCACCTTTTAGATGAGATGGTCCCATTTGCCCTCTAAGAAGGATGTAAAAGATCCATAGGACACTATTCAAACGGCAGGGGAGTTCTCCCCGGTGTCCTGACCAACATTTATCTCTCATCCAACGCCCCAAAAACAGATCATCTGGTCATTGATTTTATTGCTGTTTGTGCTATCTTAGCTGTGCGCAAATTGGCTGCTGTGTTTGCCTAAGAGCAATATTGGCAGTGAAGCGCTTTGGGATGCCCTGAGGTGTTATATACACGAAAGCTCTTTCTTTCTTGTTGTACAGTTAATGGGTAACAAGGCAGCACTGCTGGGTGACAGGACTGGATAAGGTAGAAGAAAGAGTGAAAGTCTTGCATTTATATAGCACCTTTCACAACCTCAGGATGTCCCAAATTGCTTCACAGCTAATGAAGTGCTTTTTTGAAGTGTAGTCACTGTTGTAATGAAGGAAACGCAGCAGCCAATTTGCACACAGCAAGCTCCCACAAACAGCAACATGATCATGACCAGATAATCTGTTTTAGTGATAGATACTGGCCAGGACACTGAGGGATAACGCCCCTGCTCTTCTTCTGAAATAGTGCCATGGGATCTTTTACGTCCACCTGAGAGAGCAGACGGGGCCTCGGTTTAACATCTCATCCGAAAGACGGCTCCTCCGACAGTGCAGCAATCCACTGGGGCGTCAGCCTAGATTTTTATGCTCAAGTGGTTGGAGTGGGACTATGAACCCACAACCTTCTGACACAGAGGCGAGAGTGCGACCCACTGAACCACGGGCTGACAGAAGTAGCGTTGGAATATTAGTTTGGTAAAGCACTTGTCCCATATCCTGTCAAATAGCAATAAACCACTTTTGAGACACTTGTCACAATATTAATCTATTGAAGAGATCGGAGGACATAGCTGGAAGTGGCTGAACATCTCAAGTGTTCTTTTCTTTAAAACCTGCAATGGGAAATATGACCTCAACTGCTACAAAAAGCTTACACGCGCATCCAAGATGCTCTCAAGAGCTTCTGTAGTGCAGAGTGGAAGATAGTAGGACTTGATATTGACATTTATGAGGCTCCATTTTAGCCACCATCACTGTGCTGGATATTATATGAAACATCTGTAGTGGCAGATGTGATCAGTACATCAACGTTGCACATCGACAAATGTGTCATTGCCCATTCATCTGCTTAGAGACAACCCTTATCTTCTTGGCCCTATTCCTTTGACTGACAAACTGTATAACAGGTATTGATCCATCCTGAATACTGTTTCTTCCAATTTGCTGCCCATCCTTTTTGTCGTGGTTGCACAGCTCCTTGGTAAACTTTTACTGAAACACGAGTGAAATTCCCAGGCCCGGCAGACGCTGGCAGCACCGTGGGATATGGGCCCGCTCGTGTTTGGCACGGCAATATCTGCCACAACTTCTAGGAACCACCAGCAGCCACCTGGACTTATCTGGCACCTTTCAATGGAAAGAAGTGCTCCACGGGTGCTTCAGAAATAGGCGCAGGGAGAAGAGACAGCGAGACAGGAAAGGGAGCGATCAGGGTTGCCAAACAGCTTTGGTCAAAGGAGATGGGTTCGGGAAAGGTTTAATAAAAAGTGGAGAGAGATGTTTCGGGAAAGAGTGCGAGCGAGGCAGCTGAAAGCTCTGCCACCAATGGTGGGGCGATAGGTGAGTGGGGGTGGAGGGTGGGGGGCGGGGTGCGAATGTGCAAGAAGGCCAGAGTCAGAGGAATGGAGCATTGAGGACGAGTTAGGGATGGAGGCAGATTGCAAAGGTAGGGTGGGGCAAGACTGGTGTAGGACACTGATTTGCATAGTTCTGTCGCCATACGCCTGTTTTATGCCGGAGGGCTGCTCGACCATTTAAAGGCCCACCCGAAAATTTGCATTATGCGGTCCTTGGGTGTCAATGGGGTGGTCGAGGTGCTTACCCCCCCCCCGCCCCCAATATTCAACTACTGGCTGCCCATTTCTCAAGCGAGAAACGGATGTCGGGAGTTGAAACTCACACCCATTTTGTTGTTGAAAAGGGAAATGACCATCGTCTATCCCATAAGCCAATCACTGTGGCGTTGCCCGCAGCATTTGGTGAATATAACATTTTAAAAAATATATATATACAAGCTACAGGGGAGTCAAGGGTTATGGGGAGTGGGCGGGGAAGTGGAGTTGAGGCCAAGATCAGATCAGCCATGATCTTATTGAATGGCGGGGTGAGGCTTGAGGGGCAGAATGGCCGACTCCTGCTCCTATTTCTTATGTTCTTATACAAAAAGGCGACGGAGATATGAAGAGAGCTTTCGGAAACATGCTCCACAGAGCCACCTAGTGCTCAGAGCCTGTGACTTCATAATACAGTTGACACAGCGAAATGGAATGGAAATGTGACTGAAAATGACGACAAGCAGAAGTAAAGATTATGGACAGGAAGTAGGTATTTCTGCAGGATATTTAACAGATGGATGCACAATTTTTGTAAATACCACCCAGCACATTAGAACAGGATTGAGAAACAAAACACAAATCAATAAACAAAAGAGAAAATAAATGAAACCCCTAATCACCATTGTACATAAGAGACAGCACAGCTATTTTTGCCCTACTGTACTTGTTGTAAATCAGGTTCCTATTCCTCTACTACTGATTCGGTGTGTGGCCGAGCTCTTTGACTCTCCAGAATTCAGTCCGAACGAGCTCAGCTCATGACAACAACAACAACTTGCATTTATATAGCACCTTTAACGTAGTAAAACGTCCCAAGGCGCTGCACAGGAGTATTATAAGACAAAAAATTTGACACCGATTCACAGAAGGAGAAATTAGGGCAGGTGACCAAAAGCTTGGTCAAAGAGGTCGGTTTTAAGCAGCGTCTTAAAGGAGGAGAGAGAGGTAGCGAGGCGGAGAGGTTTAGGCAGGGAATTCCAGAGCTTAGGGCCTAGGCAACAGAAGGCACGGCCACCAATGGTTGAGCGATTATAATCAGGAATGCTCAAGAGGCCAGAATTAGAGGAACGCAGATATCTCGGGGGGGTGGGGGGGGGGGGTGGTTGTGGGGCTGGAGGAGATTCTTCTTCTCTTCTTAGGCAGTCCCTCGGAACTGAGGATGACTTGCTTCCACATTAAAATGAGTTCACAGGTGACTGATGAGTTCAATGCGGGACCTCCAGTCTCTGTCACAGGTGGGGCAGACGCTGGTTGAAGGGGCGGGTGGGTGGGGTGCTTGGGTTGACGTGCGCTCCTTACAGATTACAGAGATAGGGAGGGGCGAGGCCATGGAAGGATTTGAAAACAAGGATGAGAATTTTGATATCGAGGTGTTGCTTAACCAGGAGCCAATGTAGGTCAGCAAGCACAGGTTTGATGGGCGAACGGGACTTGGTGCGAGTTAGGACACGGGCAGCCGAGTTTTGGATCACCTCAAGTTTATGTAGGGTGGAATGAGGGAGGCCGGCCAGGAGTGCGTTGGAATAGTCAAGTCTAGACGTCACATACCTGGAGTTCATTCTTACTCTGCAAACATGTCCAGTCCGCACCTCACTTCATCTAGCTGCCTCTGCAAATCCACCCGTATCATTCTCCCCTCGATTGCCAACACCTTTCGGGGGAACAATTGAGTGGCGCCCCCTTTAGGGCGCTAACTTGTCGGGGCGCTACTTTTAGCGCCATAAAAACATTAGCGACCCCGCAGTCGAAATTCATCGGTAGTGCCCCAAAAGGGAAGCAGGGCACGGTACTGCAGGCCTTCCTCCCCTTCTTAAAAGGGAGAGCCCTTGTACAGCGAAACCCGGGGCCCAGCTGGGCCACCAGGGATCAGAGTGCCAACAAAAGAGCCCGGCACTCAAGAGAAGTGACGGGCTCACGGAGCGCAGGCGGCACTCCCCGGGGGGGCTGGCCAGGAGGCCGGGGACGGCAACGGAGGCAGGTGCTTGCAGGCGGCCAGCAACAAAAATGGTCGTCCGGCACCTCGCCTTTAACTTGCGCCGCCCCAGCCACAGGTAGGCCCCCCGACCCTGTCGGACATAGCGTCCGGCGGTAAGTCAGGGGGTGCTACCGAAGATCGCGGCTGGGGCGCTGCACATGTCAATGACGTCATCGCTGGCGGCGCAGCGCCGCGGGGCGCTAACAGTTACCGCCGCCGCTAACCTCCCGCTGAATTTCACGGGAGGCGTTGGCGGGGCCGCGCTCGGGCGTTAGTTGCTTTGCGCCTCATTAGCGCCCTCTTAGGGCGTTAACGGGAGGCGCAAAGCAACCGAATTTGTAGGCCGATCGTTGCTTGTGCAGGAACTTGACCAACGGGCTCCTGAGTAAATACCAGCCATGACTGTGCCAACCAACTTGGTCACTAATTGTCCCAGTGCCTCTAGTAATCTGAATGTGGTTATATCTGATATTCTGGACATAATAAAATTATTCCAAATGATAATATATATATATATATCCAATTGTATAAAACAATAAAATATATCTTATTTTAGTAAATAAATGGCGATGCCACAATGATTCATTAATATGTATAGTTTTATGATATTGCTGCTGTATTGTATGACAGAACAAAATTAATAATGTAATTAGATTACTGTGGAATTAATATGGATACTGAGATTGGCTATCTCCTCAGAGTGTTTATTTTAAATTGTGCCTTCCACATATTTCAGCATTAACATTCTGTCCAATGCTGGGATGACTAATTGGCATGCTAAGTTTCAACGATGTCTGTGGAAGGTTCAGCTTTGTAGCCAAGGGTTCAAACAGTCTTATTTTAAAGCACTAACTAAATTGTAGTTACAGATCAGAGGACAGGTTCGAGGAAGTAAGTGGGTAGCAGGTCTGGAGAAGTGACAGATTTACAAACCACCGAGGTGGCAAAATCCTCAGATGCCCTCATGAATTCTTGACCGATCGTGCCGAATTGAATTATGAGTAAAGATAAAGAAAGGGTTTTGTTTTCCTGATAAGCATTATCAATTCACAATTTTCTTCAATTTTTAAAGCTATCAATCATACGAACCAACTATTTTTTTTTATTTGTTCCTGGGATGTGGGCCTCGCTGGCAAGGCCAGCATTTATTGCCCATCCCTAATTGCCCTTGATGGTGGCGGTGAGATGCCTTCTTGAACCACTGCAGTCCATGAGGTAAAGGTACTCCCACAGTGTATACTTCTTTGTAGCGGGTTTGATACAACTGAGTGGCTTGCTCGGCCATTTCAGAGGGCAGTTAAGAGTCAACCACATTGCTGTGGGTCTGGAGTCACATATAGGCCAGACCACGTAAGGACGACAGATTTCCTTCCCTCAAGGACATTAGTAAACCAGATGGGTTTTTACAGCAATCCAATAGTTTCATTGGTCACTATTACTGATACTATGTTTTATTCCAGATTTATTTAAATAACTGAATTTTAATTCCCCAACTGGGATTTGGAATTCACGACTCTGGATCATTAGTCCAGGCCTCTGGATTACTCGTCCAGCAACATATCCACTATGCTACCGTATCCCTTAGAAGGTTTAAAAAAATGCAACTAACTCCCCATAAACCAATGAAAATAGTCAACCTGATGGTTTTTTTTCTTGGTAACTCAATGATAAGCTTCAAAGAAAGAAAGAGCTCACATTTAAATAGTATCTTTCATGTGGATAGAAAGGACCTATTTCCTTAGCAGAGAGGTCAATAACCAGGGGGTATAGATTTAAAGTAATTGGTAGAAGGATTAGAGGGGCGTTGAGGAGAACTTTTTTCACCCAGAGGGTGGTGGGGGTCTGGAACTCACTGCCTGAAAGGGTGGTAGAGGCAGAAACCCTCATCGCATTTAAAAAGTGCTTGGATATGCACTTGGGATGCTGTAACCTGCAGGGCTACGGACCAAGAGCTGGAAAGTGGGATTAGGCTGGAGAGCTCTTTTTGGCTGGCACAGACACGATGGGCTAAATGGCCTCCTTCTGTGCCGTAAATTTCTATGATTCTATGATTCTATGTCCCAGGACATCCCAAATCCCTTCACAGCCAATGAAAGTGCAGTTACTGCTGTACAGTAAGCAAACACGGCCGTCAATTTGAACGCAGCAAGTCCCACAAACAAGATAAATAACCAATTAGTCCGTTTTATTGGCAGTATTGGAGGAAAGTTGGCCAAGACACTAAGAGGACTCCCCGCTCTCTTCAGATCAAGCTGTGAGATATTTTACAATCACCAGAACAGGCAGAAAGGGCCTCAGTTTAGAAAGAAAGACTTGCATTTATATAGCACCTTCCATGACCACCGGACGTCCCAAAGCATTTTACAGCCAATGAAGTACTATTTGAAGTGGAGTCACTGTTGTAATGTGGGAAATGCGGCAGCCAATTCGCGCACAGCAAGCTCCCACAAACAGCAATGTGACAATGACCAGATCATCTGTTTCAGTGATGTTGATTGAGGGATAAACATTGGCCCAGGACACCGGGGAGAACTCCCCTGCTCTTCTTTGAAATAGTGCCGTGGGATCTTTTACGTCCACCTGAGAGGGCAGACGGGGCCTCGGTTTAACGTCTCATCTGAAAGACGGCACCTCCGACAGTGCAGCACTCCCTCAGTACTGCACTGGGAGTGGAGTGTTGGCCTAGATTTTTATGCTCAAGTATCATGGATTGGGATTTGAAACTCACAACCTTTTACCTTAGAGGCAAGAGTACGCCCAACTGAGCCGTAGCAGTTTAACCCCGCAGCCAAACGGAAAACAGCACCCTCTCAGCACTGCACCGAAGCATCAGCCTAGATTAGGTACTCGTGTCCTTAAATTGGGCTTAAATGCACGTCCTTTTGACTCATAGACCAGAGTACGACCAACTGAGCCAAGCTGACTATGTGCTCACTCCCTTCATTGATGACTAATTGCCATACACGGTTTCCATTAGTGGCTGGCCCAGACCTGCGCTATAATCTTAACAAATGTCACATTCTCTCCATTGTGTAGCTAATGCATGAGTGCCGAGGGATTCCTTTAACACCACTGAATTAGAAGAGATCCAGGCGCTGGTTTTTGCATCACCTTTTTCGTGCGGGTTCATTATAATGAACTAAGGATCAGCGGGGTTTTCAAACCCGTATTAATACTAATTTAGAAATTTCCAATTACAGCAAACTTGCTAATCTAATCAGAAGGTAATTACATTTTCTACATGGCTGCTGGTTTGCAGATGAACATCGTTTTACTTGATGTGCCAAGGAATTTGCAAAGACTATGACCAGTCCTGGGTCAGTGGGTCTTGGAAACCTCCCTTGATAAATGATTTACCAAACTTCCCGACACATATGCTCTCCATAAAAAGCAGTTTCATTTCAGAAGATGCTGCAACACCTTAATTCTGTGGCCATGGAACTGGATAAAGTTTGCTTTTATTAATTGGGCATAATGCTCTATATGCCAGCTTTAATTATAGATTGAACGCTGCAGGATATCGAGGTAAAATTAATAAGGTGCTTTGCTTTCCATCCTCTAATTAGCTTCTAATCACTGATATAAAAACGCTTGTCTTAATATGCGCAGAGCTAGTATGGTACAGTAGCTCACTTATAACCCACACCTGTCTCTCAGGAAGATCCCAGATATGTGTGCATCAGCTCTCGATTCCTCATGTTGCAGGCAAACCTCTTCCAGAATTATACAGCCCAGGAGAAGGCCATTCAGCCCATCGTGCCTGTGCCGGCTCTTGGAAAGAGCTGTCCCATTAGTCCCACTCCCTCCCCCCGCACTTTCCCCACAGCCCCGGCAATTATTTTTTCCCCTTCAAGTATATATCCAATTCCTCTTTTGAAAGTCACTGTTGAATCTGCTTCCACCACCCATTCAGGCGGTATCCTAACATAAAAAAACATTCTCCTCATCCCTCCTGACTGCACAGTTCCACACAAAGCAATGGACAGTGTAGCTGAAAGATCTGCCTGCGACCTCGGCAGATGGAGTAAGTGGTCTGGTATCCTCTGGATAGCTCAGAAGATGGCAGAGGATGAGGCATGAACCCAATTGTTGCATCATGGCATGGAAGGATGCTCAGAAGAGGCTGGGTATTCTGCGGCGAGTGTCTCACCTCCTGACTCCCCAAAGCCTTTCCACCATCTGCAAGGCACAAGTAAGGAGTGTGATGGAATACTCTCCACTTGCCAGGATGAGTGCAGCTCCAACAACACTCAAGAGGTTCGACACCATCCAGGACAAAGCAGCCCCCTTGATTGGCACCCCATCCACCACCTTAAACATTCACTCCCTCCACCACCGGCGTACCATGGCTGCAGTGTGTAGCGTCTACAAGATGCACTGCAGCAACTCGCCAAAGCTTCTTCGGCAGCACCTCCCAAACCCGCGACCTCTTCTACCTAGAAGGACAAGGGCAGCAGGCGCATGGGAACACCACCACCTCCAAGTTCCCCTCCAAGTCACACACCATCCTGACTTAGAAGTATATCGGCTGATCCTTCATCGTCGCTGGGTCAAAATACTGGAACTCCCTCCCTAACAGCACTGTACCCTCACCACACGGACTGCAGCAATTCAAGAAGGCGGCTCCCCACCACCTTCTCAAGGGCAATTAGGGATGGGCAATAAATGCTGGCCTTGCCAGCGTGTAGCTTCCAAAAGCTCTTATAATAATTTGTAAGTGACTGCACAAACCACTCTGGGTACAGGTATATTGTGTATCAGTAAAACAGGTTTATTAAGCATGAAATATTCAGTACAAAGAAGTTAATACTTAACAAGGAGATAGTCACAGTCTTGTTCGTTTGAGCTCGGCGTTCCTTCCGAGTTACTGTGGCGCGGTCTCTTTCTTCTCTTGCTGTTTTCTCCTGACTGAAGTTCGCTTCTCTGGTTTCTTGCTGTGTTCTGTTGACTGAAGCTCCTTCAACGCTGGTTCACGCTGCCTTCAGTGTTCAAAATCTGTATCTTTATACACTTTTCCTTCTTTTGCCTACGTGACTGCAAACAGCTATCTGACACCTAGTACCTGTTTTATGACCTTGTTGATCCCACTCAGTCTCGCTTTGTGCATATCAAAGTGCCTTTTATCTTTGGATGTTCTCTTTCCAAAGACCATTTCCCAAGATGTTGTCTAAACAGTCTGTCCATTTTATAGTAGTATCACTGAGGGGTGCCTTCCATTTCTCTGTCTCTTCTCCAACTCTTATCTCTTTTCTATCACATTACTAAATACCACGTTCCTGATAGTCTCCATAAACTTAGCATTATATTCCCTTACTTCAGTAATTGAAAACAGAGCGAGTTTCAGTCAGGTTGGCATAATTTCCCATTCTGCTTCTCTCTCAGCCATTCGCCATTTTATACAGGCTTTTAGGCTTTTAACATACAATTTCACATATTATAGTTATACAAAAATGTTTTACTAAATCATACAAATACACTGACATGAATCTTGTCATTCATGTATGAAGTAATACTGGGCGGCCTGCTGGTGGCGCTGTCCAGGGAGAGTATAAATACTCGGGCATGGGCCCAGCTTGCTTAGGACATTCCTCAACAGGAACTAGTGAAGGACACAACTAGATCTCCATGTTGAAAAACAGTTGATTAAAGCTTTGTTTAATGTTTAGACCAAGTGCCTAGTAGTTTTCTTACGTCATACACCCTATCCTACAAGCGACGCCCACATCCCATAAAACAAATTTAAAAAAAGAATGCCCCATTTGAAGCTTTCCCAATCTTGGATCATCAGTAGAAGTGCTGAGTGCAAGAAGGGTTCATGCAGCGAAGAATGGAGGGCGAAACATGCCAAGTAAGTCCCAGTCATGGGTTAAAGAATCTGTTCTCAAGGGGTCCAAACATGCTTTAGTTGGTAACTGCACCACCTGGTTTACAACTGAGCCTTTGGACTCGGAGGTTCTTGGGTTCAGTCCCTGGTTGGCGCTACATTTGCTGATCCCTGCTGGAGTGGCAGTAAGCGGCTAAAATTGGTCCCGGAATTTCCTGACTGGGAATTATTCTTACAATTCAAGACCTTTCTGATGTAAGAAAAACTACTTGGCACTTGGTCTAAGCGTTAAACAAAGCTTTAATCAACTGTTTTACAACATGGAGATCTAGTTGTCCTTCACTAGTTCCTGTTAAAGAATGTCCTGAGCAAGCTGGGCCCATGCCCGAGTATTTATACTCTCCTTGGACAGCGGCACCAGCAGGCCGCCCAGTATTATTTCATAAGTCATTTTCCATGAATGACAAGATTCATGTCACTTTCCTTATAAACTTTGCTCCTGCACACCAAAAAAGCTGCTCCCATGGAAAGAACCAAAGTTTAATTTTACACTTGTAATGAATAAAAATATATATTTTTAAATGTATTTACATGTAATGAATAGGATTTAAGATGCCTCAGGGATAACAATGTACTCTTTTACACTGGGTAAGTATGGGTTTCCCACCATACACACTCAATCTCTTTGATAGGTGGAAAAATATCATGCTGACAGACCATATAGCCAAAACTAAAATTCTTATTCAATTTATTGTAAGATATAAAATTATACAGAAGCAAAATGAATCTGCAAATATAATAAAAATACAGTACATAACTTTATCTATTATTTCAAACCATTTTCTGAGAGCAAGATAACAAAACATCTTGAGATACTTAAGATTCCCTTTTCAACGTCTTTATAATTTGTCGTGGAAATCCATAACATGAGCATTTATCCCAGTCTAACTGGCTTCCAAGTAAAGGGCTGTCAATCAAGCCCATGTCAAATACACAATGGTGCATCTTGAGCATAACACCAATGAAGCACAATAGTTCGCCTCATATACAGGCCTCAGATACACAGCAACTGCTAAATGTTGCATTGTATGATTACATAAGAGCATAAGAAATAGGAGCAGGAGTAGGCCATTCAGCCCCTCGAGCCTGCCCCGCCATTCAATAAGATCATGGCTGATCTGATCTTGGCTTCAACGCCACTTTCCCGCCCGCTCCCCATAACCCTTGACTCCCCTGTAGCTCAAATATATGTCTATCTCCACCTTGAAAATATTCAATGACTCCACCTCCACAGCTCTCTGAGGTAAAGAATTCCAAAGATTCACGACCCTCTGAGAGAAGAAATTCCTCCTCATCTCCGTTTTAAATGGGTGACCCCTTATCCTGAAACTGTGCCCCCTAGTTCTAGATTCCCCCATGAGGGGAAACATCCTCCCTGCATCTACCCTGTCAAGCCCCCTAGGAATCTTAAATGTTTCAATAAGATCACCTCTCATTCTTCTAAACTCCAATGAATATACGCCCAACCTGCTCAACCATTCCTCATAAAACAACCCCTTCATCTAAGGAATTTACCTAGTGAACCTTCTCTGAACTGCCTTCAATGCAAGTATATCCCTCCTTAAATAAGGAGACCAAAACTGCATGCAGTACTCCAGGTTAGGTCTCACCAATGCCTGTACATTTGTACAAAAATGAGAAGTCGCACAACACCAGGTTATAGTCCAACAGATTTATTTAAAATTACAAGCTTTCGGAGCTGTCGCCCCTTCGTCAGGCAAAGGTACAGTGAGTGAATCTACAACATTACACCGTATATAAACAGAGAAACTGCAGAGATACAATCTTTCAGGGAAGGTGTCCTTACATCAAATACATACCAGAGCACAGCCAAGACAATGAGATGTGTCACAGGGGGTCCAACGTGTCAAATCCTGCTGTCTGCATATCCTCTCCATTTAGGTTTGTTTTTTGTGTTTGTTTTTTTTTAAAACTGGAAAGACAGACAACGATGTCGAGTCACGTTCTGTAGCGTGACATGAACCCGATATCCCTATTGAGGCCGTCCTCATGGGTGCAGAACTTGGCTATCAGTTTCTGCTCAATGATTTTGCGATGTCGTGTGTCTCGAAGGCCGCCTTGGAGAACGTTAACCCGCAGATCCGACGCTGAATGTCCTTGACTGCTGAAGTGTTCCCCGACTGGGAGGTGACAATCCTGCCTGGTGATTGTTGCGCAGTGTCCGTTCATACGTTGTCTCAGTGTCTGCATGGTCTCGCCGATGTACCATGCTCTGGGGCATCCTTTCCTGCAACGTATCAGGTAGACAATGTTGGCCGAGTCACATGAGTATGTACCATGTACCTGGTGGGTAGTGTCCTCACGTGTGATGACGGTATCTGTGTTCATGATCTGGCATGTCTTGCAGAGGTTGCCGTGGCAGGGTTGTGTGGTGTCGTGGTCGCTGTTCTCCTGACAGCTGGGTAATTTGCTACGAACGATGGTACTTTTGAGGTTAGGCGGCTGCTTGAAGGCGAGTAGTGGAGGCGTGGGGATGGCCTTAGCAAGGTGGTCGTCGTCATCGATGACATGTTGAAGGCTGCGAAGAACATGGCGTAGTTTCTCCGCTCCGGGGAAGTACTGGACGACGTAGGGTACTCTGTTGGTTGTGTCCCGTGTTCGCCTTCTGAGGAGGTCTATGCGGTTTTTCGCTGTGGCCCGTCGGAACTGTCGATCGACGAGTTGAGCGTCATATCCCATTCTTACGAGGGCGTCTTTCAGTGTCCGTAGGTGTCCATCGCGTTCCTCCTCGTCTGAGCAGATCCTGTGTATTCGCAGGGCTTGTCCATAGGGGATGGCTTCTTTAACGTGGTTAGGGTGGAAGCTGGAGAAGTGGAGCATCGTGAGGTTGTCTGTGGGCTTGCGGTAGAGTGAAGTGCTGAGGCATCCGTCTTTGATTGAGATTCGTGTGTCCAAGAATGAAACCGATTCTGAGGAGTAATCCATGGTGAGTTTGATGGTGGGATGGAACCTGTTGATGTTATCGTGTAGTCCTTTCAGTGATCCTTCGCCGTGGGTCCAAAGGAAGAAGATGTCATCAATGTATCTGGTGTACAGCGTTGGTTGGAGGTCCTGTGCAGCGAAGAAGTCTTGCTCAAACTTGTGCATGAAGATGTTGGCGTATTGGGGTGCGAATTTGGTCCCCATGGCTGTTCCGTGTGTTTGGGTAAAAAACTGGTTGTCGAAGGTGAAGACATTGTGGTCAAGGATGAAATGGATGAGTTGTAGGATGGCGTCTGGAGATTGGCTGTTGTTGGTGTTGAGTACTGAGGCTGTCGCAGCGATGCCGTCATCGTGGGGGATATTGGTGTAGAGTGCCGATACGTCCATCGTGGTGAGGAGTGTTCCTGGTTCAACTGGTCCATGGGTGCTGAGTTTCTGCAAGAAGTCTGTAGTGTCGCGACAGAAGCTGGGGGTTCCCTGTACGATGGGTTTCAGGATGCCCTCGACGTACCCAGAGAGGTTCTCACACAGGATTCCGTTGCCTGACACGATAGGACGTCCGGGTGTGTTGGCTTTGTGTATCTTTGGGAGGCAGTAAAAGTCTCCTATGCGGGGAGTACGTGGGATGAGAGCGCGTAGGATGTTTTGAAGGTCTGGATCGAAGGTCTTGATCAGTCTATTGAGTTGGCGGGTGTGTTCTTTGGTCGGATCTGCGGGTAGCTGTCTGTAGTGTTCCTGGTTGTCCAGTTGTCGGTATGCTTCTTTGCAATAGTCCATTCTGTTCCGCATCATGTACATTTGTAGCAAGACTTCCCGACTTTTATACTCTATACCCCTTGCAATAAAGGCCAACATTCCATTTGCCTTCCTAATTACTTGCTGTACCTGCATGCTAACTTTTTGTGTTTCATGTACGAGGACCCCCAGATCCCGCAGCATTATGTAGTCTCTCTCCATTTAAATAATAATTCGCTTTTTTATTTTTCCTACCAAAGTGGATAACCTCACATTTTCACACTTTATACTCCATCTGCCAAATTCTTGCCCACTCACTTAACCTATCTATATCCCTTTGCAGACTCTTTGGGCTGGATTTTCAATGACCCGTGGAGTCGGGTTTGAGGCGGGTAGGGGGTTAAAGTTGCAGATTCGGGGGTCCCGACCCCATCCCACCTCCAACCCGCCTCCATGCCAGTTTCTCTGGCGGCGGGTACCCGACCTGTGCTGAGACCCGACTCCCCGAGGCGGGAAGGGATTAGTGACAATTAACTGCCTGTTAACAGGTAGTTAACAGGCAGTTTTTTGCATAATCCCTATTTTAAAAAGAAAAGTGTGGGCTTCCCGACAGGTGCCAACCACGCCAAGTTATCGGGGCGGGCCGTGGGTCTGCAGGGGTTGGAGGGGTCGATATGTCCGGTGGGCAGGTGAGTGATGGGTGCATGTGTGCAGAGGTAGGTGTGTAAGGTAAGTGCTAAGTGTTGAAAAAAGTTTTACTTACCTTAACTTCCTCCTGCAGGTGTCAGCCCTTCAGTTCTCGGGAGTCAGAAATCTCACCGGCACAGAAAGCAGGAAAGCCGTGGTTCTGTCAAAAACTGCAGCCTTCTGTTTTCTGTGGTGGAATGATTTCTAACTCAGCCTGAGAGGAAGGACTGAAGTTAGAAACCATATTGTCAGTGTTTGACAGCTTCACAGAGCTGTCAAACGCTGATATTTCATCTGTCAAAAGCTCTTGACAGATGAAATGTCAGTCTGTGACGTCACCTGTTGCCGGGTGGCCCTTAATTGGCCTGCTGAGCCCACTGGGCGGGCTCAACAAGGTCAATCAAGGGAAAATACAGTGGGTTGGCCACATCTCGATGGAGGTGGGTTCACAAGCCAGAATGTGTGATTCCCGACCCCAACCCGACCCCAGTTTCAAAATCCAGCCCTTTGTGTTCTTCTCACCACTTGCTTTCCCACCTATCGTTGTATCATCAGCAAATTTGGCTACAGTACACACGGTCCCTTCATCCAGGTTATTAATATAGATTGTAAATAGTTGAGGCCCCAGCACTGATCCCTGTGGCACCCCACTACCCATTTATCCCGACTCTTTGTTTTCTGTTAGTTAGCCAATCCTCTATCCATGCTAATATATTACCCCCAACCCTGTGAGCTCTTATCTTGTGCAGTAACCTTTTATGTGGCACTTTATCGAATGCCTTCTGGAAATCCAAATACACTGCATCTACTGGTTCCCCTTTATCCACCCTACTCATTACATCCTCAAATAACTCTAGTAAATGTGTCAAACACGATTTCCCTTTCATAAAACCATGTTGACTCTGCTTGATTGTATTATGATTTTCTAAATGTCCTGCTATTACTTCCTTAATAATGGATTCCAGCATTTTCCCAATGACAGATGTTAGGCTAACTGGCCTATAGTTTCCTGCTTTTTCCCTCCCTCCTTTCTTGATAGGGGCATTACATTTGCAGTTTTCCAATCTGCTGGGACCTCTCCAGAATCCAGGGAATTTTGGTAGATTACAACCAACGGATCCACTATCTCTGCAGCCACTTCTTTTAAGACCCTAGGATGTAGGCCATCAGGTTCAGAGGACTTGTCAGCCTTTAGTTCCATTAGTTTGCCTAGTACTTTTTCTCTAGTGATAGTCATTGTTTTAAGTTCCTCCCTCCCTATAGCCCCTTGATTATCAATTATTTAATGTCTTCTACCGTGAAGACCGATACAAAATATTTGTTCAAAGTCTCTGCCATTTCCCTGTTTCCCATTATTAATTCCCCAGTCCCATCCTCTAAGGGACCAATGTTTACTTTAGCTACTCTCTTCCCTTTTATATATCTGTAGAAGCTCTTACTGTCTGTTTTTATATTTTTTGCTAGTTTACTTTCATAATCTATCTTCTCCCTCTCTATTATTTTTTTAGTCATCCTTTGCTGGTTTCTAAAAAAATCCCAATCCTCTGGCCTACCGCTAACCTTCGCAACATCTTTCAATTTGAAACGATCCTTAACTTCCTTTGTTAGCCACGGATGGTTCATCCTTCTCGTAAAGTCTTTCTTTCTCACTGGAATAAACCTTTGCTGAGAGTTATGAAATATCTCCTTAAAAGTCTGCCACTGCTTATCTACCATCTTACCCTTTAATCTATATTCCCAGTTTACTTTAGCCAACTCTGCCTTCATACCTTTATAATTGCCTTTATTTATGTTTAGGACACTAGTTTCTCATCCTCAAACTGAATTTGAAATTTTATCATGCTATGATCACTCTTCCCTAGAGGATCCTTCACGATGAGATCATTAATTAATCCTGTCTCATTACACATTACCAGATCTAAAATAGCCTTCTCCCTGGTTGATTCCTCAACCTATTGTTCTGAGAAACCATCTCGAATACACTCTATGAACTCGTCCTCAAGGCTACCCTTGCCAATTTGATTTGTCCAATCTATATGAAGATTAAAATTGCCCATGATTATTGCAGTACCTTTCTTACAAGCCTTTATTAATTAGCAGAACAAAAATCTTGCCTGCTTTCATACAAACAACCAAACTCTGTTCTCAACTGGTGGTCACATGAGAATAAACAGTTTCTATTTTAAAAGTTAGTTCAAAATCATTCACATTTCCCTATTTATAATAAAGTTTATATTTTTTTTTATTCATTCTTGGGATATGGGCATCCATGGTCTGTCGGAGGTGCCGTCTTTCAAATGAGACGTTAAACCAAAAATAGTCTGCCACTATTTTGAAGAAGAGCAGGGGCATTCTCCCAAAATTCTGGTCAATATCTATCCCTCAGTCAACAGCACTAAAAACAGTTGAATTGATCATTTCTGCATTGCTGTTTGTGGGAGCTTGCTGTGCTAAAATTGGCTGCTGTGTTTGCCAACATTACAACAGTGACTACACTTCAAAAGTACTTCATTGGCTGTGAAGCGCTTTAGAATGTATTACGGCTGTAAAAAGTACTACATAAATGCAAGGTTGCCTTCTTTGTTAAACTGATTCACCTGGACAGGTAATTGTTAATGGTCCCATGGCGCTATTTGAAGAAGAACAGACATCTTTCCTAGTGCCCCAGCTAACATTCCTTCCTCAACTGGCATAAGAACGTAAGAAGTAGTAGGAGCAGGAGTCGGCCATATGGCCCCTCGAGCCATTCAAAAAGATCATGGCTGATCATCGACCTCACCTTCACTTTCCCGCCCGATCCCCATATCCCTTGATTCCCCTAGAGTCCAAAAATCCATCGATCTCAGTCTTTAAAATACTCAACGACTGAGCATCCACAGCCCTTCGTGGTAGAGAATTCCAAAGATTCACAACCCTCTGAGTGAAGAAATTCCTCCTCATCTCAGTCTTAAATGGTCGACCCCTTAACCTGAGACTGTGACCCCTAGTTCTAGACTCTCCAGCCAGGGGAAACAACCTCTCATGTACAAAAAAAGATTAACTAATCATTGTGGGATCTTCTTATGTGCAAAATGGCTGCTGCACAACTGAATCTCAAAGTAATTCATAAAGTGCTTTGAGATGTTTTGAGATAATGTCAAGGGTGTTATAGGATGTGAGTTTTTGTTTTCTTCTGATCTTGGGGGGCATATAATCTCCTATAAGAGAAAAAGAGAGCATCTGTGACAAAGAGGTAGTATTTTTGATTGTCTAGTTTTGGTCTGTTGGTGGTCCCTTTCAATCTAGTCACAATACACAGTTTGAAGCCAATGGCAGTAAAAATCAAGTGCCCCAGCCTAATTTGATACCAGTGTTGTGAGAAGGGTTTTAAAACAGTAGACTAGAGGGGAGCAACTATGTGATTTGTCCAAGTCAATGTATGACAACCAATTAGTCTTGTAGCTGCTTGTCAGATATTTTATTTAAAAAAACAAGCAAACCATGGCAACCGTTGAAAGGATTGCTAAGCGGCTGAATTTGTTCATTCAACTAAGCTTGTAGAAGCTATTGGAACCCATTGGAATATTCACAAGCAAAGATAAGGTAGACTAGCTGGTTCCTGCACTCAAGGAAACATTAGAAGAAGAAGAATAACAACAACAACTTGTATTTATTTAGTGCCTTTAACGCAGTAAAACAGTCCAAGGCGCATCACAAGAGCGTTAGTAAACAAAATTTGACACCGAGCCACATAAGGAGATATTAGGGCGGATGACTAAAAGTTTGGTCAAAGAGGCAGGTTTTAAGGAGCGTCTTAAAGGAGGAGAGAGAGGTGGAGATGCAGAGAGGTTTAGGGAGAGAACTCCAGAGCTTAGGGCCTTGGCAACTGCAGGACTATGTATCTATAACAGTTATCTATCAAAAATTATAGCTTAGCATTAGATTGCGACTTATTGCTTTTTCACTTGAGATAATAGGCTTTCTACTGTAAATATATATATGTATTATGTTACTGTTAGATTAGTTGCTTGTTGGTTGTTTGTTTAGCACCTTGCCTACTACTTTAAACCTAAAATGGAGTCTAATGTGATGCTCCACTGCTTTTAGAGACTGGGGATAATTTCAGTGGAGGCAGAGGATAAATTCCTATAGCTTGAAAAGAATGACTTGATAGGGTTTGCAGTTTGTTATCTTAGGCATGTTACTGAAAGCTTACCTAGATCTCACGGCCGAGGTCGATATTCTTGAGGGTTTGGGACTTGCCCAGGAGTGGGTATTTTTTATTCGTTCCTGGGATGTGGGCGTCACTGGCAAGGCCAGCATTTATTGCCCATCCCTAATTGCCCTTGAGAAGGTGGTGGTGAGCTGCCTTCTTGAACTGTTGCAGTCCATGGTGAAGGTGCTCCCACAGTGCTGTTAGGTAGGGAGTGCCAGGATTTTGACCCAGCGACGATGAAGGAACGGCGATATACTTCCAAGTCAGGATGGTGTGTGACTTGGAGGGGAACTTGGAGGTGGTGGTGTTCCCATGCGCCTGCTGCTTTTGTCCTTCTAGGTGGTAGAGGTCGCGGGTTTGGGAGGTGCTGCCGAAGAAGCCTTGGCGAGTTGCTGCAGTGCATCTTGTAGATGGTACGCACTGCAGCCATGGTACGCCGGTGGTGGAGGGAGTGAATGTTTAAGGTGATGGATGGGATGCCAATCAAGCGGGCTGCTTTGTCTTGGATGGTGTCGAGCTTCTTGAGTGTTGTTGGTGCTGCACTCATCCAGGCAAGTGGAGAGTATTCCATCACACTCCTTACTTGTGCCTTGTAGATGCTGGAAAGGCTTTGGGGAGTCAGGAGCTGAGACACTCGCCGCAGAATATTCAGCCTCTGACCTGCTCTTGTTGCCACACTATTTATGTGGCTGGTCCAGTTAAGTTTCTGGTCAATGGTGACCCCCAGGATGTTGATGGTGGGGGATTCGGTGATGGTAATGCGTTGAATGTCAAGGGGTGGTGGTTAGACGCTCGCTTGTTGGTGATAGTCATTGCCTGGCACTTGTGTGGCGCGAATGTTACCTGCCACTTATCAGCCCAAGCCTGAATATTGTCCAGGTCTTGTTGCATGCCGGCATGGACTGCTTCATTATCTGAGGAGTTGCGAATGGCACTGAACACTGTGCAGTCAGCAGCGAACATCCCCACTTCTGACCTTATGATGGAGGGAAGGTCATTGATGAAGCAGCTGAAGATGGTTGGGCCTAGGACACTGCCCTGAGGAATTCCTGCAGCGATGTCCTGGGGCTGTGATGATTGACCTCCAACCTAAGATATGAGAACTGAAACAACTGAAATAACTGAAATAAAGAGCAAGAAGGAGAACAGTGTCCAGCCTGATATTCAAGTTCTAATACAATCTCTAAAAATGCAGTGTCGTTTGACAAACGTGTGCCAGCATCTGTCAGAAAAAAGATCAGTTGGGATTTTTCATCGAAACCGTCGTGGCCAGGCTAGTACAAAGGCAAAATACTGCGGACGCTGGAAATCTGAAATAAGAACAGAAAATGTTGGTGACACTCAGCAGGTCAGGCAGCCTCCGTGGAGAGAGAAACATAGTCAACGGGCTGGATTTTCAATGACCCATGGAGTCGGGTTTGGAGGCGTGTGGGGGGTTTAAAGTTGCAGATTCGGGGGTCCCGACCCCATCCCGACTCCATTCCACCTCCACGCAATTTTGACAAAATCGGTCACGGGGTTCCCGACTCCGTCCCGCCTCCAAGAGGCGGGAGAGGCCAATAAAGCCCTTAACAAGCCCTAAATTGGCTCTGTAATGCCATTTTGAAACGTTTTAGCTAGTTTAACCCTTTTCCGACGTGAAGTACGCCTGGTGTGAAACACTCCAGTGAAACCTGGCGGGAGCACAAGTGGATAGCTGACTATCAGCTGCAGGTCCACAATTACAATGGAGATGTGATGAAGGTAGTAGTAGTATTAGGTCTGAAAGTCGCCTCTGATGCTGCTGCATTGAATGTCTTCAGAGACTGCCTGGGAGGACTTGGTTGCAAAAAAAATTCTCTCTCTCTCTCTCTCTCTGATGCTGCTCATTTTGCATCCAGGTCCTCTCACAGCAAAGGCCAGGCAATCTCTGAGACCAGGTAGTCTCTGACCTGCAATGATGACATCATCAGAGGCAACTTTCAGACTGAAACCACTAATTGGTTCATGGGTTCCCACATGCTGGAACTCAATTGCCCAATTAAGTGAAAATTGCATCAATCTCCCACATCCAATTGCAGTCGGGTGGATAACACGACCCCAACCCGCCCCAGTATCAAAATCCCGCCCAACGTTTCAGGCCGATGACCTTTCGTCAGAACTGCTCTGATGACAAGGCATTCCACAGATGCTGCCTGACCTGCTGCGTATTCCCAGCATCTTCTGTTTTTTATGGCCTGGCTAACTTGGCCATGCGGTAGGACTGACCAAAAACAAAGGAGAACTCGAGATACAGCTTAAGGTATCTGACATTCACCGTTCCCCCTCAGATTTACAGGTCTGATACCAGAACTGAGAGGTTAGAACTATCAGCAGAGACTGAGCAGGCTGGGGCTCTTTTCTCTAGAAAAGAGAAGGGGGCCTAGAAATTCGATAAAGCCCGAAAGCGGGTGGTGCCACCACGGGCCGAGGTTAAGTCCCGCCCGTAAAAAATAGCGCAGGCAGCACCGTTATTCTGGTGCTGCCTGCTGATTTGAATGAGAGTAGCGCAGAACCTCCCGTGCAAAGCACTCGTTCAGGCTGTGGGCGCAGCAGGAGGCCGAAGGTCGGGTCCAAACTATCTTTGCGGCGTTATCAGGAAATTGCGATTTATGAAAGCGAGGTGCTGTGTTTCCGGTTATGTTTCTCGTGTGTTGCAGGTTGACAAGAGAGGGTGTGCATGATAAATCAAAGCCTAAAAATACACAAAGCTGTCAGATTTTAAAGAATGCAACCTTCAGTTTAGCTGAAATCTATGGTTAAAATTCAACTGCTGACACTCTCAAATATTTACCCGGCTAATTTGTCAAGTACAATTATTAATCCAATAAAAGTCATCCTTAACTGATTAAATGACTGCAATTTGGGTGGAATCATTCCAGCAGTTTGAGGTTCCAAGTACTTGGAAGTTATGAAAACTCATGCTACAAGTGTCATCAGGGGCTGGATTTTGCCAATGGGCAGCTTTTGGAGGCGGGACTCCCACTTGTCGGGTTTTAGTCCCGCCTCCATCAACTTCTGGCCAACCCACGCTATTTTCCCTTGATTGACCTTGTTAAGCCCGCCCAGCGGGCTGAGCAGGCCAATTAAGGGAAAGCCGGTTACAGAGAACGTCAACGTATGACGTTTCATCTGTAAAAAAATTTTGACAGCTGAATTGTCATCGTTTGATAGCTCTGTGAAGTCGCCAAACACTGACATTCTCTATAGTTTTATGAGTTCTTGAATTCAAGACCTCATCAAACATCTTTCTTTTGTAGAAATTAGATGGTTGCTGCATTGGAGAATGCAACGGCCATCTGTCATCTCTACCGCGGAGGTGCGAGACTCTCCGCATCCCCACCGATTGAAGCCTGCAGGAAGAAACAAAGGTAAGTAAACTTTTTCTAACACTTTCCACTTACCTCAGATACTCACCTCTCCATACTTGCACCCATCACTCACCTCTACAGCACACTTTTGGACCCCTCCGAACCCCGCAGACCCACTACTCACCTCAGTGACCCTGACGGGGTTCGGAGCCTTTGGGAAGCCTGCACTTGTGTAGGCAAAATGGTGATAATCCTATTTTCCGCCTGTTAACTACCTGTTAACAGGCAGTTAAGTGGCTGTAATCCCCTTCCCGCCTCCAGGAGACGGGACCCAGCGTGGGACGGCTACCCGCCTCCTGGCAAGATAGCATGGAGGCGGGTTGGGGGCGGGATGGGCACCCGCCCCCAAATTCTCCCATTTTCCCGGCAGTCCCGCCTCCAAACCCACCTCCCCAGGGCTGGCAAGATCGCGCCCCAGATTTCTGATGACACCATCTAATGCAAACTGTGTCAAAATTATTTGAAACAGTGATCAGTGAGGAATGCAAACCTTTCAGAGAGCCTGGGTTCAGTGGGGCTGCACATACTCTGCACAGTTATTGGAGACTTCTCAGAGATTCTGCGGATCTCCTCTGCTTTCTCCCGGGTCGACGCGGCTGGCAACGGCTGCACGCACGGCCGTGCTTTCGAGCGGGGCGGCAAAAGGAACGGCGACGTCCAAAATCGCTCAGCGTGCATCAAACCGGCGTTGCACGGCCGATTGACGTCACGCTGTTGATCATTAAAATATCTGAGGCGAGTGCAGGCAATGGCAGCACGGCCGACCTGCCCAATATGGCGGCCGCTGCGATCCGCACCGGAAGTGGGCGGAAGCGAGGCAGACGCCGTTTTGTCTTCCAATTTCTAGGCCGGGATGACCTAATCGAAGTCTTTAAGATTATGAAAGGGTTCGATAGGGTCGACGCAGAGAAGATGTCTCCACTTATGGGCAGTCCAAAACTAGGGGCCATAAATATAAGATAGTCACTAACAAATACAATAAGGAATTCAGGAGAAATTTCTTTACCAAAGAGTGGTGAGAATGTGGAACTTGCTACCACAGGCAGTAGTTGAGGTGAATAGCACAGATGCATTTAAGGGGAAGCTAGATAAGTACATGAGGGAGAAGGGAATATGCTGATAGGGTGAGATGCAGGAGTGTGGGAGGAGGCTCCTGCGGAGCATAAACTCCGGCATGGACCAGTTGGGCCGAATGGCCTGTTTCTGCACTGTTAATTCTATGTAATTCTTGCTTTGGTGAGTCCTATAAAGGAGTTTCTCCAATCTGACCCACATCGACGATACATTGAAACTGAGCAAGTTTTGTACTGCTGATATACAGGCATTATGCATGCATTGCGGCAGTGCTCAGCTACGCTGTGTAGAGTTTTTTTTTATTCCGAGCTACTTTTAGGGTTTAATAACATCTAAACTTGGATGAGAAATGAATCACATTGGGGTTCATTAAGTTTTAAAGCAACTTAACGTACAGCAGCATTTAGCAGCTCTTGCTAGCTTATAAAGTCCATCTTGCAGACCACTGGTTTGTGAAGTCTGAAACTAAGCATTTGCCTAATTGATGCATTACTTCATACAACTTATTAATTCATAGATGTCTCATCCATCTTTCGGATGAGACGTTAAACCGAGGCCCCGTCTGCTCTCTCAGGTGGATGTAAAAGATCCCATGGCACTATTTCGAAGAAGAGCAGGGGAGTTATCCCCGGTGTCCTGGGCCAACATGTATCCCTCAACCAACATCATTAAAACAGATGATCTGGTCATTATCACATTGCTGTTTGTGGGAGCTTGCTGTGCGCAAATTGGCTGCTGTGTTTCCTACATTACAACAGTGACTACATTTCAAATAGTACTTAATTGACTGTAAAGTGCTTTGAGACGTCCGGTGGTCATGAAAGGCGCTATAAAAATGCAAGTCTTTCTTTCTTTCATAACATAAACTTATGTGAAAAAATTGACACTCACCAAAGGAAGGGAACTTGTATAAACATTTGTACTATATCATTCCAGCCTGTGCCAAATTGTGTAAGCAAAGACAATGGGCCGTAATTTACAGCTCCTAAGGGTGCGTACGAGGTGCGTACGCGCCTGTAAGGGCCGCGCAAGTTCCGGGTTCAGGCATGCGAAGCGCACATGCGAAAACCCCGAACTTGCGTTCCCCGGGAAAAGGGCCTCCGCGGGCGGAGAGTTGCGCTATTTGCCCAACTTCTGCCCAGCGAATGCCCGTGAAATTCTTACGCCTGGTAAAAGCAGGAATAAGGCTTGCTTTTACCAGCGTAAGAGTTTAAAAAAATCATAAAAATAAAATTTTATCAATAATTTAAACATTAAAAAACCTGTGCGATGAGGTAAGTTTATTTTTAGCCTCTTTAAAACATGTAAATTTATTTTTCAAAAAATGTAAATTTATGTTTTAAAAATTTAATTAAATGCCATTTTAAATATGTGTTTTTTTTTTAATTTATTTGATGTCTAGGTGTATCCCATTCATGCTCATACGGAATCCCCGTAAGCATAAATGGGGATTCCCCTTCTTTAATTCGTTGGGCCGGCCTACGTGATCCCAGGGCCGCTCGCGAACCACCTGCGCCCGTGGGATACGCGGGCCTCTACCCGCGGGTACCCAGAGAGGCTCAGGACCATGAGTCTCCGTACCTCCCGGACCATCAGGTACGCAGGCATTTTATTTGAAGAAGAGCGGGGGAGTTCTCCGCAGGAAACGCAGCAGCCAATTTGCGCACAGCAAGCTCCCACAAACAGCAATGTGATTATGACCAGATGATCTGTTTTTGTGATTGTGTTGATAACTCCCCTGCTCTTCTTCGAAATAATGCCATGGGCTTGTTTACATCCACCTTAGAGAGCAGACAGGGCCTCGGTTTAACGTCTCATCCAAAAAAGACGGCACCTCCGACAGTGCAGCACTTCCTCAGCACTGCACTGGAGTGTCAGGCTAGATTTTTGTGCTCAAGTCCTGGAGTGGGGCTCGCACCCACAACCTTCTGACTCAGAGGTGAGGCTGCTACCCACTGAGCCACGGCTGATACCTATGATATTAATTGTGCCTACCGGCAAACTGCGGAAGCGGTATGTTCCGCATTCTTCTATAATAACGTCTGCCAAGAGTAAGTTAAACTTTCCAACAGAAAGTTCAATTAAATTATGCAAATTAAACAGTTTAACATCCAGAAATGTTCCCGTTGAGCTTTGGTAATGAGCGCGGTTCACTTTGCATAAATTGAAAAAGCAGGAAAATGGCCTGTGATACCAAAGCAACAGAAAAGCAATGTTTGAAGGAAGTATTCTAAATGTATTAATGAAGTATCTAACTGAAGGAAACAGAGATGTTGTAGGGTAAAGATTAGCCCTGATTGCACCCATTTCACAGGTGCAAAACAGGCATAATGGGGCCCAATTTTGGGGACCAACATCCTGCGCTCCAAGGATGCCTAAAAATGTTCTATCCAAAATTGGGACAGGGCTCCACTTACAAAAGCCTTAGACCCCTTTCGTATACTAATACGGTGCCTAACATCAGTTTTAGGAGCCCTCCTGGATTTGTTTTGATCTGAGCGGTTGTAGATAATGTTCTCTTTAATTTTTTTCTCCCTGTATGGGCCATTTAAATGTGGGGTATCTCTTCCAGCGATAGCGCTAGTGAGCGGCCTGTGCGGGACCTGGCCCTGCGGCTGGGCTCCTTAGATCGTCGATAATCTTTCCTTTATTGGCCCTGCATTTTCTCTCTGTGTTTTGGCCTCTCCCAGTAGATTAAATGGATGAAAGAAAGACTTGCATTTATATAGCACCTTTCACGACCACCGGACGTCTCAAAGCGCTTTACAGCCAATAAAGTACTTTTTGAAGTGGAGTCACTGTTGTAATGTAGGAAACGCAGCAGCCAATTTGCGCACAGCAAGCTCCCACAAACAGCAATGTGGTATTGACCAGATAATCTGCTTTTTTTTTTGTTATGTTGGTTAAGGGATAACTATTGGTTCGGACACCGGGGATAACTCCCCTGCTCTTCTTCGAAATAGTGCCGTGGGATCTTTCACGTCCACCTGAGAGAGCAGACAGGGCCTCGGTTTAACATCTCATCCGAAAGACGGCACCTCCGACAGTGCAGCACAGTAGGATGTGGGCGTCGCTGTCAAGGCCAGTATTTATTGCCCATCCCTAATTGCCCTTGAGAAGGTGGTGGTGAGCCGTCTTCTTGAACCGCTGCAGTCCGTGTGGTGAAGGTACACCCAGAGTGCCGTTAGGGAGGGGGTTCCAGGATTTTGACCCAGCGACGATGAAGGATTGGCGATATATTTCCAAGTCAGGATAGCGTGTGATTTAGAGGAGAACTTGCAGGTGGTGGTGTTCCCATGCGCCTGCTGCCCTTGTCCTTCTCGGTGGCAGAGGTTGCGGGTTTGGGAGGTGCTGCCGAAGAAGCCCTGGCGAGTTGCTGCAGTGCATCTTGTAGATGGTACACACTGCAGCCACGGTACGCCGGTGGTGGAGGGAGTGAATGTTTAAGGTGGTGGATGGGGTGCCAATTAAATGGGCTGCTTTGTCCTGGATGGTGTCGAGCTTCTTGAGTGTTGTTGGGAGATGAATTTTAATACAAACATAGGAAGAAAAACTGGTTGGCAAAGTACTCCATGAATGGTGTTGAGGATGAAACTGAAAGGACTTTGGTAGACTGGACACTCAACATGCCCAAGCATTGTAAATCAGCATTCAAAATTGCAAATTGAGTGCAGAACTACACAATCAAAACAGTTAACTACAAGTCAGAGTAAGTCACACTCAAGGGGGTAGATCTTGACTTTGTGCATAATAATAGGACTGGGCAGAGTCAACACAGATTTATGAAAGGGAAATCGTGTTTGACGAATCTGTTAGAATTTTTTGAGGTTGTAACTAGCAGAATAGATAAGGGGGGACCAGTGGATGTGGTGTATTTGGATTTTCAGAAGGCATTCGATAAGGTGCCACACAAGAGGTTTTTAAACAAAATTAGGGCTCATGGGATTGGGGGTAATATACTAGCAGGGATTGAGGATTGGCTAACGGACAGAAAACAGAGAGTAGGAATAAACGGGTGATTTTTGGGTTGGCAGGCTGTAACTAGCGGGGTACCGCAAGGATCAGTGCTTGGGCCTCAGCTATTCACAATCTATATCAATGAATTGGATGAGGGGACCAAATGTAATATCTCCAAGTTTGCTGATGAGACAAAGCTGGGTGTAAGTTTAGAAGAATGAGAGGTGATCTCATTGAAAAATACAAAATTCTTAAAGACTTGACAGGGTAGATGCAGGGAGGATGTTTCCCCTGGCTGGGGAGTCTAGAACCAGGGGTCACAGTCTCAGAATAAGGGGTCGGCCATTTAGGACTGAGATGAGGAGAAATTTCTTCACTCAGAGTGTATTGAATGGTGGAGCAGGCTCGAAGGACCAAATGGCCCACTCCTGCTCCTATTTCTTATGTTCTTATGTCAGAGGATGGCTATCTGCGTTTAATTAGCAACGGGAACAGGGCACGAGGTCAGAGGCCCTCAAAATGAGGACCCATATCTTCTGACTTACAGTGAGTAACGCCATGGCATATTATTTTTTTACAAGATAAGGGAGTGAAGAGTTATGGGGAGTGGGCAGGGAAGTGCCTTTGAGCCCAAGATCAGCCATGATCTCATTAAATGGCGGAGCAGGCTCGAGGGGCCAAGTGGCCTATTCCTGCTCCTATTTCTTATGTTCTTATGCTGCATTTCAATGACTTTTGCTTCATTCCATCCTTTTCTGCCTCTATTTTCTGGGGGTTTTTTTTGGTTTAAACAGTTAATGCTGCTGACACCAGTGGGAGCATTTGCTTGAAGGAGTTACTGAGGCTCGTTGTTTGCCAGCTGAATTATCGCTAATAGAGATTCAGACATAAACCCAGAGCTGATTCAGCGGTGACACTGTTTCCATCCAGGAATCTCTCACTCTCGGGTTCAGTAACCCTTCCAAACCACTACCTCCAGTGGTACTATCGCTCTTCAAACAGAAATGAGGCAAAAGGCTGTTAATGTTAATGATGAAACTTCGGAATTACTTTATTATTTCAAGAAGTTTTAATTGGTAAGTTTCCCCCTTTTATTTTATAAACTACGCTGGGACTGATTGCGATGCAGGAATCTAATCTTGAAGGTTCACGTGCTATCAAGAAGGATACGGTAGCCTAGTGGTTATGTTACTGGACTAGTGATCAGGTGATGTGAGTTCAAAGGCCACCACAGCTAGGGGGAGTTAAATTCAGTTAATTAAATAAATCTGGAATTAAAAAAAGCTTTTATCAGTAATGGTGACCATGAAACTACTGGATTGTTGTAATAAAACTCATCTGGTTCACGTCGTGTCCTTTAGAGAAGGAAATCTGCTGTCTTTACCCGGTCTGGCCTGCATATGACTCCAGACCCACAGCAATGTGCTTGACTCTTAACTGCCCTCTGAAATGGTGACTCACCACCACCACCTGACGAGCAATAAATGCTGGTCTTGCCAGTGATGTTCACATCCAATGAATAAAAACAAAGAAGTGAGGCAACCAAAGTTGATCAGTCACTTGAATCGAATTACTGCCTTGGTCGCTGCTTACAGTAGCTTTTACTTTTTTTAATAATATGAGTAGGTTAGCTGTGTGATCCTCACAACCGTTACAATATTTTGTCAAGCGAGCTTTTGCCAGAGAAAGATCTACCCAAAGTGGCGCCTTCTTATAGGAAGACAGCTCTCCGGGTGGCTCAATGATGCAACACAATGGGTCGGTCTGTGTTGCTCGGTGGATCAGTAGGGTTAGATCTTGGGTATGAATCCCTGCAGGGTGCTCTCAACCCTTCATCCTTCCGAGGTGAATAAAACGATTATCATATTTTAGGATTTGAGAGAATGCAGGAGACAGCGGCCTCGAAATTCGTCTCGGGCAGTGGTATAAAATGGACGGTATCAGATCAGCCACAGCGCCTGAAATTCAGTACCATTGCAGTTAATGCAGACTTCAACTAGGATCTGTAATGTCATAGAGTCATAATGGGGAATTTTCCCAGCCCTGGGGAAGGCGGGTATGGAGGTGGGACTGCCAGGAAAATGGCAGAAACTGGGAGCGGGTACCGAACCCGCCCCCAACCCGCCTCCGTGCCATCTTCCCAGGAGGCGGGTCCCCGACTCGCGCAGGGACCCGTCTCCTCGAGGCGGGAAGGGGATTAGAGCCAATTAACTGCCTTTTAACAGGTAGTTAACAGGCAGTTTTGAGGCTTATCCCCATTTTACCCCTGAAAGTGCGGGCTTCCCGACGGCTGCGAACCTCGCCAGGGTCACCGAGGCGAGCAGTGGGTCTGCGGGGGTGAGAGGAATCGAAAAGTCCGCTGTGGAGTTGAGTGATGGGTGCAAGTGTGGAGAGGTAAGTATGAGATGTGAGTGAAAAGTGTTCGAAAAAGTTTACTTACTTTTGCTTCTTCCTGCAGGCTTCAACCCTTGGGGTTCCGGAGGTGCCTCATCTCAACGGCAGAGATGACAGAATGGCTGCTGCATTCTCAGATGCAGCAGCCATCTGATTTCTGCTGAGGAAATAGGTTTTGGTGAGCCTTCAGATGGGAGGCAAAGTAGTGAGGACATAAAAAACCTGCAAGGGGACATAGACAGGCTAAGTAAGTGGGCAGAGATTTGGCAGATGGAATACAACACTGGAAAGTGTGAGGTGATGCACTTTGGCAGGAAAAATCCTAGAGCAATTTATTATCTTAATGGCAAGAAACTGGAGAGTACTGAAGTGCAAAGGGATCTGGGGGTCCTGGTGCACGAAACTCAAAAGGTTAGTATGCAGGTGCAGCAAGTGATTAAGAAGGCAAATGGAATGTTGGCTTTCATTGCTAGGGGGATAGAATATAAAAATAGGGAGGTATTGCTTCAGTTGTACAAGGTATTGGTGAGACCGCACCTGGAATACTGCATACAGTTTTGGTGTCCTTACTTAAGGAAAGACATCCTTGCTCTCGAGGCAGTGCAAAAAAGGTTCACTCGGTTAATCCCGGGGATGAGGGGGTGGTCATATGAGGAGAGGTTGGGTAGATTGGGACTCTACTCATTGGAGTTCAGAAGAATGAGAGGCGATCTTATTGAAACATATAAGATTGTGAAGGGGTTGGATCGGGTGGATGCGGGGAGGATGTTCCCGATGACGGGTGAGACTAGAACTAGGGGACATAGTCTTAGAATAAGGGGCTGCTCTTTCAAAACTGAGATGAGGAGGAACTACTTCACTCAGAGGGTGGTAGGTCCATGGAATATGCTGCCACAAAAAGCTGTAGAAGCTACATCATTAAATAAATTTAAAACAGAAATAGACAGTTTCCTAGAAGTAAAGGGCATTAAGGGTTACGGGGAGCGGGCAGGAATTTGGACATGAGTCTAGGTTCGGATCGGTCATGGCCCTGTGGGTAGTGGAGCGGGCCCAGGGACCGTGTAGCCTGATTCTGCTCCTATTTCGTGTGTGCAATTCTGTTAGATGCAGGAGATGGTTCTGTGATAGTAGATAGTAGATTGGCGGTTAGGATCAGATCAGCCATGATCTTATTGAATGGCGGAGCAGGCTCGAGGGGCCGATTGGCCTACTCCTGCTCCTATTTCTTATGTTCTTATAGAACAGAGATTGTCAATGTAGCTGTCAAACGCTGGCAATTCATCTGTCAAAAATTTTCGACAGATGAAACGTCATACGCTGACGTCCTCTGTCACCGGCTTTCCCTTAATTGGCCGGCTAAGCCCGCAGCGCGGGCTTAACAAGGTTAATCAAGGGAAAATAGCGTGGGTTGGCTGGACGTCGTTGGGGGCGGGACTGAAACCCGACAACCAGCAGTCCCGCCCCCAACGCGTCCCCATTGAAAAAATCCAGCCCATAGAGTCATAGAGTCATAACGGCACAGAAGGAGGCCATTCGGCCCATTGAGTCCGTGCCGGCTCTCTGTAGAGCAATTCAGTCTGTCCCATTCCTCCGCTCTATCCCTGTAGCCCTGCAAGTTTATTTTCCTCAAGTGCCTATCCAGTCTCCCCTTGAAAACATTGAGTGTCTCCCCTTCCACCACTTCCATCGGCAGCGAGTTCCAGGTCCTCACCACTCGCTGCGTAAAGAAGTTTTTCCTCACATCCCCCCTGTATCTCTTGCCCAAAACCTTAAATCTGTGTCCCCTAGTGCTTGTACCATCAACTAGTGGGAGCAGCCTTTCCCCGTCTAGCCTATCCAAACCCGTCATAATCTTGTACACCTCTATCAAATCACCCCTCAACCTCCTTTGCTCTAATGAAGACCGATCCAGCTTCTCCAACCTGTCCTTGTAGCTAAGATCCCAGACAGGCAGACGTCTCATCCGAAGGACGGCACCTCCGACAATGCAGCACTCCCTCATCAGTACTGCACTGAAGTGATAGCTTAGGTCACGTGCCCAAGTCCTGGACTAAGGCTTGACCCTAGGCTTCTGTACAACACTGAGGTCAACTAAAGTTAAACCTCCTAACTCAGAGGCAAGCGAGAGAGAAAGAAAGAAATACTTGCATTTACAAGCGCGACCTCAGCACGCCCCAAAACTCTTTACAGCCAATAAAGTACTTTTTGAAGTGGAGTCATTGTTGTATTGTAGGAATGTTGTAATGTAATAAGAGAGCTAATAACTGAACCAACCTGCCACAAGGCCCACTACCCACGGTTTTCAGTTTATTGAAATTAATGGCAGGAAACTGTGGACAGCACTCGGGCAGGGGCTCCCCACCAGCTCAGCTGTCAGATGAGGTAAGTCGGCATTCCCCAGTTTCCTAGCCCGGTCCCCTTCCTGCCAAGTCGGCCAAAAAATAAATCAGGTCAACGCCGCCCACAGCACGTAACGCAACTCAAACCTCTGGAGCAGCAGCTGGGCATGATGGGGAAGGGCGGGGATGGGGGAACGAAGAACTGGCAGAAGGGACTGAAAATTGTCAGTGTGATCTGAGGAGGGGAGGGTTGGGAGCCAGGTGCCAACTTGAATTGAGTGGGGGAGGAATGCCCACTTGAACTGAGGGTGGGGGGGGGTGTGCGGGGAAAAGAGGGAGAAGTGAGCTGGCGGAGTGGAAGAACATAAGAAATAGGAGCAGGAATAGGCCACTTGGCCCCTCGAGCCTGCTCCGCCATTCAATAAGATCATGGCTGATCTTGGGCTCAAAGCCACTTCCCCGCCCGCTCCCCATAACCCTTCACTCCCTTATCTTGCAAAAATCTGTCTATCTCCACCTTAAATGTATTTAATGACCCAGTCTCCACGGCTCTCTGGGGCAGAGAATTCCACCGATTTACCACCCTCTGAGAGAAGAAATTCCTCCTCATCTCAGTTCTAAAAGGGCGACCCTTTATTCTAAAACTATGCCCCTGAGTTCTAGATTTCCCCACAAGGGGAAACATCCTCCCTGCATCTACCTTCACAGAATCACAGAATCCCCACAGTGCAGATAGAGGCCATTTCGGCCCATCGAGCCTGCACTGACACATATCCCACCCTATCCCCGTAACCCCACGTGTTTAATCCCCCCTAACACTAAGGGTCAATTTATCATAGCCAAATCAACCTAACCCGCACATCTTTGGACTGTGGGAGGAAACCGGAGCACCCGGAGGAAACCCACGCAGACACGGGGAGAATGTGCAAACTCCACACAGACAGTCACCCTTGGCCGGATTCGAATCCGGGTCCCTGGCGCTGTGAGGTAACAGTGCTAACCACTATGCCACCGTGTTGCCCAACCTTGTCGAGCCCCTTCAGTATCTTATATGTTTCAAAGGAAGGGTGCCGGTGTGAATTGGAGGGGTAAGATGATTGCCAGATTGAATTCAGAGGCAAGGAGGGAAGAGTGTCAGTGTGCCAGGAGAAGGGGTGGAAAGTACCTCAGTTATCACTGTGACAATTCGACAAAACTATTTAACAGATTTAGCAACAGCCAACACCGATCGATAGCCACAAGCGCTCAGAAATTCTCAGCAAGAAGCAAGGGGGATTCTCTGCAATTTGTACCGCAATATTCATCTCTACAAGGGGCTTGTTGGGTATACTTGCCCCACTGTGCCTTCTGTGTAACTACATTGTAGGTTTTCCACTTCTGCCGACACAGAGCCTCACGTGGGACAACCCATGACCTTCGTCCCATTTTGGATGTCCAAGGGTTGTGCCTGCATGATTTTCCAATGTGTGCCCCTGGCAGAGAGTGCAGAACAGAAAATGTCATTTAGCACCTACAGACCTATGGCAGGGCTGTTGTTGAACTGTCAGCTGTGTTTTGAGGCCCTGTCAGTTTTTTTTGGAATGCGGTTTGCTGAGTTTTCTAGGTTGGCCTGTGCAGCTGCAAAATGAAAGGGGGTAATTTTTATATCAGTATCATTTACACAAGTAAGGAGTGTGATGGAATACTCTCCACTTGCCTGGATGAGTGCAGCTCCAACAACACTCAAGAAGCTCGACACCATCCAGGACAAAGCAGCCCGCTTGATTGGCACCCCATCCACCACCTTAAACATTCACTCCCTGCACCACCGGCATACCGTGGCTGCTGTGTGTAATATCTACAAGATGCACTGCAGCAACTCGCCAAGGCTTCTTCGGCAGCACCTCCCAAACCCGCAACCTCTACCACCTAGAAGTACAAGGGCAGCAGGCGCAAGGGAACACCACCACCTCCAAGTTCCCCTCCAAGTCACACACCATCCTGACTTGGAAATATATCGCCGATCCTTCATCGTCGCTGGGTCAAAATCCTGGAACTCCCTCCCTAACAGCACCTTCACCACACCGACTGCAGCGGTTCAAGAAGGCGGCCCACCACCACCTTCTCAAGGGCAATTAGGTACGGGCAATAAATGTCGGCCTTGCCAGCGACGCCCACATCCCATAAACAAATAAAAAGAAATATTGTGCCTTTCACTACCTCAGGACATCTCAAAGTGCTTTGAGGCCAATGAAGTACTTTTTGAATTGGAGTCATTGTCGTAATGTAGGAAACGCAGCAGCCAATTTGTGCACAGCAAGCTCCCACAAACAGCAATGTGATAATGACCAGATAAGTTGTTTTTTTAGTGATGTTGGTTGAGGGATCAATATTGGCCAGGACACCGGGGAGAAAATAGATTTTTTACATATATATATATCTATACACACACATATACATACTTGCATACAATGTTCCCCGTAATTTAACGGGCCTCGCAGCCCATTCAAAAGTCCGCACATGCGCAGTTTTTTCAATTTAAAAGTTGGCTCACTGGCTGCACGAGGCCCTAGAGCATTGTGCAGCTGCACCAAGCTTAAAGGGAACATTGCATACATACACACACACACACACACACATATGGCTTCAGAAATTCTTATGAATTGAGGGTGGAGCTGGAAGATTTAGTAAGACCTGGGAATGTTTACGAGAAGCTGCCAATTGCCTTTAATGCCGACGTTTTTTATCCAGCAGAGGTCAGGTTCCCAGACGGTTAATACTATTAGCAATTTAATGATAGTGCAAGAGCTGTTCAGCCTGTTCTTTTGTAACACAGAGTTATGTACAGAATTATTTATGCACTATGAATATATTTCATGCTGAAAATAACTGGAGGACTTTAAAACATTTAGAAGATGAGCTTGATTTACTCTGCAATATCTAGGCTTACACCCAAGTTGACTCTTGCATTATCAATTCATACTTCAAGCATATCTGAAATATTTACAAATGGTTAGTTTATTTAGAAACAAATGAAAAGGCTTCCGTGCATCCAGAATAATATCAGAAAACTGATTACTGAAGAATACTGTAATTAAATGGAAGACAACATTTTCAAACAAACCTAACCGACTGACAGGTTGGCCACATCTGGGTTTATCTCTTCAATAAATAGTTAGAGATGAAGAAGTCCATTCATCCATCTCAGTTAATCTATCCCAATAAAAAAAAAACTACTGGCCCCTCTGTCACCGCTTTGAACTGTTTATCATAGAATTATATCAAGTCTACAAGCTCAGAAACAGGCCCTTCAGCCCAAATCAGCCATGGCTCAGTGGGGAGCACCCTCGCCTCTGATTCAGAAGGTTGTGGGTTCAAGTCCCACTCCCTGAGACTTGAGCACAAAAATCTAGGCTGACACTCCAGTACAGTACAGTACTGAGGGAGTGCTACGCTGCCGGAGGAGATAAATCGAGGGCCAGTCTTACCCTCTCAGGTGGATGTGAAAGATCCTAGGGCACTATTGAGCAGAGGAGTTCGTCCTGGCCAATATTTATCCCTCCATCAAAATCTAAAACAGATTATCTGGTCATTATATTGCACTGTTTGTGGGAGCTTGCTGTGCACAAATTAGCTGCTGCGTTTCCTACAGTGACTACACTTCATTGGCTGTAAAGTGCTTTGGGACATCCTGAGGTTGTGAAAGGCGCTATATAAATGCAAGTATTTCTTTCTTTTTTTCTTAAATGATCCATGCCGGTGTTTCTGCTCCACACAAGTCTCCTCCCACCTTTCTTCAACTTACCCTATCAGCATTTCCTTCTATTCATTTCTCCCTCATATGCTTGTCTAGCTTCCCCTTAAATGCATCTATACTATTCGCCTCAACCACTCCCTGTGGGAGCGAGTTCCACATTCTCACCACTCTCTGGGTAAAGAAGTCTCTCCTGAATTCCCTGTTGGATTTATTGGGACTATCTTATATTGCTGACCTCTAGTTTTGGACTCCCCCATTGGATTCAATTTCTTTTTTGCCCCCGCTGTACAATTCAGAAGTCCATTCTCACACGCTGACCACTCTGCATGAAGAGGAACTTCCGGACATCAACCTCAAATTGGCCATTTTGCAGTCTGTCCCTGCGCTCCCCTCTCCGACCATCACAGTTTGGTTTGAAGTTCTCTTTGGACAACAGAGCAATCCTTGCATTAGGGCGTCTGCCCCTTTGTAGTGAGGAACCAAGATAAAGGATGCGACACTGAGACAGTCTTTCTCAAGAACATGAACATATTTCAAAGAATCATAGAGCACAGAAGCAGGCCATTGAGCCTATCGTGCCTGTGCTCTTTGAATGGACTATCCAGCTAGACCCACGCCTCTGCTCTTTCCCCATAGCCCTGCAAATTTTTTCTTTCAAGTATTTATCCAATTCCCTTTTGAAAGTTACTATTGAATCTGCTCCCACCGCCCTTTCAGGCAGCGCATTCCAGATCACAACAACTCGCTGCGTAAAAACATGTTTCCTCATGTTCGTTTGAATAATTTTTTTTTCTTCTCTTCTCCTTAGGCAGTCCCTCGGAACCGAGGATGACTTGCTTCCACACTAGAAATGAGTTCTCAGGTAACTGATGAGTCCAATGCAGGACCTACAGTCTCTGTCACAGGTGGGGCAGACGGTGGTTGAAGGGGTGGGTGGGTGGGGTGCTTGGGTTGACGTGCACTCCTTGCGTTGTTTGCGCTTGGCTTCCGCTTGCTCCCGGCGAAGAGACTCGAGGTGTTCGGCGCCTTCCCGAATGTTTCTCCTCCACTTTGTGCGGTCTTGGGCCAGGGATTCCCAGGTGTCGGTGCAGATGCAGCACTTTTTCTTCTTTTTTTAAGGAGTTGATCAAGGGATAAATATTGGGTAGGACACCGGGGAGAACTCCCTTTCTTTTCTCATACAAAGTTTCAGTTAAGTTGTTCTGTGAAAGTGATCTATATCTTCACTGCCCAGCAGGAAGATAATTCATACGAAAGATGATGTTAGAACGCGACATAGTATCGAAATTATTGGCAAGGAAAATCGGGTGGTTTCTATAACGAGAGGATGATCCATAACCCTGGTTATATGTCCAGGCAGCAAGCTGAGAATGTACCCCAGTCAGTGTGAGAAAATTACTTTAGCAGATTTCTTTTTTGCTAAATGCACGTTAACAAAAATATATAATTGCCGATCAGCTTCTTGGCAACCAAATGTGTTACCTTCTTTAGAGCAAACTGATTGCGAGAAAGATGCTGACTCATTCGATAAACAGATTAAGAAGGCTTTCCTCACCCCCCCTCTGATTCTTTTACCAATTATCTTAAATCTGTGTCCTCTGGTTACCGACCCCCCTGCCACTGGAAACACTTTCTCCCTATTTACTCTGCCCAAACCCCTCATAATTATGAACACCTCTATTAAACCTCCCCTTATCCTTCTCTGCTCTAAGTGATGCAGTTTTATTTATATTTTAAGAGCCCACTTTTCAAAAATTCTTTTGAAGACTCGGTGGCAAGACCTTGGTTGATTGCACACATATTGTTGTTTCTACTGAGTTATAATATCTGTATCGCTGTCCAGAGCCTACAAGAGGGTTTTTTTTTTATTAAAGTAATATCACGCTTGAACAAAATTTGCTTGCATGGCAATTCCTCATCTCATGATAGATGATTCACGCTATCCCCGAGAGAACAATTATCAGGAACACACCGGGGCATAAATGAGAAAGTTGGCGGTAGAGAGTCAAGCTTCCTGTCATCTTGAGCCTGCAGAATGGGTGAGCAGGCAGGCTTGCCTCTGTTAACTGTGCAGCAGCATTATGAAGTTAACAGTGCTTTGCTCAATGTTCTACTCAACAGCGACTGGACTCACTAAACTTTATGTACAGCTGCTATGCAGGTCATTTATTAACTTGTTTCGGGTTAAGTTGAAAGACGCTGGCAGCTTATTTACAAACATTCCATGTGGGACAATGCAAATTTATGAACCTTTCATGAGAAAGAGTTGGGGATAACAATGGAGGGAGATTTATTTTGTGTACTGAATGGAGTGCAATTTAAACCTTTCCTTTAAAAGTGCGTTTATGAACTTGTAACAGATAACGCATTCATCCAAAAGTGTTGATAACTCAAGCGATATGGGGATAGTGCAGGAAGGTGGAGTTGAGGTAGAAGATCAGCCATGATCTTATTGAATGGCGGAGCAGGCTCGAGGGGCCGAGTGGCCTACTCCTGCTCCTATTTCTTATGTTCTCATGTTCAAATGTAACTTATCGCAATGGACATCAGCACGTACACAAGAATAAGCACAAAACATTTCAGTTGGCTTCAATGGAAATTAAAAACGGAGAGAGATGTAAAACGGGCTGCCGATTCGCTATCAAGACCGACCCTGCAAAGTTTTGAAGTTCCTTGGCCTGTCCATTTGTACCATTATTCACAAGTCCCTGCGCAGGCTTGGGCCAGGTTTAGTGAGGACGTTCGCGGTGGGAGCAGAGAATTGCACGTAAATTAAATTTGACGGGGATGGGAGCAATTAAATGGGAAATTTCATACTCGGGGCGGGAGGACAAAAATACTTAAAAGCCTTTTTTAGAAAGGCTCAAATGGCATTTCTCGAGGTGCGGGGGCAAGGGGTCAAGATCAAATAGGCAGAAAAGAAGGGAAGGAACATGCATGAAGCAGCTGGTGACAGAGCAGCCCAGCACCTGATCGCCTCTTTGTTGGCTGATGTAGAATAGTTGCTATGTGAGGTTGCTGTAAAGAGGGAGGCCATCTGTGCTACGGTGAATCACCGTCCCCAGAAGACCGCATTGTAGCTTGCCTGGAAGGCAGTCCAGACAGGCTTGATGCTGCAGCTGACCTTCACTATCACCGGCTACGCTGGCCCCCTGTGGTATATGGTAGCAGCAGGCATCCTTTACAGCAGATGAAACAGCTCCACGCCTGGGTTTTCTGCTTACCCGGACCCAGTAAAAGACAGTTCCAGACACCGCACCACAACCATTGCCTGACAGACGTGACAATGCTTGCTCATATGGCTGGTCGCATCTTGGCCACTGTCGCCAAAAAGTCTTTGCCAGCCTTAATCACGTCCTTTTCATGCAATAAAACATGCTCTGATTGGATGGTTGGACAGACCTTTTGTGTACCTGTGCCATCAGACCTTCTGTCACAATCTATCTTGAGAGCAGGAGCCTCTGCAAGCAACAATTATCCGCTTTATATCGACATATTCTATAGGACGTCAAGGCCTTGGAGAGCATGCAGAGGAGATTTACTAGATTTGTACCGGGGATGAGGGATTTTAGTTACCTGGAGAAACTAAAGCAGCCGGGATTGTTCTCCTTAGAGCAGAGAAGGTTAAGGGGAGATTTAATGGAGGCGTTCATAATTATGAGGGTTTTGATTGAGTAGATAGGGAGAAACTGTTTCCACTGGCAGGAGGGTCGGTAACCAGAGGACACAGACTTAAGGTAATTGGCAAAAGAACCAGCGGTGACATGAGGAGTCATTTTTTCTGCACAGCGAGTGGTTACGATCTGGAATGCAGTTCCTGAGAGGGCGGTGGAAGCAGATTTAATAGTAACTTTCAAAAGGGAATTAGATCTCTACCTGAAAAGGAAAAATTTGCAGGGCTACGGGGAAGGAGCAGGGGAATGGGACTAATTGGATAGCTCTTTCAGAGATCCGGGACAGGCACGGGAATGGCCTCCTTCTGTGCTATATGATTCCATAACTATTATACAAAAATAAGAACAGAATGCATGACTTTGTAATGGACACTGATTTACATCTGTGCATCCTGGCTATTTGTCACCCTCTAGCCCTGCTTCACCTGAAGACTACACCTAGGGCTCAATTTTCACCGGCCCGTGGAGGCGTGTGGGGTGGGAAAATAGCAGATTCGGGGGTCCCGAACCCATCCCACCCCCAACCCGCCTCCATGCCAGTTTCACAAGAGGCGGGTACCCGACCTGTGCTGGGACCTGCGTCCCCGAGGCAGGAAGGGGATTAGTGCCAATTAACTGCCTGTTAATAGATAGTTAACAGGCAGTTTTTTGCCTAATCCCTATTTTTAGCCCTGAAGTGTGGCCTTCCCTACAGGTCCCAACCACGCCGATTTAGCGAGGCGGACCGTCGGTCTGGAGGGCTTGGAGGGGTCGAGATGTCCGGTGTGCAGGTGAGTGATGGGTGCATGAGTGCAGAGGTAAGTGTGTTTGGTGTGTGTAAAGTGTTTTAAGAACTTGTACTTACCTTAATTTTGTCCTGCAGGCTTCCTTCCTTCAGTTCTCGGGAGTCCCTCAGCTCACTGGCACAGAAAGCAGAATGGCCGCAGAGCTGTCAAAAGCTGCAGTCTCTGCTTTCTGTGCTGGATTGATTTCTAACTGAGTCTACGTACAGGGACTCAAGTTAGAAATCATATTGTCAGTGTTTGGCAGCTTCACAGAGCTGTCAAACGCTGAAATTTCATCTGTCAAAAGCTCTTGACAGATGAAATTTCAATGGCTGACGTCACCTGTATCCAAGGGACCCTTGATTGGCCTGCTGAGCCCGCTGGGCGGGCTTAACAAGGTCAATCAAGGGAAAATACAGTGGGTTGGCCACAAGTCGGTGGAGGCGGGACTACAACCCAAAAAGTGGGAGTCCCGCCTCCATCACGTCCCCATTGACAAAATCAAGCCCCTAGTCTTCACATCCCGTGGGCAACACCCAAAGAGATCGACTAATTTTACCACCCAAAATAAATTCCTCATTTTTATACCGATTTGCCAGTTTAGGGTAATCAATTCAATTGAAAGAAATGTTGATGACAGTAAGACCTCAATGCAGTCAATCTGGACTCCTTGATCCATAAGAGAAAAGGCCCGAATCTAATCAAACGCACCAGGATGGGTTCACATCAGATGCCCGACTTACAGCCCGTCCAATTTTCAGCTCCACTCAAGCCAATGGAGCATAAAATCAGACGGGTTGTAATTCGGGTGTCCGACCGATACCCGCTCCATTCTCGCCAGGCAGGGTTGGGTTAAAATCAGGGCGGATTAAAAAGCAGACAATGCTGGAAATACTCAGCAGGTCAGGTAGCATCTGTGGAGAGAGAAACAGAGTCAACGGGCTGAATCTTAACTCCCAAGAACAGGTGGGTTGGGGTCGGGATCGGGTCAGAGGTTAAAATTCAAAAAATCTGAAACAGGAACCCAACCCGCTCGAACCCGCCCGCTTCCGGTTTTAACGGAGATGGGACGAGGGGTGGCCGACCAATCCGCTCCTCGTTGGTAATTTAAATATTTTAATGAGGCTGCGTGCCTTCATTTTAACCGTGATATGTTTGACCACAGGCGGTCATGTTACCGAGGCCTTGGGAAACCCGACAGGTGAAAGGAGGCAAGAAGGGCTGAACCCATGAGGTAAGTGCCTTTAGGGCACTGCTTGTGAGCCAGGAGGAGCAGGAGTGTTTCCTCCAGGCCCAACAAGCTACCCAGTGAACCAGACCAGCCCCCCCCCCCGCAACCATTGGACACTCCCCGACCCTCATCGGAACCCCCCCACGACCTCCATCCACGATCCAAACCCCCACCCCCCCAATGATCGGACCCTCCCTCCTCCATCAGACCCTCCCCCAGCAATCAGAATCCACCTGCTGCGATCAGACCCTCCCCCCACGATCTCTCCCATCACCCCCCTCCCCTCACTAGACCTACCTGCTCTCCCCCCACCTTTGTGTTGTAGGAATAAAAACATGAAAATGCTGGAGATACTCAGCAGGTCAGGCAGCATCTGTGAAGAGAGAAACAGAGTTAACGTTTCAGGTCGATGACCTTTCGTCAGAACTGGAAAAAAGCAGGAAATGGAATAGATTTTTAAGCAAGTGCAGGGGCTGGGAAAGGGGGGGGAATGAAAGAACAAAAGGGAAGGCCTGTGATAGGATGGAAGGCAGGAGAGATTAAGAGACATTAAGAGATATTCAAGGCAAAAGGAGATGGTAATGGGACAGGTTAAGAAACAAAGGATGGCTCTAGATGAAGTGTAAATTGTGCTGGCAGAATGAAAGACAGCATTTTCTGTTTTTATTTCAGATTTCCAGCATCTGCAGTTTTTTCTTTTTTCTTTTTGTATTTGTGCTGTCGGCTTCCCCGCCCGACAGGCCTCTAGTTTGTCAATCAGGCTGGCTGTGGGCGGGAAACCTACAGGAAAAAATTTAAAGGCGTCCTGCAGTTTAAAACTGCAGGACGTGCGGGAGAGCCGGACCTCCGGGTCTCCCGACCTCAAAACTGCCCCCCCACCCACCACATGGAATTCCGAGCTAAAATCCAAGCCAACTGACAGTTCTGACAAAAGGTCATCGACCTGAAATGTGGGTCTGGATTTTAATGCGCAGCCGATGCCCTATTGGATGTCACATCTGGTGGTCATATGGCATTCATTGTAGCGCTCCCAGGCCTCATTCCTCGGGTTTCCGGAAGGCGTCATCATCCATGTATTAAGTGGGTATCCCTTGTTTCCGAGCAGCCAGCCGGTAACTCTGCTTCCAGGTGTGAAGCCATCTGTGAAGACTGCTGCAGGTTGAAAGCTTTATAGCAGTTGCCCGGGAATCTTGCGCACACCTGCATAAAGATCTTCTTGTGGTTGCACACCAGCTGCACATTGATGGAGTGGAAGCCCCTGTGGTTGATGAACACTCTTGGGTGATCTGGGATTGCCTTAATTGCCATGTGTGTGTGCAGTCGGTGACGCCCTGCATCTGTGGGAAGCCAGTCAGAGCCTGAAATCCGAGTGCCCGCTCATTCTGACTGGCATCATCGCAGGCAAAGTTGACGTAATTGGCGGCCCTGGCAAACAAGCCGTCAATCTCCTCTCTCATGCGTTCGTGGGCCGCCAACTGCGAGATCCTGCAAATGTCTCCGGCAGAGCCCTGGAAGGATGCGGAGGCAGGCGAAAAAGTTCAGGGCGGTGGTGACTTTGGCAGCCACTGCTAATGCTTGGCCACCAGGTCCAGCTGGCAACAGCTCTTGTTCCAGCCGGCTGCAAATGTCTGCCACCACCTGACGCGACACCCTGAGCCTCCTGAGGCACTGGTGTTCAGACATGTCGAGGAAGCTTCTCCGCTGCCTGTAGACCCTGTGTGCTGGGTATAGCCTCCTGCGATGCTGCACCTCTCTCTGCTGCTCCTCTAACTCCTGTGGAGCTACAGGTCTGTGACCAACTGATGTTGCTGGTCATCTTGGTCCTCATCTGACGTCCAATCGAAGGCAGCATGAGCGCCAACCATGCTGATCTGACAGCTCAGATCTCCAAACCTCCAGTGTAGATGACACCTCCAAAGTCTTGAAGAAACCTCCAAAGTGCGTAACGCAACCTCTCAGCACAAGTACTGTGAACAAGTCCTTTCCCACAAGCGTGCAGGAAAACAGCTGCGAGTATTTATTGCCATTTTTCCCTGACATGGCTTCAGCCCCCTCAATGGCCGCTGAATTCGCGTCTTGCTTTCACTGCCAAGTTTCAGGAAGCCCGTGGGCCAAAAGTTCAAGTTAAAAAGCCAGGTCAGTATTGCTCTAATTGAGCGATTAACATCTGTTGAGTGGCAACCCACCTCTCCCGAGGGGGTTGCGCGCGCGGAACCTAACGTGCCGGAGTGGAACCCGGAGGTCGGTGGGTTGGAGCCGGCTTCCCGACACGCCGTCAATTTTGCCGGGTTTTAACTTCCCACTGTACGAAAGACTGGTATTTAGAGATTCTTAGTAGATGGGAATCATATATGTATAAATTCAAGTATAGTCATTGACCAACTAATCTTACCCATGATTCCCTGTGGGTATGGACATATTAAAGGCTTGTTCAAATGTAGGCACAAGGACAGTCAGAAGCAGTTTTGACTAAGCTCTGATAACAAACAGCCACAGGCTGCGAGTGAAGGTTAAATTGTTAAGTAACATATTATAATGCTAAGCTTAATTAGAGTTCGCTTAACACTGCTTGTACCAGGGAAGCTAGAAATGAAAGAGATAAGGTAAATTCCAATGGGGTGAAGAACTATAAACAAGATAACGACGAACAGGGTAGAGTTGTCGGAAAAGTACTGGAAAAGGCAGGGCCAAGATGCTACCCTTAGTCTGAGTGACAATGGTATTTTGACCATTAGAACCAATTAAAGGAGGTGATTTTGTTAAAGACCATATATGGACACTGGCCAAACGAACTTTTGATGAGAAATGGGTTAAAACCTCAATACTCAAAGAACAGCTTCACACAGACCTACTGTGAGAACAAAGGAACAGACTGAAGACTTTGTCACCTGTGTCCGAGAGGTTGCAGAGACCAAGGGCTGCGAGCTACTCGTTAAAACTATCGCCCGTTGTTAAGTACATTACCCTGTAAGCTGAATAAATCTTGATCTATTGCCGAAGTACTACTGGTTGCTACCTATTTTGGGTGTCTCGTCCAAGAACTCTGAGAGATCGCTAAGATCTTACACCACCCGCTCCCAAACCCGCGCGTTCCTGCTCATTAAAACCCAGCCCGTTAACTGGGTTTTTCTCTCCCCCACGGTTGCTGCCTGACCCACTGAGCGTTTTCCAGCATTCTCTGCACTCGTTTCAGATTTCCAGCATATTTTGCTTTTGTCGGAAGAGACAGATCCCTGATTGATCCGGGAACAGAGGCATACAGGAGGGAGATGACAATGACCTGTGGTGATCCCGAACATGGACCTAAATAATGGTGAGACCACTGACTGATTGCTTTTAATTTTAACCTTATATTCATACATACACTTGTTAGACACTTAATAGATCAAATTGGAAGAACAGAAATACAAGCTATAATTAATTGGAATTTTCAATGGTTGGCACAAATAGACTGAGTTGAAGCTGAGATGCCCTAGGTTAATGATTGATGTTAATTTAGCTTTCTCATGCTGTCAGGCTCATTAACTTCTGAATTATCCATTGACGTCATCAAGATTTTAGTTTAAACAAAAGCCAGAAATAAACCAGGAGATATGAACAAAATGTTAGCGGTTGATTATTTAAAAAAAAAATCTGCACTTACTGTAATATTTGCTCGTAAACATCTAATGGATGATATTCATGAATTAAACTGTGCAAAATCTGCAACACTCAAGCACAAAGCGAATAATCAGAACTAATTAAAAAAGATACATGGCATGCAGTAGGTATTTTTCAATGAAAACAAGACAACCGACATTCACCGAGAACTGCCTGTTCAGTATCCAATTAATATCAGGTTTTACAAGATTGTAAAAATCAAATAAACTTTATAAGCTGTCAAATGAAATCCTTTGGAATTTATTCGGGTAAATCAAATCAAAAAGACTTTCAAAAGGCCGTTGTTTGCTGATAAGAGAATTCCTCGTCAAGGAATACCTGGATTTTCCCAGCCCTGAGGAGGCGGGTTTGGAGGCGGGACTGCTAGGAAAATGGGAAAAATTGAGAGCGGGTCACAACCCTGCTCCCAACCCGCCTCCGAACCATCTTCCCGGGAGGCGGGTCCCCGACTCGCGCAGGGACCCGTCTCTAGTGTCGGGAAGGGGATTAGAGCCAATTAACTGCCTGTTAACAGGCAGTTAAGAGGCTTTTCCCCATTTTCCGCCTGCTGATGCGGCCTTCCCGATGGCGAGAAACCCCGCCAGGGTCAGCGAGGCGAGCTGTGGGTCTGCTGCAGTGTAAGTGTGCAAATGACAGCTGCAGAGGTAGTGTGATGGGTGCAATGGTGCACAGGTAAGTGTGACAGGTGAGAGAATGTAGTGAGAAATATTTTTATTCTGTTTATATGTATGGTGACAAGATTTGATGTTTCTGTGAAGCCTCATCTGATCGGGAGAATTGACAGATGGCTTCTGCAATCTCACATGCAGCTGCCATCTGTTTTCTCCTAAGGAGAGAGTTATTGGTGAGCCTGGGTGAAAGGGCTTACCTTTGGACAGTGATTGTCGGTGTTTCACAGCACCTCAATGCTGTCAAACACTGACAATTATTCTGTCAAAAAATTATGGGACCTGTCCCTTTAAGAAAACTGGCAGATGAAGAGTCATGCACTGACATCATCTGACACTGGCTTTCCCTTAACTGGCCGGCAAGGCCGCAGGGCGGGCTTAACAAGGCCAATCAAGGGAAAATAGCGTCTGTGCGTCAGACGTCGCTGGGGACGGGACTAGAACCCGGAAGGCAGCAGTCCCGCCCCCAACTCGTCTCGGCTGGCAAAATCCAGCCCCAGCTGTTCAGGTTTTTTCTTACTTTTTAAAATTATGTGAAATGATTTGTTATTATTTATTCTCAGGATGTGAGCATTGCCGAGAAGATTCTTTCAGTTGTTTTCAGGATGTGGGCAAAGCCGGCATTTATTGCTCATCCCCAGTCGACCTGAGAAGATGGTGGCGATGGTAGACCTTCACCTTGAACCGCTGCAGTACTTGTGGTGATGATACTCCCACAACAATGTTCGGTAGTCCAGGTGTCAACGTGAGCTCCATGCCAGAACCAGGCCCTAAGTATGGGGCCAACTCTGAAACTAGGGATACCCAGTGACTCGAACGCAGGAGCTCCTGGCACTGCGGAAGCTGCACCATGGACAGTCGCCAGTTTAGGCAGGAACATAGGAACAGGAGGAGGCCATTCAGCCCCTCGAGCCTGTTCTGCCATTAATGAGATCATGGCTGATCTGTATCTTAACTCCATCTGCCTGTCTTGGCTCTATACCCTTTTATACTGGCAAAAAATCTATTGATCTCTGATTTAAAATTATTAATTGAGCTAGTATCTACTGCTTTTTGTGGGAGAGAGTAAAAGACAAAAGGGATGATGGTCCAAGGCAAAGGGAGATGGTAATGGGACAAGTTAAGAAACAAAAGATGACTCTAGATGAGGTGTAAATGGGAATAGCAGAATCATCATCAGCTGCCATGGGAGAGAGTTCCACACTTCTACCACCTTTTGCATGAAGTAGTGTTTCCTAACTTCTGTTCCAACGAAGCTCAACGTAAGCTCGAGGAACAGCACCTCATCTTTTGATTAGGCACTTTACAGCCTTCTGGATTCAACATCGAGCTTAACGATTTCGGACCATAACCTCGGCCCTCTATTTTTTTTCACATGGCAGCTGATGATGATTCTGCTATTCCCATTTACACCTCATCTAGAGTCATCTTTTGTTTCTTAACTTGTCCCATTACCATTTCCTTTTGCCTTGCACCATCATCCCTTTTGTCTTTTAATCTCTCCTGCCTTCCACCCTATCACAGACCTTCCTTTTTGTTCTTTCCTCCCCTCCTCCCTTTCCCTGCCCCTGCACTTGCTTAAAACCTGTTACATCTCTAACTTTCCCCAGTTCTGATGAAGGGTCATCAAGCTGAAACTTTAACTCTGTTTCTCTCTCCACAGATGCTACCTGACCTGCTGAGTATTTCCAGCATTTTCTGTTTTTATTTCAGATTTCCAGCATCTGCAGTATTTTGCTTTTGTTTCCTAACTTCTCCACTGAATGGCCTGGCTCTGGTTTTAAGGTTATGTCCCCTTGTCCTAGACTCCCCCACTAGCAGAAAAAGTTTCTCTCTATCTATCCGAGGGACCACTAAGGCCTCGATTTTAACTCCCCCTGCCCAGCAGAAACCAGGCATGGGGGTGCGTGGGGGTGGGGGGGGGGGGGCGGTGGCAGTTAAAATGAAGCGGGGTGCTCAGTCACTCCCTTCCCACCCCAATCTGGTCAACTGCAATTCTAAATTGCAGGTGGCAAGGACTCCCACTCCATACCGACAGAAACCTCTTTCAGTAGAATGGGCCTATATTCCCTGGAGTTTAGAAGAATGAGAGGTGATCTCATTAATGCGTATAAAATTCTTAGAGGGCTTGACAAGGTGGAAGCTGTTTCCACTGGTTGGGGAGTCTAGAACCAGGGGTCTAACCACCTCCCCTTGACATTCAATGCTTTTAGCATCGCCGAATCCACCACCATCAATATCCTAGGGATCACCATTGACCAGAAACTTAACTGGGCCAGTCACATAAATACTGTGGCAACAAGAGCAGGTCAGAGGCTAGGTATTCTGCGGCGAGTGTCTCACCTCCTGACTCCCCAAAGCCTTTCCACCATCTACAAGGCACAAGTCACTTTCGCGGGCTTTTCTTCATAGGCTGTTGTCGGGAGCGACAAGACCAGAGGTGCTGTGAGGTGCTGTGAGTATTTGAACTCACTTTCGCGGGCTTTTCTTCACAGGCTGTTGTCGGGAGCGACGAGACCGGAGGTGCTGTGAGGTGCTGTGAGTATTTGAACTCACTTTCGCGGGCTTTTCTTCACAGGCTGTTGTCGGGAGCGATGAGACCAGAGGTGCTGTGAGGTGCTGTGAGTATTTGAACTCACTTTCGCGGGCTTTTCTTCACAGGCTGTTGTCGGGAGCGACGAGACCAGAGGTGCTGTGAGGTGCTGTGAGTATTTGAACTCACTTTCGCGGGCTTTTCTTCACAGGCTGTTGTCGGGAGCGATGAGACCGGAGGTGCTGTGAGGTGCTGTGAGTATTTGAACTCACTTTCGCGGGCTTTTCTTCACAGGCTGTTGTCGGGAGCGACGAGACCGGAGGTGCTGTGAGGTGCTGTGAGTATTTGAACTCACTTTCGCGGGCTTTTCTTCACAGGCTGTTGTCGGGAGCGACGAGACCGGAAGCGGACCAGGTGGGAAGCACCCAGATGAACGGCATTTAAGGAGGGTGGTGGCTTAAACCCGAGTTCCTACAGAGTAGGAACCCCCACCCGCCCTCCTCCTCTAACCTACTAGTCTTTTAGCAGTCTAAAAACAGAGGTCACAAATTTTTTGGTCTCAGTTTCTTTTCAGCAGGACAGGAACCGGGAGGAGCGGGAAGTCGGCGTAGGACCAAGGGAACACAAGACCGGGAAGTCAGCGAAAGACCAGGGAGGTAAGACTAACTGGTAAGTACTTTCCTCAAACCTTCCTAGAAAGTAAAACTAAAACTAGTGGGATTTGGTTAGTTTAAAAAGGAATAAGAGGAGTACAGTATACATTGGTCTAAGTAAGCTTCGGGAAAACAAAAGTCAATAAATAAACTAAAACTAGAAAATTAAAAAGTAATATAAGGGTTAAGTCATGGCAGTAGAGCTCGGACCTGTGTCATGCTCCTCCTGTAACATGTGGGAAATCAGGGACGCTTCCTGTGTCCCTGACAACCATGTGTGCGGGAAGTGTGTCCAGCTGCAGCTCATGTGGGACCGCATGACGGCCCTTGAGCTGCGGATGGACTCACTTTGGAGCATCCACGATTCTGAGAGGGTTGTGGATAACACATTTAGTGAGTTGGTCACACCGCAGGTTAAGGCCAGCGTAGATAGTACATGGGTGACCAAAAGGCAGAGCAAGGGCAGGAAGGTAGTGCAGAAATCCCCTGGGGTTGTCTCCCTTAGCAACAGGTTCACCGCCTTAGGTGCTGTTGTCGGGGGGGATGACTCATCGGGGGAAGGCACCAGCAGCCAGGCTCATGGCACCATGACTGGCTCTGTTGCAAAGAAGGGAGGGAAAAAGAGTGGCAGGGCTATAGTAATAGGGGATTCGATTGTAAGGGGAATAGATAGGGGTTTCTGTGGTCGCGACCAAGACTCCAGGATGGTATGTTGCCTCCCTGGTGCAAGGGTCAAGGATGTCTCGGCGCGGGTGCAGAACATTCTGGAAGGGGAGGGGGAACAGCCAGTTGTCGTGATACATGTTGGTACCAACGACGTAGCTAAAAAAAGGGAAGAGGTCCTACAAGTAGAATTTAGGGAGTTAGGAGCCAAGCTAAAAAGTAGGACCTCGAAGGTAGTAATCTCTGGATTACTACCAGTGCCACGTGCTAGTAAGAGTACAGAGAACAGGATAGTTAGGCTAAATACGTGGCTTGAGAAGTGGTGTAAGAGGGAGGGTTTTAAATTTTTGAGGCATTGGAACCAGTTTTGTGGTAGGTGTGACCTATACAAAAGGGACGGTCTACACCTGTGCAAAGATGGAACTGATGTTCTCGGGGTAATTTTTGATAAAGCAGTTCGGGAGCATTTAAACTAGTATGGCAGGGGGCTAGAAACCTATGTAGTGAAATAGAGGAAAGTGAAAGGCAGACAGAAATAAATGGTAAAAGGGTGAGGAACAAAAAACAAAGGGCCAAACTAATTCATAAAAAATGTGAGCATAAAAAAAGCCTGAGGGTTTTATACCTTAATGCGAGAAGCATCAGGAACAAGGTAGATGAATTAGCTGTGGAAATAGAGGTTAATAATTATGATCTAATTGGGATTACGGAAACATGGTTGCAGGGTGAGCAGGGCTGGGAGCTTAACATACAGGGGTATTCAGTATTTAGGAAGGATCGACAAAAAAGAAAGGGAGGAGGGGTAGCATTGCTGGTAAAAGAGGGGATAAATGCAATTGAAAGGAAGGATATTAACTCAGTTAATACAGAATCTATATGGGTGGAGCTAAGAAATAGCGAGGGGCGAAAAACATTAATAGGAGTGGTATATAGGCCTCCAAATAGTAAAATAGAGGTTGGGGAGGGCATCACGAGGGAAATTAGAGAAGCGTGCAATAAGAGCACAGCTGTCATCATAGGTGACTTTAACTTACATATAGATTGGAATAGCCTAATCAGTAAAAATAATGAGGAGGAGGAATTCCTTGAGTGTTTAAGGGATGGTTATCTGGATCAATATGTCGAGGAACCAACTCGGGAACAGGCTATATTGGACTGGGTACTGTGCAATGAGAAGGGACTAATTAGTAATCTTGTTGTACGGGGACCCTTGGGTCAGAGCGATCATAACATGATCGATTTCTCACTCGAAATGGAGAGCGAAGAAATTGACTCAGAGACTAAGGTCCTGAATTTAAACAAGGGGAATTATGATGCCATTAGACGGGAACTGAGTAGGTCTGATTGGACAACGTTCCTGGGAGGACTGGAGGTAGATAAACAATGGCAAGCATTTAAAGATAGAATGACAAAATTGCAAAAATTGTTTATACCAATCTGGCATAAAAGGAAATCTAAAAAGGTGACTCAACCGTGGATAACAGGGGAAATTAGAGACAGCATAAAATCCAAAGATAGGGCGTATAAAATAGCCAAAAAAAGCGCCAGAGCGGAAGATTGGGAACAGTTTAAGATAGAGCAAAGGAGGACAAAGGGCTTAATCAAGAGGGGCAAAATAGCTTACGAAAGCAAGCTGGCGGAAAATATAAAAACTAACTCCAAAAGCTTTTATAAGTATATCAAGAGGAAAAGACTGGTGAAAACCAAAGTTGGTCCATTGCAGTCAGATACGGGGGAATATATAACGGGAAATAAGGAAATGGCAGACCAACTAAATGCATACTTTGGGTCAGTCTTTACGAAGGAAGACACAAAAAACCTCCCTGGGATATCGGGAAAAATAGGGACATTGGCAAAGGAGGAACTGACGCAAATCAATATCTCTAAGGATATGGTGTGAAGGAAGCTAAAGGGATTGAAGGCGGACAAATCCCCAGGGCCTGATAACATGCATCCTAGGGTACTGAAGGAGGTGGCCCTAGAGATAGCGGATGCACTAAGTATGATTTTTCAGAATTCATTAGACTCGGGAACAGTGCCCATGGATTGGAGGGTAGCTAACGTTACCCCACTATTCAAAAAGGGGGGTAGGGAAAAAGCAGGTAATTACAGACCTGTAAGCCTTACATCAGTTGTGGGCAAAATGCTGGAGTCCATCATTAAGGATGAAATAGCGGAGCACTTAGCAAATGGGGACAGGATAGGACAGAGTCAACATGGATTTACAAAGGGTAAATCGTGCTTGACTAATCTATTGGAATTTTTTGAGGGAGTAACTGGTAAAATAGATGGGGGAGAGCCAGTAGATGTGGTGTACCTGGACTTCCAAAAGGCCTTCGACAAGGTCCCACATAAAAGATTAGCATGGAAAATTGAAGCTCATGGGATAAAGGGGAAAGTATTGACGTGGATAGAGAACTGGCTGTCAGATAGAAAACAGAGAGTTGGAATAAACGGCTCATTTTCTGAATGGCAGGCAGTAACAAGTGGGGTACCACAGGGATCTGTCCTGGGTCCCCAGCTGTTCACAATTTACATTAATGACCTGGATCAGGGAGTCGGATGCAGCATTTCCAAATTTGCAGACGACACTAAACTAGGAGGGGGGGGTGGGCTCAGAGGAGGAGACCAGGAAGCTCCAGAGCGATTTGGACAGACTGGGTGATTGGGCGGATAAATGGCAGATACACTATAATGTGGACAAGTGCGAAGTTATCCACCTTGGGTGCAGGAACGGGAGGGCAAATTATTATTTAAATGGCAATAAATTGGGAGAGGGGGAAGTACAGAGAGACCTGGGTGTTCTTGTACACCAGTCACTGAAGGCGAGCATGCAGGTGCAACAGGCGGTCAAGAAGGCAAACGGTATGCTGGCCTTCATAGCAAAAGGGTTGGAATACAGGAACAGGGATACCTTGCTGCAGCTGTACAGGGCACTGGTGAGACCACACCTCGAGTACTGTGTACAGTTTTGGTCGCCTCATCTGAGGAAAGATGTTCTTGCCATGGAGGGGGTGCAGCGGCGATTCACCAGGCTGATACCAGGAATGGCGGGATTGACCTATGAGGAGAGACTATGTAGTTTAGGGATGTACACACTGGAGTTTAGAAGATTGAGAGGGGACCTCATAGAAGTGTATAAAATTCTGACAGGTCTAGACAGACTAGATGCAGAAGGAATGTTTCCCTTGGCGGATGAGAACAGAACTAGAGGACATAATTTAAGGATAAGGGCTAAACCATTTAGGACAGAAATGAGGGGGAATTTCTTCACTCAGAGGGTGGTGAACCTGTGGAACTCATTGCCACAGAGGGCAGTGTACGCCAGCTCATTAAATATATTTAAGAGGGAATTAGATATATTTCTACAGGCAAAAGGGGTTAAGGGTTACGGAGAGAAGGCGGGGACGGGATACTGAATTGGAGGATCAGCCATGATCTCATTAAATGGCGGAGCAGGCTCGAAGGGCCGGATGGCCTACTCCTGCTCCTATCTTCTATGTATCTATGTATCTATATGTGATGGAATACTCTCCACTTGCCTGGATGAGTGCAGCTCCAACAACACTCAAGAAGCTCAACACCATCCAGGACAAAGCAGCCTGCTTGATTGGCACTCCATCCACCACCTTAAACATTCACTCCCTCCACCACCGGCGCACCGTAGCTGCAGTGTGTACCATCTACAAGATGCACTGCAGCAACTCACCAAGGCTTCTTCAGCAGCACCTCCCAAACCCGCGACCTCTTCCACCTAGAAGGACAAGGGCAGCAGGCGCATAGGAACACCACCACCTCCAAGTTCCCCTCCAAGTCACACACCATCCTGACTTAGAAGTATATCGCCGATCCTTGATAGTCGCTGGGTCAAAATCCTAGAATTCCCTATCTACCAGCACTGTGGGAGTACCTTCACCACACGGACTGCAGCAGTTCAAGAATGCGGCTCACCACTACCTTCTCAAGGGCAACTAGGGATGGGCAATAAATGCTGGCATTGCCAGCGTCGGCCATTTAGGACTGAGATGAGGAGAAATTTCGTCACTCAGAGGGAGGTGAATCTTTGGAATTCTCTTCCCCAGAGGGCTGTGGAGGCTCACTCGCTGAGCATATTCAAGGCTGAGATCTAAAAAAATTATGAAATCAAGGGATGTAGGGATAGGGCAGGAAAGTGGAGTTCAGGTAGATGATCAGCCATGATCTTATTGAATGATGGAGCAGGCACGAGGGGCCCTATGGCCAACTCCTGCTCCTATTTCTTATGTTCCTATGTAATTAACTTGGAGAATGTATTGTCATATTTTTTAATGATGCCAAGCTATGTGTGTGACCAGATGACAAATGTAAGGGCGATGGAAACAACATTCAGTGAGATCTGGAGAAAGTGAGTAAATGAGGAAAATTGTTTGGATCTTAAGGCAGTTAAATGCAAAGGTAATACGCTTGAAACATCAAATGTGCATATGGTGAAAGGACGTGCATTACCAAAGGTGGAAGGGGACTTGAGTTTGTGTATTTAACATGCACTGAATGAATCCTGTCAACGTGAAGCTCTTGTCAGTAATATAACCAAATATTAAAGCATATCTCAAGGACATTTGGCTACAAAGAGAAACAAGTTAATCTGATCTTGTACAGATCACTAATGAGGCCACTATTGTACGGAACTTTGGGCGCCCTAACTTCAAAAGTACATCGAAGCATTGAACATGTCAGAGAAGACCAGCATTTTTCATTAAATAGCGGCAGGAATGAACGTAGGACATCGTGGGGTAAAACTCAATGTCAGTAGGGGCACAAAAGGGGCAGTAGCTGATCGGCTGCCCGCTGTACACCTCGCCTGATTTTCCTTAAGGAAAAAGGGGACGAAATTGGTTTTACAAGTTGGCATTCCCGGCCTGTCGGGTGCCTAAGTCAGGAATTCAGCCATGGAGGTCAGTGGGACCTGCGGGATTTTCCATCCATATTCTAACCATATATTCCATTGATTTGCCCCATTATTCTAAATGTTATAAAGGGAGTCACTCTGCAGGCTTCGCAAAATCCCCCAGAAACTCGAACAGAACCCTAAAAGGGGTGATTTTTGGATTTTTCATACAAATTTGGGATGATGGGACCTAAGTGAAGTGATTTGAGGTAAAAACCTCAGTTTTGGACATTCTTAAGGATCAGGGAAGAAAACCCCTGAGGAAAATGACTTTGGATATTTACTATTGGGAAAAACACCTTTCACAGAAACTCCACAGGCTGCAGGAAAGGGTGTGGTGAGGCAGTGGGCAGCTTTCGGCTATTGGGGCCCAGTCAAGCTGTCTGGGAAATGTTTGCACTACAATCCAACCAGGGAGGAAGAGCCTCACCCAAAACCTCACATACACCTCCAAATATGAATAATCCAAGACCCCTTTTGAAATTCCCAGGCCCAAACAGGATGCTAGAAGCCTGAAAACAATAAAACATCCAGTACACCCATTACCCCACCAATCACCTGTAATCAACCGAAGAGATCGACAGGACGCAAGCCATTTGACACTTAGTAAAGTCGTTACTGTTTACGAGGTCTTACAATGACCAGGATTTGATTTGGTTTTGACAAGGCCACTTCAATTTAGTATAATTGAAGGCCCATCAAGCAGTTACAACAGTTACAAGTTCGAGTTCTCCAGTAAAACAGTTCAAGTTCAACAGAAGGCAGTTCTGCAGTTTTCGAATTCAATTTGAAAGCCTGTTTTCAGCGGAAGTCAGTGCTGGAGTTTTCGAGTTCAGGACAAGCAGGCAGAAGGCAGTTTACACAGTTCTGCAAGAAGGCAGTTCCACAGCTCGGAAGAACATAGTTTAAACAGAGGCAGAGTTACAGCAAGAAGTTCAACAAAGAAGGCCAACAACTTCACAAGCAGACCGACACGCAAGAAGAAACCAGAGCGACTGCCTCAGTGACCATCGGACACCTCGCGGCAACAAGGGCCTTACAAAACCTTTTACTCAAAAGACTCTAAACCCTAACTCTAAACTGTCAAGGATTCGTTTGGTGAGCATTATCCCTGGTTCTCCAGAATCCAACCTAGCTAGTGAAGTGGGATTGGGAGGGGTGAAGTATTCTTCTAATGTTATTTCCCTCACTTGTACCGAAGTGTTCCCCACCTTTAGAGTGATAAGAGTGTTTGTGTTGTGTTTTTCTTTTAATAAAGTCAAAATTCTTTCATCAGAACCTGTTGTCTACTGCATCTTTGTTCACAACCCCTAACTAAGTCCAAGGTCTAGAACCAGGGGCGTGGGAGGGATTCGAACTGCTCACTGACCCCCGCACACCACCCCCTACAACTCACATATTTATTGGTGTCACCCCCTTGTAACTCTGTTTCCTTTTCCTGTGGGTGAAAGGGGCTTGGAAGAAGGCATTCTGTATCAAATTCCACCTCCTATGACATCATCAAACTATATGACATCATCAAACTGCACCCCAATAACATCATATTAGACGTGGAAGAAGAGCAGGGGAGTTGTTCTGGTGTCCTGGCCAATGTTTATCCTGCAACCAATCTCACCAGAGCAGATTGTCTGGTCATTTATCTTACGGCTGTTGGTGGGATCTTGCTGTGCACAATTTGGCTGCTGTATTTCCCTATATTACAAACAGTGTCTACACTTGAAAAGGAATTTGTTGGCTGGGACGTCCTGAAGTCGTGAAAGGCGCTATATAAATGCAAGTTCTTCAATATAATCAATCTGGCCCTAATCATGTCAGCTAAAGTTAATGCATTTCAGTGTGTGAGGACTTTATGCATTTCAATCATATGTCTATCTTTGCCCACATCAAGAGTGGCGGATTTATTGATTGTAAGTTTATTTATTTTTTCTATTTATTCATTCACGGGATGTGGGCGTTGCTGTCAAGGCACGGCATTTATTGCCCATCCCTAATTGCCCTGGAGAAGGTGAACCGCTGCAGTCCTTGTGAAGGGTACTCCCACTGTTTTGACTTTGCCGTAGCGATTTGCTAGGCCATTTCAGAGGGCAGTTAAAAGTCAACCACATTGCTGTGGATCTGGAGTCGCATATAGGCCAGACCGGGTAAGGACAGCAGATTTCCTTCACCTAAAGGACATTTGTGAACCAGTTGGGTTTTTCAGACAATCCGGTAGTTTCATGGATCACCATTACTGATACTAGCTATTTTTTTTTTTTAATTCCAGATTTATTTAATTAACTGAATTGAAATCCCCCAGCTGCCATCGTGGAGATTTGAACTCACGTCTCACACGAATCATTATGTCCAAGCACTCTGGATTACTAGTCCAGTAACATAACCACTATGCTGCCATACCCACAATTCATTTGAGTGTGTGGGTTACAAGCAAAAGTCAGGCTAATAAGAGAATAGTCAAGTACCCCACTTCCTTCCTAAATCTGCCACTGATTTTCTTAACGGTAACAGCTGTATTGGTACATCAAAATCTTCAACTTTGTTTGTTTGATTAACTCCCTGTTCTGAGCGGGAGGTGAAAACTTCAATTTCTGTTTCCATTCTCCCCTGTGCAAAAGCTCCGAATCCTATTGTTTTTGCCCTTTAACAAGGCCTTCACCGCATCTCTGCAAACTCTCAGTAAGCATTTTTTTTTAAATTATTTCTCTCAGTTCTTTTTAAAAATTCGTTCATGGGATGTGGGCGTCGCGGGCAAGGCCGGCATTTATTGCCCATCACTCGTCGCCCTTGAGAAGGTGGTGGTGAGCCGTCTTCTTGAACCATGTGGTGAAGGTGCTCCCACAGTGCTGTTAGGGAGGGAGTTCCAGGATTTTGACCCAGCGACAATGAAGGATCGGCGATATACTTCCAAGTCAGGATGGTGTGTGACTTGGAGGGAAACTTGGAGGTGATGGTTTTCCCACCCACCTTTACAGTGAAAGCAAGACACAGAGCAACGCTTTTAGATCAGCTTCGATTTACCAGACTCTGCTGACCTGCTGAACTCGTGCCTACTTTTTTATTATACTTAATGCCCAAAGGAAAATCTACCCCTCTGAGTCTTGCTGACAATAATTACAATGGACAGCATTTCAGCCTTATACAGGATTGGATTCGACTGTGCAAGATTTGAACTGGATTCATTTCATATTTGCACTTAGTGAGGTAATTCTGCCACCTTATAAATCATTGGTGTGATCGCACTGAGAGTACTGTGTACAATTATAGAGTCATAGGGCTGGATTTTCATTGACCCGTGGAGGTGGGTTTGGAGGCGGGTGGGGGGGGAAAATTCCGAAAACTGGCAGGCAGGCACAAGCCCGCCTCCATCCCGCCTCCACGCAATTTTCATTAAATCGTGTCTGCTGGTCCCGACTCCGTCTTTTAACAAGCACTAAATTGCCTCTATAATGCCATTTTGAAAGGCCTTTGTGATTTTAACCCTTTTTCTACGTAAAGCACGCCTGTTCTGAACCACGAATGCGAAACCTGGCGGGAGCACATTTGGCTGGCTGGCTTGCTGACTGATCTGGGAGTGGTGGTGCAAGGGAGACATATCTGGGAGTGGTGGTGCAAAAATATCTGGGAGCAGACTTAGGGCTGCTGCTGCTCATTTTGCATCCAGGTCCTCTCACAGCAAAGGCCAGGCAGTCTTTGCAGACCTTCAATGCAGCAGCAGTGATGACATCATCAGAGGCGACTTTCAGACTGAAAACACTAATTGGTTCATGGGTTCCCACATGCTGGAACTCAATTGCCAAATTAGGTGAAAATCGCACCAATCTCCCACATCCAATTGCAGTCGGGTGGATAACACGAAAAGTGGATAACACGACCCCAACCCGCCCCAGTATCAAAATCCAGCCCATAGAGTTATACAGCATAGAAAGAGGCCCTTCGGCCCATCTTGTCCGTGCCGGCCATCAAGCCCTGTCTATTCTAATCCCATTTTCCAGCACTTGGTCCGTAGCCTTGTATGCTATGGCGTTTCAAGTGCTCATCTAAATGCTTCTTGAATGTTGTGAGGGTTCCTGCCTCTACCACCCTTTCAGGCAGTGAGTTCCAGATTCCAAACACCCTCTGGGTGAAAAAGTTTTTCCTCAAATCCCCTCTAAACCTCCTGCCCCTTACCTTGAAACTATGCCCCTTGGTTATTGACCCCTCTACTAAAGGGGAAAGTTTATTTCTATCTACCCTATCTATGCCCCTCATAATTTTGTACACCTCAATCAGGTCCCCCCTCAGTTCTGGTCACCGCAATACAAAAAGGACATTGCAGCTAGTGAAAGCATACAGAAGAGAGCAAATGGAATGATTGAGGGGATGGTGGGATTGGATTGTGAGGAGCCACAATGTAAATTGTGCATGTTCCCACTGGAAAAGAGAAGGTTGCGAGGTGATATGATTGCTGTTTTTAGGATTCTAAAGGGACTAAATAATGTAGACCATGACAACATGGTTCTCTTTATCCAGAACAGTGGAACCCGAGGACAATCTCTGCCATTTTCGGTGCTCTACCATATCATTCCCGTCCCAAAAACAGAGACGAAAATAGGCCCCTCTATCTTACCTTCCCCGTAGATAAGAACATAAGATATTGGCCCGTATTTTCCAATCGCAGGCCTCCCGCGGGCGGAGGCCTGTGATCTGGAAAAATCTGCGCCCTTCCCAGAGGGCTCCCGGGACGCGCAGAGTTCTGATGCTGGGCCTCTCCAAACTCCAAGTGTTCAGGGCCCACGTATCCCAGGGGTGCAGGTAGTTCGCAGCGTCCCTGGGATCACGTGGGCCATGGGGAGCCAATCACAGAAGGGAATCTCCCTCATACACTTGACAGGAAGGCATGTCAAATATATGAATGGAAATCAATGAAAAAACATAGTAAAACTTTAAATACTTCTTTTTTTAAATCACATTTTTTAAATGACTTGAAATTACAATAAATTAAGTATTTTAAACAAAAATTTATTTTTTGAAAATAATAATTAAAGTTTTTTACAGGGCTAAAAATAAACTTACCTTTTTTAAAAGTATTTTTAAATGATAAATCAGTGAAAAAATTTTTTTTTTACTTTTTTTCAACTCTTATCCTGGTAAAAGCAGGCCTTACGCAGGCAGAGGTTCTCCAAAAAGCGGAACTATCCGCCCGCAGAGGCCCTTCTCCAGGGCAGCCGGAGGATCTGTCAAGTGCATTCTTGACAGATCGGAAATGCCGGTTTTCAGCGCATGTGCTGTGCATGCCTGAAACCGGAATTTCCGATGTCCCTACAGGTGGGTACACAGCACGTACACACCCGTAGGGATCGGAATATCTGGGCCAATGTCAGGGAAGAGAAAAGGTCATTCAACCCATTGAGCTCAAACTGCCAATAGTGCAACTCACCCAACCCAGAGTCCAACAAGAACTCCCCAAACATCCTTGATTCCATTACTGATCCTGGTAGATCATGTCAGCCATGGCTCAGTTGGTAGCACCGATTCCATTACTGATCCTGGTAGATCATGTCAGCCATGGCTCAGTTGGTAGCACCCTAACTTCTGAGTCAAGAAGGTTGTGGGTTCAAGTCCCACGCCAGGAACTTAAGCACAAAAATCTAGGCTGACACTCCAGTGCGGTGCTGAGGGAGTGCTGCACTGTCAGAGGTGCCGTCTTTCGGATAAGACGTTAAATCGAGGCCCAGTCTGCACTCTCAAGTAGAAGTAGAAAATCCCACGGCACTATTTCGATAGAAGAGTTATCCCTGGTGTCCTGGCCAGTATTTATCCCTCAATCAACATCACTGGAAAAACAGATTATCTGGTCATTGTCACATTGCTGTTTGTGGGAGCTTGCTGTGTGCAAATTGGCTGCCACAGTACAACAGTGACTACACTTCAAAAAGTACTTAATTGGCTGTAAAGTGCTCGTGAAAGGCGCTATAGAAATGCAAGTCTTTCTTTCTTAAATTTACTTTTCACTCATGTAAATTGATGTCCTTTTGATCTCTGGGCCTGCCTGACCGCAAGACAATACTTTGGGTTCCCCCGATCTTTAATGCTTTATAGACCTCAACTAAGGACAAGCTTAAGTTTCTCTAATCTATGCGGATAGCTAATCCAAAATTTCTCATAGGTCTTGCTCCCAGTTTGTTTTCCGGCAATAATAGTTCATCAATACTGATGTTTCTTCATCTCCTGCATGTCCATCAGTATAATATGAAATCTATTTCCTTTTGGTTTCAGTGATTATGAGCAGTGATCATTAGGATGAGATGAGCAAACGTTGGGAAAATTGGGTGTTTGGGAACTTAGGTTGGTGAGTCTTCTATTTCAAAGGTCAGCAATGGGTTTACAACAAATAGGTCACCTCTAGGTCCTTCTATTTCTTTTCCTGTGAGTGTGCTAGTTGTGCTTTTTTTACCGCCTTTCCTTTGTTCTGTTCCTTTTTAACTGGTAGTTCATCTGTGTTAAGTTCTAGTTCTGAGGAAGGGTCTTAGCCAGATGTTGCTTCACCTGCTGACAGGGTCGCCTGCTCTGGTGGTATTCCTGGATGGGCCATCACGTGACCTCCTGCCTCCAGCTGCCCTGCCCCCACACTCCTGCCATTGGTCACCTGACATGTCCATTCTCGAGGCGCCCCATCATCCCACACCCATTGGAAAGCGAACCGACTTTTTCACACCCACTTGGATGATTCTTGACGGTCAGTCAAAGTCTTTTTTTCCCCTGTCCAACATTGTTATAACTAAACAACAAAAGCGTTCGAAGAATATTTTTTTAAAAAACAATTTTTTATTGTCCCTATGATGTTTCTCCTGAGTGTTGCTCACAGCAATGTACTGGAGTTTAATCTTTAATTCTTGGAGCCTCCAGGGCAACATTGGAGGGTTGGAAACCCTAGCTTTCTGTTTAATTGTGATGTGGAGATGCCGGTGTTGGACTGGGGTGGACAAATGTGAGAAGTCGCACAACATCAGGTTATAGTCCAACAGTTTTATTTGAAATCACAAGCTTTCGGAGCGCTGCTCCTTCGTCAGGTGAAGACGAAGGAGCAGCGCTCCGAAAGCTTGTGATTTCAAATAAAACTGTTGGACTATAACCTGGTGTTGTGCGACTTCTCACATTCTTTTTAATTGTTCCTGGGATGTGGGCGTCGCTGGCAAGACCAGCATTTATTGCCCATTCCTAATTGCCCTTGAGAAGGTGGTGGTGAGCCACCTTCTTGAACCGTTGCAGTCCGTATGGTGAAGGTACTCCCACAGTGCTGTTAGGGAGGGAGTTCCAGGATTTTGACCCAGCGACGATGAAGGATCGGTGATATATTTCCAAGTCGGGATGGTGTGTGACTTGGAGGGGAACTTGGAGGTGGTGGTGTTCCCATGCGCCTGCTGCCCTTGTCCTTCTAGGTGGAAGAGGTCGCAGGTTTGGGAGGTGCTTCCGAAGAAGTCTTGGCGAGTTGCTGCAGTGCACCTTGTAGACGATACACACTGCAGCCACGGTACGCCGGTGGTGGAGGGAGTGGATGTTTAAGGTGGTAGATGGGGTGCCAAACAAGTGGGCTGCTTTGTCCTGGATGGTGTCGAGCTTCTTGAGTGTTGTTGGAGCTGTGCTCATCCAGGCAAGTGGAGAGTTGCCGAGTATCTCCAGCATTTTCTGTTTCTGTCTTGGAGTTCAGGTATCTGCAGTATTTTGCTTTTCCTTCACTTCTATTCCTTCCGGTTTTACCCGTTATTCCTCACGCATTTCCCTTTGTTGTGGGTTGGCTTGCAGTAGTTGCTCATTTATCTGGTTTAACTATATTCCATCAACCTAGGTGTCAGCGTTTCTGACAAGCTGCATACAGACCGTTACAGAAGATCAGAAACTTCTATTCATTTCCTTGCTGTCATAAGTAATCTGTTTTGCTCAGTGTTAAATCTCCAGTTGTGTCCAATATCCTTTTAAGTTAACTTGACTATCTGAACTCAATGACAACTTACGAGTGTTTTGAAACCGGGAAAAAATAATAAGCCTTACATGTGTAAGTATTGAGGATATTTGTGTCTGAAAGGGCACATACTACAGAGTATAAAGTAATAGAATCATAGAATGGTACAGCACTCAAGGAGGCTATTCGGCCCATTGTGCCTGTGAGCTCACCAATTAGTCCCATTCCTCTGCTCTTGCCCCATAGCCCTGTAGATTTTTCATTTTTAAGTATTTATCCAATTCCCTTTTGAAAGTTACTATTGAATCTGCTCCCACTGCCCTTTCAGGCAGCGCATTCCAGATCATAACAACTCCATTGAGTTGCATTTTAATTGTTTGTTTGTGTGGTGGCTCGAGGTGCCAATCTTTGTTGTGCTTTTCTGCCCGCTGTATCTTTTGGTGAATAATGCATTACCCTCTCCCCTCAAGCCTTGTGTGCTTAGGCATGTATCTCCAGAGATCCTTCTCAGCCCTTGTTATTGGCAAGCTGTAAACATGCTTGTTGAATCAAAAGTTGAATAAATTCAGTGGCACGCACCCAGGAAGTTTTCAACAACCACCTTCTGGTATGTGGCATTGGTCCAGGTAACAATATATATTCACGCTGACTTTTTCAGACAAGTACATGTCAACAATTCGCAATTCTCTATGCCTCCCATCAATTAATATATTAGCAAGACTTAACCTGTCCCAGAATTGGTTTCATGTGCTCCACAACTGCATAATGATCTCTGCGGAACTCATGTGAAGCTACTTGATTCTTCGTCATTGCCTGTCGAATCTATTAATCAAGTTATGCCTGAAGAATTAAAGTAATATAAGGACTACCTGTGTATTGGACACAAAACTGGGTGGGATTGTGAGTTGTGAGGAGGATGCAAAGAGGCTTCCAGGCGATTTAGACAAGTTGAGTGAGTGGGCAAATACATGGCAGATGCAGTATAACGTGGATAAATGTGAAGTTAGCCACTTCGGTAGGAAAAACAGAAAGGCAGAGTATTATTTAAATGGTGATAGATTGGGAAATGTTGATGTACAAAGGGACCTGGGTCTTCACAAAGGAGGACACAAATAACCTCCCAGAGATGTTGGAGAACATACGGTCTGATGAAAGGGAGGAACTGAAAGAAATCAGTATTTGCAGGGAAATGGTGTTAGGGAAATTGACGGGATAAGGGAGAACCAGTAGATGTGGTGTATTTGGACTTTCAAAAGGCTTTCGATAAGGTCCCGCATAAGAGATTAGCATGTTAAGTTAAGGCACATGGGATTGGGGGCAAGGTATTGACTTGGATAGAGAACTGGTTGGCGGACAGAAAGCAGAGAGTAGGAATTAATGGGTCTTTTTCCGAGTGGCAAGCAGTGACTAGTGGGGTACCGCAGGGATCGGTCCTTGGACCCCAGCTAGTCACAATATACATTAATGATCTGGATAAGGGAACTAAATGTAATATCTCCAAGTTTGCAGATGACACAAAGCTGGGTGGGAGTGTGTGCTGTGAGAAGGATACTGAGAAACTCCAGGATGATTTGGACAGGTTGGGTGAGTGGGCAGAAGCATGGCAGATGCAATATAACATGGATAAATGCGAGGTTATCCACTTTGGTGTCAAAAACAGAAAGGCAGACTATTATCTGAATGGCAATAGATTGGGAGAAGGGGAAGTGCAACGAGACCTGGGTGTCCTTGTGCACCAGTCGCTGAAAGTAAGCATGCAGGTGCAGCAGGCGGTGAAGAAGGCAAATGGTATGTTGGCCTTCATAGCGAAAGGGTTTGAGTATAGGAACAGGGATGTCCTGCTGCTGTTGTACAGGGCCTTGGTGAGACCACACCTTGAGTACTGTGTGCAGTTTTGGTCGCCTTATCTGAGGAAGGATGTTCTTGTCATGGAAGGAGTTCAGCGAAGATTCACAAGGCTGATACCTGGGATGGCAGGAATGACATATGAGGAGAGATTGGGTCGATTGGGCTTATACTCGCTGGAGTATAGAAGAATGAGAGGGGATCTCATCGAAACATATAAAATTCTGACAGGTCTGGACAAACTAGATGCAGGAAGAATGTTCCCGATGGTCGGAGAGTCCAGAACCAGGGGTCATAATCTAAGGATAAGGGGTAAGCCATTTAGGACAGAAATGAGGAAGAATTTCTTCACCCAGAGAGTGGTGAACCTGTGGAATTCTCTACCACAGAAGGCAGTTGAGGCCAAGTCATTAAATATATTCAAGAATGAGTTAGATATATTTCTTAAAGCTAAAGGTATCAAGGGATATGGGGAGAAGGCAGGTACAGGGTACTGAGTTTGGATGATCAGCCATGATCTCATCGAATGGCGGAGCAGGCTCGAGGGGCCGAATGGCCTACTCCTGCTCCTATCTTCTATGTTTCTATGTGTGTCCTTGTACAACAGTCACTGAAAGCAAACATGCAGGTGCAGCAAGCAGTTAGGAAGGCAAATGGTGTAAGTTTTCCAAAATTTGCAGATCCCCAAAACCTAAGGAAAAAGGACTTTGGAACTACCCCAGAGTGATAAAAATGCATTTGGGCCTAACATAAGGAATTTAAGACCAAAAACCAAGTTTTGGCATTTTAAAAGGCATGTCTGGACCTGTAAGGGAGAAAAGGCTGCAGAGGAGGTGGGTTCAACCTCTGTAAAAAACAGTTTTGGGTATTGCAGTTAAATTGCATTGTCTGGGGAATTGGGATGACCTCATTCAAGCCCCAACAAGCATTAACATTTTGACAATAGACCCTAGGAGAAGACAGTCTCATCCCATCAAAAACCAATCAGCCAAGAAGATCGACAGGATGCAAACCATCCCAAAAAAAAACCATTTGACACTTACAGAACCCATTAAATACATGCATAAAGATAGGAGTCCTATGCCCAGCAAGAAACCCAAAAGATGAGGACAATGCAAACTCCGATTAAACAACAGATCAACAGGATGGAGCTATCCGGAAACCACTTCACACATTTACAAAAGCAGTTAACATGCTAGTAAAGTCATTACTGTTAACGAGGTCTTACAATGACCAGGATTTGATTTGGTTTTGACAAGGCCACTTCAATTTAGTATAATTGAAGACCCATCAAGCAGTTACAACAGTTACAAGTTCGAGTTCTCCAGTAAAACAGTTCAAGTTCAACAGAAGGCAGTTCTGCAGTTTTCGAATTCAATTTGAAAGCCTGTTTTCAGCGGAAGTCAGTGCTGGAGTTATAGAGTTCAGGACAAGCAGGCAGAAGGCAGTTTACATAGTTCTGCAAGAAGGCAGTTCCACAGCTCGGAAGAAGACAGTTTAAACAGAGGCAGAGTTACAGCAAGAAGTTCAACAAAGAAGGCCAACAACTTCACAAGCAGACCGACACGCAAGAAGAAACCAGAGCGACTGCCTCAGTGACCATCGGACACCTCGCGGCAACAAGGGCCTTACAAAACCTTTTACTCAAAAGACTCTAAACCCTAACTCTCAACTGTCAAGGATTCGTTTGGTGAGCATTATCCCTGGTTCTCCAGAGTCCAACCTAGCTAGTGAAGTGGGATTGGGTGGGGTGAAGTATTCTTCTAATGTTATTTTCCCTCGCTTGTACCGAAGTGTTCCCCACCTTTAGAGTGATAGAGTGTTTGTGTTGTGTTTTACTTCCTTGAATAAAAGTCAAAGTTCTTTCATCAAACCTGTTGTCTACTGCACCTTTGTTCACGACCCCTAAATAAGTCCAAGGTCTAGAACCAGGGACGTGGGAGCGATTCAAACCGCTCACTGAGTCAGAGGTGAAACTGCCCCCCACACACCACCCCCTACAATGGTATGTTGGCTTTCATTGCAAGAGGATTTGAGTACAGGTGCAAGGATGTCTTACTACAGTTATGCAGGGCCTTGCTGAGACCACACCTGGAGTATTATGTGCAGTTTTGGTCTCCTTACCTAAGAAAGTATATACTTGCCATAGAGGGAGTGCAGCGAAGGTTCACCCGACTGATTCCTGGGATGGCAGGACTGTCGTATGAGGAGAGATTGGGTCGACTAGGCCTGTATTCACTCGCGTTTAGAAGAATGAGAGGGGGTCTCGTGGAAACGTATAAAATTCTGACAGGGCTAGACAGACTGGATGCAGGGAGGATGTTTCCCCTGGCTGGGGGGTCTAGAACGAGGGGTTACAGTCTCAGGATACGGGGTAGGACATTTAGGACTGAGATGAGGAGAAATTTCTTCACTCAGAGGGTGGTGAACTTGTGGAATTCTCTATCACAGACAGCTGTGGAGGACAAGTCGCTGAATATATTTAAGAAGGAGATAGATAGATTTCTGGACACAAAAGGCATCAAGGGGTATGGGGAGAGAGAGGGAATATGGTATTGAGATAGAGGATCAGCCATGATCATATTGAATGGCAGAGCAGGCTCGAAGGGCCGAATGGCCTACTCCTGCTCCTATTTTTCTATGTTTCTATGTTTCTATTTTACCCAGTACTGTTTCTCCCTATTATGACACAACAACAACTTGCAGTCAATGTTCCCTGTAATTATTTTTGGCTGCGCAGGCCCTTAAACTGGCTGCACGGCACATTCAATACTTCACGCACGCTGCGGTTATTGCCATTGTAAAGCCAGTGAGCGGACCTCCAGACCGGGAACATTACTTGCAGTTATACAGCGCGTTTAAGTAGAAAAATGTGCCAAAGCGCTTCACAGAGCCGTAATCAGAAAAAAAATGGCCATCGAGCCAAAGAAGGAACTATTCGGAGGGGTGATTAAAAGCTTGGTATAAGGAGTGGCTTTTAAAGAGAGTCTTAATGGAGGAAAGAGAGTTGGAGGGGTTCAGGGGATCAAGGGGATATGGGGATAGTGCGGGAAAGTGAAGTTGAGGTAGAAAATCAGCCATGATCTTATTGAATGGCGGAGCAGGCTTGAGGGGCCAGATGGCCTTCTCCTGCTCCTATTTCTTGTGTTCTTGTGAGAGGGGCATGGGGCCTGGATGACTAAATGCAAGGCTGCAAAATGATGGGGTGAAGAATCATAATTGATCATCTATGTCTTTTTCTCCAGTATGCAGCCAATTAGTATGAACCGTTCTTTAAGTGTCCTGGGTCAATACTTATCCCTCAAGCAACATCACTAAAACAGATTACTGGCCATTATCACATTGCTGTTTGTGGGTGCTTGCTGTGCGCAAATTGGCTGCTGAGTTTCCTACATTACAACAGTGACTACACTCCAAAAGTACTTCATTGTCTTTGGGGCGTACTGAGGTCAGGAAGGAGCTACATAAATATAAGTCTTTCTTTTCTTCATTCTGTTTAAGGTCTGCCACTGGGATTAATAATGGAAAATTTCCAATCGACACGGCCAGTGGTGGCAGAGTGGAACAAGCGATCGGGGCCAGGAAATTGATGATTTTCTGCTCATTGTTTGCCACAAGTGACCTTCTGGCTGGCCTTGTAGGCTACTCTAAAGTACTCCCACACATAACATGCAAGAACTTATTTTAATATTACAAGGAATGTGACGAGATGGAAGGAATGCTCTGTGCGCTCGGTTCTCCCAAGAAAAGTGGGCAATCAGATTCAGACACCTTCTGAGCCGACAGTAGGTTAGAGTTTAAAGAGAGACCAGCTACATTTGTAAAGCAAGCTTTAGCTCTGGGTTTGTAATTGCTGACTTTTTCAGTGTTCTTTTTCCTCAGTTTAAAGAGCACATGGTAAATAAGAAGAAACCACGGACTCCCGACAATGGGCCACCACTTGGGACCTGTCCCAAGTGCCCACTCTTCACAGAGGAGCGACAAAGTGTATTGCCAGGCTGTTCTCAATGGGCCATCACAGCCATGCCCAATCCCCACCTGACGGCTAGGCATAGAAACTTTTCAGCAGGACTAACGGGATGGTGATCAGGTGCTCTGGATGATATCTCCTAATACGAGCCCAAAGGCATTGAAGCCTTTGGTGGCATCCGTATCGCCACCTCAACGGGGGTAATCTAACTCAGCACTGATGGGGGGATTGAACCTGGCACCTATCCAGTCTGCCCAGCTCAGATACACCCTACACAATGCACTGAGTTAGGGGAGGGGAGAGGGTGGCAATGGTAAGCTTTCAATTTCCCTTCAAAGAAACAATGGAAGTCTTGCCTCCACCAACATGGTGAGCTATTTCTGCTGCTTTAATTTTTTTTTTATTCGCTTATAGGATGTGGACGTCGTTGGCAATGCCAGGATTTATTGCCCAACCCTAGTTGCCGTTGAGAAGGTGGTGGTGAGCCACCATCTTGAACTGCCGCAGTCCGTGTGGTGAAGGTACTCCCACAGTGCTGTTGGGGAGGGAGCTCCAGGATTTTGACCCAGCAATGATGAAGGCTCGGCGATATACTTCTAAGTCAGGATGGTCTGTGACTTGGAGGGGAACTTGGAGGTGGTGGTGTTCCCATGCGCCTGCTGCCCTTGTCCTTCTAGGTGGAAGAGGTTGCGGGTTTGGGAGGTGCTGCTGAAGAAGCCTTGGCGAGTTGCTGCAGTGCATCTTGTAGATGGTTCACACTGCAGCCACGGTACGCCGGTGGTGGAGGGAGTGAATGTTTAAGGTGGTGGATGGGGTGCCAATCAAGCGGGCTGCTTTGTCCTGGATGGTGTCGAGCTTCTTGAGTGTTGTTGGAGCTGCACTCATCCAGGCCAGTGAAGAGTATTCCATCACACTCCTTACTTGTGCCTTGTAGATGGTGGAAAGGCTTTGGGGAGTCAGGAGGTGAGATACTCACTGCAGAATACCTAGCCTCTGACCTGCTCTTGTTGCCACAGTATTTATATGGCTGGTCCAGTTAAGTTTCTGGTCAATGGTAACCTCCAGGATGTTGATGGTGGGGGATTCAGCGATGGTAATGCCGTTGAATGTCAAGGGGAGGTGGTTAGACTCTCGCTTTATAAATTCATCATTTCTTTTTTATTTATCTGCCTCATTCCTATTTTTATATCGTTCCATAACAGGCAGACAATTACTTCATCTGTTTACTGCTAAATCTGGATGCAACAGCTCCATCCAGTCAAAAGCCAGGTTCGATTTATGATTAGGTTTAAAAGGAAGTGCTGCAGTGAGATCACTTTTTCATGTGATCAGGATTTGTAAACTACTTTAATGATGATGGGGCATGACAGTTAGTAGACCCCAGCCTGTCTGACAGAACTGTGAAGGGAACAAGTTAAGCAGCAGCATCACTAACGTCTGCCAGGCTGTCCAATGTTTATTAGCCTCGGTTAAAGGCGTTGAAAGATGGAATTAAAAAAAATAATTATGTGTCAGTGTGAAAAATTATAAAATCAGTATAATGCGATTAGCTAATGAGTCCCACCTCCGGCGGATGACTGCCCCTTCTGTTGACACCCCACAGGGGAAAATATCTGGGGGGTCGTAACAGATTACCCATTACAGGTGCACAACCAGTGTGAGGTTGCTATAGGCAAAGCAGAAAGAATTTCAGGTTCTGTCGCTAGGATCAAGGCTTCCTAAGGCTTTGGTATTCCGCACTTGGCCGATGATGTCCCGGTTTCCCGGCGAAAAATATTGAGGTTCTAGAGAAAGTACAGAGGAGGGCAGCAGAATATTTCTTTACGTATCTATTCTCGAGATGTGGGCATTTGTAGAAGGGCCGGCATTTATTGCCCATCCTTAGTTAGCCCTGGTTTGACACAACTGTGTGGCTTGCTTCAGAGGGCAGTTGAGTCAACCATACCAGCAGTTCTGACGAAAGGTCTTCGACCTGAAACGTTAACTCTGTTTCTCTCTCCACGGATGCTGCCTGGACTGCTGAGTTTTTCCAGCGTTTTCTGTTGTTATTTCGGATTTCCAGCATCCGCAGTATTTTGCTATCATACCAGTGTGGGACTGGAGTCACATGCAGGCCAGGCTGGGTAAGGGTAGTAGGTTTCCTTCCCTAAAGGCCATTCGTGAATCAGTCGGGTTTTGACGGCAATCTGACAGCTTCATGGTCACTCTTTACCGATAACAGCGTTTTTTTATTTGCAGGTTCAAAAATATTACAGCGCTTAATTAAGCAAATAAGCTCCAACAGCTGGGGTTATCTGCTTTGGCGGAACACAGGTTAGGAAAGGTTTTGATTGAGGTTTTTAAAATGATAAAGAGATTGGATTCAGGGAGGTTATTTGAATTGGGTAGGGATGGCATGGCTATGGCTCATGCCTATAAACATCATGGACAAAGAGCTGGCTTAGATGTCCGGAAATATTCATTCACGCTGACAGTCTTCAGCCTCTGAAACAAACTGCCGAGATATCTGTTGGGTGTGAAGTGGCGGTAGTTATTTAAAATCGAACTAGACAAGTTCCTGTCACTAGAGATATTGAGAGGTCATTTTTAATTCATTCGTGGGATGTGGACGTCGCTGGAAAGGCCGGCATTTATTGCCCATCCCCAGTTGCCCTGGAGATGGTGGTGGTTGGCCATCTTCTTGAACCGCTGCTGTCCAAGAAAGAAAGAAAGCCTTGCATTTATATAGCGCCTTTCACAACCTCAGGACGGCCCAAAGAGCTTTACAGCCAGTGAAGTTGTGGTGAAGGTACTCCCAAAATACTGTTCGGTAGGGAATTCCAGCATTTGGACCCAGTTATAGAGGGCAAGTTGGGAATGTGATGCTTGATGGACTTACGTATCTTCCTGGGTCTCATTTGATTGCTTTAGGAATTCGGAGGAGAATTGCCCAGAGCTTTTTGCAGAAGAGGCCAGTTTTTATTTTACCTGTCTCAAGGGGCAGCTGTACAGCGTACGAGGCGACGTCATCACCCCTGAGAGGGCGAGCTCAAGTGGCCTGACGTTCGGTTCTCGTCTCTCTCCCCTTTTGTTTGTCTGCTTTCTGTGCGCTATTCATAACAAGATCATAAACCCGATCTTTAAAAACAGATTTATGATTTACTCCAATAAAATGGAATATGCAATTACTATCAAATTTGTTATTACTAGGGTAATTTAGCATGGTGCAACACAGAGTGACAAATCCTACAAATATTTTCAACCTATTAAATGTAACGTGACTTCCCAATCTACAGAGAAACATCTACCATCTAATTGGCCCCAGCATGCGATTAGAAAGAAAGACTTGCATTTATATAGCACCTTTCACGACCTCAGGATGTCCAGCACTTTACAGCCAATGAAGTACTTTTTGAAGTGTAGTCACTGTTATAATGTAGGAAACGTGGCAGCCAATCTTGCACACAGCAAGGTCCCACAAACAGCAATGTGATAATGACCAGATAATCTGCTTTTTAGTGATGTTGATTGAGGGATAAATATTGGTCAGGACACTGGGGACAACTCCCCCGCTCTTCTTCAAAGTAGTGACGTGGGAGATCTTTTACATCCACCTGAGAGGGCAGACGGGGCCCACAGTTTAATGTCTCATCTGAAAGATGGCACCTCCAACAGTGCAGCACTCCCTTGGAGTGTCAGCTTAAATTTTGGTGCTCAAGTTCCAGTGGAGTGGGATTTGAACCCACAACCTTCTGACTCAGAGGCCGAGTGTGCTACCCACTGAGCCACGGCTGACACTTAGGTCCAAACTCACCTGTTCCTCTCAAGCATGCTACACTCACCACACGTCATGTCTCAAATTACTCATACACTGTATCCCAAAATGTTATTTTCTGAAAGACATCTATCTACGTTGCACTTTCCCAGCCCTGGGGAGGCGGATATGGAGGTGGGACTGCCGGGAAAATGGCAGAAACTGGGAGCGGGTACCGACCCTGCTCCCAACCTGCCTCCGTGCCATCTTCCCAGGAGGCGGGTCCCCAGAGTCGCACAGGGACCTGTCTCCTCGAGGCGGGAAGGGGATTAGAGCCAATTAACTGCCTGTTAACAGGTAGTTAACAGGAAGTTTTGAGGCATTTCCCCATTTTACACCTGCAATTGCGGGCTTCCCGACGGCTGCGAACCTCGCCAGGGTCAGCGAGGCGAGCATTGGGTCTGCCTGCCCGATCTTCTCGCCGAGAGGCCCAAGGCATCTTAATGCTCAGGCCACGTTTGAATATGCATGGCGCGGAGCGGGCACTGAATGCCAGAGGGGGGGGTGAAGGGGGCGGGGGGGGGAGGGGGTGAGGACAGCGAGGGGGAGGGGCAGAAATTCCGGCTGCTTCTATGCGGATCCATGCAGGAAGTAATAAGTCAAAGGGTGGGGGGGCGGGGGGGGAGTAAATCAAGGTGGGGGGAAGGGGGCAATGGACAGGCCGGCAGCAGACCAGAGCTTTTCTGTGGGCGGGGGGGCGGGGGAGGAGCATGAGAATCTGAAAAAAAATTCTTTCACTCACCTGTTTTCTGAGCGGCCTGAAGCGGCCTGTCCCTTTAAGAACCGCTGGTTAGGCCGCTCAATGACTAATGACTAATGGCAATTGGCGGAGTGTGCGCAGTGCCCATTGTTACCTTAAAATTGTATCGGGGTCCAATAGGACCCCTATTTGCATATTATAAATAGGCTCCTGGCTGAAACAGGCAGGTACCTGGGCTGCCCCAGAGAAGGCCCTGAGCAAATTGGCAGTTCGTGGATCAGCAACAGGAACAGGGCACGAGGTCAGAGGCCCTCAAAATGAAGGCCCATATCTTCTGACGTACATTGAGTAACGCCATGGCATATTACCTAGTTATGTTAAATAAATCTGGGGTTGTTCTCCTTGGAGCAGAGAAGATTGAGAGGAGATTTGATAGAGGTGTTCAAAATCATGAGGGGTCTGGACAGAGTAGATAGAGAGAAACTGTTCCCATTGGCGGAAGGGTCGAGAACCAGAGGATTTATGGTGATTGGCAGAAGAACCAAAGGCAACATGAGGAAAAACTTTTTTACGCAGCGAGTGGTTAGGATCTGGAATGCACTGCCTGAGAGGGTGGTGGAGGCAGACTCCATCGTGGCTTTCAAAAGGGAATTGGATAAGTATCTGAAGGAAAAAAATTTGCTGGGCTACGGGGAAAGGGCAGGAGGAGTGGGACTAGCTGGAGTGCTCTTGCAGAGAGCCGGCACGGGCTCGACGGGCCGAATGGCCTTCTTCCGTGCTGTAACCATTCCATGATTCTATGATTCTATGAAATCCCTGCTGGCAGTTAAGATATCAGTTCCTGAGCAGATCTTAGTGGTAACAAATCACTTGCCCGAATGATTACTAACCTGTGACTTTGGGCGAGATAGGGGCATTGTTTAAAAAGAATAATGTCGCCCAGAGGGTGAGTTCAGTGACAGCTAGTTACCCTGGGGATGCTCTAAGTTGATTGGCTGTTGGAGGTATTCGTTTGCCAGATGTTTATGATTGCAGAGGTTCCTCTAGGGAGCTCTGCATCCATTTATATTACTGAGCAGATGTTCTGGGATGACAGTGGAATTGCTCTGTACTTCTCCCACTTGGTAATATTGATATAAGTAGCTTCACTGTACTTAGTATCTGCAGGCTCGTTTTGTAACACTCAAGAAGCTCGACACCATCCAGGACTAAGCAGTCCACTTCAACAGCACCCCATCCACCACCTTAAACATCTGCTCTCTCCACCACTCGCGCACCGTGGCTGCAGTGTATGCTATCCCACAAGGATGCACTGCAGCAACTCGCCAAGGCTTCTTCGACAGCACCTCCCAAACCCGGGACCTCTTCCACCTGGAAGAACGAGGGCAACAGGCACGTGGGAACAGCATCACATATATACGCCGTTCCTTCATCGTCACTGGGTCATAATCCTGGAACTCCCTACCTGAAAGCATTGTTAGGAGCACCTTCACCACATGAAGTGGTTTAAATAGGCAGCTCATCACCATCTTCTCAAGGACAACGAGGGAAGGGCAATAAATGCTGCCTTGCTAGCGACACCCATATATCCCAGAATGAATAAAAATAAACATTTTGCTGAAATCCTGAAAAATTTGATTTTACATGGGTTACTGTAGATTCCTGGAGCTTGCTGGATTGTCTTCAGAAATCGGAGAGGAATTTATGAAGTTTTATTCTTAAATTTGTCTTTTCTTGCCTTTCCCAGGAGATTGCATGACTGGGAGTGGATGTTCATGGAAATGTTAGTGTGATGAACCACATGTTCTTTTCCTCCCTCGCCTTTATCTTGGTTTGGTAAATCATGTCCTATTCTACTTTTGGTAATACTGTACGTGTGGGTCAGAAGGACTTAATGAACATACCTCAGTGAAAGTAATGGATTATGGACCAGTCATGGGCACGACAAAGGTTAATTAATTCGCATCACAAATTGCTGCAGATGGGCTGTATGCGAACCCTGGTTACCATGGTAACAAATTTGCTATGTTTTCTGAGAACTGTATCTACGAGACCAAACTCTTTATCTACTCTGCTAAATCTATGTTCTAATTCTTCTCCAGTGCCTGAACGTTATCAGTGACTAGATAATGTAGACCATGGCAAGCTATTTCATCTTGTCCAGAACAGTCGAATCAGAGGACAATGCCTGCGCTTGAGGGGGGCAGGGAGGTAAATTCAAAAGTACTCTGTGGAAACAATATTAGAATGAGCGAGTGTTCAATCTATGGAACAGGCTCCTTAGGAAAAGGGTGGAAGTAGGTGGGGCTGAACTTTGTCAATGGAGACATGCTGGAGGCGGGACTTCTGGTTTCCGGGTTTCAGTCCCGCCCCCAGCGACGTCTGACCAACCCACGCTCTTTTCCCTTGATTGGCCTTGTTACTGGCCAATTAAGGGAAAGCCGGTGACGGATGACGTCAGCTTATGACGCTTCATCTGTCAAAAATGTTGACAGATGAATTGTCAGCGTTTGACAGCTTTGAGAAGCTGTCAAACACTGACAATCTCTGTTCTAAGGTGAGCCCTTGCACAAAGGCTCACCAAGACCTCTCTCCTCAGCAGAAAGCAGATGGCTACTGTATCTGAGAATGCAGCAGCCATTCTGTCATCTCTGCCGTTGAGATGAGGCACCTCTGGATCCTCAAAGGTTGAAGCCTGCAGAAAGAAGTAAAGGTAAGGAAACTTTTTCCAACGCTTTACACTCACCTCTCATACTTACCTGTCCACACTTGCACCCATCACTCACCTCTACAGCTGACTTTTCGATCCCTCTCACCCCTGCAGACCCACTGCTCGCCTCGCTCACCCTGGCGAGGTTCGCAGCCGTCGGGAAGCCCGCAATTGCAGGTGTAAAATGGGGAAAAGCCACAAAACTGCCTGTTAACTACCTGTTAACAGGCAGTTAATTGGCTCTAATCCCCTTCCCGCCTCGAGGAGACGGGTCCCTGCGCGACTCCGGGGACCCGTCTCCCGGGAAGATGGCACGGAGACGGGTTCGGTACCTGCTCCCAGTTTCTGCCATTTTCCCGGCAGTCCCACCTCCATATCCGCCTCCCCAGGGCTGGGAAAGTGCAACGTAGATAGATGTCTTTCAGAAAATAACATTTTGGGATACAGTGTATGAGTAATTTGAGACATGACGTGTGGTGAGTGTAGCATGCTTGAGAGGAACAGGTGAGTTTGGACCTAAGTGTCAGCCGTGGCTCAGTGGGTAGCACACTCGGCCTCTGAGGTAGAAGGTTGATGGGTTCAAGTCCCACTCCAGAAAGTTGAGCACATAAAGCTAGGCTGACACTCCAGTGCTGAGGGAGTGCTGCACTGTCGGAGGTGTCGTCTTTGGGATGAGACGTTAAACCGAGGCCCCGTCTGCTCTCTCGGGTGGACGTAAAAGATCCCATGGCGCTATTTCGAAGAAGAGCAGGGGAGTGATCCCTGGTGTCCTGGGCCAATATTTATCCCTCAACCAACATAACAAAAACAGAAATTATCTGGTCATTATCACATTGCTGTTTGTGGGAGCTTGCTGTGTGCAAATTGGCTGCTGCGTTTCCCACATTACAACAGTGACTGTACTTCCTTGGCTGTAAAGCGCTTTGAGACGTCCGGTGGTTATGAAAGGCGCTATATAAATGTAAATCTTTCTTTCTATGGTTCCCAAAGCTCTCCAGCACTGGGAGTTTTCCTCACCTCATGTCTGGGTCTGTTGTAGACTCATTGATAGAGATTGTTTGCTATGATTAGTCAACAACTTCATTGTCATTGTATCAGTGGGTAGCACTCCCGCTTCTGAATCAGAAGGTTGTGGCTTCAAGTCCTGATCCAGGCAGACACTCCAGTACAGTAGTGAGGGAGTGCTGCACTGCCAGAGGTACATACGCTGAAGAAAATTAGCTTTGCCCTGACTTTCTTTGGACAACACCAGTGAAGATCCATAGTTTCAAATAAAATGGCCTTATTCACATCCACAGGACTATGTCTTGGCAATCAGATACGTGAGGAAGCACTTTTTCAAAGTGCATAATAATTTTTAGTTCTGAATACTTTTTTCTTTCCCCCCCCCTCCCCCTTTAATTGCTTTCCTTCACTCCTCCTCTACCAAAGGCTATGATTCCTTTTTAGGGGTATGGTTCAATAGGTGATCGTCAGCCTCCAGTACTTCAGCCAAGTGGACATTTATTTTCAGTGAGGCTGGACAGGATTATATAGAAACATAGAAAAATAGGAGCAGGAGTAGGCCATTCGGCCCTTCGAGCCTGCTCCGCCATTCAATATGATCATGGCTGATCCTCTATCTCAAGACCATACTCCTGCTCTCTCCCCATACCCCTTGATGCCTTTTGTGTCTATGACCATAAGCAAGCTTGAACCCACCCTCATCTTGGCTGTGGCTCAGTGGTAGCTCTCACGCCTCTGAGTCAGGAGGTTTGTGGATTCAAGTACCCGCTTCAGAGTTCTGAGCACGTAATCTCGGCTGACACTCCCAGTGCAGTACTGAGGGAGAGCTGCACTGCCACAGGTGCTATTTTTTGGCTGACATGTTAAAACGAGGCCCCGTCCACCCTCTCAGGTGAACGTAAAAAATCTCACGGCACTATTTCCAAGAAGTGCAGGGGAGTTCTCCCTGGTGACCCGGCCAATATTTATCCCTCAAACAACATCACCAAAAAAGTGGTTGATCATCTGGTGGTTATCCCATTGCTGTTTGCGGGACCTTGCTGTGCGCAAAATGGCTGCCACGTTCCCGACAGTACAACAGTAATTACACTTCAAAAGCATTTCATTGGCTGTAAAGTGGTTGGGGATGTCCGGAGGTTGATAAAGGCGCTATATAAATGCAAGTTGTTCTGAAATTCATGCTTCCAACAAGGGGTGGTTGGACAGCAATCAGGATCAGGAACCCTGGCTGATTTTCATCGCTCTGCAATAATCCCCTCACCCAGTACACAGTGTCTATTGACAGCACTGTGCCAGCCATTGAGTTGGCGGTGGGGGGGCGGGGGGGGCGACACACAAGGCAGTACTTCCGACAAATAACGTCTATTTACAGAGTCCATTTAAAAAGAGTCTCTGCGACCGAAACTACAGCAGTCTCTCGATAAAAGCAGGGCGGTTTCTCCAGCAAACCGCAGTGAGTGGAGGATAGTTACAGAATACAGATTACGCGCGTAAAATCAATCCCGGTCACTTACAGCAGTGCGGTCTCCAGGCATAATTGAGGGGGGGATTTATCCAATCATCTCCGTTCTGGCCGAGAATAGTGGTCCTCACAGTATGTTCAGTGTAAAGAGGCAAGAGTCCATGTTGACTGTGCATGCCTTGTGTGATTATTCAAATGCAAAGTGTAAAGTGAACCTCTTTAATATCGAGGAACAGCACCTCATCTTTCGTTTAGGCACTCTACAGCCCTCTGGACTCAACATCGAGTTCAACAACTTCAGATCATAACCCCGGCCCCTATCACATTTATATTTTTTTATTTTATTTTTTCATCCACCCTTTTGTTTGGCTTTTTTTTTCCCTCCCAGAAGCTGGCAGCTGTCCTTCATTCTGCCAGCGCATCTCACACTTCATCTAGCCTCAACCTGTCACATTACCACCTCCTCTCGCCTTGATTATCTCTTAATGTCTCTCAATGTCTCTTAATCTCTCCTGCTCTCTATACTACCACTGACCTCCCCTTTTGTTCTTTCATCCCCTCCCCCTTTTCCCAGCTTTATCCTTGCTTTAAATCTATTTCATTTCCTGCTTTTTTCCAGTTCTGACGAAAGGTCATCGACCTGAAACGTTAACTCTGTTTCTCTCTCCACGGATGCTGCCTGGCCTGCTGAGTTTTTCCAGCGTTTTCTGTTGTTATTTCGGATTTCCAGCATCTGCAGTATTTTGCTATCGTCTCTTTAATATCCTCCTGCGTGATCATTTTAAATAAAGGATGACGGGCTATTATTAAAAAAAGACTGGAGTCTTCTGCTTATTTTTTGTTCGGTTACTCCACTCTTACATTTTGCGTGGTTTCATTTGTTTTTCATTTCACTCTGTCTCGACATTTTGTAAGATACCCTAGTCGTGTACACGTAGGGTTAGGAGTCGGTTTAACCTCATATGATTGAGGTTTTTGCCTTCTTTTTACTTATAAATGGCTTGTGGATTTGTACTGTAACCAGAAATAAAGAAATAGTCAAAGTTGTTCGTTCCCGGGATGCTTTAGGGTTTAATGGGTCAGGGTACAATTTAGAGGACTGTGCTGTTTAGCTTCTGCTGAGGTGCAGGATGTGTGATTCGTGCCTGTTGACTTATTTTTGTGACCGCATTGTGAAACGAGGTAGCCAAGACAGTCTTGAGATAGGAAGTGGGGCAATGGAGCTCACGATGATTATTTACATCCCAGATACTAAACAAGTTGGCATCTGGTGTTTTGAAGGAACCATGGGGGAAAAATTCGGTATCGCCCATTTTGGGGCGCTAATATCGGCCGGGCGTAAAGTTTAGCGCCCGGCGCTAATTATCGCCTCCGACTGCAAAATTCGCCTCTATCGCCCCTGGAGATGATTTGAGCGCTAAATCAGGCGCTACACACCTCTTTTAAGGCGCTAACGAGGGGGAGCGAGGTGCTACCTCAGAACACTACCGAAGCTCAGGCGATGTCAGTTACCATGGAAGCCAGACAGACTGGCGCCATCCAGTTCTTAAAGGGGAGGGGCCATCTTGCTGGCCAGCCACTCCCTGCTCATTGCAGCCTTGAATCTCGGCCTGGAGAGACCTCGAAAGCAATTGTGTTCGAAGCAGTAATGGATAGGCCCAGGGAAAAAGCTCGGCACTTAGGAACCTCAAAAGTGGTGCTGAGGGCCAAAACTCCTTAGGACAGCGTTAAATCTCTCCAGACGTCTCTCCCCCTCTCAACCTGCGTGTACCAAAAATTTAGCCAACAAGAAAAGGCAGGAAGCGCCCGCCTTTAAATAGCGCTCCCCCAGCCCCTTCCCGACTTGAAAACGTTCCACCCTACCTGTCGTTCCTAGCGACTCAATATCCGGTCCGAGGCGCTACCGGGGTGTCGCACGCTCGACTGACATCACGATCTGCAGGCGCAAGAGATCGTGGCGGTAGTGTTTAGCGCCGCCACAAAACGACTGGTCAATTTCGTGAGCGGTGCTAAAATCGCCGCACTCGGGCGCTAAGTTCCTAGCGCCCCGTTAGCGCCCCCTGAGGCGCTAACGGGAGGCGCTAACCAACCAAATTTTCCACCAGTTCTGACGAAAGGTCTTCGACCTGAAACGTTAACTCTGTTTCTCTCTCCACGGATGCTGCCTGGCCTGCTGAGTTTTTCCAGCGTTTTCTGTTGTTATTTTAAATTTTCCACCTCTATCATTTCTGGGGGTCTTGTTCACAATAACACTTGTCATGCCATGATGAGTCAGCAAGGACAGTGTGTGTGACCACGGGCCTGTAAAGACCTTGAGCTTGCCGTAACAATTTGTAGAGAGAGTCGGGATGGAAAGGATTGACGAAGGTAACGTTTCTACCCAGGGAAAATCGTGCTCAGTCTCGGGTCGCCAATGAATTTAGCTCCACCACACTTTGGGCCTCACACGTGGGATGATATTTGACCAAGCTCTGTGGGGGTCATTTTAAACCTCGCTGTGTGGGCGGTAACCTGACCCAGCCGGTTCCCCCGGCCTTTAAAGAGCCAGCCCCAATATTCATGCCGTTGCCTTCAATGGAACGAAAATCGGGTGTGTTTTTGCAACGAGCTGACGGTCCTCTCCCGCCAGGTTACCACGCATACAACAAGGTTTAAAATGACCTCACTGCCCCCGCATCTACCCAGGGAAAAATGGGGTAATTGCATTTATTTCTCCGTATGTCTACTGCTCTCAGACATTGCACGTGTCAACAGATTGGTCGAACACAATAAACGGATTATGTCGCAAACATATTTGGTTTTCCAGATTCGAATTGTCTTACAGATTCACCACCTCTGTTGGTCTTTCTCTTCTTACATTTGGCTTTAGTTGAGCAAACTAATCTTTCTCCCCCTGAATGTCCTTTTCTTTAGCTGAAGTTTAAGAATGCTGCCGCACAGGAGCAATCTGGATATAGTTCATTCACCCTGGCTTCAGAGATTGAATAGAATCTGACAACTTCTATCTCAAGGCAAGATCCAGCTATTGGATGCTGGATAATTTGTATGTGGAGAGAGAGGGAAATGCTTCATTAGTTCTTGTTAACTGCTTAGCAACTGATCAAATAGAAAATGTCTTCAAAATTTTATATTGATTTTAAAAGTTAGGACTATAATTGGACTGAAGGTCAAGTTTGATCAGCACCCCATCCACCACCTTAAACATTCACTCCCTCCACCACCGGCGCACCGTGGCTGCAGTGTGTACCATCTACAAGATGCACTGCAGCAACTCGCCAAGGCTTCTTCGGCAGCACCTCCCAAACCCGCGACCTCTTCCCCCTAGAAGGACAAGGGCAGCAGGCGCATGGGAACACCACCACCTCCAAGTTCCCCTCCAAGTTACACACCATCCTGACTTAGAAGTATATCGGCCGATCCTTCATCGTCGCTGGGTCAAAATCCTGGAACTCCCTCTCTAACAGCACTGTGGGAGCACCTTCACCACACGGACTGCAGTGGTCCAAGAAGGCGGCTCACCATCACCTTCTCAAGGGCAATTAGGGATGGGCAATAAATGCCGACCTCGCCAGCGACGCCCACATCCTGAGAATGAATTGTAAAAAAAAGTGTGCTTGCTTCACACCCAAATTTCTAATCATTGCTAGGAGTGCTGATTTGTATAATTTACCTCTATAGTTAACGAGTGAACTTCAGCCAGTTCCAACGTACTGGCGAGATGGCAAAACAAGGGTTAATGGCTAGAAATTCTTCTTTGCCAAAGCGGTGAGATAGGTCTGATTTCTGTGAATTGTGACTCACCTTCTCAAGCTCACCATATTGTTGAAAGGATCGCATGCGGCTCTGAATGAATTGGAGCAGATATATGACCAAAGACCAAATTTTATTAGGCCCACAATAAATCTGCACACTCTTTGAGCCCGGCTTCTTAATCACTATAGAGAGGGCAATGAAATAAATGCCCTTTGATTGGTTTCTGGAAAATGAGCAAGTAGTGAAAGCATGGCAGCCAGATAAAAATAAATAAATTAGATCGGTTACATAAATGAATCCCTGCGCATATCACAGGGGAAAGTCATTTTCACATTTCGCTACGAGACCTGGTTTTTGGTTTTCCTCACAGATACTTTGAGTTGTGTTTCTATTGTGGTTTTTTTTTAAGTGCTCATGCAGACCTCTCTCCCGTTACCTCACAATTAGATACAGGAGTCAGCGGGTGTGGCTAAATGAAAAGGTGGTTTTGTCAAAGCCTCGCTGCTCTGGCACGCCTTGGTTGCGCACACCCCATTCGGATCACGCTCGGTTTTGGGTTGCCCCGTTATCCGCCAGACTTTGGGCTTCACAAGTGGGATGATATTTGACCGAGCCCTATGGGGTCAATTTAAACCGCGTGTGGGCGGTAAAACTTGGCCCTTTAAAGAACCCGCCCGATAGTCACTCCGCTGCCTCAACGGAACGAAAATCGGATGCGTTTTACAACGAGCGGACGACGGCCCACTCCCAACAGGTTCCCGCACACGCGACAATGTTTAAAATGAGCCCACTCCCCCTGCATCTATAATGGATGGGATGGAGAGGAAGTCAAACCAATTAGTCCAGTTGTTCCTTGGTGTTAAATAAAGCTTCAAGTACGAGCTCTGTCTCTGACCCTTTTTAGCATATTTGTGGCCTGTTCGATAAGCCTAGTGAGGTCGATGTGAGCAAAAAGAGATTTAACAAAGTGTTTATCCATTGATCGAGAGAATCCCACTCCTTCAAAAATGAGTTTGCCGACATTCACAAGAGGAGAAGAAAGCCAATTCATGGTGGTTAAAGTCTTGTTAAAATCGTTAACGAGGAACTCACACAGCTTCCCTCAGCTGGAGTCGAAGTGAAAAGCGAACATTTTGCTTCAGGACAAACCTAACATAAATTCGGTTAAAGCGTGGAAAGGATTATACATCAAAACCTTTTGCATCAAGCACTCCGGACACCCAAATACCAGCAGAGATGTACTCAACAACAACTTGTATTTATGTAGCACCTTTCCCAAAGTAAAAATCCCAAGGCACTTCACAGAAGTGTTATCAATTAGATCACTCCTTAATCTTCGATACTCAAGGAATACAAGCCTAGTCTAAAACTCCTGGGCCTGCCTTCAGGTGACAGCTAATGCAGGAGCAAATCTCATTTGAGTACACCATGAACTGCCTGCAGCACCCATGCACCTCCGGCATCACTGCAGGACAGATTTATGGGTATGCAGAAGATCAAGGAGCCAATGGCACCTTTGCAGCCCTGTTCGGAGATGTCCCAAATTACTAAAGGAGCAAACACAGAAGAGTTCGCTCACTAGCACGGTGACCAGTGCTGATAGAGACCATGTGCACTCAGTGATAGTGACCTGTGAACGGTTCGGTTGGCTAGATTGGCTGATAATTTCGAAAGAGCTGCAACACAGGCTTCAGCTACATCACAGACACCCTTTCGTACAGATTCCAGGACACCCATCTGAGGTGAATCTTGTGGGGGGCGGGGGGGTGGGGGGGCATACCAAGGATCATGGAGGGAGCCATCCTCCTTTCAAGGACAACACAAGTTCCCACTCCAGCCGGGCCCCTCAAAGGAGTGTGGAAAAAGAAAGAAAGACTTGCATTTATATAGCGCCTTTCACGACCACCGGATTTCCCAAAGCGCTTTACAGTCAATGAAGTACTTTTTGAAGTGGAGTCACTGTTGTAATGTAGGAAACGCGGCAGCCAATTTGCGCACAGTCAGTTCCCACAAACAGCAATCTGATAATGACCAGATCATCTGTTTTCGTTATATTGGTTGAGGGATAAATATTGGCCAGGACACCAGGGAGAACTCCCCTACTCTTCTTCAAAATAACACTTTGGAATCCTTTACGTCCACCTGACAGAGCAGACGGGGCCTCGGTTTTACCGTCTCATCCGAAAGACGGCACCTCCGACAGTGCAGCACTCCCTCAGTACTGCACTGGAGTGTCAGCCTAGCTTTATGTGCTCAAGTCTCTGGAGTGGGACTTGAACCCACAACCTTCTGACTCAGGGGCCGAGTGTGCTGCCCACTGAGCCACAGCTGACACAGTGGAAGTGTGAAAGGATGGTCGGGCGCTGGCTGTCAACGTCAGATGTGGCTCCAGCTGATGGAAGGACATCACGTGACCAGCTCCCAGTGTCGTAACCACCTCGACAGGGCCCCACTCGATGTTTTTTCTTCCATTGCAATCAATCATTGAAGGTAGAGCCTTCTTTAACAATGGGACCAAAATTACAATAACTTGAATATGATAATGAGGCACAGAGAAATCACCCTCGGAAAGAAAGAAAGACTTGCATTTCTATAGCGCCTTTCACGACCACCGGGCGTCTCAAAGCGCTTTACAGCCAATGAAGTACTTTTTGAGGTGGAGTCACTGTCGTAATGTGGGCAACACAGCAGCCAATTTGCACACAGCAAGGTCCCACAAACAGCAATGTGATAATGACCAAATAATCTGTTTTTGTTATGTTAGTTGAGGGATAAACATTGGCCAGGACACCGGGGATAACTCCCCTGCTCTTCTTCGAAATAGTGCCATGGAATCTTTTACGTCCACCCGAGAGAGCAGACGGGGCCTCGGTTTTACCGTCTCATCCGAAAGAAGACACCTCCGACAGTGCAGCACTCCCTCAGCACTGCACTGGGAGGGCTGGATTTTCATTGACCCGTGGAGGTGGGTTTGGAGGCGTGTGGGGGGTTAAAATTGCGAAAAGTGGCGGGCGGGCACAAGTCCGCCTCCATCCCGCCTCCACGCAATTTTCATTAAATCGTGTCTGCTGATCCCGACTCCGTCCCACCTTTAAGAGGCGGGATAGGCTGTTAAGGCCCTTAACAAGCACTAAATTGGCTCTATAATGCCATTTTGAAAGGCCTTTGTGATTTTAACCCTTGTTCTACGTGAAGCACGCCTGTTCTGAAACACGATTGTGAAACCTGGCGGGAGCACATTTCTAAAGCTGACTATCAGCTGCAGGTCCACTATTACAATGGAGAAGTAATAGTAGGAAAAATATCTGCTACTCATTTTGCCTTCAGGTCCTCTCACAGCAAAGGCAGTCTCTCTCTCTCTCTTTCTCAACAGACTTCCATCGAGGTCCTCTCACAGCAAAGGCCAAGCAGTCTCTGAAAACATTCAATGCAGCAGCAATGATGACATCATCAGAGGCGACTTTCAGACTGAAAACACTAATTGGTTCATGGGTTCCCACATGCTGGAGCTCAATTGCCCAATTAGGTGAAAATTGCATCAATCTCCCACATCCAATTGCAGTCGGGTGGATAACACGACCCCAACCCGCCCCAGTATCAAAATCCAGCCCGGAGTGTCAGCCAAGCTTTATGCACTCAAGTCCCGGGAGGGGGACTTAGAACCCACAACCTTCTGACTCAGAGGCGAGTGTGCTACCCACTGAGCCACAGCTGACACGGCTTCTCTCAGCTGCTCTCGAATTGAAAGGCGAATATTTCACCCCAGGTCACATCTAGCTTAGATTGGAGCTGTTTGAAATATCGTCACTCCAGTGTCAGAAGTGAGAGAGGCTAAAGTTTGGGCAAAATGGACAATATGGAGGTAAGATAGGCTAGCCAGACCTAAGAGAAGGGAGGCAAGGGAAGACCGAGAGCAGGACGGAGTCAAGACACAAGATCGGAGCCTAGTATTCCAACCTGCACATGCCACCTGCAAGGGTCCACTGTACACATGGAGCCTTGGGAAATCAACCTTAACAATGAGACTTTATCATTAATATTTACACAGCTTAATCAAAGATATTCAACATTTTTTTGGCAAATAAAATTATTACCATTGAGCATATTTGCATCGCTAACCGGTACTTTTTTTTTAAAGTAAAGATTTTAAAATAATATTTTTGCCTTAATCATGTTCTCCTTATGCTTGCTCCTCACTGGAATATTTAACACATATACTTTTCAAAGAAAATAGAGAAAATATAAACCGTAGTTTACAATTTTAGGCTAGAAATAAAATATTTTATTTGGGGTAATATCTCATTTAATAGTTGTTCCATATTACTGTAAAATATAATGTAATATATTGGAGTCAAAGATTACTTTTACTAAACCAGCTTTGTATTGCAGAGTAATTACTTTGATAAATTTACATCCAAGGTTCAAAGTGATTCCCATCTCCAACACTTATTTTCTTTATTACGCTAAAAATTCAGCCCATTGTTTCATATTAATGTTTCATATTAATGGTGTAGAACCATCTGATCTCATTTTGTCCCCTCTTCAGATATAAGAAATGTCCTGGGAATGACGGATTAATGACTCGAAGCCAAAGACAAGCCACATTGCACAGACATCAAGGTGTGGTCTCCTCGATGATAAAGCATAGCGAGGTACAGATGTTCATGGTGCAGCTTCCCTCGGCTGCTCTTGAATTGAAAGGTGAATATTTCACCCCAGGTCACACCCAGCTTAGATTGGAGCTGTTTGAAATATCATTACTGCAGTGTCAGAAGTGTAGAATGGGCCTATACTCTCTGGAGTTTAGAAGAATGAGAGGTGATCTCATTGAAACATATAAGATTCTGCGGGGGATTGACAGGGTAGATGCTGAGAGGTTGTTTCCCCTGGCTGGAGAGTCTAGAACTAGGGGGCATAGTCTCAGGATAAGGGGTCAGCCATTTAAGACTGAGATGAGGAGGAATTTCTTCACTCAGAGGGTTGTGAATCTTTTGAATTCTCTGCCCCAGAGGGCTGTGGATGCTGAGTCTTTGGGCTGGATTTTGATACTGGGGATGTGATGGAGTCGGGAATCCCACTTTTTGGGTTGTAGACCCGCCTCAATCGACTTGTGGCCAACCCACTGTATTTTCCCTTGATTGACCTTGTTGAGCCCGCCCAGTGAGCTCGGCAGGCCAATTAAGGGCCACCCGGCAACAGGTGACGTCACAGATTGACATTTCATCTGTCAAGAGCTTTTGACAGATGAAATATCAGCGTTTGACAGCTCTGTGAAGCTGTCAAACACTGACAATTTGTCTTCTAACTTGAGTCCTTCCTCTCAGGCTGAGTTAGAAATCATTCCAGCACAGAAAACAGAGGCTGAAACTTTTGACAGCACCACGGCCTTGCTGCTTTCTGTGCCGGTGAGATTTCTGACTCCCGAGAACTGAAGGGCTGACACCTGCAGGAGGAAGTTAAGGTAAGTAAAACTTTTTCCCACACTTTACACTTACCTTACACACTTACCTCTGCACACATGCACCCATCACTCACCTGCCCACCGGACATATCGACCCCTCCAACCCCTGCAGACCCACGGCCCGCCCCGATAACTTGGCATGGTTGGCACCTGTCGGGAAGCCCACATTTCAGCCTTCAAAATAGGGATTAGGCAAAAAACTGCCTGTTAACTACCTGTTAACAGGCAGTTAATTGTCACTAATCCCTTCCCGCCTCGGGGAGTCGGGTCTCAGACCAGGTCGGGTACCCGCCGCCAGCGAAACTGGCATGGAGGCGGGTTGGAGGCGGGATGGGGTCGGGACCCCCGAATCTGCAACTTTAACCCCCCACACGCCTCCAAACCCGACTCCACGGGTCAATGAAAATCCAGCCCTTTGAGTATATTCAAGGCTGAGATAGATAGATTTTTGGACTCTAGGAGAATCAAGGGACATGGAGATCGGGCGGGAAAGTGGAGTTGAGGTCGATGATCAGCCATGATATTTTTGAATGGCGCAGCAGGCTCGAGGGCCGTATGGCCTACTCCTGCTCTTATTTCTTTCTTTCTTTCTTATGAGAGAGGCTAAAGTTCGGGCAAAAGGGACAATATGGAGGTAAGATAGGCTAGTCAGACCTAAGAGAAGGGAAGCAATGATGCTTCAATGCTTCTCAAGCAGATAGTAAGATTCTAAACTGGTACAATTATTGGTTTATGCAGTTGTTTTATTTACGTTACCTGATGAACTGGTAGAAATTTTAAATAAATAATTCTTGACTGTAATACCCCTCATTATATTAAGGGTATTGGCAGACTTTAACTTATGACAACAGTAACGTTTTGCATTTATACAGCACCTCAAACCGGCATAAAAAAGAAAATCCCAAGGAATTTCACAAATAGGTGCAATGAAAATAGACCTGGAGCCATGATGAAAGAGATTGGAGTGTGACTGAAAGCTAGGTTGAAGGGAGATAGGTTTCTAGCATGCTTTTAAAGATGGAGAGAGAGGGTTACGGAGGTGAAAGGGTGTAAGAATGGAGTCCCGTTGAGTAGGACCGAGATGGCTGAAGGCTCTGTCACTAATGATGAGGGGAAGGGAGTCGAGGGGCTATACAGAAGATCAGTTTCAGTGAAACAGAACATACAGGATGGGATGCATTCAGCGACCTAGGCCCTGAGGTCTGGAATTCCCTCCCTAAGCCTCTCCGCCTCTCCACTTCTCTTTCCTCCTTTAAGACGCACCTTAAAACCTACCTCTTCGACCAAACATTTTGGTCATCTGACCTAACATCTGCTTAATAACAACAGAAAACGCTGGAAAAACTCAGCAGGCGAGGCAGCATCCGTGGAGAGAGAAACACGGTTGCTAATATGGTTTGGTGTCAAATTTTGGATTTTTTTTTTGTTAACACTCCTGTGAAGCGCCTTGGGACATTATTACGTTAAAGGCGCTATATAAATATAGGTTGTTGTTGCAGGGCTGAAGGAGATTGCAGAGGTGTGGTGGGGTGATGCTTTGGAGGGATTTATGGACAAGGATAAGCATTTTTCATTGAATGAGTAGGTCGGCCAGGAAGGGGGCATAGTCAACTGGGACTAAGTGGAGGTCAGGGTACATGCAGCAGAATTTTGGATTAGTTAGGAGTTTATGAAGGGTGGAGGATGGGAGGCCAGCCAGGAGAGCATTCAAGTAGTCAAGCCTGGACATGACCAAAGCATGAATAAAGGTTTCAGTGCAGAGGGGCTGAGGTAGGGGCAAAGGCGGACAATGTTGAGGAGAACATAAGAACATAAGACGTAGGAGCAGGAGTAGGCCATTTGGCCCCTCGAGCCTGCTCCGCCATTCAATAAGATCATGGCTGATCTGATCTTGACCTCAACTCCACTTCATTGCCTCGCTGCCCATAACCCTTGACTCCCTTACCATTCAAAAATCTGTCGCTCTCCACCTTGAATACATTCAATGACCCAGCCTCCACAGCTCTCTGGGGAAGAGAATTCCAAAGATTCACGACCCTCTGAGAGAAGAAATTCCTCCTCATTTCCGTTTTAAATGGGCGACCCCCTTACTCTGAAACTATGCCCCTTAGTTCTAGATTCCCCCCACGAGGGGAAACAGGAGGTGGGAGTAAATAACCATGGCCTATACTCACAGTGCCTTAAAGCATTCTTGAGCTGGAATGACAGGATAGCAACTGTCGGGCTGAACACATGCCGTGTGGGTAAATTGGAATATCTAAATTTTCCTTGATCCATTCACCACAGCTGGATTAGCGAACCCTTTGACATTTATACGGGTTCGGTGGCTCATTGCTTGTGCAAGAAGCATCGTTGCAAATAAAAGGGCTGTTGCGATTGGTTGTTTGGTTTTTATTGCTGCTAATGTGATCACATTCTCACAAACCGCACGTCTGAAAACCATGTATTTGTGTGTTGGTTTTTTTTGTTAGTAGGTGTTAAGTCGTGATGAGAAAACGGTGTTTAGCCCAATTCTTTGAAACGAAGAGGGAAAAGCAGGTCCTTTAAAGATTTATCACCTACTGCCCGACGACGTTGATTGCCGAAACCATTTGGTCTTAGACTCAACTGGAACTGATTGCATTTTAAGGGAGAGCATGCATTCTTTGTCAAAAAAATAATTACTTTGAACAAGTTCCCCTCCGCATACTGTGTCAATATAAAACGCATTTACTTTATAACTGCACATGCAGTGATGGCAGTTTTCCCCCAGCTCGATAGACAGACAGTCCGTTGTCTGACAATGGCTGTGCTGGCTCGTTGGGTGACTACGGGCTGGATTTTACCAGCCCTGAGGAGGTAGTTAAGAGGCTTTTTCCCATTTTGAGCCTCCTGCTGCGGGCTTCCCGACGTTGGGGAACCCCGCCAGGGTAAGTGAGGTGTGATGTGGGTCTACTGTAATTTTTGTGTATGTATGGCAGCTGCATAAGTGGTTTAAAGGATTCAATGGGACACTGGTGAGTATCAGAGGTAAGGAAATGTTGTGAAAGTAATTTTTAATGTGTTTAGATGTTTCTGCAGGTGACAAGCTGTGAAGTATTTGTGTAGCCTCATCTCATCGGGAGAAGTGACAGATCGCTTCTGCAATCTCAGCTGCAGCTGCCATCTGTTTTATCCTAAGGAGAGAGTAATTGGAGAGCCTGGATGAAAGGGCTCACCTTTGGACAGTGATTGTCAGTGTTTGACAGCACCTCAATGCTGTCAAACACTGTCAAATCATCTGTCAAACAAGTGTGGTGCATAGGCCTTTAAGAAAACCGGCAGATGAAGCGTCATCAACTGACGTCATCTGACACCGGCTTTCCCTTAATTGGCCAGCAAGCCTGCAGGGTGGGCTTAAAAAGGCCAATCAGGGCAAAATAGCGTCTGTTCGTCAGACATCGCTGGGGGCGGGACTGGAACCCGAAAACCAGCAGTCCCGCCTCGAACTCGGCCTTCCACGTAAGATTCCGCCCAGAGAGTTAACAAATGCAAGTGTCACGTCAGGTCAACGCTAAAATGACAGCTGACACCAGCCTCACTTGGAAACCACAAAGGACTTTTTGATCTAGTGGTTGTATCAGATCAATGGATTCGAGGTGCTAACGGATGCAACTGATAGAAAAACTGTGGTTCTAATTTTTGATAGAGCTATTTCCTAACTATGATAAACCGTCACAGTATAACCTTGGTGGCTCAGTAGTTATCACTGCCACCTCTGAATCAGAAAGTTGTGGGTTCATAGTCCCACTCTTTGACACACATAATCCCAGCTGACACTGCAGTGCAGTGCTGAGGGAGTGCTGCACTGTCGGAGGTGCAGTCATTTGATAAGATGTTAAACACTGACAATCACTGTCCAAAGGTGAGCCCTTGCACCCAGGATCTCCAATTACTCTCTCCTTAGGATAAAACAGATGGCAGCTGCAGCTGAGATTAGCCCTCTCAGGTTGACATAAAAGATCCCATGGCACTATTTTGAAGAAGAGCAGGGGGAGTTCTTCCCACTGTCCTGGCCAATGTTTATCCCTCAATCAACATCACTAAAACAGATTATCTGGTCATTATCACATTGCTGTTTGTGGGAGCTTGCTGTGTGCAAATTGGCTGCCGCGTTTCCTACATTACAACAGTGACTGCACTTCAAAAAGTACTTCATTGGCTGTAAAATGCTTTGGGATGTTTTGAGATTGTGAAGGTGCGTTATAAAATGTTTTTCTATTACCTACAGTCACACTCTAATAAAATCATTTGAAAATTATGATCTTGAAATAACGCTGAATAAAGATTAGTATCCACATGCTTAATGCATTCATACACAATTCTCTCAGTTTAAAATTAGCAGGTTGACGCCTCTGTAGAGAACAGTGAATAAAGGAGTTGCATGCAAATGCTTTAGATGCTTGTACATTAATCTTCACCATTTCAACAGACATCTACAGGGTAGATGCATTTAAGGGGAAGCAAGATAAACACATGTGGGAGAAAGGAATAAAAGGGTATGCTGATAGGGTTAGATGAAGAATGATGGGAGGAGGCTGGGGTAGAGCGTAAATGCCGGCATGGACCATTTGGGCCGAATGGCCTGTTTCTGTGCTGTAAACGCTATGGGGAAAAATTGGGTTGCGAAGGGGGGGGGGCCAGGGGGTGGTGGGGGTGCAAAGCCCCGAGTGCCTGGGCGCAGCGCCGCTGATGCCTCCCTCGAAATTCAGCGGGAGGTTAGCGGCGGCGGTAGCCGGTAACACCCCACGGCACTGCGCCTCCGGTGATGACGACATCGCCCCACTCGCGCCCCGGCCGCAAACTTCGGTCGCGCCCCCTGACCTGCCGCCGGACGCTATGTCCGACAGGGTCAGGGTGGCGACTTTGCGGCCGCGGCGGCGCAAATTAAAGGGCAGGTGCCGGGCAGCCATTTTTGTTGGGGCCTCCTGCCAGCACCTGCCCCCTTTCGCTTCTTCATGCGAGGTGCCGGCCGCGATCGGTCAGCCCAGCACTCCTCTTGAGTGCGGGACTGTTTTCCCAGCACCCCGCTCCCCGGTGGTCCAGCAGGGCCCCGGTGCATGCAGCGCTAGACCCCTCCAATTAATCTGGGGAGGGAGGCCTGCAGTACCGTGGCGCTATGTGCCGACGCGCGTGGCACTGTTGCACATAGCGCCGCGATATTGAATGGTAGCGCCCCAGGAAGGAGGGGGAACGCTTCCAGTAGCGCCCCACCTCCTGCTTGGGGCGCTACCACTCAATTCATGGCGCGGGGGCGCTAACTTTTGGCAAAGTTAGCGCCCCAAAGGGGGCATGACCGAATTTTTCCCCCTATGTAATTTACCCAACCCAGAGTTGCATATACTGCCCACAAATTGATATTTTTACGCGTTACACTGGAACACTGCGGTGCAGATTTTCCTCTTCATGTGTCTAGGCATATTGAATCAGCTGGGCACAGCACATAGAGGAAAATTGGGCAGGGAGAGCCTTATGTCAATAAGGGAGCCTGCCCGCTTTTGCTGTGTGTGCTAAATTCAGATGACCCAATATGCCTAGACAGACAGGAAAATCGGACTCCGCGGACTAGAAAATTATCTTAGGCGGTAGTGCAAATACACACATATGAACATATGATATAGGAGCAGGAGTCGGCCACTCGGCCCCTCGAGCCTGCTCCGCCATTCAATAAGATCATGGCTGATCTGATTACTCCACATTCCCGCCTACCCCCGATAACCTTTCACCCCCTTGCTTATCAAGAATCTACCTACCTCTGCCTTAAAAATATTCAAAGACTCTGCTTCCACCGCCCTCTGAGGAAGAGAGTTCCAAAGACTCACGACCCTCTGTGAGAAAGAATTTCTCCTCATCTCTGTCTTAAATGGGCGACCCCTTATTTTTAAACAGTGACCCCTAGTTCTAGATTCTCCCACAAGAGGAAACATCCTCTCCACATCCACCCTGTCCAGACCCCTCAGGATCTTATATGTTTCAACCAAGTCACCTCTTACTCTTCTAAACTCCAGCGGATACAAGCCTAGCCTGTCCAACCTTTCCTCATAAGACAACCCGCCCATTCCAGGTATTAGTCTGGTAAACCTTCTCTGAACTGCTTCCAACGCATTTACATCCTTCCTTAAATAAGGAGACCAATACTGTACACTGTACTCCAGATGTGGTCTCACCAATGCCCTGTATAACTGAAGCATAACCTCCCTACTTTTGTATTCAATTCCCCTCGCAATAAACGATAACATTCTATTATCGGGCAGTGTTGAATGGATTGCCAATTAGACGCCCCGCCCGATATCCTATTGAAGTGCTGATTCGATGTCACCCGCTTTGCTATTGGAGTCAATTGAACTGAGCATCAGGCGGAGAGTATACCTGGTCGATTCGAAACCATCTGTTTTGGGTTAACACCTCAGACAAATTTCTTCTCCTATATCTGTTGCGTATCACCACTGCAAGTTTTACATTTCTATGTGTAATAGGGTTAAGCACTGATCGCCCTGTTTCAGGGTCCGGTCTGGTTGCTTATTGTCTGATCGCCCAATGTAACGAATTGTATTTCGGATTGGCGACACCGTCGAGCTCTGCTCTGATCCGCCACTTAAAACGTGCATGTGACGAGCAACGGACTTTGAATCAACCCAGGAACCCAGGAACGCAGATCAGCTGTCTTTCTGCAGTGACAGAGACCTGAGCATCGGCAGCGCGGCCTCACATCAACGACTGGAGCAAGTTGGTGGCACCCTGTGAATGAATGAGTCAGTTTCAACGGAATTGTACAGCTTAAGAGGGGGTCACTGAAAAGAGTACTGCAAGTTTGTTCTAAAGAAAGACCTGCATTTATACAGCGCCTTTCATGACCACCGGACGTCTCAAAGCGCTTTACAACCAATGAAGTACTTTTTGAAGTGTAGTCACAGTTGTAATGGAAACGCAGCAGCCAATTTGCGTACAGCAAGCTCCCACAAACAGCAATGTGATAATGACCAGATCATCTGTTTTTAGTGATGTTGATTGAGGGATAAATATTGGCCAGGACACCAGGGATAACTCCTGTGCTCTTCTTCCGAATGGTGCCATGGGATCTTTTATATCCACCTGAGAGAGCAGATGGGACCTCGGTTTAACGTCTCATCCGAAAGACACCACCTCCGACAGTGCAGCACTCCCTCAGCACTGCACTGGAGTGTCAGCCCAGATTTTTGTGTTCAAATCTCTGGAGTGGGGCTTTGAACCCACAACCTTCTGACTCCGAGGCAAGGGTGCTGCCCACTGAGCCATGGCTGACATGTGGGCGACATGTCAGAAAGAGCATCTCTTGTGATGAGAAAGCTGCCAACATGTATGTAATGATTTTATTTAAAATCATTCTCGGGATGTGGGCTTCACTGGCAAGGCCGGCATTTATTGCCCATCCCTAGTTACCCATAACTGACTGACTCACAAGGGTACATCAGAGGGCGATTAAGAGTCAACCACATTGGTGTGCAACTGCAGTCATATATAGGCCAGACCGGGGTATGGGACAGCAGGTTTCCTTCCCTGAAGTACATTAGTGAACCAGTTTTTTTTGTGTTTTTTTAAACAACAATTCGACAGCTTTATGGACACTTTTACTGATACCAGCTCTTTACTTGCATATTTATTTAAAAATTGAATTAAAATTCTCAAACTGCCATGGTGGGATTTGAACCCACGTTGTCCTTGTTGCTCTTTTCTGAACCCTCTCCAATGCAAAAATATAGCCTTTAAGTGAGGAAGATGATGAGTGAGCCTTGCTTTGAAGTAGTATATGGGACAATTTCCCTGTCCGTCCCATAGTACATGGAACAAGTTTATGGTCAGTCCCATAATATATGGAACAATTTGCCTGTGTCTACCTTACAGTGCTGGTTTTACTTTGTATAAGTAGAAAGAAAGACTTGCATTTATATCGCGCCTTTCACGGATTCAGGACATCCCACAGTGCTTTTCAGCCAATGAAGTACTATTGGAGTGTAATCATTGTTGTAATGTGGGAAACATGGCAGCCAAATTGCGCACCGCAAGGCCCCACTAACAGCAATGAGATAATGACCAGATAATCTGTTTTAGATGTTGATTGAGGGATTAACATTGGCCAGGACAGTGGGGAGAACTAATCGTGACATGGGATCTTTTACGTTCACCTGAGAGAATTGACGGGGCTTCGGTTTAACGTCTCATCCGAAAGAAAGGATGTATGTTTCAATATTGTTCTGCATCTTAATGCAGCATCAGACTTTATTGTATTGTAGATCCATGGTGCAGAAGTGCCTTCTCTCCGCGTTATTTCTTTACCCCATTGTTCTTCTCTCCTCTCTTGATGGTTTCCTCTCACTGGGGGATATGGGCTCACAGGGATCAGTAGCCATCAGTGCCTCACTCAAGTGACTAAACTTGATGCATGAGCTTACTGACTATTTGACTGTCAAGAGTATCACAGCCAAGTTCAATTCCGTTCTCATCTGAGGTGCACACTTTTCAGCCGAGGTCGCTCGAAGTAGGAGCAGATCTTATCCTTCCCGAGCCAACTGTAGTCCCATCGACTGTAATTCCAGCCGCGATCAGGTAACTTAGCACAGACTAGAAATTGAACCTGGGACCTTATGGTTTAATGCTACACTGGAGGTGGGTGGGTGCCTTTACCCACAAGGCTCTTCATAGCGTTCTTAGTCCTTCACCCGTAACCTGGACAGGTTGGGTGATTGGGCAGATGCATGGCAGATGCAGTATAATGTGGATAAATGCGAGGTTATCCACTTTGGTGGCAAAAACAGGAAGACAGATTATTATCTGAACGGCAATAGATTGGGAAAAGGGGAAGTGCAACGAGACCTGGGTGTCCTTGTGCACCAGTCGCTAAAGGTAAGCATGCAGGTGCAGCAGGCGGTTAAGAAGGCAAATGGTATGTTGGCCATCATAGCGAGAGGATTCGAGTACAGGAGCAAGGATGTCTTGCTGCAGTTATACAAGGCCTTGGTGAGACCACACATTGAGTATTGTGTGCAGTTTTGGTCGCCTTATCTGAGGAAGGATGTTCTTGCCATGGAGGGAGTGCAGCGAAGATTTACCAGACTGATACCTGGGATGGCAGGAATGACGTATGAAGAGAGATTGGGTCGATTAGGCTTATATTCGCTAGAGTTTCGAAGAATGAGAGGGGATCGCATTGAAACTTATAAAATTCTAACAGGGCTAGACAGACTAGATGCAGGATGGATGTTCCCGATGGCGGGGGAGTCCAGAACCAGGGGTCACAGTCTAAGGATAAGGGGTAAGCCATTTAGGACTGAGATGAGGAGGAATTTCTTCACCCAGAGAGTGGTGAACCTGTGGAATTCTCTACCACAGAAGGCAGTTGAGGCCAATTCATTAAATATATTCAAGAAGGAGTTAGATATATTTCTTAAGGCTAAAGGGATCAAGGGATATGGGGAGAAAGCAGGGACAGGGTACTGAATTTGGATGATCAGCCATGATCTCATTAAATGGCGGAACAGGCTCGAGGGGCCGAATGGCCTAATCCTGCTCCTATCTTCTATGTTTCTATGCTAATCTACATTGGGATTTCAGAAATTTTTATAAAATATCAAACGTTAGTAGACTCTTGCAACTGGTTCTCAGTAAGATATGAGATAGTACAGCGGGGAAGCTCCCAAAAACTTTAAAGATAATATAGTGCATTTTCAGATTGTGAGGTTAATATTTCAAGTTGTCCTTGATTTGTTGAGGTAAGAGCAGGTTGGAATGAAATGAAAAGGGCAATAGTGAATAACCGCGACAGCAATTCTTGTTTCATATTTTAAAAGAAAATATATTTGGAAGGCTGTTGCATGCATGGGGGTCTAGTTTTAACTTCATGGGTGAAACCTGAAACCCCTTATTCATCTATGGCCACAAGGTGTCCTGCTGCTGGTCTTGAGGCCAAACTATTCGGCAAGGGTATTAAGGCTTACGGAACCAAGGCGGGTAGATGGAGCTAAGCTGCAGATCAGCCATGATCTAATTGAATGGCGGAACGGGCTCGAGGGGCTGAATGGCCTCCTCCTGTTCCTATGAAGGGTCAAGTGACATCCCTTACATGTAGCTGACATCCTAGGTCACGACAAGGGAGCAGAACGAAGTGGGAATTCCGCGTGCCTCTAAATAACTTGAATGGTAACGATAAGAGGTCATTGGGAAGGTCCCCAAACAAAAAGATTTTAAAAATAGCTTCCAATGCTGGAAATCTGAAATAATGAAACAAAAGCAATGGCAATAAACAGCAGGTCAGCTGGCAGCTGTAAAGAGAAACTCGGCTCATGCGGTTTTCGGTATGTACCCCCTCACTAGAACTGACTGAAAGAAGATATCTAAACAAGCCACATAGCTTTTTGATACAGATAGAACCAAAATAATGGAATATCTGGAAGAAGTCAATCTCCTTCTCAACAGTGATAGATGCAATAAATGGCAGTCACCCATATACTATGGTTCTACATAGATTCTGAAGGGGATTGACAGGGTAGAAGCTGAGAGGTTGTTTCCCCTGGCTGGAGAGTCTGGAACTAGGGGTCACAGTCTCAGGAGAAGGGGTCGGCCATTTAAGACCGAGATGAGGAGGAATTTCTTCACTCAGAGGGTTGTGAATCTTTGGAATTCTCTCCCCCAAAGGGCTGTGGATGCTGAGTCTTTGAGTATATTCAAGGCTGAGATAGATTTGTGGACTCTAGGGGAATCAAGGGATATGGAGATCGAACGGGAAAGTGGAGTTGAGGTCGAAGATCAGCCATGATCTTATTAAATGGTGGAGCAGGCTCGCGGGGTCGTATGGCCTACACTTGCTCCCAATTCTTATGTTCTTGTGTACATAGGGTCACAGGAGTGTGCGGTACATCTGTTGAATTGGAAATGTTGTGGGAATAAGAGTTGACCAACTGAGCTTAAGTCTTCTGTTTTGTTACGTCTTCTGTAAGGCAATATTAAGCAAGTTCATAGGCCTTTCATCATAGAATTTTCAAGTATTTATCCAGTTCCCTGTTGAAGGCTACTAGTGAATCTGCTTCCACTTTCAGTGCATTCCAGATCATAATGGCCTAGAAATTCACGTGGCCGGCTTGCCGCAGGGGTAAGGATCGCGCGCGCTCTTACCCACCGCGCCTGCCGTTGTGTTTTGGGCCCACAGGAACTTCGGGTCCTGGGCCTCTCCCAAGAGCCGGCGTGCAGTGCTTGCGTGTCCCAGGGGCGCAGTTAGTGCGCTGCGACCCCTGGGATCACGTGGGCCATGGAGAGCCAATGGCAGCAGACCATCTTTCATTCATAGATTTGACAGGAGACCTGTCAAATCTGTGAATTGAAATCGGCCCCAAAAGAACAGCTAAACTTAAAATAAATTTTTAAAAAAACATCACATTTCTAAAATAACTATAGCTAAATAAATTAACCACTTTAAACAAAAATTTAAATTTTTGAAAAAATTAAAATACTTTTTAAAATTTATAAAAATAAACTACCTTTCTTTAAAGTATCTAAAAAAGATAAACCTGTTGAAAAAAATTTAAAATTATACTTAATTAACCACTTAGCTTGTTCAAAAGGGGTCTTACGCCTCCTTTTTATTAGCGTAGAATCTTCAATACTTACCCTCGCGTAGAAACCTGAAAAAAAATCTAAGTGTGCTGCGTGCGCGCAGCCTCTAGCATGCACGCGGTTCACCTAGGAACCTCCCCCTTCACCATACCGGAAGTGCCGGTTTCCCGCGCATGCGCAGTGCATGCAGGAAACCGGCACTTCGGAAAGCAATACGGGTGAGTACGCACTGAATACTCACCCGGGAACGGCCGAATTTTGGGGCCAATAACTTGCTGTGTAAAAAAAAAATCTCCTCATCTCTCCTCTGGTTCTTTTGCCAATTACCTTAAATAGCTGCAATATTGATGATATCCACAAGCTGCCAAAAGGTCCGTCAATCAAAAAGTTGTGATCAGGCCCTGGTGCCAGCTACAACAGTGCGTTAGTAAGAAGCAGAACCAAACATCCTATGTTTGTGATCCACAACCTTTAATCTTATTCTTCCTTCTCTAATTATTTATTTTGCTAATTTACCAACTGACTATGTTGCACTAAATCATAGATTAATGAGCAAGCTTTGTGGCGTAATAAAAAGAGAGACTGGGATGTAGTTTGCGAAGCTGAAAATACAACAGCTGGTATTCATCTGGGACTGCCAGTAATGATTTCTTTTGCCACGATCTTTCACATGACACTTCGACAAATATCAGTTATCTGCGAGTAATTAAAAGGCATAAGAGACACCCTTAATCAGTATGTTTGAACATTCAAAGCTAATATCCTGGCAGTCCGCAGCTTTACGCTAATTCTTCAGATAACTTATCGCGGAGTCAATTGAATATGCAACTACTTTGCTTTATATAAGAACCCAACATCACTTAGACTGAACCGGAGGTTAGCGCTCCCCATTCTGCTTTTGACCTTGTTTTGATGAAGGTTAAATGTGTAAGGAAGGGGAGGTGCTGTAATCTAGGATCAATCGCTGGCTTTGCACTTTGGCTTCGAGATTACACTGGTATGAAATTGCTTGGTTTGCCATCATGCAGCAACATTAAACTAAATGGACTTAAACCACCCACTGAAATAGTGGACAAAGGCGTTTGATATATGACCAAGTTATTACCATCTAGCATAATCTCCAGGTCTCTACTCAGGGTGCATTTGGATGTAGCTAGTCGCTCCTTCACCACTTTGAACCACAGCTAGAAAGTGGTCTTAGTTATCGTATCAATGTCGCAAAAAAGAAAAAGTTACAAACTGCGTTTCTTCATCAACAACAACTTGCCTTTACATATAGCGCCTTTAACAGTGAAAAACACCCCAACACATTTCACAGAGGCATAATTATTATGTTTAAACACAGAACATAGGAGCTATGTATATCGCACCACAACAAGTTATGACATCGAATTCAATAAATCCGCTAATTTGGAGGCTGGCATCTGAAAAAAAAATGAGCATGAATGCTAAAAGCCCAGGCAGATGAGTAATGTCCTTTAGGGAAGGGAACCAACCACTTCTATGCAGTCTGGTCTACACTTGACTCCAGTCTCATAAACAAAGAAAGACTTGCATTTATACAGCTTCTTTCACGACCACCAGACGTCCCAAAGCGCTTTACAGCCAATGAAGTACTTTTTGAAGTGTAGTCACTGTTGTAATGTGGGAAACACGGCAGCCAATTTGCGCAGAGCAAATTCCCACAAACAGCAATGTGATAATGACCAGATCATCTGTTTTTTTAATACATAAGAACATAAGAAATAGGAGCAGGAGTAGGCCATTCGGCCCCTCGAGCCTGCTCCGCCATTCAATAAGATTATGGCTGATCTGATCTTGGCCTCAATTCCACTTTCCTGCCCGTTCCGCATAACCCTTGACTCCCCTGTTTTTCAAAAATCTGTCTATCTCCACCTTGAATATATTCAATGACTCAGCCTCCACAGCTCTCTGGGGTAGAGAATTCCAAAGATTCACAACCTTCTGAGAGAAGAAATTCCCCTTCATCTCCGTTTTAAATGGGTGACCCCTTATTCTGAAACTATGCCCCCCTAGTTCTAGATTCCCCCACGAGAGGAAACATCCTCCCTGCATCTACCCTGTCAAGCCCCCTCAGAATCTTATGTTTCAATAAGATCACCTCTCATTCTTCTAAACTCCAATGAGTATAGGCCCAACCTGCTCAACCTTTCCTCATAAGACAACCCTTTCAACTCAGGAACCAACCTGGTGAACCTTCTCTGAATTGCCTCTAATGCAAGTATATCCTTCCTTAAATAAATGATGTTGATTGAGGGATAAATATTGGCCAGGACACCGGGGATAATTCCCCTGCTCTTCTTTGAATCGTGCCGTGGGATCTTTTGCATTCACCTGAGAAAGCAGACGGAGACTCGGTTTAACGTCTCATCCGAAAGACGGCACCTCTGACAGTGCAACACTCCCTCAGCGCTGCACTGGGAGTGTCAGCCTAGATTTTTGTGCTCAAGTCTCTGGAGTGGGTCTTGAACCCACAACCTTCTGACTCAGAGGCAAAAGTGCTACCCACTGAGCCACAGCTCGACACAAATTACAGAGTTGATGCTTAAGGCCCTCTGAGGTTGCCTAGCAAGCCATTCAGTTGTCAGGGTAACCAGGGATGGGCAATAGATTCTGCCTTGCCAGAGTCACCCACATTCCAAGCACAAATGAAAAAAATACATAGTTACTTAAGCATAAGCAAGCGTGCTGCTCAATGGTAAGGTATATAAATTTGCATCTGTCTTTTGTTTTGGAGAAGAGTTTAATGTGTGTGGCGATCATACTATTAAAACTTTTCAAATGTACTGCTATTGTAAAGATTGTAATAGACACGTTGTCCACTAGTATCTTGGATGACGCACCTTTGCCCCATAGGGGAATAGGACTAAATGGTTCACTCATCCAGAGAGTCGGCATAAGCAAGATGGGCCAAACGCTTGTCTCCTCATCGTGAATCTGAGGACCATCTAGCTTGTGACTATTGCAGGAAAACGACAGCCAGAGAGCAAAGTTATTGCTGATGTCAATCCTATCGCCATGGTCTCTTTTATGCAATGCAGTGGACATAATGGATCTTGGCATGAGATGAACTGGTTATACAACTGTTGGAAACATTAGCGGTTACATTCTTTAGAGCACCGCATTTTTGTCTTGGCGTTCTTTTCTACAATGCTTTTCCATCGTGTTTTATCTTCAATTCAAGGGTATTTGAACATGTTAAGTTGTGAACTGGAGCCGTCGACCAGAATTAGTTGCTGTGCAAAGTAAAAAGTAGTCAAGGTTATCCCACCACCCCGCACTTTTTGTCTGAATTTGCGTGTGTGTGTGTGTATCCTTGAGAAATACAGAAGACACACTATGTAGTAACAACAGAAAATGCTGAAAGCACTCAGCAGGCCAGGCAGCATCCGTGGAGAGAGAAACAGAGTTAACGTTTCAGGTCTGGGACCCTTCATCAGAACTGGAAAAGGCTAGAGAGGCATTGCTTTTCAATGTATGCTGGCTGACTCAACTAACCATGCATGCATAATGATCTGCACAGGTTGATAATCTCAGGGCACAGAAGTCATGAATAGTTTTCTTTTATTGTGCGTTCACGGGATGTGGTATAACAAAGCCAGCATTTATTGCCCAACCCTAATTGCCTAATTTGAGAAGGTGATGGTGAACCGCCTTTTAGACAACTGGGGTCGAGAATTCCAAAGATTCACAACCCTCTGAGTGGAAAAATTCCTCCTCATCTCAGTCTTAAATGGACGACCTCTTATCCTGAGACTATGCCCCCAAGTTCTAGACTCTCCAGCCAGGGGAAACAACCTCTTGCTAGGCCATTTCAGAGGGCAGTTAAGAGTCAACCACATTGCTGGGGGTCACATATAGGCCAGTCCAGGTAAGGACAGCAGATTTCCTTCCCTTAAGGACATTAGTGAACCAGATGGGTTTTTACAACAATCCAGTAGTTTCATTGGTCACCATTACTGATACCAGCTTTTTATTCCAGATGTACTTAATTAGCTGAATTTAAATTCCCCAGCTGCCATGGTGGGATTTGAACTCATGTCTCAACAGATTATAAATCAAGGTCTCATGGCTTACTAGTCCAGTGACATAACCACTATGCTACCGTACCCACTGTAAATCGTATTAAAATAGTAGTAAAAGAGAAGCGATCAGGCACAATATATTTCGTAAATAAATGCAGCAATTTGCACACAGCAAGATCTCACGAAGAGCAGATAATATATAGCCAGTTATTCTGTTTTTGGTGATGTTGGGTGAGGCAGGAATGTTGCACTGAGTATTGAGCGATTGAGTAGATTGGGCCTATACTCTCTGGAGTTTAGAAGAATGAGAGGTGATCTCATTGAAACATCTTGGGGAAAAAATTGAGTCGCGCCCCCTTTGGGGCGCTAACTTTGCCGGGGCGCTACTTTTAGCGCCCCCGCAGCCGATTTTCCCAGGTAACTCCCCGAGAGGGAGGAGGGGCGCTACTGGAAGCGCCCCGCATCCCTCCTGGGGCGCTGCAAGACAAAACTGCGGCATGTTGCGCCGCGGTACTGCAGGCCCTCCTCCCCTTATTAAAGGGGACGGGCCTGGAGCAGCGCGTCCCGGTGCCCAGCTGGGCCACCAGGGATCGGGAGTGCCGGCAAATGAGCCCGGCACTCAAGAGGAGTGCTGGACTCACGGAGAGCAGCCGGCACCCCACGGGAGGGGGGCTTCATGGGGGCCGGGGACAGCAACGGGGGGCAGGTGCTGGCAGGCGGCCATCAACAAAAATGGCCACCCACCACCTCCCCTTTAACTAGCGCTGCCCCGGCCGCAGGTAGGCCCCCCTGACCCCATCGGACATAGCATCCGGTGGTAAATCGGGGGGGTGCCACCCAAGATTACAGCTGGGGCGCCAGCGGGGCGCTGCTCACGGCGATGACGAATTTCGCGGGAGGCGTTAGCGGCGCCGCACCCAGGCGCCAACGGGAGGTGCAAATCAACCAAATTTAACCCCCATAAGATTCTGAAGGGGATTGACAGGGTAGATGCTGAGAGGTTGTTTCCCCCTGGCTGGAGAGTCTAGAACTAGGGGTCACAGTCTCAGGATAAGGGGTCGGCCATTTAAGACTGAGATGAGGAAGAATTTCTTCACTCAGAGGGTTGTGAATCTTTGGAATTCTCTGCCCCAGAGGGTTGTAGATGCTGAGTCATTGAGTATATTCGAGGCTGAGATCGATAGATTTTTGGACTCTAGGGGAATCAAGGGATATGGGGATTGGGTGGGAAAGTGGAGTTGAGGTCAAAGATCAGCCATGATCTTATTGAATGGTGGAGCAGGCTCAAGGGGCCATATGGCCTACTCCTGCTCCTAATTCTTATGTTCTTATGTCCTGAAGTGTCAGCTGAGATTATGTACCCAAGTTTTGGAGTGGTGTTTGGAACCAAATGCTTCTAACTCAGGAGCAAGAAGGCTACCTTCCACTGAGCCAAGTCAACCTTTGATCCTGAATTTAGCAGCGCTTATGTGTTGAAAAATAAATGTAAACATTTTTCAAGGGGCCAAAAATAACCTAAACTAATTTTAAAGAACTTTGAATGTTTAAATGATTTTAATATTTATTTAAATCCTTACACTGGTAAAAGAAGGCCCTATGCCTGTTTTTACCAGACGTAAGGGTTTTGTGGGCATTCGCTGGGCGGTAGTTAGGCAAGTAGCCCGACTCTCCGCCAGCGAATGTCCATTTCCTGCGCATGCGTACGATCTGTTGAGCTGAAACTTCATCGCGTGTGGAAACCCGGAACTCGCGGGGCACTTACAGCCGCGCAGGTTGTGCGCACACCGTCATAGGCCCCGGAAAATCCGGGCCGACGTCTGATTGTCACAGACTTGGAGCCGATTTCCACCCCAACTTTTCACCTCAGAGAAGGTGAGTGGAGAGCTGAGAAGGGGATTTCAATGAAAAAAAAGCGAAAGGAAAAGTTATGGGCCGCTATTTCCTCGGACCCGCTCTCGCTCCACCGCCATAACTTCACCGGGATTTCTGTTGCACTTGCCGATATCTCGGAGGAAATTCCTGGCCGACATCTTACAACTAAAGTTTAAATGTAACGCAGGAACCTGCAACGGAAAAGAAGCAGGAGAGGTAGCAATCAAGAGAGGAGAAAGATAAAAGGGAAAAAGAAGTAAATAGTAATTATAAATTCCATCTTTCAATTACTGTGTGACTTTTTGTAGAACTTCAATCAAAGGATGACTCATTAACTGTAGAACTCTCATGCAACTCAAAAGCTAGAAACAATTATGAACTTATCTTTATCAATCTGAACTATAATTATATTAAGACAAGAAAAATCAAGAGTGTGGACTGCCCAAATTTTAATTAAAAAATTTTAATCATCAAATTCTGCAAGAACTTCTTCAGAAGGATAAACAACTAGATACAATGGACCTCTGGCCTTTCCCTGCAGGTCTTGTGTGTTGACAGGAAAGGCTGGTCATTCTGCGTGTTCACTTTTAGGGACTCTTCTCCAGTGTAGACCATCGACAGAAGAGGCGTATAACCATGGCCTCACTGCAGGACATCCGGGTCATAACTCTAGACTGGGATCTGCAAGACCCCCACCACCATCTGTGGAACACAATATCCGAGGAACTGCGGCTGCTGGGTGATTATTCACTCTGGAGGGAGGTGTTTGTGGCACATTTGCTCTAGAAATGGAGTGGCGATAGCAGAGGCTCTGACCGCAATCTTTCAATTCTCCTTTAATATGGAAGTGGTGCCAGAGCCCTGGAGGATTGCAAATGTTACACCCCTGTTCAAAAAGGGGAAGAGGGATAAACCTGGTAACTACAGGCCAGTCAGTCTAACGGCAGAGGTGGCAAAACTACGAGAGACCATTGTCAAGGACAAATCACTTGGAGGAGCATGGGTTAATAAGGGACAGCCAGCACGGATTTTTTAAATCCTGTCTGATTAACACGATTGAGTTCTTTGATCAAGTAACAGAGAGGGTTGATGATGATCATAGAATGGTTACAGCACAGATTGAGGCCATTCGGCCCGTCGAGCCCGTGCCGGCTCTCTGCAAGAGCACTTCAGCTAGTCCCACTCCCCCGCCCTTTCCCCCGTAGCCCTGCAAATGTTTTCCCTTCAGGTACTTATCCAATTCCCTTTTGAAAGCCACAATTGAATCGGCCTCCACCACCCTTTCGGGCAGTGCATTCCAGATCCTAACCATTCGCTGCGTAAAAAGGTTTTTCCTCATGTCGCCTTTGGTTCTTCTGCCAATCACCTTGAATCTGTGTCCTCTGGTTCTCGACCCTTCCGCCAACAGGAACAGTCTCTCTCTATCTACTCTGTCCAGACCCCTCATGATTTTGAACACCTCTGTCAAATCTCCTCTCAAACTTCTGCTCTAAGGAGAACAACCCCAGCTTCTCCAGTCTATCCACGTAACTGAAGTCCCTCATCCCTGGAACCATTCTTGTAAATCTTTTCTGCACTCTCTCTAAGGCCATCACATCCTTCCTAAAGTGCGGTGCCCAGAATTGGTAGTGCAGTCCATGTATGTATGGACTTTCAAAAGGCACTTGATAGAGTGGTATATAACAGACTGATTCGGAAAATAGAAGCACATGTATTAAAGGGATTATGGTAACTTGGGTAAGTAATTGGCTAAGGGATAGGAGGCAGAGAGTAGTGGTGAACGGATGGTTTGTCTGGCTGGAGAGAAGTATGCAGTGGTGTCGGTATTAGGACCATTGCCTTTCTTGTTCTACATAAATGACCTGGACTTGGGTATAGAGGAGGAGACTTTCCACTTTGCAAATTCCACTTGTTTTCTGAATTGAAAGTTGCGCTCAAGTTTCCGCTCGAGCTAATTTGCATATCACTGAACGTAACACCTTCCTTGAACCAGCGCAATCGGGCAGCGTTTTGGAACGCGATTGTTCATTTCTTTTCTTGCATTCAAAATATATATTTAAGAGTGGCAGCTCGGTGCAGTTTTATTAATACAGCTGGAAATCGGTTTATCTCAAAAAAAATAAGCATTTTTAATAAGGTCCACCACCTGTGAGTAACCAGATTTTAAATAAGTGAAAATGAGTTTTTAAAAAACTACACAGAACCATTTACTCGTTTCGTTGGTGTACAGTAGTCAGTATCGTAGTAAATTAAATATTTGTTCGTATTTTAAAACTTTTATAATGCAGCCTCATGTAAGAAAACTACTAGGCACTTGGTCTAAAGCGTTAAACAAAGCTTTAATCAACTGTTCTTCAACATGGAGGTGTAGTTGTGTCCTTTTTCTAGTTCCTGTTAAAGAATGTCCTGAGCAAGCTGGGCCTATGCCCGAGTATTTATACTCTCCCTGTCAGCGCCACCAGCAGGCCGCCCAGTATTATTTCATAAGTCATTTCCACATGAATGACAAGATTCATGTCACAGCCTATTAGTGTCCTTGCGTCTTTAAGGAAAAGCTTAACTTTAAGAGCCTGCTCGAAGGCTCACAAACGGGCACAATGAGCAGAAACTCACCCTGTCGATTAATTCAATCTGGTGGCGGGGCTAGTTTTGAGGGCAGGGCAGTCTTCCAGCGCGATTTTTTTTCAAACCAGCGCAAAAGATGGCAGAAACTCGATTTGCGCCGGCTGCCATTTGTGCTTGAAATTCCGCGACCTGTCGCGCTGGTTTGGCCGATTTTAGGGCAAATTGCGCTGCAAAAAAAGAACAGCGCAACCGAGCGGAAACTCCAGGCCGGGGAGTACAATGTCGAAGTTTGTGGATTATACAAAACGTGGCAATGTAGTAAACAGTGAGCAGGATAATAGCAGCCTCAAGGAGGACATAGAAAGACGACTGAAACGGGCAGACGCGTGGCAGATGCCTATTAATCCGGATAAGTGTGAAGTGATGCACTTTGGGCATGCACAGGCCAATCCCAGCACAGTTTGTGTCTACAAATAAAGTAGAATGGTGATCCACCGAGAAATTGCATGGAGTGAGGGGAAGGATCTGTGTCTAATGTCAGGTGTGGGTGTAAGTGTGTGTGGGGGGGCGATTTTGTCAATGGGGGCGCATTGGAGGCGGGACTGCTGCTTGTCGGGTTTTAGTCCCGCCTCCATCGACTTCTGGCCAACCCACGCTATTTTCCCTTGATTGACCTTGTTAAGCCCGCCCAGCGGGCTCAGCAGGCCAATTAAGGAGAAGCCGGTTACAGAGAACGTCAGTTTTGACAGATGAATTGTCATCGTTTGACAGCTCTGTGAAGCTGTCAAACACTGACATTCTCTGTTGTTTGATGAGCTCTTGTATTCAAGACCTCATCAAAACTCTTTTGTGAGCAGAAATTAGATGGCTGTTGCATTGGAGAATGCAGCAGCCATTCTGTCATCTCTGCCGGTGAGATGCGAGACTCTTCGCATCCCCAACTGTTGAAGCCTGCAGGAAGAAACAAAGGTAAATAAACATTTTCTATCACTTTCCACTCACCTCACATACTTACCTCTCCACACTTGCACCCATCACTCAACTTCACAGCGCACTTTTTAACCTCTCCGACCCCCGCAGACCCACTGCTCGCCTCGGTGACCCTGGCGGGGTTTCCCAACGTCGGGAAGCCCGCACCTCTGTTGGACTAACAGGCAGTTAAGTGGCTGTAATTCACTTCCCGCCTCCAGGAGACGGGACCCGGAGTGGGTCGGCTACCCGCCTCCTGGGAAGATGGCACGGAGGCGGTTTGGGGGCGGGATGGGGACCCGCCCCCAGATTCTGCCATTTTCCCAGCAGTCCCGTCTCCAAACCTGCCTCCCCAGGGCTAGCAAGATCACGCCCTGTGTGTGTGTGTGTGTGTGTGTGTTTGAGAGAGAGTATCAGGAGAGTTCACTCCCAGTCACACAGCAGCGGGACTTGCACCATTTGAAGATCCACCAACAGTTACAATGGCACAACCGGATTACGATTTATTTACAATTCATAAAATTACAAATTTACAAATCAGGTTGAAAGAATGATCAGCTTGCTGCTAAGAAATTGGTGTCCTGTGCGCTTAGTCTTCAGTCTGATGGTGAACAGCAGCACTTCATTACCCAAATGTTCCACCAGGGGACCTTCCGGGCAGGTCGGACACGTTCTGACTGTTGGTGAAGTGGACACGCAAAGGCTACTGCATGTGATCGCAGTTGCTCCTGGGGGTTCTGGAAGAAGGACTCACAATCCATGGCATATGAGGTGATCCGTTTGGAGATATCTTGAACCAACTGCCGTGAAAGGTCTCTTAGGAAGTCCATGTAGCTCCTGGTGGGCTCTTCCTGATATTTTTCAATCAATAAAGAAGCCTCAGCAGATCCAGTAAGTGATCAACCAACGCTAGTTTTTATTTTATTCGTTCCTGGGATGTGGGTGTCGCTGGCAAGGCCAGCATTTATTGCCCATCCTGAGTTGCACTTGAGAAGGTGGTGGTGAGCTGCCTTCTTGAACTGCTGCAGTCCGTGTGGTGAAGGTGCTCCCAAGGTGCTGTTAGGGAGGGAGTTCCAGGATTTTGATCCAGCGACGATGAAGGATCAGCCGATATATTTCCAAGTCAGGATGGTGTGTGACTTGGAGGGGAACTTGGAGGTGGTGGTGTTCCCATGCGTCTGCTGCCCTTGTCCTTCTAGGTGGTAGAGGTCGTGGGTTTGGGAGGTGCTGATGAAGAAGCCTTGGTGAGTTGCTGTAGTGCATCTTGTAGATGGTACACACTGCAGACATGGTACGTCGGTGGTGGAGGGAGTGAATGTTTAAGGTGGTGGATGGGGTGGCAATCAAGCAGGCTGCTTTGTCTTGGAGGGTGTCGAGCTTTTTGAGTGTTGTTGGAGCTGCACTCATCCAGGTAAATGGAGAGTATTCTATCACACTCCAGACTTGTGCCTTGTAGATGGGGGAAAGACTTTGGGAAGTCAGGAGGTGAGACACTCGCCGCAGAATACCCAGCCTCTGACCTGCTCTTGTGGACACAGTATTTATGTGGCTGGTCCAGTTAAGGTTCTGGTCAATGTTGACTCCCAGGATGTTGATGGTGGGGGATTCGGCGATGGTAATGCCGTTGAATGTCAAGGGGCTGTGGTTAGATTCTCTCTTGCTAGAGATAGTCATTGCCTGGCACTTGTGTGGCGCGAATGTTACCTGCCACTTATCAGCCCAAGCCTGAATTTCATCCAGGTCTTGCTGAAAGCAAGCATGGACTGCTCTATTATCTGAGGAGTTACGAATGGAACTGAACACTGCAATCATCAGTGAACATCCCCACTTCTGACCTTATAATAGCAGAGGGAAGGTCATTGATGAAGCGGCTGAAGATGGTTGGGCCTAGGACACTGACCTGAGGAACTCCTGCAGCGATGTCCTGGGGCTGAGATGATTGACCTTCAATCACCACAACCATCTTCCTTTGTTCTAGCTATGACTCCAGCCAGTGGAGAGTTTTCCCCCTGATTCCCATTGACTTCAGTTTTACCAGGGCTCCTTGATGCCACACTCGGTCAAATGCTGCCTTGATGTCAAGGACAGTCATCACTCTCACCTCACCTCTGGAATTCAGCTCCTTTGTCTATGTTTGGACCAAGGCTGTAATGAGGTCGGGAGCTGAGTGATCCTGGCTGAACCCAAACTGAGCATCGGTGAGCAGGTTATTGGTGAGTTAGTGACGCTTGTTGATAGCACTGTCGACGACACCTTCCATCGCTTTGATGATGATTGAGAGTAGACTGATGGGACGGTAATTGGCCGGATTGGATTTGTCCTGCTTTTTGTGGACAGGACATACCCGGGCAGTTTTCCACATTGTCGGATAGATGCCAGTGTTGTAGCTGTACTGGAACAGCTTGGCTAGAGGCACGGCTAGTTCTGGAGCATAAGTCTTCAGCACGACAGCTGGGATGTTGTCGGGGCCCACAGCCTTTGCTGTATCCAGTGCGCTCAGCCGTTTATTGATATCACGTGGAGTGAATCGAATTAGCTGAAGACTGGCTTCTGTGATGGTGGGGACCTCAGGAGGAGGCCAGTATAGGTCATCCACTCGGCACTTCTGGCTGAAGATGTTTGCAAACGCTTCAGCCTTGTCTTTTGCACTCACGTGCTGGGCTCCACCATCATTGAGGATGGGGATATTCATGGAGCCTCCTCCTCCCGTTAGTTGATTAATGGTCCACCACCATTCACGACTGGATGTGGCAGGACTGCAGTGCTTCGATCTGATCCGTTGATTGTGGGATCCTTTAGCCCTGTCTATAGCTGCTTCTGCTTTTTAGCATGCATGTAGTCCTGTGTTGCAGCTTCCCCAGGTTGGCACCTCATTTTTAGGTACACCTGGTGCTGCTCCTGGCATGCTCTTCTACACTCCTTATTGAACCAGGGTTGGTCCCCTGGCTTGATGGTAATGGTAGAGTGAGGGAAATGCCAGGCCATGAGGTTACAGATTGTGGGGGAATACAATTCTGCTGTTGCTGATGGCCCACAGCGCCTCATGGATGCTCAGTTTTGAGCTGCTAGATCTGTTCTGAATCTATCCCATTTAGCACAGTGGTAGTGCCACACAACACAATAGAGGGTGTCCTCAGTGTGAAGACAGGACTTCGTCTCCACAATGACTGTGCGGTGGTCACTGCTGCCAATGCTGTCATGGACAGATGCATCTGCGACAGGTAGATTGGTGAGGACGAGGTCAAGTAGGTTTTTCCTTCATGTTGGTTCTCTCACCACCTGTCGCAGGCCCAGACTGGCAGCTATGTCCTTCAGAACTCGGCCAGCAGTGGTACTACCGAGCCACTCTTGGTGATAGACATTGAAGTCCCCCACCCAGAGTACATTCGGTGCCCTTGCTACCCTCAGTGCTTCTTCCAAGTGGTGTTCAACATGGAGGAGCACTGCTTCATCAGCTGAGGGAGGGCGGTAGGTGGTAATCAGCAGGAGGTTTCCTTGCCTATGCTTGACCTGAAGCCATGAGACTTCATGGGGTCCGGAGTCAATGTTGAGGACTCCCAGGGCCACTCCTTCCCGACTGTATACCACTGTGTCGCCACCCCAGTGATGGTGATGGAGGAGTTTAGGAAAGGTATGATTCTGTGAGGATGACTATGTCAGGCTGTTGTCTGACTAGTCTGTGGGACAGCTCTTCCAATGTTGGCACATGTCCCCAGATGTTGGTATGGAGGACTTTGCAGGGTCGACTGGGCTGGGTGTGCCGTTGTCGGTGCCGAGGTCGATGCCAGAATGTCTGTCCGGTTTTATTCTTATTTTTCGTAGTGGTTTGTTACAACTGAGTGGCTTGCTAGGCCATTTCAGAGGGCAGTTAAGAGTCAACCACATTGCTGTGGGTCTGGAGTCACATATAGGCCAGACCGGGTAAGGATGGCAGATTTCCTTCCCTAAAGGGCCTTAGTGAACCAGATGGGTTTTTACAACAATCCGATAGTTTCATGGTCACCATTATTGATATGAGCTTTTTATTCCCGATTTAAATTCCCCAGCTGTCGTGGTGGGATTTGAACTCACGTCTCTGGATCATTTGTCCAGAGCCTCTGGATTACTAGCCCAGTAACATAAGCACTGTGTCACCGGTTGGATGGTGTTTGCTCGTAACTGAATTAAGTGCTTCGAGAGGCACGACAGCACCTCAAATATTAATACCTCCCCCTCTGGTTCTCCTGGTTCCCCAACAGATTAATCATGGTGCACATCACTTTCTGAGACCATCTTTCAGTCTTGTGATGCGCTCCAATTGTAACATTGCCCAGGCCCCTGACACACAGCAACTGGGCAACTGGAGAACCGTAGAGCAAACATCTGAGTGTCTGTGAGCTGCAGATGTGAAATCAGTGGAGATTTTCACAGCTCTCCAAAGGAAGCCACGGTGAGTGTCTGACAGTCTTGGATGGTAAGGAGTTGAGCTACCAGCTGTTTCACAATGCCAGTCAGACTGGGGTCAGCATATCTCACCATTGCTCTGACCAGCAGGACAACCCCCTGGTCGGACTTGCAGAGATCCATCACCTGGTCCCATCCTCCACTTTGTACCATGTCATTAAGCACTGCTTCGTTATTTGTCCGAGCAAGCAGGTCCTTTTAGTGTCTCCACACAGTTCACACACACATTGCTGCTTTCAGATGCAAGAGGCTCAACTGAGAATTCTCTCTGCTGCGACTGACCATCAGGAACAAAACCACTGACCAGACAGACATTAACAACAAGGGTTGAGATGAATGAGCAGGGCACTAAATATCTGCGGAAATAATGTAGTCACCGCCTTTGCCGACTCGGACTTCGTTATCACCTCATGCAGCCCACAGATGGTAGCCAGGGACACAAGGGTGGAATACTGTGCCGCGTTCTCACTGACGGGACAGGTTCCGCTCATCCCAAATCATAATCGTTTGTTCAATGTGTCCAGCAGCTCTCCCATTGTACTCGTGGCACATTGTGTGCCCTCGGCCAGTGATCTCCACATGTCACTGACGCACTTGTCCAAAGGGATTGGATAGGCGAGGAGACAGGTCACGACTATTGCTGTGTTGTGTGAGGCCAGTATGGCGATACTCCATAGAATCTAAAGTTTCACCTCCTCATAAGGAACTGACTGCAATTGAACACTCAACACATCAAAGTATCTCTGAGACCTGGTCCCAAAGTTCACTGCCACGTCTTTTAATGATGATTTGCATGAGCACATCACCCCAAGGGAACAGCTGGAGTGTTGGTCGGACAGTCCTTTGAAGACAATGAAGAGCAAGTTGCCCAGCTGGTCATGGGGCAAACACTTGCAAATGACCTCTGTGATCTGACAGCATGTTTGAAAAAGGACCGAAGCATCAGGGTTAACGAACTGTTCTCTGACTGCTTTCAGAACCTCCTCCTTTTGCTGATCCAGATTGGTGCCTTCATACGCTAACTGAATGGGCAGGATGATGTACAAAGTGTCCAGGGCCATCTGTCGATGGGAAGCGATGGGTCTGCACAGCGCAGCGTCAGCCGTCCAGAGTCGCCATGTTATTTCCAGGCACCGCAGTACAAACATTGAGCTTCTCCCAGTAAAATTTCAGAGAAGGTTCATGAGGTTGATTCCGGAGATGAAGGGGTTGTCTTATGAAGAAAGGTTGAGCAGGTTGGGCCTATACTCATTGGAGTTTAGAAGAATGAGAGATGATTTTATTGAAACATATAAGATTCTGAGGGGGTCTCGACAGGGTGGATGCAGAGAGGATGTTTCCCCTCGCAGGGGAATCTAGAACTAGGGGGCATAGTTTCAGGATAAGGGGTCGCCCATTTAAAACGGAGATGAGGAGGAATTTCTTCTGCGGGTCGTGAATCTTTGGAATTCTCTACCCCAGAGAGAGCTGTGGAGGTGGAGTCATTGAATATATTTAAGGTGGAGATAGACAGATTTTTGAACGATAAGGGAGTCAAGCTCCAAGGCCATGTCCATGGTTCTCTCTCGTTCATGAGCTTTTGTTGAAATGATCCAGTCTTCTACCTGATTGAAAATGACCGCACGTCCTTCAGGGGACAGGTCTTGCTAGAGAAGCTCTTGCAGGGAACTCATATGGTTTGTGTATAGAGTGTCGCCGTCTCTTTTGTGTTACCATTCGTGTCATTGTCCAGTTCTGAAGGTACCAAGGCTGAACGTACTGGTCAGGCAGGTTTGATTCAATTGGCAGGTGTCAGCTTGGTTTGATTCAGTGTGTAGTTGTACGAGATGCGTGCAGGCGTTCATGGCTAACTATCGAACAGGGCTCCGCAGCAGCTCTGGTGGCTCGGCCTCGATAAGATCCTGCGTGTACATCAGCAGCTCCCTGTTTCTGGTCAAGTTGATGGGAGCTCTCTGGCGATTTGAATGTAGGGACCTGGCTATCAAGAGTCTGGATGCAGCGGTCCCCGCCTTGCTATATCTGCCGGGTTTTACGAAGTGTGTAAAACCTGCCCACATGCAGTTAAAAACAAAATGGAGGTTAAAAAAGAGGCTTCTGGCCACATTATAATATTTAAATTGACTTCCTGCCTCCTGGGAGTGGGTTGGTCACCAGCCCCCTTCCTGCCTCCGTTAAAACCAGATGGTTGGAGTCGGGTTCAGGTCGGGAATCCCATTTTAAAAAATTTAGCACGCTCCAAACCCACCTGTTTTTTCTTTAGGTTAACATTCCCCCCCCTCCCCTCCCCTCCGCCCCCCCCCCCAAGATTGCTGGCAGCTTCCTGGCCGTCAACATGTGCTCCCTATTAACATCGTCATCTTCAGTGCAGTCAAAGAGAGAACGTTCTCGGCAAGGGCTCGGCTAATTTGGCCAAGGGTGCCCTCGGTAACCATCGCCAGGCTCTCCGATCCAACAACACCGTGCGGAGCCGTCCGCGGGGTGCGGTGGCACCGATCGTCATGGCAACTCATTAACACTATTTCTCCGGCGCTGACGTCCCAGTGTCTGGAGGGCCTTTGATATGTCCTGCTGACAGCTTCCATCTTCCTCAGCAATCAACTTCATGAGGGCAACTGAGAAGGATTCCGCATTTTAGCAGTCTTTCCTGAGCCCACTGGAAGTTTCGAATTGCTCACTCAGAATTATTGTCACTGCCCTCTCACTAAGCTGTCCGACACACTCTCACCAGCTCCGTCCTGATCTTTACTCTAAATTCTACCACTCTTCAATATGAATAAAGGTTTTAACCAAATAATTTTGGTGAGCTTTGATCAATGAAAGACTATCTTTGTTCACTAACTCACAGTCTGTAATCAGATCTCTGTTTGGATGGCTCCGTCGTCTCTGACCTCTGTCTCTGTATTTCTTCACTTCACCTGACGAAGGAGCAGCGCTCCGAAAGCTTGTGATTTCAAATAAAACTGTTGGACTATAACCTGGTGTTGTGCGGCTTCTCACTTTTCTCCAATAATTAACACTGTTCCTTTCCACAGTGTTTCCACTTTGCCCTCGATGATCTTCCAGGATTTGGATCGATTTGATGAACGCACTTTTCTTTGAGCTCTCCCCTCGTTGCTCTCTCATGCACAAATGCACAGTTTGTAGCACTTTGCTATGTCTTGTCCACCCCTGTGCTTTCTGGGTTGCCATGGTTTTCATTGTGAGGTCAGGTCACATAACCCCTCAGTTGTGATGTGGCCCTGGGTCGTGTGCCCATATAAGTCCTGCCAGCTGTTTGTGGCAGTTTGAGGTGGGTGGTGGGGGGTGAAGGTGAAGGCGAAGGCCCAGACCTGAGATACAGACCGTACGGACCAGGCAACATTCACAACCCTTGGCAGCCATATTGGATCGAGCAGCTGTTTGTTCCTAATAAAGAATCCACCGCACCACAGACACTCAAAGTACACGTGACAAAAGTAGTAGAAACGAGAATGTAGGACAGACATTTCTAGTAGAATTGTCCCAAATTTTTTTTATTCGTTTAGGGGATGTGGGCGTCACTAGCAAGGCCAGTATTTATTGCCCATCCCTAATTGCACTTGAGAAGGTGGTGGTGAGCCGCCTTCTTGAACTGCTGCAGTCCGTGTGGTGAAGGTACTCCCACAGTGCTGTTAGGGAGCGAGTTCCAGGATTTTGACCCAGCAACGATGAAGGATCGGCCGATATACTTCCAAGTCAGGACGGTGTGTGACTTGGAGGGGAACTTGGAGGTGGTGGTGTTCCCATGCGTCTGCTGCCCTTGTCCTTCTAGGTGGAAGAGGTCGCGGGTTTGGGAGGTGCTGCCGAAGAAGCCTTGGCGAGTTGCTGCAGTGCATCTTGTAGATGGTACATACCGCAGCCACGGTACGCCGGTGGTGGAGGAAGTGAATGTTTAAGGTGGTGGATGGGGTGCCAATCAAGCGGGCTGCTTTGTCCTGGATGGTGTCGAGCTTCTTGAGTCTTCATATGACTCAAATCAATTTTAAATACACTGGAACTAAAAGATCTGAACTCATGAGATCTTTCTGGGGTTAGAATGCATCATTTTCAGCCCAGGTAATATGGGAGATCAACAAGGCTCCTTCACTCCAGTAGGATAGTCTCATAATATGGAATGGGTTAGGCGCTATTAGTATTTGACTAGAATGGATGAGTAAACACAGTTGTGTGTTTGTATGTTCATCACCGTCTGAACTGTATTTATCTGCGCTCCTCTAATTCTGGCCTCTTGCGCATCCCCGATTTCAATCGCTCCACCATTGGCGGCCGTGCCTTCAGCTGTTGAGGCCCTAAGCTCTGGAATTCCCTCCCTAAACCTCTCCGCCTCTCTATCTCTCTTTCCTCCTTTAAGACGCTCCTTAAAACCTACCTCGTTGCCCAAGCGTTTGGTCATCTGCCCTAATATCTCCTTATGTGGCTCGGTGTCAAATTTTGTTTTGTAATGCTCTTGTAAAGCACCTTTAATACGTTAAAGGCGCTGTATAAATACAGGTTGTTGTCGTTATTGTGCTTTAACAGGAAGTAAACTCTAAAGGGATTGAAACTGCTTCATGATGTCACGAGGAAGTTGTTGTGACATCAGAGCACTTGTTCCACTCTTCTCTCCTATAAAATCCTTGTTCTCTACTGTCTACCACCCAGGTTTCTCACCCTCATATCCTTCCTGCTTTCCTCCTTCGGCCTCTGGACTCAGTGACTCCTCATCCTCGGTCATTTCATTCTCCATTTCTACTCCTCTTGCCCTCTTTCCTCTGATTTTACTGCCCTCCAGCCGTCCTCCAAACTCTCCTACCCTTATTCACGGCTACCCCATCAACATTGCCATCTCCACTGGCTTCACTACATCCATGGTCTCAATCATGTGCTTGTGCATAAATCTTTGAAGGTGGCAGGACAGGTTAACAAAGCAGTTAATAAAACATATGGGATCCTGGGCTTTATAAATAGAGGCATAGAGTACAAAAGCCAGGAAGTTATGCTAAACCTATATAAAATACTAGTTCTGTCCCAGCTGGAGTATTGTGTCCAATTCTGGGCACCACACTTCAGGAAGGACGTGAAGGCTTTGGAGAGGGTGCAGAAGAGATTTACTAGAATGGTTCCAGGGATGAGGGATTACAGTTACGTGGATAGACTGGAGAAGCTGGGATTGTTCTCCTTGGATCAGAGAAGGCTAAGAGGAGATTTAATAGAGGTGTTTAAAATCATGAAGGGTTAAGATAGAGTAGATAAAGAAAAACTGTTTCCAATGGCTGAAGGGTCGATAACGAGAGGGCACAGATTTAAGGTGATTGGCAAAAGAATCAGAGGCGACATGAGGGAAAACTTTTTTAAGCAATGAGTGTTTAGGATTTAGAATGCGCTGCCTGATACAGATTCAATAGTAGCCTTCAAAAGGGAATTGGATAAATACTTGAAGGAGAAAAAATTGCAGGGATATGGGGAAAGAGCGGGGCAGTGGGACTAACTGGATTGCTCTTCAAAAGAGCCGGCGCAGACTCGATGGGCCGAATGGCCTCCTTCTGTGCTGGGCTATTCTATGATTCTATGATTCTACATCCCCCAATGTAGGTGGCAGCCATAGCTCAGTGGGTAGCACCCTCACCACTGAGTCAGAAGATTGTGGGTTCAAGTCCCACGCTGGAGACTTGAGCACAAAATCTAGGCTGACACTCCCAGTGCAGTGCTGAGGGAGTGTGTAGTGTCGGAGGTGCCGTCTTTCAGATCAGACATTAAACCAAGGCCCCATCTGCTCTCTGAGGTGGACGTAAAAGATCCGATGGCACTATTTTTGAAGAAGAGCAGGGGAGTTCTCCCCGGTGTCCTGGCCGATATTTATCCCTCAATCAACATCACTAAAGCAGATTATCTGGTCGTTGTCGCATTGCTGTTCGTGGGATCTTGCTGTGCGCAAATTGGCTGCTGCGTTTCCTACATGACAACAGTGACTCCCCTTCAAAAAGTACCTCATTGGCTGTGAAGCGCTTTGGGACGTCCTGAGGTGGTGAAAGGCGCTGTAGAAATGCAAGTCTTTCTTTTTCGATTGAACAAGGTGACACAAACACGCATCTTAATTATACCACAGGTATTATTTGAAGAATCTCAGAATTAAACTGGCCCCACAGACACCAATCCACACAGCCCGCACAGTGTGCTGCAAACTTCAGCTGCAGCGACACACAAGGCTCTGCTCAGATTAATAGCCCGGGGCAGCAAAAATTCAGTTTTAATGTTCCAAAGTAAATCATTAGTCAGTAAATAAAAGCAGCCACACTGTCCCTGTTGAATTGCTTGTATCTTCTCTGAATGATTAATCACGTTAAAAAAAAAGACAAGTAACCGCTTTTAAATTAGAAAAGAAAGTTAGCTGTCAAACTGGCTTGTGCATATCTGCTTTTTAATCACTAATAATTATAATCAACTTTTGTTCTCCTTTTCATGCCTCAAGGTTGCCAATGCTACAGACCCTTGGGGGAATCAGCGCTTGTGAGTACATCTAAAATTAGGAACTGTCCTTTCAGCACTGGGACCTGAGGGGGATTATCTCCTCTCTCAGTGGCAGCTGTGCAAAATCTTCAGTAAAGAAAGAGTTTCGATTTTGTGCTAAGTGCACACGAGTTTGCCCATGAACTGTACGTCCACACAGCTGAGATCCTCGCAACCTCACCCCTGAGTTCGAAAGTCATGGGTTCAAGCCCTACCTCCAGGTTTGAGTGTGGAATCTAGTCTGCTGCTGCAGGGCAGCACGGAGGGAACGCTATATTGGGAGAGGTGCCACACTTCAGATCATTTTGGCCCAGAAATTCGGCTCTTGTCAGGTGAGTACGCGCTGTGTACTCACCCGTAAGGCCACCTGAAGTGCCGGTTTCCTGCATGCACTGCGCATGCGCTGGAAACCAGAACTTCCGTTCCCCTGAAGGAAGGGGTTCAGAGGTCGAACGCGTGCGCCGGAGAGGCAGCGCGCACGCAGCGAACTTCGGTTTTTTTTTCAGGTTTCTCCGTGAGGGTAAGTACGGAGAAGCTGCGCAGGAAAAAAGGAGGCGCAAGGCCTGTTTTTAACAAGGTAAGTGGTGAATTAAGTACTATTTAAACATTTTTTCAACAGATTTATCTTTTTTACATACTTTAAAGAAAGGTAAGTTTATTTTTAGCACCGTTAAAAAGTGTAATTAATTTTTTCAAAAATTAAAATTTTTGTTTAAAGTAGTTAATTTATGTAATTTATAGTTATTTTAAAAATGTTATGGTTTTTTTTAAATTTATTTGAAGTTTTAGTGTGGTTTTGGGGCCGATCTCTATTCATAGATTTGACAGGTCTTCCTGTCAAATCTATGAATGAAAATGCCCTGCTAGGATTGGCTCTCCATGGCCCATGTGATCCCAGGGGAGGCTTCGAACTAACTGCGCCCCTGGGATACGCAAGCACTGTGCGCCGGCAGCTGCAGGAGGCCCAGGACCCGAATTCCTCGTGGGCCCGAAGCACAACGGCAGGCGCAGTAGGTAAGTACGCGCGCGATCCTTGCACCCGCGGGAAGCCGGAGAGCCGAATTTCTGGCCCATGTTACACCAACATCGTAGCTGTTAAAAATGGATTTTAAATACATGTGTAGGTCAATTGAACATTTCAAAACTAAGACTGATCGAATTTTGTTAGGCACGGGTATTAAGTGATATGGAATCAAGGCAGGTAAATGGATTTAAGATTAAGGGGTGATCTAATTAAGGTGTTTAGATGATTAAACATTGACAGGGTAAATGCTGAGAGGTTGTTTCCCCCCTGGCTGGAGAGTCTAGAACTAGGGGGGCATAGTCTCAGGATAAGGGATCAGCCATTTAAGACTGAGATGAGGAGGAATTTCTTCACTCAGAGGGTTGTGAATCTTTGGAATTCTCTGCCCCAGAGGGCTGTGAATGCTGAGTCTTTGAGTATATTCAAGGCTGAGATAGATAGATTTTTGGACTCTAGGGGAATCAAGGGATATGAAGATCAGGCGGGAAAGTGGAGTTGAGGTCGATGATCAGCCATGATCTTATTGAATGGCGGAGCAGGCTCGAGGGGCCGTATGGCCTACTCCTGCTCCTATTTCTTATGTTCTTATGTTCTTAAAAGGATTTGATAGGGTAGATATAGAGCAACTATTTCCTCTGGTGCGGTGGGGGGGCGGGTTTCAGGGTGGGGAGGGGGGGGTGGTGGGGGTGGGAGTCCAGAACAATGGCGCATATCCTTAAAATTAGAGAAAGGGGTGATGTCAGGAATCACTTCTTCACACAAAGCTAGTGGAAAAGTAGAACTCTCTCCCCAAAAAGCTATTAAGGCAAGGTTAATTGAAAATTTCAAAACAGAGGTTAAGTTTAAAATTTAAGTTTTCCATGTTGAATATAAATATCTTATTGGTTACTGGGATCAGAAGGACACTGGGCACAGATTAAGATACACCAAGGGAAAGAAACTCAGATGATGGTGCAATTCATGCATCCACTGGGAAACAAAAGATACTTGTTCTCAGATATCTGCTGTGTTAGCAGCGGTCTCTGATAAGATAGAGGGTTGTTAGGATGTGGAGACTCAGTCAATAGAAAGAAGCGAGACTGAAACAGATCAAACACAATGATCTGGAGAACAGAAAAGAAACAAAATTGGGTTTATTCCAATGGGGATACAAGCTGTACCAGAAGATGATTTTATTTGGTTTGGTTTTGTACATTGGGGAATGGAACACCATCTTCAGAAAGGTGGAGCAAGCTCGAGGGGCCAAATGGCCTCCTTTTTTTTTTATTCGTTTATCGGATCAGGCTGTCGTTGGCAATGCCAGCATTTATTGCCCATCCCTAGTTGCCCTTGAGAAGGTGGTGGTGAGCCGCCTTCTTGAACCGCTGCAGTCCGTATGGTGAAGGTACTCCCACAGTGCTGTTAGGGAGGGAGTTCCAGGATTTTGACCCAGCGACGATGAAGGATCGGCGATATACTTCTAAGTCAGGATGGTGTGTGATTTGGAGGGGAACTTGGAGGTGGTGGTGTTCCCATGCACCTGCTGCCCTTGTCCTTCTAGGTGGAAGAAGTCGCGGGTTTGGGAGGTGCTGCCGAAGAAGCCTTGGCGAGTTGCTGCAGTGCATCTTGTAGATGGTACACACTGCAGCCACGGTACGCCGGTGGTGGAGGAAGTGAATGTTTAAGGTGGTGGATGGGGTGCCAATCAAGCGGGTTGCTTTGTCCTGGATGGTGTCGAGTTTTTTGAGTGTTGTTGGAGCTGCACACATCCAGGCAAGTGGAGAGTATTCCATCACACTCCTTACTTGTGCCTTGTAGATGGTGGAAAGGCTTTGGGGAGTCAGGAGGTGAAACACTCGCCGCAGAATACCTAGCCTCTGACCTGCTCTTGTTGACACAATATTTATGTGGTTGGTCCAGTTAAGTTTCTGGTTAATGGTGACCCCCAGGATGTTGATGGTGGGGAGATTCGGCGATGGTAATGCCATTGAATTTCAAGGGGAGGTGGTTAGACCCTCGATTGTTGGAGATAGTCATTGCCTGGCACTTCTGTGGCGCGAATGATACCTGCCACTTATCAGCCCAAGCCTGAACGTCATTCAGGTCTTGTTGCATGTTGGCATGGACTGCTTCATTATCTGTGGAGTTGGGAATGGGGCTGAACACTGTGCAGTCATCAGCGAACATCCCCATTTCTGACCTTATGTTGGAGGGAAGGTCATTGATGAAGCAGCTGAAGATGGTTGGACCTAGGACACTGCCCTGAGTGTCCTGTACTGTTAAATTCTATGATGCTGTTCTATTTATCAAGGCAACGATCAGGGTTTTATTTTGCTCTCGGTACTACAGTGAGAAAGTATCAGTGCATTAAGGGAGAGTAATATTGAACATTACAGTTAATCGAGTTGTTGCTAACTTTTGTGACCCAGTATCAACACTTAATTTTGCTTGTTAAATTGTTAATCAGCAATTAACAGGGAGCTTGCAAATTTATTCAAGGTTTTTTTGATTTCCACATTGTTGCTCTTTTGATTAAACAAATCACCTGTAAATTAATAAAACTTTAAATAAAACTTAACAAATTAAATTAAAATTGTATTGGCCGGGGTGATGATGCACTCCAGTCCCCGCGGCGCCCACCGGTCACGGAAGGCCTCATGTGTGCCGGCGCACACCACATGCTCCATCTCCAGGGCCACCCGGGCATGAAAATAGCCACGGAAGAGAGGCAGGCAATCGGGCCGAACAACCCCCTTGACCGCCCGCTGCCTGGACCTGTTTATAGCTATTTTCGCCAGGCCCAGGAGCAGTCCTACAAGGAGGTCCTCTGACCCGCCCGCTCCCCTCCGCACCGGGTGGGTTTCCACATTGTTAATTTCTCCCATTTAAAACTAATGTTAAAATAGTGTAGGAGATAGAGGCCGCGAATTTGATGGAGGCGGCGGGATGGGGGTGGGACAGCTGGTTTCCGGTTCCGGTCCTGCTCCCAGCTGCAGCCACACTGTAGATATGATTTTCCCTTGATTGGCCCTTGTTAAACCCACCCTGTGGGCTTATCAGCCAATTGACAGAAAGCGGGTCTGATGACGTCATTTGATGACGCGTCATCAGCCGGTTTCCTTAAAGGGACCACGTCCACATGGAGTTTGGCAGTTATTCTGTCAGTGTTTGACAGCATTGAGGTGCTGCAAACACTGACAATCACTGCACAAAGGTTATGGAGGGAGTCACAGCACGCAGGGAGGTTCTCTTCCCTCCCAAGGGCAAAAGAGACCTCCCCAGGGCACCAACACAGCCTGGTTGCACATTGCACAGGAGGGCAAAAGCAGGGATGTCGTCAGGAGGACCAGGCTGCAGTGGCGCAAACCTTTCAATGATCTCAGTGGATCACGAAACGTTACTGCAAAGCCACACTCAGCCTCATCCTGCTGTGCCACTCAACACATCCTCATCACTCTGCCTTCCCTACCCTTCTCCTGCACATCTTTACTCACAACAACTTACCTTGCAACTCCACCCATCCCTCTCTATCTACTTTATCACTTCCCCATCTCACTAGCCACCCCTCACACTCACCCTCATCCTACTGCAAGCATACCAACTAACAACACACAAGGGTAGGCACTTGAGAGGTTTAGCCAATGTCCATGTGAAGTTTCTGGTAATGTGTTGTCATACAGTGAAATCTCTTTTTCCAAAAGTGCCCCTTATTGGACAGATCTGAGCGCACCCTGAGAAGTGTCTTACTGAGTTGCAGTGATTGCTCAGACATAACTTCCCCACCTCCCCCGCGCTATAATGATGAGTGTACATGGAATGGCTTGGACATTAAAGGGATGCTTCACGGTGCTGCTGTGGAATGGTGTCAACCTGGCGGATCATGTGGCAGCCAGGGTTTACAGCATCAAGTGAAGAAAATCTGGCCATGGTGATGCCATCGTTGCCCTCCCAGGCAGCAATGTGCTCGGGTGCTGATGCCCTGTGTCCAGTGTAGCATCAGATGATGGCGGAGTAGGTTGGTGATGTTGTTGGTGATGTTGGTGTTGGGGCTGATCGTGGAAGGATTCGGAGGACCAAGGTCTGATTGTTTCATTGGCTCCGATGTTGCTGCAATAGATGGCAGCTGCAGGTGAGATGACAGAAGCGATCTGTCGCTGGTGAGAGAGGTTCTCCCAATGAGGTGGCACTGGACATACAGTTGGATCTAAAAACTTGTAAGCAAAAGAAATCACTATATGTATTAAAAATGCAGTAACCAACATTTTCTGTGCTCTGAAACTCACCATCTGCAACATAGCATCCTTGACACCACTTCTGCAGCTGTCAGCTTTTCACAAACATCAGAGCAGACTCAAAACATGCCAGGGTGAGCTGGCGTGTTCCCCAAACAGTGGGTAACCAGTGGGAGAGAAGGTCAAATTAGAAGTAAGCCTCAAAATACTCTTAAATTGGCTCTTAACAAGCCATTTAAGTAGCTGAAATGTCTCCCCCGGCGCTTGGTGTCGGGTCAGTTCTTCGCTGACAGACCCAACACCTGGGAGACTCGTGTAGAGGTGGGTTTCCTACCCACCGTCAATCTTTGCTATTTTGACAGCGAACCCGCTGCCAAACCCACCCCGAGCGCTATTAAATTCGCGGCCAGAGTCTTTGTTGTTACCTTTGCAACTTGGGTGTAGCATCAAATCTATCTATGCTACATATTTTGGAAAAGAAAAACCAGTGGGAGACCAGGGCCCAGGGAGTTCAAGGACACAGTGAAGGGATAATTACTAGTCCTAGCCCCTTTAGGGCTACCCCAGATCAGGCGTATTCCCCAGACGTTCACTTTCAACTAAAGTTTGAGGTAGCCGAATCCTAAAGATGCTTAATTGCGTCTAAAGGTCCGGACCATCTCTCCCTAAAGGAAAGGAACAACCTGAAGATGTTACCGTCCTCCAGATAGCACTTTTAATAAGTTTAGCTAGACTGTAACGTTCCGGATATTATGAGGGTCCGGAAAACTCCCTCAGAATTCTACAACTCCTCACCAAAGAGCTTACAGAGATTGAGTTTGCAAGTTTGATACAGAAGTATTATGTGAAATAATTCTAAAAATATATAGATTTATTAAAGAACCGACATGTAATTACAGTAGGTGTTTCAATCGCAACATTAACAGTTCCAAAAAGAGAAAGGTTTCAATTCTATTATCAGATCTTAACTTCACTACAGTTTTACAGTTCTTAGTCTTTATTCCAGGATATCCACCAAAATCAAATACAGTACCTTGATCCCCGAGGTACAAAGAGTTGTAGACTTACAGAGCTGCCTCTGAAGCCTGAGAATCACTTTGCCCCTTTACAGTGAATCTATCATCCCATTTGAAAGTTCAATATTTATATCCTTTTTCAGTGGTATTTTCTTTGAAGTTTTCTGCTGATGTAAGCTAATTATCTCTCGTCATTTTTCTGCTGACCCCTGCTATTCTTACAGTCAGTTCAGCTGGTAGCAATGCAGAATTATGTCTCTACCCCAGGTGTCCCAAGCCCACCATAAAAAACGGTGTAACAGCAGGTGCATCTATTTGATGTCATTTTTACCAAGGCCTTCTGTTTCTGTCTTTTTACGAAGTGTAAATTAAAACACCTCAACCAGGGTGATCTATGCAATTCTTAGTCATCTCAGCTGGTTGTAACACAGAATCATGTCTCTCCTCCCCTCTAGGTATTCAAAGTTCAACACAAAAACGGTTTGACGGCAGGTGTTTCTTTTACTTGATGACATTTTTACGAAGGCATATGTTTCTTAATTTTATGTGCCTGTTTACGAAGTGTCACTTAGAACACCTTACAGGGTGTATCATTGTCTTCTTTCCAAAGCTTCAGACTTCAGGAGCCTCCAACCTCCTGTTTCAATAAGGTTATTGATTCAGTGTCAACAACTTATCTTATCCCAATAGCCTGAATGCTGTTAACAATACAGCTTCTCCATTGTTAGGTTTTTAGATTTTCAAGCCCTGATTGTCATGTTTTAATAAGGCCAGAATTCTTTCATAGAATGGTGTATTTTTCTGAATATGGCTTATTCCTTCACAACAGGAGGTGAACTTTTGGAACTCACTTATCTCTAGATGTAGCACACGCACATGGCAGTCCCTAACTGCAAGGACTATCCTACCTATTCAGCCAGGATGCCTTGAAGTGTTTGTTCTGTTTCCTCTTCAGAAGCAGATGCTCACAAGAGACAGTGGGTGACTTGATGCTCCGCTGCTGAAGACTGATTCCAGACTGCAACCATTGATCCCTGTGTGCAGCGACCCTTGTATAGCTTTGAATCCTTCCTTGAATGTGGCCATAGTCAGTTCCAAGCATGTCAAAACTGACCAATATTATATTTTGGACTCTCGACCTCAATGTTCAGAAGCTAAGGCTTCTTCGGCAGCACCTCCCAAACCTGCGACCTCTTCCACCTAGAAGGACAAAGGCAGCAGGCGCCTGGGAACAAAACCAACTCCAAGTTCCCCTCCAAGTCACACACCATCCTGACTTAGAAGTATATTGCCGATCCTTCATCGTCGCTGGGTCAAAATCCTGGAACTCCCTCCCTAACAGCACTGTGGGAGCACCTTCACCACACGGACTGCAGCAGTTCAAGATGGCGGCTCACCACCACCTTCTCAAGGGCAATTAGGGGTGGGCAATAAATGCTGGCCTTGCCACCGACGCCCACATCCCATAAATGAATTTTAAAAAAGATCATCATTGCACAAACCAAGAGCATTGTCATCTCCACAACCCTTAATAACGCAGACCTTGTATACCCTCCAAGGCTGTGATCTCCATGGTCACCCCCTCTTAGCAGGCAAGGGGTTTTATCCTTTTTGTTTGTGTCTTTTCTTCTCTCCCACATGGCAGCTGTCTTTCATTGTGCCAGCACAATTTACACTTCATCTGGAGCCATCCTTTGTTTCTTAACCTGTCCCATTACCATCTCCTTTTGCCTTGAATATCTCTTAATGTCTCTTAACCTCTCCTGCCTTCTATCCTATCACAGACCTTCCCTTTTGTTCTTTCATCCCCTCCCCCCTTTCCCAGCCCCTACACTTGCTTAAAAATCTGTTCCATTTCCTGCTTTTTTCCAGTTCTGACGAAAGGTCATCGACCTGAAACGTTAACTCTGTTTCTCTCTTCACAGATGCTGCCTGACCTGCTGAGTATCTCCAGCATTTTCTGTTTTCATTTAAGGGGTTTTATTTGCTGCATGCTATCACCAGTTCTAGTACGGTAACACTCGTTGAAGGCCATTTCCTCAGCTAAGAAAAAACAGTATGTACATCTTGAGGTATTTTTTTAAAGAGAGAAGGATAGCTATTGCTAGGCATGATAGGTCCATATATGAAAACCTTGCTAGCTGAAGATGGAAAAGCAGTGAGCACTTTCATTTAGTGAGTTTTACCTGTGCAAAAAATAGTAATTAGTGACCAATTCTTTTCAGCTGTTATGATGCGGAGATGCCGGTGTTGGACTGGGGTGGACAAAAATGAGAAGTCGCACAACACCAGGTTATAGTCCAACAGTTTTATTTGAAATTACGAGCTTTCAGCGCGCTGCTCCTTCGTCAGGTAAAGTGAGGGAATACAAATCAGATACAAAGTATATATAGACAGAGAACAATGTGTCTGCAGAGATACAATCCGTCAGGAAGGCATTACATCAAAGACACAGCAGAATACAGCTAAGACAATGAGGTGGGGTCACAGAGGGTCCAACCTGTCAAATGTTGCAGTCTGCAGTTAAGCTTTTTACTTTTTTTTTAAAACTGGAAATCACATCTGTAAACAAGACAACGACGACTCTAGTCTGGATGACTCTACGTCCTGTAGCATGACATGAAACCAAGATCCCGGTTGAGGCCGTCCTCATGGGTGCGGAACTTGGCTATCAGTTTCTGCTCGATGATTTTGCGTTGTCGTGTGTCTCGAAGGCCGCCTTGGAGAACGCTAACCCGCAGATCCGAGGCTGAATGTCCTTGACTGCTGAAGTGTTCCCCGACTGGGAGGTAACAATCCTGCCTGGCGATTGTTGCACGGTGTCCGTTCATACGTTGTCTCAGTGTCTGCATGGTCTCACCGATGTACCATGCTGCGGTGCATTCTTTCCTGCAACATATGAGGTAGACAACGTTGGCCGAGTCACATGAGTATGTACCATGTACCTGGTGGGTAGTGGCCTCACGTGTGATGATGTTATCTGTGTTGATGATCTGGCATGTCTTGCAGAGGTTGCCGTGGCAGGGTTGTGTGGTGTCGTGGTCGCTGTTCTCCTGACAGCTGGGTAATTTACTGCGAACGATGGTACTTTTGAGGTTAGGCGGCTGCTTGAAGGCGAGTAGTGGAGGCGTGGGGATGGCCTTAGCAAGGTGTTCATCGTCATCGATGACATGTTGAAGGCTGCGAAGAAAATGGCGTAGTTTCTCCACTCCGGGGAAGTACTGGACGACGTAGGGTACTCTGTTGGTTGTGTCCCGTGTTCGCCTTCTGAGGAGGTCTATGCAATTTTTCGCTGTGGCCCGTCGGAACTGTCGATCGACGAGTCTCAGCTGTTAGTAAGCATGTCTGCTATTGTAGCCTACCTCTGAAATATTCTCATTATCTCTCTCTTGTGCTGCACTTTCAGTAAGTTTCAGGATGAATTTGGGTTAACGATACTCTTCTGTGAAACTAATCAGGCAAACCTGGCTGATAGCTGCAATTTCCTTGGACAGCCAATTCTACCTATGTAAGACAATTGGCACGTCTGCCCATATATAGCTATATAAATTAATTGACAATCAGAGCCATATCGAGCAGTATGAGCTAATAGACTGTAGACCTCTTTGTTTCCCTTGGCACTTTCCTTGAAACAAGACATCTTCCTCAACATATTCTTCCAAACACAATGAGCTGCTGACTGCATTTACGTCCCAATGTTGCTGGATCCTTTGCTTTACAAGCAACGCCTCCATTTCAAAATTCTCATCCTTGTTTTCAAATCCCTCCATGGCCTCGCCCCTCCCTATCTCTGCCATCTCCTCCAGCCCCAAACCCCACCGCCCCCCCCCACCCCCCACCCCCGAGATATCTGCGCTCCTCTAATTCTGGCCCCTTGAGCATCCCCGGTGGCCGTGCCTTCTGTTGCCTCGGCCCTAAGCACTGGAATTGCCTTCCTAATCCTCTCCGCCTCGCTACCTCTCTTTCCTCCTTTAAGACGCTCCTTAAAACCTACCTCCTTGACCTGCCCTAATTTCTCCTTATGTGGATCGGTGTCAATTTTTTTGTCTTTTAATGCTCCTGTGAAGCGCCTTGGGACGTTTTACTATGTTAAAGGCGCTATCTAAATACAAGTTGTTGTTGTTGTTGTTGTTGTTTATCTTGGTTTGCCCTTCCAACATGTGCTGGTCATTTGATTATTCATTCATCCTATCCACACTGACTTACAGGTCCTTATCTGTGAAGCAGGCCTTTCATTGCCTTACTACCTGCGTCAGTGATCCAATTTGAGCTAGGTTGATGCACTTGAGTGTTATTTATAGTGCTTACAGGTCTATTAGGTGATATAGCAGCTTTATTCCGACAGGCTTGCACAGTTGTGTCTTAGTTATGACACACCTGACCTTCAGGAAAGAACCCTGAGTACATTTTTGTGTGCTTTCTGTGAGCACCAGTCATGAGGAATATGTCCCATATTCCCATGTTCTGATGAAAGGTCATCGACCTGAAACGTTAACTCTCTTTCTCTCTCCACGGATGCTGCCTGGCCTGCTGAGTTTTTCCAGCGTTTTCTGTTGTTATGTCCCATATTGGTGCTAGCCCAGGTTGGATGCAGAATAATACTTAATCTCCCAGCAGGTTTGCCTGAACAGCAGTACCTCCTGTTGCCCCTAACTGAATTTTCCATTTTTCAAACCAGCTGAACCTATGGCCTCTCAATAAGACAAATACAAATTGGTAATGAAAATTGCCAATTTTTAGGTTCGATGTCAGGAGGTTGGTTCTTCTCCCAGAGAATCGCGGACCTCTGGAACAGGCTGCCGTCTCATGTGGTGGATGCTGATTGGCTGAATTCCTTCAAGCGAGAGCTGGACCTGTTTCTGGCTGGGGCAGAGATCACCTCCTACAGAAGGTAGCTCCTGCAGGGAATTCAGGGCCAGAGTGATCTCCTGGACTAGTTTCCATTGCCTAGATGGTTCGGAGAGGAATTTCACAGATTCCCGCCCCCCCCCCCCCCCCCCCCCAAATTGGCCTGGGTTCTTTACCTGGTTTTCGCCTCTCCCAGGAGATCACACAGTTTCGGGTGGGGTGGAGTGTATATATTGTGATCCACAAAGTGTCGCAATTGTGTGGGACAGGCTGGATGGACCAGAGGGTCTTTACCTGTCCCTCATTGCTCGTATGTTCGTAATTTGGTTTGGAGATTTGAGTGGATTTACACTGTGGCTTACACAAACAAGATGTGGAGATGCTGGTGTTGGACTGGGGTGGACAAATGTGAGAAGTTGCACAACACCAGGTTATAGTCCAACAGCTTTATTTGAAATCACAAGCTTTCGGAGCGCTGCTCCTTCGTCAGGTGAAGTGAAGAGATGCATATAGTCACAGCATATATACTCAGAGAACACTGCCAGATGATTACAGTTAATCTTTCCAACTGCCCTTTATCACATCTCGGCAGAGAGATAATCACGGCAATCAAAGGTGTGGATGGTGTCCAAACAAAAGAAACTGCACTTTGACTTCTCCAAACTCAATTTCATACATAACTGGTATGGTCGTTTAAGTAGATTCTTTCCCCCATCATTCAATGAATAGACTATGCTCTAACTCAATGCACCGCTCAGACCCTGGACGCTGAATATTAAAGGCAGCTGGGATAAGAGAAGGATAATCAAAATCTTATTAAGGAATTCAAAATGACGTGACCTTCTGATTTATTATTTGAACCTTTTCAATAAGATACTTTTAATTGCAATCATTCCCAAGTATTGTACAATAAAATAGACAAATAACTGCTATTTATAACGAGAGTTCATAATTCTGCTCAGTTATACTGCTTGTTGTGGAAACACGAAGGATGTTTCTATGAGAAGGTTTTTTCCCTCCCCTTATCGTTCAAGGTTTACAACAGTAGATTCAATGCTTTTAACTTTAAAAGGATAAGTGCTTCATTTTTTAAATTTGTTCTCGCAATATGGATGACGTTGGCAAGGCCGCATTTATTGCACATCTTTGTTGCCCTGAGAAGGTGGCGGTGGGCCTTCTTCTTGAAACAATTGTGTTACAAGTGAGCAGTGCGCTAGGAGCCTTCAGAGGGCATTAAGTGTCACCTGCGTAGTGAGGAACTGGAAGCACATCTAGGCCAGACCAGGTACGGAGGACAGGTTCCCTTCCCTGAATCAGTCGGGCTTTTTTTACAAATCGGTAGACTTCCTAGTCATTCTGTGATGCTAGCCCACAATTTACTAAAATGCACAATAATCCCCAAAGGGAGAAGTCTAGACATTTGTCGGCATCTGCCAGTCACTTTGTGTTGCTCTCTTTTGAAGTATTGAAACTGTTGCTTAGAGACAGCAAACGTTTGGCATAGACCTTCTCCCTTCCTGACATCATGAAGTTCTGCCCACCAACCTTGTGACTTTAGACAGTAGGTGACGGATCGGCTTTACTATTCATGGTCTTTCGGATGAGACGTTAAACCGAGGCCCCGTCTGCTCTCTCAGGTGGACGTAAAAGATCCCATGGCACTATTTCGAAGAAGAGCAGGGGAGTTATCCCCGGTGTCCTGGCCAATATTTATCCCTCAACCAACATAACAAAAACAGATTATCTGGTCATTATCACATTGCTGTTTGTGGGAGCTTGCTGTGCGCAAATTGGCTGCCACGTTTCCGACATTACAGCAGGTCTGTGTTATGTGAATGCTCTATACTATGATAATGGTTTGTGACTACCCATTGTAAAGGAAAAGCAAGACATTAGCAAAGTCATTTCAATCAATCTCCTTGTCTTGCTTCTGTTGTGACTACGAACTGATATGTTTAATGGGCTAAAAGTAGACCGAAAGTAAGACACTGTGCACAGTGTGACGTAAGAAAACTACTAGGCACTTGGTCTAAGCGTTAAACAAAGCTTTAATCAACTGTTTTTCAACATGGAGGTCTAGTTGTGTCCTTCACTAGTTCCTGTTAAAGAATGTCCTGCGCAAGCTGGGCCCGTGCTCGAGTATTTATACTCTCCCTGGACAGCACCACCAGCAGGCCGCCCAGTATTACTTCATAAGTCATTTCCACATGAATGACAAGATTCATGTCACAGTGCATATCTACATATCATAGATTTATCTCCTAATATTATTCCTATATCTTCAGTACGCAACAAATCTTCTGTGACAAAATGGCCAGCAACCTAAGAACATAAGAAATAGGAGCAGGAGTCGGCCATTCGGCTCTTCGAGCCTGCTCCACCATTCAATAAGATCATGGCTGATTTTCGACCTCAACTCCACTTTCCCTGCCTGATCCCCATATCCCTTGATTCCCCTAGAGTCCAAAAATCTATCGATCTCCGCCTTGAATATATTCAACGACTCAGCATCCACAGCCCTCTGAGGTAGAGAATTCCAAAGATTCACAACCCTCTGAGTGAAGAAATTCTTCCTCACCTCAGTCTTAAATGGGACTGTGCCCCTCGTTCTAGACTCTCCAGCCAGGGGAAACAACCTCTCAGCATCTGCCCTGTCAATCCCCCTCAGAATCTCATATAATACATTATCATCACCTCTCATTCTTCTAAACTCCAGAGAGTATAGGCCCAATCCACTCAATCTCTCCTCATAGGACAACCCTCTCATCGCAGGAATCAATCTAGTGAACCTTCATTGCACTGCCTCTAAGGCAAGTATATCCTTCCTCAGATAGGGAGACCAAACTGTGCACAGTACCCAAGGTGTGGTCTCACCAAAACCCTGTACAATTGTAGCAAGGCTTCCTTACTCTTGTATTCCAACCCCCTTGCAATAAAAGCCAACATGCCATTTGATGGATCTCATTAATGAATGCAGATCTTGAGTTCTGGGTGGACTATAATACACTGTTAATATTCATTCACAAAAGTTCATCAAATCGAGAACTCCAATCCAATGATGTCCCCAACATTACAAAGCAGAATTTATTATCTTCAATGTATTAACATTTGATTATAAATAGCCATTATTAATTAAACAGAATAACTAGGAAACTCTTCAACTCAATAGTCTACTTCTCAATTAAAAGTAGCCACTTCAACTATACTAACTGCTACAAGATTGATTCAAGGCTGATCAGAGCCAAAAGATTGAATTAGTGCCCTAATTCAAATGGCACCCTAAAGTGACTAAATCTTGGGGAAGTTATCATCTGCATTTAGAGCTAAGATATATCCAGCACTATGCAGTGGCAAGATATAAGTTTCATTATAAGACTGGCTGAAATCCAGCCTGCATTTGTCAGTATAAATTAATTAAATTACACATTCAGAGTCAGTGCTAGTTAATCCAGATTTAATCGCTACCAGTTTATATCAGAACGGATCCCCATCTAGACGAGGAGCAGTGGCTTAAAATTTATTGTAGGAGTATAAACTAGTAATGAACACCCAACTAACTGGTCACACTGTAATGCTATCTGTTCTTGATCTGGTTATATTCCTTTTTTAAATGTTTTATTCAGGAGTGCATGAATGCACGCACAAAGCATTTCACACACCCAACAACGAGACCAGAAGCAAGCGAGTGTAATACCCACATCTAAAAAGGGCATAACTGATGCCGCCAACTACAGGTCCATGAGCCAATAATCAAGTAAGTCAGGAGTGTGATGGAATACTTTCCACTTGCCTGGATGAGTGCAGCTCCAACAACACTCAAGTAGCTCGACACCATCCAGGACAAAGCAGCCCGCTTGATTGGCACCCCATCCACCACCATAAACATTCACTCCCTCCACCACCGGCGTACCGTGGCTGCAGTGTGTACCATCTACAAGATGCACTGAAGCAACTCGCCAAGGCTTCTTCAGCAGCACCTCCCAAACCCGCGACCTCTTCCACCTAGAAGGACAAGGGCAGCAGGCGCATGGGAACACCACCACCTCCAAGTTCCCCTCCAAGTCACACACCATCCGGACTTGGAAGTATATCGGCCGTTCCTTCATCGTCGCTGGGTCAAAATCCTGGAACTCCCTCCCCAACAGCACTGTGGGGGTACCTTCGCCACACGGACTGCAGCGGTTCAAGAAGGCGGCTCACCACCCCCTTCTCAAGGGCAATTAGGGATGGGCAATAAATGCTGGCCTTGCCAGCGACGCCCACATCCCAGGAATGAATAATAAAAAATAACAGATCAAATAATGGAAACTAGTAGAAGGGATCAGCTGGAGGTGGTACCTGTTCCACAATAACAATCAGTTGCCTTCATGGATTTAGATAAGGAAAACCTTGGCCTAGAAATATGTCTCGGACGGTGGCACAAAGCGGGCGGTATCGGATTGGCCGTCCGTTATACGCAGCGACTGATATTCAGTTCCATTGACTGCAACAGAGCTGAACATCGGCCGCTGCATATAACGGACGGCCGACCCGATACCGCCCGTTTTGCCCCACCGCCCTGGTGGAATGTCTAGGCCCTCGTCTGGCAAACCTCCCTCATTTACTTCGATGCAGATAAAATAGACCGGGGAACGTCCCACCACACAGTTTACTTTTGAACTTCCAGCAAACGTTTGACAAACTCCCACATGAAAGTTTTCTAACGAAGCCAAAAGTCACAGGAATTCAGAGGAGGAGGAGGAGAGGCTTTTGGGTTTAAAAACAAAAGGGGAATCGGAGGTGGGAAATTCATCTCGGGTGATAACACACTGTGCTATTTTAATTTCCAATGACTTCAATGCTTATAAAATTGAAAGATTAGATAGAAATGTAACAACATCACCAGCAAAAGCTGACTGTACTTCTTAGTACCTGAGCACAAATTACTGAGCAAATTTTTACTGGCGCTAATATTTTCACTACACACCTGATAAAACTTCACCCACTCTGAATCTTATAAAAACAAGTCACGCATGACTTCCAGCTCCCTCCAGTAGAGCTGATAAGCTACGCCTGCATACAGTCCATTGAGTGATAATAGGAACAATGCACAAGAGCATTAAAGTAACTTATTACTTACATTCTGCTTATCTGATTAATAAAGCACTGAAAATAGTTTTTTAATGTGATTGATTGTGTTGTGTCTCCTTTCTCTGCGGCAAAGCCTGGGGAACGAACCAGTCTCCAGAAAGATGAATAGAAAATAGTTATTAAAATACACTGGCCATTATAGGCGGAGGAAGGAATTGCAAATATATTAACCCCCCGATTGTATCAGAGGTAATAAATGAGTGCAGTACTTACACTGAGAAATGTAGAAAGATTTGTAACTTTAATGTAAATGCAACTAGGGGTGCTCTGCTGAATTTGGAACAGTTTTGAAGTTGGGTTTTATTAAATATGATTCAAAATTAATATATTATATGGAGCGTCAAGAGCAGTTGCGATATTGCTCTTATAAAGACCCATATCATTTGGACAAAAAGAAAATACTGCAGATGCTGGAAATCTGAAATAAAAACAGAAAATGCTGGAGATACTCAGCAGGTCAGGCAGCATCTGTGAAGAGAGAGAAACAGAGTTAACAAACTTGCTTAAAAATCTGTTCCATTTCCTGCTTTTTTCCAGTTCTGACGAAAGGTCATCGACCTGAAACGTTAACTCTGTTTCTCTCTCCACAGATGCTGCCTGACCTGCTGAGTATCTCCAGCATTTTCTGTTTTTATTCCATAGCATTTGGAATTGGTCACACAGGTGGTTGTCAGAACCTTTAAATAAGTTATATAAAATAAAAACAGAAAATGCTGGAAATACTCAGCAGGTCAGGCAGCATCTGTGGAGAGAGAAACAGAGTTAACGTTTCAGGTCGATGACCTTTCATCAGAACTGGAAAAAGTTGGAGATGGAACAGGTTTTTAAGCAAGTACAGGGGCTGGGAAAGGGGGGAGGGGAGGATAGAACAAAAGGGAAGGTCTGTGATAGGGTGGAAGGCAGAAGGGATTAAGAGACAAAAGGGATGATGGTGTGAGGCAAAAGGAGATGGTAATGGGACAAGGAACAGAAGATGGGTCTAGAGGAGGTGTAAATGGCAACAGCAGAATCATTATCAAGAGCTGCTGTCCAAAAAAAATAGGGGCAGAGGTTATGGTCTGAAATGTTGAGTCCAGAAGGCTGTAAAGTGCCTAATTGAAAGATGAGGTGCTGTTCCTCGAGCTTACGTTGAGCTTCATTGGAACAGTGTAAGAGCGAGGACTGAGAGGTCAGAGTGCGAGTGGTGCGGAGAATTAAAATGACAGGCGACCGGAAGCTCGGGGTTACGTTTGCGGACTGAAATAAGTTCTAAGTACACTGAGGTCTGCTTACAAGCAAATTGATTGTAGGGCAAGACGGAAAGGTTTCAATCAAGCCTAAATGCTTGATTGACCATTGACAGTTAATACCCTTGTTACGCAAGGACTTTATTTTGCACCAATTTGATACCAGTAAGGGTAAATTTTGGATGAAATCATAGTGTGAAGGCACCAACCACACTGCATATTAGCAGAACCTCTCAGCAAAGGCATGGTGCATGCACAGAGAAAAAAAGACATTTAACACAAAGTAAAGTTACAGAAGGGGCATGGGTAATAGATACCGTCTTAATCAAATGGTTCAGGAATGGTGAAATATTGGGACAGTTTGAGGATGTTTTGTCGCTCCCAGGAGAATACATGGCTGAGGGAGGAGTAGGAAGTATCTAGTCACGATGCATGGGGGGGCAGGATTGATGGACCAGCTAGTCTTTTCCTGCCTGTCATTTTCATATGTTTGTACGTCACGCCAGAAATAACACTATTATTTTGAGAGAAAAGATCCAAAAGCCCAGAATTTGAGCATTCCTCGTGTTTCTGAAAGAGTGCCAATTGTTGATGTATTTCTCAAAAGGCTGAACCTGAGAGATCACCTCTTCATGTTGTATAACGTAAAGTAGCTGTCACACCATTCAAAATAACAGTTCCATCATTCTCTGCTTTGGTTGGGAGACTGCTGGTTGCACTAAACTTCAACGATTCTGATCCCTGTCCAAAAATAACGCTTAGCTATCAATGATTAGTAGATGATAGTATTTACGTTGAGTGTGCTCAACGGTAATAATTGTTGACTGCTTTCACATGAACTCACACCATTTGCCAGGAATTTTCTTGCTGTATTTGACCAGAATGGTTCAAGTACAGTTGATGGAATGTAAAATAGTCCTTACTCTTTGACCATCTGATCTCTCTTTAAAATATTACTAAATTGCCCCATGGCACTGCCACAGTCAGTAGATAAATATAAGGTTTTTTTTATAAACAAGGTGGCAATGGAGCTGGGAGATAGACTTTAGAAGCTCACTCCACAGTGCCACAAAGAGCAGCTTTGAGGGATTCGCCTTCTAACAACCCCTTCTTCTAATTTAAATGTCCAGTCGACATGAATTGGAATCCCGGCAGAACCAGGATCCGACCCATATCAATGAATCAGTGCATTAAGTCACATTAAATTGCAACGCTTACAACTTAACTGAGCAACATTTACACGTGTCGTCAAGGTGTGATATCGTCAGCTATTGGGACTCTACAAATGTAATTGCCTTCATTTTAAGTTTTAACCGGATGCAACTGGGCCATGCTCTGGCTTGGAAAGAAAGACCTTTCACCTCTGGGACCTGCGCTCAAATTTAGCCCAGGATGATGGAGTCAAACACTAGTGTAGAATTTCGTCCTCACCACCTGGTGTGACAGCAACTTTACATTCATTATACAACATGAAGAGGTGATCTGGCGGAACCCATCGGCCTCCAGTGGTAGAACGCCTCCTGATTTTCATTCCATTGAAATCAATGGAAATGACCCCTCCTTCCTCACTCACCTTGCTGGGGACAATCTCTGGTGGTGGTAGCGAAAGTTGAAAGACGCTGTCCTTCCAAGTTATTAGTAGCTGCATTAAGGTAACATAACGGCAGGTGGGACTAACACTATTAGCAGGGCAAGGGATCTGTTATCACTCAGATCTGCTTGAAGCTGGCAGTTAACTGCCTCTGGGCCTTCGGATACAAGACCTCGGTATTCAAGCCACAAATCACGCTACACGCGATTCGTTTAGAAAGCCGTGGGATCTGTGGCAGGATATCCATTACTAATGCAGAGACGTGTGGCAAAAGCAACTTAGCTACAGCGCGCTGTTTGTAGATATTTGCATGCCTGAGGTAATGCCAAGCAGAGACTTATAAATGTCCTCAAAAAAAAAAGTGAATGCAGGTTATCTCTTGAATGAATCACAGAATCCCCACAGTGCAGATAGAGGCCATTTCGGCCCATTGAGCCTGCACCGACACATATCCCACCCTATCCCCGTAACCCCATGTATTTAATCCCCCCTAACACTAAGGGTCAATTTATCATAGCCAAATCAACCTTACCCGCACATCTTTGGACTGTGGGAGGAAACCGGAGCACCCGGAGGAAACCCAAGCAGACAGGGGTAGAATGTGCAAACTCCACACAGACAATCACCCATGGCCGGATTTGAACCCGGGTCCCTGGCGCTGTGAGGCAACAGTGCTAACCACTATGTCACCGTGTTGCCCCAAATGGAAGGAAGGCAGCCTGTCCATGGATGAAACACAAAATGTTTGACAGAGAACTTGGCAATTAAGAGTGAGCGGGTGATCGACGAACAACTGTAGCAATTAACATTGATCAACTGGAAGGTTATGTTGACAGGGTGAGATGAAGTAGGGTGGGAGGAGGCTCTTGGGGAGCATAAACACCAGCATGGACTAGTTGGGGCCACATGGCCTGTTTCTGTGCTGTAAATTCGATGTAATTCAATGTAAACTACATTGAGACAGAGAGCAAGATCATCATTATTGGCAAACGACTCAGAGAACTGCTCAAGTGGAGTGACAGGTTTCAACATTTGGATTTTCAGCTCATGTGATCCAGTAGTGTATTATTTTCCAATTCTATCCCCCTTCACATGAAACCTTGACTCATGCTCTGGCAGTGCAGCTTTTCATTAATTCCAACTGGTCATCATCATCTCCATGTTTGATTGCAATGCATCATTCAGGCTACATGCCTGGAATTTCCACAGGGGTTCCCCACCGTCCCGCCATGACTTCAGTGGAAGACTTGCCGAAACCCCTGGAGAAACTGGGCAAATGGCCATTTGCAGCATTTCTCTGGGCTTTCCCCCCCCCCCCCCCGCCCCCCCCATCTTCCACTGAAGTTATGGCAGGAGATCGGGGAAACCCTGTGGAAATTCTACCCGCCAACATCTCTTGACTATTGTTTAAATGCACCATCAAATGTAATACTGAGCCGTATTGATCAGGAATGTCCTTGATTCTGGCCAAGGTTACACAGAATTACATTGAATCTACAGCACAGAAACAGACCATTCAGCTCAACTGGTCTATGCCGGTGTTTATGCTCCACATGAGCCTCCTCCCACCCTTCTTCATCTAACCCTATCAGCATAAGCTTCTATTCCTTTCTCCCTCATGTATTTATCTAGCTTCCGATTAAATGCATCTTTGCTATTCACCTCAACTGCTCCTTGTGGTACCGCATTCCACATTCTTACCACTCTCTGGGTAAAGAAGGTTTTTGCTGAACGAGCTGATCTCAGCAGTCCTGCGATACAACTCTGAATGCATCAACCTTGAGAAGTCGCACAACACCAGGTTATAGTCCAACAGATTTACATACTCATGTGACTCGGCCAACGTTGTCTACCTGATACGTTGCAGGAAAGGATGCCCCAGAGCATGGTACATCGGCGAGACCATGTAGACACTGAGACAACGTATGAACGGATACCGCGCAACAATCGCCAGGCAGGATTGTCACCTCCCAGTCGGGGAACACTTCAACAGTCAAGGACATTCAGCCTCGGATCTGCGGGTTAGCGTTCCCCAAGGCGGCCTTCGAGACACACGACAACGCAAAATCATCGAGCAGAAACTGATAGCCAAGTTCCGCACCCATGAGGACGGCCTCAATAGGGATATCGGGTTCATGTCATGCTACAGAACGTGACTCGACATCGTTGTCTGTCTTTCCAGTTTTTATTAAAAAAAACACAAAAAAAACAAACACAAAAAAAAACACACAAAAAAAAAAACCGCAGACAGCAGGATTTGACACGTTGGACCCCCTGTGACACATCTCATTGTCTTGGCTGTGCTCTTGGTGTGTCTTTGATGTAAGGACACCTTCCCTGAAAGATTGTATCTCTGCAGTTTCTGTGTTTATATACTGTGAAATATTGTAGATTCACTCATTATAACTTTACCTGAGGAAGGGGCGACAGCTCCGAAAGCTCGTAATTCTAAATAAATCTGTTGGACTATAACCTGGTGTTGTGCGACTTCTCATTTTTGTCCACCCCAGTCCAACGCTGGCATCTCCACATCATGCATCAACCTTGACAGTGACCTCGACAACAAGCCATTCTAACATGGCAGGCATCACAGCCAAGCCCGACTCTATCCTCACCTGACAGCAACATACATACACTTTCGAGCACAGGTCACTGGATAGTATTCAGAGTGGGAACCCTGACTGATCTTTAACCCACCTCTGAGTCAGAAGGTTGTTGGTTCAGGTCCCACTCCAGAGACTTGTGCAGTGCTGAGGGAGTGCTGCACTGTCAGAGGTGCCATCATTCGAATGAGACATTAAACCGCGGCCGCGTCTGTCCTCTCAAGTGGACATAAAAGATCCCGTGGTGCTATTCGGAGAAGAGCAGGGGAGTTCTCACCAGTGTCCTGGCCAATATTTATCCCTCAACCAACATCACTAAAAACAGATTATCTGGTCTTTATCTCATTGTCGTTTGTGGGAGCTTGCTGTGCGCAAAATTGGCTGCCACGTTTCCTATATTACAACAGTGACTACACCTCAAAAGTACTTCATTTGTAAACTTGTAAAAGTACTTGTAAAGACAAGAGTCCTGAGGTCAAGAAAGGCGCTATATAAATGCAAGTTCTTTCTTTTTCTGGTGGAAAATGTCACAAATGGCGGCAACCAGCGGGGAGTCGGTGGCACATTTTAATGCCCCAAATCTGCCCAACAATAGACAAGACACGTGCAGAGATCAACTGATGTGCAGAATCGAACATGGAGTGGATGAGATCCAATTGGAATTGATGAAGGCCTCATCTAGCCCAGAACATCTATGAAACTTGAATAACCTCCCAAGTTACATGAGCATGGACTGAATTCTGATTTACTGGGATATTCTCTTGACTAGAATTGATTTTACCAGCACCGACACTATACATGAAGGACGCTAAGGAACAATAAAGATCAAATTAAGTGTTGCTTTGTATATGGCAATACTGATGACATCTTTAAAAACTATGATGGTCTTAAAAGGATTCTAAAATTCCCTAAACATCAAATCAGATATAAAGTCACAAGATAGTGGCTCCTGAGGGCTTTATGAATCATTATTTGATACAGCTCTTCAGCACAGATCTGAGACTTCCTTCAGCGCAGAAGAGAGATTTTGCTTTTTAATGACTAAAGCGATCAGAAGCCCAGCAGCCAGGCATCAGCAGTTTGCAAGTATCGTTCAGCTTCCAAACTTGTACAGTTATATGCCGTTTCTACTTACAACCTCCAGATAGTCAATGGCCCTTTTAAACACTGCCGAAAGCAGGAGATGACAATGAAGGAACTACAGTTGCATGCTGAGAAATGTTTGAGGGACAGAATAAGATCGAGATAGTTGTGTTACAGGAGGACTGTACTGTGAAACTCACGATGATGTTTAACAAAAACATCACTAGTCAATACCAGCTGACACTTTTGATGAATAAAAAAAAACCCAGGTCAAGGTGAAATTGTTGGATTCTTAATATTGATTCATAAAAGGATTTTTTTTTTAAATTTGTTTATGGGATGTGGGCGTCGCTGGCAAGACCAGCATATATTGCCCATCCCTAATTGCCCTTGAGAAGGTGGTGGTGATCCGCCTTCTTGAACTGCTGCAGTCCGTGTGGTGAAGGTACTCCCACAGTGCTGTTAGGGAGGGAGTTCCAGGATTTTGACCCAGCGATGATGAAGGAACGGCGATATACATCCAAGTCAGGATGGTGTGTGACTTGGAGGGGAACTTGGAGGTGGTGGTGTTCCCATGCGCCTGCTGCCCTTGTCCTTCTAGGTGGAAGAGGTCATGGGTTTGGGAGGTGCTGCCGAAGAAGCCTTGGCGAGTTGCTGCAGTGCATCTTGTAGATGGTACACACTGCAGCCACGATACGCCGGTGGTGGAGGGAGTGAATGTTTAAGGTGGTGGATGGGGTGCCAATCAAGCGGGCTGCTTTGTCCTGGATGGTATTGAGCTTCTTGAGTGTTGTTGGAGCTGCACTCATCCAGGCAAGTGGAGAGTATTCCATCACACTCCTGACTTGTGCCTTGTAGATGGTGGAAAGAATTTGGGGAGTCAGGAGGTGAGACACTTGCCGCAGAATTCCTAGTCTCTGACCTGCTCTTGTTGCCACAGTGTTTGTGTGGCTGGTCCAGTTAAGTTTTGGGTCAATGGTGACCCCCCAGGATGTTGATGGAGGGGGATTCAGCGATGGTAATGCCGTTGAATGTCAAGGGCGGTGGTTAATCTCCCGCTTGTTGGAGTTAGTCATTACCTGGCACTTCTATGGCATGAATGTTACCTGCCACTTATCAGCCCAAGCTTGAACATCGTCCAGGTCTCGTTGCATGCGGGCATGGACTGTTTCATTATCTGAGGAGTTGTGAATGGCGCTGAACACTGCGCAGTCATCAGCGAACATTTCTGACCTTATGTTGGAGGGAAGGTCATTGATGAAGCAGCTGAAGATGGTTGGGCCTAGGACACTGCCCTGAGCAACTCCTGCAGCGATGTCCTGGGGCTGTGATGATTGACCTTCAACCACCACAACAATCTTCCTTTGTGCTAGCTATGACTCCAGCCAGTGGAGCGTTCTCCCCCTGATTCCCATTGACTTCAGTTTTACTCGGGCTCCTTGATGCCACACTCAGTTAAATGTCAAGGGCAGTCACTCTCATCTCACCTCTGGAATTCAGCTCCTTTGTCCATGTTTGGACCAAGGCTGTAATGGGGTCGGGAGCCGTGTGGTCTTGGCGGAACCTAAACTGAGCATCAGTCAGCAGGTTATTGGTGAGTAAGTGCCGCTTGATAGTGCTGTCGACGACACCTTCCATCACTTTGCTGATGATTGAGAGTAGACTGATAGGGCGGTAATTGGCCGGGTTGGATTTGTCCTGCTTTTTGTGGACAGGACATACCTGGGCAGTTTTCCACATTGTCGGATAGATGCCAGTGTTGTAGCTGTAATGGAACAGCTTGTCTAGAAGCGCGGCTAGTTCTGGAGCACAAGTCCTGAGTACGACAGCCGGGATGTTGTCGGGGCCCACAGCCTTTGCTGTATCCAGTGCGCTCAGCTGCAAATTGATATCACGTGGAGTGAATCAAATTGGCTGAAGACTGGCTTCTGTGATGGTGGGGACCTCAGGAGCAGGCTGATATGGATCATCCACTCGGCACTTCTGGCTGAAGATGGTTGCAAGTGCTTCAGTCTTGTCTTTTGCACTCACGTGCTGGGCTCCACCATCATTGAGGATGGGGATATTCATGGAGCCTCCTCCTCCCTTTAGTTGTTTAATGGTCCACCACCATTCACGACTGGATGTGACAGGACTGCTTTTACAGCACTGATAGATGGCAGCCACCCTTGCAGCGCGAGTGAGCGTCTTTCGAAGAGAAGGGGAGGGAACTAGAGGTGAGGAATAAAAAGATTTTAGGAAACTCTCATCATGATTTGAAGAACTCAAAGCAAGAGTGCTCAGCATTGGCTAATAATAACCCATCTTCACAGGTTGTGTCGATGTGAAAGCAGAGTGTTTGGATTTTAAAAACTGTGCTAAAATTAAAAACACCTTTACTGAAGCTCTAATTAATATGCAAACACATGTAAATTAGAATATGTTCACATATTTTAAATGGGAGCCCTAACTTCTGTGAAGTATATTTTGTCCAAAAAAAAACGCAGATATATTTTTGTAACATTTCATAACAGTGCTTGTCATAAATATCAAAATGTAAAGGAAGTTTAAGGAAATCCAGTTTGTGTCATTTAGCAGACATGTTCACTGCAACATATTACAAGAATATATTGATATGCAATGGGCTTTGAAAGATTCTGAGTCATTTACAAGGTCGTAATCTAATCAGTAGATCCAACTGACACAAGACACAAGACAGAATCCATCTTCAATGCAGTTAGATGTGTCTGATACCATTTATTGTATAATGGATATGAAAGGGCATGACTCTTCCTTTCAAATTGATTTTCTTACCATTCCTATGCAATCTGATGGTTAAGTCACCTCAAAAGAACAATGTGTACTGAAAGAATTGCATAGAATTTACAGCGCAGAAACAGGTCGTTCGGCCTGACTGGTCCATGCTCCACTCGAGCCTCCTCCCAACCTACTTCATCTCACCCTGTCAACATATCTTTCTGTCCCTTTCTCCCTCATGTGTTTATCTAACTTCTCATGAAATGCATCTATGCTCTTCGCCTCAACCACTCCCTGAGGTAGCGAGTTCCACATTCTACATAAGAACATAAGAACATAAGACATAGGAGCAGGAGTAGGTAATTTGGCCTCTCGAGATCAATAAGATCATAGCTGATCTGATCTTGGCCTCAACTCCACTTCCCTGCCCGCTCCCCATAACCCTTGACTCCCTTATCGTTCAAAGCACTCTAAGCACTCTCTGGGTAAAGGAGTTTCTCCTGAATTCCCTCTTGGATTTATTCGTGACGATCTTATATTGATGGCCTGTAGGTTTGGACTCCCCCACAAGTGGAAACATCGTCTCTATGTCTACCCTATCGAACCCTTTGATTATCGGAAAGACCTCTATCAGGTTGCCTCACTAATTGAGTGTGTATTGAGTCACATGATGGGATCTACAGTGTTTTATGGGAGGGAACAATTCCTCTGCTCGTAAAACTGCATTCTTTATGAACGTGTTTAAAATGTTATAAATAGCGGAAAGAAGAAATCTCCGGTTATTTTTGCCCAAGTTACATCAAAGGGAATGACCATACACTCTAGTATAACAGATGCCTGCAGGTAAATTCCAACACTGTAATGCTACGTTAGATCCTCAGGGCATCATGAGGCACAAGAGTCAGAAGATGTAGCAGTCATCCAGCCTAATGTTAGCTGCGTAATATTATGGAATGGGTTGGTAATACAAAAAAGACTTGAATTTAAATCGTGCCTTTCACAACCTCAGAAAATCCCAAAGTGCTTTCCAGCAAATTAAATACCTTTGAAGTGTTGAAATTATGGGGTGGCTTGCGGGAGTAATAGTTAAGATCACATGGACTTGTGTGAGATGATTTCCTCTCAGTCTTGGTCAATTTTTATTCCCCCTACGAACAATTTAATTTATTTTTTTATTCGTTCATGGGATGTGGGCGTCGCTGGCAAGGCCAGCATTTATTGCCCATCCCTAATTGCCCTCGAGAAGGTGGTGGTGAACCGCCTTCTTGAAACGCAGAGGGCAGTTAAGAGTCAATCACATTGCTGTGGGTCTGGAGTCACATATAGGCCAGACCGGGTAAGGACGGCAGATTTCCTTCCTTAAAGGACATTAATGAACCAGATGGGTTTTTATGACAATCTGGTAGTTTCATGGTCACCATTACTGACACTAGTTTTTAATTCCAGATTTATTTAAATAATTGAATTTAAATTCCCCATCTGCCTGTGGTGGGATTTGAACCCACATTTCCGGATCGTTAATCCAGAAAGGTTGAGCAGGTTGGGCCTCTACTCATTGGAATTTAGAAGAATGAGAGGTGATCTTATTGAACCATATAAGATACTGAGGGGGCTCGACAAGGTAGATGCAGAGATGCAGAGAGGATGTTTCCCCTTGTGGGGAAATCTAGAACGCGGGGGCACAGTTTCAGAATAAAGGGTCGCCCTTTTAGAACTGAGATGAGGAGGAATTTCTTCTCTCAGAGGGTCGTAAATCTGTGGAATTCTCTGCCCCAGAGAGCCGTGGAGGCTGGGTCATTAAATACATTTACGGTGGAGATAGACAGATTTTTGCAAGATAAGGGAGTGAAGGGTTATGGGGAGCGGGCAGGGAAGTGGCTTTGAGCCCAAGATCAGCCATGATCTTATTGAATGGCGGAGCAGGCTCGAGGGGCCAAGTGGCCTATTCCTGCTCCTATTTCTTATGTTGTTCTTAGGCCTCTGGATTACTAGTCCAGTAACATAACCACTATGCTAGAGTACCCAAATTGTAAACCTTTTAAAACACGCCTGTTCTCATCAGCTTGCCTACCATTGAAAGAAGTTTCCAGCTGGTTACCGTAGCAACTCGTGGAGAGTAGCCAAGTGCTGAGGTCGCTGTTCGGCATTCGGAGTTTGGCCGTCTAGTGGTTCTGGTGCTGGACTAGTAATGCCGAGGTCATGAGATCAAATTTGTGGGCTTGGCACCGGGGAAAGATGATCGTGAAAGCTGTTGGATTGTTGTAAAAGCCCAACTGGTTCGTTCATGTCCTTCAGGAAAGAAAGCCTGCCACCCCGACGGGTCCAGCCTACATATAACTCCAGTCCCACAAAGCATGTTTAACTCCTATTGCCCTCAGGGCAACTAGGGATGGGCAATAAATACAGTTCCCCCATCGCTTAAAGCAGGCATGCTGGTGTTAACCTGATGTGCCTGCTATAAGCAGTGGCCGGTTTGCATCTGTGGCGAGAGAAACAGAGTTAACGGGCTCAGAGGGCTGGTTTGGAGGTGGTTCAAAGGTTAAAATCGTTTTGATTGACGGAGGGTTACGATCCCACCGTCAACCCACCTCCAAACAATTTTCCCAAGTGTCCGGTCCCCAATTTGCGCCTGGACCCGACACCTAGCGGCGGGAAGAGGAATTAAAGCCAATTACCTGCCGATGAACAGGTAGTTGCTAGTAGTTGACAGGCTATTTTTGAATTTTGCCGCTTCTGCCTCGGGTTTCCCGACGTCCGGACACCACGCCAGGTAAGTTTGGCCGTGTTGTGAGTCTGCTGTAATGTTTCTGGATTGATGACAGCTGCAGAGGTGGTGTGAAGGATCCAAATGTTGCACTGGTGAGTCTCAGAGGTAAGAAAATGTTGGGAAATGCATTTTTAATACATTTCCACATTTCTTTAGGTTACAAGTTTTGAAATCCATGCCCAGTGCCACCTCACTGGGAGAACCTCTCTCACCAGTGACAGATCGCTTCTGTCACCTCACCTGCAGCTGCCATCTATTCCAGCCTATGGAGGGAGTCATTGGAGAGTCTGGGTGCAAGAGGTCACCTTTGTGCAGTGATTATCAGTGTTTGCAGCACCTCAATGCTGTCAAACACTGAGAAATCAACAGTCAAAAAAAAATTGTGCGTGGTCCCTTTAAGAAAACCGGCAGATGACGCATCATCAAATGATGTCATCTGACCAGCTTCCTCTTAATTGGCCGGCAAGCCCACAGGGCGGGCTTAACAAGGTCAATCAACGTAAAATTACGTCTGTGGGCCGGATGCAGCTGGGGGCGAGACTGGAAGCCGCAAACCACCTGACCCGCACCCAACCCGCCTCCATTGATAAAATCGCGACCAACGTTTCAGGTCGATGACCTTTCGTCAGAACATGGAAAACAGAGATGTAACAGGCTTTAAGCAAGTACAGAGGCAGAGAAAGGTCTGTGATAGGGTGGAAGGCAGGAGTGATTAAATACCAAAAGGTATGATAGTACAAAGCAAAATTGAGATGGTAATGGGGCAAGTAAAGAAACAAAGGATGGGTCTGGAAGAGGTGTAAATGGGAACAGCAGAATCATCAACAGCTGCCGTCCAACAAAATGGGGACAGAGGTTGTGATCTGAAATTGTTGAACTCAATGTTGAGTCCGGAAGGCCTGTAAAGTGTCTAATCGAAAGATGAGGTGCTGTTCTGCGATTAGGTCTCCTCATTTCGATCTCAGTTTTAAGTCTCCCCATTTCGATCTCAGCATTAAGCCTCCTCATTTTGTTGCTCTCATGGACTGAAGGTAGCTAACATATTCCAGACAGGCTGAAATCAAACAATAGATGCTGAGGATTAAACGGCAGTCTATGAATTCACAGCCAATTTTGATTGTGTGTTCGCCTCTTACTCTTCTTGGCTGTATTTTGATGCCTTTGATGAATTCTATTCTCAAGACAAAAGACTGATTTCACAAATACAGAGGATTAACGAGGTGCAAGCTTATTGAAGAACTTACTGAACTGCTCGAACTAGCCGGCACGCTTAATACGTTACAAGCTGTGCCTTTGTAATTAACTCCTAGGGTGGTGGCAAATGGTTAGTGATATCTGCCCAATATCATAGGGGTTGCCAACCCTCCCAGATTGCCCTGGAGTCTGCAGGAACTGAAGAATAATCGCCAGGACACTGTCGAGAGTAAAATGATGGGGGCATTACAAAAATTGTGTGTGTATTTTCATTTTGGCTTATCAGTTATAAAAATATTGGAGAAGGATTTTTTTTAAAAGGCTGTTTGACCGAGTGGGCCGGTTGGAGGTGGGAGGTAATTAGGAAGGCAAATGGAATGTTGGCCTTTATTGCAAAGGGAATGGAGTATAAAAGTAGGGAAGTCCTGTTACAACTGTACAGGGCGTTGGTGAGACCACACCTGGAGTACTGCGTGCAGTTTTGGTCTCCTTATTTAAGGAGGGATATACTTGCGTTGGAGGCAGTTCAGAGAAGGTTCACGAGGTTGATTCCGGAGATTAAGGGGTTGTCTTATGAAGAAAGGTTGAGCAGGTTGGGCCTATACTCATTGGAGTTTAGAAGAATGAGAGGGGGTCTTATTGAAACAATGGAGAGTACCAGGCAAAGAGCTCAGAGTGCAGCTCCCACAGTCTCTGCTAAATCGATACAAGGAATGGCAAATCAAAATGAACCTGCAAAGTGCTGCTCAGTACCCAAAACTCCTTCACACAACGTTGAATCTCTCCAGAAGTCTCTCCCTCTCTCTCTCAGAATGCGTAGTTCAAAAATGCCACCAACAATAAAAGACAGGAAGAGGCCCCCTTTAAATAGCGCCCCCCCAGCCCCACAGCGATTGATAGTGTTCCAGTCTTCTGGTCGTTGGAAGCGCCAGGCGGTAAGGCAGGGGGCGCCACTCAATTTCTGCTCCGGGGCGCCACAAGGGCGTTGCACCATGGAATGACGTCACAATCTGCGCGAGCAGGTGGTCGCAGCGGTAAGTTTTAGTGCCGCCGCACAATGTCAAGTTAAGTTCCCGAGCGGCGCAAACATCGCTGCGCCCAGGCGTTAGCGGCTTTGCGCCCCATTAGCGCCCTCTTAAGGCGCTAACGGGAGGCGCAACCAACTGAATTTTTACCCCATAAGATTCTGAAGGGGCTTGACAGGGTAGATGCAGAGAGGATGTTTCCCCTCGTGGGGGAATCTAGAACTAGGGGGCATAGTTTCAGAATAAGGGGGCACCCTTTTAAATCGGAAATGAGGAGGAATTTCTTCTCTCAGAGGGTCGTGAATCTTTGGAATTCTCTTCCCCAGAGAGCTGTGGAGGCTGGGTCATTGAATATATTTAAGGTGGAGAAAGGTAAGGGAGTCAAGGGTTATGGGGAGCAGGCAGGGAAGTGGCGTTGAGGCCAAGATCAGATCAGCCATGATCTTATTGAATGGCAGGCGCAGGCTCGAGGGGCCAAATGACCTACTCCTGCTCCTACGTCTTATGTTCTTACGGGAGGTCATGTGATGAAACCTCAAAGAATACGTCCTACCAGAGTTGGCGTAAGTGGTGGGGCCTGTACTGCCTTGCCTACCAGGATTGGAAAGCCTGGGCCTTGTGAGCAACAACACAGACTGGGTGAGCTGCTCCTATCCCACATCCGGGCAGAAGCATCTGCCCTATAACCCTCAACCTATTGAAGGTGCAATCTGAAATGACAGAAAAACCTCTCCATTTTCTGGTGCTTTGTGAGACTGCCTCAGTTCTGGAAGATTCTTTCCTTATCTGCTCATTTTTTCGCCTTTCCAAGGGAATTAAATCTTTGCTATAGTGCACATTACAGACAACTCTGAGATTTACTGCCCTGACCCACAGGAATCATTCTGGTCGGGAGCAATATAATTTCCTAAATTGCTTCCATTACTTTGAAATTACCTTCCGCTTATCTACTTTTTACAATAATGATTGACACAGAATAAACTAAAGAAAAACCTGGATTGTTGAAAGACCAATTCTACTCATGATCCAATATGTTTAACAATTCCTTATCCTCATAAATCTCTTACCATTTACTGCCACTCCTCTTTAAAATCAAAATTCAAATCACAAGCCTCCAAGCAGGCTTAATCATGTGTTGGAAGTTCTGTAAGAGTAAGCATCATTCCTTGATTCAGGTAGGAGATGAAAAGGCGAATCGCCTTATGTTGCCTGCAAGTGGGGGAGTGGGGTTTGATGTACACCGTACGCACACCATGGCTGGATTTTCATTGACCCGTGGAGGCGGGTTTGGAGGCGTGTGGGGGGTTAAAATTGCAAAAACTGGCGGGCGGGCACAAGCCCGCCTCCATCCCGCCTCCACGCAATTTTCATTAAATCGTGTCTGCTGGTCCCGACTCCGTCCCGCCCCTAAGAGGCGGGATAGGCTGTTAAGGCCCTTAACAAGCACTAACTTGCCTCTATAATGCCATTTTGAAAGGCCTTTGTGATTTTAACCCTTTTTCTATGTGAAGCACGCCTGTTCTGAACCACGAATGTGAAACCTGGCGGAGCACATTTGGATGGATGGGAATGCATATATGGATGAATGGGGAGGAGACATATCTGGGAGTGGTGGTGGTGTAAAAATATCTGGGAGCAGACGTAGGGCTGCTGCTGCTGATTTTGCATCCAGGTCCTCTCACAGCAAAGGCCAGGCAGTCTCTGAAGACCGTCAATGCAGCAGCAATGATGACATCATCAGAGGCAACTTTCAGACTAAAAACACTAATTGGTTCATGGGTTCCCACATGCTGGAACTCAATTGCCCAATTAGGTGAAAATTGCATCAATCTCCCACATCCAATTGCAGTCGGGTGGATAACACGAAAAGTGGATGACACGACCCCAACCCGCCCCAGTATCAAAATCCAGCCCCATAACTCGGAACAGAAGACTCCAGTCTGGCACACAATTATCCAAGTTCGCATCAAGTCTGGGACGCTGGAGGAGGAGTCTGTGCGATAGAAACAGAAAGCAAACAAAAAGAAATAACTGCAGATGGTGGAAGCAGAAACAGGGAAGAGGAAGACCTGCATTGTAAGATTCTGAAAAGTGTAATAAAACCGCTGCTACCGTGTGGAGATCGAAATTGCGAACGAATTGTAAGATGATAACGGATGGATTTAAAATGTAAGAAATCAGCAGGTGTTCTTTGTTTGTGAAGACACAAAATGGTGGTCAGTATATGTTCTTAGTTTGAGAGGCCACCTGGACAATGATTGACAAGGAAGTCCCGCCCCCATACACCTCACAGGAACAGGAACGTGTCATGCGGAAGGAACTCCAATCGGGGAAAGGCTTGGAGTGAAACTGACCTATCAGAGGGCGTCAGAGTGTGATTTCTGATAACCCAGGGGCGGGAGCTTTCAAGTTTCCCAAAGAAAGAACATCAGAGAACACAGAAGTAGACCGAAGACAGCGCAGGAGGGAGATCACCCAGAGTTGAAGGAGTATGTATGGGAATCCGATATAAGTTTAGATATTGTTAAAAGGGTACTTTTATGTCCATTTGAATTAATAAGTTATTGCCGAGAGTTCTTTGAATTTATTGCCAAAGGTTCTTCTATGCACACTCGAATTTTGAACTATAGTGTGAATAAAGACCAATTTTATTGATCACATCCTTGTCTGTCATTGTTACGCTTATTCGTAATTCTCGAGGTCCGAACAGGAGTAAGAGAAAGTGCTACAGCATTTATATAGTGGCCCAAAATTTGCGATCGGAGGCTTCCTGCAACCTGTAAAAAACCTGTGCATTCACCTGGTGGCCCCGGGAGATACGGAGGCTTGCGATCCTGGGCCTCTCTGGATACCCGCGGGTAGAGGCCCATGTATCCCAGGGAAGCATGCGGTTCGCAAGCGCCCCTGGGATCACATGGGCCAGCCCAACCAATAAAAGAAGGGAAGCCCCATTGATACTTATTGGAGTTCTGTACATACGGAACTGTCATAAGTATGAATGGGGATCACTTAAAAAATACACAAACACATGAAATAACATTTTCTTAATTACATATTTAAAATTAATTAAAATGCCATTTAATTTAATATTTTAAACAAAAATTTAATTTTTTGAAAACAAAATGTAGATGTTTTAACACGGCTAAAAATAAACTTATTGGACAGGGTTTTTAATGTATAAATGAGTGATAACAGTTTATTTTTCTATTTTTTAAAACTCTTTTGCTGGTAAAAAGCAGGCCGAACCCTGCTTTTACCGGGCGTAAGAATTTCACAGGCATTCAGCGGACAGAAGTTGGGCAAATAGCCCCAACTCTCCACCCGCAGAGGCCCGTCTCCCGGGGATGCGGACGATCTGTCAAGAAGATCCCTGACAGATCGCAAGTTTCGGGTTTTAGCGCGTACGCTTTGCATGCCTAAACCCGGCACTTGCGCGGCCCCTGCGGGCACGTGCACACCTCGTAGGCACCCGTAGGGGTCGCAAAATACGGCCCAGTGTCTTTCACAACCTCAGGATGTCCCAAAGCACTTTACCAATGTCAGAGACACTGGGGAAAAGTCCCCAGCTCTACTTTGAAATAGTGCCATGGGATCTTGTACGTCCGCCTGAGGGGAAAGACGGGGCCTCAGCTTAACGTCTCATCCAAAAGATGGCACCTCCGACAGTGCAGCACTCCCTCAGTACTGCACTAGGATATCAGCCTAGATTTTGTGCTCAAGTCTCACTTTAGGCACCCACAACCTTCTAACTCAGGGGCAAGAGAGTTACCCACTGAGCATAGAGCTGACACTATAACACAATAGTAACAAATTAAGATCATAGGAAATACGTGTAAAATAAATGATGATTTAGTGTAGCTGTGTTACCTCTTTTTAATTCAAACCCCTGCATCATATATTGCATTCCCTTCAAACTCAACTTGGACTCAACCTTTCCTCACCTCGTCCTAATTTTAGACTATTTCCAAGCTTTCAGTCCTCAATTTTGTGCAGCAACTCGCCAAGGCTTCTTCGGCGGCACCTCCCAAACCCGCGACCTCTTCCACCTAGAAGGACAAGGGCAGCAGGCGCATGGGAACACCACCACCTCCAAGTTCCCCTCCAAGTCACACACCATCCTGACCTGGAAGTATATCGGCCGATCCTTCATCGTCGCTGGGTCAAAATCCTGGAACTCCCTCCCTAACAGCACTGTGGGAGCACCTTCACCACACGGACTGCAGCGGTTCAAGAAGGCGGCTCACCATCACCTTCTCAAGGGCAACTAGGGATGGGCAATAAATGCTGGCCTTGCCAGCGATGCCCACATCCCACAAACGAATACATTTTTAAAAAAATGTTTTTTTTAAATTATGAAATGTTATCAGATTTTTTGATGTTATTGACTGAAAAAACGTCAGCAAATGCATCTAAGTAGCAAATCTTGATGAAAAATAGGAAGATCTTGGCTAGTTGTGTGACAATCAGCATCTTGTACCCTGATCCCCTGTACAAAATACACCGAACTACTTCACAAAATGAAGAATGTCTGTCGGAATCCCTCGGAAAAATGAAAGTGTTAAGAGTTGGTTCTGAGTAAGAACAAAAAAGCATTGTGAAAAAACCACTGTGAGAAGTGTAAGCGTGGGAGCCAATCCCTGTCGGAATGCTGAGGCTGATGATTAAGACCTGGGAGAAAAGAAAGCATCTTGATCGTGGCTGTAAGAAATCAGAGCGTGGTATTGAATCTATATGAGCGCTAACAGCGTCCTGGTTAAATTGCTCGGAGAAACTCGTGCCCGGCAGCGAATTCCTATGATTGAGAAAGCATTCCCGGCAAGCCGTGGTTAGAGACAAAAAGTGTCATGGCGACTTATGATAGCACGCTAGCAAGAAATTAGGTTGTCTCATTGAATCATGGCAAGTTTCTCTTCGAGGAAGCCGAAGCATTTATTACGGGAAGCAAGAGCGGCTCGACAATACACCATGAGCAATGTGGGCGTTAAAAGCAATCATTGCAGGACCCCCAAGAGCACTGTGGTGGGCTCTTGAGGGAGATGACAGCGTCGCGGGAAATCCCTCCGAGAAACAGGAGCATCAATAAAAACTGCGGTGAGAAAAGAAAGTGCCACGATGAGTCCTCTGATGAAGATAAAGCAGGTTGCCAGGATCCATCCATTTTGCAATGCAGACCAATCGGAATAAGTCTTGTCTGATCAATTGTCCAGACAGGGTCTGAGCAATTACATAGGGCTGAGATCAAACTGGGGTGGAGAATTCTGGTTTGACAGTCAGCTCCTTCATGTCCCAGCTAAAATAGTAAGGCAGCGTGAATCACCTTTATTACTCACCTCGGTGAGAGTCATGGGATTCGTGTGAGAGATGTATTTTGCCTTCTTAAGTTGGATCGTGATCTGTACGATTGCACTTTGTGCTATCACCGTGATGCACTTGTTCCCGTAGTAAATGCTCGGGTTAGCACAGAAACACTTGCCATGATTCAATGAGACAATCTAATTTCTTGCAGGGCGCTATCATAAGTCGCCATGACAATTTCCGTCTCTCACAGTGGCTTGCTTAATCAGATGAAGGTTTTCAACAGTGACTGCTTACCGACTGAGATCTGACAGTGGGAGACTTAGTGGGTTTAGGGCCTAATGTTAAACATACGCCTCCAGTAAAAAAAAAACAATGGTCTTATCAACTGGAGTTTTATAGAGGCCGATCTCACAAATGCTTGTTCCAAGCCGGGGAGGATCTCACCACTTGGCCTCGCATAACAGGAACGCTTGATTTTCTGACCATAAGAGCAATATTACTTTGGTAGTAATTGTGGTATTCATCAGACTTACCACGGAAACAAGTCTGGTGTATATGAAAAGTCTGGTGTTTTGTTTTGGAGTTCATCCTCTGGCTCAGTTGCTCTGACTCTTGCCTTCTGAGTCATGAAGGTTGTGGGTTCAGAGACTTGAGCACAAAATCTAGGCTGACACTCCCAGTGTTGCACTGTCCGAGGTGCCGTCTTTCAGATGAGATGTTAAACCGAGGCCCCGTCTGCTCTCTCGGGTGGAAGTAAAATACACCATGGCACTATTTCGAAGAAGAGCAGGGGAGTTCTCCCCAGTGTCTTGGTCAACATATTTTCCCTCAACCAATATCACTAAAACAGATTCTTTTGTTTCTTAACTTGTCCCATTACCATCTCCTTTTGCTTTGCACCATCATCCCTTTTGTCTTTTAATCTCTCCTGCCTTCCACCCTATCACAGACCTTCCCTTTTGTTCTTTCCTCCCCTCCCCCCTTTCCCTGCCCCTGCACTTGCTTAAAACCTGTTCCATCTCCAACTTTTTCCAGTTCTGACGAAGGGTCATCGACCTGAAACTATGGGCTGGATTTTGATACTGGGGATGGGTTGGGGTCGTGAATCCCACTTTTTGGGTTGTAGTCCCGCCTCCATCGACTTGTGGCCAACCCACTGTATTTTCCCTTGATTGACCTTGTTGAGCCCGCCCAGTGGGCTCAGCAGGCCAATTAAGGGCCACCCGGCAACAGGTGACGTCACAGATTGACATTTCATCTGTCAAGAGCTTTTGACAGATGAAATATCAGCGTTTGACAGCTCTGTGAAGCTGTCAAACACTGACAATATGATGTCTAACTTGAGTCCTTCCTCTCAGGCTGAGTTAGAAATCATTCCAGCACAGAAAACAGAAGGCTGCAGTTTTTGACAGCACCACGGCCTTTCTGCTTTCTGTGCCGGTGAGATTTCTAACTCTCGAGAACTGAAGGGCTGACATCTGCAGGAGGAAGTTAAGGTAAGTAAAACTTTTTCCCACACTTTGCACTTACCTTACACACTTACCTCTGCACACATGCACCCATCACTCACCTGCCCACCGGACATATCGACCCCTCCAACCCCTGCAGACCCACGGTCCGCCCCGATAACTTGGCGTGGTTAGCACCTGTCGGGAAGCCCACATTTCAGCCATGAAAATAGGGATTAGGCAAAAAACTGCCTGTTAACAGGCAGTCAATTGTCACTAATCCCTTCCCGCCTCAGGGAGTTGGGTCCCAGCACAGGTCGGGTACCCGCCTCCAGCGAAACTGGCATGGAGACGGGATGGGGTCGGGACCCCCGAATCTGCAACTTTAACCCCCCACACGCCTCCAAACCCGACTCCATGGGTCAATGAAAATCCAGCCCATTAACTCCGTTTCTCTCTCCACAGATGCTGCCTGACCTGCTGAGTGTTTCCAGCATCTTCTGTTTTTATTTATGTAAAACAGATTATCTGGTCACTATCACATTGCTGTTTGTGGGAGCTTGCTGTGCGCAAAAATCTGCAGCGTTTTCCTACATTACAACAGTGACTACGCTTCAAAAAGTACTTCAATGGCTGCAAAGCACTTTGGGACGTCCTGAGGTCGTGAAAGGCGCTATATAAATGCAAATCGTTCTTTCTTTCCTAACCTGCACTAAATAAATTGCACAAAGCAACAGCCCATACTGAGTGAGAAGGAAGCTCTCAAATATTTATCTGATTCTGGCTTTTGTCTTGAGCAAGCTATTCAATAATAAATGTGTAGATATTTTATAGACTGCAATCTCTAAGTAAACAGATACAATTTATTCAACATATAATTAACGTAATCAATTCAGACTATATGGATTTAAATAGTTGTAGATCAGTTACTGGACGCTTGTATGTTTATTTAATTTTTAAATTGCTGTGATACATTATCCAGAGGCAGTTTAACTTATTTACATAGATCGGACATTTTGTATGCTCAGCCAGAGAGATTCATATTGTATTGTAATTTTACACTTATTTATCATTTGCTACGTGATAGGTAAAATGTTTAAAGGTTTTAGTCCATCGTATTTAATTAAGAAAAGAAAGAACTTGCATTTATATAGCACCTTTCACATCCTCAGGAGTCCCAAAGCGATTTACAGTCAACAAAGTACGTTTTGAAGCATAGGCGCTGTTGTTTTGTTGGCGAACAAGGCAGTCAATTGTGCACAGCAAGATCCCGCAAATACCAATGAGAATACTGGCCTTGCTTGTGGGATGAATGTTGGCCAAGGCACTGGGAGAGCTTCCCCCGCCCGTCTTCTAAAGGTGCCGTGGGATCATTTACACTTTTCTGAGAGGGCCGGGGGGGGGAAGAAGGGTAGTGGCCGGCTTTGTGTCAAGGTCTCCTCCGAAAGGTAACAGAGGAGAGAACTTGCGCCAATTCCCGACGGGAAACGTGCGGCGCCATTTGAAACCCAAGGAATCGGCGAGATGCCCGAGCCAAATTCGACGTCGCGCTTCATTTTTCAGCTGTGGGTGCGTCCCGATGCGCGGTCGACGGTTAGGCCCCATAGGAATTTTGGCCAGTTCCGAAGTGGGAGGCAGGTCCTGGGATGCGGGAGGAGGGAAGCGACACAACGGGAGGGGCGGGAGGGTGGTAGATGAGCCTGGGCAGCCTGCAGCCCGCAGTTTCTCTATGGAGCCAGAAGGAACCATCTTGCTCCTCCTGGCTCTGCAGAAATGCTCCCTTTAAGAACCAATGGGAAGGCAGCTGAAGACCCAGAACAACTGGGCGGGGCATGTGCTGCTCAAGCTCCGCCCATTTGTGCGGCAATTATTTCACCGCGGTCCTAAAACCAGCGTTAGGAACCCCGATTTGCGTATTCAAGGTGCCTAACGCCTGTTTCAGGCCCGAACCCATAACCCTTGGAAGTTACGGGCTTCTAATTTGGCAACAGGACCACTTTCGAGGTAAGAGATCAGGCCTGGGAGATCGTGACCCAAAATCCACCCCTCCGCCCTTAATTTTTCAGCCCTCAAACAGGCGAAACGAGGTTAAATTTCTCCCCTCAGTACTGCACTGAAGAGTCACTTGAGATTATGTGCTCATGTCGCGGGATTGGGAATTGAACCCTTGAACCTTCTGACTCAGAGACAGGAGGCCATAGTCCTAAGGTTGACACTGCAACAAGTTACCCACACCGAGGCATTGATTTAGAAGCTGTAACAATTGATCACTTTACATCATTCTTCATAATTTTAGAATTTTCTACCCAAGGAACATAATCTGATCAGTAATTTATGATGTTAAAATTAAGACTGAACGAGCGTAGTCAATTTCGTGTTAATCGGTTTCCTTACTTTTATATTGCATTTAAGTAACTGTACACCACAAATTGAGCAGGGACTTGTAAACGAGAGCACAAATCCAGTCTCAGTTATTTGATCTAGTGGGGCGGATTTAACTCTTTGCACGCTGCACAGGCGATGCTTAATACCCAAGTGTTACAGACAAAAATCAGGCATAGAGGATCAAACACCCAGGACAGAAGCCATCTGATTTCCTTAGAGTTACATCAAGTCTACAGCACAGAAACAGGCCATTCAGCCCAACTAGTCTGTGTCGGCGTTTATGCTCCACACGAGTCTCCTCCAACCCCTCTTCATCAAACCCTATCATCATATCCTTCTATTTCTTTCTCCCTCATATGCTTACCTCGCTTCCCCTTAAATACTTCTATACTATTCCACCTCAACCACTCCCTGTGGGAGCGAGTTCCACATTCTCACCACTCTCTGGGTAAAGAAGTTTCTCCTGAATTCCCAATTGGATTTATTAGTGACTCTCTTATTTTTATGGCCCCTAATTTTGGTCTCCTCTACAAGTGGAAACATCTTCTCCATGTCTACCCTATCAAAACCCTTTCATAATCTTAAAGACCTCTATCGGCCTTCTCTCTTCTGCAGTGGGAATGTTTGCACAGATTGAACTTTCATGAATAGAACTGTCCCGAATTTAGGGGAAATAAAGTTCTCAATTAACAGACTGGATTTATGCTCTCATTCTTCCATTTACATATGTTGTTGTCATGGCAGCACAGAAAGGAAATGCTCTGTGTGACTCAGAGGGAGCACTAGCGTCTGTCGGTTTGTTTAAGTTATTCCTGTGGTCACATAACCATATGTATTATTATAGTGCCAGAAAAATAAATAAAAATGAACAACAGAAAATTGAGGAAAGGCTAGTCAGCATCACAAAGTGCACATTAAGTTCATTTTTAAAAGTTCTGATCAAAGGTCCCAGTAAAACATTGACCTATCTCTTCGAGATGCTGGCTTACCTGTGGTGCATTTCCTGTTCCTGTTCATTCTTGGCACATGGGCAATAGAAAGGTAGTTATTTATCACTCATCCCTGGTTGCATAAGAGACAACCACACGGTATGGTATGGAGTCACATGTGGGCCAGACTGGGACTGGATGGCAGGTTCCCTTCCCTACAGAGGCAGTAGTGAACCAGTTGGGTTTTTAGAAAGAAGGACTTGCATTTCTATAGCGCCTTTCATGCCACCGGATGTCCCAAAGCACTTTACAGCCAATGAAGTACTTTTTGAAGTGTAGTCGCTGTTGTAATGTAGGAAACGCAGCAGCCAATTTGTGCACAGCAAGCTCCCACAAAGAGCAATGTGATAATGACCAGATAATCTGTTTTAGTGATGTTGGTTGAGGGATAAATATTGGCCCAGGACACCGGGGAGAACTCCCCTGCTCTTCTTCAAAATAGTGCCATGGGATCTTTCACGTCCACCTGAGAGGACAGATGGGGCCTCGAATTAACATCTCATCTGAAAGACGGCACCTCCAGCACTCCACTATCAGCCTAGATCTTTGCACTCAAGTCTCTGGAGTGGGATTTGAACCCATGACTTTCACTGTACTCAGACTCAGAGAGTGCTACCTACTGAGCCACAGCTGACACACACAGCAAGCCAGCATCTTTTATCCTCCCAAATTACCAGATTTAATGAATTAAATTTCATGACTGGCCAAGGTGGGACTTGAACTTACAACAACTGTGTGCTTGCCCAGTACCATGACCATTCAAAAAAAAATTATTGGATTTATTCAGCATTAAGCACATTTACAACATTGTGGTCAGTCCGTTGTACCATACAATTATTCCTTTACCAGCTTTTAGCTACAGAACTGATATGATATATATTAATCTATTGAACTTCAAAAACTGGTCAAAAAATGCCATCCTTAAATTCTTTTGCAAACAATAGTCCACAAAGCCTTATAATGCTCTTTATATTTCAAATACTCTTTCAGGCTTATTCTTCTCCCCATGATCATTAGGCTACCGTACAGTTACAGTTATCCAACATAAGGACCTAAATTGTAGCATAATTACGAGGAATTTATATGAAAAGTAACATCGCTGGGTGTTAGGTAAATGCGTACTGATGTGAAACTGTTATGTTTTAGGGTATAACAGTATGAAGCTATTTGAGGTTTAGAAGTGCATCATTTACTGGACCCTCAGTGAGCCTGTCACCTTTCACCTTTCACCTTTGGTAGTTGAGTTCAAATGCAACCCATAGAGAAGGAGCTCCCTTTCCCTCTCACTGACCGCCCCCACCCAGCACAAACTATAGAAAATAAACAAACTGTACTGATCTCAGGCAATGCTCTCTCGCATTTTGAGTGAATCAGACTCACTGAACTTTCAAAAGTGTTGATCTACCAGTCAGTGGGAAGAGATAAGCAACAGGATCATTTTTGGTACTTCATTTGACTCAAGTACCCCATTTTTTTTTGAAAGGACAGGGGAAGAATACATGGGGTAGAAAATGTGTCTTGGGTGGTATCGTATTGAAGTGAATGAAATTGAATATCGAGCGGGGAGTATAGCAGGCATCCGGTTTGATACCTCCTCTTTTGTGCCCAAGTTCAAATTCTACTCCAGTGCCTTTTAAAGTTGTTGCAATAAAATGATTAAAGATTGTGGGACAAAATCACAAATGGGTTTCAAATGGCTTTCTTATGCACATTAATGCATCTATACTATTCACCTCAACTACTCCCTGTAGCGAGTTCTACATTCTAACCACTCTCTGGGTAAAGGACTTTCTCCTGAATTCCTTATTGGATTTATCGGGTATTATATTTATGACCCCTAGTTTTGGATCCCCCCACAAATGGAAACATTTGCACCAACCTTTTGGTTACACCTAAGATTGCTATGAGTGGCAATGCGCACACAACAGTTTAACGTCATACACTCTAACCTCAGTTACACATGTCCACTGCGTTGGGTTACATTTCTGTTTTTCCCACGGCCTAACCCATCGGCTTAAAGCTGCTGGCATCCCCACATTCCCTGCCGCGGAGTAATTCGAGTAATTGCGACAACTCTAACTTCAGATTTGCCGGGTTTCTGCATATGGTTCTGTGATAGAGAAGAATTTTGTCGATTAGTGGGAGTGTCTGCGATAAACAAAGTACCAGGGGCTCAGCAGCCGTCAGTATAATGCCTCCTATGACAGTGAGCCTGATCGTGCAGTTCCCCCATTTGCACCATGATTGCTGCAGCTTGCTGATGGCCTTGTCACTTTTCCAGCATTTTAAAAGTAATAAGGTTTATTTTTTCCCATAATTGTTCAGTTCATTCAAACTCCCTGGGCTGAAATGAATTGGCAACCAACCTGAACTACATTTCAACACAGCAGGACGTGAAGCATCAATGAAGCATTCAGTGCTGACTGTACGTTCTCTCTCCTTCCCAGCCTGTTTACCATGTGTCCTTACTGCCCCTTGTGTGTTGTAGTCAGTCATCTTTCTTTGCTTTTTTGCAGTTCATTGACAATATGCTTCGGTAAAATGCATTAAGTAATTCAGGGATATCTCCCAAGTAATTCTTACAGGGCTTGACAGGGTAGATGCAGGGAGGATGTTTCCCCTGGCTGGGGAGTCTAGAACCGGGGGTCACAGTCTCAGAATAAGGGGTCGGCCATTTAGGACTGAGATGAGGAGAAATTTCTTCACTCAGAGGATGGTGAATCGTTGGAATTCTCTACCCCAGAGGGCTGTGGAGGCTCAGTCGGTGAGTATATTCAAGACAGAGATCGATAGATTTTTGAATATTAAGGGAATCAAGGGATATGGGGATAGTTCAGGAAAGTGGAGATGAGGTAGAAGATCAGCCATGATATTATTGAATGGCGGAGCAGGCTCGAGGAGCCAAATGGCTGACTCCTGCTCCTATTTCTTATGTTCTTATGTTCTTATAATAACATTTTGGAAAACTATGTGATGATTTGAGATATGACCTGTGGTAAGTGTAGCATGCTTGGGAGGGAACATTACTTTGGACCTATGGCTCCCAAAGCTCTCCTCCACTGGGCTTTTCCTTGTGTTTAAGATGATTAATGGATTCGATAGGGTAGATAAAGAGAAAACATTTCCTCTGGTGGGGGCAGTCCAGAACAAGGGGGCATAACCTTAAAATTAGTGCTAGGCCATTCAGGGGTGATGTTAGGAAGCACTTCTTCACACAAAGGGTAGTGAAAATCTGGAACTCTCTCCCCCAAAATGCTGTTGGGGCTGGGGGTCAATTGAAAATTTCAAAATGGGATTGATAGATTTTTGGTAGGTAAGGGTATTAAGGGGTCTGGAACCAAGGCAGGTGATGTAAGAAAACTACTAGGCACTTGGTCTAAGCATTAAACAAAGCTTTAATCAACTGTTTTACAACATGGAGGTCTAGTTGTGTCCTTCACTAGTTCCTGTTAAGAATGTCCCGCGCAAGCTGGGCCCGTGCCCGAGTATTTATACTCTCCCTGGACAGCGCCACCAGCAGGCCGCCCAGTATTATTTCATAAGTCATTTCCACATGAATGACAAGATTCATGTCAGCGGGTAAATGGAGTTAAGATACAGACCTAATTGAATGGAGGAACAGGCTCAAGGGGCTGAATGGCCTGCTCCTGTTCCTAGATTTGATTATGTGAAAGTTGGCACCTGGGATGCATTTGTAGGTACAAGACATAGGCGCATCCTCAGGAGAACTTAGTGCCAAACCTCTCATTGTATTTCATAGTTTTCAGTGGGAAGTGGGCTATTCTCAAGACACCACCTGGGCCGTGTTTATCAAGAGCTGCCAAAGACCAGATGAAGCAGGGTAACGTATGTTGTATGGCGCCGGTGGAAATGTTCAAGCACAAGCTCACTTGGAAAATTCTGGGGCGTTCACAACAGACCGATTAAGAGATGCCAGGAGCTAAAAGACAGGCTTGTTCCTGGTTGCCTTGACAACCGGAAAATGTGGAGTAAGCTTCACCTGATAATAAATTGGGAACATTAGATCATTGGTATTATAAATCGAATCCAGCCATTAGAATTAAACAATTCCGTTAGTATCTCAAATGGAAATAATTCATCAAATTTTACAACAATGAGCGGATAGAGTTATTCACACTACATTTCCATAGGGAGATGATTCTGCATTGGAAATAAGGGCTAGTTAGACTTGATCTTCATATGCAAATTGGTGTTAGTACAATGGTGTTTCTTCAATAATTCATTTATCCTAAATGCATATTGCAAATGGGTTCTAAAGGCCTCGTACTTCAGGCTGGCGATGAGATATTATGTAGAGAACAGAAAAAGATGGCTGCCAAATTTGGACTCGGGTGACTTGAAAAAAAACATTACATCATTTAACTAACTTTTCTATTAAAAAAAAAACCAACCAAAACATTACTTATAATTGAGATTATTAATAATGGGTACAGAATTAAATTAAATATTTATACATGTAATTTTCTAAATCTAGTCTAATGAGCCATAATGTTTTAATAGATTAATACCCATTGCCATCGGAGAAATAACTGTGCATTAATGGTGACTGAAACCCCCTGCTGTATTCTTTCATTCATTATTGTCAACTTACTATTAGGCAAACATATACCATCCTGACATAAGGCTGTACTGCAAGGCGATACAGTTAACAGTCAGATCACTGGTTTCATGAATAATAAATATCTTCAGCAGATAATTTGAACTGCTAAATGGCACTTGAGTTTTGTATTCAATTGGAGCTCTTTCTCTCCAGTTTTAACGCTTGTTTAATGCTATATAAATGCAAGTTGTTGTTGTTGTTACAGTCACAGATAGAAAATGGAATATACCTCACCTCGCCCGTGGCTTAGTTGGTGGCACTCTCGCCTCTGGGTCAGAAGGTTGTGGGCTCAAGTCCCACTCCATGGAACTTGAGCACAAATTCTAGGCTGACACTCCAGTGCGGTGCTGAGGGAGCGCTGCACTGTCGGAGGTGCCATCTTACGGATGACACGTTAAACCGAGGCCCCGTCTGCTCTCTCAGATGGATGTAAAAGATCCCATGGGACTATCTCAAAGAAGAGCAGGGGAGTTATCTCCAGTGTCCTGGCCAATGTTTATCCCTCAACCAACACCTAAAATAACAGGTCATCTGGCCATTTATCTCGTTGAGATGTTTGTGGGACCTTGCTGTGCGCAAATGGGCTGCTGTGTTTATTACCACGGCGACTACACTTGAAAAGGTACTTCTTTGGCTGTAAAGTGCTTTGGGATGTCCTAAGGTTGTGAAAGGCGCTATACAAATGCAAGATTTTCTTTCACTTGGCTAAATGAAGCATGTCTCACTCAGGTGAGGCAGAGGTTCAGGACATTCAATTTCGGCTGCGAGGGTGCTGTTGTGTGCGCATTGCCACTAATTTTTTCGTGTAGCGCCCCGGCGAAGTTAGCGCCCCAAAGGGGGCGCGACTCAATTTTTCCCCCCAAGTCTCTGGTGTGGGACTGAGAACTCACAACCTTCTGACTCAGAGGTGCGAGTGCTACCAGCTGAGACAAGGCTGAGCAGCTTCATCTAATCAGCCCCAATATGCATTGGGGGCAGAAATGATGTGGTGGGATACCAACACGTTTAAGGTTTTCACGTGAACTCTCTTCCTCATTGTTTGAAGTGGGTCAATTGCTTTGCTAAGATAGCAGGGGTAGGGTTTTCGAATGATCCCACCAAGCAGTCACGCGCTGGTGTCCCAAGGAGTCATTGGGCCGGATATTCCGATCCCTACGGGCAGGTACGCGCTGTGTACGCACCCGTAGGGACATCGGAAATGCCGGTTTCAGGCATGCGAAGCGCATGCGCTGAAAACCGGCATTTCTGATCTGTCAAGAATGCCCTTGACAGATCGGACGCCTGCCCTGGAGAAGGGCCTCGGCGGGGGGAGAGTTCTGCTTTCTGCAGAACCTCCGCCCGCAGAAAACCCTTAGAAATCTTACGCCAGCATAAGATTTGAAAAAAGTAAAAGAAAAAAAATTTCACTCATTTATCATTTAAAAATACTTTAAAAAAGGTAAGTTTATTTTTAGTCAGTAAAAAAATGTAATTATTTTTTTCAAAAAATTAAATTTTTGTTTAAAATATTTAATTTATTGTAATTTCAACTCATTTTAAAAATGTGATTTAAAAAAAAATTATTTCATGTTTTACAGTGTTTTTGGGGTGATCTCCATTCATATATTTGACAGGTCTATCTGTCAAGTATATGAACGGAGATTCCCTTCTTTGATTGGCTCCCCACGGCCCACGTGATCCCAGGGACGCTTGCGAACCGCCTGCGCCCCTGGGATACATGGGCCCTGCGCATTTCGACTTTGGAGAGGCCCAGGAGCGGAAGTGTCCGGACCTCGGGAGCCCTCAGGTAAATCCGTAGATTTTTTCCAGATCGGAGGCCTCCGCACGCGGGAAGCCTCCGATCGGGAAATACGGCCCATTGTGAAAGCCAAGGCGCTGTGCTGTGGGAGTTAACTTCAGTATCTGGTATCACAAGCCAAACGATTACCTCTACCTTTCTATGTATATAGCACTAATCCTTGTGAGTGGGGGGGGAAGCAACAAGTCAGCCAGCTGTGTTTTCTTATATTGCACATGCAGTGTTCTTGTCTAGAAGCTCGCTTCTGACATTTCCATGATGATATAAAGAACCAGAGAGGTAAAATCTGACATACTAATTCCTTCTTGCCGTTAATTACCTTCTAAGCCATTTCCTCATTCATACCCAGGTCTGAGAACAGAAAGTAAATGTTCCTTTTATACTCAGAAGCCAGAAAGAGCCATTACTGAATCATTAATTATTCACATGTTTACTTTATTATGTAACTGTAGCTCTGTTTAAAAGACCTTAGATTTATTCAGCCTGTTAGCATATTGCATAATGAAATTTTGTTATTTATTCCAAGTTCTACTGGATAAGCCCTTTCACTATCACTGATGAAAGCGACACTGAATATACGCTAAAACCTTTCAGCCTAATCTCTGGAGTTGTCAGTTTTAAATGCCCAGCTTTTATTTTAAGGTTTTTTTTTTACCATTTAAAAAGTGGGGCAGCAGGATAGTGCAGTGGTTATGTTACTGGACTAGTAATCCAGAGACCCTGGTCTCAATATTTACTCGCGGTAGTGAAGAGAGCGGAGGGGAGGGAGGGAAGGGAAGGGCGGGAATTCCAGACGGCGACCCCGGATGTGAGGATTTCCCGCACGTCCTGCTGAAATTCATCATATGATGTCTTTTAAATTTTCTCAACAGTTTTCCCGCCCGACAGCCAGGCGGAGATTGCTGGGGGTGGGGGGCGGGGCGGGGGCAGGGGGGCGGTGGGGTGTCGGAGATCGAGAGGTGGGGGAGAGTTAGATTTCGCAGGGGGAGGGCGGGTTACAGAACATAAGAACATAAGAATTAGGAGCAGGAGACTGTGGCCCCATGGTTCTGGACTCCCCAGCCAGGGACATCCATAGGTAGGAGCAGCATGACCTCTAAGAACATAAGAACATAAGAAGTAAGAGCAGGAGTAGGCCATACGGCCCCTCGAGCCTGCTCCACCATTCAATATGATCATGGCTGATCATCAACCTCAACTCCACTTTCCCGCCCGATCTCCATATCTCTTGATACCCTTAGAGTCCAAAAATCTATCCATCTCAGCCTTGAATATACTCAACAATTCAGCATCCACAGCCTTTTGGGGTAGAGAATTCCAAAGATTCATAACCTTCTGAGTGAAGAAATTCCTCCTCATCTCAGACTTAAATGGCCGACCCCTTATCCTGAGACTGTGCCCCCCTAGTTCTGGTGCCCTTGGACTAGGAAGATGGAAGTTAACTAAGGTTTTCCACTCCTAACTGGCTATCCAGCGATCCCTGTTGCAAGTGTCTGCATGTGGACATCTGCTAAGGTGGAGGTGTGGTTGCCACCTGCAGTTATATAGACTGTGGTCACTCGCCCTCTAGACTTGCACATTAAGAATGGCTGCTTCAGTGAGGCAGCTGACCAGTGCTTGTGGAAATGAAACTCAGCAAGAAGCTACGGCCTTCAGGAGAGAGATTAAATGGAAGGGAAAAAGAGAATAAAGGAAGGCATCCATAGATTCCACAGTGATGCCAAAATTCTGGTTATCGAGAGTGTTATGCACGAGCGAAAGCTTTTAATTACCAGCCTATCTAGATCTCATTATATGGTATTACAGAGGATTGAAGAACCCAATGGAAAATGCAAGCTGGTCATAATTTGATCCAAATTCATGAATACCTGAATTTAGCCCAAACTCATTGGGGGAACTTCTAACCGAATTCACTGACAGGATCGTGTGCAACACTGGCTCTACACCTCACCCAATTTTACTCTCCATTGAAGTCACTGGAAAGTAATATTTGACGGGATGTAAAAACCAGCGTTCCACCCCATCCCATGGGTTTCATGCCTGGGGAGTTAGGTTAAAATTACCCCCCACTATTTCAGGTTCAGAGGCACCTCTTGTTTATATGAAATAGTGTTCTGTTTGCACAAGAGATCAAAAATGTCCCGTCGTGCATGTGCATTGATTCCCAGCATTGTGAACGATTGAAGAAAGTCAACTCCAACTCGCCAAGGCTTCTTCGGCAGCATCTCCCAAACCCGCGACCTCTTCCACCTAGAAGGACAAGGGCAGCAGGCGCATGGGAACACCACCACCTCCAAGTTCCCCTCAAAGTCACACACCATCCTGACTTGGAAGTATATCGCCCGTTCCTTCATCGTCGCTGGGTCAGAAACCTGGAACTCCCTCCCTAACAGCACTGTGCGAGTACCTTCACCACACGGACTGCAGTGGTTCAAGAAGGCGGCTCACCACCACCTTCTCAAGGGCAACTAGGGATGGGCAATAAATGCTGGCCTTGCCAGCGACGCCCATATCCCATGAACGAATAAAAAAAAAACAATCAGGTATTGGAGTTTTAAATGTATCTGCGATCGATCCTCCAAGATTTCCCTCAGATTAATCGCCTTGAGATTCTTGCGTAATCATCCAGTTTGGAAAGCAAGACAACCAAAGCCTCAAACTTTTCCATTGCTACTAACATGAATCTTGTCATTCATGTATGAAGTAATACTGGGCGGCCTGCTGGTGGCGCTGTCCAGGGAGAGTATAAATACTCGGGCATGGGCCCAGCTTGCTTAGGACATTCCTCAACAGGAACTAGTGAAGGACACAACTAGATCTCCATGTTGAAAAGCAGTTGATTAAAGCTTTGTTTAACACTTAGACCAAGTGCCTAGTAGTTTTCTTACGTCAGCTACCATTACTGCTCTGTCACTGGCCGTCAGGAACAAGATTGAAATGCAAGGAGATAACCCCGTGGTAATTTTGTCCCATCCTGACATGGTTGCCTCCGATTTGCTGCCCGGGACAAAACTTCGGAAAATGACCCGACTGAGGTGGGCCGCTCTAGATGGACAAGACTAAAACTTGGGACACAAGACCTCTTGGTCAGAAGACGGTAAAGCTAGAGCTCATCCATAGATATTTGTTAAACTTGAACTCACCTCCAAAAGAAACAGTGGAAGCTGAAAGAAAGAGGAGTTACACGCTTTAAACTTCAAATTTAAAGCAAGTTTACTCATTTTCACTCCATAAGTTAATATAAGTCCCTTTTGATATCAATTCCCTTCAAAAACCACATGATGTACTGTATCAAAGAACCTTTAATAGTTTCATGATCATTTGCACTGCTACCTGTTTTATGCTGCAGCCCTCAGGGAGTTGATATTATATTTATGGAAATACGTAATTTATTCCAGAATTATCTTCAGTGACTAATCCATTAGAAATGGAAGATAGGGTTATGATTCCCAGTTACACAAACCTCCCAATGTAGCAACATTTTCTGAAGGATGCTGAAGAGTTGAAAGTCTGACCAGAGCAGGAGTAGGAGGGAAACTAGGGGAGGTGGCTAAAGATATGGCAAAAGAGGTAAGTATTATGGAGGCTATTGAATGTGGAGGGGAATGTAGTAAGTTGTAAGGAGGGAGTTCCATTGAATTACATAGAATTATATAGAACGGACAGCACAGAAGCAGGCCATTCAGCCCAACAGGCCCATGCCTAACAGGTCCATGTGTACATGCTCCACACAAGCCTCCTGCCACTCCCTCTTCATCTAAACCTATCAGCAGATCCTTCTATTCCTTTCACCCTCAGGTGTGTATCTAGCTTCTCATTGAATACACCTATGCGATTCGCCTCAACTAATCCTTGTGGTAACGAGTTCCACATTGAGTGCCTGGCTAGGATCACTCCACAGCTTGGATTGAAAAATAAAGAGCTTGTATTTATACAGCGCCTATCGCATCCTCCGGACATCCTAAGGGAAGGTCAGTTGAGATCAGTGGATTGGCTCATTTAAGAAGCAGCCGGTGGGAAGATGGTAGGGGCGGGTATTCTGGATAGATGAGATCAAATGGACTGAGGAGCCTTGTTCATCTTGACCCTATCTCATAATCTTGTGGTCTTCACAATATATATTAATGATCTAGATGAGGGAACTACATGTAATGGCCCAGAAATTCGGCTCTTGTCGGGTGAGTACGCGTTGTATACTCACCCGTAAGGCCTCCTGAAGTGCCGGTTTCCTGCATGCACTGCGCATGCGCGGGAAACTGGAACTTCCGTTCCCCTGAAGGGAGGGGTTCAGAAGTCGAACGCGTGCGCGGGAGAGGCTGCGCGCACGCAGCAAACTTAGGTTTTTTTTCATGGTTTCTCCGGGAAGGTAAGTATGAAGAAGCTGCGCTTTTAAAAAGGAGGTGCAAGGCCTGTTTTTAACAAGGTAAGTGGTTAATTAATTACAATTTAAACATTTTTTCAAGAGGTTTATCTTTTTTAGATACTTTAAAGAAAGGTAAGTTTATTTTTAGCACCGTTAAAAAGTATAATTAATTTTTTCAAAAATTTAAATTTTTGTTTTAAGTAGTTAATTTATTTAACTTATAGTTATGTTAAAAATCTGATGGTTTTTTTTCAATTTATTTGAAGTTTAAGTGTGGTTTTGGGGCCGATCTCTATTCATCGATTTGACAGGTCTTCCTGTCAAATCTATGAATGAAAATGCCCTGCTAGGATTGGCTCTCCATGGCCCATTTGATCCCAGGGGACGCTTCGAACTAACTGCGCCCCTGGGATACGCAAGCACTGCATGCCGGCAGCTGGAGGAGGCCCAGGACCCGAAGTCCTCGTGGGCCCAAAGCACAACTGCAGGCGCGGTAGGCAAGTACGCACGCGATGCTTGCACCCACAGGAAGCCAGAAAGCCGAATTTCTGGCCCAATATCTCCAAGTTTGCACACAACACAAAGCTGGGTGGGCGTGTGTGCTGTGAGGAGGATGCAGAGAAACTCCAGTATGATTTGGACAGGTTGGGTGATTGGGCAGATGCATGGCAGATGCAGTATAATGTGGATAAATGTGAGGTTATCCATTTTGGTGGCAAAAACAGGACAACAGATTATTATCTGAACGGCAATAGATTGGGAAAAGGGGAAGTGCAACGAGACCTGGGTGTCCTTGTGCACCAGTCGCTGAAGGTAAGCATGCAGGTGCAGCAGGCGGTTAAGAAGGCAAATGGTATGTTGGCCTTCATAGCGAGAGGATTCGAGTACAGGAGCAAGGATGTCTTGCTGCAGTTGTACAGGGCCTTGGTGAGACCACACCTTGAGTATTGTGTGCAGTTTTGGTCGCCTTATCTGAGGAAGGATGTTCTTGCCATGGAGGGAGTGCAGCGAAGATTCACCAGACTGATACCTGGGATGGCAGGAATGACGTATGAAGAGAAATTGGTTCGATTTGGCTTATATTCGCTAGAGTTTAGAAGCATGAGAGGGAATCTCATTGAAACTTATAAAATTCTAACAGGACTAGACAGACTAGATGCAGGAAGGATGTTCCCGATGGCGGGGGAGTCCAGAACCAGGGGTCACAGTCTAAGAATAAGGGGTAAGCATTTAGGACTGAGATGAGGAGGGATTTCTTCACCCAGAGAGTGGTGAACCTGTGGAATTCTCTACCACACAAGGCAATTGAGGCCAATTCATTAAATATATTCAAGAAGGAGTTAGATATATTTCTTAAGGCTAAAGGGATCAAGGGATATGGGGAGAAAGCAGGGACAGGGTACTGAATTTGGATGATCAGCCATGATCTCATTAAATGGCGGAGCAGGCTCAAGGGGCCGAATGGCCTACTCCTGCTCCTATCTTCTATGTTTCTGTGTTTCACCCAAGCATATAAACTTGCTTTAACAGTTTTCCTAAATGTTGCACAAAGGAAAAAGAGGGGAAAAAAACTATTTGTTCCAGTATTTCAAGCCTTGACAGCACATTTGAGTTTTTGCAACCTTTTGAAGGCGACATTCGGGGGTCACTGATTGGGCAAGGCGCAAGGAACAATGTACTTGGAATTAAGAGGTTCTTTGAATGTTTGTTTGAGATCCAGTGCAATTTCCGGATCAATCTTCTCTCCTGCCACACACTGTGAAGGACCTGTACCACGCATTGTGCCTCGAGCAATGATGAACTATGAAATGCATTGCTTGCTAATACAGAGCTTGGGGGCTGACAATTGCTCCTATTGCTTTCATAAAGAAACCAGAACTCCTACCCTTTCCAGCTTTTGATATATGATTACATTAACCTCATATAACAAGCATTTATTTTTTTGCTAGTTCACTCCTATTTTAACCCTCCTTTGTTGGAGGCCCTTGCTTGGCTATGGTATCACAGACACCGGTAGCCCCTGGTCCCTCACCCAAGCGGCCATTTATCCTGTTAGTGCCGGAGTATCACAGTTAACGTGGGCATCACAGTCAAGCCTCGCATGTTAGCTTTTATTACAAGGGGCTTGGTGTACAAGAGTAAGGAAGTCTTGGTGCGATTATATAGGGCTTTGGTGAGAACACACCTGGAGTACCGTGTACAGTTTTGGTCTCTTTATCTAAGGAAGGACATACATGCCTTAGAAGGGGTGTAACAAAGGTTCACTAGGTTAATTCCTGGGATGAGAGGGCTGTCCTATGAGGAGAGATTGTGTAGAGTGGGCCTGTACTCTCTGGAGTTTAGAGGAATGAGAGGTGATCTCATTGAAACACATAAAATTTTTAGAGGGCTTAACAGGGTAGATGCTGAGAGGCTGTTTCCCCTGGAGGGAGTGTCTAGAACTCGGGGGCATAGTCTCAGGCTAAGGGGTCAGTCATTTAGGACTGAGATGAAGAGAAATGTTTTCACTTAGAGAGTTGTGAATCTTTGGAATTCTCTACCCCAAAGTGCTGTGGATGCTCAGTCTGAATATATTCAAGACTAAGATTGATAGATTTTTGGACACTAAGGGAATTAAGGGATATATGGATCGGGTGGGAAAGTGGGGTTAAGGTAGAAAATCAGCCATGATCTTATTGAATGGGGGAGCAGGCTCGAGGGGCCTACTCCTGCTCCTGTTTCTTATGTTCTTAAGCCCAGTCCTGCTCACAGCGAATGTTCACACACATGTGCTTTCCAGGAGGGGCTATTGGACAGTGATGGAGGGTGGAAACCCTTGCCCGGGGTGCTAAGGCCGAGTTTAACACTCCAACCTCTGTTGGCTTGAGCTAACTCACCAACTAATCTGGTCCATTTGGCCAAGTATTACATGGGGCAGTGTCAGCCGACCTAGCTCACGAAATGACATTGTGCATTAGTATAAACTCTGTGTGTAATAACTTAGGGGGAAGATTCCGCCTATATTTTGTTACATCCATGCACAGGGGAAGATTTAGAATCATGCGCATTCTAGGAGCAGAAACATAATCAAGCAGACAGAGCCTCAAATAACAGTAAAAAAGAAGGTCTTGCCTTTATATAGCACCTTTCATGACCCCAGGACGTCCCTGAATGCTTTACAGCCAATAAAGTACTTTTGAAGTGCAGTCACTGTTGTAAATGTGGGAAACGCGGCAGCCAATTTTCACACAGCAAGTTCCCACAAACAGAAATGAGATAATGATCAGATGTTTTTAGTGATGTTGATTGAGGGATAAATATTGGCCAGGACGCCGGGGATAACTCCCCTGCTCTTGTTTGATATTGTGCCGTGGGATGTGTTATGCCCACCCAAGAGCAGACTGGGCCTCGGTTTAACATCACCTCCAAACAGTGCATCATTCCGTCACTACTGCACTGGAGTGTCAGCCTGGATCATGTGCTCTTGGAGTGGTGCTTGAACCCAGCACCTTCTGACTCAGAGGTGAGAGCGCTACCAACTGAGCCACAGCTGACATATATATTGACATTTGGAGCAGGTCAGAGGCTGGGTATTCTGCGGCGAGTGTCTCACTTCCGACTCCCCAAAGCATTTCCACCATCTACAAGGCACAAGTAAGGAGTGTGATGGAATACTCTCCACTTGCCTGGATGAGTGCAGCTCCAACAACACTCAAGAAGCTCAACACCATCCAAGACAAAGCAGCCCGCTTGATTGGCACCCCATCCACCACCTTAAACATTCACTCCCTCCACCACCAGCGTACCGTGGTTGCAGTGTGTACCATCTACGAGATGCACTGTAGCAACTCATCAAGGCTTCTTCGGCAGCACCTTCCAAACCCGCGACCTCTTCCACCTAGAAGGACAAGGGCAGCGGGCGCATGGGAACACCACCGCCTTCAAGTTTTTCCTCCAAGTCACACACCATCCTGACTTAGAAGTATATCGCCGATCCTTCATCGTCACTGGGTCAAAATCCTGGAACTCCCTCCCTAACAGCACTGTGGGAGTACCTTCACCACACGGACTGCAGCGGTTCAAGAAGGCGGCTCACCACCCACTTCTCAAGGGCAATCAGGGATGTGCAATCAATGCTGGCATTGTCAGCGATGCCTACATCCCAGGAATGAATTTAAAAAAAATTTGGACCTCACTGGGTACTCTACACTTTGCCTTGGAAACAGAATATTAGCAGGGTATTGCATGGTGTATAACTTGTGAAATATCTACACTTGTGAATACTACCGTGGAACTCCTCTCTCTTTTCTTAGGCAGTCCCTCGGAACCGAGGATGACTTGCTTCCACACTAAAAATGAGTTCTCAGGTGACTGATGAGTCCAATGCGGGACCTACAGTCTCTATCACAGCTGGGGCAGACGGTGGTTGAAGGAGCGGGTGGGCAGGGTGCTTGGGTTGACGTGCACTCCTTGTGCTGCTTGCGCTTGGCTTCCGCTTGCTCCCGGCGAAGAGACTCGAGGTGTTCAGCGCCTTCCCGGATGCTTCTCCTCCACTTTGTGCGGTCTTGGGCCAGGGATTCCCAGGTGTCGGTGGGGATGTTGCACTTTTTCAAGGAGGCTCTGAGGGTGCCCTTGAAGCGTTTCCTCTACCCACCTGGGGCTCTCTTGCCGTGTCGGAGCTCCGAGTAGAGCGCTTGTTTTGGGAGTCTTGTGAATACTACCATGGAACTCCTATCCTCCAAACAGCTCTATTTCTTTGTTTCCCAAAGTGCTGTAAATATTGCATTTAACCTTAAATAATAATATAAACATCAAAGTATTATATAAAAATAAGAACAGAATGTATGCCTTTAAAATGCAGAAAGCAGTATAACTGCATTCCCTGGTCCAAACCTCTCCGATTCACCTGCAGATGGCACTTGATCTTGCCTTCCCAGATGTGCCATAAGAGTTCGACTAGCCTATTAAAAAATGAAAGAAATGATCATTATAAAATACCCCGTCATAAAATCACTTTGGCATTATTACATGTAAGAGTCGTGCACATTCATAAAACTGGCCCCGTAGAGTAAAATAAATCGTAATCCTTTCAAGATAGGTTTATTAGTAAATTCAATTTCGCAGCTAACATTTCAAGTGATAGATGAGATGTTTCTCTAATGCAAACTTTTCTCATGTAACTGGTTTACATTAGTCACTTCGGACTGTATTTTCTCCCCTGTTTAATAATTGAGCCAAAAAGCACACGAGTAAAATTGAGCCTAATATTAGTGGAAAGAGCTCATGCATTATTCATCTGTATTTAGCACTGCTACCCTCCAAAATTAGATTCATGAACATTGGCGAAAAATGAGAGAAAAGGCAGAGTTTTATTTATTGATAAGCTGGTGAAGCATTCTGCAGCTGAACAACCAAGAAAGAATTGCATTTATATAGCACCTTTGGTGACTTTAGGACATCTCAAAGCAGGAAAGTAGGAAATGCGGCAGACAATATGTGTGCAGCAAAGATCCCACAAACCGCAATGTGATAATGACCAGTTAATCTGTGTTCTTTTAGTGATGTTGGTTGAGGGATAAATATTGGCCCAGGACACCGGGGAGAACTCCCCTGCTCTTCTTCGAAATAGTGCCGTGGTATCTTTGACATCCACCCGAGCGAGCAGACGCTTGGTTTAACATCTCATCCGAACAACGGCACCTCCGACAGTGCAGCACTCCCTCAGCACTGCTCTGGAGTGTCAGCCTAGATTTTTGTGCTCAAGTCTCTGGAGTGGGACTTGAACCCACAACCTTCTGACTCAGAGGCCACGGCTCAGTGTTGCTATGGCACAGATGACGGGAAATACATCATATGATGTACTTCCATCATTTGCAGCTCATTATAATATGTCGATCCATATTTGGATGGAGATAGTGTACACTGAATATCACTTCATAGAATCATAGAATCAGAGAGCACAGAAGGAGGCAATTCGGCCCATCGTGTCTGTGCCGGCTCTTTGAAAGAGCTATTCAATTAGTCCCACTACCCTGCTCTTTCATGATAACCCTGCATATTTCTCCTCTTCAAATTTATATCCAATTCCCTTTTGAAAGTTACTTTGAATCTACTTCCTCCACCCTTTCAGGCAGCGCATTCCAGATCATAACAACTCGCTGGGTAAAAAAATTCTCCTCATCTCCCCCCTGGCTTTTTTGCGAATTTTTTTAAATATATGTCCTCTGGTTACCCACCCTCCTGCCAGTGGAAACGGTTTCTCATTATCTACTCCATCAAAACTCTTCCTAATTTTGAACACCTCTATTAAACCTCCCCTTAACCCTCTCTGCTCTAAGGAGAACAATCCCAGCTTCTCCAGTCTCTCCACATATCTGAACTCCCTCATCTCTGATACCATTCTGATAAATCTCTTCTCCGTCGTCTCCCAGGCCTTGACATCCTACCTAAAGTGTGGTGCCCAGAATTGAAACCAATACTCCAGCTGCAGTCTAACCAGTGATTTATAAAGATTTAGCATAACTTCTTTGCTTTTGTACTCCATTTATAAAGCCAAGGATCCTGTAAGCTTTTTCTGAAAACAGCCTTATCGACTTGTCCTGCCACATTCAAAGATCAGGTGGGAAGTGGTGTCATAGAGAGAAGGCCCAGCAGAATGTCTTCCCGCCCATCTCAGATCTGCCGAAAATTGGGCCGAATGGGAGAGAAAAGTTTGCCCCAGCACAGCAGACACTTCAGTATTTACGATTTAAAGATCTTACGAGGCTCCAGCAGCTGAGAGAGGGGGTTCAGAAATGGCGGGGCTCGGATTCCAAAATTAGTCACCTGATCTTGCTTAGCCGCTTCACATGGTGCTGAACTTTTGCGAGGCACAATTTTTGGATTAGATCGGGGGTGGTGCAGCGGGAGAGCCATGTTTACATATTACATTATTGAATGGAGGTTGATGTAAGAAAACTACTAGGCACTTGGTCTAAGCGTTAAACAAAGCTTTAATCAACTGTTTTACAACATGGAGGTCCAGTTGTGTCCTTCCCTAGTTCCTGTTAAGAATGTCCCGCGCAAGCTGCGCCCATGCCTGAGTATTTATACTCTCCCTGGACAGCGCCACCAGCAGGCCGCCCAGTATTATTTCATAAGTCATTTCCACATGAATGACAAGATTCATGTCAGAGGTTCCCTGTTCAAACTCATGACATCCGTTTCCCCCATGGTGCACCTTGCAAATGTATTGCATGATCAGTCACAAGGGATGGCCTGCTTTGGCCTTATTCTAAAATAAAGGTTACTCGTGCTTCAGTCAGCACTGAAATGCAAAATTTTCCAGTATTTGCACCAAGTGCCATTCACACATCGCGCCTGTGCTCGCTGAGCGACATTGGCTCCCAGGCTGGCAATGTCTCGATTCTAAAACTCTCACCCTTGTTTTCAAATTGTTCCATGGCCTCACCCCCTCCCTATCTCTGTGACCTCCTCCAGCACTACAAGTAACCTCTGAGATCTCTGCGCTTCTCCAATTCTGACCTCTTGCACAATCCCGATTTTAATCGCTCCACCATTGGTGGCCGTGCCTTCAGCTGCCGAGGCCCTAAGCTCTGGAATTCCCTCCCTGAACCTCTCCGCCTCTCTACCTCTCTCTCCTCCTTTAAGACGCAACTTAAAACCTACCTCTTTGACCAAGCTTTTGGTCACCTGCTCCTATTGGGCTGAATGTTCTTATACCTCCTCATCTGGCTCATTGTCAAAATTTTGATAACACTCCTGCGACACGTCTTGGGACGTTTTACTATGTGAAAAGGTTCTATATAAATGCAAGTTGCTGTAGCAGTATGGAGCATCTATCTATTCTTTACTGTACATCTCTCATCCCTTCCCTCTGCCACCCCCGCCACCACCTGTGTATTTATGCTAAAACCTTCAGTTTGCTAAGCAACGCAGCCCTGAGGTATTGGAAATTGGTGATGCTTTAAATAATTCAGGCACCATCAGCAGTTGCATTATAAAAGCACCATGGCTGCTCCCTGGATAATGGTCATAAATGTGCGGTCCAAAATCATCTGAACATTCATTGAGTTTTAACTCATTCATTGAGTACAGGAGCAAGGATGTCTTACTACAGTTATACAGGGCCTTGGTGAGACCACACCTGGAGTACTGTGTGCAGTTTTGGTCTCCTTACCTAAGACAGGATATACTTGCCATAGAGGGAGTGCAGCGAAGGTTCACCAGACTGATTCCTGGGATGGCAGGACTGTCGTATGAGAAGAGATTGGGTTGACTAGGCCTGTATTCACTAGAGTTTAGATGAGAGGGGGTCTCGTGGAAACGTATAAAATTCTGACAGGAGTAGACAGACTGGATGCAGGGAGGATGTTTCCTCTGGCTGGGGGGTCGAGAACGAGGGGTCACAGTCTCAGGATTTGGGGTAGGACATTTAGGACTGAGATGAGGAGAAATTTCTTCACTCAGAGGGTGGTGAACCTGTGGAATTCTCTACCACAGAAGGCTGTGGAGGCCAAGTCACTGAATATATTTAAGAAGGAGATAGATTTTTAGACACAAAAGGCATCAAGGGGTATGGGGAGAAGGGGGAATATGGTATTGAGATAGAGGATCAGCCATGATCATATTGAATGGTGGAGCAAGCTCGAAGGGCCGAATGGCCTACTCCTGCTCTTATTTTTCTATGTTTCTATGTTTCTAACTCTTCCTGCTCATGTATGCATTAAGGTTGATGTATGGAGCCCTAAAGTCCACATAGGTTCTAATTGTGAAGCCTGGTAGATGTCTTGTACCCTTTCAGTTATTGTCTCTTTTCCATTGGGAAAGTGATAAAGGTATCTCCACTGTTACATATGGCACCAGTCGCTTGCTTTATATGGATAAGAACTGCATGCTGGATTACCTGTGGCATCTTGGGAGAATCCTGTTGCATAGAAGCTTAATGCCACTGCGACCGTAATAGCAATGGGAACAGCTTATCTAGTCCTTATGGCTGATAGAAAGCTCAGCCACTGCCTTCTGTAGCGAAGAAGAGTCGACGCAGATAGCCATCGTCTGACATAAGAACAGAAGAAATAGGAGCAGGAGTAAGCCATTTGGCCCCTCGAGCCTGAGGCTGATCTTCTACCTCATCTCCACTTTCCTGCACTAGCCCCATATCCCTTGATTCCCTTAATATTCAAAAATCTAGCGATCTGTCTTGAATATACTCAATACTGAGCCTCCACAGCCCTCTGGGTTAGAGAATTCCAAAGATTCGCCACCCTCTGAATGAAGAAATTTCTCCTCATCTCAGTCCTAAATGGCCGACCCCTTATTCTGAGACTGTGACCCCTGGTTCTGGACTCCCCAGCCAGGGACATCCATAGGTAGGAGCAGCATGACCTCTAAGAACATAAGAACATAAGTAAGAGCAGGAGTAGGCCATATGGCCCCTCGAGCCTGCTCCGCCATTCAATAAGATCATGGCTGATCATTGACCTCAACTCCACTTTCCCGCCCGATCTCCATATCCCTTGATTCCCCTAGAGTCCAAAAATCTATCTATCTCAGCCTTGAATATACTCAAAGTCTCAGCATTCACAGCCCTCTGGGGCAGAGAATTCCAAAGATTCACAACCCTCTGAGTGAAGAAATTCTTCCTCATCTCAGTCTTAAATGACCTACCCCTTATCCTGAGACTATGCCCCCTAGTTCTAGACACTCCAGCCAGGGGAAACAACCTCTCAGCATCTACCCTGTCAATCCCCTTCAGAATCTTGTATGTTTCAATGAGATCACCTCTCATTCTTCTAAATTCCAGAGAGTATAGGCCCATTCTACACAATCTCTCATCATAGGACAACCCTCTCATCCCAGGAATCAATCTAGTGAACCTTCGTTGCTCCACCTCCAAGGCAAATATATCCTTCCTTAGATAAGGAGACCAAAACTGTGCACAGTACTCCAGGTGTGGTTTCACCAAGGCCCTGTGCAATTGTAGCAAGACTTCCTTACCCTTATACTCAAAACCCCTTGCAATAAAGGCCAACATGCCATTTGTCTTCCTTATTGCTTGCTGTACCTGCATGCTAGCTTTCTGTGTTTCTTGCACGAGGATACCCACATCTCTCTGAACACCAACATTTGAAAGTTTCTCACCATTTAAAAAATATTCTGTTTTTCTATTCTTCCTACTAAAGTAAATAACCTCACATTTCCCTACATTATACTTCATCTGCCACCTTACTGTCCACTCACTTCATCTATGTTTATCCCTTTGCAGACTCTTTGTGTTCTCCTCACAGCTTACTGTCCCACCTAGCTTTGTATCATCAGCAAACTTGGATACATTACACTCGGTCCCTTCATCTAGGTCATTAATATAGATTGTAAATAGCTGAGGCCCCAACACTGATCCTTGCGGCACCCCACTAGTTACAGCCTGCCAACCTGAAAAAGATCCGTTTATCCCTACTCTCTGTTTTCTGTCCGTTAACCAATCCTCTATCCATGCTACTAAATTACCCCCAACCCCATGAGCCCTAATCTTGTGTAATAACCTTTTATGTGGCACCTTATCGAATGCCTTTTGGAAATCCAAATATACTACATCCACTGGTTCCCCTTTATCTACCCTGCAAGTTACATCCTCAAAAAACACTAATAAATTTGTCAGACACGATTTTCCTTTCATAAAACCATGTTGCCTCTGCCTAATCATGTTATGATTTTCTAAGTGACTTGAGACCACTTCCTTAACAATGGATTCCAGCATTTTCCCAAAGATACTTGGATGCATTTAAGGGGAAGCTAGATAAGTACATGAGGGAGAAAGGAATAGAAGGTTATGCTGATAGGATGAGATGAAGAGGGTGGGAGGAGACTCATGTAGAGCATAAACACCAGTATGGACCAGTTCAGCCAAATGGCCTGTTTCTGTGCTGTAGACTCTGTACTTTTCCATGTAAGAATAGGTTCTTGGGTATCAATAGAACCAGGTTTAAGGTAATTGGAAAAAGAGCCAGAGGTGAGAGGAGGAGATTTTTTTTTACGCAGTGAATTATGATCTGGAATGCACTGCCTGAAAGGGAAGCAGGCTCAATTGTAACTTTCAAAAGTGAATTGGATAAATACTTGAAAAGGAAAAATCTACAGGACTATGGGGAAAGAGCAGGGGAGTGGGATTCATTGGATGGCTCTTTCAAAGAGCCGGCAGAGGCACGATGGGCCGAATGGCCTCTTTTCTGTGCTGATTTTATCATTCTAAATAGCCTCAGACATAGTTGGACCCGAAGATCCTATTCACTCATGAATTCATTCTCCTACAGCACTCGGAGAACTGCCGAAGGGATTCTTATCCCCACCCCCAACCCCTCCACTTTTCCCCCTTCCCTTTCCCCCCTCCCCTCCCACTCCTCCCACTCCTCTCCCCCTCCCCCCCATCCCCCCAACCCCCCTTGCCCACCTTGTCAGCAGCGTCTCGTGCAGCCGCAGCAATTGCCAAGACTCCAGCGCCGTGTTGCTTGGCAAATTGAAGGCTTTAACTAAAAGGTATAAATACACAAGGGGGGAGAAAAAGGTATGAGAGATGCACAACACAGAATAGATCAATATGGAAATACTGCGCTTCAGTACTAACTAAAGCACAAGTAACCTTGCTTGTAGAATTAGGTCAAGCAGGCCATCCCTTGTGAGCTATCATGCAACAAGAAAATGTTGCATTTATATAGCACCTTTAACATCCCAAGGCGCTTCACAGGAGCATTATGAAACAAAATTTGACACCGAGCCACATAAGGAGATATTAGGACAGATGACCAAAAGCTTGCTCAAAGAGGTAGGTAGTGTCAGCTGTGGCTCAGTGGGTAGCACACTCACCTCTGAGTCAGAAGGTTGTGGGTTCAAGTCCCACTCCAGGGACTTGAGCACATAAAACTAGTCTGACACTCCCAGTGCAGTGCTGAGGGAGCGCGGCACTGTCGGAAGTGCCGTCTTTCGGATGAGACGTTAAACCGAGGCCCTGTCTGTTCTCTCAGGTGGATGTAAAAGTTCCCATGGCACTATTCTGAAAAAGAGCTGGGGCGTTCTCCCTGGTGTCCTGGCCAATATTTATCCCTCAACCAACATTAAAAAAAACAGATTATCTGGTCATTAACCTTGCTGTGTGCAAATTGGCTGCTGTGTTTCCCACATTACAACAGTGACTCCACTTCAAAAGTACTTCATTGGCTGTAAAGCGCTATTGAGGCGTCTAGTGGTCATGAAAGGCGCTATATAAATGCAAGTCAGTCTTTCTTTCTTAAGTAGCGTCTTGAAGGAGGAAAGAGATGCAGAGAGGGGAACACATTTAATATGGGCCATGTACACAAAGGGGAGGGAGTGAATGGATGGATGTTCGGAGACCAGGACTACCCTTTGCATCTGTGTTTGATGTCGACAACAGCAACCTGCGTCTATATTGCGCCTTTAACGAGGGAAAATGTCCCAAGTTGATTCACAGGTGCGCAATCAGACAAAAATGGAGGCCAAGCCAGAGAAGGAGATTATAAGGAAGCGTAACCCAAAGCAATGAGGTTGCAGGGATAGGGAGGTGGCAAGGACATGAGGGATTTAGACACGAGAATGAACATTTTAAATTGGAGGCACTGAGGGACCGAGAGCCAATGTAGGTCAGCAAGGACCAGGGGTGATGGGTGAGCAGGACTCAGTGTGGGAGAGGATACGGGCAACAGAGTCAGTAGCTCATTAGAATAGTCGAATAGTCTGGGTGTGACAAATGCGAGTTTCAGCAGCAAGTGGGCTGAGGCAGTGGTGCAGGTAGGCCATGCTACAGAGGTGAAAATGGGCAGTCTTTTGGGCTGAAGGGGATATGGATGGGGTGAGAAGTTCAGCTCAGGGTCAAATAGATTAGGAACAGTCTGGTTCAACCTGAGACAGTGGCCGAAGAGGGAGATGGATCTGGGTACGGAGTTTTTATCGGGGGGTCAAGACAATGGCTTCATTTCATGCACATCTCATCCCTAAGCAGCCATTTTGTGTTCACCATGGTGTCAGCCATGGCTCAGTTGGGTAGCACTCTCGCCTCTAGAGTCCGAAGGTTGTGGGTTCAAGTCTCACTCCAGAGACTTGAGCACAAAATTCTAGGCTGACACTCCAGTGCAGTACAGAGGGGAGTGCTTCGGCACATCCTGAGGTTGTGAAAGGTGCTCTATAAATGCAAGTCTTTCCAACTCATGAAGAAATTCCTCCATTTTGGCCCGAGAACAATGGCCACCTGCAGATCGCTGTGAATTGACCGCACGTGCATGAAGCCAGTCGGTACCGGATCGAGACGTTAAACCGAGGCCCCGTCTGCCCTCTCGGGTGCACGTAAAAGATCCCACGGCACTATTTCGAAGAAGAGCAGGGGAGTTCTCCCCGGTGTCCTGGGCCAATATTTAATCCCTCAATCAACATCACTAAAACCGATTATCTGGATATTATCACATTGCTGTTTGTGGGAGTTTGCTGTGCACAAATTGGCTGCTGCGTTTCCTACATTACAACAGTGACTACACTCCAAGAAAAAGTACTTCATTGGCTGTAAAGCGCTTTGGGACATCCGGTGGTCCTGAAAGGCGCTGTAGAAATGCCAGTTCTTTCTTTTTTCTTTCTACCCGAGCCTAGAATTGGAGAAAAGCAGCCTGCACATTCTTACATGAGGCTGTACAATTTGCAACAAAAAAAACCAACAGGCCAATAAAATGCCTGGTGTACATTATGTCGCCACATAATCAAAAAAGAAAAGAAATTGCTTTTGTTATTCTTAATGCTGGATAACACGGGTGACCCATACTATCTTAAATAAGAAATTCCTCAACCCTGGGCCTTCCAGAAATGATTTGTGTGTGTGACAAAGCAAGACAGGGCCGGTGCTTGATTGCTGGAAGTAGGCCTGAATAAACAGGCCTCGGGCAATTGCAAAAAAAAAATGGATTTTGAGATTGCAGTTTCCTCGCTTAAATTAATCATCGGCAGGTTTGCTCGCCTTGACAGGACCGATACCTGCTTCTGCCTTCCCGTTTTGAATCATTGTGACACCTATTCTCGTCTGAGGAATTTCTTCCTGATGTTTAGCAATCCGCCTGATGCTGGTCTGAATTTTAAAAAAAAGAGCGCAAGCACATAACTTATCGGAGAGCTTGATTACACGGAGGATGTTGTGTCAGGTTGTGGCAGCTTATGGTAAAGGGAAGCATCAGGGAGACGCTGTCCACATAACTCAAGAGTTCCACGGGGGCAAGGAGTTTATTTACCGTATTGTTCCTCGCTACAGCAGGCGTACTGAATAGCTATCTAGATCACTGAACTTTGAAAGCTCTTCATTGACTATAAAGCGCTTAGGGACACCATGAAGTCGTGAAAGGCGCTATGTAAATGCAAGTTCTTTCTTTTATATATATATATCTGGAATGCACTGCCTGAAAGGGCGATGGAAGCAGATTGAATAGAAAATTTCAAAAGGAAATTGGATAAACACTTGAAAAGGAATAATTTGCAAGGCTGTGGCCAAAGCAAGGGGGAGTGGGACTAATTGGTAGCTCTTTCAGAGAGCCAGCGTGGGTACGATGGGCTGAATGGCCTCCTTCTGTGCTGTATGATTCTATGACTGTGACCCCCGGTTCTAGACTCCCCAGCCAGGGGAAACATCCTCCCTACATCTACCCTGCCAAGCCCTGTAAGAATTTTGTATGTTTCAATGAGACGTCTTACTGCAATTATTTCGGGCCCTGGTGAGACCACACCTGGAGTATTGTGTACGGTTTTGGTCTCCTTATCGAAGGAAGGATATACTTGCCATAGAGGAAGTGCAACGAAGGTTCGCCAGACTGGTTCCTGGGATGGGGGGATTGTCCTATGAGGAGAGATTGAGTAGACTAGGCCTATATTCTCTGGAGTTTAGAAGAATGAGAGGTGCTCTCATTGAAACATACAAAATTCTTACAGGGCTTGACAGGGTAGATGCAGGGAAGATGTTGCCCCGGCTGGGGAATCTAGAACCAGGGGTCACAGTCTCAGAATAAGGGGTCGGCCATTTAGGATTGAGTTGAGGAGAAATTTCTTCACTCAGAGGGTGGTGAATCTTTGGAATTCTCTACCCCAGAGGGCTGTGGAGGCTCAGTCGTTGAGTATATTCAAGACAGAGATCGATAGATTTTTGGATATTAAGGGAATCAAGGGATATGGGGATAGTGCAGGAAAGTGGAGATGAGGTAGAAGATCAGCCATGATCTTATTGAATGGCGGAGCAGGCTCGAAGGGTCTAATGGCCGACTCCTGCTCCTATTTCTTGTTATGACATACATCAATCATACTTTAGATGTGTCAAAGTATAAGAAAAAGCAAAAAGCCAGTCATTTCAAGCTGTTTTTTGCTGATCCAAAGCTGGACATTCATGAGCCCCTCCCCAATCTGCAAACCTCCCTTACCAGCAGCAATTAACCTGCAATTGAGCTGAAGATAATTACAGTAAGGAGACTTTATGGCTTTAAAGGGACAGGCCGGATGAATCGAATTAAGCAAGACTCCACCTTAGCAGAAGGACACATTGTGCGTTACAGGGCCAAATGGTCTGGCCCCCCTTGACTCCACAGCCACTGCGGTGCTCTCTGACTGATTGTCCAATATTAAGTCGTGGATAAGTTAGAACTCTCTCCAATTTGACATCGACAACACCAGATCCTCTCTGTCCGGCTCCCACGGAAATCTGCACCCTAGCCTCTGATTTCAAAGCTCTTGGAAAATGAGTAAAGTTCAACGTCCCAGTTTAATGGCGCTCGCCGTTATTAAGGTGTAAATCCTCCAGCAACTTGTGGCGAGGAAGCGATACCTCGTGAGCTGCAAATTGCCACACGCTGCTGGACATTTTGGCCGCTCCGCCGTTAGCCTCGCGGAAACGGCAGCTCGCCCTCAACCGCCCCGTGAGTCCCATGACATTGCTGCATTTGTGCATTAATTGTCCAATTAAACTCGTCGAAGAAAGTTAGGGCTGCTACTTAATAGGGTAGCTACCTTTCTAATGAGGAAATTTATGTTTCTGCAATGCCATTCATCCTCTCTGGCCCAGAAAGGGAACGATTGAAACTGTGGAGTCTCATTCCGACAGGTAATAAATTGTTGTTAGAGATTTTTTAAAATTTTTAATGTAATTTTTTCTCTTACTTTTCCTCCCTGTCTCTTTTTTCTCTCTCTCCAATCTTTATTTCTCTTTCTGTACCTGATTTGACTCTACTTCACCCTATTTCCTTCCCCGTCGTTCCTCTGTTTCTTTCTCCATCCTTTAATCTCATTGGTTAAGGAGTTGGTGCCACCGTTCACTGAGGTCCCAGTTGCCCCGTTGTCCTCGCTGCACCGTCACCAGCTCCCACTTCCAGCAAGTTACAGGGCAAAAAAAATTTTTCGAGCTGAAGGGTGAGGGGAAAAGTCTAATTAATGGGGCACGCTGTGAATTGCCCCGTTCCGGCAATATCAATAGACTTACCAGCGGCAGCAGCGAGAGCGGCCCTGGGAGGAGACTGAGCGCAGAGACCGAGGATTTAAAGAGCGGGGGAGAGAGAAGTAAAAAGTAATCGAAGTGTGACATCACCAGAAAGTAGGTAAGTGATTAGTTGGTGAGTATTTCTCTCCTTTCTCACTTTTTTCCAAACTTAAATTTTGTGGTTTATAGTTTCTAGGGTCTCTGTTGTGTAGTGGGGAGTGCTAGTAAACAAGGGCCCTTGAGTATATCATTTAATTGTAGTGTAATTAGTGGTATTGATTTGATTTAATTTAATTTGAATTAATTAAAGGGTAAGTCATGGCAGCACAGCTCGGCCCCGTGGAATGCTCCTCCTGCACTATGTGGGAAATCAGGGACATTTCCTGTGTCCCTGACGACCATGTGTGCGGGAAGTGTATCCAGCTGCAGCTACTGGCAGACCACATTGCAGCGCTGGAGCTGCAAATGGATACATACTGGAGGATTCGCGATGCTGAGGACATCGTGGATAGCACATTTAGGGAGTTGGTCACACCGCAGGTAAAGGCTGCACAGGCAGGAAGGGAATGGGTGACCACCAGGCAGAGTAGTAGGCGCAAGCAGGTAGTGCAGGGGTCCCCTGTGGCCATCCCCCTCTCAAACAGATATACCGCTTTGGATATTGTTGGGGGAGATGGCTTATCGGGGGAAGGCAGCAGTAGCCAACTTCCTGGCACCATGGGTGGTTCTGCTGCACAGGACGGGAGGAATAAGAGCTGGAGAGCTACAGTGATACGGGATTCTATTGTAAGGGGAATAGACAGGCATTTCTGCGGCAACAAACGAGACTCCAGGATGGTATGTTGCCTCCCTGGTGCAAGGGTCAAGGATGTCTCGAGCGGCTGCAGGGCATTCTGGAGGGGGAGGGTGAACAACCAGCTGTCGTGATGCATATAGGTATCAACGATATAGGTAAAAAATGGGATGAGGTCCTAAAAGCTGAATAAAGGGAGTTAGGAGGTAAATTGAAAAATAGGACCTCAAAGGTAGTAACCTCAGGATTGCTACCAGTGCCACATGCTAGTCAGAGTAGAAATAGAAGGATATTTCAGATGAATACGTGGCTAGAGGAATGGTGCAAGGGGGAGGGATTCAAATTCCTGGGACATTGGAACCGGTTCTGGGGGAGGTGGGACCAGTACAAACTGGACGGTTTGCACCTGGGTAGGACCGGGACCGATGTCCTAGGGGGAGTGTTTGCTAGAGCTGTTGGGGAGGGTTTAAACTAAAATGGCAGGGGGTTGGGAACCTGTGCAGGGAGACAGAGGAAAGGGAAGCAAGGATAGAAGCAAAAGACAGGAAGGAGAAAAGCAAAAGTGGAAGGCAGAGAAATCAAGTGTGTAAATCAAACAGGGCCACAGTAAATAATAATTCTAAAAGGACTAAGAGTGTTAAAAAAACAAGCCTGAAGTCTTTGTGTCTTGATGCGAGGAGCATTCGTAATAAGGTGGATGAATTAGCTGCGCAAATAGATGTAAACGGATATGATATCATTGGGATTACGGAGACATGGCTCCAGGGTGACCAAGGCTGGGAATTCAACATCCAGGGGTATTCAATATTCAGGAAGGACAGGCAAAAAGGAAAAGAGGTGGGGTAGCATTGCTGGTTAAAGAGGAGATTAACACAATGGTAAGGAAGGATATTAGCTCTGATGATGTGGAATCTGTATGGGTAGAGCTGAGAAATACCATGAGGCAGGAAACGTTAGTGGGAGTTGTATACAGACCCCCAAACAATAATGCTGAGGTTGGGGATGGCATTAAACAGGAAATTAGAGACGCATGCAATAAGGGCACAGCGGTTATCATGGGTGACTTTAATCTACATATAGATTGGGCTAACCAAATTAGTAACAATACCGTGGAGGAGGAATTCCTAGAGTGTATACGGGATGGTTTCCTGGACCAATATGTCGAGGAACCAACTAGAGATCAGGCTATCTTAGACTGGGTATTATGTAATGAGAAAGGATTGATTAGCAATCTTGTTGTGCGAGGCCCCTTGGGGAGGAGCGATCATAATATGATAGAATTCTTCATTAAGATGGAGAGTGAAGTAGTTGACTCAGAGACTAGGGTCCTGAATTTAAATAAAGGAAACTACGATGGTATGAGGCGCGAGTTGGCTAGGATAGATTGGGGAACATTATTTAAAGGGTTGATGGTGGATAGGCAATGGCAAACATTTAAGGTTTGCATGGATGAACTACAGAATTTGTTCATCCCTGTCTGGCATAAAAATAAAACAAAAAAGGTGGGGCAACCGTGGCTAACAAGGGAAATTAGGGATAGCATAAGAACCAAGGAGAGTACATATAAATTGGCCAGAAAAAGCAGCAAACCTGAGGATTGGGAGCAGTTTAGGATTCAACAAAGGAGGACAAAAGGATTAATTAAGAGGGGGAAAATAGAGTATGAGAGTAAGCTTGCAGGGAACATAAAAACTGACTGTAAAAGCTTCAATAGATATGTGAAGAGAAAAAGATTGGTGAAGTCAAGCGTAGGTCCCTTGCAGTCAGAATCAGGGGAATTTATAATGGGGAACAAAGAAATGGCTGACCAATTAAATACATACTTTGGTTCTGTCTTCACAAAGGAGGACACAAATAACCTCCCAGAGATGTCGGGGAACATAGGGTCTAATGAGAGGGAAAAACTGAATGAAATCAGTATTTGTAGGGAAATGGTGTTAGGGAAATTGACGGGATTGAAGGCCAATAAATCCCCAGGGCCTGATAATCTACATCCTAGGATACTTAAGGAAGTGACCCTAGAAATAGTAGATGTATTGCTGGTCATCTTCCAAAATTCTATAGACTCTGGAACAGTTCCCATGGACTGGAGGGTAGCTAATGTAACCCCACTATTTAAAAAAGGTGGTAGAGAGAAAGCAGGGAATTACAGATCGGTAAGCCTGACATCAGTAGTGGGGAAAATGCTAGAGTCCATTATAAAAGATGTAATAGCAGAGCTCTTGGAAAACAGTGACAGGATCGGACAAAGTCAACATGGATTTACAAAAGGGAAATCATGCCTGACTAACCTACTGGAATTTTTTGAGGATGTAACTGGTAGAATAGATAAGGGAGAACCAGTGGATGTGGTGTATTTGGACTTTCAGAAGGCTTTCAATAAGGTCCTGCAAAAGAGATTAGCGTGTAAAGTTAAAGCACATGGGATTGGGGGTAAGGTACTGACTTGGATAGAGAACTGGTTGGCAGACAGGAAGCAAAGAGTTGGAATAAACGGGTCTTTTTCCGAGTGGCAGGCAGTGACTAGTGGGGTACTGCAGGGATCGGTGCCAGGACCCCAGCTATTCACAATATATATAAATGATCTAGACGAGGGAACTAGATGTAATATCTCCAAGTTTGCAGACGACACAAAGCTGGGTGGGCGTGTGTGCTGTGAGGAGGATGCTGAGAAACTCCAGTATGATTTGGACAGGTTGGGTGATTGGGCAGATGCATGGCAAATGCAGTATAATGTGGAGAAATGTGAGGTTATCCACTTTGGTGGCAAAAACAGGAAGGCAGATTATTATCTGAATGGCAATAGATTGGGAGAAGGGGAAGTGCAACGAGATCTGGGAGTCCTTGTGCACCAGTCGCTGAAGGTAAGCATGCAGGTGCAGCAGGCGGTTAAGAAGGCAAATGGCATGTTGGCCTTCATAGCGAGAGGATTCGAGTACAGGAGCAAGGATGTCTTGCTGCAGTTGTACAGGGCCTTGGTGAGACCACACCTTGAGTATTGTGTGCAGTTTTGGTCGCCTTATCTGAGGAAGGATGTTCTTGCCATGGAGGGAGTGCAGCGAAGATTCACCAGACTGATACCTGGGATGGCAGGAATGTATTATGAGGAGAGATTGGGTCGATTGGGCTTATATTTGCTGGAGTTTAGAAGAATGAGAGGGGATCTCATTGAAACTTATAAAATTCTAACAGGACTAGACAGACTAGATGCAGGAAGGATGTTCCCGATGGCGGGGGAGTCCAGAACCAGTGGTCACAGTCTAAGGATAAGGGGTAAGCCATTTAGGACAGAGATGAGGAGGAATTTCTTCACCCAGAGAGTGGTGAACCTGTGGAATTCTCTACCACAAAAGGCAGTTGAGGCCAATTCATTAAATATATTCAAGAAGGAGTTAGATATATTTCTTAAGGCTAAAGGGATCAAGGATATGGGGAGAAAGCAGGGACAGTGTACTGAATTTGGATGATCAGCCATGATCTCATTAAATGGCGGAGCAGGCTCGAGGGGCTGAATGGCCTACTCCTGCTCCTATCTTCTATGTTTCTATGTTTCTATCTAGGCCAATATTTGGAATTAATGATCTTCACTCATCAACACAGCTTCTCCCATTCTCGAGTGTCAACATTCCTGCAATGGTAGGTACAAAATTTACCAGCTTACGGTGCCCAACTAGAGGAACTATTAGCACAAAACACACAAACTATCCAGCACCAGAAATAACTGGGTCTCAGGTTGCATCAGATGTGAACTATAGACTTAAACAAATGCCACCTTTAAGCCTGACCCTTGGCAGTGACCTATTGTCTTGTAATTAATACATCATGAGGCAATGTAATTACACCAGGAGCTTGCAGACTTAAATATCATCCCATATATTTTTAATTAGGCTAGCACAGTGTATATTACTGTGTGTGTTTCTCGTGCCTGTAATGTGCATAGATAGCGTTTAATATCGCAGCTAAAGGGGCAATTTTTGGGGGCAAACGTCATCAATGTGAATGAAAATTCACATTTCAATTTTATAGACATCTGGTGGAGGGCAGATGTGATGTAAGAAAACTACTAGGCACTTGGTCTAAGCGTTAAACAGAGCTTTAATCAACTGTTTTTCAACATGGAGATCTAGTTGCGTCCTTCACTGTAAGGGGTGACCTGCGGCTCTGTGCTTAGCCTGGGTGCTAGTGCGAGGTTAGGCCTTGTTGCCTGTTCTGGTCTCCAGCCAGCCTGATAACACTAGACACCTGTGAGTGGTTCGACCCACTCGCCCTTACGGTTCTGACACTGGACTTAGGTGCGAGAGCAATAATGCAGAGAAAGACTCAGGTAGACCCTGGTCGAATAGTGCGAAATGGAAAATCTTTATTGCATATTATTCAAGATTACGAGATACACGTCATAAGCACAGATTAATGACAGTACAATCTCACACACAGTTATGAAACTAATTTTAGGGAAACGAGGAGCGCATGACACATCGTAAAAGGGGACACACATTATACTTATCCTTAAAACTTAAACCCTCCCCTATCAATACCTGTCCTAATCTAGATTTGTAGGATCGAGACTCATGCTCACCACTCGTGATAACTCGGAGAATTCCGAAACTCTGCTCGGATGTTTTGACCGCAGCACCTGACTATCCACGTGTTGATCAGGGGTCTCTGTACCCCACTTGTTTACTCGTTTCTGCTCCGGCTAGCAGGCTGGACCGTCTGCTGTCATGAAGATCTGTGTTGTCCTCGGAGTTCCGATACTACTCAAAGAAGAGTCTTCCTGTGCCCTCACACCGGTTCGATAAAACTCGAAGAAGGGTCTTCCTAGGCAAGGAAGTGTTTATTCGACTTACAGGCGCGGTCGGGGCTTACTGACCGTGGCGATGCGTATTGTCGTCTTCTTCTCTTCTCATCTCATCTCATCTCATCTCATCTCCTCTCGGGCCTTCGGTTCCAACACCGTTTACCGACTTCTCGGGATGGTGCGCCCGTTTCAAGGCCTCACAGTCCAGTTCTACACAGATCTTCGCGGCAAGCCACGAGATTGATCCTAGCGGATCAGAGTCCAGAGCCGTCAGGCAAGAGAATAAAAGTTCAACAGCCTTCCAGCGAGTCAAAGCAGCAAGCGCAAGAAGAAGCAGAGACAGCAGAGCGATGGACGGTTGTACCTTACAGTTATAGTGCTGTAATTCCTCTTTTCCCGCCCAATCTTAATGTCTATCTTTTGTCAGGGTTTTGGCGCTCAAACTTCTTGTATAGGGTGATCTCCGTCTTTAATGGGTTTCGGTGATACTTGTAACTGTCTGAGTACCCGTTAATATTTCTCCCATTGTGGAACCGGCTAGTAGTCTCCCTGGAGGGGTTTTGGGGCTTCCAAATGCTTTCTGTAAGTACCCGCAAACGGCTCTCTCATCGTAGAGTCGTGGGGATTTTGCATATTAATGTCTTTGGATGGGTCCTTGATCGCTCGGTACAATAGCCCTTATTCGCACCTGGGAGACCGATTCCAGTATTTATGTAAAAAATGCAAACCCATCATGTCTTGTCAATTATCTCAAATGTGCTGAGTCCTGTACGATCTTGCACAAATGTTTATTGGAACGCCATCTTGTCTGCCCATTGAAAGTCTAGAACTTTCTGCCACGAGGCGTGGCGGCCATTTTACAGGCTGTTTGTGTCCGTTTTGAAACCTGACAGCATTCTGCTGAAATAAAGCTGTTTGTACAAAACTTTATGTCTCCTTCTTATTTTATAAAATCGCGATAATTTTGCGAATTCTACATCACTAGTTCCTGTTAAAGAATGTCCTGAGCAAGCTGGGCCCATGCCCGAGTATTTATACTCTCCCTGGACAGCGCCACCAGCAGGCCGCCCAGTATTATTTCATAAGTCATTTCCACATGAATGATAAGATTCATGTCAAGATGTACATATTAATAGTAAATACGTGTGTTCGAAATAGAAAATTCAATTTGTCCTTCTCTTGCTTCCTTAAACATTGTCCGAAAAATTGGACCCCCTCATCGGAACGGCCCATGAAGCATTAACCTGTCTTTTGTCTTTCAGATCCTGTGTGTAAATTCCAGTATTTCCTGTGTTTTAATTGTTATTGCCTTTTCTTGATTCATGTTCATAAGATGAGGAAGGCCATTCGGCCCATCTTCATCCAGAACAGCCCGACACTTCCCTCTCACTGTGCAGCCTCTCATTGTTTCTTGGATGATTCCAGAGATTTTGTCTCTACCACTATGTCTGGAGGTCCATTCCAAGTGTTGATCATTTTCTGCGTGAAGCACCACCTTTTACTAGTACTCTATATGCCCTTGATATACTCCCAGTACACTTCCAAGTAGAATTCCGGATTTATCTTTGCTGTACCTACGCCAAGGCTTCTTCAGCAGCACCTCCCAAACCCCCGATCTCTACCACCTAGAAGGACAAGGGCAGCAGACGCATGGGAGCACCACCACCTCCAAGTTCCCCTCCAAGTCACACACCATCCTGACTTGGAAATATATCGCCGTTCCTTCATCGTCGCTGGGTCAAAATCCTGGAAATCCCTCCCTCACAGCACTGTGGGAGTACCTTCACCACACGGACTGCAGCGGTTCAAGAAGGCGGCTCACCACCACCTTCTCAAGGGCAATTAGGGATGGGCATTAAATGCTGGCCTTGCCAGCGACACCCACATCCCAGGAATGAATAAAAACAACCGTACTATCTCATATATCTCTAATCGATCACATCTCAGTTGCCTCCGCTCCTGGCTGGTCTCTCCAAACTTTCCTCATAGCTCAGACCCCTGACACTTGGGCTCACCCTGGTGGCTCTTTTCTGCACTGCCTCCAGTGCTTAAATGTCTCCCGTTTGGTGGGAGCCCAGACCAAGGGGGCATCGCATTAAAATTAGTGCTGGGCCGTTCAGGGGTGATGTCAGGAATCACTTCTTCACACAGAGGGTAGTAGAAATCTGGGATTCTCTCCCCTCAAAAAGCTCCTGAGGCTAGGGTTCAATTGAAAATTTCAAAACTGAGATTGATAGATCTTTGTTAGGCAACGGTATTAAGGTTTACGGAACCAAAGCGGGTAGATGGAGTTAAGATACAGATAACCGTGCTCTAATAGAATGGCGGAACAGGCTCAAAGGGCTGAATGGCCTACTCCAGATCCTATGCTCCGCCGTTCTCTTATTTCTCACCAAAAAGAACTCAGCACAATACTCACGGCATGGTCCGATCAGAGAACTGTGCAGTTTGATCACAGCTTCCTCTGACTTATATTCTATTGTTTTGCCGCTGTTAGTTCAACAATCTACCTGTATTGGCTTTTTGATATTGGTTTCTGCTGGTGCCTGGCCTCTTATGGCATCAAAGGAATAGCACGTTGCGATATTGGCGTATAAGCACTTGGAAGAATTGTATGGAATTACTTTTGTCTGCTATGTTATCACATCAAATTAAACCATTCGAAGTGGACCAAATGGCAGTTCATTTTCCAAGGACTCCTTCTCAACTCCACATTAAAAGCACAGGGCCACTGTTGGCCATCGCTCTGCCAGCTCCCCACCCCTCAAGACTTTTTTTTTCATTTGTTCATGGGATGTGGGCGTCGCTGGGAAGGCCGGCATTTATTGCCGATTCCTAATTGCCTTTGAGAAGCTGGTGGTGAGCCACCTTCCTGAACTGCGGAGTGGCAGTTAAGAGTCAACCACAGTGCTATAAGCCAGACCGGGTAAAGACAGCAGATTTCCCTAAAGGACATTAGTGAACCAGCTGGGTTTTTACAACAATCCGGTAGTTTCATGGTCACCATTGCTAACTTTTCGTTCCAGATTTATTTAATTAATTGAATCTAAATTCCCCAGCTGCCTGTGGTGGGATTTGAACTCACATCTACCAGATTATTAATCCAGGCTTCTAGGATTACTAGTTCAGTAACATTACCACTATGCTACTGCACCCGTACTCAAGCCCTCGCTGCCACACTGCACCCTCAACACCAACCGCCCTCCCCCCCTCCAGTCCCCTCCACCCCCAACCCAGTCCCCTACCCTCCAAATCTGCCTCTGGGGCCCCAACAAATGGTGGACCAATGTGCTGTGATCCTGCCCTCGGCCTCTTCAGGTGCATGCTGCATGTTTGCTGCTCCCCCAGTCTGACCCGATCCCATTTCTATGGAATCTCCCCCCTTCGGAAAAGCGAGGAAGGCAAATAACAAGGAAGTGAAAAGCAGTGAGAGAAACACTGCATTCGTGTTCTGACAACCCATCGCCTGATTCATGATGGGGTGCTGTTAACAAAGACTTGCATCTCCATCTGATTACCAGCAGCACTTTTGATGGTATATGCCACTGCAAGCCAAAGAAGTTGATTGTTTCGGAAGCATCTCTAAATCATGCATCAGTTACTGAGATCTTTCATATTTAGATATCGTCCGCATGCCTGATACGAGACTCCCAAAACAAGCGCTCTACTTGGAGCTCCGACACGGCAAGAGAGCCCCAGGTGGGCAGAGGAAACGCTTCAAGGACACCCTCAAAGCCTCCTTGAAAAGGTGCAACATCCCCACCGACACCTGGGAATCCCTGGCCCAAGACCGCAAAAGTGGAGGACAAGCATCCGGGAAGGCGCCGAACACCTCGAGTCTCTTCGCCGGGAGCAAGCGGAAGCCAAACGCAAACATCGCAAGGAGCGCACGTCAACCCAAGCACCTTCAACCCCCGTCTGCCCCACCTGTGACAGAGACTGTAGGTCCTGCATTGGACTCATCAGTCACCTGAGAACTCATTTTTAGTGTGGAAGCAAGTCATCCTCGGTTCCGAGGGACTGCCTAAGAGATTTAAATATATATTTTATCAAGCAAGCCAGTACTGTAATTACTTTTAACTTCTATTGTATTCCTTAAAGATTGCTGTGTACAGCCGAAAATCTTTCTTCTGTTACCTTGAAGCCTCCGTTATCCACATTCTTATTTCTCTACCCATCAGACAAAGCCTTGCAATGGCTGACATCTCAATGCACAGCCCACATAAGACAGAGATGAGGAGGAATTTCAGCTCTCAGAGGGTCATGAATCATTGGAATTCTCTACCCCAGGGAGCTGTGGAGGCTGAGTCAGTGATTATATTCAAGGCGGAGATAGACAGATATTTGAGCTACAGGGCCGTCAAGGGTTATGGGGAACAGGCAGGAAAGTGGAGTTGAGGCCAAGATCTGATCAACCATAGAGTCATAGAGTTATACAGCACAGAAAGAGGCCCTTCGGCCTATCGTGTCTACACCGGCCATCAAGCCCTGTCTATTCTAATCCCATTTTCCAGCACTTGGTCTGTAACCTTGTATGCTATGGCATTTCAAGTGCTCATCTAAATGCTTCTTGAATGTTGTAAGGGTTCCTGCTTCTACCACGCTTTCAGGCAGTGAGTTCCAGATTCCAACCACCCTCTGGGTGAAAAAGTTTTTCCTCAAATCCCCTCTAAACCTCCTGCCCCTTACCTTGAAACTATGCCCCCTGGTTATTGACCCCTCTACTAAGGGGAAAAGTTCCTTTCTATCTACCCTATCTATGCCCCTCATAATTTTGTACACCTCAATCAGGTCCCCCCTCAGCCTTCTCTGCTCTAAGGAAAACAACCCCAGCCTGTCCAGTCTCTCTTCATAGCTGAAGCGCTCCAGCCCAGGTAACATCCTGGTGAATCTCCTCTGCACCCTCTCCAATGCAATCATATCCTTCCTATAGTGTGGCGACCAGAACTGCACACAGTATTCCAGCTGTGGCCTAACTAGCGTTTTGTACAGCTCCATCATAACCTCCCTGCTCTTATATTCGATGCCTCAGCTAATGAAGGCATGATCTTATTGAATGGTGGAGCAGGCTCGAGGGGCCGAATGGCCTACTCCTGCTCCTATTTCTTATGTTCTTAAGTGTTGCTGTTACTATCTGCATTGTACTTGTCTCCATTCCTATTGCCGAGGAGGCTGTTGTAATATACACGCAAGACCACATTTTGGAGATTCTCAATTATCCAGCAATTTGAATTATTCATCGGGATCTCCTTCATTATGGCAGATAATGGAGGTTCCACCATACCTCTTACCTAACAAGCTTATATATTAATAGCGTGCACAAGGTTAATTGGACGTTGAAAAGAGTTTATTTACCTTACATAACCTCAGGACATCGCAAGGCACTTTACAGTCAATTAATTACTATTTCCCACCCACCCCCCATAAGTTATTTTTGTCGGTAAACATAGCTGGCAACTTGTGCACAGCAAGATCCCACAAACCGCATTAAGGCGAGTGACCAGCTGTTTTGCTGTTGTTGGTTGAAGGATGAATGTTAGGTGAGACACTGGGAGAACTCCCATAGTGCCATGGGATCTTTTACATCCGCCTGAGCAGTTTAACGTCTCATCTGAAAGACGGCACCTCCAACAATGCAGCACTCCCTCAGTACTCCACTGAGATTTCAGCCTAGAATATGGGCTCAAGTGGGACTTGATCCCACGACCTTCAATATATGCCACACGGAGACAAATCAAACTTACGTTTTTGATGGTAAGTGGCGGAGGAATGACTGTGCAGAGTGGCGGAATAGTGGTGAGGTTGTTTATGTTTTCGTTATGGCTTTGTTGCTGTTGCTGGAAACCGGGGAAGGGTGGTTGTATGGTACAATGGAATGATCACGATGTTGTAAATGTCTTTAATATTGAATAAATCCAATTTTTAAAAAAACCCACAACCTTCTGACTCAGAGGCAGGAGTTCTACCTCTGAGCCAAGCTGAAACTTAAATAAGTCTTACTATTAAAATGATTACACACATATATATATATTACTGGAAGGGAGCCATTAATTTTCAACGTGCAGGAAGATTATGTTATATTCAGCGGCATTTCAAAAAATGTAGCACAGTTATCATCAAAGAATGTTTGCCAAATTCTTCTGGTTTGACACATGTCCAGAATTGTCACTTTGTTACTTGTGTCTGACAATTACTCACTGAGAACCCTCTCCATAACCTACTCAAGCTTCATATGATGTCAAACCAACAGCCATTTTCTTTCGTGATAGCAGGGAGAAAGCTGGGGTGTGGAACTAAATTGGACAGCTTCTGTGCTGTCAGATTCTGTAATTCGAGGATTCTTCCTTTCAAGAATTCCTTCACTCAGCGCACATTTCATGCCTCTGTCTCCTCCGATATATTCAGTTTTCGATACCTAAGTGTCATATCAAAGCGTTTCACAGAATGTCTTTGTTGTCACTTTGTGGCCATGGTCCTATCATTCAGCATTCTAAATAAACTCTACCATCACCCTCTGATCTCGCCTTCAAACTGCGAGAGAGAATACAAGAAACCGTGTCATCTCTTGGTCCCTGAAGATCCTCCTTCAACAGATCATGTACTATTTGCTTCCTCGTGGGTTTCACCCCTCCCCACCCGATCTTCTGAGGGAGGTGACTGACACGAGTAAACCTTCTGAGATAGAGCTGTGCATAAATTCCTCCGAGGGATCTGTCATGTTTGCAATCATTTTTCTTTTATTCGTTTATGCACAACAGACTCAGCAAATGATTGGGTCCTATGCATTATAAAGAACTTGTGAGCCCCTAACCACAAAGGACACAGTAAAGCACAGAATGCAGAAATGGAGACAAGAGGAAATGTCATGTCCTGATTACTAACAGTTGAATATATCAGAAGCCACATCCATTTTACTGTATGAAGCTCAAATTCTAACAATCCCTGATACATATTCCTTCACTTCGCTACTAATTTTCCCCATGTATGCCTTCTTAAATCTCATTTTCTCTATCTCTCTCACTGCCCCCCCCCCCCCACCCCCCACCCCCTGCTCTCTTTTCCTTTACATTTTGACACTTGTTATGTCTCTTTTAACCATATGATTACACTGGATCACAAAGTATTCGATATGATCCCACGATAATGGCACGGATTTTGCGGTGGTAATGGCAGATACTGAGGGGGCTCGACCAGGTAGATGCAGGGAGGATGTTTCCCCTCGTGGGGAAATCTAGAACGCGGGGGACAGAGTTTCAGAATAAAGGGTCGCCCCTTTTAGAACTGAGATGAGGAGGAATTTCTTCTCCCAGAGGGTCGCAAATCTGTAGAATTCTCTGCCCCAGAGAGCCGTGGAGGCTGGGTCATTAAATACATTTAAGGTGGAGATAGAGAGATTTTTGCAAGATAAGGGTGTGAAGGGTTATGGGGGAGTGGGCAGGGAAGTGGCTTTGAGCCCAAGATCAGCCATGATCTTATTGAATGGCGGAGCAGGCTCGAGGGGCCAAGTGGCCTATTCCTGCTCATATTTCTTATGTTCTTATGTTCTTAAAACTGTCAGCGTTCGCCGTCATTACCCCTCTGAAACTGATCGTAACTTCAGGATTTAGTGCATGTGTAGCTAACTACGGGAATCCTGAAGTTGCGGTCACTCATTCCCTGCTCCGCCACAGGCTGCACTGTGGAACTCCCCATAGCCATCAATCAGTGAAATCATTTGAACTGACGAAAACTTCCCCTTTTCCGCTCAAATATCGCTGTTAAGCACCCCATAAAATGTTAAGCCTTGTTCAATGAGGTGTAACTGGGTTTTTAACAGTGTTCTGAGCAATAATTACTGCTGAACAACAGTTCTGGCCCTGAAAAATTAATTTTATATTTGCAGAATGTCAAATTTCTCCATTATGATAAAGTTACTAAATTTTAAAAATTATATGAAATATATTTTCTTACTTTTTTAAAGTTTGTTTATGATATTTCAGCTTCTACCTTTATCTCATGTGTATATCCCAATCTTTATTTCACTCTCTGTAAAAAAAAAGTGAATGATAAAAGCTGCTTTTTATTTCCTGGTTTGCTGTCTGTGAGAATTCTTCAATCTGATTGGCTGCTTAGCCAGCTTGATGACATCACTGCTGTAAGCTGGAGATTTCCTATAGACAGTGCTATAATCAAATTAGCATCGAAAAAGCTAAAGTTTTCACCTCAGAGATCACGAGAACTTTGTGGGCAGCTTTCTTCGAGGTCAGCAGCGATCGCTGTCGCTTGCCGCTATCACTGAAGTTGCTGACCTCAAATTCCGGGCTACTAAATATACACTGAACTGAACTACAAAGTGAGGAAGCAGGCAAGAACCATTTAAGCTGAGAACATAGGGAAGAGGTCCATCAGAGCTGCTGGAAGAACAGTTTTAGTCTCCTTATTTAAGGAAGGATATATTTGCATTGGAGGCAGTTCAGAGACGATTCACTAGGTTGATTCCAGAGATGAGGGGGTTAACTTATGAGGAAAGGTTGGCAGGCTGGGTCTGTACTCATTGGAATTTAGAAGAATGAGAGGTGATCTTACTGAAACATATAAAATACTGAGGGGGCACGACAAGGTAGATGCAGAGAGGATGTTTCCCCTCGTGGGGAAATCTAGAACGCGGGGGCACAGTTTTAGAATAAAGGGTCGCCCTTTTAGAACTGAGATGAGGAGGAATTTCTTCTCTGAGGGTCGTAAATCTGTGGAATTCTCTGCCCCAGAGAGCCGTGGAGGCTGGGTCATTAAATACATTTAAGGTGGAGATAGACAGATTTTTGCAAGATAAGGGAGTGAAGGGTTATGGGGAGCGGGCAGGGAAGTGGCTTTGAGCCCAAGATCAGCCGTGATCTTATTGAATGGCGGAGCAGGCTCGAGGGGACAAGTGGCCTATTCCTGCTCCTATTTCTTATGTTCTTATGGAAGAAAGGGTAAGGGAAGAGAATGAGGGAAGGAACACAGGAGAATAAAAGCAGCTGAGATTAGGATTTTTAAAAATATATGTATGAGAGGGTTGGTAGTACATGGAATACCCTATCAGAAACAGCGATGGATGCGGAATTCATAATAGTTTTTAAAAAGGATATATATTCTAAAAAGAACATTTTAAATGGGACGGGGAAAGGGCAAGGGAATCGGATTGAGTTTTTTTTTTATTCGTTTATGGGATGTGGGCGTCACTGGAAAGGCCAGCATTTATTGCCCATCCCTAATTGTCCTCGAGAAGGTGGTGGTGAGCCGCCTTCTTGAACCGCTGCAGTCCGTGTGGTAAAGGTACGCCCACAATGCCGTTAGGGAGGGAGTTCCAGGATTTTGACCCAGCGACGATGAAGGAACGGCCGGCATATTTCCAAGTCGGGATGGTGTGTGACTTGGAGGGGAACTTTGAGGTGGTGGTGTTCCCATGCGCCTGCTGCCCTTGTCCTTCTAGGTGGTAGAGGTCACAGGTTTGGGAGCATTTTTGTGAAGCCAGGAGGAGCACATGTGAGCCCCCTGGCTAAACAGAAAATAAACCTGTCAAATAGTTAGCTTACCTTTTTGTGGGCATCATTCAACCCTCCCTTTAAGGGCTGTTGGTTAGGCTGCTGAAGACCCGGAAGAACTGGGCGGAGCATGCGCTGCTCAAACTCCGCCCAGTTCCTCAACAATTTTGCATCTGGCTCTTAAAACCAATGTTAGGACCCCAATTTGCATATTCAAGGCGCCTAACGCCTGTTTCAGGCCCGCACCCTGCACCTTTAAAAGTGGCCAGCTTCTAAGTTGGCAGCTGGCACACTTTCGGGAGAGATCGAGCGCGGGAGATCGTGATCCGAAACTCAGCCCTCCAACCTTAATGTTTCGCCGGAAAAAGAGGTGAGACGAGGTTGACTTTCTCCCCCAGTTTGTCCGGCCACGGATGTGTTTAAATAAAAGTAGCCGCTGAAAAGCTGGCCTAATATTTCAGGTGGAGATCTTCCACATGCTGATAGATCACCCCTGTGCCCGTTGACCTACATTGGCTCCCGGTTAAGCAGCGCCTCGATTTCAAAATTCTCATCCTTGTTTTCAAATCCCTCCATGGCCCTCGCCCCTCCCTATCTCTGTAATCTCCTTCAGCTCCACAAATCCCTGAGGTATCTGCGCTCCTCTAATTCTGCCCTCTTGAGCATCCCTGATTGTCATCGCTCCACCATTGGCGGCCATGCCTTCTGTTGCCTGGGCCCTAAGCTCCGGAATTCCCTGCCTAAACCTCTCCGCCTCGCTAACTCTCTCTCCTCCTTTAAGACGCTCCTTAAAACCTACCTCTTTGACCAAGCTTTTGGTCACCTGCCCTAATTTCTCCTTATGTGGATTGGTGTCAAATTTGTTGTCTTAGAATACTCCTGTGCGGCGCCTTGGGACGTTTTACTACGTCAAAGGCGCTCTATAAATACAAGTTGTTGTTGTTGTTGTAGATCTGCTGTGTATCTCCAGTATTTTCTGCTTTTGTCAGATTTTCAGAATTTGCAGTTTTATTTCTTCTTTTTTTTTAACCTCTATGAGCTGAAGTGGATGAAGGCGGATGAGGTACCAGAACGTTGGCTTCGAATATTTACTGGGTCGAAAACCCCTAGCTTTCCGCCTGACTCGCACAGGATGCAACTGATGCTTCTCCTTAAGGGGAACGATCCGCTTGAGGAGCAAACCTCAGGCCGTTGGAAGCAACACCAGCACAGCTTGACTCAACATCGTTCTCAAGCTGGGATTCCAAAAATGAGACAGCAGCTTTTCTGGATGAAAGGGGGAACTCGTTCCTGGGATCAAGAAGACAGGATTTGTGAGCAACAAGTAGGATAGAAGAAAAAAGCTTCGCACGCGTAGTCACAAAGATTAGTGAAGATCACGGACACCATTCTGCTCATCTTTTTTTTTTTAATTTGTTTTTATGGGATGTGGACGTTGCTGGCAAGGCCAGCATTTATTGCCCATCCCTAATTGCCCCTTGAGAAGGTGGTGGTGAGCCGCCTTCTTGAACCGCTGCAGTCCGTGTGGTGAAGGTGCTCCCACAGTGTTGTTAGGGAGGGAGTTCCAGGATTTTGACCCAGCGACGATGAAGGATCAGCCGACATACTTCCAAGTCAGGATGGTGTGTGGCTTGGAGGGGAACTTGGAGGTGGTGGTGTTCCCATGAGCCTGCTGCCCTTGTCCTTCTAGGTGGAAGAGGTCACGGGTTTGGGAGGTGCTGCCGAAGATCCTTCCATAGAAGCCTTTGGTACTTCCATCACAGTATATAACTGTCTTTTGAATGATTTCCGAGTGTTTAACCCCACTCCCCTTACCAGAAGTTTAGTACAGGGCTTAAAGGGTTAAATTATGAGGATAGGTTGCATAGATTTGTCTTGTATTCCCTTGAATACAGAAGATTAAAGAGTGATCTAATTGATGGGAGTAAGATAAGCAAAAGACTTGATAGGGTTGATAGAGAGAAACTATTTCCTCTGGTGGGGGGAAGTCCAGAACAAGGGGGCACAACCTTAAAATTAGACCCAGGCCATTCAGGGGTGATGTCAGGAAGCACTTCTTCACACAAGGGGTAGTGGAAATCTGGAACTCTCTCCCCCCAAAAAGCTGTTGAGGCTGGGGGGTCAATTGAAAATTTCAAAACTGGGATTGATAGATTTTTGTTAGGCAAGGGTATTAAAGGATATGGAACCAAGGCGGGTAGATGGAGCTAAGATACAGATCAGCCGTGATCAAATTGAATGGCGGAACAGGCTCGAGGGGCTGAATGGTCTACTCCTGTTCCTATGTTCCTAGATATTAATCTCTGTGTGAACTAAGTTCTTGCTGACACCAAATATCTGCGTATAGTTCTGGTCACCACATTACAGGAAAGATGTGATTGCACTAGAGAGGGTACAGAGGAGATTTACAAGGATGTTGCCGGGAGTAGAGAATCTTAGCTATGAGGAAAGACCGGATAGGCTGGGTCTGTTTTCATTGGAACAGAGGAGGCTGAGGGGAGATCTTATTGAGGTGTATAAAATTATATGGGGCATAGATAAAGTGGATAGAAATACCTATTTCCCTTAGCAGAGGGGTCAAAAACCAGGGGCACAAATTTAAAGTAATTGGTGGAAGGTTTAGAGGGGATTTGAGGGGAAATTTCTTCACCCAGAGGGTTGTGGGGGTCTGGAACTCACTGCCTGAAAGGGTGGTAGAGGCAGGAAACCCTAACCACATTTAAAAAGTACTTGGATGTGCACTTGGGATGCTCTAACCTGCAGGGCTACGGACCAAGAGCTGGGAAGTGGGATTAGGCGGGATAGCTCTTTGTTGGCCGGCGCGGACACGATGGGCCGAAATGGCCTCCTTCCGTGCTGTAACTTTCTATGATTCTATGATTCTATGATCTCTCTCCACTAGCAACTGTAAAGTGCCTTTTCGATAGCCCGCTTTTGGATCTCATTCAAAGGAAGAATTGGATCAGGTTTTTTTCCAATTCTAGTGGCAGATATAGTCAAGGGAATTGCAATATATTGATAAGGTGTCTAAATAGAGTGTAGCCTATTAAAGTGGTAGCTTGGGATTCGTAGTGATTGGAATCAATTGTCTGGAGCTATCTGATTACTGTATTTAGTTTCACTTAGTCTTCGTAAGAAGCTGTCTAGTGACGGTTGGCCTCTCTTGGCAGTTCTCATATTAAGTATTAAGCTTTCTGCCCGAAAGATTCACAATATAGTCAATAATGACAGAATTACACGGAATTTACAGCACAGAAACCGGCCATTCGGCCCAACTGGTCCGTGCCGGTGTTTATGCTCCACACATGACTCCTCCCACCCTACTTCATCTAACACTTCTATTCCTTTCTCCCTCAAATACTTATCTAATTTCCCCTTAAATGCATCTAGACTATTCACCTCAACTAGCAAGTTCCTCATTCTAACTACTCTCGGGGTAAAGTTACTTCTCCTGAATTCTGAATTGGATTTATTAATGACTATCTTCAAGGCGCTATATAAATGCATGTTCTTTCTTCTTTCTATCTATGGCCTCCAGTTTTGGACTCACCCAGAAGTGGAAATATCTCCTCTACGTCTAACATATCGAGCCCCTTCATAATTTTTAAGACCTCTATCAGATCGCCTCTCAGCCTTCTCTCTTCTGGAGAAAAGAGCACCAGTTTGTTCAGTTTTTCCTGATAGGTATAACTTCTCAGTTCTGGAATCATCCTTGTCAATCTTTTTTGGCACCTTTTCCAGTGCATCTATATTCTTTTTGTAATATGGAGACCAGAACTAGGAGTTATAAATATAAGATCGTGACTAATAAATCCAATCGGGAATTCAGGAGATACGTCTTTACCCAGAGAGTGGTGAGAATGTGGAACTCGCTACCACAGGGAGTGGTTGAGGCGAATAGTATAGACACATTTAAGGGGAGGCTGGATAAACACATGAGGGAGAAAGGAATAGAAGGAAATGCTGATGGGGTTAGATAAAGAAGGGTGGGAGGAGGCTCGTGTGGGGCACAAACACCAGCTTAGACCAGTTGGGCCAAATGGCCTGTTTCTGTGCTGTAAATACTATGTAACTATGTAACTGTGCACAGTACTCCAAGCGTGGCCTAAAATATTAACAAATATACACCACAGAAGATACTCAGAAGGGATTTTGAGAACTGTTGGGGACAGATTGAAATGTTGGGATGGTCGAGCCCTGGTTTTGAGTCAGTCAGTTATGCCTCGGGAGCTTGGAAACGGAAAATGACCATAAAATAGATTGAGGGCATACTTGTGCAGCTGGGTGACATGATTTTAGAAGATGGAAGGTGTCGTGATGAAGCCAGAAAAAGAACCACCCTGGCGGCCAATGTTTGCTGCTAATTTTTCTTAATTCACTCCTGGGATGTGGGCGTCGTGGGAAGGCCGGCATTTATTGCCCATCCCTAATTGCCCTTGAGAAGGTGGTGGTGAGCCGCCTACTTGAACCGCTGCAGTCCGTGTGGTGAAGGTGCTCCCACAGTGCTGTTAGGGAGGGAGTTCCAGGATTTTGACCCAGCGATGATGAAGGATCGGCCGATATACTTCCAAGTCAGGATGGTGTGTGACTTGGAGGGGAATTTGGAGGTGGTGGTGTTCCCATGCGCCTGCTGCCCTTGTCCTTCTAGGTGGAAGAGGTCACGGGTTTGGGAGGTTTCTGAGGAAGGTGACATAGGGGCCATAAATATAAGATAGTCCCTAATAAACCCAATAGGCAATTCAGGAGAAACTTCTTTACTCAGAGAGTGGTTAGAATGTGAAACTTGCTACCACAGGGCACGGTTCAGTCAAATAGCACCGATACAGTTAAGGGGAAGCGAGATCAGTACATGATGGAGAAAGGAATAGAAGGATATGCTGATAGGGCTCGATGAAGAGGGGTGGGAGGAGGCTCATGTTGAGCATAGACACATGTGGGCATAGGCCAGTTGGTAAAGTGGCCTGTTTCTGTGTTGTAAATTCAATGTAAAACACAAGTCTTACCCAATTTTAATTAACATAAAACACTGGTTCGGCCTCAACTGGAGTATTGTGTCCAATTCTGGGCACCGCACTTTAGGAAGGATGTCAAGGCCTTCGAGAGGGTGCAGAGGAGATTTACGAGAATGATTCCAGGGATGACGGACTTCAGTTACGCGGTAGACTGGAGAAGCTGGGGCTGTTCTCCTTAGAGCAGAGAAGGTTGAGAGGAGATTTGATAGAGGTGTTCAAAATCTTGAGGGGTCTGGACAGAGTAGATAGAGAGAAACTCTTCCCATTGGCGGAAGGGTTGAGAACCAGAGGACACAGATTTAAGGTAACTGGCAAAAGAACCAAAGGCGACATGAGGAAAAACTTTTTTACTCAGCGAGTGGTTAGGATCTGGAATGCGCTGCCTGAAAGGGTGGTGGAGGCAGACTCAATCGTGGCTTTCAAAAGGGAATTGGATAAGTTCCTGAAGGAAAAAAATTTGCAGGGCTACGGGGAAAGGGCGGGGGAGTGAGACTAGCTGAAGCGCTCTTGCAGAGAGCCGGCACGGGCTCGACGGGCCGAATGGCCTCCTCCTGTGCTGTAACCATTCTATGATTCTATGATTCTATGAACTATTGTAATAGATGGCAGCAAAGCATGTCGCTTCGAGGTTACGACTTGTTATACACGATGTGAATTTCAATAGTATTTTCTCCTGCGCCTTCTCGAGCCTCTCCAAAAAAGAGAACATTATTTTGAAGAGACCTGCTGAAATTAATAAATTTGAATTTGAATGGAACCAGTAACCTGGTTACAACTAAAGTTAATCACCATCCACCATTATACCATTCATTGCACAACAAAAACCTAGCTCCTGTATTAATCATGTCGGAAAAAGATTATACTGCATTAATATTCATTCTCAATTACTTTTGAAAGCCTAACATTTTTTGCAGCTTTAAAATGAACTGGAAGGAAGAATTTTTTACGGAAATAATTTTCTATTCGGGCGCACGGGCTAACGCCTGGCATCGCTGGGACTCTGTTAGTGCTTTGGGTCAATTATAACGCTCAGCGAGTATTTATGTGACCCTTATCTGTTATTTAGGATCCAAGCCATTGAGTTATTGATTTACACAGCGAAAATGCAGCGTGGTTGAATTCTGAAATGAGCTCCTAAATTAGAATTTGTTTTAAGAAATGAGTACGGTAGGATCAGTCCGTAATCTCGCCCCTAGATACTCCAGAGCATGGGAAAAAAATGATGTGAAGACAATAAAATAAGGAATGCGACTGCGATAGCAAAATATCGTGGATGCTGGAAATCTGAAATAAAAACAGAAAATGCTGGAGATGCTCAGCAGGTCAGGCAGTGTCTGTGGAGAGAGAGAAACAGAGCTGACGTCTCAGGTCGATGGCCTTTTGTCAGAACGAGCTGTACAGCAGCAAAATTCCTCTATTCCAAGCAACGCTGCTTCCCAGATTGCCAGAGGGTTTGCTATAAAAATAAAAGAAAAATAAATCAAAGCATTGTCGAAAAACTAACGGAAAACATGTTTCACTTTAAAACGGGGACTGAATTATATCTGCACACCCTGGCCCAGTTATATCCCGCCCTCCAACCCAGTTCTGATGAAAGGTCATCGACCTGAAACGAAGGCCGGGATTTTGCTCACCTCGGCGGATCGGGGGCTGGCGACGTCGGGGGTGGGCGACGTCGGGGGCGGGCGACGTTGGGGGCGGGCGAGGTCGGTGGCGGGTCCCGACCCCACTGCTGACACCAGCCCGCTCTGTGAAATGACTTTCCGTTGATAGGGCTTGTTAAGCCCCGCCTAGCGTGCTTCCCGGCCAATTAGAGGAAGCGGGTCTGGTGATATCATTTCATGACGCATCATCGGCCGGTTTCCTTAAAGGGACCATGTCCAACTTTATTTTGACGTTTGTGCTGTCAGTGTTCTACAGCATTGAGGTGCTGCAAACACTGACAAGCACTGCACAGAGGTGCACGGCTGCACCCAGGCTTTCCCATGACTCCCTCCATATGCTTATGGAGGGAGTCACAGCATGCAGGGAGGTTCTCTTCCCTTCCCATGGGTGGAAGAGACCTCCCCAGGAGATGAACACAGCCTGGTTGCACATTGCACAGGAGGGCACAAGCAGGGATGTGGTCAGGAGGACCTGGGTGCAGTGGCACAAACCCTTCAATTATCTCAGTAGATCACGAAACGTTGGTACAAAGCCACACTCAGTCTCATCCTGCTGTGCCACTCATCACATCCCCATCACGCTGCCTTCCCTACTCTACTCCTGCACATCATTACTCACACCAACTTACCGTGCACCTCCACCCATCCCTCTCTATCTACATTATCACTTCCCCATCTCACTAGCCACCACTTACACTCACCCTCATCCTAGAGCAATCATACCAACTAACAACACACAAGGGTAGCCACTTGGGTGTTTTATCCAATGTTCATGGAAAGCTTCTGTTACTGTGCTTTCAAACACTGAAACCTTTATTTTCAACACTTTGCGTTCTTGGACAGATTTGTGTGCACCTTTGGAAGTGGCTTAGTGAGTTACAGTGAATGGTGAGACATAACGGTAACCCCCACAATGGTGGTGAGTATGAAAGGAATGGCTTGGGCATTGTAGGGATGTTTTTTGTGGTTTTCAACATGGTTTTATGAAAGGGAAATCGTGTTTGACAAAGTTATTAGAGTTTTTTGAGGATGTAACTAGCAGGGTAAATAAAGGGGAACCAGTGGATGTAATATATTTGGATTTCCAAAAGGCATTCAATAAGGTGCCACGTAAAAGGTTATTACACAAGATTAGGGCTCATGGGGTTGGGGGTAATATAATAGCATGGATAGAGGATTGGTTAACGGACAGAAAACAAAGAGTAGGGATAAACAGATCTTTTTCAGGTTGGCAGGCTGTAACTAGTAGGGTGCTGCAAGGATCAGTGTTGGGGCCTCAGCTATTTACAATCTATATTAATGACCCAGATGAAGGGACTGAGTGTAATGTATCCAAGTTTGCTGATGATACAAAGCTAGGTGGGACAGTAAGCTGTGAGGAGAACACAAAGAGTCTGCAAAGGGATATAGATAGACTAAGTGAGTGGGCAGTAAGGTGGCAGATGGAGTATAATGTAGGGAAATGTGAGGTTATTCACTTTGGTATGAAGAATAGAAAAACAGAATTTTTTTAAATGGTGAGAAACTTTCAAATGTTGGTGTTCAGAGAGATTTTGGTGTCCTCGTGCAAGAAACACAGAAAGCTAGCATACAGGTACAGCAAGCAATAAGGAAGGCAAATGGCATGTTGGCCTTTATTGCAAGGAGGTTGGAGTATAAGAGTAAGGAAGTCTTGCTACAATTGTACAGGGCCTTGGTGAGACCACACCTGGAGTACTGTGCACAGTTTTGGTCTCCTTATCTAAGGAAGGATATACTTGCCTTGTAGGCGGTGCAACGAAGGTTCACTAGATTGATTCCTGGGATGAGAGGGCTGTCCTATGATGAGAGATTGTGTAGAATGGTCCTATACTCTCTGGTGTTTAGAAGAATGAGAGGTGATCTCATTGAAACATACAAGATTCTGAAGGGGATTGACAGGGTAGATGCTGAGAGGTTGTTTCCCCTGGCTGGAGTGTCTAGAACTAGGGGGCATAGTCTCAGGATAAGGAGTTGACCATTTAAGACTGAGATGAGGAAGAATTTCTTCACTCAGAGGGTTGTAAATCTTTGGAATTCTCTGCCCCAGAGGGCTGTGAATGCTGAGTCTTTGAGTATATTCAAGACTGAGAGTGATAGATTTTTGGACTCTAGGGGAATCAAGGGATATGGAGATCGGGCGGGAAAGTGGAGTTGAGGTCGAAGATCAGCCATGATCTTATTGAATGGCGGAGTAGGCTCGAGGGGCCGTATGGCCTACTTCTGCTCTTATTTCTTATGTTCTTATGTTCTTTAAGGTGTTGGTGTGTGGTGGTGCCAACCTGGCGCATCATGTGGCAAGCAGGGTGGACAGCATCAAGTGAAGTAAATCTGGAGGCCATCTCTGGCCTCCCGGGTAACAATGTGGTTGGGTGCTGATGCCCTGTGTCCTGTGCAAGACCAAGTGATTGCGGAGAAGGTTGGTGGTGGTGTTGGTGCTGCTGGTGTGCCTGGTGCTGCTGGTGTTGGGGCTGATCGTGGTCAGATTCTGAGGACCAAGGTGGGACAGTATAAAGGGCACCCATGTTGATGGAATAGATGGCAGGTGAAGTAGAGATGACAGAAGCATTCTGAACAGGTGAGAGAGTTCTTCCAATGAGGTGATACTGGATGGGGAGTGGAAAGTGGAAAGCCTGCAGAATGTGTGCTGGAAATGGACTCATATACAGCTTGTGGCTGAGGAAAGTGATGATATGTCCGGTGAGAGCTTTTACTGTACATTTGAAGCTGTCAATTAATCAGCTGGAGCAATGGCAAGTGAACTCCTGCCTCAGGTTGACAGCTGTGATCCCTGAACAGCATGGTTCCCGTGGCCATGAAGGTAAAGTGAAAAGGTAAGTTAATAAAGCCTGTTAATGATCTGTCAACTAGATGTTAATGAGATTAATTGGGTCCCCCGCCACTGCCCGTTGGATCTGCTCAGTGCTGACAGACCCGACATTGGGAAAGGCGCATGGTGGCGGGTTCACAGCGGGATCCCGACCCGCTGTCAAAAAAAAACACTTTCCCACCCGACTCGCCACCGATCCCGCCCGTTGACCCCCCAGAAAATTCCGGCCGTTAACTCCGTTTCTCTCTCCACAGATGCTGCCTGACCTACTGAGTATTTCCAGCATTTTCTGTGTTTATTTAAGAAATGCTACTATATGCTTTCCATTTGAGGAATTTTCAAGTAGAAAGGAATCAAGTGCAAGGTCATACGCATGATTTCCAATGTGCATTTTGCAGATAGCAGGCTTTCTCCAACATATTTTATTTTCTGCCGTGTGAGTCAAAGAATAGGCAATTGCTTTTTGCAAATTCTTCAAGAAACTTTAAACAGCGTTTGCAATAATCCTACACTTTGATATGTTAATATATGTATAATATATAAAAAATCTTGCATCTCCAATTCCCATCCACAGAATCTTAATTCCTGTTGTCATCTTTTTGTGCCAACCTTTCTCATTACCACATGTATGTTGACATTTATGATGGGAACTCCCTATGTAAACTTGTCACGCTGTAATTACACCCTCCTACCAATGGTGGTGCTGTAGCACCTCAGTTTTTACATAGAATTACATAGAATGTACAGCACAGAAACAGGTCATTGTACCAACTGGTCCATGGCAGTGATTATGCTCAACACATGATCCTCCACCCACCCCTCTTCATCTAACCCTATCAGCATAACCTTCTATTCCTTTCTCCCTCATGTGTTTTTTTATTTATTCGTTTATGGGATGTGGGCGTCGCTGGCAAGGCCAGCATTTATTGACCATCTCCTCAGCCTTCTCTTTTCTAGAGAAAAGACCCCCAGCCTGTTCAATTTTCCTGGTAGGTATAACCACTCAGTTCTAGTATCATCCCTGTATATCTTTTTTTGCACCTTCTCCAGTGCCTCGATATCTGGTTTCCAGTGCCTCTATATTGATTTCCCTGTGCTCCTCAAACTATACAGCAGCAGAACTCTTCTATTCCAACCAATGCTGCTTCCCAGATTGCCATAGGTTTTTGCTATATAAAAAAGAAAAATACTAAATCAAAGTATTGTCGAAAAACTAAAAGGAAAAATGTTTCACTTTAAAATGGGGACTGAATTATATCTGCACCCCCTGGTCCAGTTACCTCCCGCCCTCCAACCCAGTTTCACATGAAGACTTCACTTCATCATATCTCCTCGTGCCCAATGAGGAGGTCAACTAGCACCATATAAAAAACAAACCCTGAGGGAGCCCCAATGTTCTAAAATACAGTGATCACCAACGCATTACTTAAAGTTTGCTTTTTATAGCTGTTCAATTATCAAAAGAAATATTTGGTACATGTTCATTTTGATTTTTATTAAAAATTAATAAAAATGGGATTGAGACCTAAAGGCATTTTTTTTTATTCATTCATGGGATGTGGGCATCGCTGACAAGGCCAGCATTTTGTTGCCCATTCCTAATTGGATGTAATATCTCCAAGTTTGCAGATGACACAAAGCTGGGTGGGAGTGTGTGCCGTGAGGAGGATGCTGAGAAACTCCAGTATGATTTGGACAGGTTGGGTGATTGGGCAGAAGCATGGCAGATGCAATATAATGTGGATAAATGCGAGGTTATCCACTTTGGTGTCAAAAACAGGAAGGCAGATTATTATCTGAATGGCAATAGATTGGGAGAAGGGGAAGTGCAACGAGACCTGGGTGTCCTTGTGCACCAGTCGCTGAAGGTAAGCATGCAGGTGCAGCAGACGGTTAAGAAGGCAAATGGTATGTTGGCCTTCATAGCGAGAGGATTCGAGTACAGGAGCAAAGATGTCTTGCTGCAGTTGTACAGGGCCTTGGTGAGACCACATCTTGAGTATTGTGTGCAGTTTTGGTCGCCTTATCTGAGGAAGGATGTTCTTGCCATGGAGAGAGTGCAGCGAAGATTCACCAGGCTGATACCTGGGATGGCAGGAATGACGTATGAGGAGAGATTGGGTCAATTGGGCTTATACTCGCTGGAGTTTAGAAGAATGAGAGGGGATCTCATTGAAACTTATAAAATTCTAACAGGACTAGACAGACTAGATGCAGGAAGGATGTTCCCGATGGCCGGGAATCCAGAACCAGGGGTCACAGTCTAAGGATAAGGGGTAAGCCATTTAGGACTGAGATGAGGAGGGATTTCTTCACCCAGAGACTGGTGAATCTGTGGAATTCTTTACCACAGAAGGCAGTTGAGGCCAATTCATTAAATATATTCAAGAAGGAGTTAGATATATTTCTTAAAGCTAAAGGGATCAAGGGATATGGAGAGAAGGCAGGGACAGGGTACTGAATTTGGATGATCAGCCATAATCGCATTGAATGGCGGAGCAGGCTCAAGGAGCTGAATGGCCTGCTCCTGCTCCTATCTTCTATGTTTCTATGTTTGCCCTTGAGAAGGTGGTGGTGAGCCGCCTTCTTGAACCGCTGCAGTCCGTGTGGTGAAGGTTCTCCCACAGTGCTGTTAGGGAGGGAGTTCCAGGGTTTTGACCCAGCGACGATGAAGGATCGGCCGATATATTTCCAAGTCGGGATGGTGTGTGACTTGGAGGGGAACTGGGTGTGGTGGGTGTGGTCGTGTAGTGGTTATGGGACTGGGCCTTCAACCACATGAGGTCATGAGTCCAAAACCCACCGTGGTAAAGGGTGATATTAAATTCAATAAATCTGGTAGTTTGTGGGCTGGGACCAGAGAAATTGACCATGAAAGCTGTTGGTTTGTCATAAGAACCTCTTGGGTCAATACTGTCTTTCAAGAATGGAAAAATCCTACCTATACTTGGCCTGGGCCTAAGCAGGACTTAGGTTCCACACTATGGCCTGGAATTTCCTTGATGCTGCTCCCACTCCACCGATGCAATTTCGACGGAAGTGCAGCAGAATCCCCGTTTGTGCATGTGAATGGGAGTTACTGAGCGGGAGCAGCTCCGAGGAAATTCTGAGCCCTATGTGATTGACTCTTAATTATCCTTGCTAGCCCCTGAAATATAGCACGATGTGGAGCATTTATAAAGGGACGAGAGAAACAGAGATTGTTCTCCTTAGAGCAGAGAAGGCTAAGGGGAGATTTAATTGAGGCGTTCAAAATTATGACGGGTTTTGATAGAGTAAATAAGGAGAAATTGTTTCCACTGGCAGAACAGTCAGTAACCAGAGGACACAGATTTAAGATAATTGACAAAAGAACCAGAGGGGGAGATGAGGAGCAATTTTTTTTACGCAGTGAGTTGTTGTGATCTGGAATGCGCAGCCTGAAAGGGCGGTGGAAGCAGATTCAATAGTAACTTTCAAAAGGGAATCGGATATATACTTGAAAATAAATAATTTGTCGGGCTACGGGGAAGGAGCAGGGGAGTGGGACTAATTGGAGAGCTCGTTCAAAGAGCCGACACTGACACTATGGGCTGAATGGCCTCCTTCTGCGCCACATGATTCTATGATAGCATGATTCTTCTTCAGTAGATTGCTGGTTATATTCCAGTATCACATCCACAGTTCAGTAGAAATTCTGACTGGAGGCAGTGACTTGAATAGAATTGTGCACTGATTTATCCCATCATTAAATGTAAAGTTTTGATCTTAACTTCTTGACATAGTAAAAGTGTATGTTGTTGTTTCTACAAAGCTGCATCCTCCCCACCTGCAACCTGCATCAGTCGCAGTATTTGACATCTCATGCTGTGTATGGAAACTTCATGAGGCATTTTAAAATGGGAAACGGCATCAGGTGTTCCGCGTAGCTTTCATCTTTACAAAGCACAAAATGTACCTGCTAGCGGCACATCCAAGGCAAGTATTAATAGCAGTTATGAGGAATAATCATAGTGTAATCAGCAGGCATTTATATCCCATACTATAAAAAAAACGCTGATACTGAGATGGTGTGAGACACAACAGTGATCTTATTTTCACAAAAGTGGAAACCAAATTCTTGACATTTGATCTGTGGATTGAAACACTGGGGGTGAAATTCAGTTGGACAGTAGAGCAAAGCCGATGATGGTGAATGGCCCATTTTACACTCCGCCGGCTCTTAGCTGATGGAATACAACATCGGGCGGTGTGTAAAACTGGCGGCCAGTTCGCTATCGCCCATTTTGCGCGCCTGCCTAAATCGAGTTTCACCCCCACTGGGTCTTGGTACTTTACAGAAGGTTTGGAGGTGAAATGACAGCCAGGCTGAAGCATTGAACTATTTTTTTCTTATTCATTCGTGGGATGTGGGCGTCGCTGGCAAGGCTAGCATTTATTGCCCATTCCTAATTGCCTTCGAGAACATTTAAACACTGAAAATGTGTGCTTTTGGTGTTTATCTTAGCAGTTTAGCGTTAATATAACAGTAATGAAGTTATTAGAATTATCCTTTTTACCTGCTACTTTTCCGAAAACAGGTGGGCCTTTGCTCATGCCCACATGTCCACTGTACTTCCTGTTGCCCTTGCGCTATAATGGCCCAAAAATTCGGCCTAATACGGGAGAGTACGCACTGTGTACTCACCCGTATTAGATCCCGAAGTGCCGGTTTCCTGCATGCACTGCGCATGCGCGGGAAACCGGCACTTCCGGTATGGCGAAGGGGGCGGTTCCTAGGTGAACCACGTGCGCACTACAGGCTGTGCGCACGCAGCACACATAGGTTTTTTTTTCAGGTTTCAACGCGAGGGTAAGTATGGAAGAATTTACACATGTAAAAAGGAGGCGTAAGACCCCCTTTTAACAAGGTAAGTAGTTAATTAAGTATAATTTTACATTTTTTTCAACAGGTTTATCTTTTTTAGAGACTTTAAAGAAAGGTAAGTTTATTTTTATAACTTTTAAAAAGAATTTAAATTTTTTCAAAAATTTAAATTTTTGTTTAAAGTGGTTAATTTATTTAACTATAGTTATTTTATTAATGTGATGGTTTTTTAAAAAATGTATTTGAGGTTTAGCTGTTCTTTTGGGGGCAATTTGTATTCATAGATTTGACAGGTCTCATGTCAAATCTATGAATGAAAGATGGTCTGCTGCCATTGGCTCTCCATGGCCCACGTGATCCCAGAGGTCGCATCGCACTAACTGCGCCTCTGGGACACGCACACACTGCGCGCCGGCACCAGGGAGAGGCCCAGGACCCGAAGTTCCTGTGGGCCCAAAACACAACGGCCGGCGCGGAGTGCGATATCGCGCAAGATCCTTACCCCCGCGGCAAGCCTCCGAGTCAAATTTCTGGGCAAATGTCTCTTCTTCTTAGGCAGTCCCTTGGAACCGAGGATGACTTGCTTCCACACTAAAAATGAGATCGCTGGTGACTGATGAGTCCAATGCGGGACCGACAGTCTCTGTCACAGGTGGGGCAGACGGTGGTTGAAGGGGCGGGTGGGATGGAGTGCTTGGGTTGACGTGCACTCCTTGCGCTGCTTCCGCTTGCTCCCGGCGAAGAGACTCGAGGTGTCCAGCGCCTTCCCGGATGCTTCTCCTCCACTTTGTGCGGTCTTGGGCCAGGGATTCCCAGGTGTGGGTGAGGATGTTGCAATTTTTCAAGGAGGCTTTGAAGGTGTCCAGTCTGCTCATTATGTACTGTCTGCTCATTAAACTGTTCTGGCGCACACCGCTTGATGCGCTGGGAACACTGCAGTATCGGGGATGGGTTACCTGGCACCAACAGTTGTTAAATGCAGCATCCAAGATGCAAACGCATTGGTCTGACGTGCATCCTCTGATCCTTCTCCTGCTCCTCTAGAACCTGTAAATAGCAAAAGCAAAGAACTGCGGATGCTGGAGTTCTTTTGTCTTTTTACTTGTCCCATTACCACTGCCTCGCACCATCATCCCTTTTGTCATTTAATCACTCCTGCCTTCCAACCTATCACAGACCTTCTCCACTGTTCTTCCCCACCCCCAATCTCCCAGCTCTATACTTGCTTAAAAACTGTTAAATCTCGAACATCTTCCAGTTCTGACGACAGGTCGCCGACCTGAAGCGTTAACTCTGTTTCTCTCTCCACAGTTGCTGCCTGACCTGCTGAGTATTTCCAGCATTTTCTGTTTTTTTATTCCTGTAAATAGCAAGATCGGCCCATGGGTTTGCCCATTGTTCTTTGCAAATCAGCACACTAACACCAACTACGATAGTAAATCTGCGTAAAGAAGGAATCCAACACTGGCTTTATTCAACTGTGAGAAGTTGCACAACACCAGATTATAGTCCAACAGCTTTATTTGAAATCACAAGCTTTCGGAGCGCTGCTCCTTTGTCAGGTGAAGTCACCTGACGAAGGAGCAGCGCTCCGAAAGCTTGTAATTTCAAATAAAGCTGTTGGACTATAACCTGGTGTTGTGCGACTTCTCACATTTGTCCACCCCAGTCCAACACCGGCATCTCCACATCACATTTATTCAACTGTGGAAGGGCTAATAGGCTCTGACCGTGGATTGATTACCATTCAGTAAAGGGCATTGTTCAGTACTAATTCTTCTTCTTCTTAGGCAGTCCCTCGGAACCGAGGATGACTTGCTTCCACATTAAAAATGAGTTCTCAGGTGACTGATGAGTCCAATGCGGGACCGACAGTCTCTGTCACTGTGGTTGAAGGTGGTTGAACTAATTAGTGCAGTTATCGCATTCATGACCTTTGAGCAACCGATTTGCCCGCAGTTTTAACTTTTACATTCCATTTTTTTAATTAAGCGTCCTTTTTTCTGACACACTTCACCTGGGAAAGTAAACGTTATCTCACCTGAGGAAGTCTTCTCGTATGAATTCGTAAATTTTGTGATTCTGCCATCCACTTGTGCCAAGTCTTCTTGCACATCAAGGGCTAGCGTACATCCATGATCATTTGTGACTTGGAGAATAAAAAGAAAGACTTGCATTTATATAGCGCCTTTCACGACCTCAGAACATCCCAAAGCGCTTCACAGCCAATGAAGCACTTTTGAAGTGTAGTCACTGTTGTAATGTAAAAAAAGCACCAGAAAATTGGTGCACAGCAAGCTCCCACAAACAGCACTGTGATAATGACCAGATAATCTGCTTTTTAGTGATGTTAATTTGAGGGATAAATATTGGCCAGGACACCAGGGAGAACTCCCCTGCTCTTCTTCGAAATAGTGCCATGGGATCTTTTGCATCCACCTGAGAGAGCAGACGGGGCCTCGGTTTAACGTCTCATCCAAAAGACGGCATCTCCGACAGTGCAGCACTCCCTCAGCACTGCACTGGAGTGTCAGCCTAGCTTTATGTGCTCAAGTCTCTGGAGTGGGACTTGAACCCACAACCTTCTGACTCAGAGGTGAGGGTGCTACACACTGAGCCACTGGCTGACACTGCATTGATAATTGCCACTCCAATATTTAATACCTGTCTTGATGAATAATTATTTGACAGTTGATTTAACTTTCTAAAGCTGAATATGAAATCTGCGGTGGTAATTTTTGTAATCAATGTGTTGAATAAACTCAATTTTGTTATTTCTTCATGGTTTAATGTATTGGAATAACACACTGTTAAAGTGCTGATTGAAATGTGAATTGTGATCTACAATCTCATTTCCTTCCATTGATGAAACTGGCAATTTCTGACAGTGATTAAATGTTTTTATTAAAATGTAAAATCTGCTATTAAATAACAAATCCGTTGACTGAGATCCGTGGATTTTTGTTCGGCAAGGGTATCATGAGATATGGAGCTAAGGGAGGTGAATGGAGTTGAGGTACAGATCAGCCATGATCCTAATTGAATGGCAGAGCAGGCCCCAGGGGCTGAATGGCCTGCCTACTCCGGTCCCTATCTTCCTATTTGCTAATCAAACAGGCACAGATGGCAGATGGTGTATTGTTTTAAAAAGCCATCAATAATGTTTCACTTCCTTCTTTTCTCCACCAATAACAATTGACTAGGGAAGCTAGGATTGTTCCATTTAGAGCAGAGAAGGTTAAGAGGAGATTTAATAGAGGTGTTCAAAATCATGAGGGGTTGTGATAGAGTAGATAGTAGACAGTAGACAACAACTCGCTGCGTAAAAAAAATTCTCCTCATCTCCCCTCTGGATCTTTTGCCAATTATCTTAAATCTGTGTCCTCTGGTTACCGACCCTCCTGCCAGTGAAACAGTTTCTCCTCATATACTCTATTAAAACCCTTTAGAATTTTGAAAACCTCATATGGAAAGCTAGTATTTTGTGCATCCGTATTTTACAGGCATCCATATTAAACATGATTTGTCAATCATTAACCCAAATACTCGGTTGCCATTGCTAAAGTGTCTGTCCCTGTTATGCACTTAGCCATCTCATGCATTCTTTGTGTCATCAGTAAATGCAGCCATTTGTTTCTAATCCCCTCAAATAGGTCATTTACATAGATTATGAGAGGTTTGCTTCTGAGAACTGATCTCTGGGGAGGTTATCCAATTCCTTCTGTCCTGCTCAAATATGGCTTGATTATAATTGCCCTCTGTTTCACCATGTCTAAAAAAAAATTTCAATCCGCTTTGTTGCTTCTTGTCTACCTCCTCGAGCTTTCAACTTATTTCTACCAGTCTCTTATGAACTAGTTTATTAAACTCCATTTGAACTCCATTGGTACTTAAAGTAGATAAGTCACCAGGACCGGATGGGATGCATTTTAGGACGCTGAGGGAGGTAAGGGTGGAAATTGCGGAGGTACTGGCCATAATCTTCCCATCCTCCTTAGATACGGGGGGGGCGGGGTGGGGGGGTGGTGCCGGAGCACTGGAGAATTGCAAATGTTACACCCTATTTGGTTGAGATTTTTGTTAAGGTAACAGAGATTGTTGATGAGGGCAATGTGGTTGATCTGGTGTACATGGACTTCCAAAAGGCGTTTGATAAAGTGCCACATAATAGGCTTGCCAGCAAAGTTGAAGCCCATGGAATAAAAGGGACAGTGGCAGCATTGATACGAAATTGGCTAAGTGACAGGAAACAGAGAATAGTGGTGAATGTTTGTTTGTCGGACTGGAGGAAGGTGTTCCCCAGGGATCGGTACTAGGACCACTGCTTTTCCTGATATATATTAAAGACTTGGACTTGGGTATACAGGGCACAATTTCAAAATTTGCAGGTGACACAAAACTTGGAAATATAGTGAACAGTGAGGAGGATAGTGATAGACTTCAAGAGGACATAGACAGGCTGGTGTAATGGGCGGACACGTGACAGAGGAAATTTAACGCAGAAAAGTGCGAAGTGATACATTTTTGTAGGAAGAACGACGAGAGGCAATATAAACTAAAGAGTACAATTCTAAAGGGGGTGCATGAACAGAGAGACCTGGGGGTATATGTACACAAACCGTTGAAGGTGGCAGGGCAGGTTAAGAAAGCGGTTAAAAAAGCATACGGGATCCTGGACTTCATAAATAGAGGCATAGAGTACAAAAGCAAGGAAGTTATGATGAACCTTTATAAAACACTGGGTTGGCCTCAACTAGAGTATTGTGTCCAATTCTGGGCACTGCACTTTAGGAAGGATGTGAAGGCCTTAGAGAGGGTGCAGAAAAGATTTATAAGAATGGTTCCAGAGATGAGGGACTTCAGTTACGTGGATAGACTGGAGAAGCTGGGGTTGTTCTCCTTAGAGCAGAGAAGATTGAGAGGAGATTTGATAGAGGTGTTCAAAATCATGAGTGGTCTGGACAGAGTAGATAGCGAGAAACTGTTCCCATTGGCGGAAGGGTCGAGAACCAAAAGACACAGATTTAAGGTGATTGGCAGAAGAACCAAAGGTGACCTGAGGGGAAAAAAAATGTATGCAGCGAGTGGTTAGGATCTGGAATGCACTGCCTGAAAGGGTGGTAGAGGCAGATTCAATCGTGGCTTTCAAAAGGGAATTGGATAAATACCTGAAGGAAAAATATTTGTAGGGCTATGGGCCAAGGGCGGGGGAATGGGACTAGCTGAAGTGCTCTTGCAGAGAGTCGGCATGGGCTCGACGGGCTGAATGGCCTCCTTCTGTGCTGTAACCATTCTATGATTCTAACTTGTTACATTTCCACCGAGGCGATTTCCATACAAGATCACCTCAGTTTGAATGAATTCATTCATTTTTACAAGCTGATCCTTAATTCTATCCATTATAGCGACTATTGGCATCAAGCTACCTGGTCTATATTACTGAGGATGAGGCCTTTCTGTTTCTTAAAAATTGGTTCAATGTTTTTCTTCTTTCATGTCTTTAGGCATCAGAATAATTCATACTGAGCTATTGAATATTTCTGCTATCCTTCTATTTTTGTTTCTTTAGTCAAGGTCCCAGTAGCCTATCTGTGGTCAATACCTTCAGCTTCTTATATAAATTTCACTATCAATAACAACAATTGTATTTTTTAACCCCTTTAATGTAGATAAATGTTCCAAGGCGCTTCACAGGAGCGATTATCAAACAAAAATTTGACACCGAGCCACATAAGGAGATATTAGGACAGGTGACCAAAAGCTTGGTCAAAGAGGTAGGTTTTAAGGAGCGTCTTAAAGGAGGAGAGAGCAGTATAGAGCCGAAGAGGTTTAGGGAGGGAGTTCCAGAGCTTAGGGCCCAGGCAGCTGAAGGCACGGCCGCCAATGGTGAAGCCATGAAGATCAGAGATGTGCAAGAGGCCAGAATTTGAGGACCACAGATATCTCGGAGGGTTGTAGGGCTGGAGGAGGTTATATAGATAGGGAGGGGCGAGGCCCTGGAGGGATTTGAAAATAAGGATGAGAAGATGCAACTTAAGATACGAGCAACAGAGTTTTGGATGAGCTCAAGTTTACGGAGGGTGCAAGGTGGGAGGTCGCCAGGGGACCATTGGAAAACTCAAGTCTGGAGGTAACAAAGGGAGTGTTCCTATCTTTGCCAGATTTTCCATGCTTCCCTCTTCTTGTGCTATTCTGCTATAATCATTTACTTTCCTCTGGACCCATCTTTTGTTTCTATACTTGTCTCATGATCACCCCATTTTGCTTGCACCATCATTCCTTGTGTCATTTAATCAATCCTGCCCTCCACCCTATCACATACACACACACACTCATTATTCTTTTCCTGCCCACAGCCACCGCCCCACCCCCCACCACCCCCCCCACCATTCCCTGGCTCTGCACTTGTTTAAAAGCTGTTCTCCTCTAACATTTTCCTGTTCTGATGAAAGGTCATCGACCTGAAACTTTCACTGTTTCTCGTTCACTGATGCTTCCTGACCTGTTGAGTGATTCCAGCATTTTCTGTTTTTATTTATCTATCAGTATCTGATTTCCCTACTCACTGACTTGATGCCTTTAATATCTTGTTCATGGAGTTTGAAGTCCTTCTTTGCCAAGTCTATATTAATTAGCTTCTTTAAAAATCCAGCCATATCACGATTCGCTCTGCTCATGTGTCAGTTTTCATCCTTGACTACTCTAGTCCTCTGGTATCTGGATCTAACCTCATCAAAAATGAAGCTCGACACCATCCAGGACAAAGCAGCCCGCTTGATTGGCACCCCATCTACCACCTTAAACATTCACTCTCTCCACCACCGGCGTACCGTGGCTGCAGTGTGTACCATCTACAAGATGCACTGCAGCAACTCGCCAAGGCTTCTTCGGCAGCACCTCCCAAACCCGCGACCTCTTCCACCTAGAAGGACAAGGGCAGCAGACGCATGGGAACACCACCGCCTCCAAGTTCCCCTCCAAGTCACACACCATCCTGACTTAGAAGTATATCACCGATCCTTCATCGTCTCTGGGTCAAAATCCTGGAACACCCTCCCCAACAGCACTGTGGGAGTACCCTCACCACACGGACTGCAGCGGTTCAAGAAGGCGGCTCACCACCACCTTCTCGAGGGCGATTAGGGATGGGCAATAAATGCTGGCCTTGCCAGCGAGACCCACATCCCATAAACGAATAAAAAAAAATCCTCTTTATCGCTCTAAAACATTTATTTTCTACTTCTCTGCCCCACTTTCATTTTACTCCATTATATTTTATATTCAATCTTATCTCATTCCCTTCTTCAATCCCTGTATTGTTTTGAACTTTTTTTTAATCCTGTTTGTTCTTTACCTCTCTAATCAGTCTTATTGGCTGAGTTCTAGCTATGGAACAGTGACTACACTTCAAAAGTACTTCATTGGATGGAAAGGTGCTATATAAATGCAAGTGCGTCTGTCTTTCCTCCTTTCTCTCTTTCTTTCTTTCTTTTTCCCCTGTTGTTCTTCGAATAGTGTCGTGGGGCCTGCGGTGCAGATGGGGCCTCGATTTAGCATCTCATCCAAAGGCCAGTGCAGCACTCCCTCAGTACTGCACTGGGAGCGTCAGCCTGGATTTTGTGCTAAAGTCTTTGAATGGGACGTGATCTCACAACCTTCTGACAGAGGTGAGGGTGCTACCTACTGAGCCACAGCTGACACTAAGGTGATAGATTTCTTTGCAAATAAAAATAATGGGCCAGAAATTCGGCTCTCCGGCTTCCCGCGGATGCAAGGATCGCGCGCGTACTTACCTACCGCGCCTGCCGTTGTGCTTCGGGCCCATGAGGAATTCAGGTCCTGGGCCTCCTGCAGCTGCCGGCGCGCAGTGCTTGCGTATCCCAGGGGCGCAGTTAGTTCGAAGCGTCCCCTGGGATCACGTGGGCCATGGAGAGCCAATCGGAGCAGGGAATCTCCATTCATAGATTTGACAGGAAGACCTGACAAATCTATGAATAGAGATCGGCCCCAAAACCTCACTTAAAACTTCAAATACATTTTTTTTAAATCACATTTTTAAAATAACTATAAATTACATAAATTAACTACTTTAAACAAAAATTTAAATTTTTGAAAAAATTAATTACACTTTTTAACGGTGCTAAAAATAAACTTACCTTTCTTTAAAGTATGTAAAAAAGATAAACCTGTTGAAAAAATGTTTAAATTGTACTTAATTCACCACTTACCTTGTTAAAAGCAGGCCTTGCGCCTCCTTTTTTCCCGCGCAGCTTCTCTGTACTTACCCTCACTCCAAAACCTGTAAAAAAAATGAAGTTCGCTGCGTGCGCGCTGCCTCTCCGGCGCACGCGGTTGACCCTCGAACCCCTTCTTTCACGAGACCGGAAGTTCCAGCTTCCCGTGCATGCGCAGTGCATGCGCGAAACCGGCACTTCCGGTGGCCCTATGGGTGAGTACACAGCGCGTACTCACCCGTGGAGACCCGAATTTCTGGCCCATTTGCTGGTGACACTGAAATATTTGGAAAAATGTCAATGATTGTGACAGGGCAACAATCTATTACTGACTCATCTGTCATCTGGTTTTCCTCAACTCGTGCCTAAGCTGTGACGTGCAGGCATATGAAAAATTATTTTCTCACCATGATGCTCTTGAAACATTTTGTGGAACTACGCAAGGTCATACTAAGCTGGGTGCCAATCTACATAACAGGATAAATAAGCAGAAAATAGGACACATATATCTTGTATGATGATGAAACATTTCAGGTAAGCTAAGTATTGAAAAGGATAGTTGTATTTGCGTTCAGGCAACAGCTCTTATTTACTATGTATTCCATTATTTAATGTTCTTAAGATCCATGAAGAACAGTTCATGGGTAATTGTTATATGTTGTACAATAAATTCTACAAAGAGCAGGGAACTGTGGAAAAGAGATCTATGGTGCCTGGGTTTATATAGAATCATCTGGTAATGTAATTTGTGGCCTCGGGGATAGATTATGTCGAGTTACTGTCTTTTTGGACTGAATTAGATGCTGGGATTTCTGTCTTTTTGGGATCACTGAATGTAGTTGTATCTACTGGGCTGTCTATATAACCAGTACGGATTGATTCCTGCATAGAGGAGAAGTCACAGCCACTCTGTACAAAAGCAGCCATTGATTGCGACTATAAAGACCCTAACAATGGCCCGCCGAGTTTCTGAACCTTTTTAAACTGCTGTTATGCTACACTAATCTAAGTTATACTGTGAGCTGTGACTGGCACTCTGCCACCAGGAGAGAGCTCTATGCACATGCATGCACAGAGCTCTGCCCCTACAGAGCTATCTTTGAATGCTAGGAGAGATCAAAAAGCAGTATCTGCTTTCTCATATGAGAACATAAGAACATAAGACGTAGGAGCAGGAGTAGGTTATTTGGCCCCTCGAGCCTGCTCCGCCATTCAATAAGATCATGGCTGATCTGATCTTGGCCTCAACTCCACTTCCCTGCCCGCTCCCCATAACCCTTGACTCCCTTACCATTCAAAAACCTGTCTATCTCCACCTTAAATATATTCAATGACCCAGCCTCCACAGCTCTCTGGGGAAGAGAATTCCAAAGATTCACGACCCTCTCATAACATTAAAAAGACTCTGCACCTGAAAATGTGTAACCTTTATATAAAGTGCCCAGGAGAGCCGTGGACTGTCTGCACTCTTTTCAAACTTGGCATCAATCTGTAGCTATACTCTTGTGAAGCCCGCGTGTGCTGGGACAACCTCCTATAGAGGGTTATGTTGATGCTAGTTATACTGTCACTATTCACATCTGCACACACCTAAGAAGAAGGCCCACCACCATCTTCTCAAGGGCAACTATGGATGGGCAATAAATGTCAGCTTTGTCCGTGATGTCCACATCTCAAGAATGATTTTTTTTAAGAAGTAACAGTACAACTTTAGGGTCTACAAGTATCAGCTTGGCTCTTCTGAGTCATCAGATTCTAAGGTTGAGGTCCACTTCAGGACTTGAGCACATGCTCTACACTGACACTCCAGTGCAGTACTGAGGGATTGCTGCATTGCCCCAGGTGCCACCTTTCAGTTGAGATGTTAAACCCATGGCTTGTCTGCCTGTTCCACTGGTTCAGGCAGATGACAAGAATCCCGCAGCACAGTTCAAAGCAGAGAGGTCATCTGGTCAGCATTCCTTCCTCAACCAGCACCATCAAAAATACAACAGCTACTGTTTGCCTACAGAACTACAGTCACTGCAGTTCAAACTAGTTCATTGTGTTTAAAGTACTTTGAGATGTTTCTATGAGGCACGGTAAGGGAGCAATATAAATGCAAATCAAATTTTATTTTATTTTGCATTATCATTATTAGGTGACATTTGGGATCAATCAACTTAGTCAACTTCAAATTAGTTGGCAAACCGGGTAACCCATGGGATATTTTAATGAATCGTTCAAGTTAGTCAGTTGTATCAATTCCATCTAGCAGGTGTTTTAGCACCTTTTTGAAACAAGCACAAATGTCAGGGCACCACAGCAACTGGAGGTCCATGATGGCTAACGCCTCACAAGTGTGCTAAATGGCTCTGGCAAAGCACTGACTGCGTGGAATTCAGGTAGCAGACTGGTAATCATTGCTAATGTGTTCCAGTGGGTAAAAAAACATGTTATTTAAAAGCCGCGGAGATTCTGCAGCAGTGTCCTGTTGTGAATTAAGGTGTCTCTTAAGCTGTCTTCTCGCAAACATTGGAGCACAGAGAGATGTGCTTCCTTTTATATTCAGTGGACGATAAGATTATATTTTCTTCCGTTCACACCATCCATCTCCTGATTTCTGATGTTGCACCATTGTAATATCCTGTAGTGGCATTATAGAGTAAATTGGATGGATGCCAGAAGTACATTTGACAGCATTGCAAATTTTTTGACGGATTATGGCTGTAACAATGACTGAGATTGACAATGTATACAGAAAGAAAGAGCTTCGAATTTATATACTGTCTTATCGAGTCCTCAGGATGTCCCAAAGTGCTTCACCATCAATGAATTGCTTTTGAAGTGTAGTCACTGTTGTTATGTAGACAGTGTTGTTATCTGACAGCAGATGCCATAGTAACGTATATTAAACGGCGTTGCGACGGCAGTGCCTTTCTCTTTGAATCCTCAGCTTGCATCCAGTCGATCAAAAGAACAGTCCTCTCTCACTTATGGTTATTATTCCTCCAGGTCGGTCGTACCAGTAAGAGTGCGTCGGTTGGTTAGTCTGACGATTAGACATCAGCCAGTTAACGAACCTATTAGTTGAGATACATAGAACTGCCTCAAAGCATCCTTAGTTTATATTTTTATGGGTTGCATTTCTTCTGTGTGCTATTTCTAGCACGCCCATTAACACACTCACATAAATTCTTGTCTGTGCTACATTAATGCAGTTGTTAATCTGCTTATGTTGAACGACTGTGTTCAGATAACAGACAAGCGAGCGTGCCAACAGGTTTGAGAAAAACAGCACTCGGATGAATCTAACCCCATCAGCGCTTTATCCAGTAATGTGTAGGCTTCGTGCTGAATGAACTCCAGCCTTCTTCAGCTTAAAATTTTCAGTCAGTGCAGCCCAGCCAATAAACTGAAGACCACTGGATTCATATCGGCGCTGCAGCAATGTTCTTCTGTGGAACTGGATCAGCAATCCTCCAGGACCTCAACCAAGTGCCCATTTGTCATGTTAGAGCCTGGATAGTAATCCAATTTGGACGTATGGGGCATCACACCCAAGTCTGATGTCTCCACTCAGAGCAGCCATACATGGGCTCTTTACCTTCATTGCCCATCCCTGGTTGCCCTTGAGAAGGTGGTGGTGAGCCGCCTTCTTGAACCGCTGCAGTCCGTGTGGTGGAGGTACTCCCACAGTGCTGTTAGGGAGGGAGTTCCAGGATTTTGACCCAGCGGCGATGAAGGAACGGCCGATATATCTCCAAGTCAGGCTGGCGTGTGACTTGGAAGAACTTGGAGGTGGTGGGGTTCCATCAGGGATCACAGGACAGTAATTGGAAGTTGGAGCCTTTAGCAAAGAGATAATGAAGAAAAAACCTTTTCTCACTTATACAACTGATGAAGTGACTTTCAATTTGTAACATACATTATATAATCTGTAATCTTCCTCGTCCTTTAATGCTTGAGTGAACTTAGCTGCTTAGTCCTTCCAGCTGGGAGCAAGCTGTCTGGTTGCTTGGTGTGAATAGGAGGAGGCAGATGGAATGTTCAAGTTGCAGTCCCCCACAACGTCTTTATATCACGACAACTATGCGCTCACCAAACATTATCAATTATTTTAATCAAAACCCTTAAGTGCTGAGATATTTAATTGTCAGCCTTTTTATTGCAGCACGCTCTCAAGGCCCAAAGCAAATCGAAGAGGCTCGTTGAGTGCAACAACATCAAAACTATGACATTCTCCAGAGGACATTAATCAGCTAATTGACTTTGGGCTTTTATCTTTTTTTTTTATTCGTTTATGGGATGTGGGCGGCACTGGCAAGGCCAGCATTTATTGCCCATCCCTAATTGCCCTTGAGAAGGTGGTGGTGATCCGCCTTCTTGAACTGCTGCAGTCCGTGTGGTGAAGGTGCTCCCACAGTGCTGTTAGGGAGGGAGTTCCAGGATTTTGACCCAGCGACAATGAAGGATCGGCGATATACTTCTAAGTCAGGATGGTGTGAGACTTGGAGGGGAACTTGGAGGTGGTGGTGTTCCCATGCGTCTGCTGCCCTTGTCCTTCTGGGTGGAAGAGGTCACGGGTTTGGGAGGTGCTGTCGAAGAAGCCTTGGTGAGTTGCTGCAGTGCATCTTGTAGATGGTACACACTGCAGCCACGGTACGCCAGGAGGAATCCATGTCTCAGGAGATGCAGATGTCAGGCTAATATTGTTTGGTTGAATAGATCTAAACTAGCAACAGGTGTGATGGATCTATTTGACATTCCCATGTGACTGTCGGATACAGATAGAAAATATTTGCATAGAAATTCTCTGCAACATGGAACGCAAAAAGGCCGGTCAGATGATCAAGCTCCTAACCCTCCATAAATCACACACAACCCACACTACCATGGATTCCACTTCTCCCAGTAAACTGTCTGAGGGAGGTCCTCTATAAATATTCCCTGATCACCAAAAGGCAATTAAGTGAAACTCCACTCTATTTAGACCACACTTGGAGTACTGTGCACAGTTCTGGTTTTCATATTATAAAAAGGATACCGAGGCACTGGAGAAGGTACAAAAATGATTTAAAAGAATGTTACCGCAACTGAGAGGTTATTAGGAAAGACTGAACAGCCTGGGGCTCTTTTCTCTAGAAATGAGAAGGCTGAGGGGTGACCCGATAGAGCTCTTTAAGATTGTGAAAAGGTTTGATAGGGCAGACATGGAGAAGATGTTTCCACTTGTGGAGAAGGCAAAAACTAGGGGCCATACATATAAGATAGTCACTAATATATCCAATAGGGAATTCAAGAGAAACTTCCTATACCAGGGAGTGGTTAGAATGTGGAACTCGGCAACATAAGGAATAGTTGAGGCGAATAGTGTCGATGCATTTAAGAGGAAGCTTGCAAGGTGTCAGGTTTGGCCCCGTGGTAGCATTCTTGCTGAGTCGGAAGTCCCACCCCAGTGATTTTAGCACAAAATCTAGGCCCAAACGTCAGTGCAATACTGAGGGAGTACGACATTGTCAGAGGTGCTGCCGCTCAGGTGAGGTGTTAAACTGAGACGCCCATCTATCTACCTGTTCAGATCTCATGGCACTATTCAAAGAAAAAACAGATACATTGTCCTGGCCGATGTTTATCCCTCACTGCACCACTAATACAGATTATCTCATTTCTGTTTGTAGAATCTTGTTGTGTGCAAACTGGCTGCTGCATTTCCCTATATTAGACTATACTTCAAAAAGTACCTCATTTTCTATGATGTACTTTGTGGCATCCTGAAGGTGTGACAGCCAGTATATAAATACAAGATCTTTCCTTTGTTATAAACTGTTTTAAAAATGTGTTCTCTGGATGTGAGTGACCTTAGCAAGCCCATATTTATTGGCCTTCCCTAATTGCCCCGAGAAGGGGTTAGTGGGCCTTCTCCGGGCTGATGGTCCTTGCATGGATGGTGTTCCCACAATACTGTTAGTAGGGAATTCAGGGATTTTGACCCAGCCTCGGTGAAGAATTGACAATTCATGTCCATGTCAGTGTGGTTTGGAACTGGGAGAGGAGCTTGGAAGTGACAGTGTTCCCATACTCTTGATTCTCTCGAAGTTCTCAGTGGTAGAAATTACAGTACAGGGAGATGCTCATGAAGTAAGCCTGGTGCATTGCTGCAGTGCATCCCATAGATAGTACACACTTACAACCATAGTGCGCTGGTGATGAAGGGAATGGATGTTGAGTCCAGTTGCAAGGGTGCTGGTTGAGTAGATTGCTCTGTCCAAGATGGTGTGGGGCTTCTTGAGTATTGTGGCAGCTGAACCCGTCTAGGTGAGTGGGGAGTATTCCATCACACTCCTGACTTGACCTTGTAGATGGTGGAGAGGCCTTCAGGGGTGAGAAGGTGAGCCACACATTGCAGAGTATCCAGTCTCTGGCCTGCTCTTGTAGCCACATTGCTGACATGGCTTGTCCAGTTGAGTTTCTGATCAATGGTGATGCCCCAGGTTGATGGTGGGGGACTCAGTGATGGTGGTGTCATTAACAGTCAAGGGGAGTTGGTTGGGTCTTTTCTTCTTGGAGATGGTCTCTGCCTGGTACTTATGTGACACAAATATTACCTGCCACTTGTCATCCCAAGTCTGGATGTTGTTTAGATCCTGCATTGCCTTATTTGGCCATCTCCGATCACTGCCCTGTCCTTCAGCCGATTCTTACGCACACAAGTTTACATTTCTTGTTCATCAACATCCTCTTGCATAGGTTGCAATGGTATGTAGTTGGATGTTTATAGTATGACACTGCATAGGCTGGCAGGGACTGCTTCATAACTGGAAGAGTTGTGACTGGAGCTGAACACTGTAAAATCATCAGTGAACTGCCCCTATCCTGATCGTATGATAAAGGAAAGGTCACTGATGGAAGTAGCTAAAATAAGTTAGGCTAAGGACGCTGCCTTGAGAAACTCTGGCTGTGATGTCCTGGGGCTGTGATGTTTGGCCTCCAACAACCATGTCAGGTATGACTCCAGCCATTAGATGGTCGAACAATAACCCAGAAATGGGCTGTCCTTACACAGTCACAATCAATGAACTGGTTCCATCAGTTAGAAGAGTAGAACTTTTGTCGACATAGATAAACTCTGGATTTAAATCAGGCCACATTCACGTTGATCTGGATTCCTTTTGAGTAGTGGACTTTGCAATGAGTTTTGATTTCAATACAATGGTGGCGCAGGAAGGAAGAGGATCTGTGTATAGTAGTGGACTAGTAACAGAGGGTGGAGTTCAATTCCTACCACAATATGTTGTAAAATTGAATTCAAAAATTCTGTGGGATGGTGAAACAAACCCAGCTGGGTCACTAATGTCTTTCAGAGACGGTGTTGGTACATGAGGGAGAGAAAGATAACCTAGCCTAGCAACAGTCGAGAGAGAGAGAGAAAGAATTACAAATCACCCTAGCAGCAACCAGTGTTTAAGGTTGAAGTAAGGCCTTGGGATGTTTATAGTAGTGCCATACTACATACATCCCACCACATACCATTGCAACCTGTGCCAGAGGATGTTGATGTACAATAAATGTAAACTTGTGAGCGTAAGAATCGGCTGAAGGACAGCGCAGTGACCGGAAATGGCCAAATAAGGCAAGGCCACCTCCAGTTTGATGAAGAGAAAAGTGTATAAAAAAAAGTTTATGTGTTAAGTTGAGAAAAAAGAGAGAAAACTACGAGATTTTAGCTCATGCCTATGCCCGAATTTGCTGACAAAACTCAGCTTGTAAACTGCGTTATACTCTGAAGAAATTATACTCCGCTTTTAGATCATTTTTTTAATGTCAAAGTAGAAAAAATAAAGTGATTATAACCATAAGGCTGAATTCTTTACTACTCAACTGTACAATGGAAAATTGTTTAAAACAACAGAGGGACCTGTTGTATGAACATACGAATTAGGAGCAGGAGTCGGCCACTCGGCCCCTCGAGCCTACTCCGCCATTCAATAAGATCATGGCTGATCTGATTACTCCACATTCCCACCTAACCCCGATAACCTTTCACCCCCTTGCTTATCAAGAATCTATCTACCTCTGCCTTAAAAATATTCAAAGACTCTGCTTCCACCGCCCTCTGAGGAAGAGAGTTCCAAAGACTCACGACCCTCTGTGAGAAAAACATTCTCCTCATCTCTGTCTTAGAAACATAGAAACATAGAAAAATAGGAGCAGGAGTAGGCCATTCGGCCCTTCGAGCCTGCTCCGCCATTCAATAAGATCATGGCTGATCCTCTATCTCAATACCATATTCCTGCTCTCTCCCCAAACCCCTTGATGCCTTTTGTGTCTAGAAATCTATCTATCTCCTTCTTAAATATATTCAGTGACTTGGTCTCCACAGCCTTCTGTGGTAGAGAATTCCACAGGTTTACCACCCTCTGAGTGAAGAAATTTCTCCTCATCTCAGTCCTAAATGTCCTACCCCTTATCCTGAGACTGTGACCCCTCGTTCTAGACCCCCCAGCCAGGGGAAACATCCTCCCTGCATCCAGTTTGTCTAGCCCTGTCAGAATTTTATACGTTTCAATGAGATCCCCTCTCATTCTTCTAAACTCTAGTGAATACAGGCCTAGTTGACCTAATCTCTCCTCATACGGCAGTCCTGCCATCCCAGGAATCAGTCTGGTGAACCTTCGCTGCACTCCCTCTATGGCAAGTATATCCTTTCTTAGTTAAGGAGACCAAAACTGCACACAGTGCTCTAGGTGTGGTCTCACCAAGGCCCTGTATAACTGTAGTAAGACATCCTTGCTCCTGTACTCAAATCCTTAAGTCTTAAATGGGCGACCCCTTATTTTTAAACAGTGACCCCTAGTTCTAGATTCTCCCACAAGAGGAAACATCCTCTCCACATTCCTACCCGTCTGACCTACACTTGATATCCAATCCCAGACTTGACCCTTAATGCTCTCAGGGTTAACTGGGGATGGGCAATAAATGTGGCCTTGTCAGCATCACCCACATCCTGAGAACAAATATACATTTAGGACAGCGTATTTTATGCTTAGGAGGATTGAGAGATGAGAATTGTTCAATTAATCTAACTTGAGATGTAAAGTAGACCAATTTACATCCTCAATTTACATTAATGTGAAAATAGGCTTCATCTTCATCTTGAAAGCTTTCAAGTAATATCTTTCCGAAAATCAGAGGATGTAATTCAGTCCGCCATTCATCAAACCAGAGTGTATCTGAATCTAAAGTAAAGTAGAACAGCAGCCTTTTCCCGATTCACATCTGACTGCTCTAAATTAAATACACTTTTTCAATTTGTAATGGTTTGTATAGAAAATGCTTTTTATGATCGTAGGACATGTAATAGTTAAAAACATGATGGGCAGGATTTTCCCTGCGGAGGCGGGACAGCGGCGGGAGAGCTGGTTGGCGCTAAATACTTGCAAGCTAAAGAAATCTCTAGATGTCTTACAAAGGCAGTAACCAACAGTTTCTGAGCTCTGAAACTGAACAGCTGCAACATGGTATCCTTTATACCACTTCGGCAGCTGTCAGGTTATCAGATAAACCAAAGCAGACTCAACTCACGCCAGGGTGAGCTGGCTGGCGTGTTCCCCGAGCAGCGGTTAACCCGCGGGGGGAGCACGTAAAATTACACGGTAGGCTCAAAATAGCATTAAATTGGCTGTTAACAAGCCATTTAATGAGCTCAATTGTCTCCCCCGTCGCTTGGTGTCGAGTCTGTTCAGCGCCGACAGATCCGACACCTGGGAGACTCGTGTGGAGGCAGGTTGACAGCGGGGTCCCTACCCACTGTCAATCTTTGCTATTTTGACAACGGACCTGCCTCCGAAACCTGCCCTCTGAGCGCCGGCAAAATCCAGCCAGCAGGTTTTCAATTCTTATCCTAGCAGTGAAATTCTAGCTTCAACTTTTTAACCTTTATGTGCATTTGCAGAAACTAATGATGAACATTTGATAACTCAATTTCAGAAAGGGAAATTGTTTTTCACAGTCCAAATTGGAAGCAAAAGTTAGTATTTTTTTTTTGTCAATTGATTCTTTTCTCTGATGCCAAGTTAAAGTAGGTCAGACCTGTTTGGGACACCATTTTCTCATTGGGTACTGACAGTACCACTAATACAAAAGCCAATTACCATCAGCCCTTTTGTCTCTTAATCTCTCCTGCCTTCCGCCCTATCACAGACCTTCCCCTTTGTTCTTTCCTCCCCTCCCCTCTTATCGCTATCTCTGCACCTGCTTAAAACCTGTCACATCTCCAACCTTTCCCAGTTCTGACGAAAGGTCACCGACCTGACACGTTGACTCCTGTTTCTCCACTTCAAAAAGTACTTAATTGGCTGTAAAGCGCTTTGAGACGTCCAGTGGTCATGAAAGGCGCTATATGAATGTAAGTCTTTCTTTCTTTCTTTCTTTCTGTCTCTCCACAGATGCTGCCTGACCTGCTGAGGATTTCCAGCACTTCCTGTTTTTATTTCTGACGGCACCACTTCTTAATTTCCTCACGAGATTTACAAAGTTGGCCATTTTCTTTGATTGACTGCTGAGTCTTACAAGGTTAGGAGAAGACCTTTGCGCCTTGCTTCATGCATGGTTCTCCACACATACTGCGATGCGCACCCAGCCCATTGTTTTCCCATTAACAGTGTAGATAAGTTCACTTTTCAAAACAAATACTTTTATTCAGCCCTCCTTGCCGCGGCCGAACCCTCCCGCCAAGTCACGGGTTGATAATAAATGCCTTACTTGAAAAATACAAGCTGAAGTGACACTCCTGCTTCTCCCGACTTCACATTCAGGTAAATATGGGAGGCCTCGCACCCGATTAACGCCTCATTGTGCAGTGAAAGAAAAGAAAGACTTGCATTTATCTAGCGCCTTTCACGACCACCGAACATCTCAAAGCGCTTTACAGCCAATGAAGTGTAGTCACTGTTGTAATGTGGGAAACGCGGCAGCCAATGTGCGCACAGCAAGCTCCCACAAACAGCAATGTGATAATGACCAGACAATCTATTTTTGTTATGTTGGTTGAGGGATAAATATTAGCCAGGATACTGGGGAGAACACCCCCCCCGCTCTTCTTCGAAATAGTGCCGCGGGATCTTTTACATCCACCTGAGAGAGCAGACTGGGCCTCGGTTTAACATTGCATCCAAAAGACGGCACCTCCGACAGTGCAGCACTCCCCCAGCACTGCACTGGGAGTGCCAGCCTAGCTTTATGTGCTCAAGTCCCTGGAGTGGGACTATGAACCCACAACCTTCTGACTCAGAGGCGAGAGTGCTACCCACTGAGCCACGGCTGACAGTGAGAGTTCAGCACGTGGCCAGTGAAGCGCTGGGGCATTCGAAAATCAAAACCGGGTCCTGCAAGATGCGCAGGAGCCTAATTTGAATAAATAATTCTGGCCTTCGAAAGTTCCTGACGAGCGTTGCTGCCGCCAGCACATCTACCTTTTCCAATATGGCGGGCGGCGCACTTCCAGAGAGAAGTTTGCGTGCACTTCCTGTCCGCCATGTTGGCAGCTTAATAGGCCGGTTAGCGCCTGAAAAATGGACATCATGCGGCTAAATGTCGAGGCCAGGGAGTTTGCTCAGCAACAATCACGGCCCACAGTTAGAATTTATAAATCAATGCTGACAGTGAGATGCAGAAACAATGCAGGTGAAGATTTTAGAATATAAAACAATCTTTCTGTACATGACAATCTATACCTTCATTACATTTTAAGTAAATAATCAATGTTTCCTACACTGTGTTAGTTACACAATGTCATCCACTTGCAGTGAGCCGGTGTTAACTAGAGGGTGTCTGCACAGTTCATATTGTGGGGTGGAATTAGGTTGAAATATTAATATTCTATATCAGTACAGGGTCGTTATAAGCAGTATGTGGAACAGCAATGCCCAGGCTCAGATTTCTGGATTATAAACCAGTCCTGGCACTGTACTGCATGTAGAAATCTAGATTTACAACATACATTAAATAAAGGGTCATTAATCATTGCTACTTGGTCGGCTAGTCAATCTCTCCAGATAGAGGTATATCTATATTAACTACATGGTGTCTGCACAGCAAATGTGCGGACTGTGCAGTTACGGGAGTTTGCGGGTCTTTTCATTGGTAATTTGATGGCCCGGTGTGTTGGCATCAAACCCTCCCACCCTCGTTGCTGCTCCCCACTGGCCTTGTGACCACCCCAGCCAGCCTTGCTCCAAGTCCGCTGGTTTTCCAGTCTCACTTAATAAATCTTTTCCTGGACTCAAATCTTCCCAGATTACAGCGGAGGTTAGAATTAGGATTGGGCTGAGGGGTAGATTTGGTTTAGAGTTGGGTGGAGATTTAGGGTGAGAGATGGATTGAGAGTCAGACTTAGGCCATGGGCCAGAGTTTAGCTGAGAGGCACCTAGCATAGGACTGAAGGCTAGGGTTGGGTTGAGGGTTAGAGATGGGTCAAAGGTTACAGTAGGGTTTGACGGAGAGTTAGAGTTGAATGAGGGTTTGGCTGAGGTTAAGGTTGAGTATAGGACAGGGGTGGGATCAGGATAACTTTGCTTTGGGACAACTGTCCTTCAGTGAAAGAGATTGATTTCTTTCAATTGGAGGGACCTTGTACAACATGGATTGGCCAGAGCAAGGAAGGTGAATCTGTTGGGATCAAGAATCACAGAATCCCCACAGTGCAGATAGAGGCCATTTCGGCCCATCGAGCCTGCACCGACACATTTCCCACCCTATCCCCGTAACCCCACGTATTTAATCCTCCCCTAACACTAAGGGTCAATTTATCACAGCCAAATCAACCTAACCCGCACATCTTTGGACTGTGGAAGGAAACCGGAGCACCCGGAGGAAACCCACGCAGACACGTGGAGAATGTGCAAACTCCACACAGACAGTTACCCGAGGCCGGATTCGAACCCGGGTCCCTGGCGCTGTGAGGCAACAGTGCTAACCACTATGCCACCATGTTGCCTGGGATGGACAAATATATTTCTTAACTGGCTTTGATGCCACTGCTCGCTTTGTCGCTGCCAGTGCTCTTTCTTGTTATTAGCCATTCTGCCACTGCCCCCTGGTATCTAAGATTGAAGGGCAATATCAAAAGTTGCAGTGAGGGCCATATATCCACTACACTACCGTACCCTAATCTCAGATGAATGTAGTTCATATAGATTATACAAAGTCTCCTGATCTATCTCGAAGGATCTTAGGTCAACTGTGCTGGACGTAACCCACCCACCCATCCCCTGATACCACCAGTTTGCAACCCCCCACCCCCCGACAACTCTCTAGTGTTCTCCTCTTTGGAGCAATGAGATTAATAAGCTTCTCCGCAACGCCTGTAACAGATTCGGACAGGACGCCAAATGGTAATCAATGCCTCATTTATTAATATTCAAATCAAACCTGTAAAAGTATCAAAAATTAGAAGACAAATATAATAATGCACAGATCAAAACAACAATAGGCTCCCGCACCAATATTAGAGATTAAAACAATTTTACCCCGTCTGATCTATGGGCAGCGGTCGGAATTAAGGTTGCGGTGTAGTAGTTTCAAGTTCTCTGACAGCTAGGCGGTCTTCTGATAGTTGGGTGTTCTTCGAACAGCTGGGTGGTCTGCCGTGATACCTCTGCCCCAAGCTCAAAAGATGCTGAGTTTTAATGCCCGCCCCCCCCCCCACCCCGGGCAGGAACCTCACACCATCTATGGGGCTGTCATTCACAAGATCCTTATAGATTAATAACTTACCTTCACCACATGGACTGCAGCGGTTCAAGAAGGCGGCTCACCACCACCTTCTCAAGGGCAATAAATGATGGCCTTGCCAGCGACGCCCACATCCTAGGAATGAATTAAAAAAAACTTGCTCCTCAAAGGATTCAAGATGGTCAGCTTGTTTTAACATTACTCATCTACCCACAAGCCAGTTTGTCTGACTGCACTTGTCTCGCTATCTCGTCATTGTCCTGGTTTCATCGCTATCTGTGGATGAGCGTTCCACTTTCTGGGCCCCTTGTTCCTCTTTTATCATATAACTGCTTTGCCTCACGGTGACAGTAAGAAGGGGTCAGTCACTAGTCAAAGGTTAGCAGTTTGAAATTCAGCAAAATGAGCCGCACGCTCGGCAAAATGCGTAGCGCTGCCGACAGAGCACGCTGGTTAGTAGCGCGAAGAAAATTATGTCAATTTACCCCTATTTCCAATATTCTCACACACCGGGCGTTGGTACTGCTACAGTCCTCCTGCAAAGCTTGTAAAGCCATCAAATTATATTGTGAAGATATTACAAAAAGGCATTAAAAAGTTTTACATTTACAGTAATAGCGCAGTTTATGGCAACTTAATGATTTGAGAAGCATGCCATTTATGTGGGCTAGGCTCTGCTAGTTGCACAATAATGAGATATTAAACTGGCCTGTTTGAGCGATTACGTTGTAAATCAGAATTTTTCAGTCTGAAAGCAGGAGTCATTAATCTGGTATTTTTGTGCTCATTGTGGCCATAGACTGCAAAATGATGCACGCTAATGAAAATGATTATGATATATAGCGGCCACAGGACTTTTCACTAATCGCTTTATTTCTTGATAAACCTGCAATCGGGAGTCCTTCAGTGTGAATGTCAGTAAGCATCAAAGACATCAAGCAAATCGGCAAATAGCCTCCATAAAAAAAAAAAAAGACTTGCATTTCTATCGCGCCTTTCACGACCACCGGACGTCTCAAAGCGCTTTACAGCCAATGAAGTACTATTTTAGAAGTGGCGTCACTGTTGTAATGTGGGAAACGTGGCAGCGCACAGCAAGATCCCACAAACAGCAATGTGAAAATGACCAGATAATCTGTTTTTGTTATGTTGGTTGAGGAAGAAATATTGGCCAGGACACCAGGGAGAACTCTTCTATTGAAATAGTGCCATGGGATCTTTTACATCCACGTGAGAGGGCAGACGGGGGTCTCGGTTTATCATCGCATCCGAAAGACGGCACCTCCGACAGTGCGGCATTCCCCTGGAGTGTCAGCCTAGTTTTGATGTGCTCAAGTCTCTGACGTGGGACTGAGAACCCACAACCTTCTGACTCAGAGGCAAGTGTGCTACCCACTGAGCCACAGCAGACACAGTGTGAATATCAGTAATCATCAAAAGACATCAAGCAAATCGGCAAACAGCCTCCATACTGAGAGCTGGTGCTGGCACACATGGAAATAAAGTCACCCCGTAAGATGCATAATCAGTTGTTTTAGAACAAGTGCCGCAGAGTGGTCTTAGGGTCGCAATCTAAAATTGAGCTGGAGGTAAGAGCAAAGTTTGTGCAATTTATATCCACCTATACAGGCCTCGGTTTAATGTCTCGTCAGAAAGACGGCACCCCTGACAATGCAGCACTCCCTCAATCTTGCTCTGAAGTGTCAGCGTGGAAAGCAAGAAAGAAAGAACTTGCATTTATATAGCGCCTTTCATGACCTCAAGACGTCCCAAAGCGATTCACAGCCAATTAAGTACTTAAATGAGAAGTCGCACAACACCAGGTTATAGTCCAACAGTTTTATTTAAAATTACGAGCTTTCGGAGCGCTGCTCCTTCGTCAGGTACAGTGAGGGAATACAAATCGATTACACAGTATATATAGACAGAGAACAATGTGTCTGCAGAGATACAATCTGTTAGGGAGGCATTACATCAAAGACACATTAAGTACTTGGTCAATGTTGTAACGTAGGGAAGGCGGCCGTGAATTTTGCGCACAGCAAGCTCCCACAAACAGCAATGAGATAATGACCGGGTTATCTGGCTTTTGTTTTCGGTAGCATAGATTAAGTACTCGAGTCCTTACATAGAAACATAGAAACATAGAAGATAGGAGCAGGAGTAGGCCATTCGGCCCCTCGAGCCTGTTCCGCCATTCGATGAGATCATGGCTGATCATCTAAACTCAGTACCCTGTACCTGCCTTCTCCCCATATCCCTTGATACCTTTAGCTTTAAGAAATATATCTAACTCATCCTTGAATATATTTAATGACTTCGCCTCAACTACCTTCTGTGGTAGAGAATTCCACAGGTTCACCACTCTCTGGGTGAAGAAATTCTTCCTCATTTCTGTCCTAAATGGTTTACCCGTTATCCGTAGATTATGACCCCTGGTTCTGGACTCTCCGACCATCGGGAACATTCTTCCTGCATCTAGTTTGTCCAGACCTGTCAGAATTTTATATGTTTCGATGAGATCCCCTCTCATTCTTCTATACTCCAATCGACCCAATCTCTCCTCATATGTCATTCCTGCCATCCCAGGTATCAGCCTTGTGAATCTTCGCTGAACTCCTTCCATGGCAAGAACATCCTTCCTCAGATAAGGCGACTAAAACTGCACACAGTACTCAAGGTGTGGTCTCACCAAGGCCCTGTACTCGAGTGGAATTATCTTGTTCATATGGAATTACTCTAGCTGATATTTAAATGGAAGAGTTAACCTGTATTCTAAATGGGTGAATGCTTTCATTCAAATACATAGGAATACATAGGACATAGGAACCTCATCCCAACACATAAGCGCATTCATAGTTAATAGCAGACAGTGCAATTTCAATCCCTTTGCCTTGAGCCATTGCAGAATGCATCACGAGCTCCAAGCTGACAAGTGATAAATATCTGTTGTGAGGAATCATTTTTATGTGTACTTCCAGTTAGCCGAGGGACGTGAAGCATCACCTACTCTCAAATAATGAAAACTCACTAAGCTCTAAAAGTGGCACAACCATTTTGAGCTTTTAAATGCTCTCTTCCATTACATTAGTTGTGTCTTTCACAGAATGTTACTTTTAAGGACCGCGCTGTACTCACGGAAGCGATCCTTAAAGTTTTTCTTTTATTGGCTGCAAGCTAGCCGGGAATCTAAAGGAGATGTTGTCTCCCTTCCCTGAAAGAAAAAGAGGCAGAGGTAGGACGTAGAATCCTAGAATGATGCCGCACAGGAGGAGGCCATTCGGCCCAACGTGCCTCGACCGGCTCTTTGAAGGAGCTGTCCAATGAGTCACACTCTCTCCAGCCTTTTCCCCACAGCACTGAGAAAGTCAGAAAGGATTCAAACAGCTTTAGGGAGACTGCAAATTAACACTGATTGAATATTTCGGAAGGTCGTGTTGCTTTAGGGACTGGGGACCCTGGTCTGAGCTGTATTTTTCTCTCACACATGTCAAAGCTAGGTGAGATAGTGGGCTGAAGTCTTTGTGCCTCTGATCCTCTCAACGCCATATGATGCAAAGGCATAGATTTCCTATTGCGTTGCACCCCAATTTGGGGGTGACAATTGGGCAGGCGAGGGCAGGATTCCTTTATGTCAGATCTCCCACTCAATTTAACACCTGCGGAATTTTTCGAGAGCTCCCAGACATTTTTGAGCACACACGTATAAGTGAAGCATCATTTCCACCTCATTTATGACAAGTCGTAATCACACCAGTATAAATCTGGAGACAAGGTCTGCTAGGTGCTACCCTGTAGTTTAAAGCGACAAGCTTATTCGGTTGCTGTTAAAACCTTATTATCGTGTTACTTTGATTGATTTTTTTTATCTTGCCATCTGCCTTTATGCCACTCGCTGAAGAGCCGCCACTTACCCCCTCCTCTCTCGCCCCCCACCCCCCGCCTTTTCAGACAGTGTACACGTGTTTCCCAGTGGGGCTTCCCCTTCTGTCTTTGCTGTATTAAAGGTGGTGAGCTTGCACTGCGTAGGCAAGGCAGCCACCCACTGATACCCCCACAGGCTGAGATGGTCTTACCACAATTATGATGCGGAGATGCCGGTGTTGGACTGGGGTGGACAAAAGTGAGAAGTCGCACAACACCAGGTTATAGTCCAACAGCTTTATTTAAAATCACAAGCTTTCGAAGCGCTGCTCCTTCGTCAGGTGAAGTGAAGAAATATATATGGGCACAGCATATATAGTCAGAGAACACTGCCAGACGACTACAGTTAATTTTTCTAACTGCCCTTTATCACACCTCGGCAGAGAGACAATCACGGCAATCAAAGGTGTGGATGGTGTCCAACCAGGTCAGTCAGGAAGACATTACATCAAAGACGATAGCAAAATACAACAAAGACAATGAGGTGGCAGCTGCTGGAGACTGTATGGAAAATAAAAAATTAAAAATTGTAACTTTTTTTGCTGGAAATTACAGCAGGTCCGGCCACATCTGTGTAGATGACTCTACGTCAGGTGGGGTTACATGTAGCGTGACATGAACCCAAGATCCCGGTTGAGGCCGTCCTCATGGGTGCGGAACTTGGCTATCAGTTTCTGCTCGATGATTTTGCGTTGTCTTGTGTGATAAAGGGCAGTTAGAAAGATTAGCTGTAGTCGTCTGGCATTGTTCTCTGACTATTTATGCTGTGCCCATATGTATTTCTTCACTTCACCTGACGAAGGAGCAGCGCTCCGAAAGCTTGTGATTTCAAATAAAGCTGTTGGACTATAACCTGGTGTTGTGCGACTTCTCACTTTTTACCACAATTAGACTGAGAAGCAGTGCCTGTGGAGGTCTTGGTGTGGTTGACCTGTGGCCCATCGCCACCAGATGCACCAATCCTCCGTTAGCTGTTAGGGCGACCAATGTCCTTCATTCCATTACCTTACTAGTAAGGTGTCAGCCTTGGCTCAGTGCGGTAGCACCCTCGCCTCTGAGTCAGAATAGTTGTGGGTTCAAAGTCCTGCTCCAGGGACTTGCAGCACATAATCCAGGCTGACACTGAGTGGACGTTGCACTGACGGAGCTCTGGTCTTTTTGGATGAGACGTTAAACAGAGGTCCTGCCTGCCCTCTCAGGTGGATGTAAAAGATACCATGGCACTATTCAAAGAAGAGCAAAGGAGTTCTCCCCGGTGTCCTGACCAATATTTATCCCTCAACCAATATCGCTAAAACAGATGATCTCATTGCTGTGTGTGGGACCTTGCTGTGCGTAAATTGGCTGCTGCGTTTCCCCACACTACAACAGTGACTATAATTCATTGGCTGTAAAGCTCGTTGGGACATCCCGAGATTGAAGGCACTATAGAGTTATACAGCACAGAAAGAGGCCCTTCGGCCCATCGTGTCCGCGCCGGCCATCAAGCCCTGTCTATTCTAATCCCATTTTCCAGCACTTGGTCCGTAGCCTTGTATCCTATGCGTTTCAAGTGCTCATCTAAATGCTTCTTGAATGTTGTGAGGGTCCCTGCCTCTACCACCCTTTCAGGCAGTGAGTTCCAGACTCCAACCACCCTCTGGGTGAAAAAGTTTTTCCTCAAATCCCCTCTAAACCTCCTGCCCCTTACCTTGAAACTATGCCCCCTGGTTATTGACCCCTCTACTAAGGGGAAAAATTCCTTTCCATCTACCCTATCTATGCCCCTCATAATTTTGAACACCTCAATCAGGTCCCTCCTCAGCCGTCTCTGCTCTAAGGAAAACAACCCCAGCCTGTCCAGTCTCTCCTCATAGCTGAAACGCTCCAGCCCAGGTAACATCCTGGTGAATCTCCTCTGCACCCTCTCCAATGCAATCACAGGCTGATACCTGGGATGGCAGGAATGACGTATGAAGAGAGATTGGGTCGATTGGGCTTATACTCGCTGGAGTTTAGAAGAATGAGAGGGGATCTCATTGAAACTTATAAAATTCTGAAAGGACTGGACAGACTAGATGCAGGAAGGATGTTCCCGATGGTCGGGGAGTCCAGAACCAGGGGTCACAGTCTAAGGATAAGGGGTAAGCCATTTAGGACAGAAATGAGGAGGAATTTCTTCACCCAGAGAGTGGTGAACCTGTGGAATTCTCTACCACAGAAGGCAGTAGAGGCCAATTCATTAAATATATTCAAGAAGGAGTTGGATATATTTCTTAAGGCTAAAGGGATCAAGGGATATGGGGAGAAAGCAGGGACAGGGTTCTGAATTTGGATGATCAGCCATGATCGCATTGAATGGCGGAGCAGGCTAGAGGGGCCGAATGGCCTACTCCTGCTCCTATCTTCTATGTTTCTATCCCTCCTATAGTGTGGCGACCAGAACTGCACACAGTATTAAATGCAAGTCCTCTCTTTTCTGTATACCGCAAGGTCATTCCAGGAGGACACTGAGCAACATCTGCACAATCAGCTGTGCACAGATGCATCAAACAAATCATGGACGCCAACGTTGTCCGGTGCCAGCAATTTCATCAGCTTCTCCATGGACACTCACCACCAACATGACAGAGCGGTGCAATTTTACTGAGTGGCATGATTCTCCAAGGTACAGGGAGTTATAGATGTCGCATATCCATAGATCATGGCCAGATGTACATCAACAGGAAAGGCTATCACTTTCTCAATGTCCAGCACACCCCTCGTCCAAGTGATTTGTCACTTCCCTGGCAGCATCATAATACCTTTATTTGAAGAAACTCCACTCTTTTACCCCGAAAAACGTGTCTGAGTGGCTCCACCACTGTCTTAGCTGATGATACTCCCAGAACCTCAACCACAACAAAATGAATTTGTTAACCAGAATTATTGTTCAACACGGCATAGGAATGTTAATAGCACACTTCAGGTGCTTGTATCGATTGAGGAGCATCCTGCAATGTGGTTTTCAAGGACCCTGATGGCCTGCTGTGTGCTGCACAACCCTTTCCTTGCAAAGTCAATAAATGAAAGCCAGCATGAATTTGTTAAAGGCAAATCATGTTTGACTAACTTGATTGAGTTCGTTCATGAAGTAACGGAGAGGGTTGATGAGGGTATTGCGGTTGATATTGTGTATATAGATTTTCAAAAGGCGTTTGATAAAGTACCACATAATAGACTCGTTAGCAAAATTGAAACCCATGGGATTAAACAGATAGCGGCAGCGTGGATATGAAACTGGCCAAGGGACAGAAAGCAGAGAGTAGTGGTGAATTGTTGTTTTTCAGACTGGAGGGAGGTATACAGTGGTGTTCCCCAGGGGTCAGTATTAGGACCACTGCTCTTTTTGATATACATTAATGACCTGGACTTGAGTAGACAGGGCATAATTTCAAAATTTGCAAATGACACGAAACTCAGAAATGTAGTAAACAATGAGGAGGATAGTAATAGACTTCAGGAGGACATAGAAAGCCTGGTGAAATGGGCAGACACATGGCAGATGAAATTTAACACAGAACTGTGAAGAGATACATTTTGGTAGGAAGAATGAGGAGACACAGTATAAGCTAAACAGTAAAATTTATAGGGGGCGCAAGGACAGAGAGATCTGGGGGTGTGCGTATACAAATCTTTGAAGGTGGCAGAACAAGTTGAGAAGGCTGTTAAAAACCATACGGGATTGTTGGCTTTATAAAAGAGGCCTAGAGTACAAAAACAAGCAAGTTATTCTAAACCTTTATAAAACACTGGTTAGGCCACAGCTCGAGTATTGTATCCAATTCTGGGCACCACAATTTAGGAAGAATGTCAAGACCTTAGAAAGTGTGCAGAAGAGATTTACTCGAATGTACCAGGGATGAGGGACTTCAGTTACATGGAGAGACTGGAGAAGCTGGGATTGTTCTCCTTGGAGCAGAGAAGGTTAAGAGGAGATTTGATAGAGGTGTACAAAATCACGAAGGGTTTTGATAGTAAATAAGCAGAAACTGTTTCCAGTGGTAGAAGGGTCAATAACCAGAGGACTCAGATTTAAGGTAATTGGCAAAAGAACCAGAGGAGACATGAGGAAAAAGATTTATGCAGCGAGTTGTTATGACCTGGAATGCATTGCCTGAAAGGGTGGTGGAAGCAGATTCAATAGTATGTTTTAAAAGGGAATTGGATAAATACTTGAAGGGGAAAAATTTTGCAGGGCTATGGGGAAAGAGCGGGTGAGTGGGACTAATTGGATAGCTCTTTCAAAGAGCTGGCACAGGCACGATGGGACCGAATGGCCTCCTTCTGTGCTGTATCATTCTATGGTTCTAAAGAGGCCTCAACATGGAGGCCCCATAGATGAAGATGCCTATCGGGAATAAGAACATTAGCAAGAGGAGCATTTGTGAAGAAATATATTATATAACCTTTTTAGAAAACCATACTATATCGCCTTTTTAGAAAAATACACTATCTTATGAAAGAATTCTGGCCTTGTTGAAACAGGACAAGTTGTTGACCCTGAATAAATAACCTTATTGAAACAGAAGAATGGGATGGCTCCAAGTGGCTGACCTTTTGGGAACAACACAATGGTCAACCCTGGCTATGTGATATAAATTAAACTTCGTAAAGATGGCACATAAGATAAGGAACATCTGCCCTCGTAAAGATGACACATAAAATAAGGGACACCTGCCTTTCACACCTTTTTATATGGTGAACCCAGAACACCTGGAGATGCGGCCGATTCTGGAATATTACTAGCTGATGTGGCAGTAAACAATTGCAGAAGTCAGCAGAAAGATGAATAGTGATAATTAACTTGCATCAGCAGAAACCTTAAAGGAAATACAACTGAAAAAGGGTATAAATATTGAAGTCTCAAATGGGATATCAGAGTTGCTTTAATTGGGCAAAGCGATTCTTGACCATAGAGTGGTCTTCCACTCTTTGTACCTCGGGGATCAAAGGCATTTTGATATTGATGGATATCCTGTATAGAAAACTTTAAGAACTGTAATACTGTAGCGAAGTTAAGATTTAAAAGTAAGATTCTCTGTTAAAAATAAGATCGTACTTTTTCTCTTTTTAGAACTGTTAACATTGCGATTGACTGATTCACCAGCTGTAAATTGCAGGTCGGTTCTTTCAATAAATCTCTATATATTTTTAGAATTGTCTCACATAAGTCTTCTGTATCAATAACTCATGAACTCAATCTCTGTACACTCTTTGGTGAAGAGTTACATTTCTGAAGGAGTTCTCCAGACCCTCATAATATCCGGGACGTTACAGTCTAGCTAAACTTATTAAAAGCGCTATCTGGAGGACGGTAACATTCTCGGGTTGTTCCTTTCCTTTAGGGAGAGATAGCCCGGACATTTAGACCCAGTTAAGCGTCTTTAGGATTCGGCTACCTCAAACTTTAGTTGAAGGTGAACATCTGAGAAATACAGGATAGCCCCAAAGGGACTAGGACTAGTAAATATCCTTTCACATTAATCTGAAGAAGATGTGGGGGACAACCCATTGCCAGCTGATGAGAGACATTTGTGAAAATCTGATACAGGAGACCTTCTTTTGACGACCACATCTGTTTATTACATGCACAGTCCTATCTACCAAGCAAAAATATGCCATCACATACATACCCTTCTCTGTGTCATCTGTTCACACTGCTCCCACTCATGCCACCTCATCTAAATCACTTCCAAAAATAATGCCGAAATGCTTAACAACTTTAGTGCTACCATAATTCTATTGTACAACACATACTGTGGATATGTGGCAACTTCTTAACACAATTCTACCCCTTTGCGCCAGTGTGCGATGTTTGAGTTCTCAAACCCAAACTAGTGGTTCTCGGTGCTACTCGAGTGGCAGGGGCATGAGAAGTGGCTTTCTGGGGTCTGTCTGGAAGAGCCTATTTGGACTGAGGTGGCCATTGTCTCACAGCAGCTAAACGCCGAAATGGACCCGCTACAAGGGCATCCTGGCCCTTTCAGTCACATGTGCAGGTATCGGAGAGGGCCTGGTGGGAGGGTATGCACGTGCTGTTATCCCGAGAGAGACACCACCGTCGTCTGTGCGCCATCCTGCCACTTCACTAATACTGGCCCTTGGCTCTATGTGGCCATGGATCTGTGGGAAAGTAGACTTTATAGTCCCAGTGGGATTAGTGAGCCTTGTGATGCTTGTCTATCACCAGTTGCCAACCCTCTCAACTGAGGCATTTACTGCACTGGTCTGAGCATTGATGGAGTGGGAAATGTAGCCCCTGTTTTTAGAAAGAAATTTAAAAGAAAAATTTCATTAGAACATAGAACAAAGAAAAATAGGAGCAGGAGTAGGCCATTTGGCCCTTCGAGCCTGCGCCGCCATTCAATATGATCATGGCTGATCCTCTATCTCAATACCATATTCCCGCTCTCTCCCCATACCCCTTGATGTCTTTTGTGTCTAGAAATCTATCTATCTCCTTCTTAAATATATTCAGTGACTTGTCCTCCACAGCCTTCTGTGGTAGAGAATTCCATAGGTTCACCACCCTCTAAGTGAAGAAATTTCTCCTCATCTCAGTCCTAAATGTCCTACCCGTATCCTGAGTCTGTGACCCCTTGTTCTAGACCCCCCAGCCAGGGGAAACATCCTCCCTGCATCCAGTCTGTCTAGCCCTGTCAGAATTTTATACGTTTCAATGAGATCCCCTCTCATTCTTCTAAATTCTAGTGAATACAGGCCTAGTCGACCCAATCTCTCCTCATACGACAGTCCTGCCATCCCAGGAATCAGTCTGGTGAACCTTCGCTGCACTCCCTCTATGGCAAGTATATCCTTTCTTAGGTAAGGAGACCAAAACTGCACACAGTACTCCAGGTGTGGTCTCACCAAGGCCCTGTATAACTGACGTATAGGTGACGTGCATTGCCATTGTCTCCCTTTCAAACAAATGGACCGAGTGCAGAGCAAAGCATATTATTGAGAGAAAACAATTAAACACAATTGCACCCAATGTTCCCTGTAATTTTTTTGGCGCCCTTGAAGGGGCTGCACAGCCCATTCAAAATATGCGGATTGTGCATTGAAAAGCCGGCTGCACGGGATCCCTGGAGTGCTGTGCAGCCACGCGGCCCCACAGCTTAAAGGGAACATTGAATGCAGCCTGTCAGTTAACAAGAGCGAGGTAATACTGAGGTAGTTTAGTTCAAAAAAAGCACGCATGCCAATCAGCATTGATCACCCCGTATTCTTTGTAAAGATCGTATCAAGACCAATTTTGGCATCCGTTGTAACAAGACCATATCTGTGAGGTTATTGATTTGACATTCCTCGGCAATAACTGAGCACAGATTAAAAGATCAGCAGCTCCTTAAATTGCTGTAAACAAAAGCTTTCCATCCGAATCGTTATTAACTGGTGGACCTCGAATGTGAGAAGGAGGCAGATACAATGCCTACATAATATTGATAAATGGTTGACACTTTCACGAACAAATAAGTTTGCACAGAAGACTCACAGAATGTTGGGGGGGGCGGGATAGGAGTTTGCTCTTTCGCCTCTAGTCTCCAACCCTTCCCCCACCTCCACCACCACCCCACCCCCCCACATCCATTTCAAAGGCAGGAGGAAAAGGATGGTACTGTCTCTCGGGATAACAGCATACCCTCCCGCCAGGCCCTCTCCAATACCTGCACATGTGACTGAAAGGGCCAGGATGCCCTTGTCCATCTCGGCGATTAGCTGCTGAGAGACAATGGCCACCTCAGTCCAAATAGGCTCCTCCTAACAGACCCCAGCAAGCCACTTCTCATGCCCCTGCCACTCGAGTAGTACCGAGAATCACTAGTTTAGGTTTTATCAATATCGTGGTCATTGCACCTCAACAGTCTTCTCTTGATCCTTCCAAGCTTCAAATATTCCATCCTGCAGAGCTTCTCTCCTCTTTCTGTGTTGAATTCAAGAATCTTATTTTTCCACAGGACCTCAAAACTCCTGACCTCCCTCAATCTTTACTATCTGCTCCAACCTTCAAGCTTTTGAAATTCAAATTGACATAAACTTCTTTAGGATAGATTTACCATTCCCGCGCACCCAAAGTAGACTGCGCTTAAAGAAACTATGGGCCTGAGGTTGCCCTTCAACATTGTAAAGGAAGAAAGAACTCGCATTTATATAGCGCCTTTCATGACCTCAGGACGTCCCAAAGCGCTTTACAGCCAATGAAGTACTTTTGAAGTGTAGTCACTGTTGTAACGCAGCAATGTGATAATGACCAGATACTCTGTTTTTAGTGATGTTGGTTGAGGGATAAATATTGGCCCAGGACACTGGGAGCAAACTCCCCTGCTCTTCTTCAAAATAGTGCCATGGGATCTTTGACGTCCACCTGAGAGGGCAGACGGGTCCTCGGTTTAACGTCTCATCTGAAAGACGGCATCTCCGACAGTGCAGCACTCCCTCAGCGCTGCACTGAGAGTGTCAGTCTGGATTTATGTGCTCAAGTCTCTGGTTGTCGTATTGTCAAATTGTATCTGTTTTATGCATACTTTTTCCAAGTAGATGAAAAATGGGAAGATCTAACTGCAGCTAGCAAAGTTCTAAAATTAAATCTTCTACTTAATGGGATTGATAGAGAAAAATGAATGGAGGCAGCTTTATAATGTACAAATAAGTCTCTACTTGAACAGTAGGACTTTAAAACATTACTGCGGAGAACTTGATTGATGTAAGTTAGATAAAAACATATGCAGCCGCCATTCCATTTTCAGCCTGATCTGTTTTATCTGATAGTTAACTGAATAAAGGGAATTGCATTTACTTCAACAAAGCTCAGTGTACTGTGTTAGTGCAGCTGATACAATAGAACTACATGTGCTGACTGTGAACACTGATAAACACAGAGAACATCTTGTTGATGTGACTGCACAGAACCGGCAGATTGTCTATTATTCTCTGGGAGGCGTGTTGTTCAAGGAAAAATAAACTGGGAGTTTATTTTTTTGGTAGAAAGGTGGAGGAGATCTTAGAAATTGTCCTTTTCTTTCCAAGAGCCACATTGAAAAAGAGAGATGGAAAATGGGTGTCTTTTCATTAGTGGCGGTCAACCGGTCAGTCAGAGAAAGAGAGAAAGAGTTCTTGTCATTCCAGTTAAGGTTTTACTTCAGATCGTTCAACAGCGTGAGACGTCTGATTTCAGTAATGCCAGCTCCATGGGTAAATGTTAGCGAATGTAACTCACTGGAGTTGAGATAACAATGTCAAGTTTGTTTCCCTTTTGAAAGGAATTGCTACGTTTAAAAAAAGGGGAGAAGTAATCTATGCTGAGATACAAGAAGGAAAACTAGGAAAGAGTGGTTAGAATGTGGAACCACCAGGAGAAGTTGAGGCGAGCAGCGTAGATGCATTTAAAATGGGAAGCTAGATAAACACGTGAGGGAGAAAGGAATAAAAGGTTCTGCTGATCGGGAGAGATGAAGAGGGGTGGGAGGAGGCTCATGTGGAGCATAAACACCCGCACGGGCCAGGTGGGCCGAATGGTCTTTTTCTGTGCTGTACATTCTATGAAACATAATAATCCATAAGGAAATGAAAGAAAGGAAATAATGAGAGCGGAAAATATCTCTAGGCTACGAATAGGTCCAAGGAAATTCCTGCCTCCCTGAGCTGGGAGTTTTGAAGGTTCTCAGCTCATGCACTATGATAAGTTATTCACTTGTCAATATTAGCTTCATTACTGTAACATTAATGCTAAACTAAGCTCTAATGATTGATAAAGTACAAGTAACATACAAAATAATAAATGAAAATTACAATTATAATTTTCAAAACATTTAAATACAACAGTTGTCCTTCTTGCCATCATACTCTCTTCTCTTTCATAGAACCAAAGATGTTTAAGCGCAGGAGGAGGCCTTTCGGCCCGTCATGTGTGTACCAGCTCTCTGACAGAGCAAACCAAAGCTAACCCCACTCTCTCCTCTTAGCCCGGGACATAGTCCTGCTTTGAATATTGGTCCAATTTTTCATTAAAAGAAGCAATGGTCTCAACGGTAGCCACGCCCTGTGGCAAAGCACTCCACACTCCACCAACCCTCGATATAAAGAGATTTCTCCAAATCTCTCTCCTCACTATCGTACTATTTTGTATCACCGACTCCACACACAGAGAAAGTAGTCTTTCCCGATTCACTCTCTCAAAATCCTTCATAATTTAAAAAAAATCTATGAAATCTCCTCTCGTCTACTTTTCCCCCCCACTTCATCCAGAATAACATATTTTTTCTAAATCAAACAATCATTGCACTCCAAAAATATTAATTATATGAAATACTTTGAGACACCTCATCGACACAATAAAATGCTGCTCATTTGTTCCTCCTATCTTTTTTTTCCCCTTCTTTCCTCCCATCTAAGCAAGGAAGGTCTGCTAAACCTTTATAAAACACTGGTTAGGCCTCAGCTGGAGTATTGTATCCAGTTCTGGGCACCACTCTTTAGGAAGGATGTCAAGGCCTCTGGGAGGGTGCAGAGGAGATTTACTGGAATGGTACCAGGGATGGGGGACTTCAGTTATGTGGAGAGACTGGAGAAGCTGGGGTTGTTCTCCTTAGAGCAGAGAAGGTTAAGAGGTGTGACGTAAGAAAACTACTAGGCACTTGGTCTAAGCGTTAAACAAAGCTTTAATCAACTGTTTTTCAACATGGAGATCTAGTTGTGTCCTTCACTAGTTCCTGTTAAGAATGTCCTGCGCAAGCTGGGCCCGTGCCCGAGTATTTATACTCTCCCTGGACAGCGCCACCTGCAGGCCACTCAGTATTATTTCATAAGTAATTTCCACATGAATGGCAAGATTCATGTCAAGGTGATTTGATAGAGGTGTTCAAAATCATGAATGGTTTTGATAGGGTAAATAAGGAGAAACTGTTTCTAATGGCTGAAGGGTCGATAACCAGAGGACACAGATTTAAGGTGTTTGGCAAAAGAACTAGAGGCGACATGGGGAGACCTTTTTTTTTAACACAGTGAGTTGTTGTAATCTGGAATGCGCTGCCTGAAAGGGTGACGGAAGCAGATTCAATAGTACCCTTTCAAAAGAGAACGAGATAAATACTTGAAGGGAAAAAATTTACAGGGCGATGGGAAAAGAGCAGGGGAGTGGGATTAATTGGATAGCTCTACCAAAGAGCCGGCACAGGCACAATGGGCCGAATGGCCTCCTTCTGTGCTGTATCATTCTATGATTCTATCTACTGACCTTATTACAATTCATTGAAATCCTTTATGAGCGAGGACAAAAATCTACGAGGACAATTTCAAAACAGTCAAACGTAAGTACATTTGTATGGAGAATAATGGATAGTGATTACAGGGCCATAATCTAATCAAGGAGTTTAGACGATTTTAGAAGCGATGAGAACAAAGCTTGATTGGTTAATAAATGTCATCTGGATTGGATTGCACAATTGAAAGCACTGGCTTCTGCAAGATTTATTATTTATGATATATGGATCTTTCAGTTTATGGCATTAGCTTTTGTTGTTGCTCCTATTTACATTGGAAACTGTGGAAAAAAAATGAAGCAATGGATATATTCCTCATCGATTGTCAGGGACAATTTTTTAAACTTATATTAAAAAATCTTACCATTTCCCAGCCAGTAATAATCTTTTTCCTCCTTCTGGTAAATTAGAACATTATGGCTGGCATTTTCCATCTTCATGGAACCCTAGCACATCTTCAACAGGGTAGTGGTTGAACCCACCATAATGATGCATCACACGCCCCTGGGGTCAGGTCATTCACACTATATCTTAGCCGTGACTCAGTGAGTAGCACCCTCGCCTCGGAGTCAGAAGGGTTATAGGCTTCAATTCCCACTCCAGAGACCTGAGCACAAAATCTCAGCTGACGCTCCAGTGCAGTGCTGAGGGAGTGCTGCACTGTCGGAGGTGCCGTCTTTCGGGTGGGACGTTAAACCGAGGCCCGGTCTGCCCTCTCAGGTGGACGTAAAAAATTCCCATGGCACTATTTTGAAGAAGAGCAGGGGGAGTTCTCCCCGGTGCCCTAGTCAATATTTATCCCTCAACCAACATCACTAAATCAGACAATCTGATCATTATTTCATTGCTGTTTGTGGGATCTTGCTGTGTGCAAATCGGCTGCCGCGTTTCCTACATGACAACACTTCAGAAGTGGGCATGAAGCATTAAAGGTTCTATAAATGCAAGTTTTTTTTTTCCTTTTTACACTATGTGGTGATGCTTCCTGAAGCGAAGGAATCAGGAGGGAGAAATTCGGCATGTTAGCGCCCTCAGTTAGCGCCTGGCGGGGGCACTAACGGGGTGCTCAGGTGGGGCGAATCACGCGCCACACGTCAAATTCACCGGCCCCGTAGCACCGCCGATATCAATTAGTGCCTCAGCACCATTCGCCATGCAGATCGTGACGTCAGCGAGTGTGCAACGCTCACTGGGCGCCCAATTTGCAAACTTCAGTAGCGCCCCCCCCTGCCTTACCGCCTCGTGCCGACAGCGCCAGGGAGCACAGGCGTGAACCAGCCGGCTGGCGGGGCGCTACTTAATGGGATGCGCCCCAGCTGTTAAGGAACCTCCATTCCAAAGGTCAGTTATGAGTGGCAGAGAGCGCAGGATGTACCTGCAGCCAAAGAAAGGTTGCTCAGTCCCCGGAGTGTTGCGGGCCGTCAAAGGACATTGCATTTCATCCCTCAGCATCTCGCTGTTCTGCACTCCCCGAATCATTGGGGGCTGGTGAGCGGACTCCAGTGACGCTCCCCTTTCCGTGGCTGTAAGGCGCCTTCGCCAATGCTCCCTCTCGATTACACAACACCTCATATTCCTTATCGCTTGGAGACCAACGCCACTCACCTACGCCATTACCGGCTGATTTAGCGCTCCCCTGCATTCTTTGAGCGCTGAGACTGAATTTAGCGGGCAGCGAGATTGATTAACGCCTGCCGCTAAACTTCCAACTTCTCAAGTTAGCGCCCCCAACCGGGACGATACCGAATTTCTAGCCCCAGGACTTTCAGCGGGTGCGATCACCACAGAGCTAGTAATAGGGGGACGCTGGGAAATAACGATTCAATTTCCTCCCAATTTGGAAATCAGCAATAATACATAACATCTATGTGGCTACAATTTTCGTTTGCCCACTGTAACATACAAAGAACCCGGAGATAAACTGCCTCATTAGTGTGAAAGGGATAGTTAGCCGATGGTGACTTTCGGAACTATGTTTACCAAATTGAGACTATAACTGTTTTTCAAACAATGAGGCAGCAGCCTTTTCCACTCTCCCAAGCCTGCAAAATTCTCATCCAACAGAGGAACAGGTAGAAGGGCAAATCCAATGATCCTGAAAACTGAAAAATATCTGTCACACTTGCTCAAATATATCCTTTAGCAAACAATCACAGCAAAGAGAAAGAAAGGCAGTCTTTTCCTACTGGTTTCTGTTGATTCTGATGATCTGGGCTCTCCCGAGTGGACCAGCCAGGGATTCACAGTCATCTATCAATCTGCAGCATGAGAAGGCCAAGGTATACTCTGCAGCTGAATCTCTGGAGAAGCGCCAGTATTACTGCCCCTGATCATTTTAATACAAATTCTCCTCAACGACAGTCATTAGCTTCTAATTGACGCAAGGATGTGTCTATTTAGAACGGTTCACAACAGGAAGTAATTGAGCAGAAAGTAAATCAGATTCCTGCTGCACTCTGATTACAATTTGTGGTCTTCGAGTTACATGCCAAGTTAAACACACCTCCATCGTGGCAGCAGACAGCGCCCCTCGAAGCAAACCCGCGACACCTATTAGAGAAAGCTGTCCACGCTCTCCTTTATTAACGCTCAATAATATATTGGGCCGCACCTTGCTGGAAAAATAACAGCATGTTCACGACGCACACCATTATTAACGTGCAAATCGGTCAGCAAGTTCAGGGATAAAGAGAGCAACTGGCGTGAGTCGCGATTCTCCAGAGCGTGTTGGTCAATTTACTGCCGTTTGCCTCCGCACCCTCAACCTCCCCGTTATTTTTAAAAACTTACTGGATTTGCACACTAATTGCCTATTAAACTCAGCGCAGAAAGTTAGGGTTGGAACTTAACAGCGCAAGTACCTTTTTAACAACATGATAATTATTAATGCAATGCCAATCAACCTCTCTGGCTAGAAATGGAACAATTTAAAAATCTCATTCCTGCATGTAAGTAACTTGTTGACGATTTTTTTTTAAATTACATTAAAAATGTTACATTTTGTCTTACTTTTCCTTTCTGTTTCTTTTTTCTCTCTCTCTTCATCCAATGTTCCTTTCACTCTCTATTTCTCTTTCTCTACCTGATTTGACTCTAATTCACCCTATTTCCTTTCCCGTCGTTCCTCTGTTTCTTTCTCAATCCTTCAATCTCATTAGTTAAGGAGATAGATTGTTGGTCCCGTCATTCACCAAGGTCCCAGATGCCCTGTTGCACCCACCGTGCTGTCGTCAGCTCGCACCTCCAGCAAGTTACGACACACAGACTTTGAGCTGACGGGTACAGGAAAAAAATGTAACTCTCGGTGTATGCCGCGAGATGTCACACTTCAGCAAGATCCGGCCCATTATTCACTATGTGCTCTGATCCTCTTGTTTATAGAATCATGATGTGGAGATGCCGGCGTTGGACTGGGGTGGACAAAAATGAGAAGTCGCACAACACCAGGTTATAGTCCAACAGATTTATTTAATTTTACAAGTTTTCGAAGCAGTTCGCTCCTTCGTCCTGGGAGATTCTCTCATTGCTAACTTACCTGACGAAGGAGCGAACTGCTTCGAAAGCTTGTAAAATTAAATAAATCTGTTGGACTATAACCTGGTGTTGTGCGACTTCTCATTTTTATAGAATCACACAGCACAGAAGAAGGCTGTTCGGCCCATCGTGCCTGTGTAGCTATAAGACATCGCTGCATCGGACTTACCATGAGCAATGCCATGAGAGATTGACTGGTAAGTCATCAGCTGTAGTGCTAGAATCATGCAGGCCCAATTTTAACTCGGTCTGCCAGCAGCAATGGGAGCAGTAGCAAACCTAAAATTACAGTGCTGCCCATACCACCTGTTAGGTCAACCGAGTAGATTAACTATATGGGTTCAGGTGCCAGAGATAAATTAATGTGTTGGTTTTATTAATATCGACAGAAAGTACAAGCAAGTTATATGTCTATATACTTACATGTAGGATGTCCATTGGGGCATGCAAAGTACTACCTGATCCAGGCAAGTTCTCAGCAGGGATTACCCAAGAATTAATGAAAATGAGCCTATTTATACACAAAGATGGGCAATGTCAAATGACTTGCTCTGGACCAATCAACTCTGAGATTGTTGTCACGTGATCTTAATGAGTCGTATGCTTTAACACCAGTAGATGGTAATGTCTCGTCACATACACTCCATTCCCACTGGAATGTAAGTGTCATTATGTAGAGGATAACACAGTTTTGAATGGTTGTAAACTTCACACCTTAATAGAATGAAATTTTGAAATGTCAGGTCCAAGCTAGCTATAAATATTGCACAAACCCTTTGATGCTTCTTAAATTGCATTAACCCAACTTAATCGAAACTGTGTTAGCCTCTACCACACTCCCATAATACAATGACATTAATACTGACTTCTGTATTGATAAGCTATTTTTCCTATGATATTATACACAATCCTACACCACCCCATTCCCGCTCTGATCCCATCCTGCTGCCATTTTGCCCAGGGCCTTCACAAGGGTGGCCCAGGTGCCTGCCTGAATCAGGTGGCAGCCTCATTCATTTATGTAAATTGGGGTCCTATGACGATGCCATTGCGAGGTACAAATGGGCAGATACCTGCAGAATCCGGGCCAATCGCTGCGTAAACTGTGGGGACTGAGCAAATGATCCAGCACAACATTTTAATTGCATTGATACAAAAAGAAAATACTGCAGATGCTGGAAATCTGAAATAAAAATAGAAAATGCTGGAGATACTCAGCAGGTCAGGCAGCATCTGTGAAGAGAGAAACAGAGCAAGTGCTTAAAAATCTGTTCCATTTCCTGCTTTTTTCCAGTTCTGACGAAAGGTCATCGACCTAAACGTTAACTCTGTTTCTCTCTTCACAGATGCTGCCTGACCTGCTGAGTATCTCCAGCATTTTCTGTTTTTAGTTAAATTGCATTGTTGCCACAATATTTTATTATAAACGTTAAAAGCCCTTTCAAAAGTATCTACAATAACACGGGTAAGAATGGAGCAAAGGCGTAATTCTATGATGGCTCTGGCTTTTATGTTAAGTTAAATAGCTAAGCACATTCTTATTCATTTTAGTCGCTGTCTAGTTGAATGCTCATGAAACAACCTATATTCAATTGGCAAATCATTATGAAGTAGGAGACGAGTGTCATGTATTAGCTCATTTTCTTCTTTTACATTCTAAAGAGCCAGGTTTAAATATAGCCCTGAGGAAGGTGAATAATTCAGTCATATCCCATAATATGGGAAAGTCACACACTAACGCACTGGAGGACGGAGGGGAGGGTGACAGCAGTTGGGCACAATTGTGCAGTCAACATAATGGAGAGAAGCGACTCACCTCTGGTGTGCCTGAGGTGCACTGTCAACATAATGTAGGGAAGCAGAGGTCACGACTGACCAGAGCCGCAGCTGCAAGTATTTGTTGTTGAGAAAAATATCCTTTCCTCCTTCAGAGCTAGCGCAGTCAGCGGAAAAAGTCAAAACTGGTCACTTCCCACCACAATATGCCTGGTGTGAATGGGCACTGTTTTTTGCGCATGCTGCCCTGTGTCCTTGTACTGAAATGCTAATTAAGCCCAGCATAAACAGCTATGACGTAGTAGATTGATTCATGTGTGAACCAAAGTGCATGTACATGCTGAAAAATACTTCTAAAGTTATATAATCAGCAGTTCGTGGAAGCAGTTCCTGTATGGCGTTCTATTTTAGCTCCTGTATTTTCTTGTGTGTCCAGCCTATCACCTTGTCTCAGTGACCATATGTCATGTTCAAGATGTACTCCTTCGCAAAAACATCGTGAAGTATGTCATCTACCCGGTGGAAATGTTCCCATTAAAAGTGACAGAAAAGAAGCTTATTCAAAACAATTAAAGGGCACGACAGCTGTAAGTCAAAACAACTGCATAACACGAAGAGCTGTCCAGAACTCTTTATAACTTAAGTCTTCGTGTTAAGAACAGAGTGAACTCATGAGTCGTAAGCGGCTTGCCTTGATAGTCGAAATGGTGCTGTGTGACGTTGGTAGTGAACGTGTTATCACGGCCGAGATTTTCCGGGGGGGGTCAGCGGGCGCGATCAGTGGCGGGTCGGGTGGGGAAGTGTCTTTTTTCCCCAGCAGGTGGGACCCCGCTGTGAACCCGCCGCCACACGCCTTTCCAATGTCGGGTCTGTCAGCGCTGAGCAGACCCGACACACAGCGGCGGGGGACCCAATTCAGGTAATTGTGACCTTGTTTAGACATCATTAAGAATTTATTTTGATTTTACGGGCTCACCCACGGGGTCCTCGCTGCTCGGGGATCATGTCTGTTAAGCTGAGGCGGGAGATGAATGGCCATTGAATCAGCTGATTGCTTGACAACTTGAAATGTGCTATAAAAGCTCCCACCTCACAGTTCTTCACTTGCCAAGCTCAGAAGCTGTTGCTTACTCCATTTGGAAGCCAGATTGAGCTTTCTGCAGGTTGCAAGTGCGACTCTCTATCCAGTGTCACCTCATTGGAACAACCTCTCTCACCATTGACAGCTTGCTTCTGTCATCTCAGCTTCACCTGCCATCTATTCCATCAGCATGGGTACCCTTTATACTCTCTCATTTGGTCTTCAGAATCGCACCACAATCAGCCCCAACACCAGCAGCACCAGGCACACCAGCAACACCAACGACAACACCAACCTTCTCCGCAATCACCTGATGTTGCACAGGACAGAGGGCATCAGCACCCGACCACATTGCTGCCCAGGACGCCAGGGATGGCCTCACCAGGGCCAGATTTACTTCACTTGACGCTGTACACCCTGGCTGCCACATGATGCGGCAGGTTGGCACCACCCCATACCAACACCATAAAGCATCCCTACAATGCCCAAACCATTCCTTTCACACTTATCGCCATTGCGGGGGGTACCACTATGTCTCATCATTCACTGTAACTCACTAAGCCTCTTTCAACGGTGCACACAAATCTGTCCAAGAACACAAAGTGTTGTAAAGGGTTTTCTCCAATACTGGTCCCCCGTTATACACACAGTTCTTGGACGTCAGGATTTATAAGACCTTTGATTTGTTTGTTTATTGAACACACACACACAATTACCTTCCCTAGTATAAATCCTTACGATTTATATCAGGCTAACAACCCCAAAATACAAACCCCTACGCAAGGGTCATTTGCATCAACACAATGTGACACAGTTAAACCCGTCCACGATTTGACTGTTACAGATAAACTTACCCAGACTCAATCACAAAACCCTTATTGGGATCTGACTGAAACTCACAAACTTACTCAGACTCAATCATAAAAGCCCCCTCTATGATTTGACTGAAACATACAATCACCACTCCTGATCGGCTGTCTCTTGGAGTTGATTGTAGGCCCGAATCTTTCTGCTTCCCTGTTCTTCCGTTGGTTTCCCACACCACTCTCTTCGAAGTGCCTTTTACTTTAAACCAAAATCAACTTGCAGTATCTTGAAACACATTTCTTGCCCTTCAAAATGTGTGAATGTCTCGAGCAGAGAACTCTTGATGGCTAATTGTCCCTCGTATTGTCCATTGATTAGAGATACCTTTCTGACAATGCAACCTTCCCAAGGTGACTGCATATGCTAGTTGTTGGTTTCTGTTAGCATTCATATTCAAATGGTTCAAGGCCCGGCCCATTGTCTAGGCCTGCACCGATACTCGTTATTCTGGGGCCATGGTCTTCTTTAACAATATAACCCCTTAAGGTAAATGAATATGCGAATGTTCTTGTTCAGAAGCATTCGTATTTTAGATTGTCTGTGATCATTGAGATCCAGTCTCTTGATGGTTCGTCTGCAATGTTTGAATTAACCCTTTATTGCCCATCTCTTTTTGCGGGCTGTGCAGTTCTGGGTTTTTATATTTCATCGTCCAATTTTTACCGTTGGGGGGAGGAACGGATCCTACAGTGTTGAAAATAAAGATTTCAGTGTTTGACAGCACATTAACAGAATCTTCACATGAACATTGGATAAAACACCCAAGTGCCTACAGTTGTGTGTTGTTAGTTGGCATGATTGCACTAGGATGAGGGTGGGTGTGAGAGGTGGCGAGTGAGATGGGGATGTGATAATATAGATAGAGAGGGATGGGTGGAGGTGCAAGGTAAGTTGGTGTATGGATGTGCAGGAGTAGGGTAGGGAAGGCAGAGTGATGGGGATGTGATGAGAGGCACAGCAGGATGAGGTTGAGTGTGGCTTTGTACTAACGTTTCGTGATCTACTGAGATCATTGAGACGTTTGCAGCACTGCACCCAGGTCCTCCTGACCACATCCCTGCTTGTGCCCTCCTGTGCAATGTGCAACCAGGCTGTGTTCATCTCCTGGGGAGGTCTCTTCCACCCATGGGAAGGGAAGAGAACCTCCCTGCATGCTGTGACTCCCTCCATAAGCATATGGAGGGAGTCATGGGAGAGCCTGGGTGCAGCCCTGCACCTCTGTGCAGTGCTTGTCAGTGTTTGCAGCACCTCAATGCTGTAGAACACTGACAGCACAAACGTCAAAATAAAGTTGGCCATGGTCCCTTTAAGGAAACCGTCTGATGACGCGTCATCAAATGACGTCATCAGACCTGTTTCCTCTAATTGGCCCAGGAAACGCGCTGGGCGGGGCTTAACAAGCCCAATCAAGGTAAATTCATTTCAGACAGCGGGATGAAGCCAGCAGCGGGGTTGGGACCCGCCACTGACGTCGCCCGCCACGGACCCACCGAGGTCAGCAAAATCGCGGCCCACGTTTTTGACAAATTCTTCTATGCGCCATTTCTTTTTACAAGACAATAACCGTTTGCAAACAGGTGAACAGCTCCATTGAAATAGCGGCGAAAGAATTTCACGCGATCAACAGAACGCAGTCATAACTAATATTCCAACCAAATGGCTGGAAGAACACCACTATTTTGTCAGCGTGCATCGCAGTGTCAGCCGTGGCTCAGTGGGTAGCCCTCTCGCCTCTGAGTCCGAAGGTTGTGGGTTCAAGTCCCACTCCAGAGACTTGAGCACAAATCTAGGCTGACACTCCAGTGCAGTGCTGAGGGAGCGCTGCACTGTCGGAGGTGCTGTTTTTCAGATGAGACGTTAAACCGAGGCCCTGTCTGCTCTCTCAGGTGGACGTAAAAGATTCTCAGGCACTATTTTGATGAAGAGCAGGGGAGTTCTCCTCGGTGTCCTGAGCCAATATTTATCCCTCAATGAAAATCACTGAAACAGATTATCTGGTCATTATCACATTGCTGTTTGTGTGATCTTGCCTGCTGCTTTTCCTACATTACAAAAGGGACTACACTTCAAAATGGCACTGTATAATGCAAGTCTTTCTTTCTTCCATTGACCACTAGTTTGTGTGCTGGTTTTAGCATCCCTAGCATTTGATTAGAGATATTGAAGAGATCAGTGAAAATACTGACAGAGAAATTAATTGTGACTTTATTCTCGCTGAACTTTTAGCAGTGCCCTCTGACTTGAACAAGTATTCTGAGATATAATCATTTCAGAAATCTGCCCTGTGTCACGCACAACGTGTTCAAATGCCAGGAAACAGCCGTGTATTTCTTTATCCCTGTGTCCCTTTTCCTTTAATCTTCACTGCCCTCTTTTTACAGGCTTGACACCTGGAATAATTAATTGTTACTCAGTCGTAAACTGCGCAGTGGTTTTTTTTTTCCCCTCTCGTTTAAAGAGAAGCTGAATCCCAGTTCATTCCGCTCTGGGTATAATGCCATCTAACACTGATTTCTCTTGCTGTTTCTCAAGGTTATCTTTTCTATTCTTCTATATGATCCCCAAAAAAAAGCACAAATCCAAACTGTACGGCTAAATTACTTGCAACTTAACCTTTAAAATAAGGCCGTGCTTATCACAAAGAAGCTTCTTTTTTCATTGGAGCACCACAGATTACGGAGCGATATGATAGAAATGTTTAAAATTATGAAGGAACGGGGACATGGCAGATAGAAGCAGTTTGCTTCCAGTAGTTGAAGGATCTAGGTCGTGGGGCCATAGATACAAGATTAAATAGAAGAGATTTAGAACGGAGAGAAAGAGGAATTTCTTCACAATTGAGAGTTGTGAGGGTGTGGAATTCATTTTTAGGTTGAGGCAGAAACTACGTCAACATTCAAGATTAGATTGGATAAGTGGTGAAAGAAAAAGAGGATGTAGGGATATGGACGCAGGGTGGGTAAGTGTGATTAGGACCCTCTGATCGTGCAGAGAGTAAATGATGGCATGGGCTGGTTGGGCTTCTCATGAATTGTAGTCTGATCTTTTCTTACATTGTTTGATTATATTTCCTTCTGAATTGTTACATTTGTCAAAGTAAGGGGGCGTCAGTGCTGGGGAATGGAATAGAATAGTACAATTTCCACTTAGAGCACCACATTGGCGAAAATTGCACTTAGTGTAAGGGAATTGTAATCCTTTCCTTGTAAGTGGGGTTATGATTTCTTTTTACACAAAGCTCACAGAAGAAATTTTTCCCTCAAATGTCAAAGTCAGGTGTTCCCAGGCCAAATTATATAACTTCAGAAGTGTTTTGCAGTACCGATGCAGTGTAAAGCTCCCTCTACTCTGCTCTGTGCCGTGAAATATTTCACGATGTTTTTGTGAAGGAGTACATCTTGTACTTGACGTATGGTCACTGAGACAAGGTGATAGGCTGGACTCACAAGAAAATATACGATCTAAAATGCAATCCCATAAAGGTTCTGCTTACATGAACTGCATCAGAAGTATTTATCAATGTAGATGCAGTGTAAAGCTCCCTCTACTCTGCTCTCCTAACATGCAGCAGCTCTGATCTCAGAAGAAGAGCACTCCTTCAACCCAGCGTGAATTTCCTCCTCCAGCCATCCTTGTGGCAACTTACACTGAATAGGGAGCACCCACTAGCAAGCTGGTTAAGAGTCCCAGACCCAATTCACTTTGGACTCCTCTACCAAGTAGAGAGAAGAGACTTGGGCCAGAATTTTACCGGCGCTCAGAAGGCGGGTTTGGAGGCGGGTCCGCTGTCAAAATCACAAAGATTGACAGCGGGTCGGTATCCCGCTGTCAACCCCGCATCCTTGCCAGTTTTCCAAGTGTTGGGTCTGTCATCCCTGAACAGACCCGACACCAAGTGGTGGGTCAGCCAAGTTAGATACTTAAAAGCTTGTTAAAAGGTAGTTAAGCACCATTTTCCCATGTACTTACCATTTTACCAGGTTTTTAAATGAGGTTCCCAGAGAGTATGTCGTGTTCTCAATGACTCCCCATTGCTGTGAATAGGTGACAGCAGCAAAAGTGGTATAAAACCTACCATTTCACTGCTGTACACTTCCCAATCTTAGAAGCTGGAGCCTTCATGATTTGGAACCCACTTTTGAGCTTTATGCAGTTTGGAAGTGTTTGGAGCAAACTCTCTATCCACTGTCACCTCCTTGTAGCAAGCTCTCTCACCATTGACAGATCGCTTCTGTCATCTGAACTTCAGCTGCCATCTATTCCATCAGCATCGGTGCCCTTGAAACTATCTCACCTTGGTCCTCAGAATCCCACCACGATCAGCCCCAACACCAGCAGCACCAGGCACACCAGCAGCACCAACAACAACACCAACCTTCTCCGCAATCACCTGATGCTGCACAGGACACAGGGCATCAGCACCCGACCACATTGCTGCCCGGAATGCCAGGGATGGCCTCACCATGGCCAGATTTACTTCACTTGACGCTGTACACTCTGGCTGCCACATGATGCGGCAGGTTGGCACCACCCCACACCAACACCATAAAACATCCATACAGTGGCCAAGCCATTCCTTTCACACTCATCGCCATTGTGGGGGGTACCATTATGTCTCACCATTCACTGCAACTCACTAAGCCACTTTCAAAGGTGCACACAAATCTGTCCAAGAACGCAAAGTGGTGAAAATAAAGATTTCAATGTTTGACACCACATTAACAGAAACTTCACATGATCATTGGCTAAAACACACAAGTGCCTACCATTGTGTGTTGTTAGTTGGTATGCTTGCAGTAGGGTGAGGGGGAGTGTGAGGGGTGGCTTGTGAGATGGGGAAATGATAATGTAGATAGAGAGGGATGGGTGGAGGTGCAAGGTAAGTTGGTGTGAGTAAGGATGTGCAGGAGTAGGGTAGGGAAGGCAGAGTAATGGGGATGTGATGAGTGGCACAGCAGGATGAGGTTGAGTGTGGCTTAGCATTAACGTTTCGCGATCTACTGGGATCATTGAAAGGTTTGCGCCACTGCAGCCTGGTCTTCCTGACAACATCCCTGCTTGTGCCTTCCTGTGCAATGTGCAACCAGGCTGCGTTGGTGTCCTGGGGAGGTGTCTTCCGCCCATTGGAAGGGAAGAGAACCCCCCTGCGTGCTGTGACTCCCTCCATAACCATATGGAGGGAGTCATGGGAGAGCCTGGGTGCAGCTGTGCACCTCTGTGCAGTGCTTGTCAGTGTTTGCAGCACCTCAATGCTGTAGAACACTGACAGCACAACTGTCAAAATCAATTTGGCCATGGCCCCTTTAAGGAAACCGGCTGATGAGGCGTCATCAAATGACGTCATCAGACCCGCTTCCTATTAATTGGCCGGGAACCTTCAGGGCGGGCTTAACGAGCCCAATCAATGGAAAATTCTTCTGACAGAGCGAGATGGAGCCGGGAGCGGTGTCGCAACCCACCACCTACCTCGGCCGCACTGAACCCGCCTCGGTAGGTGAAATCGCAGCTTCTGATTCCATTAATTTGACGTGAACTTGACCCCAGCTTACAGAGAAGAAAGTCTAGTGGCTAATCTATTACACCACCGAATTCCCAAAGATAAGTTTGAGAAGTCGCACAACACCAGGTTATAGTCCAACAGATTTATTTAAAATTACAAGCTTTCGGAGCTGTCGCCCCTTCCTCAGGTAAAGGTACAAATCTCCGCATCACAAAGATAAGTCTTTCCTGGATTTGTAAAATGCATTTGAGCTCTGCAAACGACATGTTGTTTCAGTAAATTGTGATTACTGAAAAGAACATATTGAAACGCAGAAAAAGAGCTCAAGACTGTGAAACAAGGTTTGATTGTCCAAACAGGCGAATTTCAGACCCATCAGCTTTATCCAACTCACCTCACAAGCTACATCAATTATTGCAGAGGAGCTCCTGCGATCTACAGCAGACTGTTTAATTCAGCTAGATGCGCACAGTCTTTGACTAGTGCTTGGCAACAATGATAAAAGGTAATGAAAGATATTAAGGAAATTACTCAATATGTTACAGAGGCTGGACTAGAGGCAGTAATAAAGATGTCGAAAGATCTAAAGTAATGGCAAACAAAATGTCTTTTCACACAGCAGTGAGAGGAAAGGTTGGGAGTGATTACCAATTCAGGGACTTCCGGAGAGGAGTGACATAAATTCCTGAAGTGCAACTTTAAGCCACGACCTTCTAATCAGACATGAGAGGTGCTACCAACTAGGCCAGGCTGACACTAGAGATAAGAGCAGAGCAAATCTTTACCTCCATAATTGGATTATAATCACACTTTACCTTCCTTCGTACATCAGCATATTTACAAGCCCTCAAATAAACAGTTTATGTTAAAGAACTGGAGAAATAATAATCATTTGAGTGTCAGCTGTGGCTCAGTGGTAGCATTCTCACCTTTGAGCCAGGGACTTGAGCACAAAATCCAGGCTGACACTCCCAGTACAGTACTGAGGGAGTGCTGCACTGTCGGAGGTGCCGTCTTCCGGATGAGACGTTAAACCAAGGCCCCATTTGCCTTCTTAGGTGAACGTAAAAGATCCCACGGCACTATTTCGAAGAGCAGAGGAGTTATCCCCCGGTGTCCAATATTTATTCCTCGAAAAGCAGATGATCTGGTCATTATCACATTTCTGTTTGTGGGACCTTGCTGTGCGCAATTTGGCTGTTGCGTTTCCTACATTACAACAGTGACTACACTTCAAAAGTACTTCATTGGTTGTAAAGCGCTTTGGGACATCCTGAGAAAAAAAAAGAAAGACTTGCATTTATATAGCGCCTTTCACGACCTCAGGACGTCCCAAAGTGCTTTACAGCCAATTAAGTACTTTTTTTGAAGTGTAGTCACTGTTGTAATGTAGGAAACGCGGCAACCAATTTGTGCACAGCAAGCTCCCACAAACAGCAATGTGCTAATGACCAGATAATCTGTTTTTGTAATGTTGATCGAGGAATAAATATTGGCCAGGACACCCCTGCTCTTCTTCAAAATAGTGCCATGGGATTTTTTACAGCCACCTTAGAAAGCAGACGGGGCCCTTGGTTTAACTTTTCATCCGAAAGACGGTCCCTCCGACAGCGCAGCACTCCCTCAGTGCTGCACTGGGAGTGTCAGCCTAGATATTTGTGCTCAAGTTTCTGGAGTGAGACTTGAATCTTCAACCTTGTGACTCAGAGACGAGAGTGCTACCAACTGAGCCATGAATGCCACAGTGAAAGGTCCGATATAAATGCAAATTTTTCTTTTATCAGGCTGTGTCCCAGGGAATTCCAGTCTCGCTGGGCCTGCCAGTGATTTTGAGATTGTAGCTTACACCATCCTGAAGCAAACTCTAATATTACAGTAATAAATCTATTCAGATGTCAGGAGTAGCTTTGTGACTATAATTTTAATCTTATCTAAAATGAGCACTGAAAGAAATTATGAATCAAATACTGGAAATTATAAACACCTTAAAACTTGTTATGCTTTTCCTGCATGCTTTCTCCTTCCCTGTTGTCTTTTATTTGTTTACTCATTTAACTTTGGCCCGTATTTTCCGATCAGAGGCTTCCTGCGTGCGGAGGCCACCGATCTGGAAAAATCTATGGACTTACCTGAGGGCTCCCGAGGTGCGTATACTTCCGCTCCTGGGCCTCTCCAAAGTCGAAAAGCAAAGGGCTCACGTATCCCAGGGGCGCAGACAGTTCGCAAGCGTCCCTGGGATCAGGTGGGCCAAGCCAGCCAATAGGAGAAGGGAATCTCTCTTCATACACTTGACAGATAGACCTGTCAAATATATGAATGGAGATCACCCCAAAAACACTGTAAAACATTAAATAATTTTTTTTTAAACTATCACGTTTTTAAAATGAGTTGAAATTACAATAAATTAAATATTTTAAACAAAAATCTAACTTTTTGAAAAAAAAATTTTTACAGGGCTCAAAATAAAGTTACCGTTTTTAAAAGTATTTTTAAATTATAAATGAGTGAAATTTTTTTTTTTTAACTTTTTTCAACTCTTATGCTGGGAAAAGCGTGCCTTCCGCCTGCTTTTACCAGGCATAAGATTTCTAAGGGTTTTCTGCGGGCGGAGGTTCTCCAGAAAGTGGAACTATCTGCCCGCAGAGCCCCTTCTCCAGGGCAGGCGTCCGATCTGTCAAGAGCATTCTTGACAGATCGGAAATGCCGGTTTTCAGCGCATGCGCTTCGCATGCCTGAAACCAGCATTTCTGATGTCCCTGCGGGAGTGTACACAGCCCGTACACACCCATAGGCATCGGAATATACGGCCCTTTACTTTTACATTGGCCAGGATTTTGCGGTCATCAGCGAATGAATGGCGCTTGCCATTCATTACACTCACACTTGTTCACGGGCTTTCCGTGGGCTTTGAAGAGATCGCAAAGTCTCTGTTTGAAGAATGGACTCAGTCGAGAATATTTTGTGGACTTTGTGGGATTTTTCTGAGGGTATTTTCCCTGTGATGGGATCACCCTGTGCAGATATGTGAAAAACTGGTTTGTTAAAACTCCAGAGAACGCATGGCAGTTGGCTGTGACAAAAGAACTGTCAGTCATCCCGAATTGACAAAGGGGCTGAGGACCCTGAGGCACCCGTTGAACTTGAACCTATTAGAAGGCCACTCTAATATGCAAAAGCACTTCTCACCTCCATCTCAGAAGAGAAGCAGAACAATGAACCCACTAGCCTAGCCAGCCGAAGAGGAGCCAGTTTTTCCCAACACAAATACCGAAATATGTCCCAGACTTAGGGCCATTCGTCCAAACACGGAATACTCATGGGTCTGATGATGACCCATCACTGATTAAGCACCGGAGTGCTTAGAAACAAAAGGATTTTAAAGATTGGCGGGAAAGATAGGGGTAGCAAGACTCCTATAAAGATAAATCCTTTCCCACCATTCTCTCTCTCTCTCGCTCTCGCTGCACCAAGATCGACCGAACAAGAAGAAGTACCAGAGGAAGAAACAGCTAAGCGGAGCGATCGAGACCGACTGTGTGTGGGGATAAGCATGGTCTCGAGTCCAGAGGGCTCAGAGTTTTTCTCAGAAGTGAAGCTTTTGGGCTATTCTGGGGTGGGAGCTTCGTTTGGTTCAGCCAGGCGAAGGGACTTATGCGACTGGGTAATTCGTTGGTAGGGGTGGAATTAGAGTCCACCATAGCAACAAGGGAATTACTGCTTGTCATAGTCCCCAGTTGGGTACTGTATGTATGTTGTTTGTAACCTGGATTTTTATTCTCCACAGAGACAGTGATTTCGTTTAGTAGTGCATGTTTTAGCCAGTGTATGTTAGACCAAATAAATATAAGTACAATTTTTCACCGAAGCATTCCTGTCCATGACTTATTTCATTTACACTCTGAATAATAATTCCCGTGTATAGAACTTTCGTAAGGCGGGGGCGATTCGAACTGTCCGTCTAGCAATTGGGCTAGGATCAAAAACCGCTTACAGCTTTTGCACTGGAACTTGTGGTTATTAAAAATCCAAAACAGCTTGGCGCCCTCTACAGGGGATCTGTGACCTGTGTCAACACGGCAAGCAATGGCGCATCTCCCTAACCAATCGGATTGAAAAATCCTTACTGAGCCACACAGAGTCTAAACCAGGAAGTGTAAGTTAGAATAGTTAATTCAATACAAAAATCATGTACAGAAAGCAAAATAAAGAGAGGGAAAGAAAGCTGGAATTAAGAGCGAGTGTTAACACAGACAGAAAGAAAAAGTTTTTTAAAAATTCATATTGTTAATTTTTTTTAATCTCCAACAATAATTAAAATCTGAAGGAATGAGACTCCACAGGGCCAGAGAGGTTGTTTGGCAGTAATTAAGACTTATCACGCTATTAAAAATTCGCTTATACTTGAATGTACAAGCCCTGTCTTTTTCTGGCGTGTTTAGTGGGTATCTATCCCGTAAGTACCCCAACTTCCATGTATTTCAAAGCTGAGTCTCTCAGCGAGATACTGTTCGAGCAAAGCTTCTGGAGAAGCAGGGTAACTTGGACAGCAACTTCCTAATTTCCACATTTAAGTGTGCATGTGTGGACGCCGGAAGTTGCTGTCCAATTTACTCTTTAGCGACAATAATCTCACCGATATTTTTACAGCAAAATCCAGGCTATTATTTCTGAATAACAGCCGGTATTTTAGCTCTATTGCTTTTAAATAAATAGTATGCCCGGCTTCAGTTCTGAAGCTGGAGTGCGTAATGTCAAATATAGTCCTCTGGATGGTTGAAAACCAAACCCAAAAGACAATCGTGGTTCAAGATGTTAAAGGAGCCAGGTTATGTCATTAAAACAACCAGATCAGGTTTTTGCTGTGGTCAGAAGGCCAATATGGCACTAAAAGGGTTAAATTATGAGGACAGGTTGCATAGACTGACGAAAGGTCATCGAGCTGAAACATTGGCCGCGATTTTATTAATGGAGGCGGGTTGGGTGCGGGTCAGGAGGTTTCTGGCTTCCAGTCCCACCCCCAGCTGCATCCGCTCCACAGATGTGCTTTTGCCTTGTGTAGAATTCGCAAATTATCGCGATTTCGAAATAACGAGATAGACATACAGTTTCGTAAAAACAGCTTTATTTCAGCAAAATGCTGTCAGGTTTCAAAACGGACACAAGCAGCCTGTAAAATGGCTGCCACGCCTCGTGGCAGAAGGTTCTAGACTTTCAGTAGGCAGACAAGATGGCGTTTCAATAAACATTTCAGCAAGATCGGACAGGACTCAGCATATTGAGATAAGACAAGATGAGATCGTTTTGCATTTTAACACCCAAGCAAGGAATATAAGTGCTGGAATCGGGTTTTCCATGCACAAATGAGAGCTATTGTACTGGGCAATCAAGGGGCCCATCCAAAGACATTGATACGCAAATTCCCCACGGCTCTACGATGAGAGAGCCGTTCGCGGGTACTCACAGCAAGAATTCAGAGGCCCCCAAAACCCCTCCAGGGAGACTCCTAGCCGGTTCCACAAGGGGAGAAATATTAACGGGTACTCAGACAGTTACAAGTATCACCGAAACCCATTAACGACAAGTACCACCCCATACAAGAAGTTTGAGCGCCAAAACATGACAAAAGATGAACATTAAGATTGGGCGGGAGATAAAGAATTACAGTACTATAACTGTAGTAAACAAACGTCCATCTCTCTCTCTTGATTCGACCCCTGGCTCTCATTTGCGGCCCACCGAGCTCTTGGTCCGCTGATCTTCCGGGAGTCAACCTCGTGGCTTGCCGCGAAGATCTGTGAAGAGCTGGGCTGCGAAGGCCGGTAAGCGGGTACACCATCCCGAGGGTCGGTAGACGGTGTAGGGACCCGAAGGCCCGACGAGACGAAACAAGACAAGAAGAAGAAGAAGACGACTGCACGTGCCGCCGCGGTCAGTAAACCCCGACCGTGCCCGAACTATAAAGACCATTTACAGGTTACCACACGAATTCTACCGCCAACCGGTGTCGGGCACAGGAAGACTCTTCTTTGAATTCTACCGGCTAACTGGTGTCGGGCACAGGAAGACTCTTCTTTGAGTTTTATCAGAGTTCCGAGGTCAACACAGATCTTCATGACAGCAGACGGTCCAGCCTGCTAGCCGAAGCAAAGTGAGTAAACAAGTGGGGTACAGAGACCCCTGATCAACACGTGAATAGTCAGGTGTTGTGGCGAAAACATCCGAGCAGCGTCTAGGAATTCTCCGAGTTATCATGAGTGGTGAGCATGAGTCTAGATCCTACAGATCTAGATTAGGACAGGTATTGATAGGGGAGGGTTTTTGTTTTAAGGATAATTATAATGTGTGTCCCCTTTTACGATGTGTCGTGCGCTCCTCGTTTCCCTAAACCTAGTTTCCTAAATGTATGTAAGCTTGTACTGTCATTAATCTGTGCTTATGACATGTATTTCATAATCTTGAACAATATGCAATAAAGATTTTCCATTTCGTACTATTCAACCGGGTCTATCTGAGTTTTTCTCTGCATTACTGCTCTCGCACCTAAGTCCAGTGTCAGAACCGTAAGGGCGAGTGGGTCGAACCACTCACAGGTGTCTAGTGCTACCAGGCTGGCTGGAGACCAGAACAGGCAACAAGGCCTAACCCCGCACTAGCACCCAGGCTAAGCACAGAGCCACGCGAACCCCTTACACTTGATTGACCTTGTTAAGCCCCCCTTGCGGGCTTGCCGGCCAATTACCAGGAAGCGGGTCTGATGACGTCATTTGATGACGTCATCTGCCGGTTTCCTTAAAGGGACCACACACAATTTTATTTTGACAGTTGATTTCTCAGTGTTTGACAGCATTGAGGTGCTGAAAACACTGACAATCACTGCACAAAGGTGAGCTCTTGCACCCAGGCTCTCCAATGACTCCCTCCATAGGCTGGAATAGATGGCAGCTGCAGGTGAGGTGACAGAAGCAATCTGTCACTGGTGAGAGAGATTCTCCCAATGAGGTGGCACTGGACATATAGTTGGATTTCAAAACTTGTAAGCTAAAGAAATCTGTAAATGTATTAAAAATGCAGTAACCAACATTTTCTTTCCTCTGAAATTCACCATGTGCAACATTAGATCCTTCACACCACTTCTGCAGCTGTCATCATTCCACAAACATTACAGCAGACTCACAACACGCCACACTTACCTGGCGTTGTGTCCGGACGTCGTGAAACCCGACCCAGAAGCGAGAAAATCCAAAAACAGGCTGAAAACTACTGGCAAGTACCTGTTAATAGGCAGGTAATTGGCTTTAATCCGCTTCCCGCCGCTAGATGTCGGGTCCATTCTCAAATCGGGGACCCGACACTTGGGAAAGCTATTTGGAGGCGGGTTGACGGCGGGATCGGAACCCGCAGTCAATCAAAACGAATTTAACCTCTGACCCGCCTCCAAACCCGCCCTCTGAGTGCTGGTAAGATCGCGGCCGTTAACTCTGTTTCTCTCTCTCTACAGATGCTGCCTGACCTGCTGAGTATTTCCAGCATTTTCTGTTTTTATTGCGTAGACTAGGCTTGTACTCCCATGAATATAGAAGATTAAGGGGTGATCTAATTAAGGTGTTTAAGATGATCAAAGGATTTGAGAGGGTAGATAGGGAGAAATGAGTTCCTCTGGTGTCGGAGTCTAGAACAAGGTGGTATAACCTTCGAGCTAGGCTATTTCGGGGTGATGTCCAGAAGCACTTCTGCACACAAAGGGCAGTGGAAATCTGGAACTCACTGCCCCAAAAGCTGATGGAGCTGGGGGTCAACTAAAAAGTTCAAAACTGAGATTAATAGATATTTGCTAGGCAAGGATATTAAGGGTTATGGAACCTAGGTGGGTTGATGGAGTTAAGATACAGATCAGCCACGCTCTAATTGATCAGCAGAACAGGCTCGAGGGGCTGAATGGCCTCCTCCTGTTCCTATCTTCCTATTCCACGACACGATAACTAATTATTAGCCAACAGAGCAGGCCTCAGAATTAAGACATTTGGTCGGTCGTCTCCCAGGTGTTAAAAAAAAACACCTCTAAATTTCAACAAATTCTGCAAATGGGAGAAAAGCTCAGATAAACCCCAAACATCAGGCTAACATTTCTAACATGCGGTTGTAGGTGATGACATCTAGCAGTGCCGTGTAAGTAATCATGTTTAAGTTTATCACCCACATGTTCCACAGGGATAACACCTGGAAGGATGTTAAATCCATTACAGTTCTGTCACACGGAGTATACCGTTATCACTTTGAAATTCCAATTGTAAATAACATTGCAGTGCTCCGGGTCTGTTGCAGCTTACACTTATTCGGATGCAGTGTTGATTTTGATACATCTGTTATAATTTCACCAAGGCGTAGAAAGAAAATAACCTCGTTTGCTCATTTGTTGCAGCCATAATGTATGTAAGATCAATGCAATCTGCAACAATTCCTTAAGAACATTCATTTTTAGGCCTTTTTCGAGCAGGTCAGTCCACTGTGTGGATGCTCATTGCTCCTGTTTAATCTCTGGTTCTCCCTCTAGTGTCTGAAGAGACAGTTACTACTCAATTACAGAGGCTGTGTATGGAGACAGATTAGCTATTTCCATTTTGCCCTCTGCTGACTAGTATCCTGTAAATCATTACTGAGTTCCAATGGCACTGTGTATGGTTCATAAATACATATACATAGAATTAAAGTAACTCCTCCGTTCTGAAAGAAAGAATGAGAGAGAGCGAGAAAGAAAGAGAGAAAGAAGAAAGAAAGGAGAGTGAGAAGGGGAGAAAAAGAAAGAGAGAAAGAGAAAGAAAGAAGAAAAGAGAAAAAGAAAGAAAGGAAAGAGAAAGAAAGCGAGGAAGAGAAAGAAACAAAGCGAGAAAGAAAGAGAGAAAGAAAGAAAGAGAGAAAGAGAAAGAAAGAAAGGAGAGAAAGAAAGAAAGAAAGAAAGAGAGAAAGAAGGAAAGAGAGGAAGAAAGGAGAGAAAGAAAGAAAGAGAGAAAGAAAGAGAGAAAGAGAAAGAAGGAAAGAGAGGAAGAAAGGAGAGAAGGAAAGAAAGAAAGAAAGAGAGAAAGAAGGAAAGAGAGGAAGAAAGGAGAGAAAGAAAGAAAGAGAGAAAGAAAGAGAGAAAGAGAAAGAAGGAAAGAGAGGAAGAAAGGAGAGAAGGAAAGAAAGAAGGAAAGAGAGGAAGAAAGGATAGAAAGAAAGAAAGAAAGACTTACATTTATATAGCGCCTTTCACAACCTCAGGATGTCCAAACTTTAGAACCAATGAAGGACTTTTTGAAATGGAGTCACGTGTAATGTATTAAAGGGAGAGCCTTTGTTCAATGGGAGCCTCTCTGTGCAGGGGCAATGGACTAAGGAAGAATCAGTGTCATGGAACCGTACCTGCGCTGTAATATTGATGGGCAAAGGAACAGAGCGTGCACCATTCGCCCTGCGCCCAGTCTTACCAGGTGGTGCAGCAGAAGAGGCGGCAAAATGGTACATTTGAAATTATTTTTGTGGGGTCAGGAGGAGTAGGAATGCTACTCTGTGGTCTGCAGGAATAACGTGGGCCGATACCATCATGGTCACCACCACCCCCCTCCCCCACCCTGCCCCGGATCGACCTTCCTGCCGGCCTTGTTGGCATCCGTTTGGCGCCCACAAGTCGCATGGTAATGAGACATGGCCCTCAGAATGGACCAGGCCTGCCCGCCGACAGGAGCAGGCAGCCGGCCAGCAGGCTCCACTGGTTGGCAACTCGAGAGTTAAAAGCCACCCCGCTGTCTTTTGGGTGCGATGTTGTACTGAGGCCGCTAGTGGTTCAGGTGAATGCCAAAGATCCCGTGGCCACCATTTGACAAAGGGGCGGGTTGTCCGTCCTCGGCAGCACTGCTTCCTCAACCCAATGCCAGCGGAGAGAGTCATTGCCAACTCATCGCAGTCCTGTTCGTGGGATCTTGCTGTGCTCAAAACGGGTGCCGCGTTTGCCTACGTAGCAGCAGTTCCTGGGATTAATGAGAATTCATCGCGTGTGAAGTACTTCAAGATGTTTGTAGGACTGAATTGATACAAGCCAATGGGAGACAACTTCCTCAAGAAGGTTGCGCACTTTAAAGGCTTCCGTGCTTCCAGCGGCCTCCTGATTTACGTTGCCACTTGTGTGTTGATAAGAACCCAAAGACACTTTGCATCCGTAGAACTCAAAGGTACAAATGCAACAACAACTTGCATTTCTATAGCGCTTTTAACGTTGTTAAACGACCCAAGGAGCTTCACAGGAACGATTATCAAACAAAATTTGATACCGAGCCACATAAGAAGGTAAAAGGACAGGTTGGTCAAAGAGGTCGGTTTTAAGGAGCGTCTTAAAGGAGGAGAGAGAGCCAGAGAGGCGGAGAGGTTTAGGGAGGGAATTCCAGAGCTTAGGGCCCAGGCAGCTGAGGGCACGGCCACCAATGGTGGAGCGATGATAATCGGGGATGCTCAAGAGGCCAGAATTGGAGGAGCGCAGATATCTCAGAGACTTGTAGGGCTGGAGGAGGTTACAGAGATAGGGATGGAATGGATTCCCAGATAGAGTTAAAAACCATGGAATCATTTAAGAAAGAATTTGATGCTATACCAGAAAGGACTTGCTGGTTGGATGAAATAAGATGGGCCAAATGGCCGTCCTCATCCATAATTATCTTGTGAACTCAGAAATAAAGCCTGCATCCTTACATAACTACTGAACATTAAAAAATACAGCCTCGCTTTCCACTTCTGTATAACTGGCTGTTCAATTAAATAATACGTCAAACTGTGCAAAACGCATTAGTTTCTCAGGAGCTGTTTTCTCAGAAGTTTATATTTATAAATATTGCAGACGTTTTATATTTTTTAAAAGCACTGCAAGTTGTGGCAGAGCTGCTGATGATTTTTTTGATCCTGATTGTGTTTGTACAGGAGGGCAGTGATGAGAAGTAGGTGCTCCAGTCTGGTCTGATTAGGATCAACTTTTACTCTGGTTGTATTTGTCTCCAAGCGGTTGTTGTGCCCTTCTTTTTAATCATTATTTTTTTTTTTTGAATATTGGAATAACAGACACTGCCCTCCAATCCTCGGGCACGCTGCCTGTATTTATGACAATATGAACCAGAAACTCACTTATGTCCTCCAGCGTTCCAGGGTAAGTGCCAGCTGATCCAAACTGACCTGTGGCTATTTAAGCCCGGCAATTGTACGTCTCGCTTAGCAGGGGGGGGGGCACAGGTTGGACCATCAGGCACGGGTGGTAGCGTGGCAATTTGCGAGCTCCTGCTATTCTCGGTTTTAAAATCAGAGCGCCAAGCATCAGGCACAATGACCTTTGCACCCAATGCTCCAAACTGCACTCCCGTCAACTTGAACAATGGAGGACAGAGTCTCACAATTTTACGGGCTTTCCTTTCCAGGTTTCTTTATAGCTTGTGCTCGACTGATCTCGCGGCACTGTTCAAGGAAGAGCAGCGGCCTTCTCCCGATGTCCTGGCCAGCGTTTATTCCTCAACCAAGACCATCAAAAGCAGATTAACTGGCGATTTATCTCGTTGCTGTACGTGGGACTTGGCTGTGGTGGTCTGCATTACAAGATTGACTACACGTGAAGGAAGAAAAGTAACTCATTGGTTGTAACCAACAGAACACAAACAGATTATCTGGTCATTATCACATTGCTGTTTGGCTGCCGTGTTTCCCACATCACAACAGTGACTCCACTTCAAAAGTACTTCATTGGCTGTAAAGCGCTTTGAGATGTCCGGTGGTCGTGAAAGGCGCTATATAAATGCAAGTCTTTCTTTCTTAAAGCACTTTGGGACGTCCTGCGGATGTGAAAGATGCTACAAAAATGACATTTCTTTCTTTTTCTTTCCTCATATTTTATAGATTCAAGAGTTAAATAGCTGGATCGGAACTTATCCACATTCTTTATTTGTCTACGAAGCATGCATTCTGAGCACGCCGCGCGGTATGGCAGTGAGCCCTGGACCACCTACAGCAGGCCCGAGAGAAACTAAACTCATTCCACACCCGCGGGCTCCGCCTTATTCTAAATATCAAGTCGAAAGACGAGGGCCTAGAAATTCGTCCCCGGGCGTTATCGGATCGGCTGCCCATTATACGCAGCGTCTGATCTTCAGTCTCTTGAATGCAACGGAACTGAACTTCAGGCGCCGCGTATAACGAGCGGCCGATCCGATACCGCCCGCTTTGCGCCACCGTCCGGGGATGAATTTCTCGCCCAAAGTTCTTGACACCAAAGTACTTGAGGAAGCTACATTACCAAGTGTAGTAACTTTTCTCAAATTAGAAACCGGGCTTGGCCATCGACATTTGATGGAAGGTGGGCATATTCCAAAGGATCTCTTGAATGGAGAACTTACAGATACTTCAAGGCCGTTGAGCCGACCTAGCCCCAGGTTCAAAGATGTTTGATTGAGGGACCTCAAAAAATGTCAACATTCTACAAGCCATGAAGATGTGGCTAACAAGAGGTGCCTCTGGAGGGCTGGACTGCATCAGGGAGCGATAGAGGCTGAGGAGGTGGCTGAGAGAGAGAAAAGAGAAGAGAGTGAAGAAGAAAGCATTGAAGCAGAACTCAGGAACCATATTATCATCCTCTCCTCCAAAAAAAAGGGTTTCGAAAGCCCAGAGCAACTTAGAGCAAAGATACCAAACAGAGAGCAATGAGAAAGCCCTGATAGAGGTTCAGACAGCTATCAGCAGGATCAGAAGACCTTCTCTGATACACTAGGGCAAAATATTATGTGCAAGGGGGCAAGCCAGGGAAGGCACTGGCACACACTCTGAAACAGCGAGCACAGAACAGTACTACAACATCAATTAATGTTGCTGACCTCAGACCCCACCTCGCAATGAGATTAATAAGGATTTGCAGTTTTGGTGTTGGAAATAGCATTCACTTTGAGCAACACCTCCCCCATGCACTTCACACTGCTCTCCTATGGTGCCCTGTGATGCCAAACAGGGTAACCTCCCTCTGTCACACTCCTTCTAGAAGCTCCTCTAGCAACATAGGAACAGGAGGAGGCCATTCAGCCCCTCGAGCTTGTTCTGCCATTCAATTAGATCATGGCTAACTCCATTTACCCACTTCGATTCTGTAAACCTTAATACCCTTGCCTAACTAAAATCTATCTATCTCAGTTTTGAAATTTTCAATTGACTCCCGGCCTCAACTACTTTTTGGGGGGAAGAAACATAGAAACATAGAAGATAGGAGCAGGAGTAGGCCATTCGGCCCCTCGAGCCTGTTCCGCCATTTAATGAGATCATGGCTGATCATCCAAATTCAGTACCTTGACCCTGCTTTCTCCCCATATCCCTTGATCGCTTTAGCCTTAAGAAATATATCTAACTCCTTCTTGAATATATTTAATGAATTGGCCTCAACTGCCTTCTGTGGTAGAGAATTCCACAAGTTCACCACTCTCTGGGTGAAGAAATTCCTCCTCATCTCAGTCCTAAATGGCTTACCCCTTATCCTTAGACTGTGACCCCAGAGTTCCAGATTTCCACTACTGTACAAAAAAAAGAAGGAACTTGCATTTCCAAATTGCCTTTCATGACCTCAATGGACAGGAGTAGGCTATTCAGCTCCTTGAGTCTGTTGACATCAGAGCATCCCAAAGTGCTTTACAGCCAATGAAGAACTTTTAAAGCATAGCTACTGTTGCAGCTTAGGAAAGGCAGAAGCCAATTTGCACAGCACTTCCTTAGTACTGCGCTGAAGTGTCAACCTGGATTAGGTGCTCAAGTCTCTGCATTGGGACTTAAACCCACAACCTTCTGACTCTGAGGCAAGAGTGCTACCAACTGAGCCACAGCTGTCACAGCAAACCTTGTGGCTCGCTCCATCCCTCTGCTGCATTGTGGAATGTTTCCAATTGTCTTGAATGTTTTGCCCACCAGAAAACGCCCGCCCCTTTAAAACTGCTGCAGCAGCCCTTTAATCCCCTGCAGCAGCAGCAGCAGTAGCAGCCTCGGATATCTAGCGCCCAAAACAGCGAGCTGCCAACCACCGGCGTATTACACGCAGAAAGCAAGTTATACATGGACAATGAGGCCTTACCCAGGAAGATTCATGACTAACTGGTGGACACAAAGCCTGCTAGGGAAGTTCCCATCACCTCCAGTTGGTCAACAGAATAAAAAGCCAAATATGTGAGATTGTCCATGTTACATAGAATTACATAGAATTTACAGCACAGAAACAGACCATTCGGCCCAACTGGTCCGTGCCGGTGTTTATGCTCCACACGAGCCTCCTCCCACCCTACTTCATCTGACCCTATCAGCATATCCTTCTATTCCTTTCTGCCTCATGTACTTATCTAGCTTCTCCTGAAATGCATCTATGCTATTCGCCTCAACCACTCCTTGTGGAAGCGAGTTCCATACTCTAACCACTCTTTGGGGAAATAAATTTCTCCTGAATTCTTTATTGGATTTATTAGTAACTATCTTATATTTGTGACCCCCTAGTTTTGGTCGCCCCCACAAGTGGAAACACGTTATATTGGGCCAAAAATTCGGCACTTGCCAGGTGAGTACGCACTGTGTACTCACCCGTAAGGCCTCCTGAAGTGCTGGTTTCCTGCATGCACTGCGCATGCGCGGGAAACCGGAACTTCCAGTCTCGTGAAGGGAGCGGTTCAGAGGTGAACCGCGTGCGCGGTAGAGGCTGTGCGCACGCAGCAAACTTAAGTTTTTTTTCAGGTTTCTCCGGGAGGGTAAGTATTGAAGAACCTGCGCTTTTAAAAAGGAGGCGTAGGACCCGTTTTCAACAAGGTAAGTGGTTAATTCATTATCATTTAAAAAAAATTTCAACAGGTTTATCTTTTTTAGATACTTTAAAGAAAGGTAAGTTTATTTTTAGCACTGTTAAAAAGTATTTTAATTTTTTCCAAAATTTTAATTTTTGTTTAAAGTAGTTAATTTATTTAACTTATAGTTATTTTAAAAATGTGATGGTTTTTTTAAAAATGTATTTGAAGTTTAGCTGTTGTTTTGGGGCCGATTTCAATTCACAGATTTGACAGGTCTTCCTGTCAAATCTATGAATGAAAGATGGTCTGCTGCCATTGGCTCTCCATGGACCACGTGATCCCAGGGGACGCATCGCACTAACTACGCCCCTGGGATACGCAAGCACTGAGCGCCGGCTCTTGGAGCAGGCCCAGGAGCTGAAGTTCCCGTGGGCCAGAAGCAGAACGGCAGACGCGGTAGGTAAGTGCGCGCGCGATCCTTACCCCCGCGGCAAGCCGGAGAGGTGAATTTCTGGGCCAATATGTTATCCTATATCTTTTAAAAATCATCTCAACATATCATGACACATGAAAAATTAAGGATATTATTATATTTGCAACCTTCCCTCCAAACTAATGTTCCGCATCCTGTGAAAATCATATTTTAGATATTCAAGGAACAGTCTGTATCATTTAAATTGCGATTCCCCCCTTAACACCAGCAGCTATTGAAAGCTGCAAAACAACACTAATATTTTTCACAGATTTTAATTGTATAAACACTTCCAGTGAGATTTTTTGTACCTTTTTTTGTCACCGCTAACTGAAATCTACTTCTATATACGTATAAGGGCAAGTCTCGCATCTAATGTACGTCTGTCACACGTCAGAAGTCACACGCTCAGACGTCACACCTTATTACATAAGAACATAAGAAATAGGAGCAGGAGTAGGCCATACGGCCTCTCGATCCTGCTCCGCCATTCAATAAGATCATGGCTGATCTTCGACCTCAGCATTACAGATGCAAAGCAATCTTAAAGCGAGAGAGGTAAAAAGCCACGCATTGACCTGGAGCCTGAAACTTACAGGAGTTACAGCTATGCCCCTCTAATGAACCCCAGCAGTTTATAAGTAGTTACAATTATCCAGGTTTGCCGAGTTAGAGCAGCAGCCTTAAAGGGACAGACCCCAGGTTTGCAACTGTGCAGCACCACCATGCTTCCCATACCAGACCACCCATAAGCAACTCCACAGGAGCTCCAGAAAGAAGGCTATGAAGTGTGTGAGGTTCTAGCAGCTCAATTTATGATTGTCTGGTGCCATGAATCCACTATAGTTCCGTAACAGCGCCAACCATTTTTTTTTTATTCGTTCCAGGGATGTGGGCGTCGCTGACAAGGCCAGCATTTATTGCCCATCCCTAATTGCCCTTGAGAAGGTGGTGGTGCGCCGCCTTCCTGAACCGCTGCAGTCCGTGCGGTGAAGGTACTCCCACAGTGCTGTTAGGGAGGGAGTTCCAGGATTTTGAACCAGCGACGATGAAGGAACGGTGATATATTTCCAAGTAAGGATGGTGTGTGACTTGGAGGGGAACTTGGAGGTGGTGGTGTTCCCATGCGCCTGCTGCCCTTGTCCTTCTAGGTGGTAGAGGTCGCGGGTTTTGGAGGGGCTGTCGAAGATTTTATCCACCTTAATATTCCATTGTCACAAGCCAAAACATTTGTTGTAATTTGTATTAAAAACAGAAAATGCTGCAACTACTCAGCAGGTCAGGCAGCTTCTGTGGAGAAAGAAACAGAGTTAACGTTTCAGGTCAATGACCTTTCGTCAGGACTGGAAGTTAGAGGGTTTTTTTAATTCGTTTACGGGATGTGGGCATCACTGGCAAGGCCAGCATTTATTGCCCATCCCTAATTGCCCTTGAGAAGGTGGTAGTGAGCTGCCTTCTTGAACCGCTGCAGTCCGTGTGGTGAAGGTGCTCCCACAGTGCTGTTAGGGAGGGAGTTCCAGGATTTTGACCCAGCGACGATGAAGGAACGGCGATATATTTTCAAGTCAGGATGGTGTGTGACCTGGAGGGGAACTTGGAGGTGGTGGTGTTCCCATGCACCTGCTGCCCTTGTCCTTCTGGGTGGAAGATGTCGCGGGTTTGGGAGGTGCTGTCGAAGAAGCCTTGGCGAGTTGCTGCAGTGCATCTTGTAGATGGTACACACTGCAGCCACGGTGTGCCGGTGGTGGAGGGAGTGAATGTTTAAGGTGGTGGATGGGGTGCCAATCAAGCAGGCTGCTTTGTCCTGGATGGTGTCGAGCTTCTTCAGTGTTGTTGGAGCTGCACTCATCCAGGCAAGTGGAGAGTATTCCATGACTTGTGCCTTGTAGATGGTGGGGAGTCAGGAGGTGAGACACTCGCCGCAGAATACCCAGCCTCTGACCTGCTCTTGTTGCCACAGTTAACAGTTTTTAAGCAAATACAGAGCCAGGGAAAAAGTGGGGATGCGGGAAGGGAGGGAAGAACAAAAGGAACGGTCTGTGATAGGGTGGTTGGCAGGAGAGATTAAATGACAAAAGGGATGATGGTGCGAGGCAAAAGGGGGTGGTAATGGATCAAGTAAAGAAACAAAAGAATTCCAGCATCCGCAGTATTTTACTTTTGTTGTAATTTGTAAATAGCTTTGTTCGTCATTAACATGTTAATGAGATTTCACTAAAATATGCTGGTGTGAAATTGCACTGCTCAAAATGAGTGTGCAAATGCATTAATACATCGGCATGGAATTCCTCAGTCTGCTATTGTAGCAGAGGCGAGTGTGTGAGCAGCCTCATTGAAACAGGCAGGAATTTCATCGGGAGGCCTTAACGTGCCCGCACGTTAATTTCACCCCGGCAGTGCTCGAACCCTATGATGGCTCACAGCCCTCGAAGGTTGCCCTGGAGTCTCCGGGAATTGAAGATTAATCTCCTGGGCCATTGCAGCGAGCCAACCCAGGAGAAAAATCACTGGGGCATTTAAAAAAAAATTGTTTGTCTCATTGAACACTTTCATCTATTAGTCATCAAAATATTGGAGATGGGGGAAAAAGGCTGCTTGACCGGGTTGGAGGCGGGTGGTCAGGTGATGAAACCTCCGGGGAATATGTCCAACCAGATTGGCGACCACAGATGGCGCTCAGATCATCTGCAGACGGGGTCCTTGCTCAATGATGAGATGGACAACAGCATTTCCGCTATGGGAGATGGCTCCAGAGATCAATATTTTCCTCTCTTTATATTTTCTGCCGCGGTACCAGTGGAGTGCATTTGATGTTGTACATCCCTGGAATTACTGGAGAGAGCTGCCTTGATCTGTTGGCCATCTGTGATGGCTTTAGTTGGAATACATCAGTTCGGATGAAACAAATCTGGCCTGAGAGCTGACAAATCCTGTCTCCCGCGACTAATCCTAAGGTTCTTTGCAATACTACAAACAGACCTTGCTGACATTTTGACTAAAACGTCAATGGCAGATCCATTGGTGACGTCACTTGAATCACCTGACTCTCAATCCCTTATACTATCACTCCTTGCTTGTAGCATCCGATCTATAAAGTGCCGGCTATTGTTAAGCTCACTTCATTTTTGAAATGTTTTATTTCTGTGGTCGACTCCTCACTGTTTCAATATTTATTCAAATTTCTGCGATAAAAGGAACACCACCACCTCCAAGTTCCCCTCCAGGTCACACACCATCCCGACTTGGAAGTATATCGGCCGTTCCTTCATCGTCGCTGGGCCAACTACCTACCCTACCTAACAGCATTGTGGGGGCACCTTCACCACACGGACTGCAGCGGTTCAAAGGCGGCTCACCACCACCTTCTCAAGGGCAACTAGGGATGGGCAATAAATGCTGGCCTTGCCAGGAACGCCCACACCCCGAGAATGAATATAAAAGAAAAGTAATGGTTTCTTCTGGCCTGCTAACTTTAGCTCCTATCGAAAGGCTGCTGGTCACATTTTGTTACTTTGAGACCCACTGTGAGGTCACTTCCAGAGTTATCTAGATTGCACAAATAAAACTGCAAAGCAGGTTAATGTAACGATCAGGTACTTTCGGAGAGATGTGGTTTATTGCCAGGACCTGTGAAGGATAAGTTGTGGAGAGGCAAAGGTCCAGTCTCCTTTCCTGGACCTCGATTTTAGTGAGAGGTTCAGGGCCTAGCGATGATCACTTCTGACTTTCCTGAATGAGATTCAGAGCCTGACATGAGGAAAGGGGTCACCAGACTAGGTCAGCCCCTCCACAGAGGCTCGGTTATGCTGATAGGTTCGACCTCTCCCACCCGCTCAGTGGGTAGCACTCCTCGCCTCTGAGTCAGAAGGTTGTGGGTTCAAGTCCCACTCCAGAGACTTGAGCACAAAAATCTAGGCTGACACTCCCAGTGCAGTGCTGAGGGAGCGCTGCACTGTCGGAGGTGCCGTCTTTCGGATGAGATGGGGAGTCTAGAACCAGGGGCCACAGCCTCAGGATAAAGGGTAGGCCATTCAGGACTGAGATGAGAAGAAATTTCTTCACACAGAGGGTGGTGAATCTTTAGAATTCTCTACCCCAGAGGGCTGTGGAGGCTCAGTCATTGGGTATATTCAAAACAGAAGTCGATAGATTTCTGACTAGTAAGGGTATCAAGGGATATGGCGATAGGGCCGGTGAATGGAGGTGAGGCAGAAGATCAGCCATGATCTTATTGAATGGCGGAGCAGGCTCGAAGGGCCGAATGGCCTACTCCTGCTCCTATTTCTTATGTTCTTAAGTTTTTATGTTAAACCGAGGCCCCATCTGCACTCTCAGGTGGACGTAAAAGATCCCACGGCACTATTTCGAAGAAGAGCAGGGGAGTTCTCCCGGTGACTGGCCAATATTTATCCCTCAACCAACATCACTAAAACATTGTAAATCTTGCATTTCTCTGAAGAAAGTGTAATGTGGACTGAAGCTTTCTATGATTCATGACTTTCTGTGCTGGCAAATTGAAACTGACAGTAAAGTGCTTCACAAAGGGTTAATTTTGACACATCTGCTTAGAGCCATGCACTCAAATAATTTATTCAATATTTCCCCTTAAAAAGTGACGTGAAATCAGTCTAAACGTTTGAATATTGCACATAGCTGTGAGCGTTATTTATGAGGCTGAATGAGAATTTACGCATTACTGGGAAAACAAACACTCCCGGAATGACTGGGGAATTAGAGTATACCCTTCTCGACATGAAATGTGTTATTACACAGACACCTGGAGGTCAAACATTGGCAGGGCTGCGTCCCAAAGTACATGCCAGGATGTGCCCACCTGGGACCACTGGCGGGGATCCAGCCAATGTTTGCTGGGTCAGGAGGAGGTTCCTTCAGTTAAATACCGATAGTGGGTGCCCATACCATCAGAGGCACATCTCGAGCACTCAACCGCCCCAAAAGACCTCAAACCTCAGCAAAACTGTGCTAGACTAGGGGAGAGGGGGGTTGACAAACAACGTTCGTACCCCCCACCCCGACCCCCACCTCGCACCTCCGAAAGGAGCCACTAGTGCCCACCTTGGCCCACTTTGTAAAGAGGTCAATATCGGAAAAATAAATTCACCTGCTGTCCTGAGGGGTGTGAGAATGAGGGTGCACACTGCCTGAGTGCCTCGATGTTCTTTCTGAGCTGTCTGTTTGATCAGCACACAATGAGTTAAAACCGCTTTCTGCTGAGCGTGGGGTGAATTGTGTAACGAGGCCTAAAGCAAGGATATCTCCTCCGAAAAGGAGGCTGGCAGAATGCGTAAAAGTCACTCAGCCCTGCCTGTAATAGTCTGGAATATGTCAGCTTGGTCACTTGTGTTTATGGGAATGGGAAGAGTTTAAGAGGGCAATTAGGTCACGTGTGGTCATGGAATAAAATGATCGGAAGAGTTTACGGTGATTAAATAATTAGAAGAGTTAACTGCATGTTTGTTTAAATCATGTTACTATTCTGTTATCATTTGTACGTATCTTTGATGTACTATGATTTATTGGCGATATGCATGGAATGTAGTGATCAAAGGTAAAATTGGTATAAGAGATGTGAGTGAACCACTGTGTCACAACTCATACTGATTTTTGGATAGTATAATGTCTCAGCTCTCATATTGGTTTTGTGAAGTCCTGATCCTGCATTGCTACAACTGAATCAATGGGCAAGAAATTCATTATAGCCCAGGAATGGGCGGTGCCATTAGAAAAGTTGGAGAATTAGCGCCAGGCGCTAATGCTTTAGACTGCACGCAAAATTCGTGCTCACTGCTCATAAAAATGATTGGAGTCCCAATTCAAGTCTTAGGGGGAGAAATTCATTATAGCCCAGGAGTGGATGCTAACTTTGGAGAAGTTTGTGATTTAGCGCCAGGCACTAATGAATCTCGCTGCACGCAAAATTCAGTGTCATCGCTCAAAGAAAGGATGGAAGCGCTAAATCAAGCGCTAACGGCCTAGCTCAGTGGCATTACACTCAAAGCGCTAACCAATATCAGGTGCAGTCTAATCGCAAGTCATCATTGCCACCGGCTTTTCCAGTTCTTAAAGGGAAGGTTCAGTGATGCTGCAGAACCTCATTCTCAGCATTGCTGGTTCTGCAGCTGTCTCAGTAAGCAGCAGAAGGCCAAGGAGAAGGAACCAGACCACTGAAGGAGGGGTCATTATGGTAGATCAACGGCCCAGGGAGAGCGCTTGCAGGTTCTGTGACCAAGCATCGGAGGAATTGGTCTTCGCTGTGGAGAGACGGAGGGCGGTGCTGTACTTAGCAAGTGGCAGGAGGCCCTTGCGGCAAGTCTTCCGCTGTAGGGGGTGGTGTTTTTGTGTCAGCTTTACCTCTGACTTCTGAGCAGTTCGAATCGCTCCCACTCCCTTGGTTCTAGACCTTGGACTTATTTGGGGGTTGTGATACAAAGGTGCAGCAGACAACTGAGTTTGATGAAAGAACTTCAATCTTTATTAAAAGGTAAGACACAAATAATAACACTCTTATCACTCTAAAGGTGGGGAACACTTCGGTACAAGCGAGGGAAATGACAGTAGAACAATACTTCACCCTTCCCAACCCCACTTTACTAGCTAAGTTAGGTTTTGAAGGACCAGGGATAATGCTCACCAATCCTTTGACAGTTGGGCTAAATCGCGGTTTTGGGGTTCGCTGTTTATGGCGGTTAGTGTCTGCCATACCCCGTACGCGGTAGAGGACTTCACCTGGGTCTCTGGTCAGTCTTCGTGAGTCCGCTGATGCGGTAGGATGTCGTTATGGATTTATCTGGTGAGTACCCAATTTCTTTAGTTGAGCAGTAGGGCTTAGAGTCTTTGGGGGAAATCTTACCCAGGGGTAAGTCAGGAATAGTTTGTAGTGTGGAAACTTTGCGATTCTTCGGGTTTTCTTCCCTGGAGTTGGTCTTTGTTGGTCGCGGTGGCCTGCGATTACCCGGTCAGTTGGGGGTAATGCGCGGTTGTTGGTTTCGTGAGGCCTTTGGTTTCCGCGATGGCTTTAGGCCTTGGTTGGTGTCTCGGTCGACCTCGTGGAGCCGTCGGTGACTTGTTGCTGCTTGTTGCTCCGAGTGACTGTGTTGGGGCCGTTGTTGGGGTCCGTCGAGGTGGTGTCTTCGCGAGCTGGACTCAGGTGTGTCTGAGTGGTGAGCGATGCCGACTCGCTTCCAGTTCAGGCCTTCTTCTTCTTGGTCTCTCCTCCTTCTGATGACCACCGGTTGCGACTGACTGCTCGACCCAACGAACACTGAACTGTGTTGCTTCTCTCCTCTTCTAGCTAGCTTCCTGTCTTGCTTCTCCGGTGTGTGCTTGGAGGGCCTTCAATTATACAAAATTGAAGTGGCCTTATCTACCTGCCAAATCTGTTTAGTTCATTGTCTAGTTTTGGCGGGCTCGTAAATCGGTAATGATTTACTAGCACGTTAACTGGGTTTTAACAGGCCTTCAATCTGACCCATTGAATATGGCCTTATCTAACCGCCAAATCTGTTCAGTTCATTGTCTGAATTTGGCGGGCCTGCTACCAGTAACTGCTCTGTAAGTGTCAAATGGGTTTTTGGGATGGTTTGCATTCTGTCGATCTTCTTGGCTGATTGCTGGTGATTGGTTTTGTGTTTTGGGTTCCTAGGCTGATCTATAGCCTAGTCCTGGGTGCTCTGTATTATGCATGTTTCTTGATGGGCCTTGTAATCGGTTTGATGGGACCTATTGTTTTGGGTGGGACCGTCTTCTCCTAGGGTCTATTGTCAAAATGTTAATGCGTGCTGGGGCTTTGAGTGAGATCATCCCAGTTCCCCAGACAATGCAATTAACTGCAATACCCAAAACTGCTTTTACAGAGGTCGAACCCAACTTCCTTCAAAGCCTTTTCTCCCTTTACAGGCCCAGACATGTTTTTAAAATGCCAAAACTTGGTTTTTGGTCTTAAATTCCTTATGTTAGGCCCAAATGCATTTTTATCACTCTGAGGTAGTTCCAAAGTCCTTTTTCCTTAGGTTTTGGACTCTGAGGTAGTTCCAAAAGTCATTTTTCCTTAGGTTTTGGGGATCTGCAAATTTTGGAAACCTTACACTGCACAAGCTGGAGGGAGGTAGCGCAGCATGTCTCAGGCAGCACTGTGGTCCCCAGGACACACACACAGTGCAGAAAGAAATTTAATGACCTCAATCAAGTGGTCAGGGTGAGAGAATGCGTCAACAAATGGTACATACCACCATCTGTACCATAATCTTCACACATTGCCCAAAGCACCACACCCCCAGCACTCACCCACCAACAATCTCTACCTACCATAACTCACACCCACATCTCACACCTTGCATACAATGACAGCTATTCAACTATGGCAGGCACATCACCCAAACAAATTGCTCCACACTCACTCACACACTTTCCTTTCTCTTGCAGGCCAAGGTGGCTCACAACAGGAAGGAGCAGGAGCGCACAGACGGTGGACAAGCCGACACCCAAACACTGTCTGCGCTGGAGAATAGAGTGCTGCAGATTATTGGGCGCCAGTGGTGGGCGTCGTGGCCACCGACGACGTTGACCCCCTTGGGGACAACAATGTTCATCCCTACTCCTTCTTCTCACATCCCACTTTCCCATCACCCCACAAGCATTTCGCACTTTCCAGCTAATCATGCTCTATGCATGCATCTCTCCCTTCCTGCCCCCCTCCCCTCACCTTAACCCGACTCAGGGATGGACTGCTCAGGTGCTTGCTCATTACCTGAAAGCATAAAGTGAGCGTTGCACACTCACTGACGTCATGATCCACCTGGCATTGAGGCTCCCGGCGATAACTGTGACCGGTGACGCTACGGGGGCGAGATTTGGCGTGTGCCGCTGGATTCGCCTCACCCTGGCGATAATGCTTTTGTGCCCCGTTAGCGCCATCTGCTGGCGCTAACGGGAGGCACCAAGGGGACGAATTTTCCCCCCAATGTTCCCTGTCATTTTTTGGGGATGCACGGCCCATTCAAATGTTTGCGCATGTGCGGTTATTCCAATTGAAAAGCCAGCGAGCGGCCTACGCGAGAGCGCCAGACTGCTGCGCAGACATGCGGTGCAGCTTAACGGGAACATTGAACAGAATGTGTGTGTGATCTGGCATTTAAAGTAACGAGACGAAAAGAAACAAGAAAGCAGTCCAACTGTGGGGGGATCTGGGTCGTGGCCTCGGCCTGGCCATCAGGTGGGCCCCAATTAACGCCCAATGGAGGGGTTGGTACGCTGGTACCACACAGCACATGCCCAGGATTCAGCCAGACCTTCGATAGGAGAACACAAAGGGCAGAATTTTCATTGACCCGTGGAGGCGGGTTTGGAGGCGTGTGGGGTGGGAAAATAGCAGATTCGGGGGTCCCGAACCCATCCCGCCCCCAACCCGCCTCCATGCCAGTTTCACAGGAGGTGGGTACCTGACCTGTGCTGGGACCCGCCTCCCCAAGGCGGGAAGGGGATTAGTGACAATAAACTGCCTGTTAACAGGTAGTTAACAGGCAGTTTTTTGCCTAATCCCTATTTTTAGCCTTGAGGTGTGGGCTTCCCGACAGGTCCGAACCACGCCGATTTAGCAAGGCGGACCGTCGGTCTGGAGGGCTTGGAGGGGTCAAGATGTCCGGTGTGCAGGTGAGTGATGGGTGCATGAGTGCAGAGGTAAGTGTGTTTGGTGTGTGTAAAGTGTTTTAAGAACTTGTACTTACCTTAACTTTGTCCTGCAGGCTTCCTTCCTTCCATTCTCGGGAGTCCCTCAGCTCACCGGCACAGAAAGCAGAATGGCCACGGAGCTGTCAAAAGCTGCAGTCTCTGCTTTCTGTGCTGGATTGATTTCTAACTGAGTCTAAGTACAGGGATTCACTTTAGAAATCATATTGTCAGTGTTTGACAGCTTCACAGAGCTGTCAAACGCTGAAATTTCATCTGTCAAAAGCTCTTGACAGATGAAATTTCAATGGCTGACGTCACCTGTATCCAAGGGACCCTTGATTGGCCTGCTGAGCCCGCTGGGCGGGCTTAATAAGGTCAATCAAGGGAAAATACAGTGGGTTGGCCACAAGTCGATGGAGGCGGGACTACAACCCAAAAAGTGGGAGTCCCGCCTCTATCACGTCCCCATTGACAAAATCCAGCCCAAAGAGTCTGCAAAGGGGCATAGATAGACTAAGTGAATGGATAGTAAGGTGGTAGGAAGAATGGAAAAGCAGAATATTTTTTAAATGGTGAGAAACTTTCAAATGCTGGTGTTCAGAGAGATTTGTGTGTCCTCGTGCAAGAAACACAGAAAGCTAGCATGCAGGTACAGCAAGCAATAAGGAAGGCAAATGGCATGTTGGCCTTTATTGCAAGGGGGTTGGAGTACAAGAGTAAGGAAGTCTTGCTACAATTGTACAGGGCCTTGGTGAGACCACACCTGGAGTACTGTACACAGTTTTGGTCTCCTTATCTAAGGAAGGATATACTTGCCTTGGAGGCAGTGCAATGAAGGTTCACTAGATTGATTCCTGAGATGAGAGGGCTGCCCTATGATGAGAGATTATGTAGAAGGGGCCTATACTCTCTGGAGTTTAGAAGAATGAGAGGTGATCTCATTGAAACATACAAGATTCTGAAGGGGATTGACAGAGTAGATGCTGAGAGGTTGTTTCCCCCTTGGCTGGAGTGTCTAGAACTCGGGGGCATAGTCTCAGGATAAGGGATAGGCCATTTAAGACTGAGATGAGGAGGAATTTCTTCACTCAGAGGAGTGAATCTTTGGAATTCTCTGCCCCAGAGGGCTGTGAATGCTGAGTCTTTGAGTATATTCAAGGCTGAGATAGATAGATTTTTGGACTCTAGGGGAATCAAGGGATATGGAGATCGGGCGGGAAAGTGGAGTTGAGGTCGATGATCAGCCATGATCTTATTGAATGGCGGAGCAGGCTCGAGGGGTCATATGGCCGACTCCTGCACTTATTTCTTATGTTCTTATGTTCTTATAGGCTGGGGAGGATGCAGGAACTCCCGGGCTGAGAGCCCATGCCCTCCCTGCTATGCCGCTGACATTGTTCGAGGCGGGCGGAAGCACCATCTCCACAAGGCCCAGCGGGAACTCCTACGCAAAGCCGGGAATCGGCGTATCCAGATCCCAGCTTGATTTGCAGCCCGTCCATCACACTCCGCGGTCTCCGCGGGCCCGTGCTGGAAAGGCCATGAATTGTCAGCCCCCCTTCCCCTCCACACTCATACCTCTTTCTTCAAAAAATCAGCAACATTTATTATCACACCTTATAATAGTTAGAAAAACGTATTGCTAAATTAGCTAATATTAAAAATTGGGTTACAGATTTTAATTTCTCACTTTCGTCACTTCATGAAATATTAGCATCTTGAAATTCAAAGGCAGCAAATCATATTCTTTGACAGCGGAAAGGAAACTCAGATTATCGCCTGTGTGCTAATCATCCACTGTGTCTTTTCTTCCACAGTGAGTCTGCCATACATATATCATCACGCGGTGTTACTCCAGGGGCAGACTTGGCAACATTTCATTTTTACTGAAGGTCCTCTCGGAATTTCCCCAGGCACGTCTGACAGGATTGTGAAAATATAAATCTTTTCCGAAGCTGAGAGACAGAAGATAATGAGTGAGCCGGGAAATGGTGGTGTTACCTGCTGGGCCCTGGATCTCCGAGCAGAAGTTGACAAGGTCCACTCAAAGCCTTCAGTAGAGGTCAAACGTGTGCTGGGCTGATCCGTCACTGCACAGTCACCAAGAGATCCACTTGGGACATTGATCCAAGGGGCGAAATTTCTTCAGCATCTTATACTTGACCAGCCTGTCGTATCGCAGTCACCAAGAGTGGTGTTTGCCTTGCAGGAGGTGGGAGCGGACTCTAGCAAAGATTCAGTTCGGGACCCCTACATTTTACTGAACAATGACACTAAACACTACCTACTTAATCAGGTGTCAAATCCACACATCTACAGTCGTGAAAAGGCCTGTTTGCAATAGGTAATATTGAAAGAATGTGGAATGAGCATATCGAGCGCTTGTATGCAAACTTTATCGACTAGTATCTTTACCCTTAAGGAGGAATTGTCTGACCCCTCTGAGGTAGTGCTGCACTGTCGGAGGCATCGTCTTTTGGATGGGACGTCAAACTGAGGCCCTGCCTATTCTTTCAGATGGACATAAAAGATTCTACAGCACTTTTAGAAGCGTAGGGGAGTTCTCACCAGTGTCCTGGCCAAAATTTATTCCTCAACCAACATCACTAAAACAGATTGTCTGGACATTTATCTCACTGCTGTTTGTGGGACCTCACAGATGAGTGTGTGGTACTTTGCAGGTATTAGTGCCTAATGTCTGTGATTGTAGCTTTGAGTTCTGCCAGTGAGAGCAAAAGGTGACAAGCCGAACAATTAAGTAACATGATTAAGTTTTTGTTTCTTTATTCATTGGATGCAGACGTTGCTGGTAAAGCCAGCATTTATTGCCCATCCCTAATTGCCCTTGAGAAGGTGGTGGTGAGCTGCCTCCTTGAACCGCTGCAGTCCGTGAGGTGTTTTCCTAGTGTTTTGATACAACTGAGTGGCTTGCTAGGGCAGAGGGCAGTTGAGAATCAACCACATTGCTGTGGGTCTGGAGTCACATAGAGGCCAGACCAGGTAAGGGTGACAGATTTCCTTCCCTAAAGGACATTAGTGAACCAAATGGGTTTTATAAGACAATCTGGTAGTTCCATGGTCATCATCATTGATAGTAGCTTTCTAACTTCCAGATTTATTTAATTAACTGAATCTAAATTCAGTTGTGGTGGGATTTCAACGACATAGTCCCATAGAGCATTAGTCCAGGCCTCTGGATTACTAGTCCACTATGCTACCATACCTGTTTTGGAATACACGCTAAAAGAAGGCAACTCTACCTTATAGCATGGTTTCATGTCACGCTACAGGACATGACTCGACGTTGTTGTCTGGTTCATAGGTGTGATTTCCAGTTTTTTTTAAAAAGTAAAAAGCTTAACTGCAGACACGTTGGACCCCCTGTGGCCCCACCTCATTGTCTTAGCTGTACTCTGCTGTGTCTTTGATGTAATGCCTCCCTGACGGATTGTATCTCTGCAGACACATTGTTCTCTGTCTATATATACTTTGTAACCGATTTGTATTCCCTCACTGTACCTGACGAAGGAGCAGCGCGCCGAAAGCTCGTAATTTCAAATAAAACTGTTGGACTATAACTTGGTGTTGTGCGACTTCTCAGTTTTACCTTATAGCAGTCATTTCAATTTTGAGAAAAAGTGTTACGATGGTCTTTAAAGGATCTTCAAAGGGTTATAGTATAATATCATGGCAGTCAGAAAATTAGCCCTTATGTGCCACCTTTTCTTGCAAACCAAGAAATACTTTTGAGTGTCCTGGCAGACGTTCATCACTCAACACAACACCACTAAAAACATTGCTGTTTGTGGGAGCTTGCTGCGCGTAAATTGGCTATCACGTTTCCTACATTGCGACAGTGACTACACTTCAAAATACAGTCCGCGCCACGTATAGCGGGCGCGTTGGTGTTGACACGATTTGCCCACTATACACAGTAGGTGGTAAAATCAAAAAGCGAAGTAGCCAATATATTTTCTTTTGTTACACAGGCAATCTCCACTTAGCAACGGTAACAGCAGCATAGCGATTATGTTACTGGACTAGTAATCCAGAGGCTTGGACTAATAATCCATGAGACGTGAGTTCAAATCCCACCACGGCAGCTGGGGAATTTAAATTCAGTTAATTAAATAAATCTGGAATAAAAAGCTAGTGTCAGTAATGGTGACCATGAAACTACCGGATTGTCGTAAAAACCCATCTGGTTCACTAATGTCCTTTAGGGAAGGAAATCTGCCGTCCTTACCCGGTCTGGCCTATATGTGACTCCAGACCCACAGCAATGTGGTTGACTCTTAACTGCCCTCTGAAATGGCTGAGCAAGCCATTCAGTTGTCTCACTGCCACCTTCTCAAGGGCAATTAGGGGTGGGCAATAAATGCTGGCCTTGCCAGCGATGCCCACATCCCGTGAATGAATTAAAAAAAAAGGCCTCTCCTAATTGTTAGTAGTCGCATCCAGGATCTCATCTCTAAGGTAATCGCACTTTAACGAGGTGAGACTAGCTGATTGAAACTACTTGAAGATCCTACATTGCCTGAAATCAGCAGAGCCTTAAATGGGTAGGTAGAGGGTAAGTACTTAATGAAGTGCCTGAAATAGGGACGGGCTTAACATGTTATAAGCGATGCCTATGGTGATGGCAAGCGGTTAGCGCCATTTGCCCGATATAGGTGGCTGCCCGTGATAAGCGTGGACAGTGTAAGTAGCAGGGACTGCACTTCAGATGACATCTGAAGGACTTTCAGATGCCCCCGAGGTCATAGAAACATAGAATCTAGGAGCAGGAGTAGGCCATTCGGCCCGTCGAGCCTGCTCCACCATTCAATACGATCATGGCTGATCATTCAAATCCAGTACCCTGTCTCTGCTTTAATCCCCACAGTACACATATCCCACCCTACCCCCGTAACCCCACGTATTTAATTCCCCCTAACATATCCCATCCTATCCCCATAACCCCACATATTTAATCCCCCCTAACACTAAGGGTCAATTTATCATAGCCAAATCAACCTAACCCGCACATTTTTGGACCGTGGGAGGAAACCGGAGCACCCGGAGGAAACCCACGCAGACACGGGGAGAATGTGCAAACTCCACACAGACAGTCACCCGAAGTCAGATTCGAACCCGGGTCCCTGGCGCTGTGAGGTACCAGTGCTAACCACTATGCCACCGTGTTGCCCATGAAAGGTGTTTTATAAATGTAAGTTCTTTTCTTGCTTGCAGCTGGTGAGGAGTAAGGTTTTGGAAATTCCGTTACATGGTCGGAAAATTGTGCACCTGAGTTTCTGATACGCACCACTGGTGATCAAGGCAATGGTCTTTTAGTCATTCACCCGTCGGATAATCTATCACTCAGCATACTGAACAATCAGGACGGAATTTTGCCGGCGCTTAGAGGCCGGGTTTGGAGGCGGGTCGCTGTCAAAATCAAAAAGATTGACAGCGGGTCGGTATCCCGCTGTAAACCCGCCTCCTTGTCAGTTTCCCAAGTGTCGGGTCGGTCATCCCTGAACAGACCCAACACCAAGCGGCGGGTCAGCCAATTTCGATAGTTAAAAGCTTGCTGAAAGGCAGTTAAGCACCATTTTACCATTTACTTACCATTTTACCAGCTTTTCCATGAGTTTCCCGGAGCGCAGAGATCACGTCAGGTAAGTAGGTCGGTTGTTGTGTCTGCATGGAATGATTGACTAACCTGACAGCTCCAAATGGTCTATGAAAGCTCCCATTTCATAGGTCTTCACTTTCCAAGGTTAGAAGCTGTTGCTTACTCCATTTGGAAGACAGATTGAGCTTTATGCAGCTTGCAAGTGTTTGGAGTAAACTCTCTATCCAGTGTCACCTCATCGGAACAACCTCTCTCACCATTGACAGATCGCTCCTGTCATCTCAACCTCACCTGCCATCTATTCCATCAGCATCGGTGCCCTTGAAACTATCTCACCTTGGTCCCACACGATCAGCCCCAACATCAGCATCATCGGGCACACCAGGACCACCAACAACAACACCAACCTTCTCCGCAATCAACTGATGCTGCACAGGACACAGGGCATCATCACCTGTGCAAAGTGCTGCCCGGGATGCCAGCGATGGCCTCACCATGGCCACATTTGCTTCACATAACACTGTACACCCTGGCTGCCATATGATGCACCAGGTTGGCACCACCCCATACCAGCACCATAAAGCATCCCTACAATGCCCCAGCCATTCCTTTCACACTCATCACCATTGCAGGGGGTACCGTTATGTCTCACCATTCACTGAAACTCACTAAGCCACTTCCAAAGGTGCACACAAATCTGTCCAAAAAGGCAAAGTGGTGAAAATAAAGGTTTCAATGCTTGACACCACATTAACAGAAACTTTACACAAACATTGGCTAAAGCATCCAAGTGCCTACCCTTGTGTGTTGTTGGTTTGAATGATTGGACAAGGATGAGGGTGAGTGTGAGGGGTGGCTAGTGAGATGGGGAAGTGATAATGTAGACAGAGAGGGATGGTTGGAGGTGCAAGGTAAGTTGGTGTGAGTAATAAGAAATAGGAGCAGGAGTAGACCAATCGGCCCCTCGAGCCTGCTCCGCCATTCAATGAGATCATGGCTGATCTGATCCAACCTCAACTCTAAAGAAAACAAGAAGTAGGAGCAGGACCAGGCCACTCGGCCCCTGGGCCCGCTCTGCCACCCACAGGGCCTTGACCGATCCGAACTCAAACTCATGTCCAATTTCCAGCCCGCTCCCCGTAACCCCTGATTCCCTTTACTTCTAGGAAACGGTCTATTTCTGTTTTAAATTTATTTAATGAAGTAGCTTCCACAGCTTCCTGGGGTAGCAAATTCCACAGACCTACTACCCTCTGAGTGAAAAAGTTTCTCCTCATCTCAGTTTTGAAAGAGCAGCCCCTTATTCTAAGATTATGTCCCCTAGTTTCTAGTTTCACCCATCATTGGGAACATCCTCACCGCGTCCACCCGATCAAGCCCCTTCACAATCTTATATGTTTCAATAAGATCGCCTCTCATTCTTCTGAACTCCAATGAGTAGAGTCCCAATCTACTCAACCTCTCCTCGTATGTCCACCCCCTCATCCCCGGAATTAACCGAGTGAACCTTCTTTGTACTGCCTCGAGAGCAAGTATGTCTTTTCTTAAGTATGGACACCAAAACTGTATGCAGTATTCCAGGTGTGGTCTCACCAATACCCTATACAACTGCAGCAATACCTCCCTGTTTTTATATTCTATCCCCCTAGCAATAAAAGCCAACATTCCATTGGCTTTCTTGATCACCTGCTGCACCTGCATACTAACTTTTTGATTTTCTTGCACCAAGACCCCCAGATCCCTTTGTAATGATGTGCAGGAGTAGGGTAGGGAAGGCAGAGTGATGGGGATCAGATGAGGTTGAGTGTGGCTTGGCAGTAACGTTTCGTGATCTACTGAGAAACATTGAAAGATTGGTGCCACTGCAGCCTGGTCCTCCTGACAACATCCCTGCTTGTGCCCTCCTGTGCAATGTGTAACCAGGCTATGTTGGTGTCCTGGGGAGGTGTCTTCCGCCCATTGGAAGGGAAGAGGACCTCCCTGCGTGCTGCGATGGAGGGAGTCATGGGAGAGCCTGAGCGCAGCCGTGCACCTTTGTGCAGTGCTTGTCAGTGTTTGCAGCACCTCAATGCTGCAGAACACTGACAGCACAACTGTCAAAATGAATGTGGCCGTGGCCCCTTTAAGGAAACCGGCTGATAACGCGTCATCAAATGACGTCATCAGACCCGCTTCCTTCAATTGGCCGGGAACCTCGCAGGGTGGGGCTTAACAAGCCCCATCAGGGCAAAATCACTTGGAGGAGGCGGGATGAAGACGGTTGCGGGGCTTGAAGCCGCTGCCGACTCCGGCCGCACCGGACTCGCCACTGGCTGGCGAAATCACAGCCTCGGGGTGTGGAATGAAATTGCTGGCGACACGAGGTAGGCATTTTCGCATCCGCAGTTAAGTTTACGCAGATAATTATATTCCGCGGCGCTTTCTGATACCTCATTAAAGAAAGGTGGAGGTCGGCAGTGTAACTCACAGAGCGAGAAAGAATTGCGCCACATGATTCCGTTGGGAGTCGCATTGCCAAAGTTCTTAGTCATCACGCTAACCTCGCAGGGTCCAGTAAGGTCAGACATAATAAAGGAGAAGACAATAACTTAGGCTGGAAATATAGCTGTTGGTGACATTAGGGATGAACACATAGCACGCTCTAGCACATTCCTTTGTTAGCCATTTAAAGGGCATGTTAATCCATTTAAAATAAATCTTTTAATGCCTATGTTAAAAATAACAGACAGAGGATTGTTATACAAATGTGATCAGTGCCCATCCACCAATACTCATTGAAACTTATAAAATTCTAACAGGGCTAGACAGACTGGATGCAGGAAGGATGTTCCCAATGGCGGGTGAGTCCAGAACAAGAGGTCACAGTCTAAAGATAAGGGGTAAGCCATTTAGGACAGAGATGAGGAGGAATTTCTTCACCCAGAGAGTGGTGAACCTGTGGAATTCTCTACCACAGAAGGCAGTTGAGGCCAAGTCAGTAAATATATTCAAGAAGGAGTTAGATATATTTCTTAAGGCTAAAGGTATCAAGGGATATGGGGAGAAGGCAGGGACAGGGTACTGAGTTTGGATGATCAGCCATGATCTCATCGAATGGCGGAGCAGGCTCGAGGGGCCGAATGGCCTACTCCTGCTCCTATCTTCTATGTTTCTATGTTTCTATACCGCCACCAGTCATTTCTAGACTCATACATGGAAATCCTGAATAGTTCACCACCAGGGGTGCATATTGGACATTCAGGCTGGCTTTCTGGCAATTTAAATTAACACTTGGTAAGAGTATCCCCGGCACACGTCCGCATTTCTAACACGGGCATCTAGCGAGTGAACTCTCCGCCAGCAGCAACCAGTCAGAAAATGAGTTCTCGTCTGACGTTTTTTTTCATGGAACAGCAAACGATTCTTGACATTAAGCTGTCAGATTGTCATAAAAACTCAACAGGCCCACACACGTCCTTTAGGTCTGGGCCTATATGTGGCTGCAGTGTCACGCCAACATTGTTGACTCTTAACTGCCCTCTGAAGTGGGCCAGCAAGCCACTCAGTTGTATGAAGGCCCACCACCACCGTCTTGAGCAACGAGGTGTGGGCAATACATGCCAGCCTTGCCAGTGACGCCCACATACTGAGAATGAACATTCAAAAAATCTATCTTTCCCAGTATGTCTCACATCTGTATTGCTATCTCTATCTTTCCATTTTCTCTCCATCTACCTGCGTCTATAAGGGGGGTGAAATTTATCTTGGGTGATACTGTAAAATGGGTCATAGTGAATCGGGCATCCTGTGTTACCCATCTTTTGTTTCTTCACTTGCCTCATCACTGCCCCCTTTTACCTTGCACCATCATCCCTTTAATCTCCCCGGCCTATCACAGGCCTTTTGTTCTTTCCCCCCCTTTCCACCTTTTCCCTGCCTCTGCACTTGCTTAAAACCTGTTCCATCTCTTTTTCCAGCATTGACTTTGTTTCTCTCTGACCTGCTGAGTATTTCCAGCATTTTCTGTTTATTCCCGTGTTACACTTTTTTTATCCATTGACTTTAATAGAAAAAATAGGGCACTGTGTAAAATGGGCTGCCGATTCACTATCACCTGTTTTGTGCAATTGGTGAAGTTGAATTTCACCCCTTATATATCTCTACCTCTCTCCGCTTACATATGTGGATTTCTCTCACCATTTTACCTATCTTCTTATCTCTCTCTATCTACATATCTGTCTGTCTCTCCATCCATCTAACTCTGTATGGCTTCCTTTCTCATTCTGTATAACTCTCATTGTGTTGATTCAGTCTGACAGTATTTTAGCAGGTCTCTAATCGCCAATGAGCAACTTTATTCCTGTTAAACCATGACATGAAAACATCTGTGTCAGCTGTGGCTCAGTGGGTAGCACACTTGCTTCAGAGTCAGAGAGTTGTGGGTTCAATTCTCACTGTCAAGGGACTTGAGCACAGAAAGCCAGTGCTGAGGGAGTGCTGCACTGTCGGAGGTGCTGTCTTTTGGGTGAGATGTTAAACCGAGGCCCCGTCTGCTCTCTCAGGTGGATGTCAGAAATCCTGTGGTACTATTTCGAAGAAGAGCAGGGGGAGTTCTCCCCGGTGTCCTGGGGCCAATAGTTATCCCTCAACCAACATAACAAAAACAAATTATCTGGTCATTGTCACATTGCTGTTTGTGGGAGCTTGCTGTGTGCAAATTGGCTGCCACATTACAACAGTGACTCCACATCAAAAAAGTTCTTCATTAGCTGTAACAGTGCTTTGAGACATCCGGTGGTTGTGAAAGGTGCTATAGAAATGCAAATTGTTCTTTAAAAAAAAACACCATCGATCCTCACTGATTAATCCTAATGGCACAACATCACACACATGCACTTTATTATAAAGCAAGACTATGAACATGTAAAAATCTATGGAAGAGACTGTGTAAGAATCAATTTAGAGGCGGTTTGATGCTAATGATGTATGGAATGCAATAAGACAGCAATTTTTTCACAATCAATTTACCATAGCAGATTTATGTTTGTTATGGTTTCTTTCTGCTGTTGGGAAGGTGTGTGCAGCCTTTGCAGCCTCACTGTTGTTCCTATGTATTGGCCCATATTTTCCAATCGCAGGCCTCCCGCGGGCGGAGGCCTGCGATCTGGAAAAATCTACGCCCTTACCTGAGGGCTCCCGGGACACACACGCTCCTGGGCCTCTCCAAACCTGAAGTGCGCAGGGCCCACGTATCCCAGGGGCGCAGGCAGTTCACAGCATCCCTGGGATCACGTGGGCCATGGGGAGCCAATCACAGAAGGGAATCTGCCTTCATACATTTGACAGCAAGACCTGTCAAATATATGAATGGAGATCAATGAAAAAACATAGTAAAACTTTAAATAATTATTTTTTTAATCACATTTTTAAAATGACTTGAAATTACAATAAATTAAGTATTTTAAACAAAAATTAAATTTTTTGTAAAAAATAATTAATGTTTTTTACGGGGCTAAAAATAAACGTAACTTTTTAAAAAATATTTTTAAATGATAAATCAGTGAAAAATTTTTTTTTTTTACTTTTTTTCAACTCTTATCCTGGTTAAAGTAGGCCTTACACTTGCTTTTCACCAGGCGTAATATTTCTAAGGGTTTCCTGCGGGCGGAGGGTCTCCAAAAAGCGGAACTATCCGCCCGCAGAGGCCCTTCTCCAGGGCAGCCGGAGGATCTGTCAAGACCATTCTTGACAGATCAGAAATGCTGGCTTCCAGCGCATGCGCTGTGCATGCCTGAAACCGGCATTTCCGATGTCCCTATGGGTGGGTACACAGCGCGTACACACCCGTAGGGATTGGAATATCTGGGCCATTATGTATTAAGGCTAGCAGCACATTGCTTTGAAGTTAATCGCGTAATAATACTTGGATTTACATAGTGCCTGTTAAAACCTAACCTTGCTTAGACCACACTTGGAGTACTGCGTGCAGTTCTGGTCGCCATATAAAAGGATATAGAGGCACTGGAGAGGGTGCAGAGAAGATTTACAAGGGTGATACCAGAAATGCGAAGGTACACATATCAGGAAAGAATGAACAGGTTGGGTCTCTTTTCTCTTGAAAAGAGAAGGCTGAGGGGTGGCCTAATAGAGGTCTTAAAAATTATCAAAGGTTTTGATAGAGTGGATACAGAGAGAATGTTTCCACTTGTAGGGAAGAGCATCAACTAGAGGCCATCAATATAAGATAGTTACCAAGAAATCCAATAGGGAATTCAGAAGAAACTTCTTTACCCAAAGAGTGCTGAGAATGGGGAACTCGCTACCACAGGGAGTGGTTGAAGCGAATAGTATAGATGCATTTAATGGGAGGCTGGACAAGCATATGAGGGAGAAGGGAATAGAGGGTTATGCTGATAGATTTAGATGAGGAAAGACGGGAGGAGGCTTGAGTGGAGCATAAACGCCGGCATGGACTGGTTGGGCCGAATGGCCTGTTTCTGTGCCGTATATCCTATGTAATCCTGTGGAAAATGTCTCAAATGCAATGACTGTTGTTATAGAGGCAAACTTATCTTAGTTCATTTACATTTAGTTTGTGTAACGTTTTCTTCTTCAAGCCGCCTTCCAATTATGCTTTGTCTGCATCATATCGGCCCGTAATTTGCCGTCAGCGGCAAAGGAAAGGTGTCCGCCGGTGGCCCTGAAGAAAGCTGCGCACAAAGATCTCGTGATCTCTTTGGCGAGAGGTTCGGCTTTTCCGACGTTCAGTGGAGATCAGTGGGAGTTAATGGGGAATCCCTAACGCGAGCTGCGGTGACGACAACAAGCTGTCTAAAGCAGCCAATCACAATGCAGAATTCTCGCAGGCCTGAAAATGAATAAACTCCTTTTATTCCAACTTTTTAATAATGTTATAGAGGGCCAAAAGAAAAATATTGGGGCTCTCACGTGGGCAATAGGTAAACCGGAAATAAACATGAGCAAAAGTTTTTTTTTTTAATTTTAAAGTTTCTTAAAAAAAATATTTTTATTAAAATGGATAAATCTGACACTCCACAAAATTAAAATTAGTATTTCAGGGCCACAACATTTGTTTAGCAGTCAATACGCTGTTAAAACCCCAGTTACACCTAATCCAAAAGGGTCTAACATTTAATGGGGTATTTAACAGCGTAATTATCGTGGAAAAGAAAAAAAGAAAGACTTGCATTTATATAGTGCCTTTCACAACCTCAGGACGTCTCAAAGCGCTTTACAGCCAATGAAGTACTTTTGAAGTGTAGTCACTGTTGTAATGTGGGAAACGCAGCAGCCCATTTGCGAACAGCAAGCTCCCACAAACAGCAATGTGATAATGACCAGATAATCTGTTTTAGTGATCTTGATTGAGGGATAAATATTGGCCAGGACACCGGGGGGGGGGGGGGGAAATCCTCTGCTCTTCTTCGAAATAGTGCCATGGGATCTTTTACGTCCACATGAGAGAGCAGACGGGGGCCTCAGTTTAACGTCTCATCCAAAAGACGGCACCTCTGACAGTGCAGCACTCCCTCAGCACTGCACTGGAGCGTCAGCCAAGAAAAGCTGAAGTTTTCGTCAGTTTCCCTGATTGCACTGATTGCCGGCTATGGGAGCGGGGGGGGCACAGCACAGCCAGTGTCGGAGCAGAGAATGACTGACCGCAACTTCAGGATTTCCCCGTTAGGATGCGCACGCGCTGGATCCTGAAGTTGCGGTCAGTTTCGAAGGGGTAATAATAGTGAACGCTGTTAGTTCGGCGTTATTACCCACCGCAAATTCCAAGCCGTCATCTTTCACTTGACTGCCGATACTATTGGAAAATGAGGAACGTTGAGTTTAATGTTGCATGCTATTAAAATTCCTCCGATTTACTTCTGCAAATATACTCTCGCTCGGGTAATTGTATTGCAGTGTTTTCTTTTCCGCGTGCTTTTCTTCGTGAGTAAAGCGATGATTTGGTCTTTGATTTCAATTTCCTTTGTTCAAAGCCTCTGATAAACGTCTCACAGCTAAGATTGTTTTCTGTCCGGTCTCTGTCACCAGCTGCTATTGCTGTAAGTGTTGTCGCTGGCCACTTGTCGTTGACTGATGTATTCCTGCCTGTAAGAGGCCTAATGATGCCTGTGCGCCTTTTCTTATCACCTACACCATTCCCAGTCCAACTCTGATCTCTCTCTCCACCCGGGGTAATACTAATCGATCTTGTAGCTGAAGCAACAGAGGTACCTATTTTATTCATAATTTTCAATTATTTATGTTTCTGATAACAGAGACCTGAACCCGAGATTACAGCCGCAACACACACATCTGCCCTTCATCGCAGAATGAGATTAGAGTCACAGGGCAGAATTTTCATTGAGCCATGGAGGCGGGACTGGATTGAAAATAGCAGATTCGGGGGTCCTGACCCCATCCCGCCCCCAACCCGCCTCCATGCCAGTTTTGCTGGAGGCGGGTACCCGACCTGCGCTGGGACCCGCCTCCCCGAGGCGGGAAGGGGATTAGTGGCAATAAACTGCCTGTTAACAGGTAGTTAACAGGCAGTTTTTTGCCTAATCCCTATTTTTATGCCTGAAATGTGGGCTCTCCGACAGGTCCCAACCATGCCGTTTCAGCGAGGCGGACCGTGGGTCTGCAGGGGTTGGAGGGGTCGATATGTCCGGTGGGCAGGTGAGTGATGGGTGCATGTGTGGAGAGGTAAGTGTGTAAGGTAAGTGTAAAGTGTGCAAAAAGGTTTTACTTACCTTAACTTCCTCCTGCAGGTGTCAGCCCTTCAGTTCTCGGGAGTCAGAAATCTCACCGGCACAGAAAGCAGGAAAGCCGTGGTTCTGTCAAAAACTGCAGCCTTCTGTTTTCTGTGCTGGAATGATTTCTAACTCAGCCTGAGAGGAAGGACTGAAGTTAGAAATCATATTGTGAGTGTTTGACAGCTTCACAGAGCTGTCAAACGCTGATATTTCATCTGTCAAAAGCTCTTGACAGATGAAATGTCAATCTGTGATGTCACCTGTTGCCGGGTGGCCCTTAATTGGCCTGCTGAGCCCACTGGGCGGGCTCAACAAGGTCAATCAAGGGAAAGTACAGTGGGTTGGCCACATCTCGATGGAGGCGGGTTCACAAGCCAAAATGTGTGATTCCCGACCCCAACCCGACCCCAACTTCAAAATCCAGCCCATAGAGTCAAAGGGGTAAAAATTCAGTTGGTTGCGCCTCCCGTTAGCGCCTTAAGAGGGCGCTAATGGGGCGCAAAGCCGCTAACGCCCGGGCGCAGCGATGTTTGCGCCGCTCGAGAACTTAACTTGAGATTGTGCGGCGGCGCTAAAACTTACCGCTGCGACCACCTGCGCGCGCAGATTGTGACGTCATTCCATGGTGCAACGCCCTTGTGGCGCCCCGGAGCGGAAATTGAGTGGCGCCCCCTGCCTTACCGCCTGGCGCTTCCAACGACCGGAAGACTGGAACGCTATCAATCGCTGTGGGGCTGGGGGGGGGCGCTATTTAAAGGGGGCCTCTTCCTGTCTTTTTCTGTGGTCGACATTTATGCACCACTCGTTCTGAGAGAGAGAGAGAGATTCGGAGAGAGAGAGAGAGAGACTTCTACATTGACTCAACGCTTTGTGAGGTAGTTTTGCCTATTGATCCTAACTTTGCTGCTACTTTAGTTGCTGTCCCTCATTACTTTGCTTGCAAAGAGAATATGGAGGCTGCACTGATTGGGGGCGTCGTCCTGCTCCAGCTGAATCGGAGGATACAGAGACGCAGAGAGAGAGTGGCAATGATGGCCAGACGGAGGAGGGCCATCAGGCATATGTACAGGAGAGCTTACCCTCCCAGGGTATATCGTGAACAGCTCTCCTACATCCATATGTCCGAGGAGCTGTGTTTGCGAAGGCTGCGATTCAGCAAGGAGGTGGTCACTGAGCTCTGCCACCTGCTGCAGCCAGATCTGCAGCCTCAACTGAGGTCCAGCACGTCTCTGTCGGTGGCAGTGAAGGTCACAGTGGCTTTGAACTTTTACGCCACTGGCTCATTCCAAGCTGCTGCTGGGGACCTCGCCAATATCTCCCAGTTCGCGGTGCATTGCTGCATCTGGCAGGTCACAAATGCCCTCTTCAGAAGGAGACGAGAGTTCATCTCTTTCCCCATGACCACAGACAAGCAGCGTGACCGCGCTCTGGGCTTTGCGAGGGTAGCGGGCTTCCCCATGGTGCAGGGCGCCATTGACTGCACGCATGTGGCTTTGCGTGCTCCGCGTGAGAATGCCGAGGAATTCAGGAACAGAAAGGGGTTCCATTCCTTGAATGTCCAGTTGGTCTGTGACCACAGACAGCTGATACTCGCTGTCAATGCCCAGTATCCTGGCAGCTGCCACGATGCTTTTATCCTGCGCCAGACTACTGTGGCAGAACTTTTCGAGGCACCGCATCAGCCAGTTGGTTGGCTTCTCGGGGACAAGGGGTATGCATTGAGCACCTGGCTGATGACACCGCTCCGTACGCCAAACACCCCTGCTGAGCTGCGGTACAATGAGAGCCATCAAGCAACCAGGAACATTATTCAGCGCACAATCGGCGTGCTCAAGCAACGGTTCCGCTGTCTGGACCATTCCGGAGGAGCCCTGCAGTACTCGCCTGAGCGAGTATCGAACTTCGTAGTCGTGTGCTGCATGTTGCATAACATGGCAATCCTCAGGACCCAGCCAATGCCACCAGGCCTTGGAGCACCACCAGAGGAGGAGGAGGAAGAGGAGGAAGAGGACGAGGACGATGATCATCAGCAGCACCAAGGCAGGAGGGCGGCCCACAATGGTCAAACTGCAAGGGCCGTCCGTCAACGGCTAATAGCAAGCCGCTTCTAGGGCCCCTGCCATTGCTACCAACATTAATCAACCCAGCACGCAACCCCTAAGCCGGCCAAGGCACCAATAATTCCAACCACCAACCATGTATATTTTGAATACAGAAACTTATTTATTTTACAAACTCTGTGTGTGTCAATTCCTCATGACAAACTCATAGAAATAAACAAAAAAAACAGTCAATAACATAACTGGTTCTCACAACCTGGAGATAATGTCCAAAACACTAAACAAAAGTTGGACCATGAACCTCGGCCTTTAATAAAAAAATGACCAGCATTTTGTCACACCTCCTACTTTTTGCCCTTCGAGGGTGATCTCCTTCCCTTGCGCACTTCCCCCCTTCTAACCCTACTGCTCCTCCGTAATGGGACCTCAGTGGCTGCAGCAAGGCTGGTGGAAGGCTGCTGCTCGTCAGACCCTGACACTGCAGATGCCCCTGAAGGACGGCCTCGACCACTTCTGGGCCTGGAGGGCCCGGCTGCAGACTGCACCAACTCTGCATGGGCGGCAGCAGTCTGTCCTACAGGCGGTGGCAAGTGCAGTGGAGAAGTGACAGTGTTGGCAGCAGGAATGCTGTCATCGTGAGAGAGGACAGCAACTCCCTGCTCGCCCGACACACTGGCACTCCCACGGGGCAGCACTTCAGCATCCGGAGCAATCTGCCGGAGAACAGATTGCTGGTCTGCTGCAGCGCGGTGACAGCCCCGGGGACATGTGCACGAACCATCGAGGTTGGCAGCAGTCTGTGCTCGCGTGGCCTCAATCTGAGTCTGTATGAGAGCAGTCAGAGATGGGATCACGGCAGCCAGTGACTGAATTGCAGCACTAAGCGTTAGTGTGGCATCCGCCTGTGCTACAGCGAAGTGCTCCACACTCCTTGCCAGTGACTCAATGCATTCGGGCACCCTTCCCACTGCACCCATGAGCTCAGTGTGCATGCCCACCGCCTGGGTGTTCATTTCTGCGATCAGCCGCTCCTCCTCTGCGTCCATTGCAGTAGGAGTGTCTGGCATACTCTCCCTCTGGGGAGAAGGCCCCCGTTCTTCCCTACCCCCCCCATGGCGTTGCTGCAGCCCGCTGGGTCCTGGAGCTTCACCCTCATCAGCCCCTTCCCCCCTGCTCTCCTCCGGGGAAGGCGTGTTCCCAGTGTGGGCATGGGCTTCCTCGGGAGAGGGTGGCACTGATGCTCTGGCTTCCTCTTCCTCCTCAGCTGCAGCATCACTCCCAGTGGCAGCTTCAGGGCCCGTCTCCTCAGCTGGTGAATCACCATCTGAAAGCAGGGAGGTACAAGAGTGGCTTTAGCGTGAGGACAGGGTGGCAGTAAGGGAGGAATAAGTGCAGCGAGTTAGCAAGTTGGATTGAAAGTGTCAAAGGCTGGTGTTGTGAGGGACAAGTGGAAGGACAGAGGACAAAAAGGTGATGACCTTACCATTGCTGTCCAGAACGGGGTCGGCGTCTCCAGTGGCGACGGGACCGATCACCCGGCTTGCCACAATCCTGTGGACGCGCTCCTCAAGATCGCTGAGGGGTTGCAGCTGAGGCCGACCTCCACCTGTCCGTTGCTGCTGTCTCCTATTATGAGCCAGCTTGGCCTGCAAGAAAAAGGACAGCATCTGAGTAAATATACAGCCATGGTCTTGCCTGATGTGCCTCCCATAGGTGAATAGCCCTTACTGTATGCAGCCATGGTCTTGCCTGATGTGCCTCCCATAGGTGAATAGCCCTTACAATATACAGCCATGGTCTTGCCTGATGTGCCTCCCATAGGTGAATAGCCCTTACTGTATGCAAAGTGTGGAATGTGTGTGTGTGTTTGATGAAAGGGCCATAGGTGTTGGATGAGTGTTGTGCATTGGGGTTTTAAGACCCTCTGGCCATAGAGTGAGGTTGAGATGGAGGGATGGAGAGGTATTGAGAAAAAGCCACTCACCCTGACGACCCGAGTGAGGTCGTTGAACTTTTTGCGGCATTGAGTATGGGTCCTGGGCACCATGCTCCTGGAGGAGACGCTCTGAGCCACCTCCCTCCACACTCTTCTGAACTCGCGTGGCAAAGGCCTCCTGCCACTCTCAGGGAAGAGCATACATCGTCTGCGCTCCACTGCGTCAACCAGAGCATCCAAGGCCCGCTCGGTGAAGCGATGAGCGCGTTCTCTCACCCTCTCCAAGCTTGGCAGCAAAATGGATTCACAGGTCTCTCCAGGCCGAGATTCAAGGCTGCAATGAGCAGGGTGTGGCTGGGGAGTAAGTGCCCCCCCCCCGCTTTAAGAAATGGCCGGCGCCAGTGTGTCTGTGTTCCCTCGCTAACTGGCAGCAGCTGCGCTGCGCTCGCGCGTTGAGTTAGCGCCTCACTCCTTGGCCTTTGCGCCTTAAGACAGGTGTGCAGCGCCTGCTTTAGCGCTCCACTCACCTCCCGGGGCGGTAAAAGTGAAGTTTCCAGTCAGTGCCGATAATTAGCGCCAGGCGCTAATATTTGCGTCCAGACGATATTTGCGCCCCAAATGGGGCGCGACCTAATTTCTACCCCAAAGAGTCATAGAGTTATACAGCACAGAAAGAGGCCCTTTGGCCCATCGTGTCTGCGCCGGCCATCAAGCCCTGTCTATTCTAATCCCATTTTCCAGCACTTTGTCCGTAGCCTTGTATGCTATGGCGTTTCAAGTGCTCATCTAAATGCTTCTTGAATGTTGTGAGGGTTCCTGCCTCTACCACCCTTTCAGGCAGTGAGTTCCAGATTCCAACCACCCTCTGGGTGAAAAAGTTTTTCCTCAAATCCCCTCTAAACCTCCTGCCCCTTACCTTGAAACTATGCCCCCTGGTTATTGACCCCTCTACTAAGGGGAAAAGTTTCTTTCTATCTACCCTATCTATGCCCCTCATAATTTTGTACACCTCAATCAGGTCCCTCCTCAGCCTTCTCTGCTCTAAGGAAAACAACCCCAGCCTGTCCAGTCTCTCTTCATAGCTGAAGCGCTCCAGCCCAGGTAACATCCTGGTGAATCTCCTGTGCACCCTCTCCAATGCAATCACATCCCTCCTTTAGTGTGGCGACCAGAACGGCACACAGTATTCCAGCTGTGGCCTAACTAGCGTTTTGTACAGCTCCATCATAACCTCCCTGTTCTTATATTCTATGCCTCGGCTAATGAAGGCAAGTATCCCATATGCCTTTTTAACCACCTTATCTACCTGTCCTGCTGCCTTCAGGGATCTATGTACATGCACACCAAGGTCCCTCTGATCCTCAATCATTCCTAGGGTCCTACCATTCATTGTGTATTCCCTTGCCTTGTTAATCCTCCCAAAATGCATCACCTCACACTTTTCAGGGTTAAATTCCATTTGCCACTGTTCTGCCCATCTGACCAACCCGTCTATATTGTCCTGTAGCCTGAGGCTTCCCTCCTCGCTATTTACCACTCCACCAAGATTGTGTCTTAAATCTGCACAGTTTAAATGGGATTAGAGCATTTCACCAACTCCAGGTGAGTAACTGCCTTTTACGAATGGCTGCATATATTTATGCGTAAACTTGTGGTCATCCAAAACTCGGCTGCCCCGTGTCCTAACTAGCACCAAGTCCCGTTCGCCCATCACCCCTGTGCTCGCTGACCTACATTGGCTCCTGGTTAAGCAGCGCCTCGATTTCAAAATTCTCATCCATGGGAGCGATTTTCCCACTGGAGGCGAGATGGAAACGGGTTTCAGTTTGGGTGGGTTTGAAACTCGCCTCCACTGATAGGTTTCAAAAATTTGCGATTTTCCCATGATTGCCCACTTGATTTCAGAGGTGTGAGATGCCCTTGCTCAATTAGTGTTTTGGGACTGAAACTCGCCTCTGTTGACAGCACTTTTCCAGTCTGATTTTAGGGCTTCTTGCTCCCTTGGCTCATTCCACAGCATTTCTGCGTCTCCTGCACCACCTCCAACATCTTTTGAGAAACCACTATGTCCAATTCCAAGGCAAGGGACTACCCGAGGCTCTCGGATGAGGCGCTGCAAATGTTGTTGGAGGGGGTGAGAGCTAGCATGGAGGTGCTCTTCCACTCATCTTGGAGGAAGAGGCCTGCCAAAGAAACCAAGGCTGTGTGGGTACAGCTGGCAAGGGATATAACCTCCAGATCTGTGTGCAGATTGGGAGACTGTTTCTGTGTATTGATGAAATGCCATCCCTGTTGGAAAGCATTAAAATGATTTGAAGCCAAAATGTTGGCATTATGGCATCTGTTCTTTCGCCTTAGGCAGCTCCACATTGCAGCGTCCGCCACACTTGTGTTGTCAGCTTGGTGGCCTGAGTGAAAGGAGGCCAGAGAGTCCATTGTCACTGATGTCCTAGGATGGAGCAAAGGACATGTGCCAACTTGGGCAACCTATGCAAATCTGGCCATGATAAGCTCATCCCTTGCATCCCAGGCTCTGACCTCCTCCTCCTCCTCCTCCTCCAGATCCTCCTCATCTGAGGTCCATGCAGAAAGAAAACTAATGGTTCCCATGCTGCTTGTAGATGCCTCCTTTGGGGAAGCGCTCATTGCAAGCGGGGAGAGGGTCTTCCAAGGACGTACCACAGTTGATAGAGTCAAGCTGCAGCACCTCCAACTTCGGAAGGTCTTCTAAAAGTGCTCAGAGACCTTTTAAAGCCAGGGTCTGGCACCTGCAAGTAATCCTTGCTGCAATAAACGATGTCTTGTTAGACCTGCAGCAGTGAGGAGGCCACTCACATGTCAACCCGCCAGGTTTACCTGGCGTGGTTCAGGAGTTGCGTGGATCACACCGAAAAGCAGGAAAAATCACGAGGGCCTCTCAAAATCGGCTTAGAGAGGCCCTTAACGAGCATTTAAGGATCTTTAATAGCGCAATGGCCAGCTGGAGGCGGGAGCGTTTCCCGACCTCCAAAACCGGAACCGGCAAAATCCCACGGAGGCGGGTTGGAGGCGGGTTCCGAACCCGACCTCGTTGAATCTGATTTTCCCGCCTTTCCCGCCTCCAAACCCACCTCCTCCGATGTCAGAAAATCGCCCCCCTTGTTTTCAAATCCCTCCATGGCCTCGCCCCTCCCTATCTCTGTAATCTCCTTCAGCCCCACAACACCCCTGAGATATCTGCGCTCCTCTAATTCTGCCCTCTTGAGCATCCCTGATTATAATCGCTCAACCTTTGGTGGCCGTGCCTTCAGCTGCCTAGGCCCTAAGCTCTGGAATTCCCTGCCTAAACCTCTCCGCCTCGCTCCCTCTCTTTCCTCCTTTAAGACGCTACTTAAAACCTGCCTCTTTGACCAAGCTTTTGGTCCCCTGCCCGAATTTATCCTTATGTGGATCGGTGTCAATTTTTTTGTCTTAGAATACTCCCGTGATGCCGGTGTTGGACTGGGGTGGACAAATGTGAGAAGTCGCACAACAGCAGGTTATAGTCCAACAGCTTTATTTGAAATCACAAGCTTTCGGAGCTGCTGCTCCTTCGTCCTTCGCCTATATGCATCTCTTCACTTCACCTGACGAAGGAGCAGCGCTCCGAAAGCTTGTGATTTCAAATAAAGCTGTTGGACTATAACCTGGTGTTGTGCGACTTCTCACATCCTCCTGTGCAGCGCCTTGGGACGTTTTACTACGTTAAAGGCGCTATATAAATACACGTTGTTGTTGTTGTTGTTGTATCTACCCGAGGGACGTGTTCCGACTTGTGTCAGCCGTGGCTCAGTGGGTAGCACTCTCGCCTCTGAGTCAGAAGGGCTGTGGGTTCATAGTCCCACTCCAGAGACTCGAGCCCACAATACAGGTTGACACTCCCAGTAAAGTACTGCGGGAGCGCTGCCCCGTCGGAGATGCCGTCCCCAGTGATGTTATAAAAATGTTGACAATTGCAGGCGGTTTATTGGCGAGAATGTGAAAGTCAAGATTAATTTACACTGATATGTGCCACAGTTTCCCAGGCCACAGCCTCCAGAGTCTAAAATATATGCAAATATCATATTTCTATATTAATTTAGCAAATGATTGATTGTCATAATCCTGCAATTCATAATCACAAACCAAGCTTTAGACCACTTCTGCCATGCAGGAAGAAATAATACATTCCGTAACTTATATTACTTTGTGAATGTGATGACTAGTTAAATTGATGGCTTGAAAGTGATACATTGGAGGAGATGGTCCTGCTTCAATTATAAAGGTGGTTGGCCAGGGTGAGTGTCTCTTCATATACATATCGGCCACAATTTTAACACCCCCGGCCTGGCGGACATCAGGGGCTGGATTTTACCACCCATGAGGAGGCAGGTCTGGAGGCGGGATTGCTGGGAAAATCAAAAAAAATGGGAGCGGGTCTCCTAGCGGTGGGAAGAGGATTATAGCCACTTAACTGCCTGTTAACAGGTAGTTAACAGGCAGTTAAAAGGCTTTTTCCCATTTTGAGACTTCTGCTGCGGGCTTCCCGACATCGGGGAACCCCGCCAGGGTAAGAGAGGTGTGCTGTGGGTCTGTTGTTATGTTTGTGTATCGATGACAGCTGCAGGAGTGGTGTGAAGGATGCAATGGGACACGGGTGAGTATCAGAGGTAAGGAAATGTTGGTAAAGTCATTTTTAATGTTTTTATATTTTCCTGTAGGTGATGAGCTTTGAAGTGTTTCTGTGGCCTCACCTCATTGGGAGAAGTGACAGATCGCTCCTGTATCCTCACCTGCAGCTGCCATCTGTTTTATCCTAAGGAGAGAGTCACTGGAGAGCCTGGGTGCAAGGGCTCACTTTGTACAGTGATTGGCAGTGATTGGCAGCACCTCAATGCAGTCAAACACTGACAGATCATCTGTCAAAAATTAAAGGTTCATGTCACTTTAAGAAGCCGGCAGATGAAGCGTCATCAACTGATGTCATCCAACACCGGCTTTCCCTTAATTGGCCGGCAAGCCCGCAGGGCGGGCTTAACAAGGCCAATCAGGGGAAAATAGCGTCTGTGCGTCGGACGTCGCTGGGGACGGGACTAGAACCCGGAAGGCAGCAGTCCCGCCCCCAACTCGTCTCGGTGAGTAAAATCCAGCCCCAGGTGGGGGAAAGCAGTAAAAATGGAGTGGGGGACAATCTCGACCCAATCTCATCGCCTGCTATTTTTTTAACTAGAGGCCTGTGCGGGGGAGTAGTGACGGCTTCCTTTCCTCCCCCTCACCCTCCCACCAGGCCACTTGCCGGGAACAGGATTGTGGGCCAGAAGAAGCCAAAGGCAGGAAAGTTTTTAAAATTAATTTTAGGTTTCCTTGTGGGATCGGAGAAGCAGGAGTGTTGCTCCGGGCCCCACAAGGAAATCTTGGGCCTCCATTTCCCTGGCCACCCCCGATCGCCCCCCTGCCCCCTGACCCTGCCCCTCACCAATTACCTGACTGTTGGGTACTATTCTCATGGGTCTCCTACTGCCCGAATATTTGCTCCCGCACTCTGGCCAGCAGGGCTTTCTGCCAGGTTCGGGCCAGAGTCGGGGCCTGGTTATGGAAATGAGGCCCTGGAGTTAAAATCTCTCCAGGGCCTCACAATGCGAGCTTGTTGCTCGCCCTGCCACCTCGCACAGAAAGATCCCGCCCCCCAAGGGCCCTAATTTGGAAGCATCTGAAGTGAATTGCTGATAAAAAATATTTGTCTACTTCCAGCAACCACTCGTTAAATTTACCTGAAGGCATGAAGTCATCTGTGTTGATTATTTCCTTGATTATTTTATATGTGGAACTAAGGGACTTTCATTCTGAGAAGTAAATTCTTATTCCAAGGTCACGTATGGTACAAGTCAGATGCAATAGAGAGTTTCACGATATATAAAAGCTCTGCTTCCATTTACTGATTGCTCCTTGTGGCATTTTCATTTGATGTGCTCAATCATTATGGACTCCCAAGGTGAGATTCTCAAAGTACCGTGCAGTTGTAAATTTAATAATACAGTTTTGCTGCGCTCAACGGAAACTAGCTTCAAATTGGACAAAGTCAGTCTGCTTGGGCTCGTGAAGAAAGAAGAGCTCCCTGAAGAATTGGGCTGAAACCCAACTGATTGCAGCACCAAGTTATTAGTGTAGCTTTCCTTCTGCTCAGGATGTTTGTACATTGTCCTGTAGAGGAATACGGTTAGACAAACCTGCTTGGAGCTGTTGTCCACATGCCAGGAACTGAGGTTCGAAAGGCAGAGTAGATTTACATTATAGGAAGTGACGCTCACAGAGCAGACATGCAATGATGCAAAGTCTGCGAGAGACTTCACTTTTGGATGAGACGTTAAACCAAGGCCCCGTCTGCTCTCTCAGGTAGACGTAAAAGATCCCACTGCACTATTTTGAAGAAGAGCAGGGGAGTTCTCCCTAGTGTCCTGGCCAATATTAATCTCTCAATCAACATCACTAAAACAGATTATCTGGTCATTACTACATTGCTATTTGTGGGAGCTTGCTGTGCGCAAATTGGCTGCCACGTTTCCCACATTGCAACAGTGACTACACTTCAAAAAAGTAACTAATTGGCTGTGAAGCGCTTTGGGACGTCCTGAGTTGGTGAAAGGCGTTAGATAAATGCAAGTCTCCTGCTCTTCTTCGAAATAGTGCCATGGGATCGTTTTACATCCACCTGAGAGAGCAGATGGGGCCTCGGTTTAACGTTTCATCCGAAAGACGGCTCCTCCGACAGTGCAGCACTCCCTCAGCACTGCACTGGAGTGTCAGCCTAGATTTTTGTGCTGAAGACTCTGGAGTGGAACTTGGGCCTATACTGATCTAACCAATTATCAGGAGACATTTTCCACTTTTAAAAACTGGCAGGGGGAGAAATTCGGATGGTTAGCGCCTCCTGTTAGCGCCTGGCGGGGACGCTAACGGGGCGCTAAGGGGTCAGCGACCGGGCGCGGCGAATGCAGCGACGCCCACGAACTTCAGTGCCGGTTTAGCGCTGGCGCTAACTCTTACCGCCTGGGCCTCTAGCGCCTCGCAGATCGTGACGTCATAAAGTGCGCAGCGCCCCCGTTACCGCCCCGGATGTGAAAATGCCTCCCGCCCCCTGCTGTATCGCCGGGCGTGAACAACGGCAGGAAGAGGAGGCGTTGTCAACTGGGCTGGTCGCTTGGGGAGCGCTAATTAAAGGGAATGGTTTTCAGGCTCGGCCAACCTTTATTATTTGCACCAGTCTGGTGCCTGCGCAAAGTTTTTAATGTTTCATTGCTGCAAGAGGTCCAAGCCCGCCACTTGGTGAGAGTGTTTGGGGCTGTAATGGCAGTCGCCCAGGTCACCTTGCAAAACAGAACTGCCGACAACTAGCTTGTGCACCATCACTGGCCCTTCCCTTTAAGCGAGGGAAGCAGCCTCTGATGCCGTTAGCAATGCGCTCCAAATTGTTCGTCGCTCTGCCGCTACCTGCCCCGCTCTCGGACTTTAGCGCCACAAGAGAAGTGGCCAACGCTTGATTTAACGCTCCACTTCCCTCTTGGAACGCTAAAGCTGAATTTCCCGGCGGGAGAGAATCATTAGCGCCTGGCGTTACTTTTTCTACTTTTCAAAAGTTAGCGCCCCAAACGGTGCTGTAGCCCGAATTTCGAGCCCTGGATGTTAATCTCACTTTTTTTTTTCATTTATTTCAACGGCAGTGAATAGAAACGCCAATTACTTGAATTTTCCTCGGGCCAGAGTTTGGTTCCATCGAATTTTGTTAGCCTCACTAGCAGAAAGCTGGCCAGTGAAGACTTGACCACAATCATGCTCATTTTGCAACTCTCAAGTGGCTTAACAACCACTTGCCTAGTGAAGTAACAACCAGGGACAATCATCCTGATTTAGAGAGGGGAAAATGGAAAGAAATGAAGCAAGAGAAGTGGACATGGAGCAGTCCGATTCACTGACACATTTCCCAGCATTTGAAAGATTGAAACATAGATCCCGAGCATTCGAACAGAAGTATTTGCTTTATATGTGCTATCAACCTCTAAGTTTTAAAAACTGAAACAAAAGATAAACTAGAGTTTAAGCTTTAAACATTACCTGTAGTATCCACTTGTATAAGTGCATTGCAAATTATGGACCAGATTTCAAGGTGTGCCCCGCAAGTTAGACTTTATCCCTCATCCTTCAGCTTTAAAACATTTTGCGCCGCAAAGTGAGGTCAACAGGTCAACTGGGAGCTTGTGAACAAGGGGACCAACAGTCTATCTCCTTAACCAATGAGATGTAAGGATAGAGAAAGAAACAGAGAAACGGCAAAGAAGGAGGTTGAATTAGAGTCAAATCAGGTCCAGAAAAAGAAATAAAGAGAGGGAAAGAAAGAGTGGTTGGAATCATAGAATCATAGAATGGTTACAGCGCAGAAGGAGGCCATTCATCCCATCGAGCCCGTGCCGCCTCTCTGCAAGAGCACTTCCGCTAGTCCCACTCCCCCGCCCTTTCCCCGTAGCCCTGCAATTTTTTTTTCCTTCAGGTACTTATCCAATTTCCTTTTGAAAGCCACGATTGAGTCTGCCTCCGCCACCCTTTCAGGCAGTGCATTCCAGATCCGAACCACTTGCTGCGGAAAAAAGTTTTTCCTCACGTCGCCTTTGGTTCTTCTGCCAATCACCTTGACTATGTTTCCCTCTATCTACACTGTCCAGACCCTTCATGATTTTGAACGCCTCTATCAAATCTCCTCTCAACCTTCTCTGCTCTAAGGAGAACAACCCCAGCTTCTCCAGTCTATCCACATAACTGAAGTCCCTCATCCCTGGAACCATTCTTGTAAATTTTTTCTGCACCCTCTGGGCACCGCACTTTAGGAAGGATGTGAAGGCCTTAGAGAGGCTGCAGAAAAGATTCACAAGAATGGTGTTCAAAATCATGAGGGGTCTGGACAGAGTAGATAGAGAGAAACTGTTCCCATTGGCAGAAGGTTCGAGAACCAGAGGACACAGATTTAAGGTGATTGGCAGAAGAACCAAAGGCGACATGAGGAAAAACTTTTTTACTCAGCGAGTGGTTATGATCTGGAATGCACTGCCTGAAAGGGTGGTGGAGGCAGATTCAATCATGGCTTTCAAAAGGGAGTTGGATAAGTACCCGAAGGAAAAAATTTGCAGGGCTACAGGGAAAGGGCGGGAGACTGGGACTAGCTGAAGTGCTCTGAAGTGCTCTTACAGAGAGCCGGCACGGGCTTGACGGGACAAATGGCCTCCTTCTATGCTGTCTCTCATTTCAGCTTTGCGCTGTGATATGACCTTCAAGAGGGATGGAACGATGGGGATGTGGTGAGCAAAGGGGATCTGGGGTTTAAGTCATCCTGGTGTGAGGCTGGAGGTCTGTTTGGAGGAGGTGGCAGAGTTCTGTGACCACCTCCTTGGTGAAGCAGAGCCATCTAATACATGGCTCCTTACGTAATTGAAGGTAGGGGAAGTGTTGTCGGAATACCCTCGGAGGGTAGGGTTCCTGGTGAGAGCCCTGATGTCCCTCCTCATCTCTCTGTGCAGATGTTCCTGTATTTCTGGCTGCCTACGTCCCTCCGCCGTAAATCCTGGAGGGTGAGGTCGACTGCCAGTACAGCTCCCATTAATGTTGCCAAGTGTAGCAGTTTGATTCTTTGAAGAATAAATGTAGCTACTTTTTAGTTGCCAGAAGACTCCTGATACAAAAGAACTTTGAAATTACTGAATGAAACTGTTGCAGTGGGTGAAACTGACAAAAAAACACTGAAATTGCACTAACCTGACAGCTGCGAGTAATTACTGATGATCCCTTTAAATAACGTCCCTGGAGCCAGCTTCATGTTGCTGCACACCAGCTCTCCCTGTCGGTGTTTACTCCAGGTGGTGATGTAAGTGGCAAGAATCAATTTTGCAAATCGGGCAGTCAGTGAGCATTTCACACTCACTGACGTCACGATCAACCTGGCGTTGACGTTCCCGCCGATACCTCTTACTGGCGGCGCTATGGGTGGGGGGGGGTGGATTTGGCGTGCGGCCGCTGGATTCACCTCGCCTTGGCGATATGGTTTTAGCGCCCCATTAGCGCCATCTACTGGCACTAGCGGGAGGCGCTAAGACAACAAACTTTTCCCCCTCTATGTTTCAATGAGATCACCTCTCATTCTTCTAAACCCCAGAAGTATAGGCCCATTCTACTCAATCTCTCATCATAGGATAACGCTCTCATAACAGGAATCAATCTAGTACAGTGTAAAGGATCAATGGCAGTAGGTGGGGTGAATATTTAGGTGTGTGGGGGTCTGCACGCTCAGACAGCTTTCTTCCACCAACTGCAACACTGGACCACTTAACGTAGCAGAAGAACATAGGAACAGGAATAGGCCATTCAACCTCTCGAGCCCGTTCTGCCATTCAATTTGATCCCGGCTGATCTGTATCTTAACTCGATTAGCAATTGCAGCATAATCCACGTTGAACTCTGCCAAAGCTGCTTCATTGGATTAATTACAGCTGCGCTGAGGAGTTAATTGCCACCTGCTTCCCTTAATTTCCCCCTGGAGAAAACCCACCTGCATCTCTCTCCGAGAGCGCGTCAACCAGGTCTTAATAAGTAGCAGCAGACTTTGTGTTTAGGGGGAGAAGCAGGGTTGGAGGAAAACAGGGACTAGCACAGAAAATGGAACACAATTGGCCCTTTTGTCCCACTTTTAAAGACTATTGCTCCCATTGTTGACACAGAACAATAGAGACAACATTCCCAATCTACTATATAACAACAGAAAATGCTGGAAATACTCCGCAGGCCAGGCAGCATCTGTGGAGAGAGAAACAGAGTTAACGTTTCAGGTCGATGACCCTTCGTCAGAACTGGAAATAGCAGGAAATGAAATAGATTTAAGGCAAGGATAAAGCTGGGAAAAGGGGGAGGGGATGAAAGAACAAAAGGAGAGATTAAGACACATTAAGAGACGTTAAGAGATGATCAAGCCAATCTACTATTACTCAACATCGATAGCTGGTCCTGGTTAAGAATGGTGAATAGGATTTAGTGTTATAGAGGAAGAATAATTACATCAAAAGGTATATTTTTGGATTGTTGATGAATTCTCCTATATCCTTCAGTTTTCCTTGCCTTCTCTCTGCTCCTCCTCTGCTGGAGGTGTCCAATCCTTGCTGGATTATGGTACCAGGGCACCAATCACATTACTATACCCTGCCCAGGTAACCATTCTTAATGTGTGTGCCTAAATAGTGAGTGTCAGGTGGGTGTTTGATCGTGGAGCCCATCGCTGTCCAGTCCTCCCCTCTGCCAACTCCCACTTCCAGCAGGGGGGGGTCACTGGATAATGATCAGGAGCAGGAATCGCGGTTGAATTCTCCCTTGCCTAGCCCGGCCGAACTGAAGCCAATTGTAGTGCCGCTAACTCAGCGCAGAATGGGGCTCCATTCTGGGAGCTTCCTAGCCTGCATGACCCAGATGCTCACTACCTTAACCAGCTGAGCCTTCAATTAAAACTTGAATATTCCCAACATTCACACCTGCATGGTTCTCTGCGGACCGTGTCATTGCCACCCACTGTTGACATCAAGGGGATCAGTTCATTTTTGATCTGATTGTCCACATATTTCTGCCCCACAGCCTCTGTTCAATTCATGATATGCATCTAATAAGTGTTTAACCTCGATGACCCACCCCCCACCCCCTCCTTCACGGTTTTTCTATCTGTAAACTGGATATAGCACTAGAAAGCTGAAGAGAAGCTGTCTGCATGTCTGTAACAAGCTCATGGAATGTGCATCAGAATCTTTGGAAAAGAAGGTGTTCCCCCCGCCCCCCCCCCCCCCCCCCGTGGTATCATAGGGCTGGATTTTGAATGACCCATGGAGTTGGGTTTGGAGGCGTGTGGGGGGTTAAATTTGCGGGGCGGGAGAGGCCATTAAAGCCCTTAACAAGCCCTAAATTGGCTCTGTAATGCCATTTTGAAACGTTTTAGCTAGTTTAACCCTTTTCCGATGTGAAGTACGCCTGATGTGAAACACTCCAGTGAAACCTGGCGGGAGCACAAGTGGATAGCTGATTATCAGCTGCAGGTCCACTATTACAATGGAGATGTGATGAAGGTAGTAGTAGTGAAAGTCGTCTCTGATGCTGCTGCATTGAATGTCTTCAGAGACTGCATGGCCTTTGCTGTGAGAGGACTTGGATGCAAAAAAAATTCTCATTCTCTCTCTCTCTCTCTCTCTCTCTCATATTTTGCATCCAGGTCCACTCACATCAAAAGCCAGGCAGGTCCTCTCTCACCAACAGCCAGTCAGTCTCTGAGACCAGGCAGCAGCAATGATGACATCATCAGAGGCGACTTTCAGACTGAAACCACTAATTGGTTCATGGGTTCCCACATGCTGGAACTCAATTGCCCAATTAAGTGAAAATTGCATCATTGATCCACATTAATCTAGAGTCGGGGGGGGGGACACGAAATGCGGATGACACGACCCCAACCCGACCCCAAGACAAAATCCGGCCCATAGTGCGCACAACATAAACAAGCACAGGATAAAACTCGTTGAAAAATGGAGAGAAAACCCCCCCCCCCCTCAAGGTTCATGAGTAAGAGGCTGAATTGTCAACATCCTTGTATTGAAAGCTGCAGGTTAGCAGCCGCAGAACAGAAGAACAAGTAATGAGGGTGGAGGAGGTGGTGGTGGGGAGCGTGGTCAATGGTACAGGTCATTCAATGAGCGAAACATTCAAAGTGGAGCTAGCAGTAGGTTATATCATCCTTGTTAATGGGCAAATCCTGTGTCCCATTGTTTCTTATTGTGTTATATATAAATGTACTTGCATAAAATAGCTTTCCCTTTATTCAGAGCATACAGCCTTCTCCGCAGACTCCTGTTCATGGCATCAGAAAATCAATTATAACATTATGAATTGAATAGCAGCTTTCTGATGTTGCCAACACCAGCATAGCACAGTAAAATGCAGCCAGTGGTTTCCAAGACCGCTATCTGTGCTACAGAATGTGTTTATAGATAAGACTGTTTGAAAGCTTATATCCTCAGTTCGATGCTTTAGTTTCCAAGTCTTTTAATAAGCTGCAATCCAGTCACCATAGGAACAATCTTCCGTGTCATTTTCATCCGTTACTAGTTCACTGGGGTTTAGTCATGTATTCCTTGAATAGCTCATCTGAGCAAACCACACAGGAGCTAGTCAATCAATGCTCTCAAGTCTTCTCATTCTTTCTGATCACCAAGAACACTGTTCACGAACATTCCTTACATAAGAACTTGCATTCATCGCGGCGCTCCTCCAATTCTGGCCTCTTGCGCAACCCTGATTTTCATCGCTCCACCATTGGCGGCCGTGCCCTCAGCTACCTGGGCCCCAAGCTCTGGAATACCATCCCCAAACCTCTCTGCCTCTCTACCTCTCTCTCTTCCTTTAAGACCTAGATATGAAGGCAGCATTTGACCGAGTGTGGCATCGAGAAGCCCTGGTAAAACTGAAGTCAGTGGGAATCTGGGGGAAAATTCTCCACTGGCTGGAGTCATACCTAGCACAAAGGAAGATGGTTGTGGTGGTTGAAGGTCAATCATCACAGCCCCAGGACATCGCTGCAGGAGTTCCTCAGGGCAGTGTCCTAGACCAAACCATCTTCAGCTGCTTCATCAATGACATTCCCTCCAACATAAGGTCAGAAATGGGAATGTTCGTTGATGACTGCAGTGTTCAGCGCCATTCACAACTCCTCAGATAATGAAGCAGTCCATGCCCGCATGCAACAAGACCTGGACGACATTCAGGCTTGGGCTGATAAATGGCAGGTAACATTCGCGCCACAGAAGTGCCAGACAATGACTATCTTCAACAAGCGAGAGTCTAACCACCGTCCCTTGACATTCAATGGCATTACCATTGCCGAATCCTCCACCATCAACATCCTGGGGTCACCATTGACCAGAACCTTAACTGGGCCAGTCACATAAATACTGTGGCAACAAGAGCAGGCCAGAGGCTAGGTATTCTGTGGCGATTGTCTCACCTCCTGACTCCCCAAAGCCTTTCCACCATCTACAAGGCATAAGTAAGGAGTGTGATGGAATACTCTCCACTTGCCTGGATGAGTGCAGCTCCAACAACACTCAAGAAGCTCGACGGAATCCAGGGCAAAGCAGCCCGCTTGATTGGCACCCCATCCACCACCTTAAACATTCACTCATTCCACCACCGGCGTACCATGGCTGCAGTGTGTACCATCTACAAGATGCACTGCAGCAACTCGCCAAGGCTTCTTCGGCAGCACCTTCCAAACCCGTGACCTCGTCCACCTCGAAGGACAAGGGCAGCAGGCGCATGGGAACACCACCACCTCCAAGTTCCCCGCCAAGTCACACACCATCCTGACTTAGAAGTATATCGCTGATCCTTCATCGTCACTGGGTCAAGATCCTGGAACTCCCTACCTAACAGCACTGTGAGAGTACCTTCACCACACGGACTGCAGCGGTTCAAGAAGGCGGCTCACCATCTCCTTCTCAAGGGCAATTAGGGATGGGCAATAAATGCTGGCCTTGCCAGCGACGCCCACATCTCATGAACGAATGTTTTAAAAGACGCTCCTTAGAACCTAATTCTTTGACCAAGCTTTTGGTCACCTATCCTAATATGTGGTCGTTGTCAATTTTGTTTGATTTTTGAAGCGCCTTGGGACATTTTACTTTCTTCTTCTTCTTCTTAGGCAGTCCCTCGGAGCCGAGGATGACTTGCTTCCACATTAAAAAGGAGTTCTCAGGTGACTGATGAGTCCAATGCGGGACCTACAGTCTCTGTCACAGCTGGGGCAGAAGGTGGTTGAAGGGGCGGGTGGGTGGGGTGCTTGGGTTGACGTGCGCTCCTTCCACTGTTTGCGCTTGGCTTCCACTTGTTCCCGGCGAAGAGACTCGAGGTGTTCGGTGCCTTCCCGGATGCTTCTCCTCCACTTTGTGCGGTCTTGGGCCAGGGATTCCCAGGTGTCAGTGGGGACGTAGCACTTTTTCAAGGAGGCTTTGAGGGTGTCCTTGAAGCATTTCCTCTGCCCACCTGGGGCTCTCTTGCTGTGTCGGAGCTCCGAGTAGAGCACTTGTTTTGGAAGTCTCGTATCGGGCATGCGGACGATGTGACCCGTCCATTGGAGCTGATCAAGCGTGGTCAAAGCTTCGATGCTGGGGATGTTGGCCTGAGCGAGAACACTGACGTGGATCTTGCGGAGGCAGCATTGGTGGTACCTCTCCAGTGCTTTGAGGTGCCTGCTTTACATGGTCCATGTCTCTGAGGCATACAGCAGGGCGGGTATCACTGCTGCTCTGTAGACCATGAGCTTCGTGCCGGGTTTGAGGTCCTGGTCTTCAAACACTCTCTTCCTCAGGCGACCGAAGGCTGCACTGGCACACTGAAGGCGGTGTTGGACTTCGTCATCGACGTCTGCCCTTGTTGACAGTAGGCTCCCGAGGTATGGAAATTGGTCCACATTGTCCAAGGCCTTGTCGTGGATTTAGATAATCGGGGGGCAGTACTGTGTGGCGGGGGCAGGTTGGTAGAGGACCTTTGTCTTACGGGTGTTTAGTGTAAGGCCCATGTCTCGTATGCTTCGGTGAAGGTGTTGACGATGGTTTGGAGCTCGACCTCCGAGTGAGCGCAGACGCAAGCGTCATCTGCATACTGTAATTCGACGACAGAGGATGGGACGACCTTGGAGCTGGACTGCAGGCGACGGAGGTTGAACAGTTTCCCGTTTGTTCTATAAATTAGCTCCACTCCAGCGGGGAGCTTACTGAGGGTGAGATGGAGCATTGCAGCCAGGAAGATCGAGAAGGACGTTGGTGCGATGACACAGCCTTGCTTGACCCCGGTCCGTACGTGAATTGGGTCTGTGGTAGATCCGTTGGTCAGGATCACGGCTTGCATGTCGTCGTGAAGCAGGCGGAGGATGGTGACAAACTTTTGAGGGAAGCCGAATTTGAGGAGGACACTCCATAATCCCTCATGGTTGACAGTGTCGAAGGCCTTTGCGAGATCAAAGAAGGTCATGTTGGTTGGTGCTGTTCCCTGCATTTCTCTTGTAATTGACGCGCGGTGAAGATCATGTCCATTGTGCCCCTCAGTGGGCGGAATCCGCATTGCGATCTGGGAGGAGCTCTTCGGCCACTGGGAGAAGGCGATTGAGGAGGATTCTTGCGATGATTTTCCCTGTGGCAGACAGCAGGGAAACTCCTCTGTAATTACCGCAATCGGACTTGTCACCTTTCTTGAAGATGGTCACAATTACGGCGTCTCTGAGATCCCCTGGCATGCTCTCCTCCTTCCAGATAAGAGAAATGTGTTCATGAACTCGCGCCAGTAATGCTTCTCCGCCATGCTTTCGTGCCTCGGCAGGGATTCCATCTGCTCCTGAGGCCTTGTTGTTCTTCAGTTGTCGGATGACCTTTTCAACCTCATGTCGGGCTGGGGTTGTGCTGAGATGGTGGCGGGTAGCATGCTGCGGGATGGATTTGAGGACACTCGCGTCGAAGATAGAGTCTCGGTTAAGGAGATCTTCGAAGTGCTCCTTCTAGCAGGCACTGACTGCCTCTCTGTCTTTGATGAGTACCTCTCCGTTCTTGGCTCGTAGTGGGGTAGGACCTTGGGTGCTTGGGCTGTAGGTGGTCTTGACTGCGCTAAAGAATCCGCGCACGTCGTGGTTGTCGGCTAGCTGCTGGATCTCCTGCACTTTCTCCACCCACCATCTGTTCTTTAGGTCACGAGTTTTTTGTTGGACCTCGGCCTTCAGGCGTCTGTAGAGCTGCTTTCTTGCTCTTGAGTGGTGTTGCTGTTTCCAGATCAGGAATGCCTTGTGCTTGCGGCTTATTAGCTCCTGGATCTCCGGGTCATTCTCGTCAAACCTTCTTGGTGTTTCCTGGTCGAGTGACCGAGCGTCTCTTCACAGGTGCTGATTATGGAGACCTTGAGTGCAGACCAGGCGCTGTGGGCACTCTGTGTCTCTGAATCACTGGGAGTTGTCAGGTTGTTTGTGAGGCGCAGGCTGAATAGAGCTTTCTTAGCGGGGTCTTTGAGTGCTCCAGCGATGATTTTCTTGCAGCATTGTTTCTGTTGCTGCCGCTGTTTTGGGGCTACATTGATGGAGATGACAGAGCGGATTAGGCGGTGGTCTGTCCAGCAGTCGTCAGCTCCTGTCATGGCTCCTGTCATATTAAAGCCCCTATATAAATGCAAGTTGTTGTTAATGTAGAAAGAACATTCCTAGATGTTTCAGAGAGGCGTAAGGAAAAATTAGTCACAGACGTAAAGAAGGAAAGATTAGAAATGATCCAAAGATTGGTCGAAGAAGTGGGTTTTTAAGGAAGATTTTAATGGAGGCGGAACGGTGGAGAGGTTTAGGAAGGGAATTCCAAAAAAGTGGATTGAGATGGCTGAAGGCATGGCCGCCAATGGTGGGGCATAGGAAGGGGGGAGTACAAGGGACTGGAGTCAGAGGAATGAAGAGTTCTTGGGGGTGGGATGGGGGGGTTGTAGAGCTGGAGGAGATCACAGAGATAGAGAGAGATGAGGCCATAAAGGGATTTAAACACCAGGATGAGAATTTGAAATTGGAGGCATTAGGGTGACATGAGGCAACATAGGTTAGTGAGGACAGGGTTGATGTGCGAGCAGCCCTTGGTGCAGGATAGGATATGGGAAGCCGAGTTTTGAATTAAGTGAAATTTGAGGAGGTTTATGAAATTTATAGATAATCAGATAGAAAACACAACAAGAATTGATGTTGTGTAGGTCATAACTGGTTTATTTCCCCTTGACTGGAGAACTTCCTTGGCACAGTGATGGCAATGAGCAAGGGAGAAACGTTGGCCAGAATACCAGGAGGTAGCAGACAGATGTCTCCTTAATACCACACCCAAAGGGCATCAACAATGCAGACTGCCCTGGTAGACCCATCGTTTCAGCCTGTTCTTGCCCCACGGAACTTATCTCTTCCTAACTTGACTCTATTTTTTCTCCCCTTGTCCAGTCTCTTCCCACCTACACCCCCGACTCTTCCGACACCCTCCGCCACTTTAACAGTTTCCAGTTTCCTGGCCCCAACCGTCTCCTTTTCACTATGGACGTCCAATCCCTCTACACCTCCATCCCCCGCCAGGATGGCCTGAGGGCGCGCCGCTTCTTCCTTGAACAGAGGCCCGACCAGTCCCCATCCACCACCACCCTCCTCTGCCTGGCTGAACTTGTTCTCACATTGAACAACTTCTCCTTTGACTCCACTCACTTCCTCCAAATAAAAGGTGTTGCTATGGGAACCCGCATGGGTCCCAGCTATGCCTGCCTTTTCGTGGGATATGTGGAACATTCTTTGTTCCAGTCCTACTCAGGTCCCCTCCCTCACCTCTCTCTTCAGCAATGCAGCACGCCTCCTGCACACACAGAATCATTCGTGGCTTCTATAAATGCAGACTTTATCAGCGCCGATTTAGATTGGCCCAGTGCTAGTTTACTTTTTGGGTTTTGCTGAATCAATTAACTCAGATTAATATACTCGTTACAATAAATGAATAACCTCACACTGTAAGGCAGTTGTGGTCAAACTCAGCATTGCAGAAGTAGGAAAAATAGGAGTCTTCCCCGTATTTTAATGCTGGGAATAATTTATGTACCTCTTGATACTCTGTATTGAAACAGTATGATAGCACTGAGAAACATCAAGACACACACTGCTTTGAAGTCCCAGTTTAATTAACCTACACAGTACTCCATGGTCACCAGAGTGTGGCTATTCCATCTGTTTTCATTATTTATCTGTGTTTGGTGCTATAATGTTGATAGATGCAAATTATTATTTTCTTGTAGAATCATAGAATCATGGAATAGTACGGCACAGAAGGAGGCCATTCGGCCCATCGAGTCTGCACCGGCTCTTTCGGAGAGCAATCCAGTCAGTCCCTCTTCTTCTGAGGCAGTCCCTCAGAACCGAGGATGACTTGCTTCCACACTAAAAATGAGTTCTCAGGTGACTGATGAGTCCAATGCAGGACCTACAGTCTCTGTCACAGGTGGGGCAGACGGTGGTTGAAGGGGCGGGCGGGTGGGGTGCTTGGGTTGACGTGCGTTCCTTCCGCTGTTTGCGCTTGGCTTCCGCTTGCTCCCGGCGAAGAGACTCGAGGTGTTCGGCGCCTTCCCGGATGCTTCTCCTCCACTTTGTGCGGTCTTGGGCCAGGGATTCCAGGTGTCGGTGGGGATGTTAGTCCAGTTACTCCCACTCCCCCGCTCTTTCCCCATATCCCTGCAATTTTTTCTCCTTCAAGTATTTATCCAATTCCCCTTTGAAAGCTACTACTGAATCTGTATCCACCGCCCTATCAGGCAGCGCATTCCAAATCCCAACCACTCGTTGCGTAAAAAAGTGTCCAATTCTGGCCACCACACTTTAGGAAAGACGTGAAGGCTTTGGAGGGGGTGCAGAAGAGATTTACTAGAATGGTTCCAGGGATGAGGGAATACAGTTATGTGGCTAGACTAGAGCGGCTGGGGTTGTTCTCCTTGGAGCAGGGAAGGTTAAGAGGAGATTTGATAGAGGTGTTTAAAATCATGAAGGGTTTAGATAGAGTAAATAAAGCAAAACTGTTTCCAATGGCTGAAGGGTCGCTAATGAGAGGGCACAGATTTAAGGTGATTGGCAAAAGAAACAGAGGCTTTTTGTTGAAGCTTCCAACCTAAATCTTAAAGTTGAAAAATGTCCTAAAGTGCCGAACAGACTCTGAGCAATTGATAACACAAAAATAAGTATGGAACATGAATAGACCACTTGGCCCAACAAGCCCATTCTCTCCACAGACCATATATTGTTCTTCATTGACTCACTCAACCTCCTGAAGGTAATGACCAACCAATGATAAAATGTCCATTGGCAGGTAAAGAAATTCAACTGAAAGATCTTTGAGAGTTTATTAATAAAACCTTACAGCCAATCTATGGAATCCTGACCATTTTAGATGTTAGTTGTGGCTCAGTGGGTAGCACTCTCCCTTCTGAGTTAGAAGGTTGTGGGTTCAAGTCCCACTCCAGAGAATTGAGCACAAAATCTAGGCTGACACTCCAGCGCAGTGCTGAGGGAGTGCGGCACTGTCAGAGGTGCCGTCTTTCGGATGAGACGTTAAACCGAGGCCCCGTCTGCTCTCTCAGGTGGACGTAAAAGATCCCATGGCATTATTTCAAAGAAAAACAGGGGAGTTCTCCCCGGTGCCCTGGCCAATATTTATCCCTCAACCAACATCACTAAAAATAAAATAGATCATCTGGTCATTGTCACATTGCTGTTTGCGGGAGCTTGCTGTGAGCAAATTGGCTGCCGCGTTCCTACATTAAAACAGCAACAACACTTCAAAAGTACTTAATTGGCTGAAAAGTGCTTTAGAACGTCCTGAGGTTGTGAAAGGCGCTATATAAATGCAAGTTTTTCTTTCAGTTGTACTACACAAATGATGCCTTCATGTCCCAGAGGAACCGAAGCTTACACCTTTCAATCCCGCTCTTAAAAAAGATATAGTAGAAAGTTATCTGTGCTATTTTTAATGATTTGGCCAAAGACTTTGGGGTCAAATTTATTTTTAAAAGGTTAATGATTTTGTTAAAATAGTGCACAAAGAAATTACAGCACAGAAGGAGGTCATTCGGCCCATCACACCTGTACTAGCTCTCTGAAAGAGCTAACCGCTCAGTTCCATTCCCCTGCCCTTTCCCCAAACCCTTTTTTAGTTTTTTCTCTTTTTCACATATTTATCCACTTCACGATTAAAAGCTACAATGGATTCTGCTTCCGCCACATGTTCCTGGTAGGGCATTCCACTGGAATAGCAACCCCCTGCACAAACCTTCATCATAATATCTACCTCCTCGAGAAATTGTGGCCACTTTGTGACTTGGCGTCATTTAGAGGTCGCAGGTTCAACGAGCAGGGCTGCAGAATGCTCACAAACTGCTGACCTGGACTGAGGTGAGATCGGGCACTTCTCAGTTGGGTTGTCAGAACTTTGCAGGAAGAGAATGGGGCAAGAATAGATCCCAGCCCGTGAGCAGTACTGCCTGGCACACTGCCTTCCAGTCATTTTTCCTGTGTGCCCACAAGAGTGAAAACACATCATTAAAGTATGGAAACATGAAGCTGAAGCCCCTAACTATTTGCTAAACAGTAAATACAATTGTTCCAGCTGGTTGTCACTTGCGTATCGCACGAACGCACAAGTGTCACTTCCGCCATCTGCACGTACATTGAGAATTGCTTGCTTGGGGATACCTGATTCTAAGCATTTACAAGAATGTACAGATTAAGGGGGGAAAAATTCGGTTGCTTTACACCTCCCGTTAGCACCCCAAGAGGGCGCTAATGGGGCGCAAAGCAACTAGCGCCCTGGCGTGGCGATGTATGCGCCGCTCGCGAAATTGATCAGACTTTTTGTGGCAGCGCTAAACACTACCGCCACGACCTCCTGTGCCCACAGAACGTGATGTCAGTCGAGCGTGCAACGCCCCGGTAGCGCCCCGGACCGGATATTGAGTGGCGCCCCCTGCCTTACCGCCTGCCGCTAGCAATGACAGGTCGAGGGAAGTGTTTTGCAGTCAGGGAATGGACTGGGGAGCGCTATTTAAAGGCGATCGCTTCCTGCCTTTTATTGTCGCCGACATTTTTGCACCACGCATTCTGTGAGAGAGAGAGACTTCTGGAGAGATTCAACGCTGTCTGAAGGAGTTTTGGGTACTGACCAGCACTTTGCAGCTTCATTTTGATTTGACCTTCCTTGCATCGATTTAGAAGAGATTCTGGGGGGCTGCACTCTGAGCTCTTTCCCTGGGCCTCTCCATTGTTCTTACAAGCAGATTTGATGTACAGATCTTTCCAGGCCGAGATTCAAGGCTTCAATGAGCAGGGTGTGGATGGAGAGCAAGATCGACCCTCCCCTTTAAGAACTGGCCCGTGCCATTGTGTGTGTGTTCCATTGCTGACTGACATCACATGAGCTTCGCCAGCGCTCTGAGGTAGCGCCTCGCTCCTCGGCCTTTGCGCCTTAAGAGAGGTGTGTAGCACCTGATTTAGCGCTCCAATCGCCTCCAGGGGCGATAAAAGTCAAGTTTGCAGTCAGAGGCGATAATTAGCGGCAGGCGCTAAACTTTGCGCCCGGCCGATAATTGCGTCCCAAACGGGGCGATACCGAATTTCTCCCCCTAAGTCTGTTTGCTGCCTAGAGATTATTGTTGCTGCATTAGTAGTCCAATACTTAATGTGGTTCCCATGACTTCCCTCTGTTCACTCTTTTAGTGAAGGTGCTAACACATCTATAATTATATCCTTTTAGGTGTTAGCCTTTGAGTCAGAAGGTCATGGGTTCAAGCGCCACTCAGAGACTTCAGCACATAATCTAGGCTGATGCTTCAATGCAATACTGAGGGAGCGCTGCACTATCGGAGGTCTTTTGGATGAGACGTTAAACCGAGTCTCCGCCCAGCCTCTCAGGTGAACATTAAAGATCCCACGGCACTATTCGAAGAAGAGCAGGGAAGTTTGTCCCAGGGTCCTGACCAATATCTATCCCTCATCCAACATCACTAAAACAGATTATCTGAGCATTAATCACATTGCTGTTTGTGGGAGCTTGCTGTGCGCAAATAGGCTGCTGTGTTTCCTACATTACAAAAGTGACTACATGACAAAAATACTTCATTGGCTGTAAAGCACTTTGGGATGTCCTGATGTCATGAAAAGCACCATAGAAATGCCAATTCTTTCTCAATGCGAAATCTTACATCCTGGGACAGTAATAGTGTAAAGGACAGAGGGGGGGAAGAATTTCTGAGTGTGTTCAGGAGAACTTTCTTGATTTGTACGTTTCCAGCCCAACAAGGAAGGAGACATTGCTGGATCTGGTTCTGGGGAATGAGGTGGGGCAAGTGGAGCAAGTGTCAGTTGGGAAACATTTAGGGAACAGTGATCATAGTATCATAAGGTTTAGATTAGCTATGGAAAAGGAGAGGGAACAATCTAGAGTAAAAATATTTCATTGAGGAAGGCTAATTTCTGTGGGTTGAGAATGGATCTGGCCCGGGTAAATTGGAATCAAAGATTGGCAGGCAAAACTGTAATCGAACAATGGTGCTGCCTTTAAAGAGGAGATGTTTTGGGTACAGTCGAGGTACATTCCCACAAGGGGGAAAGGTAGGGCAACTAAAGTCAGAGCTCCCTGGATGACGAAAGAGATAGAGAGATGAAGCAGACAAAGGGGGCGTATGACAGATGGCAGGTTGAAAATACAAGTGAGAACCAGGCTGAATATAGAAAGTTCAGAGGGGAAGTGAAAAAGGAAATAAGACGGGCAAAGAAAGAGTATGAGAATAGATTGGTAGCTAATATAAAAGGGAATCCAAAAGTCTTCTTTAGGCATATAAATAATAAACAGGTAGTAAGAGGAGGGGTGGGGCTGAGTAGGGACCAAAATGGAGACCTACGCATGGAGGCAGAGGGCACGGCTGAGGTACTAAATGAGTACTTTGCATGTATCTTCACAGAGGAAGAAGATGCTGCCAAAGTCATAGTGAAAGTGGAGGTAGTTGGGATACTGGATGGGATAAAAATTGAAAAAGAGGAGGTACTAGAAAAGATGGCTGTACTTAAAGTAGATAAGTCACCAGGACTGGATGGGATGCATCCTAGGACGCTAAGGGAAGTGAAGGAAGAAATTGCGGAGGTACTGGCCATAATCTTCCAATCCTCCTTAGATACGGGGGTGGTACCAGAGGATTGGAGAATTGCAAATGTTACACCCTTGTTCAAAAAAATGGTGTAAGGATAAACCCAGCAACTACAGGCCAGTCAGTTTAACCTCGGTAGTGGCGAAGCTTTTAGAAACAATAATCCAGGGCAAAATTAACAGTCACTTGGATAAGTGTGGATTAATTAAGGAAAGCCAGCATGGATTTGTTAAAGGCAAATCATGTTTAACTAACTTGATTGAGTTTTTTGATGAGGTAATGGACAGGGTTGATGAGGGCAATGCGGTTGATGTGGTGTACATGGATTTCCAAAAGGCGTTTGATAAAGTGCCACATAATAGGTTTGCCAGCAAAGTTGAAGCCCATGGAATAAAAGGGACAGTGGCAGCATGGATACGAAATTTGCTAAGTGACAGGAAACAGAGAGTAGTGGTGAACGGTTGTTTATCGGACTGGAGGAAGGTATACAGTGGTGTTCCCCAGGCGTCGGTACTAGGACCACTGCTTTTATTGATATATATTAATGACTTGCACTTGGGTATACAGGGCACAATTTCAAAATTTGCAAATGACACAAAACTTGGAAGTATAGTGAACAGTGAGGAGGAGAGTGATAGACTTCAAGAGGACATAGACAGGCTGGTAGAATGGGCGGACATGTGGCAGATGAAATTTAATGCAGAAAAGTGCGAAGTGATACATTTTGGTAGGAAGAACGAGGAGAGGCAATATAAACTAAAGGGTACAATTTTAAAGGGGTTACATGAACAGAGATACCTGGGGGTATATGTGCACAAACCGTTGAAGGTGGCAGGGCAGGTTAGGAAAGCGGTTAAAAAAGCATACGAGATCCTGGACTTCATAAATACATAGGGCTAGATTTTGAATGACCCGTGGAGTCGGGTTTGGAGGCGGGGGGGGGGGGTTAAAGTTGCAGATTCGGGGGTCCCGACCCCGTCCCGACTCCAACCCGCCTCCATGCCAGTTTCTCTGGCAGCGGGTACCCGACCTGGTCTGAGACCTGACTCCCCGAGGCGGGAAGGGATTAGTGACAATTAACTGCCTGTTAACAGGTAGTTAACAGGCAGTTTTTTGCATAATCCCTATTTTAAAAACAAAAGTGTGGGCTTCCCGACAGGTGGCAAACACTCCAAGTTATCGGGTCGGGCCGTGGGTCTGCAGGGGTTGGAGGGGTCGATATGCCCGGTGGGCAGGTGAGTGATGGGTGCATGTGTGCAGAGGTAAGTGTGTAAGGTAAGTGCTAAGTGTTGGAAAAAGTTTTACTTACCTTAACTTCCTCCTGCAGGTGTCAGCCCTTCAGTTCTCGAGAGTTAGAAATCTCACCGGCACAGAAAGCAGGAAAGCCGTGGACCTGTCAAAAACAGCAGCCTTCTGATTTCTGTGGTGGAATGATTTCTAACTCAGCCTGAAAGGAAGGACTGAAGTTAGAAATCATACTGTCAGTGTTTGACAGCTTCACAGAGCTGTCAAACGCTGATATTTCATCTGTCAAAAGCTCTTGACAGATGAAATGTCAGTCTGTGACATCACCTGTTGCCGGGTGGCCCTTAATTGGCCTGCTGAGCCCACTGGGCGGGCTCAACAAGGTCAATCAAGGGAAAATACAGTGGGTTGGCCACAAGTCGATGGAGGTGGGTTCACAAGCCAGAATGTGTGATTCCCGACCTCAACCTGACTCCAACTTCAAAATCCAGCCTATAGAGTACAAAAAGCAAGGAAGTTATGATGAACCTTTATAAAACACTGGTTCGGCCTCAACTGGAGTATTGTGTCCAATTTTGGGCACCGCACTTTAGGAAGGATGTGAAGGCCTTAGAGAGGGTGCAGAAAAGATTTACAAGAATGATTCCAGGGATGAGGGACTTCAGTTACGTGGATAGACTGGAGAAGCTGGGGTTGTTCTCCTTAGAGCAGAGAAGGTTGAGAGGAGATTTGATAGAGGTGTTCAATATCATGAGGGGTCTGCACAGAGAGAAATTGTTCCCATTGGCAGAAGGGTCGAGAATCACAGGACACAGACTTAAGGTGATTGGCAGAAGAACCAAAGGTGACATGAGGGAAAACTTTTTTATGCAGCGAGTGGTTAGGATCTGGAATGCACTGCCTGAAAGGGTGGTGGAGGCAGATTCAATATTGGCTTTCAAAAGGGAGTTGGATAAGTACCTGAAGGAAAAAATTGGCAGGGCTACGGGGAAAGGGCGGGGGAGTTGGACTAGCTGAAGTGCTCTTGCAGAGAGCCAGCATGGGCTCGACGGGGCGAATGGCCTCCTGTGCTGTAACCATTCTATGATTGTATGACACTGTTGTCAAGATTTGTGTTACCACAGGTGGTTGGTCAACATTGGGGAGATACTGAGAGCAGTCAAACAGGAAACTTTATCTGCACAAAGTAAGTCAGTCTTTGAGTTTACATCCCATTTCTTACTTTATCAAGAATTCTTTTTAAAAATTAATTTGCCTGCTTTGAAAGTGTAATCAGATGTTACAGGATAATGCTCAAGTCTCCTAAAATGCAGTGGGCAATTTCTTTTCCCCCACATTGCTATAATGTTCTCTGAATAGCAGTGCTTAAAAAAATATTAAGATATAATGGAAAGTTAAGCTGCATAATAAAAGTTGCGTAGGTTTGATTTTTTTTTATCTTAAAGCTTTTTGAGCCTGCCCTGCATAGTTCAGCGAAAAAAGAACACATTTGCCATACGAATCAAGCTGACAAAGGAGAAAAACAACATCTGCGGATTTATGAAATAAGGCATTCGAATGCCTCGGAGTCATTCGTGCCTCTCAGTCTAAGTATTGTCCCATTAACGCTTGTGTTTTAATCATTTATTACGGTTTTGGCGAACCATTTTTTTCCGCACCCATGAGGACGGCCTCAACCAGGATCTCGGGTTCATGTCACGCTACAGAACGTGACTCGACATCGCTGTCTGTTTTTCCAGTTTTTAAAAAAAAAGTTAAAAGCTTAACTGCAGACGGCAGCATTTGACACGTTGGACCCCCTGTGACCCACCTCATTGTCTTAGCTGTACTCTGATGTGTCTTTGATGTGTCCCTGATGGATTGTATCTCTGCAGACACATTGGCCCGAAAATTAAATCTAATACGCGAGAGTACGCACTGTGTACTCTCGCGTATTAGGTCCCGAATTCCCGGTTTCCTGCATGCACTGCGCATGCGCGGGAAACCGGCACTTCGTGAATTGCAAAGGGGACGGTTCCTAAGTGAACCGCGTGCGTGCTACAGGCTGTGCGCACGCAGTGCACTTAGTTTTTCTTTCAGGTTTGAACGCGCAGGTAAGTGGTGAAGATTTTACACATAAAGAAAGCAGGCGTAGGACCCCCTTTTAACAAGGTAAGTAGTTAATTAAGTGTTATTTTAAAAAAATTTCAACAGGTTTATCTTTTTTAGAGACTTTAAAGAAAGGTAAGTTTATTTTTATAACTATTAAAAAGATTTTAAATTTTTTCAAAAATTTAATTTTTTGTTTAAAGTGGTTAATTTATTTAACTATACTTATTTTATTAATGTGATGGCTTGTTTTAAAAATTTAATTGAGGTTTAGCTGTTCTTTTGGGGGTTTGTAGTATTCATAGCTTTGACAGCCCTTGCTGTCAAAACTATGAATGAAAGATGGTGTGCTGCCATTGGCTCTAACTGAATCACGTGATCCCAGAGCTCGCACGAACTAATTGCGCCTCTGGGATACACAAGCACTGCACGGTTGCAACAGTGAGAGGCTCTGAAACTAAAGTTCGTGTGGGCCCCAAACAAAAAGGTAGGCGCGGAGTGCGATATCGCAGGGAATCCTTACCCCCGCGGGAACCATCGATGTTTAATTTCTGGGCCATTGTTCTCTGTCTCTATATACTGTGTAATCGATTTGTATTCCCTCACTGTACCTGTACCTGACGAAGGAGCAGAGCTCCGAAAGCTCGTAATTTCAAATAAAACTGTTGGACTATAACCTGGTGTTGTGCGACTTCTCATTTTTGTCCACCCCAGTCCAACACCGGCATCTCCGCATCATTTTTTTCATGCCCATCAATCTGGCCAAAGTTGCATTAAAGTCGACAGCGGGCGATCGGAGTGAGTTTGAATGCCGCGAGGAGCCTGTTTGCTTCTGATGCTTCCCTGTGTTTATGCTTGTCAGCTTTGAAGACTAAAAGGGCGGGAGAGGCACAGAGATCACAGCTGGTGCTCGCACCCTTGCAGCATGGTTTGTCAGAACTGATGTCCAGTCTTTGAGGGTATGCTGCACTCCATTAACTAATCATGAGAAACCCACACGTTCAGTGTGCAGAGGTCAACAGCTGCAAAAGTCCGACATTTGAGTCATGTTTCAACGGAGCAAATTTCACACAAGGTCCTACTCTTTTAAGTTGCTCAGTTCAAATCATTTTTTACAGCTAGTGCATCGTTCTATTTAAAAAGAGCTTGATTTGAATAACTGAATCGTTTGTCAAGCAAAAATGACAGGAGTTGACTTTGAAGCTTTATTTTTAAGCTCTGCTTCAACTCTACTGTAATGGTAGTCCATCAGCCAGAAGTGCCGAGTGGATGATCCATATCGGCCCCCTCCTGAGGTCCCCACCATGACAGAAGCCAGTCTTCAGCCAATTCGATTCAAGTGATATCAAGAAACGGCTGAGCGCACTGGATAGAGCAAAGGCTGTGGGCCCCGACAACATCCCGGCTGTCATGCTGAAGACTTGTGCTCCAGAACTAGCCGCCCCTCCAGCCAAGCTGTTCCAGTACAGCTACAACACTGGCATCTATCTGACAATGTGGAAAACTGCCCAGGTATGTCCTGTCCATAAAAAGCAGGACAAATCCAATCTGGCCAATTACCGTCCCATCAGTCTACTCTCAATCATCAGCAAAGTGATGGAAGGTGTCATCGGCAGTGCTATCAAGAGGCACTTACTCACCAATAACCTGCTCACTCGGGTCCCGACCTCATTACAGCCTTGGTCCAAACATGGACAAAAGAGCTGAATTCCAGAGGTGAGGTGAGAGTGACTGCCCTTGACATCAAGGCAGCATTTGATCGAGTGTGGCATCAAGGAGCCCTAGTAAAACTGAAGTCAGTGGAAATCAGGGGAAAAACTCTCCACTGGCTGGAGTCATACCTAGCACAAAGGAAGATGGTTGTGGTGGTTGAAGGTCAATCATCATAGCCCCAGGACATCGCTGCAGGAGTTCCTCAGGGCAGTGTCCTAGGCCAGTCATCTTCAGCTGCTTCATTAATGACCTTCCCTCCATCATAAGGTCAGAAATGGGGATGTTCGCTGATGACTGCACAGTGTTCAGCGCCATTCGCAACTCCACAGATAATGAAGCAGTCCATGCCCGCATGCAGCAAGACCTGGACAATGTTCAGGCTTGGGCTGATAAGTGGCAGGTAACATTCGCGCCACACAAGTGCCCAGCAATGACAATCTCCAACAAGCGAGCGTCTAACTACCGCCCCTTGACATTCAATGGCATTACCATCGCCGAATCCCCCACCATCAACATCCTGGGGGTCACCATTGACCAGAAACTTAACTGGACCAGCCACATAAATACTATGGCAACAAGAGCAGGTCAGAGGCTAGGTATTCTGTGGCAAGTGTCTCACCTCCTGACTCCTCAAAGCCTTTCCACCATCTACAAGGCACAAATAAGGAGTGTGATGGAATACTCTCCACTTGCCTGGATGAGTGCAGCTCCAACAACACTCAAAAAGCTTGACACCATCCAAGACAAAGCAGCCTGCTTGATTGGCACCCCATCCACCACCTTAAACATTCATTCCCTCCACCACCGGCGTACTGTGGCTGCAGTGTGTACCATCTACAAGATGCACTGCAGCAACTCGCCAAGGCTTCTTCGGCTGCACCTCCCAAACCCGCGACTCCTACCACCTAGAAGGACAAGGGCAGCAGGCGCATGGGAACACCATCACCTCCAAGTTCCTCTTATATCACACACCATCCTGACTTGGAAATATATTGCCGTTCCTTCATCGTTGCTGGGTCAAAATCCTGGAACTCCCTCCCTAACAGCTCTGTGGGAGTACCTTCACCACACGGACTGCAGCGGTTCAAGAAGGCGGCTCACCACCACTATCTCAAGGGCAATTAGGGATGGGCAATAAATGCCGGCCGTGCCAGCGACGCCCACATCCCATAAATGAATTTTAAAAAATTGGAACGATCACATTTAGATACGTGTTGAATTAAATATTTAACCCACTTCTGGCTCCTTTGAATTTAGATGATGGTAGACGAGAAGAAGGACAACATTTTCCGCACCGCACCTCAGGAAAGATGTGATGGCCTTGGAGGACAATGCAGCACCAATTCATCAGAACAATACAGGGGCTTCAATTATGAGAACAGGTTGCATAAACTTGGTTTGCATTTCCATGAGCTTAGAGGGTTGACGGGTGATCCGAGATATCTGCGTCCCTCTAATTCTGCCTGTTGAGCATCCCTGATCTTCATCGCTCCACCATCGGTGGCCGTGTCTTCAGCTGCCAAGGCCCTAAACTCTGGAATTCCCTCCCTAAACCTCTCCTCCTCTCTATCCTCATCCAAGATGCTCCTTAAAACCTACCTCTTTCACCAAGTTCTGCCCTAATATCTCCTTATGTGGCTCAGTGTCAAATTTTGCTTGATAACTCTCCCGTGAAGCACCTTGGGACTACGTTATAGGCGCGATATAAATTCAAGTTGTTGTTGTTGTAATCAAGGTCTTTAAAATGATTAAGGGTGCCAATAGGGTAGACACAGAGAAATTATTTCCTCTGCTGGGAGAATCCAGAACAAGCGGACATAATCTGAAAATTAGAGCCAGGCCATTTAGAAGTGAAATCAGGAAGCATTTTTTCACACAAAGGGAAATGTGGAAGGCTGTGGATGCTGGATCAATTGAAACCTCCAAGACTGAGATCGATAGACTTTTGTTAGGTAAGGGAATCGAGGGATATGTAGAAGAGGCGGCTAAATGGAGTTGAGATACAGATCAGCCATGATCTAACGGAATGGCGCAAAAGGCTCGAAGGGCTGAGGGGCCTCCTCCTGTTCCTATGTTTTCCAAATCTCGCTATTCATTGTCATAAAGCGATTGTAACTGAAACCTATAGATGAAACATTTTTAAAATGAGTAATAGTACGTAAATCGGGCGGTTTCTACAGCGGACAAGCGATCCGCTCCACCAGGTTACAGCCCAGGGGGCGAAGTTGAAAATGATCCCCAATAAATCCAGCTCAGGTGGGGACCACAGCTGAGCACCTTTGGAACAAACAGAAAACAACACCAATTGGTATCAGGAGCTCTTAACAAGCCATTAATTGGCATTATAAGGTATTGGGTGATAAAATAATGGCAGAAAGTTAAGTGCTAATAGATTTGGGGGGCTAAATTCGGTTGATTTGTGCCTCCCGTTAGCGCCCTAAGAGGGCGCAAATCAACTAGCGCCTGGGCACGGCGCCGCTAACACCTCCCACGAAATTCAGCGGGAGGATAGCGGCAGCGCTAACTGTTAGCGCCGCGCGGTGCTGCGCCATCGGCGATGACGTCATCGCCATGCTCAGTGCTCCGCTCGCGCCCCGGCTGTGATATCGGGTGGTGCCCCCCGACTTACCGCCGGACGCTAGGTCCGACGGGGTCAGGGGGGCCTGCCTGCGGCCGGGGCGCCGCTAGTTAAAGGGGAGGTGGCGGGCGGCCATTTTGGTTGCTGGCCGCCTGCCAGCACCTTCCCCTGTTGTTGTCCCTGGCCCCCCGTGAAATCCTCCCGCGGAGTGCCGGCTGCTCTCCGTGAGCCCGGCACTCCTCTTGAGTGCCGGGCTCATTTGCCAGCACTCCCGATCCCTGGTGGCCCAGCTGTGCCCCGGGACGCGCTGCGCCAGGCCCCTCCCCTATAATAAGGGGAGGAAGGCCTGCAGTACCGCGGCGTGTAACACCGCGATATTGGCTCACAGCGCTCCAATAGGGAGGCGGGGCGCTTCCAGTAGCGTCCCTCCTCCCTCCCGGGGTGCTACCTGGGAAAATCGGCCGCAGGGGTGCTACCTTTTTCGGGGCGCTAACGAAGGTAGCACCCCAAAGGTGCTACCCAATTTTTACCCCTTGGTTTTCACAAGGAAATTAGCACTACCACTACAAACTCTATTTTATGTTGCCATCATGTTATTCCCGATTTTTTTGCCCCTTTCGACCTCTATAGCTCCACTCAGCCTCGCGAGCCTTTTGCGCCATTCCGTTAGATCATGGCTGATCTGTATCTCAAGTCCATTTAGCCGCCTCTTCTACATATCCCTCGATTCCCTTACCTAACAAAAGTCTATCGATCTCCATCTTGGAGGTTTCAATTGATCCAGCATCCACAACCTTCCACATTTCCCTTTGTGTGAAAACATCGCCCACATATGTAACACTGAATCCAGACTTAACACCATTCTGGTTTTCATGCAGACAGCTGACATTGCCCTGTATTTTTCGTTTATCGCTATAATATTTCGCTTTTGATCTCACTCCCATCTCCCTGCACGTTCGCTGCACATCCGCATGGCACAAGACGAGGTACATGAAGTGCAGAAGACGTCGCAATGTGCATAGATTTGCGGGAAAGTAAAGCACTGGTGTTTGGTAATAACCATAAAAGAAACCGAGCCGTTAGTCTCAGCGTTTTTGTTCGGTGTACCATCATCTGCCCTGCAACACCCCAAAATCAGCGTGGGGAGGGGGAAAGATTCCATCGTTTGCTGTTTATAGTGAAGTTATAAACTTTTTAAAAATTTGTTCATGGGATGTGGGCGTCGCTGGCAAGGCCAGCATTTATTGCCCATCCCTAGTTGCCCCTTGAGAAGGTGGTGGTGAGCCGCCTTCTTGAACCGCTGCAGTCAGTGTGGTGAAGGCACTCCCACAGTGCTGTTCGGGAGGGAGTTTGTTTATCGTAGTGGTTTTTTACAACTGAGTGGCTTACTAGGCCATTTCAGAGGGCAGTTAAGAGTCAACCACATTGCTGTGGGTCTGGAGTCACATATAGGCCAGACCAGGTAAGGACAGCAGATTTCCTTCCCTGAGGGACAATTAGTGAACCAGATGGGTTTATACAACAATCCAGTAGTTTCATGGTCACCATTACTGATATTAGCTTTTTATACCAGATTTATTTAATTTACTGAATTTAAATTCCCCAGCTGCCGTGGTGGGATTTAAACTCACATCTCCGGATCATTAGGTCCAGGCCTCTGGATTACTAGTCCAGTAACATTATCACTATGCTACGCATAAAAATGAATTTGGAGAGAAAGAAAGAAAGAAGACAGAAAGACAGAAAGACAGAAAGAAAGAAAGACAGAAAGAAAGAAAGAAAGAAAGAAAGAAATTGCACTCTTTCACAACCTCGGGACGTCCCAAAACGTTTTACAGCCAATGAAGTACATTTGAAGTGTAGTCACTGTTGTAACATAGAGCATAATGCCGCCAATCTGCACACAGCGAGGTCCTACAAACAGCAATGAGATAATGACCAGATAATCCGTTTTAGCATTTCACTACAAACAGTTTAAGTTGTAACCGACAGGGTCAATTCAGTGCTGCCGTGCATCCCCGTAGGCAGCCATGTTTGAAAAGGTCATTGGCCGGAGAATCTGGATTCCTTTAATGGAGCTCCATTTCTAGCCTCGGCCGTCCCTTTGAGTTGGATGAATTACGATGAGCCAAATGAAGCAAAAACCCAGCTGGCTCACTAATGTCCTTCAGGGGAGCAAACGTGCCCTCCTCTACCGGTCTGGCCTACAGGTGACTCCAGTCCCGCACCAACGTGATTGACGCTTAACTGCCCTCCGAAGTGGCCTTAGCAAGCCACTCAGTCGAAGAAGGTGCACCACAACCTTCTAAGGGCAACTATGGCTGGGCAATCAACGTTGGCTTTGCCAGCGACGCCCACATCCTCAATGAATCTTAAAAGAAAATGGCCTTTTTCCTTGTAAGTATCTTGACCTCTTACAAGTGTGGCTTCCCTGTTGGGACTGTGGGATCAGTGAGTTTACCCTAACCAGAGAATCATTTCCTCTGTTCCATATTCCTACTCAGATCATAAATGGGTTCTTTATGAACATTTTGACAACCTCACTAGAAATACTGAACAGAGGACACCTCTCCAAATACATTTGTGATGACCCTACACATAGCAACCAGCAGAACCCTTATTCACATGTTTATAAGGCCGAACAATAGATATGCTTCCCACAGGAAAGTGTCTCATTACATTTTTATATTGGCATGAGACAGTTTGATAATATCCTTGGATGGATGAATCATTTTGTTAAAATTCATTCTCAGGATGTGGGCGTCGCTGGCAAGGCCAGCATTTATTGCCCATCCCTAGTTGCCCTTGAGGTGGTGGTGGTGAGCCGCCTTCTTGAACCGCAGCAGTCCGTGTGGTGAAGGTGCTCCCACAGTGCTGTTAGGGAGGGAGGGCTCGGATTCAGACCCAGCGACGATGAAGGAACGGCCGATATATGTCCAACCTGTAGAACTCAAATTTAATCTAGCTGATTAATTCACGCAGTACTGTACTCTGATATCTGCTTTCAAGTGGCCAATGCGTTTAACTTTTTGTCCAATTCACTCCGATGAATATGTATCTCGCATCAGCGCACCATGAGACAGAACAAGTGAACTTAAAGTAAATTTCAGCGGAGGAAATTCAGCCTTTGGTTTCTGATATTTTTATTTTCATTCCCCCAATGTAATGTCAGCATTGATCCACAGGCAATGCATTTCTTTTCCTCTGGCATCATAAAGAATTGATGTTCCAGTGCTTCATCCTGTATATGCTCTCTGATTGTGCCTGACTGTTGAGTGATATGAAAACGGGTGAGTCAAGGTCACTGCTCACGATGTTGTCTCCTCTACACTGGGGACACCAAACGCAGATTGGGTGACCGCTTTGCGGAACACCTCCATTCAGTCCGTAAGGGTGACCCTGAGCTTCCGGTCGCCTGTCACCTTAATTCTCCGCTTCACTCCCACTCTGATCTCTCCGTCCTCGGCCTATTACATTCTTCCAATGAAGCTCAAAGTAAGCTCGAGGAACAGCACCTCATCTTTCGATTAGTCACTTTACAGCCTTCTGGACTCAACATCGAGTTCAACAATTTCAAACTATAACCCCTGCCCCCATTTTTCATGCTGTATGATTTTGCCATTCCCATTTGCAACATTTAATCTTTCCTGCCTCTTACATAAGCACAGTATTTTCCTTCAATTCCTTCCTCCCCTTCCCGCCTCCCCCCCCCCTGGTCTCTGCACCTGCTTAATATGTTACATCTCCAGCTTTTTCCAGTTCTGATGAAGGGTCCCAGACCTGAAACGTTAACTCTGTTTCTCTCTCCACGGATGCTGCCTGGCCTGCTGAGTATTTCCAGCATTTTCTGTTGTTATTTATGAAAGAAAAATCTTCCTGGTAACAATCTGCTCATCTGTCTATGTGTCTGTATGGTTCATCCCCAACATCAGTGAAAGGAAGCCTAGAAACAGTTGGCAAAATACAACAGCGTGCTTTGTTGACACAGAGAAAGCTAGGAAGTGCGTATATTAAGGTTGTCCACCCTCCAGGATTGGCCATGGAATCTCCAGGAATTGAAGATTAATCTCCGGGAACACTGCTGCTCGCCAGCCCAGGAGAGAGATCATCGGGGCAATAAAAAAAAAAAATTGTGTTTGTAAAAACTTTCTTCGAAGTTTACTAGTTCTAAAAATATTGAAGGTGGGAAATAAAGGCAGCTTGACTGACAGTCAAGAATCATCCGATTGGATAATGAAGAGTCTATTCACGTTCCGATTGGCGAGGGAAGGCGAGGATGGACATGTTGAGCGACCAATGGCGGGAGTGTGGGGGGGGGCGGGGTGGTTGGAGGCGGGAGGTCATGTGATGAATCCTCCAGGCATATGTCCAGCCAGGGGTTGGAGACCCGAGCGTCTACTACAACAACAACTTGCATTTATATAGCGCCTTTTGGACATTACGACAATCCGACAGCTTCACTTGGCTCATTTTAATTCGTCCAGATCACAACTCGCTGCCTGAATGTTTTATTCCTCGTGTCGCCTCTGGTTCTTTTGCCAACTACCGAGTTGAAAGTGAAGTGAGAGGGTGCTGAAAAGGGTGAGAGACTGCCTCAGCTGCCAGTAGATGTCTGGCCTACTCCCGTCACAGACCCAATTCACCAGAAGTCCCAGGGCAGCATGTTAGGGCAGGGAACACTCAGCAGGCCAGGCAGCATCCGTGGAGAGAGAGAAACAGGGTCAACGTTTCAGGTCTGTGACCCTTTGTCAGAACTGGAAAAAGTTAGAGATGTGACAAGGTTTTAAGCAGGGTGCAGAGGCAGGGGGGGAAAGGGGGGAGGAAAGAACAAAAGGGACGGTCTGTGACAGGGTGGAAGGCAGGAGAGATTAAATGTTGCAAATGGGGATGGCAGAATCATCAACAGCTGCCGCCTGAAATAATAGGGGCAGAAGTTATAGTCTGAAATTGTTGAACTCGATGTTGAGTCCAATGGTGACCCCGAGCTTCCGGTCGCCTGTCACTTTAATTCTCCGCTCCACTCCCACTCTGACCTCTCCGTCCTCGGCCTCTTACACTGTTCCAATGAAGCTCAATGTAAGCTCGAGGAACAGCACCTCATCTTTCGATTAGGCGCTTTACAGCCTTCTGGACTCAACATTGAGTTCAACAATTTCAGACTATAACCTCTGCCCCTATTTTATCAGGCGGCAGTTGTTGCTGATTCTGCCATCCCCATTTGCAACATTTAATCTCTCCTGCCTTCCACCCTATCACAGACCGTCCCTTTTGTTCTTTCCTCCCCTCCACCCACCTCTGCACCTGCTTAAAATCTGTTACATCTCTAACTTTTTCCAGTTCTGACGAAGGGTCCCAGGCCTGAAATGTTAACTCTGTTTCTCTCTCCACGGATACTGCCTGACCTGCTGATTTTTTCCAGCATTTTCTGTTGTTATTTCAGATTTCCAGCATCCGCAGTATTTTGCTATTATGTTAGGGCAGGGACTTGGTGCCCCCATATTTTCTTTGTTGTGCCTGGTGTTTGAACTGGGTTTCGATTCTGCTCAAGGATGAATGGATAATGGGGACGAATCACTGGGTGTAGCAAAATCGGTCTTGTTGACTATATTTCCAATGTTGCTCCACAGTGTGACCAGAGCAACTCTTCCCCTAATGCCCTGTAACTTCCCTCTTCCCCGTTTCTGATTCCTGGCATAGAATCATAGAATAGGACAGCACAGAAGGAGGCCATTCAGCCCATCAAGTCTGCGCCGGCTCTTTTGAAGAGCAAGCCAGTCAGTCCCACTCATAGAACAGAACATAGAACAGTACAGCACAGTACAGGCCCTTCAGCCCTCGATGTTGTGCTGAGCATTGTCCGAAACCAAGATCAAGCTATCCCACTCCCTATCATTCTGGTGTGCTCCATGTGCTTATCCAATAACCGCTTGAAAGTTCCTAAAGTGTCCGACTCCACTATCACAGCAGGCAGTCCATTCCACACCCCAACCACTCTCTGAGTAAAGAATCTACCTCGGACATCCCTTCTATATCTCCCCCCATGCACCTTATAGTTATGCCCCCTTGTAACAGCTACCTCCACCCGAGGAAATAGTCTCTGAACATCCACTCTATCTATCCCTCTCATCATCTTATAAACCTCTATTAAGTCGCCTCTCATCCTCCTCCGCTCTAAAGAGAAAAGCCCTAACTCCCTCAATCTTTCCTCATAAGACCTCCCCCCCCAAACCAGGCAGCATCCTGGTAAATCTCCTTTGCACTCTTTCCAATGCTTCCACGTCCTTCCTATAGTGAGGTGACCAGAACTGCACACAATATTCCAAATGTGGTCTCACCAAGGTCCTGTACAGTTGTAGCATAACCTCACGGTTCTTAAACTCAAACCCCTTGTTAATAAACGCTAACACACCATAGGCCTTCTTTACTGCTCTATCCACTTGAGTGGCAACCTTCAGAGATCTGTGGATATGAACCCCCAGATCCCTCAGTTCCTCCACGTTCCTCAGAACCCTGCCGTTGACCCTGTAATCCTTATTCAAATTTGCCCTACCAAAATGAATCACCTCGCACTTATCAGGGTTAAATTCCATCTGCCATTTTTCGGCCCAGCTCTGCATCCTATCAATGTCTCTTTGCAGCTTACAACAGCCCTCCACCTCATCCACTACTCCACCAATCTTGGTGTCATCAGCAAATTTACTGATCCACCCTTCAGTCCCCTCCTCCAAGTCATTGATAAAAATCACAAACAGCAGAGGACCCAGCACCGACCCCTGTGGCACACCGCTGGTAACTGGTCTCCAGTCCGAAAATGTTCCATCCACCACCACCCTCTGCCTTCTATGAGATAGCCAGTTACTTATCCAATCGGCCAAATTTCCCTCTATCCCACAACTCCTTACTTTCTTCATGAGCCGACCATGGGGAACCTTATCAAACGCCTTACTAAAATCCATGTATACGACATCAACTGCTCTACCTTCATCTACACACTTAGTTACCTCCTCAAAGAATTCAATCAAATTTGTTAGGCAAGACCTACCCTTCACGAATCCGTGTTGACTATCCCTGATTAAGTTGCCTCTTTCCAAATGGTCATAAATCCTATCCCTCAGGACCTTTTCCATTATCTTACCAACCACCGAAGTGAGACTAACCGGCCTATAATTACCAGGGTCATTCCTATTTCCTTTCTTGAAGAGAGGAACAACATTCGCCACTCTCCAGTCCTCTGGCACCATCCCCGTGGACAGTGAGGACCCAAAGATCAAAGCCAAAGGCTCTGCAATCTCCTCCCTTGCCTCCCAAAGAATCCTAGGATATATTCCATCTGGCCCAGGGGACTTATCGACCCTCAGGTTCTTCAAAATTGCTAAAACATCTTCCCTCAGAACATCTACCTCCTCCAGCCTATCCACCTTTATCACACTCTCATCCTCAAAAACATGGCCCCTCTCCTCGGTGAACACTGACGAAAAGTATTCATTCATCACCTCTCCTATCTCTTCTGACTCCATGCACAAGTTCCCACTACTGTCCTTGACCGGCCCTACCCTCACCCTGGTCATTCTTTTATTTCTCACATAAGAGTAAAAAGCCTTGGGGTTTTTCTTGATCCGACCCGCCAAGGACTTCTCATGCCCCCTCCTAGCTCTCCTAAGCTCTTTTTTTAGCTCATTCCTTGCTACCTTGTACCCCTCAATCGACCCAACTGAACCTTGTTTTCTCATCCTTACATACGCTTCCTTTTTCCTCTTGACTAGACATTCAACCTCTTTTGTGAACCATGGTTCTCTCACTCGGCCATTTCCTCCCTGCCTGACAGGGACATACCTATCAAGGACACGCAGTAATTGCTCCATGAAAAAGCTCCACTTTTCGTTTGTGCCTTTCCCTGATAGTTTCTGTTCCCATCTTATGCTCCCTAATTCTTGCCTAATCGCATCATAATTACCCCTCCCCCAATTATAAACCCTGCCCTGCCGTATGGCCCTATCCCTCTCCATTGCAATAGTGAAAGTCACCGAATTGTGGTCGCTATCTCCAAAGTGCTCTCCCACATACAAATCAAACACTTGGCCCGGTTCATTACCCAGTACCAAATCCAATGTGGCCCCACCTCTTGTCGGCCTATCCACATATTGTGTCAGGAAACCCTCCTGCACACACTGTGCAAAAACTATCCCATCCGAACTGTTTGACCTATAAAGGTTCCAATCAATATTTGGAAAGTTGAAGTCACCCATGACAACTACTCTGTGACCTCCACACCTGTTCATAATCTGCTTTGCAATTTCTTCCTCCACATCTCTATTACTATTTGAGGGCCTGTAGAAAATTCCTAACAACGTGACCGCTCCTTTCCTATTTCTAACTTCAGCCCATATTACCTCAGACGGCAGATCTCCCTCGAACTGCCTTTCTGCCGCTGTTAAACTATCCTTGATTAACACTCCAACCACTCCCCCGCTCTTTCCCCATATCCCTGCGATTTTTTCTCCTTCAAGCACCCATCCAATTCCAGTACACTGCCCCCCCCCCACCAAATGCCACCACCGAAACTGTATCCATCGCCCTTTCAGGCAGAGCATTCCAAATTCCAACCACTCGTTGCATAAAAAAGCTTTTCCTCGTGTCGCCTCTGGTTCTCCGACCAACATCACCAAATGCATGGCCTCTGTTCATCCTCAGCCACTGCAAATAGCCTCTCCCTATCCACTCTATCTAAACCCTTCATGATTTTAAACACCTCGATCAAATCTCCTCTCAGCCTTCTCCTCATCCTCCACAAGCAATGAATGTATGCTGTTGATCCCTGTCGTGCTCGCTCAGGATCTACGAAGCCTTTGAATTATCCAAGGCCCCCAAAAATAAAAAGGTTGGTCTTCAGTTTGGATTTTTTTTTTCTTCATGTCCACTGAGCTTTCAGCTTTGAACAATCCAATTATTTTCCACATGATTGCTGTTAAATATAGCTGACGTCTGTTTGCCTCCCGTAAGGATGGACTAAGTTTGAAAGGAATAAACCAGCCAGATTGAAATAATATGCCTCGTGAGAAACTAAGAAAACTGCCGGGATGAAAGGTCTTTGGTGTAACGGTTATCATTTGATCATCTTTTAATAAAGAACTGGTCAACTGTGCAGGAAAGACCTAAAAAAAAAACCCACAGGATCAGTTCTAAACACTGAACATTTCAGGATGTGTGAGCGATCAAGAAGAGTCTTTCATTTCACTTTAACCAGTATCACTAAAACAGATGATCTGGTCATTATCACATTTGTGGGAGCTTGCTGTGCGCAATTTGGCTGCTGCATTTCCTACATTACAACAGTGACTACACTTCCAAAATACTTAATTAACTGTCGAGCGCTTTGGGACGTCCTGAGGTCGTGACAGGCGCCATAAAAATGCAAGGTCGTTTTTTTCTTTCTGATATGTGTTGAATTTATTGCGTTCTTCCTTCTCTCCTTTCAATTATGACAATAGACACAGAATCCAATGCAGAACAGAGGTCAGAGTGCACATGGTGATACGTGGATAAACTGGAGTTTGAACTTTTCTTGCCCTTTCAAAAAAAAAACACCATTCACAACCTTAGGATGTCCCTTGGTCAATGAATCACTTTTGAAGTGCAGCCACAGTTGCATGTAGGCAAAGACAACAACCAAATTGCTAACAGGAAGCTCCTACACACAGCAAAGAGATTTATGACCAGTTAATCTGTTTTTTGAAAGGGCTGTCAATTAACAGTTAACTTCTGTGATTAATGCATTAATTCTTTTGCCGATTAATATTTTTAATCTAGGAAGTATTGTAAAGAGTATATCGGCATGTTCTGTCTTAACTGTACCAGTTCTATGAGTTATGGTAGTCTAATTTAGTCGGCGGCCCATGTCCTAACTCGCACCAGGTCCCGTTCGCCCAAACCCCCCTGTGCTCGCTGACCTACATTGGCTCCCGGTTAAGCAACGCCTCGATTTCAAAATTCTAATCCTTGTTTTCAAATCCCTCCATGGCCTCGCCCCTTCCTATCTCTGTAATCTCCTCCAGCCCCACAACCCCCTGAGATATCTGCGCTCCTCTAATTCTGCCCTCTTGAGCATCCCTGATTATAATCGCTCAACCTTTGGCGGCCTTGCCTTCTGTTGCCTGGGCCCTGAGCTCTGGAATTCCCTACCTAAACCTCGCCGCCTCACTACCTCTCTTTCCTCCTTTAAGACACTCCTTAAAACCTACCTCTTTGACCAAGCTTTTGGTCTCCTGCCCCAATTTATCTTTATGTGGCTCGGTGTCAAATTTTTTGTCTTAAAATACTCCTGTGCAGCACCTTGGGACATTTTACAACATTAAAGGCGCTATATAAATACAAGTTGTTGCTGTTGCTGTAGTGGTTGTAGTACTGGACTGGTAACGCAGAGGTTATGAGCTTCAGTCCCACCATAACAGGCCGCTACCTGCTGACACTGCCCTCCCACCCCTCACCACCGATCGCTCCCCCCACCGTCCCGCCACAAGACCCACGCTCGCCCTCCCCTGAGGCCGTCACTTACCTTTGCGCTAGAGACACCCGAGCTTTCTTCATTTATCTGACTGGGGATGAGATCCAAGGCCCAAGGCCCAATATCCGAGGCTCCTCTTGCCTTCATTAGCCGAGGCATAGAATATAAGAGCAGGGAGGTTATGATGGAGCTGTACAAAACACTAGTTAGGCCAGAGCTGGAATACTGTGTGCAGTTCTGGTCTCCACACTATAGGAAGGATGTACGATAGCAAAATACTGCGGATGCTGGAAATCTGAAATAACAACAGAAAACGCTGGAAAAACTCAGCAGGCCAGGCAGCATCCGTGGAGAGAGAAACAGAGTTAACGTTTCAGGTCAATGACCTTTCGCCAGTTCTGACGAAAGGTCATCGACCTGAAACGTTAACTCTCTTTCTCTCTCCACGGATGCTGCCTGGCCTGCTGAGTTTTTCCAGCGTTTTCTGTTGTTATTATAGGAAGGATGTGATTGCATTAGAGAGGGTGCAGAGGAGATTCACCAGGATGTTACCTGGGCTGGAGTGCTTCAGCTATGTAGAGTGACTGGACAGGCTGGGGTTGTTTTCCTTAGAGCAGAGAAGGCTGATTGAGGTGTACAAAATTATGAGGGGCATAGATAGGGTAGATAGAAAGGAACTTTTCCCCTTAGTAGAGGGGTCAATAACCAGGGGGCATAGTTTCAAGGTAAGAGGCAGGAGGTTTAGAGGGGATTTGAGGAAAAACTTTTTCACCCAGAGGGTGGTTGGAATCTGGAACTCACTGCCTGAAAGGGTGGTAGAGGCAGGAACCCTCACAACATTCAGGAAGCATTTAGATGAGCACTTGAAACGCCATAGCATACAAGGCTACGGACCAAGTGCTGGAAAATGGGATTAGAATAGACAGGGCTTGATGGCCGGCGCAGACACAATGGGCCGAAGAGCCTCTTTCTGTGCTGTATAACTCTATGGGGGAAAAATTCAGTTGGTTGCGCCTCCCGTTAGCGCCTTAAGAGGGCGCTAATGGGGCGCAAAGCAACTAGCGCCCGGGCGCGGCGATGTTTGTGCCACTCACGAAATTAACTAGACATTTTGCGGCGGCGCTAAACAATACCGCCACGATCTCCTGCGCGGCAGATCGTGACGTCAGTCGAGTGCGCAACACCCCGGTAGCGCCCCGGAGCGGATATTGAGTGGCGCCCCTTGCGTTAAGGCCTGCCGCTAGCAACGACAGGTTGAGGGGAGCGTTTTGCTGTCAGGAAGGGACTGGGGGAGCGCTATTTAAAGGCGACCGCTTCCTGCCTTTTTTTGTTGGCGACATTTTTGAACCACGCATTCTGAGAGAGAGAGAGAGAGAGACTTCTGGAGAGATTCAACGCTGTTTGAAGGAGTTTTGGGTACTGAGCAGCACTTTGCAGGTTCATTTTGATTTGCCCTTCCTTGTAACGATTTAGAAGAGACTGTGGGGGCTGCACTCTGAGCTCTTTCCCTGGGCCTCTCCATTGTTCTTTCCAGCAGATTTGATGTACAGGTCTCTCCAGGCCGAGATTCAAGGCTGCAATGAGCAGGATGTGGATGGAAAGCAAGATCAACCTTCCCCTTTAAGAACTGACCCGTGCCATTGTGTCTGTGTTCCATTGCTGACTGACATCACATGAGCTTCGCCAGCGCTCTGAGTTAGCGCCTCGCTCCTCAGCATTAGCACCTTAAGACAGGTGTGTAGCGCCTGATTTAGCGCTCCAATCACCTCCAGGGGCGATAAAAGTCAAGTTTGCAGTCGGAGGCGATAATTAGCGCCCGGCGCTAATCTTTGCGCCCGGCCGATAATCACGCCCCAAACGGGGCGATGCTGAATTTTTCCCCCTATGACTATGACTCCTCGGGCCGCACCATTTGTGTGCAGGGTAATTTTCCTGCACAGGGAGAGCCCAAGTTTCAAGCCGATGATCTGGTCATTATCGCATTGCTGCTTGTGGGAACTTGCTGTGGGTAAATTGGCTGCCGCGTTTGCCAACCAAATAAGTGACTACATTTCAAAAGTAATTTGACTGAGGCCGTGAAAGGTATTATATGAATTCAAGTTTGTTCATTCTTTCTTTCTGTTTCTCTCTTACTCAGACAGATTCGAGGGAATCTTGCCTCTGCATTTGACGCACGCTGTACCTGACCTCGGTGTTGTTGTTTCGTGTTTCACCACAAAATGTGGGGTTAAAGGAAGCACTGCAGGCTGGAAAAGTTGTAGTGGGAAAGGTTCATATTTTGATAGCTTTTGGTCAACTCTCACATGAAATGGGGAAGTTTTAGCACAAAGAGATAACTGATGTGAAGAAATACTTACAAGTATACAGCGCCTTTCACAACCTCAGGACGTCCCAAAGCGCTTTACAGCCAATGAAGTACTTTTTGGAGTGTGGTCACTGCTGTAATCTAAGAAACGCGGCAGCCAATCTGCGCACAGCAAGCTCCCACAAGTGCGGACACAGAGAGATTTTCATCTTGCGATTACTCATTCTGGGTCTGTGATAATGACCAGATAATCTGTTTTTTGGTTATGTTGATTGAGGGATAAATATTGGCCCAGGACACCGGGGAGAACTCCCCTGCTCTTCTTCGAAATAGTGCCATGGGATCTTTTACACCCAGCTGAGAGAGCTGACGGGACCTTGGTTTAACGTCTCATCCGAAAGACTGCTGCCGATGCCCATTTAAGGGAATGTTACTTTAAATATCACTTTCCAACGGGGTAAATTAATAGAATTAACACAACCATAATTGACATAAGAAAACTACTAGGCACTTGGTCTAAGCGTTAAACAAAGCTTTAATCAACTGTTTTACAACATGGAGGTCTAGTTGTGTCCTTCACTAGTTCCTGTTAAGAATGTCCCGCGCAAGCTGGGCCCATGCCCGAGTATTTATACTCTCCCTGGACAGCACCACCCGCAGGCCGCCCAGTATTATTTCATAAATCATTTCCATATGAATGACAAGATTCATGTCAATAATTTTTTCTTTTTTTTTAAAAAAGGATTTTTTTACCAGAAGATTCATTCAATTTATCTGTGTGTTGGAAGTGAGTTTCACTGTGAAATTATTCTGGGCCAGTTTAAGTAATGCACTCATGTGTGTGCTGTCAGTTAGATAAATATAGTTTGCACTGAAAGGGGATTTCATGTAGAAAATCTACTCTTCTTGCTGGTGGTTTCTGCACTCGCTTTCATGTGACCTAACCGACCCAGAGTGAGTAATCGCAAGATGAAAATCTCTCGTGTCCGCACTTGTTGCTAGGAGATGTTCTTCCTCTTTCATTATGGGCAGCATTGACCTTTTTCGGATGCAGGTAGAGAAATTAATACTCCAAGCTGCACCAGCACTATTGTCAAAAAGCCTTGCTGGCAAAGCGACAACAGAGGAAGAATACCCGCAGGTTCACCTCCAGCTGAGGGGGCAGGCGGGGCCTCGGTTTAACATCTCATCCGAAAGGCGGCAGTACAGCGGGCTCCCTCAGCACTGCGCTGGGAGTGTCAGCCTGGTCCTTGTGCTCAAGTCTCTGGAGTGGGGCTTGAACCATATAAGATTCTGAGGGGGCTTGACAGGGTAGATGCTGAGAGGATGTTTCCCCTCGTCGGGGAATCTAGAACGAGGGGGCATAGTCTCAGAATAAGGGGTCGCCCATTTAAGACGGAGATGAGGAGGAATTTCTTCTCTCAGAGGGTCGTGAAACTTTGGAATTCTTTACCCCAGAGAGCTGTGGAAGCTGAGTCATTGAATATATTCAAGGCTGAGATAGACAGATTTTTGAGCAACAGGGGAGTCAAGGGTTATGGGGAGTGGGCAGGAAAGTGGAGTTCAGGCCAAAATTGGATCAGCCATGATCTCATTAAATGGCGGAGCAGGCTCGAGGGGCCAAATGGCCGACTCCTGCTCCTATTTCTTATGTTCTTATGTTCTTAACCCACCACCTCCTGACTCAGAGGGAAGGACATATGTGGCGGGGGTGAAATTGGACCTGGGCCGTTGGACAAAATGGGCGACAGCGAACCGGCAGCCCGTTTTACTCCCACCCGATTCGTTTTTTAAATGGACTAGAAAATCATGTGGGGTGAAAGGGGGACCGCCGTTTCGCTATCGCCCCTTACGCGCTACCGCCCAACACCAATTTCACACCTGTGAAGTGTTCTTTTTTCCTATCTACTCCAATTACAATTCTTACTATAATTATACAGGGCATTGGTGAGGCCACACCTGGAATACTGTGTACAGTTCTGGTCTCCTTACCTAAGGGGGGAGTGCAACAAAGGTTTAGTCGACTGGTTCCTGGGATGAGGAGATTGTCCTATGAGGAGAGATTGTGTAGACCAGGCCTATATTCCCTAGATTTTAGCAGAATGAGAGGTGATCTCATTGAAACATATAAAATTCTTAAGGGGTTAGACTGGGTTAATGCTGAGAAAATGTTTCCCCTGGCTGGGGAATCTAGAACCGGGGGTCACAGTCTCAGAATAAGGGGTCGGCCATTTAGGACTGAGATGAGGAGAAATTTCTTCACTCAGAAGGTGCTGAATCTTTGGAATTCTCTACCCCAGAGGGCTGTGGAGGCTCAGTCATTGAGTATATTCAAGACAGAGGTCGATAGATTTTTGGGAACTAAGGAAATTAAGGGATACCGGGATCGGGCGGGAAGGTGGAGTTGAGGTGGAAGATGAGCCACGATCTTATTGAATGGCGGAGCAGGCTCGAGGGGCCGAATGGCCTACTCATGCTTCTATTTCTTACGTTCTTATGTTCTCATCTGCTCCGTTTCTTTCCTTTGAATAACGTGAATTGCTTCTCATTTCTGGATAGGCGTTTGGCAGAACTGTGCCTTCCCGTTAAACAAAGAAAACAGTTGATTCGCCATCATTCATTGCACTCTAGTCCCTCTGGCGTTATATTATTTTAGCTCTGTAGTAAGATTATAGGAGAATCTTGTGCAAAATAGAAGGTGACGTTTGTGTCACAGCTTGACATCAGCTGGTGGAAATTGCCTACAAAACAACAAGCGCTGGCCCTTCAGCAGTAATCCATTGGCTGTGAAGTGCTTTGGGACATCCTGAGGATGTGGTCGGGTGCTGGTGATAAACGTTACGATTTAGTGCTCTCAGCACGATGGGAGCACTTCGAGGAGGCCAGACCAGAGGTCAGGTTGGCCGAATTGCCAATATGCAGCCCCACTGTCCGAAGCTCCACATTGGGAGGTTTAAATCGGAAGATCTGCTCGATAATCAGGTAAGTGAAATAAGCATGGTACTTGGCATCAAACGGCATGAATAATATGGAGGATAAAACCAAGCCAACTGAGTTTAATCTAATAATAATCAGAGTGTGTAATGGTCTTAGAACAGGCTCTGTTTCCGTTACCAACATCAACACTTATGTTTTGCTTTTCAAGGTGGAAAAATGCATCGAGTGACAGCATCAAATACAAGAGCAAGTATAATATGAACTTGATAGAATTTATAGCTCTCTCGCCATTAACTTGGCAATTAGAGCTCAAAGTGAAATGGAATAGACTACTCTGGCATCCCAATACTTGATCAAAGTCACCCAAGCCATTCCAACACTACATCTGCAGCCATTCAAAATAAACCGCCAGTCACGTCATGTCTATTTTACCCGCCTTTGATTCTCACTGATAACATGTCCGAATTTAAGGTGAGCAGTCACTCTTGGGGCAGCACGCTGCTTTCATTTCTCGCACCATCCCTCTGCCAAGCACTGACGTCCTTCAGATGAGACCTCAGGATCTGCAGCCAAATGCTCTACCACTGCGCATTCCTCAATGGTCTTCAATCTGCTTCCAATTACTCCATTAGACAATCGTGCTAAGATCGCAATCTTCTTTTATAAAGCAGGCCCCCCCCATGAGGTCCAAAATCCCAAGACTGCTGGGACCGAGCCCAGCCTTGTGTAGCTACTCTTTACAAGCTCCTAGAGAACGCAGTTGGGTGGTTGAAAACTGCACACTCTTCCTGACCCGGGACTGCCGATACCAGAACACCCCGCCCTATTACTGCTGCAAATTTCCACTGATGAACGTTTAACACACTTGTGCGACATTTCTCTAGCCACTCTTTCAATGCAAAAAGAAAGACTTGCATTTATATAGCGCCTTTCACGACCACAAGACGCCCCAAAGCGCTTCACAACCTTTTGAGGTACTTTTGAAGTAAGAACATAATAAATAGGAGCAGGAGTAGGGCCATTTGGCCCTTCGAACCTGCTCCGCCATTCAATAAGATCATGGCTGATCTTTGACCTCAACTCCACTTTCCTGAACTATCCCCATATCCCTTGATTCCCTTAATATATAAGAACTACAGTGCAGTCACTGTTGTACTGGAGGAGTAACCTGTTTATCTTAAAGCCTCCACTAAAGTGGCAGACAAAAGAATGTCATACAAATGCGTTAAGTATGTGTCCACTTATATCACTAAAAATAATCTCTTGGAAACAGCGTCTCTTTTGTACATCATTTGTGGTCAATATTGAAGAACATAAATGCCCAAAGTACTGTACGTTGCAATTTTAGTTTCAGTACTTAGGTTACACTGATCATACAATTTTCGTGACGTTTATTTGAGTGGCATATTTAACAGTTAGTGAAAAGTGGGCCAACATTTAATATTGGTCCTCTACAGAGTCAGCACATGGCTCACCAATGGATTTCAGCAGCAGGGACTATGTGGGCTGGATTTTGATACTGGGGACGTGATGGAGTCGGGACTCCCACTTTTTGGGTTGTAGTCCCGCCTCCATCGACTTGTGGCCAACCCACTGTATTTTCACTTGATTGACCTTGTTGAGCCCGCCCAGTGAGCTCAGCAGGCCAATTAAGGGCCACCGGGCAACAGGTGACGTCACAGATTGACATTTCATCTGTCAAGAGCTTTTGACAGATGAAATATCAGCATTTGACAGCTCTGTGAAGCTGTCAAACACTGACAATTTGTCTTCTAACTTGAGTCCTTCCTCTCAGGCTGAGTTAGAAATCATTCCAGCACAGAAAACAGAGGCTGAAACTTTTGACAGCACCACGGCCTTTCTGCTTTCTGTGCCGGTGAGATTTCTGACTCCCGAGAACTGAAGGGCTGACACCTGCAGGAGGAAGTAAGGTAAGTAAAACTTTTTCCCACACTTTACACTTACCTTTCACACTTACCTCTGCACACATGCACCCATCACTCACCTGCCCACCGGACATATCGACCCCTCCAACCCCTACAGACCCACGGTCCGCCTCGCTAACTTGGCGTGGTTGGGACCTGTCGGGAAGCCCACATTTCAGCTTTCAAAATAGGGATTAGGCAAAAAACTGCCTGTTAACTACCTGTTAACAGGCAGTTAATTGTCACTAATCCCTTCCCGCCTCGGGGAGTCGGGTCCCAGCACAGGTCGGGTACCCACCTCCAGCGAAACTGGCATGGAGGCGGGTTGGGGGCGGGATGGGTCGGGACCCCCGAATCTGCAACTTTAACCCCCCACACGCCTCCTAACCCGCCTCCACGGGTCAATGAAAATCCAGCCCTGTGAGTCTAAGTCAGTCTTGAGTCCAAGTTAGCAATCCGTCAGATTCAGATTGAGCTTGAGGCAGGACGTAAGGAGCCTATTGGGACTGTAGAACACTGACAGCACAACGGTCAAAATCAATTTGGACGTGGCCCATTTAAGGAAACCGGCTGATGACGTGTCGTCAAATGACGTCATCAGACCCGCTTCCCATTAATTGGCCGGGAACCTCGCAGGGTGGGCTTAACAAGCCCTATTAACGTAAAATCACTTGGAGAGTGCGGGCTGCGGTAGGCAGCGGGCTGGGACCGCGACACCGACCCCGGACCCGCCTCGGTCGGCAAAATCGCGTCCCGAGTGGGGAACCACTGGAGGGAGCCAGGGGGAGGACGTGGAGTGAATGTGAGATCACAGAGCAGTCAGAGCTGGTACCAGAGCGTGGGGGAGAGGTCTCGAGTTGTTAGCATGAAAGCATTTGGCCATCTGCACATTTGCACGCATTTTTCACAGAATCATACAGCACAGAAGGAGGCCATTCAGCCCACCGTGCCTATGCTGGCTCTCTGAAAAAGACATCCAATAAGTCTCACTCCCCGGCTCTTTCCCCATAGCCTTGCAAATTTTTCAATTTCAAGTATTTATCCAATTCCGCTTTTGAAAGTTACAATTAAATCTGCTTCCACCACCCTTTGAGGCAGTGCATTCCAGATCATAACAGCTCGCTGAGTAAAAAAAATATTCCCCTCATCTCCTCCTGGCTTTTTTGTCAATTATTTTAAATCTAATTCACATCGCTATAGAGATAGTTCCGAGAACTGATTGGTGGATAAATGTGAGAAGTCGCACAACACCAGGTTATAGTCCAACAGCTTTATTTGAAATCACAAGCTTTCGGAGCACTGCTCCTTCGTCAGGTGAAGTGAAGAGATGCATATAGGCACAGCATATATAGTCAGAGAACACCGGTATCTCCACATCATGATTGGTGGATGACAGAAGTTCAAGGTACAGCGGACTGTGGGAGTTGATTGGTCAATTTTCTGAGCCTTGATTGTTCTGGTTCTGCCATCTGATTGGCCCGCTTACTGGTCTGTAATCTAATTGGTTTGAAGGGACTCTACAGCATTATGACATATGACAGATCTCCTGGTGTATCAGACGGTGTTTTATCAGAACAGGAGCACTATACCATGAAATCCACAATGTATTGATCTGCTGCTCAGGTGGAGCTGTGTATCGCCTGGCCTGTCTCTTTAATGTCTAATTGTTGAAAATAGGCACATTCTGAGGTGAGTGGAAAGCTGAGCTCTTCATGAGTTCAATTAGAGGGCAGATTGCCAGCCACTAATAGATTCCAAGACGTCAGGAAAGCAGCAGAAAATTACTAGCTTTCTTTCTTTGTTTTTACAATGTCCCCATGTGATAATTCACGCAGATTATATCCCTGAAGACATTAGCTATGAGGAAAGATTGGATAGCCTGGGGTTGTTTTCTTTGGAACAGAGGAGGCTGAGGGGAGATTTAATTGAGGTGTATAAAATTATGAGGGGCCGAGATCGAGTGGCTAGGAAGGACCAATTTCCCTTAGCAGAGAGGTCAATAACCAGGGGTCAGAGATTTAAAGTAATTGGTCGGAGGTTTAGAGGGGAGTTGAGGAGAAATTTTTTTCACCCAGAGGGTGGTGGGGGTCTGGAACTCACTGCCTGAAAGGGTGATAGAGGCAGAAATCCTCCTCACATTTAAAAAGTACTTGGATATGCACTTGAAGTGTCGTAACCTACAGGGTTACGGACCAAGAGCTGGAAAGTGGGATTAGGCTGGATAGCTCTTTTTCAGCCGGCACAGACATGCTGGGCCGAATAGCCTCTTTCTGTGCCATAAACTTCTATGATTCTATGACTAATACTGTATATGTATCTTCTTATAAGTGTCAGCTGTGGCTCAGTTGGTAGCACACTCGCCTCTGAGTCCGAAGGTTGATGGGTTCATAGTCCCACTCCAGGGACTTGAGTACAGAAAGCTAGGCTGACACTGCAGTGCTGAGGGAGCGCTGCACTATCGGAGGTGCCGTCTTTTGGATGAGACGTTAAACCGAGGCCACCTCTCTCAGGTGGGCGTAAAAGATCCCATGCCACTATTTCAAAGAAGAACAAGGGAGTTCTCCCCGGTGTCCTGGCCAATATTTATCCCTCAACCAACATAACAAAAACAGATTATCCGGTCATTATCACATTGCTGTCTGCGGGAGCTTGCTGTGCGCAAATTGGCTGCCGCGTTTCCCACATTACAACAGTGACCACACTTCAAAAATACTTCATTGCCTGTAAAGTGCTTTGAGACGTCCGGTGGTCGTGAAAGACGCTATAGAAATTCAAGTCTTTCTTTCAGAACAACAGTCCCTTTTCTAACCAATATAACTTGCTGCTTCCTTTTAGGACAGTTTCTCGGCATTATGATCCAAAGACATTTTTCATTACAGCCAGACAGATGGTTCCTACAAGAGAAAATTGGAATTGATTCATCACTTCCTGCTTTTGACACCCCAGAAAAGCCCAGGTTTTTCCATTACGTTCCACCCACAGCGCCTTTAATAGCATATTTGGTGTTTTTTGATTAAAATTCGGAAAAGCCCATTACTTTGTTCTTCCAACATCCACTCAAGTGAATAAATGTGAGGTTTGAGCCTTCATAAGCCATTCTATTCATTTCAACGAGCGAGCAACACTATCGTAATTGATATCAACGCTACATTAGCAAAAGAACAAGGCTGCCTCAGTTGTCTCCCAATCTCTCTTCATCTTATACATCTATTCACGTGTCAGAACCCAGATTGTATTTCCTCCATTTTGCTTGAAGGAAGATAAGAACTTTGTAACATCCACCCAGCAGAAACAAGAGTGACTTGGTGTGTGCGCTATAAGAGCTTACAAACAGAGGGTGACTAGTATTTAATTTTTGCCACTACAGTTGGTCGAATGTGTGACCCACTAATTAGGTCCTTGAGATAAGACATTTTGTCATGCCTTTTTTCACTGTATATTGACAAACGTAGCGGAACATATATTGTTCTGCTATTCTGTAGCGAGAAAGGTTGACTTTTATTTTTGGTAAGTATGGGCATGACCCTGTGACTAATGGGAGCAATTAGGTTTAATACATCGATTCACATTCAGGTTGGCAGTGACAACCCTTCACTTAGAGTGCGCTGAAAAGTACAGGTTAGTACAGCCACAATCAGAGAGATGGTGCACTGATGCTTGCTGAGCAATATGCATTTAACAATACTGTCACCTCGACGGTGATGATTCTCGCTCCCTAGAACTGTCCTTTTGCAATAGCGGTGAAGGTCTGTCAGCACGCTAACTGGGGTTTCAGCACCTATTCACTTTGTGACGATGCTGAGAACACGCGCGTGACGATGCTTGGCACGTCCGAGCCGATAATCCTTTGTCCGCAATTTTATCTTCATGCTAAAGGGCTCCTGCCTCCGTTAAATAGCGGACAAGGTAACTTCATGGGTCCAGCATTTAGACGCTGAGGGGGCAATTATAACCCAACCCGTCCGTCGGAAAACTGACAGGATCGGGTGCAACGCTAGCTTTACACCCAGCCTGATTTTACTCTCCACTAAAGCACATGGAGAGTGAAATAATCATAAAGGCTAATGGAATGCTGGCCTTTATATCTAGAGGACTAGAATACAAGGGGGTAGAAGTTATGCTGCAGCTGTACAAAGCCCTGGTTAGACCACACCTGGAGGACTGTGAGCAGTTCTGGGCACCACACCTTAGGAAGGATTTATTGACCTTGGAGGGAGTGCAGTGTAAGTTTACCAGAACGATACCCGGACTTCAAGGGTTAAATTACGAGGAGAGATTACACAAACTAGGGTTGTGTTCCCTGGAATTTAGAAGGTTAAGATATTAAGGGGAACAGATAGGGTAGCTAGAAATAAACTATTTCTGCTGGTTGGGATTCTAGGACTAGGGGGCAGAGTCTAAAAATTAGAGCCAGACCTTTCAGGAGTGAAAGTAGGAAACACTTCTACACACAAAGGGTGATAGAAGTTTGGAACTCTGTTCCATAAACGGCAATTGAAGCTAGCTAGATCAATAGTTAATTTTAAAGCTGAGATTGATAGAGTTTTGTTAACCAAAGGTCTTAAGGGATTTGCGGCAAAGGCGGGTATATGGAGTTAGGTCGCAGATCAGTCATGATCTCATTGAATGGCGGAGCAGGCTCGAGAGGCTAAATGGCCTCCTCCTGTTCCTATGTTCCGATATAATAGTGGGCAGGGAGTAAATGGAGAGTAGTATTGGGTGAGTCATTCCACCTGCATACAAGGGTTTCTCGCCTTGCGAGTTGGGTTAAATTTATAACGATCGGGGGAAAAATTCAGTTGCTTTGCGCCTCCCGTTAGCGCCCTAAGAGGGCGCTAACGGGGCACAAAGCAACTCGCACCCAGGCGTGGCGTCGCCAACGCCTCCCACGAAATTCAGCGGGAGGTTAGCGGCGGCGGTAACCGTTAGCGCACCGCGGTGTTGCGCCGCCGGCGATGACATCATCGCCATGCGCAGCACCCCGCTCGCGCCCCAGCCACGACCTTCGGTAGCGCCCACTGACTTACCGCCGGACGCTATGTCCGACAGGGTCAGGGGGGCGTACGTGCAGCCGGGGTGGCGCAAATTAAAGGGGAGGTGCCGGGCGGCCATTTTTGTTGCTGGCCACCTGCCAGCACCTGCCCCCGTTGTCGTCCACGGCCTACTGAGCAGCAACCCCGCGGAGTGCCGGCTGCTCCCCGTGAGCATGGCACTTCTCTTGAGTGCCGGGCTCTTTTGCCGGCACTCCGATCCCTGGTGGCCCAGCTGGGCCCCGGGTCGCGCTGCGCAAGGCCCCTCCCCTTTAAGAAGGGGAGGAAGGCCTGCAGTACCGCGGCGCGATGTGCCGCAGCGCACGTAGCGCCGCGATATTCCCTCGCAGCGCCCCCAAGAGGGAGGCAGGGCACTTCCAGCAGCACGCCGCTTCCCTCTTGGGGCGCTACCGATGAATTTCGACCGCAGGGGTGCTAATTTTTTCAGGAAAGTAGCGCCCCGGCGAAGTTAGCGCCCCAAAGGGGGCGCGACTCAATTTTTCCCCCTTAGTACTCACATTGAGGCCTTTGAGTCACCTGCTCATGTCCTTTCTGAGGGACATTAATGGCCACATGGGATGTTACAAAACGCAAACAAATAGACAAACAGTCATTGGAAAAGACCCTTAGGTCCATTCTAAGGGAGATGCGGACTGCGTGAAAGCTCAGCTGAGACTCGGCGCATGAACATGCCCTTACATCCTGGAGCCAGTGCTGGAACTCCAGCGTGATGTCCCAGTGTCCATATCCCTCCACCCACCCCCATTCATAAAAATAACATTGAGATTGATGGCGTGTGTATGAGGGTCGGAGCCTAATTGCTTCACCAGCCTTGCTGATTTTTTTTTATTCGTTTATGGGATGTGGGCGTCGCTGGCAAGGCCAGCATTTATTGCCCATCCCTAATTGCCCTTGAGAAGGTGGTGGTGAACCGCCGCAGTCCGTGTGGTGAAGGTACTCCCACAGTGCTGTTAGGGAGGGAGTTCCAGGATTTTGACCCAGTGACGATGAACGAATGGCGATATACTTCTAAGTCAGGATGGTGTGTGACTTAGAAGGGAACTTGGAGGTGGTGCTGTTCCCATGCGCCTGCTGCCCTTGTCCTCCTAGGTGGAAGAGGTCGCGGGTTTGGGAGGTGCTGCCGAAGAAGCCTTGGCGAGTTGCTGCAGTGCATCTTGTAGATGCTACACACTGCAGCCACGGTACGCCGGTGGTGGAGGGAGTGAATGTTTAAGGTGGTGAATGGGGTGCCAACCAAGCGAGCTGCTTTGTCCTGGATGGTGTTGAGCTTCTTGAGTGTTATTGGAGCTGCACTCATCCAGGCAAGTGGAGAGTATTCCATCACACTCCTTACTTGTGCCTTGTAGATGGTGGAAAGGCTTTGAGGAGTCAGGAGGTGAGACACTCGCTGCAGAGTTCCTAGCCCTGACCTGCTCTTGTTGCCACAGTATTTATGTGGCTGGTCCAGTTAAGTTTCTGGTCAATGATGACCCCCAGGATGTTGATGGTGGGGGATTCGGCGATGGTAATGCCGTTGAATATCGAGGGGCGGTGGTTAGACTCTCGCTTGTTGGAGATAGTCATTGTCTGGCACTTCAGTGGCGCGAATGTTACCTGCCACTTATCAGCCCAAGCCTGAACATCGTCCAGGTTTTGTTGCATGCGGGCATGGACTGCTTCATTATCTGAGGAGTTGTGAATGGCACTGAACACTGTGCAGTCATCAACGAACATCCCCATTTCTGACCTTATGTTGGAGGGAAGGTCATTGATGAAGCAGCTGAAGATGGTTAGGCCTAGGATACTGCCCTGAGGAACTCCTGCAGTGATGTCCTGGGGCTGTGATGATTGATCTTCAACCACCACAACCATCTTCCTTTGTGCTAGGTATGACTCCAGCCAGTGGAGAGTTTTCCCCCTGATTCCCATTGACTTCAGTTTTACTAGGGCTCCTTGATGCCACACTCAGTTAAATGTCAAGGACAGTCACTCTCACCTCACCTCTGGAATTTAGCTCCTTTGTTCATGTTTGGACCAAGGCTGTAATGAGGTCGGGAGCCGAGTGGTCTTGGCAGAACCCAAACTGGGCATCAGTGAGCAGGTTATTGGTGAGTAAGTGCCCCTTGATAGCGCTGTCGACGACACCTTCCATCACTTTGCTGATGATTGAGAGTAGACTGATGGGGCGGTAATTGGCCGGATTGGATTTGTCCTGCTTTTTGTGGACAGGACATACCTGGGCAGTTTTCCACATTGTCGGATAGATGCCAGTGTTGTAGCTGTACTGGAACAGCTTGGCTAGAGGCGCGGCTAGTTCTGGAGCACAAGTCTTCATCACGACAGCCGAGATGTTGTCAGGGGCCGTAGCTTTTGCTGTATATAGTTTGGATGCCACTACCTTTTAGGAGCACTGCATTTGCTTTCTTTGATGTTTTAACCTGGGGTACTGTAATAATAGTACAGATTTCAACCCGTGTAACCTGCTCGAGTTCATTCCTCACGTCCACCTGTCAGCTTGACACGATCAACTGTAAATATCACTGTCGGGTTCTGGAAATGGATAAAACAGCAACACCTTACGAGGATCCTCCAGGTCTGCCATCAGATTTACCTAACAAAGATCCAAGAGACAGAATTTATTTCCCTTTATCTAAGCTCACAATCCGGTGTATCTGACAGTCTCACTCAGTTTGTAGCACTCTTGCCTCTGAGTCAGAAGGTTGTGGGTTCAAGCCCCAACTCCAGGACTCAACAATCTGAGCCAACACTTCAATGCAGCACTGAGGGAGTTATCCCCGGTGTCCTGGCCAATATTTATCCCTCAACCATCCTCACTAAAACAGATTATCACGTTGCTGTTTGTGGGAGCTTGCTGTGCACAAATTGGCTGCCGTGTTTCCTACATTACAAAAGTGACTACACTTCAAAAAGTACTTAATTGGCTGTAAAGCGCTTTGGAACATCCTACGGTTGTGAAAGGCGCTATACAAATGCAAGTTCTTTCTTTCTTGCTGCATTGTGAGACGGGCCGACCGTCTGGTCAGGTGGACATAAAAGATCCCATGCCAGCATTTGAAGAAGAGCACAGAGTTCTCCGGGTGCCCTGGCCAACCTTCCTCCTTCAAGCATCACCATCAAAAACAGATGACCCGGTCATTTTATTTTAATTTTCTGTTTGTGGGTTCTTATTGCGCACAAATTGTCTGCCGTGTTTGTCTACATGACAACAACGCTTCTTCGGCAGCATCTCCCAAGCCCGCGACCTCTTCCACCTAGAAGGACAAGGGCATCAGGCGCATGGGAACACCACCACCTCCAAGTTCCCCTCCAAGTCACACACCATCCTGATTTGGAAATATATCCCCGTTCCTTCATCGTCGCTGGGTCAAAATCCTGGAATTCCCTCCCCGACAGCACTGTGGGAGTACCTTCACCACACAGACTGCAGCGGTTCAAGGAGGTGGCTCACCACCACCTTCTCGAGGGCAACTAGGGATGGGCAATAAATGCTGGCCTTGCCAGCGATGCCCACATCCCATAAACGAATAAAAAAAACTGCACTTCAAAAAGTGGTTCATTGCTTGTAAAACACGTTGGGACTGTTTGAGAACATGATAAATGCAAGTTCTTTATTTTCTTCTTTAAGAAGTACATCTTTTCTTTCTTCGACATTTTTCCTGAAGTCCTGGGTGCCACGTTAAATGTTGGTGGCTTCAACCAAGTAGTCTGTAGTAGGTTTTTCATGAGATCTCTACCTATCTGGCTTCACTGTGCTCCTGTCTTCCAAGCAAGACAAACTAAGGTTGTCCTGGTAACTGAGATTATAACCTGGAAATTAGGCTGTGAAAATATCATTGTGCAAATGCTTAACCCATTTTAAACAGGTTGTGAAAATAGGTAAGGAAAATACCAGACGAATGCATTAACCTAATATTGCCATCATGCCATGTCAAGGCTTGTCCTTTGATGCCAAGCCTAAAAACTCCAAGAAAATGACAGCCCAGATTGGGACAGCGACCATCTTGAGTTGTTTTTTAATGACTTACAAATAGCTATTTAAAGATAGATAAATAAAAGGCTAGTATTCTTCAGATGAATGCTAGAGGATAGAACTACTGTAGTGCATTATCCTGCAATCTTAAAATCTTACAGCACAGAAGGAGGCCATTCGGCCCATCGTGCCTGTGCCGGCTCTTTGGTAGAGCTCTCCAATTAGTCTCACTCCCCTGCTCTTTCCCCGTAGCCCTGCAATTTTCTCCCCTTCAAGTATTTATTCAATTCCCTTTTGAAGTTACTATTGAATCTGCTTCCACCACCCTTTCAGGCAGCGTATTCCAGATCGTAATCGTGAGTTGTTACGATCTGGAATGCGCTGCCCAGAAGGGCGGTGGAAGCAGATTCAATAGTAACTTTCAGAAAGGAATCGGATAAATACCTGAAGGAAAAAAATGTGCCGGGCTACGGGGGGGGGGGAAAGGGCAGGGGAGAGTGGGACTAGCTGGAGTGCTCTTGCAGAGAGCCGGCACGGGCTCGACGGGCCGAAAGGCCTCCTACTGTGCGGTAACCGTCCTATGATTCATTCAGGATTAAGAGAGTATGTTGAAAGAGTAACTGGGGCTACGCTTTACACGCTGAAAATGGCATTCTTTTTTCAGAAGCTTAACAATATCCCAGGAGAAACTTCAAATTCTTTCCCATTGCACCGCTGTATTGCTGAGAGCTAAGAAATGATGCATTTAACAAGTGAATCTGTAAAGTTGATAGCTTTTCTTCTTCTTTGCTGGGTTTGCCTCACCTTCTGAGCTGTAGTTACGGCCTTTTCACTTTTTCTTTGTAGTTGATTCTTTGTTGAGTGAATATCCAGTTGAATCGATTTAATGCAGTCCTTGTAGAATTCTGACAGTACCTTGGTGTGTGTAAATTGTGACCAAACCTTGATTATGTTATCAGTGAGTGAATGAAAGAAACAGCACTCACAGTTTGCATTTGTGTAGCTCCTTTCTGCTTTGTGATCTTGCCCGGAATGGAGCCCACGGCCACCTCATCGCCCGACCTGTATTTCGCTGTCCTCGCCCCCTGCTCGGACCAGCACTGACTGTTCCTGCCCTGATGGATTTTCCTTGGGCTGCCCCACTTACTGCCGCTCCCCAGGGCCATATGGAAGGTGGCAGCAGGCCCCTGGGAAATGACAAAAAAAACAGCTCCGAGATCAGGAATGTAAGTTTCATGGAACAGTTTGGCCCCAGCACAGAAGGGCATGAAACTGTTAAACTTCGAGGCACAGAAAAGGTGCCTAAAGTTTGCAGTTCTTGGAGAACACATTGATACTGGACAATGAAAGCTTTGACTCATGATTAACTCTGAAAAGGACATTGACATTGAACAGTGAGGCCTTGAATCATGATTGGTTTCAGTGGGAAAAATTAACATCTGGACAGTGCTCTGAGTTTAACTGAAACAATGGGGGTCACAATCAACTTCCTGACATGAATGGAAGACACACTAGTCCTGAGCAGACAATCAGCTAACCGCCCATCAACAGTAATAGAAATCACATTGTATATGCGTTACAGAGAGCAGGAGAGGAGATAAGGAGTTATCTTCGATCTCACAGCTCTGTATACCTCCAGTGATTGAATTACAGGTGGACAAGTGTGAATGTCGGGCAGCTCAGCAAACCGACAACCGAAACTGGTTTGGGGGAGGCCCAGCTATGGGGCCAGGTGACTGAAGAACTATAAGAAGGAGCAACATCGACCCGTGGACACTGCTGCAGTCAGGTGAAGAAGGACAGGGGACCGGTCACCTCCAGATCCAAGGCCTACAATCAACATCGGTAACGACCAGCCGCACGGGTGATTGTCAGTTTCAGTCAAATCTCTAAGGGGTTTCTGTCTGTGGTTCGTTGGTTTTAATAAACTAACAGTTTGGGTTGAGCATAAACCCTTGTGTCGTGTATATTTTGTTCCTGTAAATACAGAGTCCAAGAATCCTTGTAAGGCACAAGGGAACTGAACATCTTACAGATCATGGATGGAGGGGGCCTGGTGCAGGCCTCCTCTCCCTCCAAGCCAGGCCCAGCGCAAGCCTGCTGAAGGCCTTGGTCTCAGCTGAAGCCTTCAGTGGTAGCCTTCATTGGTGGTCCTGCCTCCATCCCTACTGCAGCACCATCAGAATTCTCCTCTTCGCACTGTGGGCTCCCTCTTGGTAGCGGGATTCCCACTGGGACCCCACTGTGCACCGTGACCCCCGACCCAGGGAAATGGTTCGGGGTTGGAGCAAACGCCTACTTCACGGGGACTCTGACCCCAAGAGGTGAATTCAGCCCAAAATGCCCCAAGCGCCTTCACATAAGAGAGAACTGACTGAGCAATGTTAGGAGAGGTTGACCCAAAGTATAGCTGAAAAGATTTTGAGGAGGATTTTAAAGGCGATAGCAGGAAGTAGCAAGACCAAGAGTTTTAGGGAAGAAGTTCCAGTGAGCGGGACCTAGACAACTGAAAGCTCTGCCAGCAAGTGGGGAATGTACAGGGGCCAACGTTGGAGGACCTGTAGGGTACAGGTTGAGATGTAGGGCTGGAGGAGGTGGCAGAGGTAGTGTGAGGAAAGACCATGGAGGGATTTGTAAAGCAAGACAAGGATTTGAAATGTTGTGTATTGGGATGCAGGGACCCAATGGAGATTTACTGAGGAGAGATGTGATGGACAAGTGCAATCTAGGAGGGAAAGATCCTGGCGGTGTCATGTTGGAGAACTTGGAGTTTGTGTATGAAGCAGATAGATGTCGAGGAGAGCATTCAAGAAGTCAGGTCTTGAGGTAAAAGAAATAGTGGATAAGGGTTTCAGGGTGAGGTAGAGGTGAAGGTGGACAATATTGGAGCAGGTTGGAAGTATGCTGATTTAGTGATGGATAGGGTATGGGGTTAGAAGCTCAGTTCTGGGTCAAACGGGACAGGAAGGTTGCCACCATCTGGTTGAACCTGAGAGATGGAGCCCATGGTAGAGTCTTTGGCAGGAGTTGAATAAGGTGGCTTTGGTTTTCCCAATGTTGACTGAAGACTTGCATTTATAATCTGTCATACCCCTCAGTAACATCTCAAAGAACATCAAATGCTTTGAATTGAAAAGTATAGTGTCACATAGACATACGCAGCAGCTTACATTTATATAGCTGCTTTCAAGTAGAAAACCTCCCAAGATGCTTTATAGAGGAGGAGAAAGATGCACATATAAAATTCTGACGGGTCTGGACAAACTAGATGCAGGAAGAATGTTCCCGATGGTCGGAGAGTCCAGAACCAGGGGTCATAATCTAAGGATAAGGGGTAAGCCATTTAGGACAGAAATGAGGAAGAATTTCTTCACCCAGAGAGTGGTGAACCTGTGGAATTCTCTACCACAGAAGGTAGTTGAGGCCAAGTCATTAAATATATTCAAGAATGAGTTAGATATATTTCTTAAAGCTAAAGGTATTAAGGGATATGGGGAGAAGGCAGGGACAGGGTACTGAGTTTGGATGATCAGCCATGATCTCATCGAATGGTGGAGCAGGCTCGAGGGGCCGAATGGCCTACTCCTGCTCCTATCTTCTATGTTTCTATGTTTCTATTAAGTAGAAGGAATTGAGGAATGAATGCCAAGCCATGGAGGAGAAATTCGAAAAACTGACTGAAATGATGGATTTTGAGGAGGTTTTTAAAAGTAGAGAGAGAAATTAAGAGATGGAAGGGTTAGGGAAGGATTTCCAGAGAGTATGGCCAAGGCAGTTTTACTCACAGCAAGATCCCACAAATAGCAATGAGATAAATGACCGATCAATCTGATTTTGATGGCGTTGGTTGAGGGAGAACTTCTTGCTCTTCTTGAATAATATCATAGGAGCTTTAAGGTCCACCTGAACAGGCACACAGGGCCTCAGTTTAACATCACATCCAAAGAACAGCCCCTCTGGCGATGCAGCACTTCTCCAGTAAGCCATTGGAGTGTAAGCCGAGATTAATTAGTTATGTGCAATTTTGTTGGATCAAATCTATTTCCAAATACAGCTGATAAATGGCGGAAACCAGTTTTCCCGTAGTATTCATGTCTGGGTCAGCATTTCAGTCAAGAAGCCACGTGAGATTTACTCTTAATAAAGTGGCTAATCGTCATTTAATCATTCATCTGAACAAAACCAGAATCTACTTAACAAAAGGAGATTTTTTAGTTTGTTCGCAGATGTTGGCAATACTAGCAAGGTCGTATTTATTGCTCATCCCTAGTTGCAAGTTGTACATATCAGTGCCTCCTGCACAGAATCTGTCTGCCAAAAGCACGTATGAATTCGAGCTTAGAGGTCGATGAATTCCACCTAACTTTCCAAAGTTTTGTGCTGGGAGCATTAATTCCTATATTTGGCACAAAACTGATAAGACTTTCAAAATGTCCTATTGCCTTTCAGTGAAATGAGGCAGTAGATTGGCCATATTTAGACATTTCTGAGTTTAATTTCCACTATGTGCTACTTTAGTGCACCAGCTAGTGTAGTTACAAAAATTCCTGTATGCGCTGTCTCGATGTGTTACGTAACGTTATGTTACATTATGTGCATAGGCCCATATGTGCTCTCCCCATGTGCCTACCCTATCTCCTCCCAACCTCCTTGGAGAGGCACAGAAACGCAAAGACCTGTTCGGGAATCCTCTGTCAAAAATTACTCTCCAGCCCTTCACAGGCAATCAGGCAAGGCTCAGGAGCCCTCAGGAGCTTGGTCGTAGTCATTGGTCAGAATGGAATCTTGCCTTCCTTCTGTCGCGATCATATTGTTTTTCAAAAGTGTGTCTGATATCTGTTAACCTGTTTTAAAATAGTGCACAAAGAAATGTTTAACCCTGTTCGTACTATGTCTGGGAGGTAGAGTGAAATGGTTCAGGACCTTCCTCAGGAGATTAGGTCGGTGACTTTAGCTCCTTTTACACTGCCAGTTTTGATGGTCCAACAATCTATTGACTGCCGATAGTTTCAAGTGCGCCAATGGGATGGATCTCATACAGTATAAAAGCAGCAATAGGTTCAATGAGAACATTACATAGAATTACATAGAATATAAGGCACAAAAACAAGCCATTCGGCCCAACCAGTCCATGCCGGCGTTTATGCTCCACTCGAGCCTCCTCCCGTCTTTCCTCATCTAAATCTATCAGCATAACCCTCTATTCCCTTCTCCCTCATATGCTTATCTAACCGCCCCTTAAATGCATCTATATTATTCGCTTCAACCACTCCCTGTGGTAGCGAGTTCCACATTCTCACCACTCTCTGGGTGAAGAAGTTTCTTCTGAATTCCCTATTGGATTTCTTGGTGACTATCTTATATTGATGGCCTCTAGTTTTGCTCTTCCCCACAAATGGAAACATTCTCTCTGTATCTACTCGATCAAAACCTTTCATAATTTTAAAGATCTCTATTAGGTCACCCCTCAGCCTTCTCTTTTCAAGAGAAAAGAGACCCAGCCTGTTCATCCTTTCCTGATAGGTATAACGTCATAGTTCTGGTATCATCCTTGTAAATCTCCATAAACATACAAAAAAAGCATAGGCTGAAAAAGGCCTATCTACACATGCATTTTGTTTTATTCTGGCTAAGCATTGCTCTGGCTGCTCGGCATAGCAACATTGTAAGTATGTTTATGAAGATTTTGACTGAGATTATTCACATTTGTATTCAGTAGTCTGTGAATTTCTGCCCATTCATTTTAAAGTTGGAAATTCACAGCCTGGCAGGAAAAGAAGCAGAAAATCCCAGCCTTCCTTTGTGTGGAATTCCTAGTGAAATTGTAAACAAGTTCCTTTTGAACATGCCTCTGATTTTGTGAGAAACATTGAGCAGAGGATATCTTCACCAACGCATTTATGGACATTATGGGCTGGATTTTGCCAGGCCCGAGGAGGCGGGTTTGGAGGCGTGTGAGGTGGTAAAATCGCAAAAAATGGCAGGCGGGCCCGATCCCGCCTCCATCCCGCCTCCGAGCAATTTTCCCACAATCGGGATTTCAGACCCCATTTCCATCCCGCCTCCAAGAGGCGGGATAGGCCTTTAACAACCAGTCAAGTGCCTCTATAATCCCATTTTGAGAGGCCTTTCTGAAATTAACACATTTCACCCATGCTGCACGTCTCCTCTGGAACACACCAGTGAATCCTGGCGGCCTCACAAGTGGATTGCTTACTCACAGCTGCAGCTCCACCATTAAAAAGGAGTTTTCAGCAATCATCATTTGCAGGTGGCAGAACTTTGCTGTCTCAGGTCTGGGGGAACTTTTAGCAGGCCTACTCATTGTTGTGGAAGTTTTGAGCCTGAGACCCGTCTCCAATGTGACCTCCTGGGAAACCCTTCTCCCCACCTTGACTGAGCGTTTCCTCAACTGAGGTATATAGCAGAAGAATGGGAACCATTTATTTCCTTTCCTCCTGGACATCAAATTCGGATGAAGACCAGCTGTGGCAGCATCAGAACCCTGAACAACAGCAGCACCAACAGCAGCAGCAACAACAGGAGCGCCAAGCTGCTGCTCACCCACCTGAAGCTGCACAGGCCAGAAGGCACCAGCACGCGACCACATTGCTGCCCGGGATGCAAGGGACGCACTCATGTTGGCCAGATTTGCTTAGCCTGCACAATCAAACACTTTTGTCTCGCACCTTCTTACCAGAGCATCGACAATGGACAAGAACCTGCGGATTCCTATCACTCTGACCACCAAACTGACAATTGCAAGTCACCCTAAGCCCTCAATGTGAAAGTCCCATTTGTGAAGTGACACAGGCCACAACTACAACGGTTTGCCATCAAATCTGTTTATGATACCATGACAAGGATGGCTGGTCCAAATACAATACATCACAGAACCCAAGTGACTACCCTTGTGACTGCTTGTGCTTTATCTTCCTCTTATGTGTGCTCCTACGTGGTGCTTCCCCTGTGGCTTCAGCAGATGTTGCGGCCCCTTGCTCACTTTCTTGCTGCTCCTGTCTCGACGCCTTTGGAGGGCGTCCTCTGGGGTTGCAATCCTGTGTGGGCTTGGCAACAGTCTGCTGCTCCTGCAGCTGTGCAGGGGCTGAGACGCCCATCTCAGTTGGGTGAAGATTCTGGTGGGGCTCTGACCGAGGGCTTTGCAGTGGCATGGTCGTGTGAGCACTTGGAGAGGAGCCCCCACTTCCTTGTTGTCTGCCACCAACATCCCTCTCATGGGTCAGCCCCACTTCAGAGCTAGCAAGTGGCTTGACAGCACCTTGCTGCACTTCAGGGAGGCCATGAGGACCCGTTTCTGCACTGGAAGTCCTATTCCAGAGGACTTCCATGAAGGTCTGGTTTGTATGCTCAATAGCTGACCATCGCTCCTCAAGAGATGTCATTCTATTCTGAACAATGACCATGTTTTCAAGACCCTGGCGACTAAGCTCCTCCATGGCCATAGCCATCCTCTCCTCTACTGTAGCCAACCTCTCCTCTACGTTAGCCAGCCTTACCACGGAGGTAGCCATCCTTTCCACGAAGGTTGCCATCCTTTCTGCGGTGATGCGTTCATGCGCCAATGCCTCCACAAAGGCTCTGCTCATGTCCGCGATGGACTCCTCCATTCGCTCCACACTCGCAGCGACCCTGGAGACAAAACCTGCCAGAGACTCCTGCACCTGTTCCTGGAGTTCCAGCACTGCTCTCCTTCTGGATGGAACCGGAGGGACAGGGTCGAGCTGGAAGAGTCCTGCGCCCTCCGACGAGGACTCTCCACTGTTATCCCTGTCTCCACCATCTGCTGATGCTCACTTGTGAGCTGTGATACACCAGGTGCCAACACTACTCTATCTCGCGAAGGTCCCACCGAGGTGTCAGTGCCTGTGCTGGTGCTGGGTGCGCTGAATTCTGCTGACGCTGCGCCCTCAGAGGTTGCAGCTTCCTCTGAGGAGTCTGGAAGCTCAGGCTGTTCTGCCTGGACAGTGGGGACGGGGGCTCTCGATGGTCCTGTGGGGGAGTAAAGGAAAGAGTTAGAGATGTGAGGTCAAGGTTACATGCACATTGAATAGTGCAGATGATCATAAGTCAATCTGTTAGAGCATCAGAATCATTATCAGTGACTCATGCAATGTCAATGAGAGAGATGCCAAACTATTCTGTCACCAGCTTGCTGTGATGCGCCCGTCTGCCCGTCCCCCACTTGGGAATCGTCCTCGATCCGGGCGATTTCCAGGGCCGCCTCCTCCCAGGCGGTGAGCTGGGCTACTGAGGGTGGCCCTCCTCTTTTCATGGCTCTTTCCCTCTTATTGTGGGCTCTCTTTTCCTGCAATGAAGGACACAAGTGGAGTTTGAGTGAGAATGAAGGAGTGAGTGTAGAGAATCCATAGCATAGATGCTTAGAAGGAGACAAAGGGCCCTCCCTGTGTGTTGTAAGTTGTTGTTGTTGCATCACAGTGATAGGGAGTGTGAGGGCTAGATGGTCAAATAGTTAAGTGAATGTGACCATAGAGAGAGAGGGAATGGGTAAGGGTGCAGGGATGTAAGTGTCAAGTGGGATGTGGAGGAAAAGGTTAGCAAAGCAGAGTGCTGGTGAGGAGAGGCGATGGGGATCAGATTGAGGGTGATGGGAAAGTCATACTCACTTTTCCTGTGCAGAGAAGGTCATGAAACCTCTTCCTGCATTGCAGCCAGGTTCTGCGGCTCATCAATATGGAGTTGACCTCCTGGGCCACTTGCAGCCACACAGCTTTAATCTGCTGGGGTGGCTTTTTTCTCCCTGAGGAAGGGAACAGCACCTCCTTATTCGATCTTGCTCCCACCACCAGAGTTTGGAGGGAGGGCTCATCGAAGCGTGGAGCACACTTTTGCCTGCTGGTGGACATAGTCGATCAATGAAGTCCTTACTACAATCACCATAAAGTTTGCCGTCTCCAGAAGAAGCAAGGCTGCTTGCGGGCCTTAAATCCAGTAGCATTGATGACGTCATCGGAGGCGACTTTCTGTATGAAAAGGATCAATGGGCCAGGGGTTCCCACTCGCTGGAAATCAATTGCCCAATTAGGGGAAAATCCCACTTTTTCCCCACTTCACTTCGGAGTCGGGGTCCTGATACGAACGCCCCAGCCCGCCCACACTGGCAAAATCGAGCCCTATGACTTTCAGCTTTTGCAAATAGCCTCCTTTTGGTTTACAAATATGTCCCATTCACATATCACTGCAGTAAAGTTTGATGAGAATCTGAATTGAATTTCAAGGTGATGGATTGGGGAGATTTTTAGTAAGTCCGTGAGGCAAATGTGTCAAGAAATTGTTACTACCTTTCTATGATCTCATGGAAGATTGTTCTGTCAACATCTTGCTTACCATCCCTAGTTGCCCTTGAGAAGGTGGTGGTGAGCCTCCTTCTTGAACCGCTGCAGTCCGTGTGGTGAAGGTGCTCCCACAGTGCTGTTAGGGAGGGAGTTCCAGGATTTTGACCCAGCGTCGATGAAGGATCGGCCGATATACGTCCAAGTCAGGATGGTGTGTGACTTGGAGGGGAACTTAGAGGGGGTGGTGTTCCCATGCGCCTGCTGCCCTTGTCCTTCTCGGTGGAAGAGGTCGCGGGTTTGGGAGGTGCTGCCGAGGAAACCTTGGCGAGTTGCTGCAGTGCGTCCTGTAGATAGGACACATCTTCTCGTGAACCACTGCAGTCTGTGTGGTGAAAGCACTCCCGCAATGCTGTTAGGTAGGGAGTTCGAAGATTTCGATCCAGTGACAGTACTGAAAGGACGTAAATGGCCACAAGGCTGGTATGACTCAGTCAAGAAAGATTTAGTTGAATGCAAAGAATGTTTTTTGTGCGATGAGTTTTGAAACCTGGCAGAGAAGGCCAGTAAGATAATGAAGCTGCAAGGTGAGAGAGCAAATAGAAATGATTTGAATGGGAAGGCAACAATAACAAACTGGCACAGCTGAGCTACAGCTTTAAAGAGCTGGTGATATTGTACCAGCTGCCCACAGGTTGTGCGAGAATCCACTTCCCACTCGTTTCAGTGGGATCCGGAGCTGATTCATGCGTTATTGCCTTGGGTTAGTTGTGCCTGCTAATACTACCCTGCAGGGACTCGTGCAGCAACTCAAGTAAATGGATCAAAGATCAGCCGAGGCCTCGTTTAAAATCCGTGCTCTCTCTTTCAAGTGGATGGGTAACGAGAGTGCTGTAAATTGCAGCGCACCCCTGCTACCTTCTCTGCGTGACGGCTCGAAAAGCTGTCGAAAAGAACCAAAAGCTCCGCACAGCAGCAAGTCCATTTAGGTAGAAGGTTTTTGTTGTTCAAGCACAATACAAACAACCCACAAGCAGAAGCCTTTTCTTTTTTGGACGTGGGTAGATGGGGCTGGTTGGAACTTTGAGGTAATTCTTCGCCTCAGTAAAATGTGTTGACCTTTCATTGACCTGCACAGCGGTTGTCTAATTTCAAACAAATGCATCATGGATGCCCTGAGGTTATTAAACCAAGTCATCGGTAATTCAATTACTGTGTGAGTTCAGCGCTGACAAATTCTTGCTAAGCCTACCTCTGCTGAAGACAAAGAAAAGCAAGACTTGCATTTATATAGCGCCTCACACTTTTGAAGTGCAGTCACCGTTGTGGCGATTTTAACCCGACTCGCTCAGCGTAAACCTGGCGGGCGGGCAGTTAAAATCGCCCCTGGCTCTTACCTGTCCGAAAGCCGCCATGATCGCAACATCTTCAATTTTAACCTGCTCTCTTGAGCAGGCAGCGAGGACACACGCCCGAAGCCAACAGAGGGGGGTCCTTCTTTACATATGCCTGCTGTTGCCTGATGACATCATCGAGACCCGACTGTAATTTTAACTCAGGCCTGAAGTTATAATCGAGGCCAATGTAACAAAGGAGAAATGCTTAGTGTAGTAAAGCAGTTGTGTGGTAGTTACGCTCTCACCGTGGAACGCTGGCCTTTATCTCAAGAGAACTGGAATACAATGGGGTAGGAGTTGTGTTACAGCTGTACAGAGCTCTGGTTAGACCCCATCTGGAGCACTGCATTCAGTTCTGGGCACCGCACCTCAGAAAGGATATTCTGGCTCTGGAGGATGCAGCACAGATTCACCAGTATGATACTGGAGCTAAAAGGGTTAAATTATAAGAACAGGTCGCAAAGACTAAGCTTGTGTTCCCTTGAATATAGAAGATTAAGCGGTGATCTAATTGAAGTGTTTAACATGATTAAAGGATTTGACGGGGTAAAGAGAGAAACTATTTCCTCTGGTGGGAGGAAGTCCAGAACAAGGGGGCGTTACCTTAACGTTAGAGCCAGGCCATTCAGGGGTGATGTCAGGGAGCACTTCTTCTACACAAAGGGCAGTGGAAATCTGGAACTCTCTCCCCCAAAAAGCTGTTGAGTCTAGGGGTCAATTGAAAATTTCAAAACCGAGATTGATAGATTTTTGTTGGGTAAGGGTATTAAGGATTACGGAACCAAGGCGGGTAGATGGAGTTAAGATGCAGACCAGCCATGATCTAAATGAATGGTGGAACAGGCTCCAAAGGCTGAATGGCCTCCTCCTGTTCGTATGGTCCTATGAGTTTGGGTAGTCTGAATCCAGTGTCACAAAACCACCCCTCATTTGGCACTAATTGACAATGTAAATGGGACAGGCATAAGGGTGGTTGATGTGGGAAAGTAAAACATAATGTGACACTGGTTTAGTAGGGGGGTGCTCTTCTGAGGTTGGAGATGAGGCCCATTATTGGTCCTAGTGGAGGAAACGTTGTTCTGCCTCCAGCTGTGCTCTACCTGCCCTGCGAGTGCTTGAGGCTGACCAAGAGTGGCTGAAATGGAAAGTAGTTCATTCCTGATAAAGCACAAAAAAAATCATAGGAATCTAAAGAAAATAATCTAAAAGTTAATATCGCAAATGATCTTAGGGCACCGAGTCAAGCACGTGGTGGACAGATGCAGATAGTGATGTAGTTAAGGAATGATGTGGAGATGCCAGTGTTGGACTGGGGTGGACAAATGTGAGAAGTCGCACAACACCAGGTTATAGTCCAACAGCTTTATTTGAAATCACAAGCTTTCGGAGCGCTGCTCCTTCGTCAGGTGAAGTGAAGAGATGCATATAGGCACAGCATATATAGTCAGAGAACACAGCCAGATGATTACAGTTAATCTTTCCAACTGCCCTTTATCACACCTCGGCAGAGAGATAATCACGGCAATCAAAGGTGTGGATGGTGTCCAAACAGGTCAGTCAGCAAAACATTACATCAAAGACAATGTGGCAGATGCTGGGGTCTGTATGGAAAACAAAAAACTTTTTTTGCTGGAAATCACAGCAGGTCCGGCCACATCTGGCAGTGTTCTCTGACTATATATGCTGTGCCTATATGTATCTCTTCACTTCACCTGATGAAGAAGCAGCGCTCCGAAAGCTTGTGATTTCAAATAAAGCTGTTGGACTATAACCTGGTGTTGTGCGACTTCTCACAAGCGGTTAAGGAAGGACAGGGTGAAGAGACAGGACACTGGTGATGAAGTGACAGCAGCGATGAAGCACGATGAAACCCAGCAGATAGAGGCAGATTTCCAGCACACTGAATGGCCCTTTTGTGTTGCACAGATATTACAGAGTAATCTCTTTAAACAAGGAAAAACCCTATTTTCCAGGGGGGTCGGTAACCAGAGGACACAGATTTAAAATAATTGGCAAAGGAAATCAGGGAGATGAGGAGAATTTTTTTTACACAATCAACCACACCATCCTCATCTAACATCACTCCTCTGTTGTTCAACTCAACGGGACTGTCCTCACCTGGCTCCACTCACCTAACCCACAGTAGCCGAAGCATTACATCAATGGCTTCTCATCCCGCCTCCAACCTACCTCTGGAGTCTCCCAAGTATCTATTTATGGCCCCTTCCTCTTCGTCCTCTACATGCTGTCCCTTGGCGACGTCATCCATATATATATATTTACAACACCCGTCTCTATTTCTTCACAACTTCTCTCAATCCCTCCACTGCCTTTGTGCTGTCAGACTGCTTGGCCAACAGCTAATCTTGAATGATCTGAAATTTCGGCCAATTAAATATTGGGAGGGCCAAAGCCAACGTCTTTTGTCCCCTCCCCCAATTCCATCGACCTCTCCCTGGACGCTGTCTCAGACCGTTCGCAACCGTGACATCCTATTCAAGCCAGAGCAGAGTTTCTGCCCCTATATGCTCTCCGTCGCAAGGACCGCCTACTTCCTCTTCCGTAACATTGCTCGCCTCCGCCCCTGCCTCAGCCCATCCACTGCTGAAACTCTCATCCATATCATTGCCGCCTCCAAATTTGGCTATTCCAATGCACTCCTGGCCGGCCTCCTGTCCTCCACGCTCAGTAACCTTGAGCTTGTCCAAAACTTTGCTGCCTGTATCCTATAACGCATCAGTTCCCACCCACCATCACTCCTGTCCTTGCTTACTTACCTCAATGACCTCAATTCAAGTTCTCATTCTTGTGTTTAAATCCACTTCATGGCTTTGCCCCTCCCTATTTCTGAACCTCCTCCAGCCCTACTGCCCCCCCACCCCCGCCCAAGAACTCTCTGTTCCTCTGATTCTAGCCTCTTGTGCATCCCCCCTCTCTTTGCCCCACCATTGGCAGCCACACTCTCAACTGTCTAAGTCCCAGATTCTGAAATTCCCTCTTTAAACCCCTCTGCTTCTCCATCTCCCTCCCTCCCCTAGCTCCTCCGATATCACTATTCTTTGTTTTGGTGTCCATTTTGGTCTCATTATGCCTCTATGCAGCGCGTTGGGACATTTCCCGACATGTAAAGCACTATATAAATGTAAGTTGTTGTTAATTCAAAGGATTTGTGGACTTACATTTGTGGACTATTTGTGCTGTTAATAAGCACAGTAGTATTAACCATCCTTCTGTCTCCTTCTGAGCTCCCCATATTGATATAAAACAGTTAGAACAGACTTAAGAACACAACTAGTGACTGATGTCAAATGGATGGGTCATTTTAATTGGGATTAGTGCAGACACAAGAGGTACAGGTAAAGAACGAGCGCAGCAAGATCGGGAAGCTTATTAGTTGTTGCAGTGCTGAGGAGTTAACCGACTTGGAAGCAAAAAATAATTGCCCTTTATTCCTTCATCGTCCTCTCCGATTGTGGTGACAAAGCTCTGTCTTCTTTCATTATCATTACCCCCACCCGAGGTTGATTGAGATTCCGCAGGAGTCTGCTTCTGCCTACGCACTGATGTCATTGATTACGAAGTACAAGGTCCACGGTCGACTGGTTAATGGCACGGCAGTTTCCGAGCAAGGTGGGGGTTTGGGCCGCTGGGAATATATATATCAACAATGCGCTGAAGGAATGGTGCTCAACTTCCATGTAAGTCAAAGTGCTCACTCGCCGCTCTGTGCCCTTTTTGCCTTTCCATTTCACTGGCGTTGAGACTTCTGTCAGATCATTGATATCTTTTTGTGATTTGCCTTTCGAAAGCTTTCATTATTGATCGGCTTTCTCTTCCCCAACCGTATGTGCTGATGCTGGGCATCGCCACTCAGGGGAGTTTTCAGATGAGCATCTGTCTTATTGTTGTGTGTTTCTGATACTAAACACGCGAGTCTTTCCTCCTGTTGCCCAATCACTGTCAGCATGTGATCTGTACTCCCTGTCTAACTAACACCGCCTATGGCTACACTGTGTGATGCCAGTCAATAGCCACGATATCCATGCTCCGTGCTGGAAAGTCCCTCTCGATTATTTATTCCTATCATTGCTATGGTGATACTTTGAAATCTTAGCCTTTGTTGAGATCATTAACTCCAGGTCTGATCTGAAGTTAAATACTCCCTCTTCGATGCTCTCCCACACTACTTGAGATTTCCATGCTCACCCTTTAACAAGTAAAATTGCTGCTTCTGCCTGTCACTTCTCACTAATTTTCACAACCCCCCCCCCCCCCCGCCTTTTTTTGGACAGGAACAATCCCCAGAGCAGCGCCAAGCACGAACAAGTAGTCTGCCAGCACATTCATTGGAAGGTTACTTCTATGTTTTTGTCAGCTGTGGCTCAGTGGGTAGCATTCTCACTTACTGAGTCTATGAAGGTTGTGGGTTCAAATCCCACTCCAGTGAGACTTGAGCACAAAATCTAGGCTGGCACTCTAGTGTAGTACTGAGGGAGCGCTGCAGTGTGGGAGGGGCTGTCTTTTGGAGGAGATGTTAAACTGAGGCCCCATCTGCCCTCTCAGTTGGATGTAATAGATCCATTGGCACTATAATGAAGAAGAACAGGAGAGTTCTCCCCGGTGTCCTGGCCAAAATTTATTCCCCAACCAACATCACAAAAAAAAAACCAGATGAACCGGTCATTTATCTCATTGCTGTTTGTGGGATCTCGCTGTGCTGAAAATTGGCTGCTGCATTTCCTACATTCCAACAGTGACTTCACGCCTAAAGTACTTAGTTGGCTGTAAAGTGCTTTGGTCGTGAAAGGACCATATAAATACTAGTCTTTCTTTCCTTTTTTCTTTCTCTAAAGTTATCAAACAGAGTAAAACATGCCGCTCCCCCTCCCCAGCATTTTTTTTTAAATTTTGGAGAACGCAGTTTGAAATTAGTAAAATGTCTCATAAATACACAGGGCCTTGGTGAGACCACACCTGGAGTACTGAGTGCAGTTTTGGTCTCCTTACCTAAGAAAGGATATACTTGCCATAGAGGGAGTGCAGCGAAGGTTCACCAGACTGATTCCTGGGATGGCAGGACTGTCGTAGGAGGAGAGATTGGGTCGACTCGGCCTGTATTCACTAGAGTTTAGAAGAATGAGAGGGGATCTCATTGAAGCGTATAAAATTCTGACAGGGCTAGACAGACCGGATGCAGGGAGGATGTTTCCCCTGGCTGGGGGGTCGAGAGCGAGGGATCACAGTCTCAGGATACGGGGTAGGACATTTAGGACTGAGATGAGGAGAAATTTCTTCACTCAGAGGGTGGCGAACCTGTGGAATTCTCTACCACAGAAGGCTGTGGAGGCCAAGTCACTGAATATATTTAAGAAGGAGATAGAAAGATTTCTAGATGCAAAGGGCGTCAAGGGGTATGGGGAGAGAGCGGGAATATGGTATTGAGATAGAGGATCAGCCATGATCATATTGAATGGCAGAGCAGGCTCGAAGGGCCGAATGGCCTACTCCTGCTCCTATTTTTCTATGTTTCTATATTGACAAAGATTAACAGAAGACAAGAGGTTCATTTAAACCAGTACAGATTCTTTAGGATGAAGCCTAATGTTTAAGGTTTAGGATGCCCGTAATAGAGGTTTGTTTGCCAGAAAGTGGAGTGAGTTTCATCGGTGCTCAACTCCGCGTGAGGAAAGAGCTCTAATTTTGTTCTCCTTGAAAGTCTTGAAGGTGCAACTGCTCGCTGCTAACCCAGTCATGGATTGCAATTGAGATTTCCTCATTCAAATGATTGGGAGTGTGTATGAGTCACCTTGTTCAAGGAGAGTTGTACTCAGAGATGAGTAAAAGGTTTTGTCGCATCCTAGGGCGCAGTTGCTGTCAGCAAGCTAACAATACCTCCTAGGAGATAAGAGTGCAATTGCGAAAATAGCTCTATGAATATTGTTTTCAAATTTGGTTGATGTGTTTACCTCAAGGAAGTTTCATTGTGAAGAGGACACAATCTTCTCAGCAGAGTTTCTGAAATGTTTTAACTGCACGGTTTTCACAGAAAAAATTGGATTGTTTAAACTCTTCAAGAAGAAAATAAAGAACTTGTCAACATGAGGGATGACATGATTCTTGTCATTCATGTGGAAATGAATTATGAAATAATACTGGGCGGCCTGCTGGTGGCGCTGTCCAGGGAGAGTATAAATACTCGGACATGGGCCCAGCTTGCTCAGGACATTCCTTAACAGGAACTAGTGAAGGACACAACTAGATCTCCATGTTGAAAAACAGTTGATTAAAGCCTTGTTTAACGCTTAGACCAAGTGCCTAGTAGTTTTCTTACGTCAAGGGACTTCAGTCCTGAGGTGAGGTTGGAAAAGTTTGGACTCTTCTCCTTGGAACAGAGAAGGTTAAGAGGTGACCCAATGGAGGTTTTCAAGATGATGAGAGTGGGTCAATAGTCATAGATTTAAAATTGCTGGCAAAAAATCTAGAGGGGAGATGAGGAGATTTTTTTTCGCTCAGAGAGTTGTCGGGATCTGGAACGCTCGACCTGAAAAGGTGGTGGAAGCTGGTTCCATAAATCATTTTAAAAGGGGAAAACAAAAGCAAAATACTGCGGATACTGGAAATAAAAACAGAAAATGCTGGAAACACTCAGCAGGTCAGGCAGCATCTGTGGAGAGAGAAACAGAGTTAACGTTTCAGGTCGATGACCCTTCGTCAGAACTCGAAAAAACTGGAGATGGAACAGGTTTTTAAGCAAGTGCAGAGGCAGGGAAAGGGGGGGAGGAGAGGAAAGAACAAAAGGGAAGGTCTGTGATAGGATGGAAGGCAGGAGAGATTAAGAGAGATTAAGAGATGGTGCAAGGCAAAAGGAGATGGTAATGGGACAAGTTAAGAAACAAAAGATGGCTCTAGATGGAAGGCAGGCGAGATTAAGAGACATTAAGAGATGGTGCAAGGCAAAAGGAGATGAATGAAATCAGTATTTGTAGGGAAATGGTGTTAGGGAAATTGACGGGACTGAAGGCCGATAAATCCCCAGGGCCTGATAATCTACATCCTAGGGTACTTAAGGAAGTGGCCCTAGAAATAGTAGGTGCATTGCTGCTCATCTTCCAAAATTCTATAGACTCTGGAACAGCTCCCATGGATTGGAGGATAGCTAATGTAACCCCACTATTTAAAAAAGGTGGTAGAGAGAAAACGGCGAATTACAGTAAGTCTGACATCGGTAGTGGGGAAAATACTAGAGTCCATTATAAAAGATGTAATAGCAGAGCACTTGGAAAACAGTGGCAGGATCGGACAAAGTCAACATGGATTTACAAAAGATAAATCATGCTTGACTAATCTACTGGAATTTTTTGAGGATGTAACTGGTAGAATAGATAAGGGAGAACCAGTGGATGTGGTATATTTGGACTTTCAGAAGGCTTTCGATAAGGTCCCACATAAGAGATTAGCATGCAAAATTAAAGCACACGGGATTGGGGTTAAGGTACTGTCTTGGATAGACAACTGGTTGGCAGACAGGAAGCAAAGAGTTGGATAAACGGGTCTTTTTCCGAGTGGCAGGCAGTGACTAGTGGGGTACCGCAGGGATCGGTGCTAGGACCCCAGCTATTCACAATATATATAAATGATCTAGACGAGGGAACTAGATGTAATATCTCCAAGTTTGCAGACAACACAAAGCTAGGTGGGCGTGTGTGCTGTGAGGAGGATGCAGAGAAACTCCAGTATGATTTGGACAGGTTGGGTGATTGGGCAGATGCATGGCAAATGCAGTATAATGTGGATAAATGCGAGGTTATCCACTTCGGTGGCAAAAACAGGAAGACAGATTATTATCTGAACGGCAATAGATTGGGAAAAGGGGAAGTGCAATGAGACCTGGGTGTCCTTGTGCACCAGTCACTGAAGGTAGGCATGCAGGTGCAGCAGGCGGTTAAGAAGGCAAATGGTATGTTGGCCTTCATAGCGAGAGGATTTGAGTACAGGAGCAAGGATGTGTTGCTGCAGTTGTACAGGGCCTTGGTGAGACCACACCTTGAGTATTGTGTGCAGTTTTGGTCACCTTATCTGAGGAAGGATGTTCTTGCCATGGAGAGAGTGCAGCGAAGATTCACCAGACTGATACCTGGGATGGCAGGAATGACATATGAGGAGAGATTGGGTCGATTAGGCTTATATTCGCTAGAGTTTAGAAGAATGAGAGGGGATCTCATTGAAACTTATAAAATTCTAACAGGACTAGACAGACTAGATGCAGGAAGGATGTTCCCGATGGTCGGGGAGTCCAGAACCAGGGGTCACAGTCTAAGGATAAGGGGTAAGCCATTTAGGACTGAGATGAGAAGGAATTTCTTCACCCAGAGAGTGGTGAACCTATCGAATTCTCTACCACACAAGGCAGTTGAGGCCAATTCATTAAATATATTCAAGAAGGAGTTAGATATATTTCTTAAGGCTAAAGCGATCAAGGGATATGGGGAGAAAGCAGGGACAGGGTACTGAATTTGGATGATCAGCCATGATCTCATTAAATGGCGGAACAGGCTCGAGGGGCTGAATGGCCTACTCCAGCTCCTATCTTCTATGTTCTATGTTTTTATGGTAATGGGACAAGAAACAAAAGATGGCTCTAGATGAAGTGTAAATGGAACTGGCAGAATGAAAGACAGCTGCCATGTGGGAGAGAGAAAAATAAATAAATAAATAAAATGGAAAAAGAAAGGATAGGGGCAGAGGTTATGGTCTGAAATTGTTGAACTCTATGTTGAGTCCAGAAGGCTGTAAAGTGCCTAATCAAGAGATGAGGTGCTGTTCCTCGAGCTTATGCTGAGCTTCATTGGAACAGTGTAAGAGGCCGAGGACAGTGAGGTCTGAGTGGGAGTGGAGAATTAAAGTGACAGGCGACCGGAAGCTCAGGGTCGCCCTTACAGACTGAATGGATGTGTTCCGCAAAGTGGTCACCCAATCTGCGTTTGGTCTCCCCAATGTAGAGGAGACCGCATCGTGAGCAGCGAATACAGTATACTAAATTGCAAGAAGTACAAGTAAATCGCTGTTTCACCTGGAAGGAGTGTTTGGGGCCCTGGACAGTGGGAAGGGTGGAGGTAAAAGGGCATGTGTTGCATCTCCTGCGCTTGCACGGGAAGGTGCCGGGAGAAGGGAAAGGGGTGTTAGGGGTGATAGAGGAGTGGACCAGGGTGTCGCAGAGGGAGCGGTCCCTTCGGAATGCTGAAAGGGGAGGTGAAGGGAAGATGTGTTTGGTGGTGGGATCACGCTGGAGGTGGCGGAAATGGCGGAGGATGATCCGTTGAATGTGAAGGCTGGTGGGGTGAAAGGTGAGGACAAGGGGAACCCTATCGTGGTTCCGGGAGGGAGGGGAAGGGGTGAGAGCAGAAGTACGGGAAATAGAACGGACACGGTCAAGAGCTGTGTCAACCACAGTAGAGGGGAATCCTCGGTTGAGGAAAAATGAAGACATGTCAGGAGCACTGGTATGGAAGGTGGCATTGTCAGAGCAGATGCGGCGGAGATGGAGAAACTGGGAAAATGGAATAGAGTCCTTACAGGAAGCGGGGTGGGAGGAAGTGTAGTCCAGGTAGCTGTGGGAGTCAGTGGGCTTGTAGTGGATGTTTGTCAAAAAGGGGAGTTGGACAGGTACTAGAGGATGAGCAACTTACAGGGTTACGGACAAAAAGCGGGGATGTGGGACCAATGTCCCTTTCATTTTTTTTGTGTGTGGGCCCCTTTAAATTTGCTGGGTGGCCACGCATGCGGAGTATTTCTTCCAGCTTGTGAGCTTCTGAGAGGCTCCGGATTGACGCGGACCTGCGCACATTAGGGGAAAACTTGGGTGGGACTAAGCAGGACTGCTCTTTCAAACACAGGCACGATGGGCCGAATGGCCTCCTTCTGTGCTCTGAGTTTCTATGATTCTATGAAACACGGACTTCACGGAAAAGATTGGATTGTTTAAATTCTTCAAGAAGAAACTAAAGAACTTGTCAATAGGTAAACAAACACAGCAGCCATTTTACACACAGCAAGGTACCACAAACAGCAGCAAGATGAATGAGCATGTCAGTCTGTTGTTGACGAGGCCAAGAGAAGAATATTGACCAGGAGAACTCCCTGCTGCTATCGAATCATTAATGCCCACCCAAGCAGATCTCATCTTAACATCTCATCCAAAATAAAGCACCTGCAAAAATGCAGCACTTTCAGTACAGCATTGAATTGTCAGCTTAGAGTGTGTGCTGTAATCCCTGGAATACAACCTGAAGCAACACTTTCTAAATCAGAGGGAAGACTGCTGCCGACTGAACGGAACTGGCACGAACAAGAAGAAGATCATCAAGAAGGGACACATCATTGTAGATTCTGATAAGCAGAGATAATTTATGCCTTGTTTCTACTTCCTACCCATTCTAAAGACATTTATCAAGTATGCGTTGAGTCCTTGCATATGTGCACAAATCGTTAAAGGTGGCAGGGCAGGTTGAGAAAGCAGTTAAAAAAGCATACAGGATCCTGGGCTTCCTAAATAGAGGCACAGAGTACAAAAGCAAGGAAGTTATGATAAGCCTTTTATAAAACACTGGTTTGGCCTCAACTGGAATATTGGACTGGATTTTGTCAATGGGGACGTGATGGAGGCGGGACTCCCACTTTTTGGGTTGGGGGCGGGAGTGGTGTGAAAATAGCAGATGAAATGTGAATTGGCACCTGTCTTTCATTCTGCCAGCGCAATTCGCACTTCATCTAGAGCCATCCTTTGTTTCTTAACCTGTCCCATTACCATCTCGTCTCGCCTTGAATATCTCTTAATGTCTCTTAACCTCTCCTGCCTTCGATCCTATCACAGACCTTATCTTTTGTTCTTTCATCCCCTCCCCCCTTTCCCAGCCGCTACACTTGCTTAAAAATCTGTTCCATTTCCTGCTTTTTTCCAGTTCTGACGAAAGGTCATCGACCTGAAACGTTAACTCTGTTTCTCTCTTCACAGATGCTGCCTGGCCTGCTGAGTATCTCCAGCATTTTCTGTTTTTATTTCAGATTTCCAGCATCTGCAGTATTTTCTTTACTGACAAAGAAAATACTACTTTAAAAGCCCCTTCTGATACTTGCGGAAAAAATACTGAATCCATCTCAGGGCCAACCTCTAAACAGTAAAGCTTCATATGGTTTTAAAATGTTACAGGGTCATGGAGGGTTAAACTCAGCACAATATTCTGGATTTTGACACTAATATGGGTTGATGCTCCACTAATGCCACAAAAACAAATGTATATCAGACTGTCCTAAGCCATTACCATAATTATTTGCCTTCTCCAACAAGTTCCTGTATGGTCATTGGTTTTATGAAACAAATTTATAACAAAAGTGGCAAGTATGTAAACCTTAAAATCTTAAATGGTTTTATTCTGTACCGGTGCTGGTCAAAATTGGCCAATTCTTGGTCTTGTTGAGTTAAACAGAGACCCCTGTGTCTGTATCTATGGTTCAAGTGAATGTTAAAGATCCCACGGCATTAGTCAAGGAAGAGAAGTAAGTTTTGTTGGTCTCCTAGTCAGTATTCATCCCTCAACTAACTATCACAAACAGATTAACTGACCTTTCACCTCATTCCGCTTTGTGGGATGTTGCCATAGCAATATGGCTGTTGGCTCCATGACAACAGTCATCACACTTCAAAGTAATTAATGTGCGCCACTCCCAGGAGGCATATTGGTGTGATAAGGTGCTGCACAAATGCAAGAATTATTATAAGTATATAAAAGAAATAACTTAGTTACAAGTGGAACTGTACAGTATCACTTTTCGCTGAGTTTCTCCCAGTATGTCCTTGTTCTTTTGGTTTTCCTTTCCAATCTCCCCCTCCTGTCTAGTTCTGTCCATGTTTTCCACCCTGTTTCAGCTTTACATTGAATTTACAGCACAGAAACAGGCCATTCGGCCCAACTGGTCTATACTGGTGTTTATGCTCCACACAAGCCTCCTCCCACCCTATTTCATCTCATCCCATCAGCATAACCTTCTATTCCTTTCTCCTTCATGTGTTTATCTAGTTTCCCCTCAAATGCATCTATGCTATTCGCCTCAACTACTCCATGTGGTAGCGAGTTCCACATTCTCACCGCTCTCTGAGTAAAGAAATCTCTTCTAAATTCCTTACTGGATTTATTAATGACTATCTTATATTTATGGCCGTAGTTTTGGACTCCCCAACAAGTGGAAGCATCTTCTCTACACCTACCCTGACAAACCCTTTCATAATTTTAAAGTCCTCTATCAGGTCACCCCTCAGCCTTCTCCTCTCTCTCAAGGAAAGAGCCCCAGCCTGTTCATTCATTCCTGATAGTTGCAACCTCTCAGTTCTGGTACCAGACTTTGCTCACTCTCCAGGTAAGTGACAGTTACAGGTAAGGTTAGGCATGTGCCAGAAAGATTGTGGGAGAAAATGAGGTAACAATCTCCCAGCTATAAGACGCCCGAGGAGGCAATTTCTCACCATCACCACTTGGGGGTAAACTATCGGAGCAAATCTCCCGCCCGCTATAGACCCCGCTCAAAGGGGATGAAAAGCGGGCGTGTTCTATCACGGGTGGACAATCCGATCTGCCAGTTTACCCATTCCCCCGAGCAGTGAAGGTGAAAATTACCGCCTGGGGATTGAGGGGGAAAAGAGGGACAAAGGAAAGCCAGCAAGAGAAATAAAAGGGAATAGAGCAAAGTTAGAATAAAGAAAGAGATCTGCAGTCAAGCGAGTTGTTTATTTTGTGAAAATTAATTTAAAGCGATTTTAATTGATCTGAAGACTAAAATGGTACGCATTGTGCGATTTGGAGTAATTAGGCTTGATGTGTTTTATATTTATATCCTGATAATGGGATTTTAATCATATATCTAATTTTAATTAATATAATGAGTCTTCTGAGTGTGATTTTTAATTGGACAATTTATTTACGCATTAATATCGCTATTTATTTTATTATGAAATGGTTGCTACTCCGATCACTCTAGTAATGGAGAGGCGGAAATTAATTGAAAGTAATTTGGGGATTTAACTGATCTCGCAGTGGTGGGGGACACAAAACCACAGCGTGAGGAGAGCCGAGGCCTTTCACAGTGAAAGCATTGCTGCTTTTTCTTCACATCAAGTCTTCATCCAGTAAATCAGTGAAATGTCCATCGGAATCGGAATTTGCCCCAAAGTCCTATAATTAACAAGACTCTTTCAGTGTTACCTAATTGAGAATGAATAAATACACCCTGGTAAATTATTCAATTTATTACACATTAAGGAATGCACGTTGGTAAAGGACTCATGTTATTAAACTTACAATGAAGTTAAACCATGGGCCTTGAAATTGCATTGTGAGATACAGTTTATTTTAAATGGATTAATGCCTCCATTAAGATAGCAGGCAAAGGAAATTCACACAAAGCATTTGTGCGCTGCTATTTCACAAGGTCATTGTGTTTCACGTACCATCCATGGGATGCACTGCAGCAACTCGCCAAGGCTTCTTCGACAGCACCTCCCAAAATTGCGACCTCCGCCACCTAGAAGGATGAGGGCAGCAGGTGCATGGGAACACCACCACCTCCGAGTTCCTCAGCAAGTCACACACCGTCCCGACTTGGACATATGTCGCCCGTTCCTTCATTGTCGAAATCCTGGAACGCCCTCCCTGACAGCATTGTGGACGCACCTTCACCACACGGGCTGCAGCGGTTCAAGTACAAGGCCCAACACCACCTTCTCAAGGACAACTAGATTTGGACAATAAATGCTGGCCTTGCTAGCGACGCCCATATCCCGAGAATGATATGGCTAAAAGGATCCACTATTGACTAAGGGGGTGATTTTGCCAGCCCTGGGGAGGCGGGTTTGGAGGCGGGACTGCCGGGAAAATGGCAGAATCTGGGGGCGGGTACCCATCCCGCCCCCAACCCACCCCCAACCCGCCTCCGTGCCATCTTCCCAGGAGGCGGGTACCCGACCCGCGCTGGGAGCCGTCTCCCCGAGGCGTGAAGGGGATTACAGCCACTTAAATGCCTGTTAACAGGCAGTTAAGAGGATTATCCCCAGTTTACCCCTGCAAGTGCGGGCTTCCCGACGTCAGGAAACCCCGCCAGGGTCAGTGAGGCGAGCAGTGGGTCTGTGGGGATCGGAGGGGTCCAAAAGTGCGCTGTGGAGGTGAGTGATGGGTGCAAGTGTGGAGAGGTAAGTATATGAGGTGAGTGTAAAGTGATAGTTTGGACTGGATTTTGATACTGGGGCGGGTTGGGGTCGTGTTATCCACCCGACTGCAATTGGATGTGGGAGATTGAAGCAATTTTCACCTAATTGGGCAATTGAGTTCCAGCATGTGGGAACCCATGACCCAATTAGTGTTTTTAGTCTGAAAGTCGCCTCTGATGATGTCATCATTGCTGCTGCATTGAAGGTCTTCAAAGACTGCCTGGCCTTTGCTGTGAGAGGACCTGGATGCAAAATGAGCAGCAGCAGCCCTAAGTCTGCTCCCAGATATTTTTACACCACCACTCCCAGATATGTCTCCTCCACATAGTCATCCATATATACATTCATCCCCATAGCCAGCCAGCCAGAAATGTGCTCCCGCCAGTTTTCACATTTGTGGTTCAGAACAGGCGTGCTTCACGTAGAAAAAGGGTTAAAATCACAAAAGCCTTTCAAAATGGCATTATAGAGGCAATTTAGTGCTTGTTAAGGGCCTTAACAGCCTATCCCGCCTCTTAAAGGCGGGACGGAGTCGGGACCAGCAGACACGATTTAATGAAAATTGCGTGGAGGTGGGATGGAGGCGGGCTTCTGCCCGCCCGCCAGTTTTTGCAATTTTAACCCCCCACACGCCTCCAAACCCACCTCCACAGGTCAATGAAAATCCAGCCCAAAATGTTTACTTACCTTTGTTTCTTCCTGCAGGCTTCAACAGTTGGAGAATCCGGCATTTCACCAGCAGAGATGACAGAATGCTGCTGCATTCTCCAATGCAACAACCATCTAATTTCTGCTCAGCAGATAGGTTTGATGAGTCTTGAATACAAGGACTCATCAAACAACAGAGAATGTCAGTATTTGACAGCTTCACAGAGCTGTCATACGATGACAATTCATCTGTCAAAAATTTTTGACAGATGAAACGTCATACGCTGTCGTTCTCTGGGCGGGCTTAACAAGGTCAATCAAGGGAAAATAGCGTGGGTTGGCCAGAAGTCGATGGAGGCGGGACTAAAACCTGACAAGTGGGAGCCCCGCCTCCAAAAGCTCCCCATTGGCAAAATCCAGCCCTAAGTTTTCTTTAACATGAGTAAAGTCTTGGCATTTGTTCCTGAAATGTGTGGAGCAGTGGTGCAGGACATGCTGTGCTAGAACACTGGAGGCATTAACACGGCAATGATCATGGGCAGATGGTGTGGGTGGATTAATTCTTATTGCATTATGCTCAATACACTTCATTTGGTGTACTTATAACTGGTGAGCACGACCACATGCTAATTTTGAATTAATGAGCAGTAATTTAGTGGGTTAGTATTCAGTTGGTGCTTTTCTTTTTCTGAGTTCTTATAACTCATTCCAGTTTAATGCACATTAGTACACACACCCTGCATTAATGATTTTCCTCGAGCTTATAAAGCAAAGTCTGAGGCCATATAATTAACGGCACCAGGACCCACCACTAATACCCCAGGCAGCATCTCTCCCACAGGCAGCTGAGCGGGCTCGACCTCACCAGAGGGCAATGTGCAAGGAGGCTAGACCTCCCCAAAGAAGCCATACGGTTCAAGCTGAGGACAAAAAGTATGTATGGTCAGTGTAAATATTCTGCTAGCCGGTCAGGCTAACCAAATTCACAGGTCGGGCAATCACGCTCAGGGTGCACTCAGGCCAACTGGTTTTGCTTTGTACTGAGGTGGCCGGCATAGCCTGATCCCGAAAAGAGGAGCTCTCACCCTGTTTTATATTGGAGTAGGTTTGGGCCTTGATTTATGCCTGGAATGTCCGCAGGGAATCTCCTGCTGTAACTTTGGTGGAAATAGCCAGAGGTTTCTCCCGATCTTCCGCCACAGTTATGACAGGAGAACCCAGCGGAGATTCTCCCCTCCACCCCCACAAGTTTTGCATTAGTACAAAGTCAAATCACTTCTCACTGACACTAATGATTGCCACCACATGAGGGTGGGTCAATGATCGGATAATTCATACTAAGCAGCTTCTACCTGTTTAACAAACTCAAATTGTGATTTGATAGTCAACGACTGCATTTACCCAGCGCCTTTAATGTAATAAAACATCCCCAAGACGCTTCACAGGAGCGATTATCAAACAAAATTTGACACCGAGTCACATAATGAGATATTAGGAAAGGCGACCAAAAGCTTGGTCAAAGAGTTAGGTTTCACGGAGCATCTTAAAGGAGGAGAGAGAGGTAGAGAGGCGGAGAGGTTTAGGGAGGGAATTCCAGAGCTTAGGGGCTATAGGCAGCTGAAGGCGTGGCCACCAATGGTTGAGCGATGAAAATCAGGAATAAAAAAGAGGCCAGAATTGGAGGAGCGCAGAGATCTCGGAAGGTTTTTTGGGCTGGGGGAGGTTACGGAGATAGGGAGTCCATGGAAGGATTTGAAAACAAGGATGAGAATTTGTAAAGTCGAGGTCAGCGAGCGCGTTGGGTGATGGGCAAACGGGACTTGGTGCAAGTTAGTTAGGATATGGGCTGCAGAATCTGCAGTAAAAGAGTGAATGAAACAACTCCCAACTGATAATTTGTTTTTAGCAGCCAGCCAACAAGTCGATGAGAAGCATTAATTAAAGCTGAAATTTGCAGGGGACCCTTGACCCATGAGAGCACTGGGAAATTACAAGGAGGGTTGTCAGATTGCTAAGAGCCGAGACAAAGAAAAGGATGTGCTGAAGGAGAAAAAACAAAACACTTTCTAAAATAGTAATGCAGATAATTTGAAATGCCATCATCTGCACTGATGGTAAATGTGTTTGCATGATTTAGTTTTGAGCTTCTTATTGTACTTCATTTCAGTTGAAGCAGTCATGAGCATCTCAGGGCAATTTAGGTGTTTGAAAATAATCTCAACAGAATCATATTGGCCTTGAAATTACACTGGGCGAACATTAGTGTACAAACCTTTGACACTTTCATCTGAAATTCCCTTCGCGCACTCTTTTACTGCCTTAAGAAAGATGATTACTGAACTGAGATCCCAAGAGTCAAATTGGGCCAGTTTGAATTAATTTACTTGAATTAAATGTCCAAATTTGGCTTAGATGCAACTATCCCTTAAAGAAGGAACCACGTACCCTATTGGACTTGTCTTGAGTTAGCTGATGTCAGCCCGAGGATGCTACAATTAGCCCAGAGCCCGTGGGCTAGCCAGAGGGATAATCAACCAGGATTACCGTTCCTGGTCGCTTTCCAGTGACTGCGTGTTTACACTGGGTGAGAATGGCATTGTGCTGAGCTCTGACATCTTACATGGAATTACATACAGAATTACATAAAATATGCAGCGCAAAAACAGGCCATTCGACCCAACTGATCTATGCCGCTGTATATGCTCCACACGCGCCTCTTCCCACTCTATCTCGTCAGACCCTATCTTAGTATCCTTCTATTCCTTTCTCCCTCATGTACTTATCTAGCCTCCCCTTAAATGCATCTGAGCTAGTCCCCTCAACCACTCTCTGGTTAATAGACCAACATTAGATGATTGTGCTCACACATGAAGGATGGTCACATAGACAAAGTACTAGAGGGTATAGCATGTGGTATAGGGTTGCCAACTCTGTTTAGACATATTCTGGGAGGTTACATCACGTGACCTCCCACCTCCGACCTCCTCGCCCCCGTGCCCCCGCCATTGGTCGCCTGACACGTCCATCCTCAGGGTGGACCGCCTCCCTACGCTAATTAGAAAGCGAGCATGCTCTTCAATTTTTTGACTGGATGATTCACAACTGTCGATCGAATGGCCTTTTTTACCCCAGCTCCGGCATTTTATTATGCCCCTACGATTTTTCTCCCGGGATGCTCGCAGCCCCGCGACAGGGAGATTAATCTTTAGTTCCTGGAGACTCCAAGCCAATCGAGAGGGATGGCAATCAACAACAGCAACAACAACTTGTATTTTTTTTATTCGTTTATGGGATGTGGGCGTCGCTGGCAAGGCCAGCATTTATTGTCCATCCCTAGTTGCCCTTGAGAAGGTGGTGGTGAGCCGCCTTCTTGAACCGCTGCAGTCCATGTGGTGAAGGTGCTCCCACAGTGCTGTTAGGGAGGGAGTTCCAGGATTTTGACCCAGCGACGATGAAGGATCGGCCGATATACTTCCAAGTCAGGACGGTGTGTGACTTGGAGGGGAACTTGGAGGTGGTGGTGTTCCCATGCACCTGCTGCCCTTGTCCTTCTAGGTGGAAGAGGTCACGGGTCTGGGAGGTGCTGTTGAAGCAGCCTTGGCGAGTTGCTGCAGTGCATCGTGTAGATGGCACACACTGCAGCCACGGTACGCCGGTGGTGGAGGGAGTGAATGTTTAAGGTGGTCGATTGGGTGCCAGTCAAGCGGGCTGCTTTGTCCTGGATGGAGTCGAGCTTCTTGAGTGTTGTTGTTGGAGCTGCACTCATCCAGGCAAGTGGAGAGTATTCCGTCACACTCTTTACTTGTGCCTTGTAGATGGTAGAAATGCTTTGGGGAGTCGGGAGGTGAGACACTTGCCGCGGAATACCCTAGCCTCTGACCTGCTCCAAATGCCAATATATATGTCAGCTGTGGCTCAGTTGGTAGCGCTCTCGCCTCTGAGTCAGAAGGTGCTGGGTTCAAGCACCACTCCAAGAGCACATAATCCAGGCTGACACTCCAGTGAAGTAGTGACGGAATGATGCACTGTTCGGAGGTGATGTTAAACCTAGGCCCGGTCTGCTCTTGGGTGGGCATAAAACATCCCACGGCACCTAGCCTCTGATCTGCTCTTGTTGCCACAGTATTTAAGTGGCTGATCCAGTTAAGTTTCTGGTCAATGGTGACCCCCAGGATGTTGATGTGGGGGATTCGGCGATGGTAATGCCGTTGAATGTCAATATACAGCACCTTTAACGTAGTAAAACATCCCAAGGCGCTTCACAGGAGCGATTATCAAACAAAATTTGACACCGAGCCACTTAAGGAGAAATTAGGGCAGATGACTAAAAAGCTTGGTCAAAGAGGTAGGTTTTAAGGAGCGTCTTAAAGGAGGAAAGAGAGGTAGCGAGGCGGAGAGGTTTAGGGAAGGAATTCCAGAGCTTAGGGCCCAGGCAACTGAAGGCACGGTGGCCAAAAGTTGAGCGATTAAAATTGAGGAGGCTCAAGAGGCCAGAATTAGAGGAGCGCAGATTTCTCGGGAGGAGTGTGGAGCTGGAGGAGATTATAGAGATAGGGAGGGGCGAATCCTACTGTGGAACCGGACCACATCAAGGGTCATAGGGAGAAATATTCAGTTGGTTTGCGCCTCCCGTTAACGCCTTAAGAGGGCATTAATGGGGCGCAAAGCAACTAGCGCCCGGGCGCGGCGATATCTGCGCCTCTCGTGAAATTGACCAGACATTTTGCAGCGACGTTAAACACTACTGCCACAATCTCCTGCGCTGGCAGATCGTGACGTCAGTCGAGTGTGTAGCGCCCCGGAGCGAATATTGAGTGGCGCCCCCTGCCTTACCGCCTGCCGCTAGCAACGACAGGTTGAGGGGAGCGTTTTGCAGTCAGGAAGGGACTGGGGGAGCGCTATTTAAAGGCGACCGCTTCCTGCCTTTTTTTGTTGGTGACATTTTTGCACCACGCATTCTAAGAGAGAGAGAGAGAGACTTCTGGAGTGATACAATGCTGTGTGAAGGCGTTTTGGGTACTGAGCAGCACTTTGCAGGTTCATTTTGATTTGCCCTTCCTTACATCGATTTAGAAGAGACTATGGGGGGCTGCACTCTGAGCTCTTTCCCTGGGACTCTCCATTGTTCTTTCCAGCAGATTTGATGTACAGGTCTCTCCAGGCCGAGATTCAAGGCTGCAATGAGCAGGATGTGGATGGAGAGCAAGATCAACCCTCCCCTTTAAGAACTGGCCGGCGCCATTGTGTCTGTGTTCCATTGCTGACTGACATCACATGAGCTTCGCCAGCGCTCTGAGGTAGCGCCTTGCTCCTCTGATTTTGCGCCTTATGTCAGGTGTGTAGCGCCTGATTTAGCGCTCCAATCACCTCCAGGGGCGATAAAAGCCAAGTTTGCAGTCGGAGGCGATAATTAGCACCAGGCGCTAATCTTTGCACACTGCCGATAATTGCGCCCCAAACGGGGAGATACTGAATTTTTCCCCCATAGAGTCATAGGGCTGGATTTTGAATGACCCATGGAGTTGGGTTTGGAGGCGTGTGGGGGGTTAAATTTGCGGGGTCGGGGGTCCCGACCCCATCCCGACTCCATCCCGCCTCTACGCAATTTTGACAAAATCAGTGGCGGGGTTCCCGACTCCGTCCCACCTCCAAGAGGCGGGAGAGGCCATTAAAGCACTTAACAAGCCCTAAATTGGCTCTGTAATGCCATTTTGAAACGTTTTAGCTAGTTTAACCTTTTTCTGACGTGAAGTACGCCTGGTGTGAAACACTCCAGTGAAACCTGGCGGGAGCACAAGTGGATAGCTGACTATCAGCTGCAGGTCTACTATTACAACGGAGATGTGATGAAGGTAGTAGTAGTATTAGGTCTGAAAGTCGCCTCTGATGCTGCTGCATTGAATGTCTTCAGAGACTGCCTGGCCTTTGCTGTGAGAGGACTTGGATGCAAAAAAATTCTCTCTCTCTCTCTCTCTCTCTTTCTTCTTCTCTCTCTTTCTTCTTCTTCTTCTTCTCTCTCTCTCTCTCTCTCTCTCTCTCACACACATACATATCAAGTTTGCATCCAGGTCCAATCACATCAAAAGCCAGGCAGGTCCTCTCAGCAACAGCCAGACAGTCTCTGAGACCCTGCAGACAGTCTCTCACCTGCAATGCAGCAGGAATGATGACATCATCAGAGGCGACTTTCAGACTGAAACCACTAATTAATTCATGGGTTCCCACATGCTGGAACTCAATTGCCCAATTAAGTGAAAATTGCATCATTCATCCACATTAATCTGGAGTTGGGGGGGGAACACGAAATGTGATGACACGACCCCAACCCGACCCCAAGACAAAATCCAGCCCACAGAGTTATACAGCACAGAAAGAGGCCCTTCGGCCCATCGTGTCCGCGCCGGCCATCAAGCCCTGTCTATTCTAATCCCATTTTCCAGCACTTGGTCCATAGCCTTGTATGCTATGGCGTTTCAAGTGCTCATCTAAATGCTTCTTGAATGTTGTGAGGGTTCCTGCCTCTACCACCCTTTCGGGTCAGTGCCTTCAGGAGAAGAGGGGAGAAGATTGGCAGAATGAAAAACTCAAAGCTGCTGACTGAATAAAGTCCTGGGTCCTTAAAGGATGCGTTTGGTCTGCAACAAATAATGATGACGTCATTATCATGCTGCACTTACCCTACTTATCATGTGAGCCAAACAGTGTGCCTGCTTGGGAAGGATGTGAGAGTCTGCAACACGTTATAAGATTACATACAGAAACCTATACGCTTTCATCCCGCAACATGAAAAGAACACTGAATTGAGAACAGCCTTTGATATTATAAATTCAATTGTTTTCATGTTGCCACATGAGAGAATGTGGCTTCGGGTAGAATCTCCTTTAATATGCTGGATGATGTTAAAAGCACCAGCTGTCAATGAAATAAGGGAATCCCTTGCCAAAACAATCTAACTGGGTGCCAATGTTATCCAGCCTGAGTAAATCCTAAGCTATGTACTTGCCAGGACTGGTGAACCAGATTAAAGCCAAATTAACCTTGTGAATGTAAATGACTTCTTCATAGCGTTCAAAATGTACCCAGATTTAAATGGTGTGACATCTATTCTAGCTCTAACATTTTAATATGATAGTTATAAAACCATGAGACTTAATTCTTGTGCGCACTTTAGTTAGCACACTTGCTCAGCTTCACGTTAAATTCCTGTCTGTGCTATTTTACCGCGTTTGTCAACCTCTTTGTTTGCAGTGGTCCCCCATAGGTTTATTCGTCACCTGCCGCCATATTCTTAACAGTTACCGGAAGTGGAAAATCCAAAAACAAACTCCGGCTGTCTACGTCGACGTCCTCTGCTTAATGTTTGGCGTCACCCACTCCCCGTGTGTTTATTGCTGGAGCATTCGGACACCAGAGGCATCTGAGCTACGAGGGATTGATACCATTCAAATGTACAGAAAATTTGAGGACTTGCAGGTAGATTGGATTCGAGAACATCCACAATACAATGGACATTGGTGTCTAAAGCTCGTACGCAACAGAGGTGAGGGTGTAACTGAGAAAAGGATGGAGATGTTCCTGTCATTCACTGAGCACATCCAATCAGTACATCCCAAAGGTATTCAATTCTGAGCAGTAACGAGTTATTTTAACCCTTTTATAACTCGTTGGTAAGGCCAAATTTGGAATAGGGTGCGTGATTTACGTAGGAACAGGAGTAGGCCATTCAGCTCCTCGAGCCTGTTCCAACATTCAATTAGATCATGTCTCACCTGTATCTTAACTAAATTTACCCGACTTGGTTCCATATCCCTTAATACCCTTACCTAACAAAAATCTATCAATCTCAGTTTGGAAATTGTCAATTGACCCCCAGCCTCAATAGCTTTTTGGGGGATAGAGTTCCAGATTTCCACTACCCTTTGTGTGAAGAAGTGCTTCCTGCCATCACCCCTGAACAGCCTAACTCTAATTTTAGGGTTATGCCCACTTAAATAGTTTCTCTCTATCTACCCTATCAAATCGTATAATAATTTTAAACACCTCAATTATATCACCCCTTAATCTTCTATACTCAAGGGGAGACAAGCCTCGTCTATGCAATCTGGCCTCATAATTTAACCCTTTTTGTTCCGGTATCATTTTGGGTCATGTATGAGTGAAAAGGATGATCTTAATGCTCAAACTCCTATTGTGAAAATAAGCTGATGGACCAGGGCCAACTGTTAGTGAAGAAAAAGGATAGGGAGTCATAGTTTGGTCCTTCAAACATCTGAAGGGCATGCATAACATGGATGTAGACGTGTAATCTATCTTAAACTATGGTCATGGGATTTGAGGACATGCGCACAATGGGGTTGAAATTGTTCCGTGCAATATTAAAGCAATCGTAGGAAATCATGTTGTCTGCTATTTTAAAAAGGTATTAACCCATCTATCATAAAAGCCTTCATTACAGGAGTGGGCAGAAGAATTTAATACAAACACATTACTGTATTTATTCCTAATATCGGCCAGTTCGACTTCAATGGGCTGGAGTGGAACATCTCGTAACGTGGCCCATTAGTTAGACTTTCTCCTGCACCGTTCAGCTCAAACATGTTTTGTCCTGTAAGTTGCTGGAAGTGTGAGCTGGTAACGAGGGCAATGGGGCATCTGAGACCTTGGTGAATGAAGGGACCAACAGCCTATCTCCTTATTGAGAACTAAACAGCGGAAGGACCGAGAAGGAGGATGGGCTAGAGTGGGCGAATTCAATGTCAAATCAGGGTACAGAAAGAGAAATAAAAGAGAGGGAAAGAAAGAATGGATTAAGAGAGGGAGAAAGGAAAAGTAAGAAAAAAATAGTGACATTTTTAAAATCTCCAACAACAACCTGAAGGAATGAGACTTCACACTTTTAATTGTTCACTTTCTGAGGTTGATTTACAATGATCACATAGTCAAAAGCATAATTATGCTATTAATTACTAGATTGACTTGCTGTGGCGAGTTTAATGGACAATTAATGAGCAAATGCAGCGACTACATGAATCTCACGGCGAGGTAAAGGACGAGATGCCTTTTTTGAGAAGGTAATGGCGGAGCGGCACAAATCGGCCAGCAACTTGCGGTGATTCGCAATTCATGGCGCAACTCTTCCTCGCCGCCAGTTGCTGGACGATTCGCACGTTATTAACGGCGTGCGTCGTTAACACGCCGTTATTTTTTCCGCAAATTGCGGCCCATAGTTACGATCGCCGAGCCTGGATTGAGGCTGGAGATTAGAGGGCCAATTCCGTGACCCTGAGTGCGCAGAGTCGGTGGGTCAGAGGTGCAGGGCTGCAGTACGAGCCCGATCACTCACTGCTGCTTCCTCGGAACACCGCTCCCACTGGGAGTGGGAAATCGAGAAGTCGCCCCTTGGAAGGAATATTTCCAAATGAGGTTAAATCAATAGAACGGACCCTCATCAATGAACTCCTTCAAAAGCAACTGTATGAAACGATCAGAAGAGCTTTAATTCCATTAGGTTAGGAAGATACACAAATCACCCAACTTTGGGGTAGCGAATGAATACATAGGATATACGGCACAGAAACAGGCCATTCGGCCCAAATAGTCCATGCTGCCGTTTATGCTCCACCTGAGCATAAAAGCTGGTTAGAAATTATTTCAAAATCTAGAAATCATGGGGGTGGGGTGTGTGGGAAATCAGTAAAACCTGAAAACAACCAATATTATGTCAATTGTAACGTTCGGTTGATTTGCTGGGCATTTTGCTCAAATATTTGTTTGGTGGGTTAAACTTTTAAAAATGTCTTCCCCTGAAAGCCTTATCTGTGGTCGTGCACCTTCTCCGGATGATTCAAAAGCTGGAGAGATGTTCATAGCAGCTACAAGCTACACATGGTCGATTGGAAGGAAGAGGCTCAATCAGCTGCATGGCATTCTCTCGATTCCTAATGTATCGCTTTTGTGTTCTCGCGCAGTTCTACAAGCACTGAGATGCGAAAATTCTAGCTTTCCCCAGTGGACTAGATACAAAATACCCTTGCGATCACTTGCGTCTGGTCCTTTGAAAATTCTGGCAGTGACTTATGAAAAAACAAGACAGACAAGTTCAAGAAACCAAGTGCAGGGAGATACATTGCCACTGATCAGGAATGTTTCTGATGACCTGCAAGGACAGATAATACACCACTGACATTAACATCAAGATTCCTTTATCTAAACAGAGTCAATGGGCGCGATCTTGCCAGCCCTGGGGAGGTGGGTATGGAGGCAGGACTGCTGGGAAAGTGGCAGAATTTGGGGGTGGGTACCCATCCCGCCCCCAACCCGCCTCCATGCCACCTTGCTAGGAGGCGGGTAGCTGTCCCGCGCCGGGTCCCATCTCCTTGGAGGCGGGAAGGAATTAAAGCCAATTAACTACCTGTTAACAGGTAGTTAACAGGCAGAAAATAGGCTTATCACCATTTTACCCACACAAGTGCGGGCTTCCCGAAGGCTGCGAACCCCGCCAGGGTCACCGAGGCAAGTAGTGGGTCTGCGGGGGTCGGAGGGGTGCAAAAGTGCGCTGTGAAGGTAAGTGATTGGTGCAAGTGTGGAGAGGTGAGTATCTGAGGTAAGTGGAAAGTGTTAGAAAAAGTTTACTTACCTTTGTTTCTTCCTGCAGGCTTCAGTCGGTGAGGATGCGGAGAGTCTCGCACCTCCGCGGTAAAGATGTCAGATGGCCGTTGCATTCTCCAATGCAGCAACCATCTAATTTCTGCAAAAGAAAGAGGTTTGATTATTTTTTGACAGATGAAACGTCATACGTTGACGTTCTCTGTAACCGGCTTTCCCTTAATTGGCCATCTAAGCCCGCTGGGCGGGGTTAACAAGGTCAATCAGGGGAAAATAGCATGGGTTGGCCAGAAGTTGACGGAGGCGGGACTGAAACCCAACAAATGGGAGTCCCGCATCCAAAAGCTCCCCATTGGCAAAATCATCCCCAATGTCTGTTGCATTTTTTCCCTAACTTGTACTGCATTTGCACCATGTAAATACAAATTTCACTTGTAACTTCTATGTAAGTGGTGCTTTGCCATTTCATACACAGCAAGGTGAAGTTGTCAACTGTTGGCAATTTTTGAGCCTTCACTAAGCGACCTAATTGGAATTTCAACGAATGAAAGCTGACAAAGCACAGAGATTAAAAATGAGCGATGAGGCTCAGTTGATTTCAATTGGCAATAATCTTGAAGATAAGGGCAGGCAGAGGAGACGTTGGAAGGAAAGCATGGAGACAATGATGGGCCAATAGGGAGTCATCAGTGAGGAAGATACTTCAATAAAAGATAGATGAGGGCAACTCAGCCATCGTGTAAGAAAAGCCGGTCAGGGAACAGGAACAAAGAAAGAACATGCATTTATATCAGGCCTTTCACGACCTCAGGACGTCCCAAAGCGCTTTACAGTCAATGAAGTATTTTCCTGAAGTGTGGTCACTGTTGTAATGTAGGAAACGTGACAGCCAATTTGCACACAGCAAGCTCCCACAAACAGCAATGATATATATGACCAGATAATCTGCAGTGATGTTGGTTGAGGGATAAATATTGGCCAGGACACCGGGGAGAACTCCCCCTGCTCTTCTTCGAATAGTGCCATGGGAATCTTTTACATCCACCTAAGAGGCCAGACTGGGCCTCGGTTTAACGTCTCATCTGAAAGACGCAATATGAATATTCAGCGTGTTTGGCAGATGGAAAGGAAAACAGAATCAGGCAAATCTCACAGCTGCAACATTGGAACAGAGAACAATAAACATCTTTACATCGTGAAGGTGGAAGGGGATTTGGTTGCGATTATTGATCATTTGCTGAAAGATTCTGGTCAACATGAAACGGTCATGAGAGCCATCAAATATATACCTCAAGGAATTTGACTATTCTAACCTTGTACAGATCACTGGTGAGAAAAATTTGGAATACTGTGTGCGTTTTTTGGGTGCCCTCTTTCTAAAAGTGCACTGATGCATTGAAGAGGGTTCGGGGGTTGTGAGAGACTCAGATAGCTGCTTTCAATGAGGACCGCATTTCCCGTTCGGAGGTGCATAAGAACATAAGAAATCGGAGCAGGAATAGGCCACTTGGCCCCTCGAGCCTGCTCCGCCATTCAATAAGATCATGGCTGATCTTGGGCTCAAAAAGCCACTTCCCTGCCCGCTCCCCATAACCCTCCACCCCCATGGCGGAAAACTGCTGGTAGCGGAGTGACCACCCGCTATAGACCTTACCTTTTGGGCGCGGGGGGGTGGGGGGGGGGGCTATGATGGGCAGCTGATCTGCTGCCACCAGTTGTCCACCACTACCACAAATGTAAATGGCCCCCATTGTAGCTAAAACAAAAAATGAGAGGACACACGATCCAGCTTGGTGAAGTGAGGAGATGTCTGGACGGCGTCGATTGAAGCAAGCTGCTTGACTGGTATGCTTATATCTACATCACCCGTGCCTCTCATATTTAAATGGAATAAGCATCAAGCGAAAAAGTAGAAATTGTGTTCACTTCACAGAGCAGCGGAGCGGATGCTCATTAAACGTTGACGCACAGTCAATGAACTTTTTCAAAGAACAGCTGTATAAATCGTCTCTGGTCATGGACGCAGGATGCGAGGGAATAATGATTCCAGTGCTGGTACTGCAACCAGCGTAGAGAGCGTTGCTGTCTGTGGAGGGTCGGAAATGAGAGTTCAATATTGGAGACACGGGAATGGATAACTATTTTGCTTGCCCTCGGGAAGCAGAGAGGATTTATGCATAACCTTTCCTCAGGACATTAAAGGAAATAAATGGTTCCCATTCTTCTGCTATATACCTCAGTTGAGGAAGCGCTCAGTCAAGGTGGGGAGAGGGGTTTCCCAGGAGGTCACACTGGAGACAGGTCTCAGGCTCCAAACTTCCACAACAATGGGTATGCCTGCTAAAAGTTCCCCCAGACCTGAGACAGCAAAGTTCTGCCACCTGCAAATGATGATTGCTGAAAACTCCTTTTTAATGGTGGAGTCATAGGGGGAAAAATTCAGTTGGTTGCGCCTCCTGTTAGCGCCTTAAGAGGGCGCTAATGGGGCGCAAAGCATCTGGCGCCCAGGCGCGGCGAAGTTTGCGCCGCTCGCGAAATTAACTAGACATTTTGCGGCGGCGCTAAACACTACCGCCACGATCTCCTGCACCGGCAGATCGTGACGTCAGTCGAGTGCGCAACGCCCCGGTATCGCCCCGGAGCGGATATTGAGTGGTGTCCCCTGCCTTACCGCCTGACGCTAGCAACGACAGGTTGAGGGGAGCGTTCTGCAGTCATGAAGGGAAAGGGGGAGCGCTATTTAAAGGTGACCGCTTCCTGCCTTTTATTGTTGGTGCCATTTTTGAACTACGCATTCTGAGAGAGAGAGGGAGAGACTTCTGGAGAGATTCAACATTGTGTGAAGGAGTTTTGGGTACTGAGCAGCACTTTGCAGGTTCATTTTGATTTGCCGTTCCTTGTATCGATTTAGAAGAGACTGTGGGGGCTGCACTCTGAGCTCTTTGCCTGGTACTCTCCATTGTTCTTTCCAGCAGATTTGATGTGCAGGTCTCTCCAGGCCGAGATTCAAGGCTGCAATGAGCAGGATGTGGATGGAAAGCAAGATTAACCATCCCCTTTAAGAACTGGCCCGTGCCATTGTGTGTGTGTTCCATTGCTGACTGACATTACATGAGCTTCGCCAGCGCTCTGAGGTAGCGCCTCGCTCCTCGGCCTTTGCGCCTTAAGACAGGTGTGAAGCGCCTGATTTAGCACTGCAATCACCTCCAGGGGCGATTAAAGTCAAGTTTGCAGTCGGTGGCGATAATTAGCGCCAGGCGCTAATCTTTGCGCCCGGCCGATAATTGCGCCCCAAATGGGGCGATACTGAATTTCTCCCCATAGAGTCATAGAGTTATACAGCACAGAAAGAGGCCCTTTGGCCCATCGTGTCCGCGCTGGCCATCAAGCCCTGTCTATTCTAATCCCATTTTCCAGCACTTGGTCCGTAGCCTTGTATGCTATGGCGTTTCAAGTGCTCATCTAAATGCTTCTTGAATGTTGTGAGGGTTCCTGCCTCTACCACCCTTTCAGGCAGTGAGTTCCAGATTCCAACCACCCTCTGGGTGAAAAAGTTTTTCCTCAAATCCCCTCTAAACCTCCTGCCCCTTACCTTGAAACTATGCCCCCTGGTTATTGACCCCTCTACTAAGGGGAAAAGTTCCTTTCTATCTACCCTACCTATGCCCCTCACAATTTTGTACACCTCAATGTACCGTACAGTCTATGTTAGAACGTAAGAAACAGGAGCAGGAGTAGGCCACTAGGCCCTTCGAGCCTGTTCCGCCATTCAATAAGATCATGGCTGAAGTTCTACCTCAACACCACCTTCCCGCATTGGGTTTGAAGTCAATGGAAATAAAAATCGCGAAGGATGTAAAACGGGCTGGCGATTTCATTTTACACTATCGCAGGAAGTCAAAATCTACCCCGCCGTGCCTGATTGGTGGAAGGATTCACGCCGGAAGTAGCTTCTATTTTGGTGTACACTTTCTTATGCTCTACCTTTTTGGGCCATCGCTGCGATTTTCCTGTATAGCATTCTATCAGGTTCAGCACAAGTTGCGGGGTCCCACCATCTTGTTGGGGAGCCTACGAAGGTGGCCATATGTAGAATCATAGAATGATGCAGCATAGAAGGAGGCCATTCGGCCCTTCATGCCTGTGCTGGCTCTTTGGGGGAGCTCTCCAATTAGTCCCCCTCCCCCTAGCTCTTTCCCCGTAGCCCTGCAAGTGTTCTCCCTTCAAATATTTATCCAATTCTCTTTTGAATGTTACTATTGAATCTGCTTCCACCGCCCTTTCAGGCAGCGCGTTCCAGATCACAACAACTCGCTGCGCAGAACTGACGTTGGGCAGTCTTGGAATTAAAGCAACTAAGCTGAAGTAGGATTCGAAAACTACTTCACGATGTTCATTTAACCAAGCTGCTTACTGCGGTAACGTGGAGCGAGAAGCAGCTTATTACAGCTGCCGGGTAACAAGCCAAAGTATGTTCTTTATTTACTTGTTATAATGATACTCTATTTCCTCTCGCAGCTCAAAGGATGGTGTAAAAATAGTTCAGCTCGGTCAAATGAAATCTATCTTCCTTTTATTTGCTATTTTTATGGTGGCCTTGGGGTTGAATGTTCAGTCATTGTACAGGGGTAGGGAGAGTAAACTGAATTAGTTTACAGCACATCAAATGCCAGTGACATTATTCCATTTAAAAATAGACATCACGTGGGCTTTCATCCATCGGAGTAAATAAGACCGTCCTGTATTTTTTTTTTGCGGAATGCAAGAATCGTTTCTCAGTAAGAAATAGGGCTCTTGTCTCCAATGAGGCATCAATCCTTTGTGACAGTTATATACAATATTTATTAGTGCAAAAACTTCAAGTTAAACCATGCCAGGCTTACAAATACTGTAAATGGACATCAACCTAAGTGCTCTGTACCAAACGCAATGGGCTGGATTTTGCCAGCCCTGGGGAGGCGGGTTTGGAGGCGGGACTTCCGGGTACCCATCCCGCCTCCGTGCCATCTTCCGGGTCCTGTCTCCTGGAGGCTGGAAGGGGGATTACAGCCACTTAACTGCCTATTAACAGGTAGTTAACAGGCAGTTAAGAGGATTATCCCCATTTTTCCAACAGAGGCGCGGGCTTCCCGACGTCGGGAAACCCTGCCAGGGTCACCGAGGCGAGCAGTGGGTCTGCGGGGGTCGGAGGAGTTGAAAAGTGCGCTGTGGGGGTAAGTGATGGGTGCAAGTGTGGAGAGGTGAGTATGTGAGGTGAGTGGAAAGTGACAGAAAATGTTTACTTACCTTTGTTTCTTCCTGCAGGCTTCAACAGTTGGGGAACCAGAGACTCCCACATCTCATCGGCAGAGATGACAGAATGGCTGCTGCATTCTCCAATGCAACAGCCATCTGATTTCTGCTCACAAAAGAGGTTTGATGAGTCTTGAATACAAGGACTCATCAAACAACAGAGAATGTCAGTGTTTGACAGCTTCACAGAGCTGTCAAATGATGACAATTCATCGGTCAAAAATTTTTGACAGATGAAACGTCATACGCTGACGTTCTCTGTAACTGGCTTCCCCTTAATTGACCTGCTAAGCCCGCTGGGTGGGCTTAACAAGGTCAATCAAGGAAAAATAGCGTGAGTTGGCCAGAAGTCGATGGAGGCAGGACATCGACCCGACAAGCAGCAGTCCCGCCTCCGACACGCCCCCATTGGCAAAATCACCCCCCAATGATAGCAATGGAAACGAGGGGAGTGAGACTAGCTGAGGTGCTCTTGCAGAGAGCTGGCACGGGCTCGACAGGCCGAATGGCCTCCTTCTGTGCTGTAACCATTCTATGGTCCGACATCTAGGCAAATGTGCATTTTAATGCTCAACAGTGGTCCAGACAAGCTCGGCTTGTCTGTCAATGAACCGGTTGTGCTTGGTTACAATCAATCACATTTACAATTCACGAGGATTCAGTTCGCTGCAAACCCGCGAGAGAATGTTGCCAGGACTGGAGAATTTTAGCGAGGAGGAAAGACTGGACAGGCTGGGTTTTTTTCCTTTAGAACAGAGGAGGCTGAGCAGTGATTTAATTGAGGTGTATAAAATTATGAGGGGCCGAGATAGAGTGGATAGGAAGGACCTATTTCCCTTAGCAGTGAGGTCAATAACCAGGGGGCATAGATGTAAAGTAATTGGTCGAAGGTTTAGAGGGGAGTTGAGGAGAACTTTTTTCAGCTAGAGGGTGGTGGGGGCCTGGAACTCACTGCCTGAAAGGGTGGTAGAGGCAGAAACCCTCATTGCATTTAAAAAGTACTTGGATATGCACCTGAAGCGCCGTAACCTACAGGGCTACGGACCAAAAGCTGGGAAGTGGGATTAGGCTGGATGGCTTTTTCGGCCGGCACGGACACAATGGGCTGGATTTTCATTGGCCCGTGGAGGCGGGTTTGGAGGCGTGTGGGGGGTTAAAATTGCGAAAACTGGCGGGCGGGCACAAGTCTGCCTCCATCCCGCCTCCATGCAATTTTCATTAAATCGTGTCTGCTGGTCCCGACTCTGTCCCGCCTTTAAGAGACGGGATAGGCTGTTAAGGCCCTTAACAAGCACTAAATTGGTTCTATAATGCCATTTTGAAAGGCCTTTGTGATTTTAACTCTCTCTCACTCTCTCTCTCTCTCATTGGAGCTGCTGCTCATTTTGCATCCAGGTCCTCTCACAGCAAAGGCCAGGCAGTCTCTGACCTGCAATGCAGCAGCAATGATGACATCATCAGAGGCGACTTTCAGACTGAAACCACTAATTGGTTCATGGGTTCCCACATGCTGGAACTCAATTGCCCAATTAAGTGAAAATTGCATCAATCTCCCACATCCAATTGCAGGCGGGTGGATAACACGAAATGCGGATGACACGACCCCAACCCGCCCCAGTATCAAAATCCAGCCTGATGGGCCGAATGGCCTCCTTCTGAGCCTTTAATTTATATGATTCTATGCTTCAATGATTCGAGAAGTACCGATTTTGGGTGGAAGTGTAAACTTGCGCAACTGACTCCAAAATGAGACTAGCACATGGAAAAATGACACAACAGTGGGCTGGGAAGGAAGGGAGGCTCACCCTTTGGGTGAAGGGGCGGAGTCATCTCCTCATAGTCTACTCTTGGAACTGCAGCAGTATCTCAGTAATGATTCGGGAACTTCACTTGCTATGATCAGCAGAGTGTGGGGGCCATTAAAGGCGCAGTTACACCACAGCTCCGGTTTCAGTGCAGAGAGGTGCGGCTTCACACCAGCACTACGTACTATAGTGGAGGAGCAAGTCTCACTCTGCATTGCTCTGGAATCAGATCAGGCCTGAACTCCTGATCCATACTTCACAAGGTTAGTGTCAGTGTGAAGTGTCAACTGCAGCGCTTTAAATGGTCATGGTGTAAGGCACTGGAGTAGGTGCAAAAAAGATTTACAAGGACGATACCAGAACTGATAGGTTATAACTATCAGGAAAGATTGAACAGGCGGGACTCTTTTCTCTAGAAAAGAGAACACTGACCTGATAGATATCTTTAAGATTATGAAAGGGTTTGAAAATGTAGATGTAGAGAAGATGTTTCCACTTGTGGAGACCAAAACTAGGGGTCAGAAATACAGACTGGCTATTGCGTCTTTCGTACATGGTGTCATGTGTACTTCTTCAATCTTTTCAAAAGCGACAGAGAAAACACCTGGTAAGACGAGGTCAGATAGGCATCATCAAGCTGCTTTGTTTCGCAGACAGCAAGTGAACAAACAGAGCAACCGTTCTGCATGAATTCATTTAATTCAATCAGTACAACTTGTCTTTGCGTAATAACATAAAACTTCCCCATATCAGTGGGTCATCTTTATCAAAGTACCTCCTATCTACTCTCCTTAACACACCATACACCATCTGTACAATAAACTGTGGTTCCTATCACCACCATCATTACAGATGAAAGGTGCCCTGACACCTCACTGTGACACTTCCATTTCTGGGCACACATAGGCCAACGCTTTGAATGTTTGCCATCGCATTTCTTTATTACAGTTGAAATGACGACGATAATCTTCAATTTGTATTACATCAAAATACCCAAGTGACTACCCTTGTGACTATTTCACAGAATCACAGAATCCCCACAGTGCAGCTAGAAACCATTTCGGCCCATCGAGTCTGCACCGACACATATCCCACCCTATCCCCGTAACCCCACGTATTTAATCCTCCTAACACTAAGGGTCAATTTATCATAGCCAAATCAACCTAACCCGCACATCTTTGGACTGTGGGAGGAAACTGGAGCACCCGGAGGAAACGCACGCAGACACGGGGAGACTGTGCAAACTCCACACAGACAGTCATCCGAGGCCGGATTCGAATCCGGGTCCCTGGAGCTGTGAGGCAACAGTGCTACCCACTATGCCACCGTGTTGCCCTGCGGGTGTGTTAACTTTCTCTAATGCGTGCTTCTATGTGGTGCTTCCCCTGTGGCTTCAGCAGATGTTGAGGCACCTTGCTCACTTTCAGGCTGCTCCTGCTTTGACACCTTTGGCGGGCGTCCTCTGGGTTTGGGAGCCTGGGAGGGCTTGGCAACAGTCTACTCCTCCTGCGGCTGTGCAGGGGCTGAGATGGTCATCTCAGTTGGGTGAGGAATCTAGGGCTCTGACCGAGAGCTCCGCAGTGATGGGAGTGTGAGCGCTTGGAGAGGAGCCCACACTTCCTTGTTGTCGACCACCAACATTCCTCTCATGGGTCGCCCGCACTTCACTGCTAGAAAGTAGCTGGAGAGCACCTTGCTGCACATCAGTGGGGCCATGAGGACCCGTCTCTGTACTGACAGTCCTCATAATGGGGACGTCCATGTACCTCTGGAGTCTCTCCTCAATAGATGCCCATCTAGCCTCCATAGCAGACCATCTATTTAGAAGAGTCACCATGCTATGTTGAGTCTGGCGACTTATGCCCTCCAAGGAAGTTGCCACCCTCTCCATGGTGGCACGTTCATGTGCCATTGCCTCCACCATGGCATTGCTTATGTTTGAGATGGACTCCTCCATTCTCTGCACACTTGCAGTTACCGTGGATGCAAAACCTATCAGAGACTCCTGCACTTGTTCCTGGAGTTCCAGCACCGCTCTCTTTCTGGATGGCCCCAGAGGCACAGGGTCCACATGCAGCTGAGCAGAGCTAGGAGCGTCCTGCAGCCTCCGACGAGGACTCTCCACTGCTGTCCCTGTCTCCACCATCTGCTGATGCTCATTTGTGAGCTGTGATACACCAGGTGACAACACTACTCTATCTCACAAATGACCCACCGAGGTGCTCGTCTCTGCGCTGGTGCTGGGTGCGCTCAATTCTGCTGACACTGCGCCCTCAGAGGTTGCAGCTTCCTCTGAGGTGTCTTCCAGCTCTTCCTCCTGGACAGGGGGGCTCGCGATGATCCTGTGGGGGAGTAAAGGCATGAGTTAGACATGTGATATTAATGTAGCAGGCACATCCCATTGTGCAGATGATCAGAACTCAATCTGTATGAACATTAGATGCCAAATCAGTCACTCATGCATTCTAAATGAGAGGATTGCAAATCTATTCTGTCACCAGCTTGCTCTACTGCGCCCGTCTCTCCATCCCCCACTTCCAGCTCCTCAGCACCTCCGACGATGTGTCAACGGTGGTCAAGTGGGCAATCGAAGGTAGCCCTCCTCCTCTCCTGCCCCTCTCCCTCTTATTGTGGGCTCTCTTTTCCTGCAATGAGGGACACAAGTGGAGTTTGAGTGAGAATGTTGGAGTGAGTGTAGAGAATCCATAGCATAGATGCTTAGAGGGAGACAAAGATGGAGTGAGGTCCCAGTACCAAGGGCCCTCCCTGTGCGTTGTTAGTTCTGTCATTGCGTAACAGTGATAGCGAGTGTGAGGGGTGCATAGTAGAATGGTGAAGTGCTTCTGAACATAGAGAGAGAGGGATGGTTAAGGGTGCAAGGGATGTAAGGGTAAAGTGGGATGTGCAGGAGTAGGTTGACAATGTAGAGTGCTGGTGCTGAGAGGAGATGGGGAGCAGATTGTAGGTAAGTGTGATGTTATACTCACTTTTGCTGTGCGTAGCAGATCATTGAACCTTTTCCTGCCCTGAACCCAGGTGTGTGCACACAAAGACCTGGCGCTCCACCTCCTCAGCAATTTGCAGCCAGGCTGCCTTGGTTTGCTGAGGAGGCTTCCTCCGTCCATTTGAGGGGAACAATCCCTCCTGGCGCCCTCTCACTCCCTCCACAAGAGCATGGAGGGAGTCATCATCGAATTGTGCAGATGCCTTTGGTCTTGAAGCAGTCATTTTGATATGTGCTACACCGAGAAGCAGCAGAATAGGAATGAAAAACCACAAGGCTGCATGGGCCCCTTAGATACAGCTGGCTGAGAGATGTCAGCAGAGGCGAGCAGCAGGCCTGAACCCACTGATTGGGCCGGGTAGTGCGCACGACGGGCTTAATCAGCCCACTTAAGGCAAAATTGTTATTTCAGAGCGGATTAAACCGGCAGCAGGACTGGAACCCGCCGAACAGCCAACCCACCTCCACTCGGAAAATCGTGGCCAAAGAGTCTGCAAAGGGAGACAGATAGGTTAAGTGAGTGGGCAAAAATTTGGCAGATGGAGTATAATGTGGGAAAATGTGAGGTTATCCACTTTCGTAGGAAGAATAAAAAAGCAAATTATTATTTAAATGGAGAGAGACTACAGAGTGCTGCGGTACAGAGGGATCTGGGTGTCCTCGTACATGAAACACAAAAAGTTAGCATGCAGGTACAGCAAGTAATTAGGAAGACAAATGGAATGTTGGCCTTTATTGCTAGGGGGTATGGAGTATAAAAGTAGGGAAGTCTTGCTACAACTGTGCTGGGCATTGGTGAGACCACACCTGGAGTACTGCGTACAGTTTTTGTCACCTTATTTAAAGAGGGATATACTTGCTTTGGAGGCAGTTCAGAGAAGGTTCACGAGGTTGATTCCTGAGATGAGGGGGTTGTCTTATGAAAAAAGGTTGAGCAGGTTGGGCCTATACTCACTGGGGTTTAGAAGAATGAGAGGGGATCTTATTGAAACATATAAGATTCTGAGGGGGATTGACAGGGTAGATGCTGAGAGGATGTTTCCCCTTGTGGGGGAATCTAGAACTAGGGGGCATAGTTTCAGGATAAGGGGTCGCCCATTTAAGACGGATATGGGGAGGAATTTCTTCTCTCAGAGGGTCGTGAATCTTTGGAATTCTCTCTGTGGAGAGCTGCGGAGGCTGAGTCATTGAATATATTCAAGGCGGAGATAGACAGATATTTGAGCTACAGGGGAGTCAAGGGTTATGGGGAGCGGGCGGGAAAGTGGAGTTGAGGCCAAGATCAGATCAGCCATGATCATATTGAATGGCGGAGCAGGCTCGAGGGGCCGAATGGCCTACTCCTGCTCCTATTTCTTAAGTTATTATGTTTTTATGTTCAAAATAGTGCCATGGGATCTTTTATGTCCACCTGAGAGAGAAGACAGGGCATCGGTTTAACGTCTCATCTGAAAGACGGCACCTCGGACAGTGCAGCACTCCCTCCACTCCACAACCTTCTGATTCAGAGGCAAGAGTGCTACCAACTGAGCCATGGCTGACTCTATCTTGCCTCCAAATCTTTTCTGTGGGAAAATGGTCAAAAAGATCCCACTGTCACAAAATCTCAATAAACAATCACAAAAATTGGAAGTCTAGTCACTGGATCAGTAGTATAACTGAATCTTGACAGAACGCAAATATTAAAATAAAGACGCCTGAATTTAACCTTAGGAAATATTTGCTTTGGCTCAAGCCCAGCTACAGCACATGGGTTAGGATAGACATAGAAACATAGGAGCAGGAGTAGGCCATTCGGCCCTTCGAGCCTGCTCCGCCATTCAATATGATCATGGCTGATCCTCTATCTCAATACCATATTCCCAGTCTCACCCCATACCCCTTGATGCCTTTTGTGTCTAGAAATCAATCTATCTTCTTTTTAAATATATTCAGTGACTTGGCCTCCACAGCCTTCTGTGGTAGAGAATTCCACAGGTTCACCACCCTCTGAGTGAAGAAATTTCTCCTCATCTCAGTCCTAAATGCCCTACCCCGTATCCTGAGACTGTGACCCCTCGTTCTAGACCCCCCAACCAGGGGAAACATCCTCCCTGCATCCAGTCTGTCTAGCCCTGTCAGAATTTTATACGTTTCAATGAGATCCCCTCTCATTCTTCAAAACTCTAGTGAATACAGGCCGAGTCGACTCAATCTCTCCTCATACGACAGTCCTGCCATCCGAGGAATCAGTCTGGTGAACCTTCGCTGCACTCCCTCTATGGCAAGTATATCCTTTCTTAGGTAAATGTGAGAAGTCGCACAACACCAGGTTATAGTCCAACAGCTTTATTTGAAATCACAAGCTTTCGGAGCGCTGCTCCTTCGTCAGGTGAAGTGAAGAGATGCATATAGGCACAGCATATATAGTCAGAGAACACTGCCAGATAATTACAGTTAATCTTTCTAACTGCCCTTTATCACACCTCAAATCACATTTCAAATAAAGCTGTTGGACTATAACCTGGTGTTGTGCGACTTCTCACATTTGTCCACCCCAGTCCAACACCGGCATCTCCACATCTTTCTTAGGTAAGGAGACCAAAACTACACACAGACCTTGATTTCAGGGCCATCATTCACCTCTTTCCTTTTCCTTTTCCTCTGCTCTTCGAAAGAGCCGGCGCAGACTCGATGGGCCGAATGGCCTCCTTCCGTGTAGTACTATTCTATGATTCTCTGACTTGTTGCATTTTTGAAAAACATCCTTTGTAGAAAAGAAATACATTGTCGGGAAATAAATGTGTTTTTGCTTCCAAAACTATTTTTAAAATGTCAGTACCCAAAAGGTTAATTTTTCAGTTCTCCTGGTAAAGATTTTTTGAACTGGGAGACAGACATGTGGAACTTCAGACTCCTCCAGCGGAGGCATTAGCACAGATGAGCTGCTTCCGATTTTTCCCTGAGGATGTGCCTCGTACGAACAACCCAGCTGAAAACTGTCAAAACTCATCATGCTTTATCTTTTTGGAGGCAGCTTTGAATATTGACCTCTACTGGGCCTTGGATACGTAAGTGTAGAGATGCGGATGAGTGCTTAACCAACAAGGAGGCCAGTGCGTCGTGCCCAGGAGGCCGTATACCATAGGCTTCCTGAACGACTAGCCACCAAAGGCAAGCTGAAATTGAATGTGATGGGGTTGCTAAAAGCCGACTAAAAATGGAGAGTGGCACGAGACTAAAACATAAGCAGAGAATGCTGGAAGTACTCAGCAGGTCAGGCAGCATCTGTGGAGAGAGAAACAGAGTTAACGTTTCAGATCGAGGACCTTTGGTCAGAACTGGAAAAAGTTGGAGATGTAAGGGGTTTTAAGCAAGTGCAGGGGCAGGGAAAGGGGGGGAGGGGAGGAGAGAACAAAAGGGGAGGTCTGTGCTAGGGTGGAAGGCAGGAGAGATTAAGAGACAAAAGGGATGATGGTGCAAGGCAAAAGGAGATGGTAATGGGACAAGAAAAGGAACAAAAGATGGGTCTAGAGGAGGTGTAAATGGGAATAGATGCTCTTAGAGGTGTAGATGTTCTTATTCCTACTCAGCAGATCAGGCAGCATCTGTGGAGAGAGAAACAGAGTTAACGTTTCAGGTGCTTTCATCAGAACCGGAAAAAAAGTGAGTGACACTTGACTGTTGGCAGTCCAAAACACAGTTAAGAACTGTGAAGCCAAGCAGAATTTTTAAAAAAATGCAATTTCTGCCAACTGTTAGATTTGATGAGTGAAGGAAGGATTATTTGAGGGTTCAATCCTCAACTACCTCATCCACACTTTTTGTTTGTGTCTTTTTTTCTTCTCTCCCACATGGCAGCTGTCTTTCATTCTGCCAGCGCAATTCACACTTCATCTAGAGCCATCCTTTGTTTCTGAACCTGTCCCATTACCATCTCCTTTTGTCTTGAATATCTCTCAATGTCTCTTAACCTCTCCTGCCTTCTATCCTATCACAGACCTTCCCTTTTGTTCTTTCATCCCCCCCCTTTCCCAGCCCCTGCACTTGCTTAAAAACCTGTTCCATTTCCTGCTTTTTTCCAGTTCTGACGAAAGGTCATCGACCTGAAACGTTAACTTTGTTTCTCTCTTCACAGATGCTGCCTGACCTGCTGAGTATCTCCAGCATTTTCTGTTTTTGTCCCATTACCATCTCCTTTTGCCTTGCACCATCTCTTAATCTCTCTTAATGTCTCTTAATCTCTCCTGCCTTCCATCCTATTCAGACCTTCCCTTTTGTTCTTTCCTCCCCTCCCCCCTTTCCCTGCCCCTACACTTGCTTAAAATCTGTTACATCTCCAGCTTTTCCAGTTCTGACGAAGGGTCATCGACCTGAAACGTTAACTCTGCTTCTCTCTTCACAGATGCTGCCTGACCTGCTGAGTATCTCCAGCATTTTCTGTTTTTATTTCAGATTTCCAGCATCTGCAGTATTTTCTTTTTGTACCTCATATTGAAAGCCTGTTGTGTTAGCTAGCCAATAAATGGCCATGGGGAATTGAAGATAGACATTAATTGCAGCCATGTCCATGAAGACTAAGTGATAGGCTCCTGCTTATTACTCCTACACATCACTATACTCTCCCCTTTAGCCTGGCATGAGGCTATGGATTTCTCCGTGGCTGCCAAGAATGCCACACCACGATTGACTGAGGTTACGCAAGATATCATTGCTCTCCAATGGGCACCACTACGCCAGGAAGATACTGCTTAGTTTTTCAGCTAAGCCTTTGTAACACAGGTACCTAGTAAGCTGGTTAATATTTCCATTAAACTAATAGAAAGAGGGAATTCACAGGATAATATGGCACAGTGTGATTTCCAGGCTAACGTCACAAGGATCCTGTGGCAACAACTTATCAAGAATTGTGGTTATAATAACAATGAGTTCCACATTCTCACCACTTCTTTACTCAGAGAGTGGTGAGAATGTGGAACTCGCTACCACAGGGAGTGGTTGAAGCGAATCGTATAGATGCATTTCAGGGGTGGTTAGACAAGCATATGAGGGAGAAGGGAATAGAGGGTTATGCTGATAGATTTAGATGAGGAAAGACGGGAGGAGGCTCGAGTGGAGCATAAACTGCTTGGGTCGAAAGGCCTGTTTCTATGCTGCATATTCAATGTAATTCTATGTAATACTATGATAATGTACAATAACATGGCAGAAGGAAAAATTAAAGGACACCGTCAGGATACGATACTTATCCAAAAAGCACATTAGTCCAACTAAGGAGGATAGGAACAGGAGTAGACTATTCAGCCTCTCGAGCCTGTTCCGCCCTTCAGTTAGATCATTGCTGATCGGTATCTTAACTCCATCTACCCACCTTGGTTCCATATCCTTTAATATCCTTACCTAACTAAAGTCAATCAATCTCAGTTTTGAAGGTCTCAATTGATCTAGCCTCATTTTTAATTGACCTAGGAACATGCAATGACTACGTGAGTGCATTGTGATGTCGAGGCTTGTGTTTAAGCTTTGGGCATAGTGCATGTTAGTTCCAAATTAAAACATATTAATAACATGTCTCCTTTAACCCAGTGGGATATTTTCTAACACGTAGAGATTCACCAGATATACTTTCTTTCTATTTGCTTCTTTGTTGTTGTCACAACAGTGCGTGGATGGAATGTGTTATTGGTGCTTTGTAGCACTGTCTGTTATGTGTTTATTGCTAACTGTTAGGTTGCTATGGTAGTGATTCTATTCTTGTAGAAAACATGCTGCACCTCATTGGAAATAATTTTATTAGAGCTGGAACTTTTCAAATTGCTATGTAATGTTATACTAATATAAGAAAAACACATGTCTCATTTAAAAAAAATCAGATTTAATAGGAGCCATGTATTGGATTAGCGTGCTGGGATCCTTGATATATTCCTCCTCTATGACTGAAGTTCCAGAACTAGAAGTATAGTGAGATGCAATAAATCCAGATTTTAGGCTTCAAAACTTCCAGTGCTCGAAACTATCTCCACCACCAGTATCAGGGTCAACATTGCATGCAAACGATTCCACACACCCAGTCACAGGAATAAGAACATCTACACCTCTATGAGCATCTATTCCCATTTACACCTCCTCCAGACCCATCTTTTGTTCCTTTACTTGTCCCATTACCATCTCCTTTTGCCTCGCACCATCATCCCTTTTGTCTTTTACTCTCTCCTGCCTTCCACCCTATCACAGACCTTCCCTTTTGTTCTCTCCTCCCCTCCTCCCCCTTTCCCTGCCCCTGCACTTGCTTAAAACCCGTTACATTTTTAAAAATTCGATTATGGGATTTGGCGTCGCTGGCAAGGCCAGCATTTATTGCCCATCCCTAGTTGCCCTTGAGAAGGTGGTGGTGAGCCGCCTTCTTGAACCGCTGCAGTCCGTGTGGTGAAGGTGCTCCCACAGTGCTGTTAGGGAGGGAGTTCCAGGATTTTGACCCAGCGACGATGAAGGATCTGCGATATATTTCCAAGTCAGGATGGTGTGTGACTTGGAGGGGAACTTGGAGGTGGTGGTGTTCCCATGCGCCTGCTGCCCTTATCCTTCTAGGTGGAAGAGGTCGCGGGTTTGGGAGGTGCTGCCGAAGAAGCCTTGGCGAGTTGCTGCAGTGCATCTCTTACTTTTTCCAGTTCTGACCAAAGGTCCTCGACCTGAAACGTTAACTCTGTTTCTCTCGCCACAGATGCCGCCTGACCTGCTGAGCATTACCAGCATTTTCTGCTTTTAGTTCAGATTTCCAGCGTCCGCAGTATTTTGCTTTGGGAATAAGAATATCTTCCTGGTTATAGCTCAGCTGCTCACTTCATTGCTTTGTTCAGCTGTTAGGAGATTGGCTGGATCTGTTAGTTCCGACCCGAGATAACCTGACTCTGTAAATACAGAGAACTCTGCTGAAGTTTATTGGCTCTATTCCCAAAGAAAAAAGCAAAAATGGAAAACACTAGGACATTCGTGCGAAGAGAACTAATTCAGGATTTAGTCGGGGGCCTGACTGACTCAGACACAAAAGTATCCGAACAATTTGTTTGTGGAGTTGCAGTTTTGAAAGATTCTGTCGTTCCCCTCATCATCACAGAAGACATCAGCTCCATTATAACGGCAATTCACATCACCTTTTCACAGCACTCTGGAATATCTGATGTGGCCATTGTACTTAAATAGAGAGGCCCCATTTCCCCATCAGATAAAGAGTGGCGCGTTTTTGCTTGTATGGATGTATCAGATCAAAGAGTTTGCACACATCTTCAAAAGAGAGTGGCACTATCAACAAATCTTCATACAGAGACTCATGTATGATGTGAATGAAATGATCTGCTGCCTCAAATGTCCATCCTACATTATTTTAGTTCCCTCTCTGACTTTTATCTGGCATAATTCAATTATTTTGCGGGGGTAGCTTTGTACTGTCCATTTTTCTCAGAATTCATGGCCCTGCATTGACGTCACGAATTGAGTTTGCCTGTTTCCAGTGGCTGCAGCACTTGCTCATTTATTTCTCAATCAAGAGAGCCATTCGTTGCCGACTTCCATTCGCACTTGGACCCCCTTAGAATGCAAGTTTCCACTGGTGAGGGAGTAGGGGTAGAAACAACATGTGAGGAGAGGGGTATCCAATGGAATATTTTCGGGCACGTAGGCCAGGAAAAAATTTCCGGACTTCTCCCGCTCCGCCGCTGTAACTTGCGCAGAAGTTCGCCGGATACCACGGATGGGAGAGGACCTGTGGACATTCCCAGCGAGAGCCTTCCTCTCAGAGCACACTGGTTAACAAGTTTATGTGGAATTCCTGTTTTAATACAGATATTAACCCATCCAGAAGGCTTTCGACAAGGTGCCACATAAAAGGTTACTGCACAAGATATATGTAACTCCCCTGTGCAAGAAAGGAGGGAGACAGAAAGCAGGAAACCATAGGCCAGTTAGCCTAACATCTGTCATTGGGAAAATGCTAGAATCCATTATTAAGGAAGTAATAGCAGGACATTTAGAAAAACATAAAACAATCAAGCAGAGTCAACATGGTTTTATGAAAGGGAAATCGTGTTTGACAAATTTACTAGAGTTCTTTGAGGATGTAACGAGCAGGGTGGATAAAGGGGAACTAGTAGATGGGGCGTATTTGGATTTCCAGAAGGCATTCGATAAGGTGCCACATAAAAGGTTACTGCTAAAGATAAGAGCTCACGGGGTTGGGGGAAATATATTATCATGGATTGAGGATTGGCTAACTAACAGAAAACAGAGAGTCGGGATAAATGAGTCATTTTCAGGTTGGCAAACTCTAATTAGTGGGGTGCCACAGGGATCAGTGCTGGGGCCTCAACTATGTACAATCTATATTAATGACTTGGATGAAGGATCAAGTGTACTGCAGCTAAATTTGCTGATGATACAAAGATAAGGTGGGAAAGTAAGTTGTGAGGAGGACACAAAGGCAAATTTAGTGTTGGCTCTTATTGCAAGGGGGATGGAGTATAAAAGTAGGGAGTCTTGCTACAACTGTACAGGGTGCTGGTGAGACCACATCTGGAGTACTGCATACAGTTTTGGTCTCCTTATTTAAGGAAGGATATACTTGCATTGGAGGCAGTTAAGAGAAGGTTCACAAGGTTGATTCCTGAGATGAAGGGGTTGACTTATGAAGGAAGGTTGAGCAGGTTGGGCCTATACTCATTGGAATTTAGAAGAATGAGAAATTATCTTATCGAAACATATAAGATTCTGAGGGGGCCTTGACAGGGTAGGTGCAGGGAGGATGTTTCCCCTTGTGGGGGAATCTAGAACTAGGGGGCATAGTTTCAGAATAAGGGGTCGCCCATTTAAAACAGAGATGAGGAGGAATTTCTTCTCTCAGAGGGTCGTGAATCTTTGGAATTCTCTACCCCAGAGAGCTGAGGAGGCTGAGTCATTGAATATATTCAAAGCGGAGATAGACAGATATTTGAGCTACAGGGGAGTCCAGGGTTATGGGGAGCGGGCGGGAAAGTGGAGTTGAGGAGTTGAGATCAGATCAGCCATGATCTCATTGAATGGCGGAGCAGGCTCGAGGGGCCAAATGGCCTACTCCTGCTCCTATTTCTTATGTTCTTATGTTCAAAGCACAATAATGGCTAGCGTCAAAGCACTTGGGCACAAAGTCTAAGGAATCATGACTGAGGGATTCAGAGAACCTTATGACTTTGAAATGGCCTGTGCCAACGTAAATCAGTGTCCACACTCAGGGCTCAGTCTCCAGTCATAGCAAGCATGTGGAAGTATTGGAAAAGACAGATAACTCTCAAGTTGCCACCAGTCCTTTGCCACAAATGAGAGCTGTGGACTCAAGATCTGCATTTGTTGCCGCAAATCCGCGGAGATTCAGGCTGCTGTCTTTCAGGATCTGCTAGCTGCCATTCGACCAGCCATCACGCTGATCAGTGAGGACACAGATCTAGAGCCCAGTGGAATGGTGACGGCTGGAGTCCACCTGCCTGATGTGTAGAGAAGCAGCCAACAGTGGCTCCCTGTCAAGAACAAGCAGCCATGCGATGAGGCCCATCTCAATCCCATGACACATATAATCGGAAAAACGCAAGGCCGTCCACATCAGTGCATGCAAATCATGGGTTGTCCACTTTTCCCATGTGAGTTGGCTGCATCTGAGGCCCAGTATGCCTCACAAAATGTACCATATGAAGTAAATCTTGAGCAAGTTGCATATTCCACATTAATTGATGTTTGATAAACAGTTGATAAGTTTTTTTTAATATTTCATTATAGAGTCTATGCAGTAATATTTACTTGCAGGAGCATGTGGAAAAAATGCAATAATGATATTAATGCAAATGTACCTGGTTACAAAGCCTTAGTGCATAACTCCCATGTGTGCTCGCTCTCATGTGCTGAGCGATTTAAAGGCCTCTAGTGGGTAAGCTAGAAAGTGGCAGTGAGGATGTCTATGGAGATGTCTGTAAATTACACTGTTTCATCCTCTCTAGTCAGGATAGCGTCAAAAAATGAGCCCAAGTTGGGAGATTTTATTTTTTTTGTTAAAACAAAAAGTTCTCAAAACATTGGAACCTAAGGATTCTCTCCTGCCAGGAAATTCAGATTAAGCGCTCCAAGAGGGAAGTGGAGCGCTAAATCAAGCGCTAACTACTTCTCTTGGGGCGCTAAAGTCCGAGAGCGGGACGGTAGCGGCAGAGCGACGAACAATTTGGAGTGCATTGCTAACGGCATCAGAGGCTGCTTCCCTCGCTTAAAGGGAAGGGCCAGTGATGGTGCACAAGCTACTTATCGGCAGTTCTGCGTTGCAAGGCGACCGGGGCGACTGCCATTACAGCCCCAAACACTCTCACCAAGTGGCGGGCTTGGACCTCTTGCAGCAATGAAACATTAAAAACTTTGCGCAGGCACCAGACTGTTGCAAATAATAAAGGTTGGCCGAGCTGAAAACCATTCCCTTTAATTAGCGCTCCCCAAGCGACCAGCCCAGTTGACAACGCCTCCTCTTCCTGCCGTTGTTCACGCCCGGCGATACAGCAGGGGGCGGGAGGCGATTTCACATCCGGGGCGGTAACGGGGCGCTGCGCACTTTATGATGTCACGATCTGCGAGGCGCTAGAGGCCTAGGCGGTAAGAGTTAGCGCCAGCGCTAAACCGGCACTGAAGTTCGCGGGCATCGCTGCATTCGGCACGCCCGGTCGCTAACCCCTTAGCGCCCTGTTAGCCCCTCCCCCAGGCACTAACAGGAGGCGCTAACCAACCGACTTTCTCCTCCATTATTTCCCCAAATGCAGCCTTGTAGGTATTTTCCCTCTGCCAACTTCAATTCAAGGCACAACGCAGAGTCCTATTGGTAGTTAACGATAAAATAATGGGCCAGTATAAAACCACTTACATAAATTAGGGCCCGTATTCTGATCGGAGGCTCTAAAACTTATAAAATTCTAACAGGACTAGACAGACTAGATGCAGGAAGGATGTTCCCGATGGTCGGGGAGTCCAGAACCAGGGGTCACAGTCTAAGGATAAAGGGTAAGCCATTTAGGACTGAGATGAGGAGGAATTTCTTCACCCAGAGGGTGGTGAACCTGTGGAATTCTCTACCACAGAAGGCAGTTGAGGCCAATTCATTAAATATATTCAAGAAGGAGTTGGATATATTTCTTAAGGCTAAAGCGATCAAGGGATATGGGGAGAAAGCAGGGACAGGGTACTGAGTTTGGATGATCAGCCATGATCGCATTGAATGGTGGAACAGGCTCGAGGGGCCGAATGGCCTTCTCCTGCTCCTATCTTCTATGTTTCTATGTTTCCCGCGTGCGGATGCCTCCGATCTGGAAAAAATCTACAAACTTACCTGAGGGCTCCCGAGGTCCGGACACTTCTGATCCTGGGCCTCTCCACAGTCGAAATGCGCCGGGCCCACGTATCCCAGGGGCGCAGGCAGTTTGCGAGCGTCCCTGGGATCACGTGGGCCAGGCCAGCCAATAGCAGAAGGGAATCTCCCTTCATACACTTGACAGATAGACCCGTCAAATATGTGAATGGAGATCACCCCAAAAACACACTAAAACATTAAATACATTTTTTAAAAACCATCACGTTTTTAAAATGAGTTAAAATTACAATAACTTAAATATTTTAAACAAAAATTTAATTTTTGGAAAAAAAAATTAAAGTTTTTTACAGGGCTAAAAATAAACTTACCTTTTTTAAAAGTATTTTTAAATTATAAATGAGTGAAAAAATTTTTTTTTACCTCTTATGCTGGTAAAAGCAGGCCTTCCGCAGGCTTTTACCAGGCGTAACATTTTTAAGTGATTTCAACGGGCAGAGGTTCTGCAGAAAGCGGAACTATCCGCTGGCAGAGGCCCTTCTCCAGGGCAGGCGTCCGATCTGTCGAGAGCATTCTTGACAGATCGGAAATACCGGTTTTCAGCACATGCGCTTGCATGCCTGAAACCGGCATTTCCGATGTCCCTACAGGTGTGTACACAGTGCGTACCCACCCATAGTCGTCGGAAAATACGGCCCGATGCTACTTATTTTTCAACAGAGTTCAAGGCCCAAAAGTCTTGTTTGAATTGAGGGACCTATTGGTCTCTTTAAGCATGAAGGGTTGTCTTTCTTGTTCATGCATCTGGAGAGGAGCGGCCTACACCTTTCAGCAGCACAATCCATGTGACGGTACCTGGTTACTCAGATATATCTTTCTCCTTTTCCCGCTAGACTGTGTTTTGTCAGCCACAGTTCATTTGGTGGCACTCTCGCCTCTGAGTCAGATGATTGTGGGTTCACAGTTCCACTCCAGAGACTTGAGCACATAATCTCGACTGATACTCCTAGTGCAGTACTGGGGGAGTGCTGCACTGTAGGAGGATTCAGCACAGAAGGAGGCCATTCGGCCCGTTGAGCCCATGCCGGCTCTCTCTGCAAGAGCACTTCAGCTAGTCCCACTCCCTCGCCCTTTCTCCATAGCCCTGCAAATTTTTTTCCTTCACTTGTCCAATTCCCTTTTGAAAGCCGAGATTGAGTCTGCCTCCACAACCCTTTCAGGCAGTGCATTCCAGATCCTAACCACTCGCTGCGTAAAAAAGTTTTTCCGCATGTCTCCTTTGGTTCTTCTGCCAATCACCTTAAATCTGTGTCCTCTGGTTCTCGACCCTTCCGCCAATGGGAACAGTTTATCTCTATCTACTCTGTCTAGACCCCTCATGATTTTGAACACCTCTATCAAATCTCCTCTCAATCTTCGCTGCTCTAACCCCAGATTCTCCAGTCTATCCACATAACTCATTCCTGGAACCATTCTTGTAAATCTTTTCTGCACCCTCTCTAAAGCCTTCACATTCTTCCTAAAGTGCGGTGCCCAGAATTGGACACAATACTCCAGTTGAGGCCGGACCAGTGTTTTATAAAGGTTCATCATAACTTCCTTGCTTTTGTACTCTATGCCTCTATTTATGAAGTCCAGTATCCTGTATGCTTTTTTAACCGCTTTCTCAACCTGCCCTGCCACCTTCAACGATTTGTGCACATATACCCCTAGGTCTCTCTGTTCATGCAACCCCTTTAGAATTGTACTCTTTAGTTTATATTGCCTCTCCTCGTTCTTCCTACCAAAATGTATCACTTCGCACTTTTCTGCGTTAAATTTTATCTGCCACGTGTCCGCCCATTCCACCAGCCTGTCGATGTCCTCTTGAAGTCTATCACTATCCTCCTCACTCTTCACTATACTTCCAAGTTTTGTGTCACCTGCAAATTTTGAAATTGTGCCCTGCACACCCAAGTCTAAGTCATTAATATAGATCAAGAAAATGATTAAAAGGAGGTGCCGTCTTTCAGATGAGACGTTAAACCGAGGCTCCGTCCCCCTGCTCAGGTGAATGTTAAAGTACCCGCGGCACTATTCGAAGGAGAGTGTCCTGGCCAACATTCATCCCTCAATCAACACCTAAAACAGATGATCTGGTCATTCATTTCATTGCTGTTTGTGGGAGCTTGCTGTGCGCAAATTGGCTGCCATATTGCCCTACATTACAACAGTGACTACACTTCAAAAGCACTTCGGAACATCCTGACGTTGTGAAAGAAGCTATATAAATGCAAGCCTTTCTTTTCTTCTTTCTTTGTGCTTATTTAGGTCAAGTTGTTAACACCAGCAAATGGGGGGGGGGGGGGGGCCGGGGGAGGGAAAGGAGAGTTGGTGCCAGTTGCTAATGCATAGCAAAATTATCAGTAGCTTCTTTTTGGATCTGTTACTTATGATGATGTTACACATGGTAATCCGATCAAGTCCCCCCACCGCGCCATCGTGCTTCACCTCGGTTTTGTTACTGTGAGGATACCTGGGTTTGTGCCATATGCTTCAGTGTGCATCTTATTCCAGCTTGTATTAAAATGAAGAGCTTGGGGTGTTACCACTTGGTGGCTTGCATTCCCTTTAGGGCTTGTCAGCTGTGGCTCAGTGGGTAGCACTCTCGCCTCTGAGTCAGAAGGTTGCAGGTTCATAGTCCCACTCCAGAGACTTGAGCACAAAAAGCTAAGCTGACACTCCCAGCGCAGTGCTGAGGGAGTGCTGCACTGTCGGAGGTGCCGTCTTTCGGATGAGACGTTAAACCAAGGCCCCGTCTGCTCTCTCAGGTGGACGTAAAACATCCCTTGGCACAATTTTGAAGAAGAGCAGGGGAGTTATCCCGGGTGTCCTGACCAATATTTATCCCTCAACCAACATAACAAAAACAGATTATCTGGTCATTATCACTTTGCTGTTTGTGGGAGCTTGCTGTGTGCAAACTGGCTGCCGCGTTTCCCACATTACAACAGTGACTGTACTTCATTGGCTGTAAAGCGCTTTGAGATGCCCAGTGGTTGTGAAAGGTGCTATAGAAATGCAAGTCTTTCTTGTGGTTCCATTTAGAACATAAGTTAAGTCACGTTGTAGTTCGATAAAGATTAATTTTGCCCACGATACAGTCTTATAATTCAAACGTTTTTAATAAGTAATCATTTGACCACCAACAATCCTAATTACAAGATGGCCCCAGATCATTTGTAAAGGTGACTTGGAAGTTGCACGTGGATCAGCAGAGAGCACAAAGTGCTATATCAGCCTCAGTCACGTCATTATTGGGCTGATTTTCTGACTGGGCTCTCCAGGTAAGGAGATCCCCTTGCAGGGAGTGCTGCTCAGGAAAATGGTGGGCCTACAATCCCCCCCCCGCCCCCACTCCACCCCAGTTTTCCATCAATATAAATGAACGGGTGCAGGCCCATGACATCACGACCAGCGCCCCTCGCGAGCGGGAAGGCCCGATCAAGGAATCGACCTCGCATTTGGATGGCAAAATGATGCAAAGCAAAACAATACAGAAAAGTTAAGTCCCAGCGCATCTTCAGTGGAATCTCAATTATCTGCGCGCTGTCATACCTGGGTGAATTTTCATGGCATTATGGAACAACGACACTTTTCACTCTCCCCAATAGATGAATCGGTAAGAAAAATGAAATCAAAACAAAATGGTCTGAAAATGCACACAGTGTTGGTGTGTCTGTACAGGAGGACCAAAAGGGCAAATTCGACAAGGCCACACTGCTAGAGCAGAGCCTGGGTCAGAGATAGGAGAAGAACACTACATCCCAAATCCCTGACCCTTACCCCACTCGAGCAAATCAGCCTCATTGAATTGACCATTTTACTTCAATACGTGCACCAACATTAATTTTCCCCCAATGACTAGATCAACATGAACTGTAAATATTTCACACTGGGCAGAGCTCAATGAGTTCCCAAAATAGCGAAGACACTCACCTGGAGTTTGGAATTTGAGGCGTGATTCTGCGATCTGACAATCCCAGCACGGAGCAGACTGCACAGGCAGTGCACCCTGGGAAATCACAGGTGGGCAGCCCTTGATTTTCCACTCATTTTTGCAAGCAGCCATCACTGTGGGGATGGTGAAATCGCCTCTTTGCTTTCATCATTTCATAACAGTCAAAATGGAAGGGGCATTACTTAGGATGTCCAAGCTTCTCAGTACTGCAAGTTAAACATCCTGGTTCTGAATCCGATAGGTAGAAGGTACCAGAGATGAGGGAATTCTGTTATGTGGAGAGACTGGAGAAGCTGGGGTTATTCTCCTTACTGCAGAGAAGGTTAAGAGGAGATTTGATAGAGGCGTTCAAAATCATGAAAAGGTTTTGATAGAGTAAATAAGGAGATACTGGGGGAAAATTCAGCAGTTTAGCACCTCCTGTTAGCACCTGCAGAAGGCGGTAATGGGACGCTGATGCAGTAGCGCTGGGGTGAGGCGAATCCAGCACCACACGGCAAATCCGGACCCCCGTTGTGACGCTGGTACAAGGTACCGCCGGGGACTTCAACGCCAGGCAGATTGTGACGTCAGTGAGCATGCAACGTGCAATGCTCACTGGGCACCCGATCTGGAAAATTCATTGTCACCACTTACCTTTGCGCCTCGACCAAACAGCGACAGGGAGAGCTGGCGCACAGCTGCAGGAAGCCGGCTCCAGCGATGTTATTGAAAGGCCTCAGCATTAATCACTCGCAGCTGTCAGGGCAGGTTAGTTTCTGTGGTTTCTTGTCAGTTTCACCCAGTGGAGCAGTTTGTACAAGTAATTTCAAGCTTCTGTTTTTATCAGCAGTCTTCTGGCAAGTGCAAAGTGGCTACATTTATTGTTCAAAGATTCAAACTGCTACACTTGGCAACATTAATGGGGGCTGTACTGGCGCCACCTCGCCCTCCAGGATCTACGGCATAGGGAGCGTGGGCAGCCAGAAATATGGGAACATGTGCGCAGAGGGATGAGGAGGGACATCAGGGCTCTCACCAGGAGGCCTTACCCTCCAAGGGTATTCTGACAGCACCTCTCCTACCTTCAATTAAGCGAGGAGCCATGTATTAGATGGTTCCGCTTCACCAAGGAGGTGGTCACAGAACTCTGCCACCTCCTCCAAACAGACCTCCAGCATCACACCAGGAGGACTTAAACCCCAAATCCCTTTTGCTCACCACATGCCCATCATACCATCCCTGTGTTTGTTACAAAATTATTTTTATGGGATTTGGGCATCGCTGACAAGGCCAGCATTTATTGCCCATCCCTAATTTCCCTTGAGAAGGTGGTGGTGAGCCGCCTTCTTGAACCGCTGCAGTCCTTGCGGTGAACGTACTCCCACAGTGCTGTTAGGGAGGAGTTCCAGGATTTTGACCCAGCGACGATGAAGGACCAACGATATACTTCTAAGTCAGGATGGTGTGTGACTTGGAGGGGAAGTTGGAGGTGGTGGTGTTCTCATGTGCCTGCTGCCCTTGTCTTTCTAGGTGGAAGTGGTCACGGGTTTGGAATGTGCTGCCGAAGAAGCCTTGGCGAGTTGCTGCAGTGCATCTTGTAGATGCTACACACTGCAGCCACGGTACGCCGGTGGTGGAGGGAGTGAATGTTTAAGGTGGTGGATGGGGTGCCAATCAAGCAGGCTGCTTTGTCCTGGATGGTGTTGATCTTCTTGAGTGTTGTTGGAGCTGCACTCATCCACGCAATTGGAAAGTATTCCATCACACTCCTTACTTGTGCCTTGTAGATGGTAGAAAGGCTTTGGGGAGTCAGGAAGTGAGACACACGCCACAGAATACCTAGCCTCTGGTCTGCTCTTGTTGCCACAGTATTTATGTGGCTGGTTCAGTTAATTTTTAGTCAATGGTGACCCCCAGGATGTTAATGGTGGGGGATTCGGCGATGGTAATGCCATTGAATGTCAAGGGGCGCTAGTTAGACACTCGCTTGTTGGAGATAGTCATTGCCTGGCACTTGTGTGGCGCGAATGTTACCTGCCACTTATCAGCCCAAGCCTGAACATCGTCCAGGTCTTTTTGTTTGTGGGCATGGACTGCTTCATTATCTGAGGAGTTGTGAATGGCGCTGAACACTGTGCAGTCATCAGCGAACATCCCCATTTCTGACCTTATGTTGGAGGGAAGGTCATTGATGAAGCAGCTGAAGATGGTTGGGCCTAGGACACTGCCCTGAGGAACTCCTGCAGCGATGTCCTGGGGCTGTGATGATTGACCTTAAATCACCACAACCATCTTCCTTTGTGCTAGGTATGACTGCAGCCAGTGAAGATTTTTCCCCCTGATTCCCATTGACTTCAGTTTTACTCGGGCTCCCTCATGCCACACTCGGTCAAATGCTGCCTTGATGTCAAGGGCAGTCACTCTCACTTCTCCTCTGGAATTCAGCTCCTTTGTCCATGTTTGGACCAAGGCTGTAATGAGGTCGGCAGCCGAGTGGTCTTGGCGGAATCCAAACTAGGCATCAGTGAGCAGGTTATTGGTGAGTAATTGCCATTTGATAGCACTGTCGATGACACCTTCCATCACTGTGCTGATGATTGAGAGTAGACTGATGGGGCGGTAATTGGCTGGATTGGATTTGTCCTGCTTTTTGTGGACAGGACATACCTGGGCAGTTTTCCACATTGTCGGATAGATGCCAGTGTTGTAGCTGTACTGGAACAGCTTGGCTAGAGGCGCAGCTAGTTCTGGAGCACAAGTCTTCAGCACGACAGCCGGGATGTTGTCGGGGCCCATAGCCTTTGCTGTATCCAGTGCGCTCAGCTGTTTCCTAATATCATGTGGAGTGAATCGAATTGGCTGAAGATTGGCTTCTGTGATGGTGGGGACCTCAGGAGGAGGCCGATATGGATCATCCACTCGGCCCTTCTGGCTGAAGATGGTTGCAAAAGCTTCAGCCTTGTCTTTTGCACTCACGTGCTGGGCTCCACCATCATTGAGGATGGGGATATTCATGGAGCCTCCTCCTCCCGTTAGTTAATGGTCCACCACCATTCACGACTGGATGTGGCAGGACTGCAGAGCTTTGATCTGATCCGTTGATTGTGGGATCGTTTAGCCCTGTCTATAGCATGCATGTAGTCCTGTGTTGCAGCTTCCCCAGGTTGGCACCTCATTTTTAGGTATGCCTGGTGCTGCTCCTGGCATGCTCTTCTACACTCCTTATTGAACCAGGGTTGGTCCCCTGGCTTGATAGTAATGGTAAAGTGAGGGATATGCCAGGCTATGAGGTTACAGATTGTGGTGGAATACAATTCTGCTGCTTCTGATGGCCCACAGCGCCTCATGGATGCCCAGTTTTGAATCTATCACATTTTGCACAGTGGTCGTGCCACACAACACAATGGGAGTGTACTCAGTGTGAAGACAGGACTTCGTCTCCACAATGACTGTGCAGTGGTCACTGCTACCAATGCTGTCATGGACAGATGCATCTGTGACAGGTAGATTGGTGAGGACGAGGTCAAGTAGGTTTTTCCCTCACCACCTGTCGCAGGCCCAGACTGGTAGCTATGTCCTTCAGGACTCGGCCAGTAGTGGTGCTACTGAGCCACTCTTGGTGATGGACATTGAAGTCCCCCACCCAGAGTACATTCTGTGCCCCTGCTACTCTCAGTGCTTCTTCCAAGTGGTGTTCAACATGGCGGAGTACTGATTCATCAGCTGAGGGCAGTGGGTGGTAATCAGCAGGTGGTTTCCTTGCCCATGTTTGACCTGAAGCCATGAGACTTCATGGGGTCCGGAGTCACGGTTGAGGACTCCCACAGCCACTCCTTCCCAGCTGTATACCACTGTGCCGCCAACCCTGGTGGGTCTGTCCTGCCGGTGGAACAGGACATACCCAGGGATGGTGATGGAGGAGTTTGGGACATTGGCTGAAAGGTATGATTCTGTGAGTATGACTATGTCAGGCTGTTGCTTGACTAGTCTGTGGGACAGCTCTCCCAATTTTGGCACCAGTCCCCAGATGCTGGTGAGGAGGAGTTTGCAGGGTTGACTGCGCCGGTGCCGAGGTCGATGCCGGGTGATCCATCTGGTTTCATTCTTATTGTTTTGTTGCAGTTTGTTACAACTGAGTGGCTTGCTAGGCCATTTAAGAGTCAACCACATTGCTGTGGGTCTGGAGTCACATATCGGCCAGATTGGGTAAGGACGGCAGATTTCCTTCCCTAAAGGGCATCAGTGAACCAGCTGGGTTTTTACGACAATCCGATAGTTTCATGGTCACCATTACTGATACTAGCTTTTTATTCCAGATTTATTTAATTAACTGAATTTAAATTCCCCCGCTCCCGTGGTGGAATTTGAATTCACATCTCTGAGATCATTAGTCCAGGCCTCTGGATTACTAGCCCAATGACATTACCACTACACTAACATTCCCTGAGTCATGCTATATCACAGCCTCCTCCTGGGCGCAAAGGTGAAATGAGAGAGAGCACAAAATATTGCAAACTCCATAAATAATTTATGCATAAACATATCACACATACGAACATACGAATTAGGAGCAGGAGTGGGCCACTCGGCCCTTCGAGCCTGCTCCGCCATTCAATACGATCATGGCTGGTCTGATTACTCCACATTCCCACCTACCCCCGATAACCTTTCACCCCCTTGCTTATCAAGAATCTATCTACCTCTGCCTTAAAAATATTCAAAGACTCTGCTTCCACCACCCTCTGAGGAAGAGAGTTCCAAAGACTCACGATCCTCTGTGAGAAAAACATTCTCCTCATCTCTGTCTTAAATGGGCGACCCCTTATTTTTAAACAGTGACCCCTAGTTCCAGATTCTCTCACAAGAGGAAACATCCTCTCCACATCCACCCTGTCAAGACCCCTCAGGATCTTATATGTTTCAATCAAGTCACCTCTTACTCTTCTAAACTCCAGCGGATACAAGCCTAGCCTGTCCAACCTTTCCTCATAAGACAACCTGCCCATTCCAGGTATGAGTCTAGTAAACCTTCTCTGAACTGCTTCCAACGCATTTGCATCCTTCCTTAAATAAGGAGACCAATACTGTACACAGTACTCCAGATGTGGTCTCACCAATGCCCTGTATAACTGAAGCATAACCTCCCTACTTTTGTATTCAATTCCCCTCGCAATAAATGATAACATTCTATTAGCTTTCCTAATTACTTGCTGTACCTGCATACTAACCTTTTGCTATTCATGCACTAGGACACCCAGATCCCTCTGCATCTCAGAGCTCTGCAATCTCTCACCATTTAGATAATAATGCTTCTTTTTTATTCTTCCTGCCAAAATGGACAATTTCACATTTTCCCTCATTATACTCCATTTGCCAGATCTTTGCCCACTCACTTAACCTATCTATATCCCTTTGTAGCCTCCTTATGTCCTCTTCACAATTTACTTTCCTACCTATCTTTGTGTCATCAGCAAATTTAGCAACCATACCTTCGGTCCCTTCATCCAAATCATTTATATAAATTGTAAAAAGTTGAGGCCCCAGCACTGATCCCTGTGGCACACCACTCGTTACATCTTGCCAACCAGAAAATGACCCATTTATGCCTACTCTCTGTTTCCTGTTAGCTAGCCAACCTACTATCCATGCCAATATGTTACCCCCTACAACATGTGGGCAGCACGGTGGCATAGTGGTTAGCACTGGTGCCTCACAGCGCCAGAGACCCGGGTTCGAATCTGACCTCGGGTGACTGTCTGTGTGGAGTTTGCACATTCTCCCTGTGTCTGCGTGGGTTTCCTCCGGGTGCTCCGGTTTCCTCCCACAGTCCAAAAATGTGCGGGTTAGGTTGATTTGGCTATGATAAATTGACCCTTAGTGTTAGGGGGGGATTAAATATGTGGGGTTATGGGGATAGGATGGGATATGTTAGGGGGAATTAAATACGTGGGGTTACGGGGGTAGGGTGGGATATGTGTACTGTGGGGATTAAAGCAGGGACAGGGTACTGGATTTGGATGATCAGCCATGATCGTATTGAATGGTGGAGCAGGCTCGACGGGCTGAATGGCCTACTCCTGCTCCTAGATTCTATGTTTCTATGAGCTTTTATTTTCCGCAATAGCCTTTGATGTGGCACCTTAGCAAATGCCTTCTGGAAATCTAAGTTCAGTACATCCACCGGTTCCCCTTTATCCACAGCACATGTTACTTCCTCAAAGAACTCCAATAAATTGGTTAAACATGATTTCCCTTTCACAAAACCATGTTGACTCTGCCTGATTACCTTGAACTTTTCTAAGTGCCCTGCTATAACGTCTTTAATAATAGCTTCTAACATCTTCCCTACAACAGATGTTAAGCTAACTGGCCTGTAGTTTCCTGCTTTCTGTCTCCCTCCCTTTTTGAATAAAGGAGTTACATTCGCTATTTTCCAATCTAATGGAACCTACCCCGAATCTAGGGAATTTTGGAAAATTAAAACCAATGCATCAACTATCTCACGAGCCACTTCTTTTAAGACCCTAGGATGAAGTCCATCAGGACCCGGGGACTTGTCAACCCGCAGCTCCAACAATTTGCTCAGTACCACTTCCCTGGTGATTGTAATTTTCTTGAGTTCCTCCCTCCCTTCCATTTCCTGATTTACAGCTATTTCTGGGATGTTACTTGTATCCTCTATAGTGAAGACATATCACATTCATTCTAATAACTAATGACCCTTGTGCCTGCCATAGTTGTCATTGTGTACAAGGTGTGAGATGTGGGTGTGAGTGTTGGTAGGTAGAGATTGTTGGTGGGTGAGTGCTGGGGGTGTGGTGCTTTGGGCAGTGTGTGAAGCTTCTGGTACAGATGGTGGTATGTAGCATTTGTTAAAGCATTCAATTACCCTGACCACCCGACTGAGGTGGATCTGCCATGAGCACACCTGCTTCAGTCCTCCGGCTCCTTCTCCTTGTTGTGCTTCTCCTTGCTGAGGCAGCTGCACAGCCAGCAATGCTGAGAATGAGGTGCTGCAGCATCAATGACCCTCCCCTTTAACTACTGGGAAAAGCCTGAGTTGAGATTAGACTGCACCCGATATTGGTCCTCCCTTTGAGTGTAACACCACTGAGCTAGGCCTTAAAGGCTTGATTTAGTGCCCCAATCATTTCTTTGAGCAGTGAGAATGAATTTTGCGTCCAGTCCAAACCATTAGCGCCTGGCGCTAATTCACAAAGTTTTCTAAAGATACATCCATTCCTGGGTTATAATGTATCTCTAGCCCACTGTTTCTACTGGCAGAAGGGTTGGAAACCATAGGACACAGATTTAAGGCGATTGGCAAAAGAACCAGAGGCGACATGAGGAAACATTGTTTTTATGCAGTGAGTTGTTGTGATCTGGAATGCGCTGCCTGAAAGGGCGGTGGAAGTTTCAATAGTAACTTTCAAAAGGAATTGGATAAATACTTGACGGGGAAAAAATTGCAGGGCTATGGGGAAAGAGCAGGGGAGTGGGACTAATTGGAGAGGCATGATGAGCCAAATGGCCTCCTTCTGTGCAGTATCATTCTATGATTCTATGAACTGGTTTTCTTTTAGTCTTGTTGTTTGATTCAACAGCACATAGAAACAAATGTATTTCTGTCAGCAATGTTCCCATGAGAGGTCAAACTCTGATGATGAGGGGGAAGTACTTGCCTTCTTGTCCATTTTGAAGTAATGCTAATCCACTTCTGGGCTCAGAAATGACAGAACTTCATTCATTATTAAGCTTGGCTGCCAGTCCCCTAATCTTCATGTTATAGTATCTTCTTCAATATAAACTGGAGTCACTAATAATAACTTGCTGCAAACAAGACAAGGGGGCAAGATATTGAGCCCACCAAGGTGGGGGAAGCCAGTGAAGGAGACAATAATATTATTCTACTTTTGTACCCGTTGTCAGCTCTCTCAGGTCAGGCACAACACGGTCGTATCCAAACTTTCCTCAACTTTGCCCAAACAATGTGCTTTAACCCTCAACCTCAGAGGGATACCTCCTCCTGTATAAGTGTGACAGCTCCATTTCCCACACAAGCCATCCGTGTGCATCCTCTGGCTGATTGGTGAATTACATCCAGTTTTGAAATTAGGCCCATGGGCACGAGGAACTGGACTGTGACTGCCCACTCAGAACCTAACCTAACATCCAACAGAAAAAGGGATAAAGACCCTCAAACCCATTAGTCTGGGCTCAATTCGGACTAAAGTCCCAGAGGCAACAGGGCAGTGTGTAACTCAGTTCATTTCCCAGGCCTCATTTTCAGTCAGAGAACCTGACCTTGGGCCAGCTCTGTGGGACTATCATCATCCTGGACCTTGACTGAAGTATTGGGTTGGCAACACAACCAAACCTATTGGATAGCCACGGGTCAGATACCCAGTCAAGTCTAACATATAGAATGAATTCTTTTTTAAAAACCTCCTAGAAATGATTACTGCACTGCATTGTTTATTAGACTTCTGTAATTTTTAAACTGCATTTTCAATTACTTAATTATATCATTACTTAATTACAACATTCAGTGAAATAAAAGTTCATAGTAAAACAATGAGTCATATAGTACAAAAGTACCGCAATACAAGTCACATGGTAGAATGGCACAGGTCACATGGTGCAATGGCACTACGGTACAGGTCACATGGTGCAATGGCACTACAGTACAGGTCACATGGTGCAATGGCACTACGGTACAGGTCACATGGTGCAATGGCACTACGGTACAGGTCACATGGTGCAATGGCACTACGGTACAGGTCACATGGTGCAATGGCACTATGGTACAGGTCACATGGTGCAATGGGACTATGGTACAGGTCATGTGGTACAATGTGATGCAGCTCTAAGTACCTGTCATCCAAAATTTACCACTCAACTCCACTATCAATTTTGTAAACTACCAGCACTTCTGTATATACCGTAAGAATAACACTTAAGAGAGGAGGGTCTCCAGACAGTAACCATTATGGACCAGGCAGCATTGCTGCACTGTCTGAGCTTTGCTCTCGCTGTTTTAGACACTAGCTGAACCTAGAGAAGTGTTAAATAACAACAGAAAATGCTGGAAACACTCAGCAGGCCAGGCAGCACGTCTGTGACCCTTCGTCAGAACTGGTAAAAGTTAGGGATGTGACAGGTTTTAAGCAGGTGCAGAGGCAGGGAAAGGGGAGGGGAGGGGAGGAAGGCACTGAAGGGATGGTCTGTGCTAGGATGGAAGGCAGGAGAGATTAAATGTTGCAAATGGGGGATGACAGAATCATCAACAGCTGCCGCCTGAAAAAATGGGGGCAGGGGTTATAGTCTGAAATTGTTGAACTCCATGTCGAGTCCAGAAGGCTGCAAAGTGCCTAATCGAAAGATGAGGTGCTGTTCCTCGAGCTTACGTTGAGCTTCATTGGAACAGTGTAAGAAGCTGAGGACGGAGAGGTCAGAGTGGGAGTGGAGCGGAGAATTAAAGTGATAAGCAACCGGAAGCTCGGGGTCACCCTTACAGACTGAACGGAGGTGTTCCGCAAAGCGGTCACCCAATCTGCGTTTGGTCTCCCCAATGTAGACTAGAGAAGTGTTAATTGTCTTATAGCACATTCCTAACTGCAGTACAAACGAGGCGTATTATTTCTCTCTATCAGTCGAATAAAAGCTCACACTACTGAAGATGGAAATCACTTAATGCAACACTACTCTAGATTTGATACAGGTTAGCCTTGTGTGATTATGCTGTGTGAATATTAGCGTACAGATACGTAACCCCTTCATATGCAATTCCCTTGCCCATTATTTACACTTACAGTTGCAAAGAGTCATTCGACGCTTGTTTTACATTGTCGAGTGATTTCGGTCCTTGCTGCTCAGCTCACCGTCGTAACACAGAGATTCAGAAACCATCCGAATTTGCAAGACTGAAGCTTGAGCAGTGGATCGAGGCCAGCCGAGACCCAACGTGGGTTACGTCTTGGCAGCAGACTCCAACCTGTGGTGCTCGGTATAATATATACAGACCTGGGTTTAACTCAAGGAGTAACCGTCTGACTTTGCTCGGGGCTGCAGGCTACTCCTAACCCTGCAGCGCATATGGGAGATTCGGGTACCTGGTGCGCATGATATTTCTGTCCATTGAAATTGTTGGTTGGAAAATGGTACTGTGTACACCTGAATTTCCAGCATCTGCAACCGGAGGGTAAGGCTCCTGGTCAGAAGTGTGAAGTTGAAAATTGATCACTTCAACAAAAAAAAAATTTAACATGAGGTGGGCATCTTTGGAGAAAGGATCGGGCAGTTCGTTCAACTCACATGGTTCGAAATTTGGTTCACTGCACTTGACGAGGGAATGGCGTACATACTGGTAGACCAGAAGCAAATCACAAGGCTTGGAGAACTGGGAGCATTCCTTGATATGCTGCTGCCTTGTGATGCAATCCCATTGTATTCAACGCTGTCGGGTTTATTCCCTACAGTCGGGTGCTCTTGGTGGGGGGGAGCTGTGCTTGCGGGGAGTGCTAGCCAGGAAACTGCTCTCTCAGGTGGACGTAAAAGATCCCGCGGCACTATTTCGAAGAAGAGCAGGGGAGTTATCCCCGGCGTCCTGGGCCAATATTTATCCCTCAATCAACAGAACAAAAACAGATGATCTGGTCATTACCACATTGCTGTTTGTGGGAGCTTGCTGTGCGCAAATTAGCTGCCGCGTTTCCCACATTACAACAGGGACTGTGTTTCAAAAGTACTTCCATTGACTGTAAAGCGCTTTGAGACGTCCGGTGGTCGTGAAAGGCGCTGTATAGATGTAAGTCTTCCTTTTCTTTCAGGGGCCATGATGCGGAGATGCCGGCGTTGGACTGGGGTGGACAAAAGTGAGAAGTCGCACAACACCAGGTTATAGTCCAACAGTTTTATTTGAAATCACAAGCTTTCGGAGCGCTGCTCCTTCGTCAGGTGAAGTCACCTGACGAAGGAGCAGCGCTCCGAAAGCTTGTGATTTCAAATAAAACTGTTGGACTATAACCTGGTGTTGTGCGACTTCTTACTTTTCTTTCAGGGGGGCAGCAGCCAATGATTTTTCCGTCCATTTAATTAACGGATTGAATATAAGGGGTTCCGGGTCTGAAACCTGAATACCGCCTCCCCTCACCAAGAGCGTCCGGGCAGAGAACTGGCCCCATGATGCTGTTTTTACTGGATTGTGTTAACTTCCACTCTTTCTCTTTACCACTAATCTGTATTACAATAAGAAACGTGGCAAAGTCGAGATCAAAGACAACGGAAGGTTTTCCAACACAGTGGCAGCGAAGCACCCTGTTACTTAACAACTGAAATGACTAATTATGATTGCAAAAGGAGCACAGATGTTTTATGGAAAGCCAACAGCTGGTTATGTGTACATCTCTATATTCAACAGCAATAAAATCACAGCACAAGCCAAAAAAAAATGACAATTCAATTCTACCGACAAAAATATCTCCCAGTTGAAAAATTACATTCAGCTTCATACTGTTTTACATTCTCAACAAGAATCTCTGTCCTTCAGGGACCGAGCTGGACAAAGAGGCCCAGCCGTTTGGCTAAATCCATACAGAACATAATTAACCACGCGCTTAATTTCGAACATCGTATTAGCTTTCAAACAGGGACATCTGCAGCAATTCCCAGGATACAGGAGCAAACAGTTTGGCTAAACACGTAAAAGAACAAGAATTTAGCTCAACACAGCTGTGGCACTCGGGCCTGGCTGTTCGGTTCATCCCATGCCTTAGGTCCTGCTCAGTTGGGTTATATGTAATGGTTACAACTGTGAGTAAGGCAGCAAAATGGTGAAGCACTTGTGTGGAATGGCTCTTGGCTCGATACAGGTTTTCTTTCTTGTCATTCAAGTACTTCCTCATCTGCTGAAAAGAGAAATAACAAAAGAGGTGGATGATTTGATCAGAACATACGCACGCAGGGGGTGGATCGCACTGTGCGCTGTGAGTAACAAATGCGTCAGCACATTCAAAACAAAATCGCTTTGCCTGTGAGTTTAACTGAGGCACAGGCCCATTTATTTTAAATGGGTCAACGCCTTCTTCAGCGCCGACAGACCCGACATTGGGAGAGGCGTGTTGCGGCGGGTTCCCGACTTTCTCACCCGACCCGCCGCCGATCCCGCCCGCTGGCGCCCCGGAAAATTCGGCCAGCGTCGCGTGGGGGGAACTGAAGAGATCCGGGGGGGTGAAACTGTCGCACAAAAACGGGCCGTCGGGAATCGTCCGCTCGTTTTGCATGCCGCCCGAATTTCTTTTCTGTCGAGGTCAAGGGAGGGGGACCGTCGAGCGGGTTGTAAAACGGGCGGCCGGTTCACGATCGCCCTTTTCTGCACTATTGCCAAAGGTGAATTCCACCATCCCCCAGTGTCCTATCTTTCCATGATAGAGTGCAAGAAATCTAATCCCAGTGACAACGTGATGCATTACTCGAACAACGCAATAGCTTCAATCTGCACCCCAGATCATTCCTGAGTGGGGCAGATTGAAGACGGGGGCCGGCTGAATTACAACAACAACTTGCATTTATATGGCACCTTTAACGTAGTAAAACGTCCCAAGGCGCTTCACAGGAGCGATTATCAAACAAAATTTGACACCGAACAACAGAAGGCGATATTAGGACAGGTGACCAAATGCTTGGTCAAAGAGGTAGGTTTTAAGGAGCATCTTAAAGGAGGAGAGAGAGGTGGAGAGGCGGAGAGGTTGAGGGAGGGAATTCCTGAGCTTAGGGCCCGGGCAGCTGAAGGCGCGGCCGCCAATGGTGGAGCGATTAAAATCGGGGATGCGCAAGAGGCCAGGATTGGAGGAGCGCAGAATGACGATGTGAATGATTTGTGATATTAGAGCAAGGCAAACTAATCAGTGTCCCTGCACACAATAGACACTTCGCTGTTATTTTAGTGCATCTCGGGATATTAACGGATGGAAGATCTTGCGTCGCGTGCACGCGATATCTCGAGATGTGTTCCTTGCGAGCACTACTTCTTGTTTGCGAATGCATCTTTGGAAACTGTTGGCAGACAGTACGTGATTCTCCACCCATTCATTTCCCTGGATGCACTCCCTACAAGTTCTGCTCTCTGCTATAACATAAGAACAAGAATAGGCCATTTAGCCCGTTGAGTCTGCTCCACCATTTAATTAGATCGGCACCTCAACTCTGTTTACCCGTCTTTGCTCCATTTTCCTTGATACCCGTACCCAACAAAAATCTATCTACAAAAGGCAAAATAACTGCGGTTGCTGGTAAATCTGAAATTTAAACAGAAAATGCTGGAAATACTCAGCAGGTCAGGCAGGATCTGTGGAGAGAGAAACAGAGTTAACGTTTCAGGTCTGTGACCTTTCGTCAGGTCTATCGTCAGAGAAATCCATCTCTGTCTTGAAAGCGCCAACTGATCGAGCATCCACAGCCTTTTGTGGGCAGAATTTTGCAGGTTTCTACTACCCTTTGCGTGCTTCCTGATTTCGTTCCTGAATGGCCTAGCTCTAATTTTAAGGTTATGATGAGAGGGAGAGATGAAGTAGGCTGGGAGGAGGCCCGTGTGGAGCATAAACACCGGCATGGACCAGTTGGGCCGAATGGCCTGTTTCTGTGCTGTAAACTCTATGTTGTAATGTATTATCACATGGTTTAGTATGAGCATGCTCAGTCCACTCTGGCAGTGTCAGCCATGGCTCAGTGGATAGCACTCTCACCTCTGAGTCAGAAGGTTGTGGGTTCAAGTCCCACGTCAGCACATAAATCCAGGCTGACACTCCAGTGCAGTGCTGAGGGAGTGCTGCACTGTCGGAGGTGCTGTCTTTTGGATGAGACATTAAACCGAGGCCCCGTCTGCTCTCTCAGGTGGATGTAAAAGATCCCATGGCACTATTTCGAAGAAGAGCAGGGGAGTTATCCCCGGTGTCCTGGCCAACATTTATCCCAACATAACAAAAACAGATTATCTGGTCATTATCCCATTGCTGTTTGTGGGACCTTGCTGTGCGCAAATTGGCTGCCGTGTTTCCCACATTACAACAGTGACTACACTTCAAAAAGTATTTCATTGGGTGTAAGGTGCTTTGAGACGTCCGGTGGTCATGAAAGGCTTTATATAAATTCAAGACTTACTTCTTTTAGTAAACAAGCACCTTGACTAGCAACTCATCCTGCCTCTGTCCTTCATTTGTTCGACCCACATATATTACATTTTTGGCGACGAGGATGGGATCCAAAAGCCATATTTAGGGATCACGGAAGGACACAGTGTTCAACCTTCGAGTGGACAAGTTTACGGTGAATTTGTGACACCTAAACTGAATTTTTTGCGATGTTTTACTGTTAATGCTGATGCAGAATCCTCTGTGCTTCGCCTTCGTGAGTCTGTAAACACAGCAACAGCGGCGCTGATTCTCACAGGTACACAGGTAGCGTGCTGAGTCACTGTTCGACGGGATCGGGACAATCATGGCCGCGCCTACGGGATTCATCGGAAGCCTCGGCCTGTATGACCGAGCTCGCGAACCATTCAGTTCTTGCATTGAGCGGATGGAGATGGTTTTTAGGGCCAATAACATTCTTGAGACCGACGGTGCAGATGAGAATGTTCAAGCTCAAAATAAAGTCATTCATGAACGGAAAAAAGCAATTTTTCTAACGGAGATCGGGCCAGATGTCTACGGAACATTGGCAAACCATGTGATAATACATTACATATGTAATTGTATGTAATAAATGCTGACGGTAGTACCATGCTTTAGACAGGTTTCAGGGAATTCTAGAGCTTCAAGCGTCAAACATATAACCTCAATGGAATTCAGATAGCAGATCTCACCTCATTAGCCCACACTGTTGCTCTGGAATCTTCATCTCATCTTGTATTTATGCTGAAGCCTGGTGCTATACACTGGGCCCAGCTTTTAAATTCACGAAGGTTCTTAATGACCCATGAACTACCACATTCAAAGAATTCATTTCAAAAACCGTCTAACAACTGCGGTGAATGATCCAGCGAGCTTGTGCTAAAAGAGGGATCTCAGGCGGACTAAAGTCTTTCAGAATTATTCATTGAATACACCGTGCAACAACTAACCTCCGACAGAATGTAGGATTTTGCAGGTTGTGCAGCAGCTACTGTTCTTTGCTCAGAGTTACAACTTGCCAATTAGCATACTTGCACGATATGCAGTTTCTACTGTTGGATTTAGAGGGGGAGAAATTCGGTATCGCCCCGTTTGGGGCGCAATTATCGGCCGGGCGCAAAGTTTAGCGCCTGGCGCTAATTATCGCCTCCGGCTGCAAACTTGGCTTCTATCGCCCCTGGAGGTGATTGGAGCGCTAAATCAGGCGCTACACACCTCTCTTAAGGCGCTAACGCCGAGGAGCAAGGCGCTACCTCAGAGCGCTGGCGAAGCTCATGTGATGTCAGTCAGCAATGGAACACAGACACATTGGCGCCGGCCAGTTCTTAAAGGGGAGGGTCGATCTTGCTCTCCATCCACATCCTGCTCATTGCAGCCTTGAATCTCGGCCTAGTGAGACCTGTACATCAAATCTGCTGGAAAGAACAATGGAGAGGCCCAGGGAAAGAGCTCAGAGTGCAGCCCCCCTAGTCTCTTCTAAATCGATGCAAAAAAGGTCAAATCAAAATGAACCTGCAAAGTGCTGCTCAGTACCCAAAACTCCTTCACACAGCGTTGAATCTTTCCAAAAGTATCTCTCTCTCTCTCAGAATGCGTGGTGCAAAAATGTCGCCGACAAAAAAAGGCAAGAAGCGGCTGCCTTTAAATAACGCTCCCCCAGTCCCTTCCTGACTGCAAAACGCTCCCCTCAACCTGTCGTTGCTAGCGGCAGGCGATAAGGCAGGGGGCGCCACTCACTATCCGGTCCGGGGCACTACCGGGGCGTTGCACGCTCGACTGACATCACGATCTGCGGGTGCAGGAGATCGTGGCGGTAGTGTTTAGCACCGCCGCAAAATGTCTGGTCTATTTCGCGAGCGGCGCAAACATCGCCGCGCCCGGGTGCTAGTTGCTTTGCGCCCCATTAGCGCCCTCTTGGGGCACTAACGGGAGGCGCAAAGCAACAGAATTTTTCCCCCAGAGGGTACACATAGCCAGAGAAACTACAGCATGGAACCAGGTCATTCAGCCCAACCAGTCTGTGTTGGTGTCCCCTTCCACGCCAGTGGTTCTCCAAATCCGATATCCTACCCATTTTCCCTCACCCTTCAAGCACCCATTCAAACCTCAGTTGGCATGTTCTTTGCTCCAATCATTCACTCTGATAATGCATTCCATCGCCTTACAACAGTGTGTGAGTATTTGATTGGCATGGGATTACAGAATCACAGAATGATACAGCACAGCAGGAGGCTATTCGGCCCATCATGCCTGTGCCGGCTCTTTGAAAGAGCTCTCCAATGAGTCCCACTCCCCCGCCCTTTCCCCATAACCCTGCAACTTTATCCCCTTCAAGTATTTATCCAATTTGTTTTTGAAAGTCATTGGCCCTGGATTTGCGGTCGGAGGCTTCCCGCGGGGGAAATGCCTCCGATCCGCATATAAAATGCCCGCGTAACTGGTGGTCCGGGAGTTACGGAGACTGGCGGTCCTGGGCCTCTCCGGGTACCCGTGGGCAGAGGCCCGCGTATCCCGGGGGCGCAGGCGGTTCGCAAGCACCCTGGGATCACGTGGGCCGGTCCAACCAATAAAAGAAGGGAATCCCCATTCATGCTTATGAGGATTCCGTATGTACGGAAACCCCATGAGTATGAATGGGAACACCCCAAAAAATACACCTAGACATCAAATAAATAAAAAAAAACATTGTATATTTAAAATTAATTATAATGGCATTTCATTAAATACTTAAAACAAAAAATGATTTTTTTGAAAAATAAATCTAAATGTTTTAAAGGGGCTAAAAATAAACTTACCTTATCGTACAGGTTTTTTAATGTATAACTAATTGATAAAAATGTATTTTTATGGATTTCACGGGCATTCGCTGGGCAGAAGTTAAGCCCAACTCTCCGCCCGCGGATGCCCTTTTCCTGGAGATGCATTGGATCTGTCATGAATTCTTGACAGATCGCGAGTTCTGGGTTTTTGTGCATGCACTTCGCGTGCCAAAACCCGGAACTTGCGCGACCCTTAGGGCGCGTACGCACCTCGTACGCACCCATAGGGGCCGCAAATAACGGCCCATTATTGAATCTACTTCCACCCCCCTTTCAGGCAGTGTATTCAAGATCATAACAACTCAGCGTGTGTGTCAGCCGTGGCTCAGTGGGTAGCACTCCCGCCTCTAAGTCAGAAAGGTTGTGGGTTCAGGTCCCACTCCAGGAGACTTGAGCACAAAAATCTCAGCTGACACTCCAGGGCAGTGCTGAGGGAGTGCTGCGCTGTCGGAGGTGCTGTCTTTCGGATGAGATGTTTAACCGAGGCCCTGTCTGCTCTCTCAGGTGGTCGTAAAAGAGCCCATGGCACCATAAATAAAAAAAGGGGGCATATAACAGAGATGTCAGGTTGAGAATACAAGTGAGAACCAGGCTGAATATAGAAAGTTCAGAGGGGAAGTAAAAAAGGAAATAAGAGGGGCATAAGAGAGAGTATGAGAATAGACTGGCAGCTAACATAAAAGGAATCCCAAAGTCTTCTATAGGCATATAAATAATAAACAAGTTGTAAGAGGCGGGGTGGGGCTGATTAGGGACCAAATTGGAGACCTACGCATGGAGGCAGAGGGCATGGCTGAGGCACTAAATGAGTACTTTGCATCTGTCTTCACAAAGGAAGAAGATGCTTCCAAAGTTATAGTGAAAGAGGAGGTAGTTGATTGCAGGGGTACTGGCCATAATCTTCCAATCCTCCTTAGATACGGGGGGGGGTGGTGTCAGAGGACTGGAGAATTGCAAATGTTACACCCTTGTTCAAAAAAGAGTGTAAGGATAAACCCAGCAACTAGAGGCCAGTCAGTTTAACCTTAGTAGTGGGGAAGCTTTTAGAAATGACAATCTGGGACAAAGTTAACAGTCACTTGGATGTAAGGATTAATTAAGGTAAGCCTGCATGGATTTGTTAAAGGCAAATCGTGTTTAATTAACTTGATTGAGGTTTTTTGATGAGGTAACAGAGAGGGTTGATGAGGGCAATGCGGCTGACGTGGTGTACATGGACTTCCAAAAGGCGTTTGACAAAATGCCACATAATAGGCTTGCCAGCAAAGTTGAAGCCCATGGAATTAAAGGGACAGTGGCAGCATGGATACGAAACTGGCTGAGTAGTGGTTAACGGTTGTTTTTCGGACTGGAGGAAGGTATTCAGTGGTGTTCCCCAGGAGTCAGTACTAGGACCACTGCTTTTCTTGATATATATCAATGAATTTGGATGTGGGTGTACAGGGCACAATTTCCAAATTTGCAGATGACACAAAACTTGGAAGTATAGTGAACAGTGAGGAGGATAGTGATAGACTTCAAGAGGACATCGACAGGCTGGTGGAATGGGCGGACACGTGGCAGATGAAATTTAACGCAGAAAAGTGCGAAGTGCTACATTTTAGTAAGAAGAACGAGGAGAGGCAATATAAACTGAAGGGTATAATCCTAAATTGGATGCATGAACAGAGATACCTGGGGGTAGAGGTGCATTAATCGTTGAAGGTGGCAGGGCAGGTTGAGAAAGCGGTTAAAAAAGCATACGGGATCCTGGGCTTCATAAATAGAGGCATAGAGTACAAAAGCAAGGAAGTTATGATGAACCTTTATAAAACACTGGTCCGGCCTCAACTGGAGTATTGTGTCCAATTCTGGGCACCGCACTTTGGGAAGGATGTGAAGGCCTTAGAGAGGGTGCAGAAAAGATTTACAAGAATGGTTCCAGGGATGAGGAACTTTAGTTACATGGATAGACTGGAGAAGCTGGGGTTGTTCTCCTTAGAGCAGAGAAGATTGAGAGGAGATTTGATAGAGGTGTTCAAAATCATGAGGGGGGTCTGGACAGAGTAGATAGAGAAAAACTGTTCCCATTGGCGGACGGGTTGGGAACCAGAGGACACAGATTTCAATTGATTGGCAGAAGAACCAAATGCAACATGAGGAAAAACTTTTTTACGCACCGAATGGTTAGGATCTGGAATGCACTGCCTGAAAGGGTGGAAGCGGCAATTCAATCGTGGCTTTCAAAAGGAAATTGGACAAGTACCTGAAGGAAAAAAAAATTGCAGGGCTACGGGGAAAGGGCAGGGGAGTGGGACTAGCTGAAGTGCTCTTGCAGGGAGCCGGCACAGGTTCGACGGGCCGAATGGCCTCCTTCTGTGCTGTAACCATTCTATAATTCTATTTTGAAGAAGAGCAGGTGAGTTCTCCCCAATGTCCTGGGCCAATATGTAATCCCTCAACCAACATCACAAAAACAGATTATCTAGTCATTATCACATTGCTGTTTGTGGGAGCTTGCTGTGCGCAAATTGGCTGTCCTGTTTTCCTACATTACAACAGTGAGTACACTTCAGAAAAAGTACTTAATTGGCTGTAAAGTGTTTTGGGGCATCCTGAGGTTGTGAAAGGTGCTATGTAAGTGCAAGTCTTTCTTTATTTTAGTTAGGGCATAAAGCCTGGAATCATTTATGAAGCAATTGCTTGCTGCAATGGGCGGCCTTTACGATCTTGCTGGAGGGACAAACTAAGATGGGCCAAAAGGCCTTCCTTGTCTGTGATTATCTCACGATCCTGTGAGTGTGCGTCACTCCCAACAAGCGGTAATTAAGACAAAGAGAATCAACGTGTAATTTAAACCATATTCCAAGCCCTTCATGATTTCAATTTGACTTTATTCAACTAACTTACATCGAGTTTACAGCACAGAAACAGGCCATTCGGCCCAACCAGTCCATGCTGGCGATTATGCTCCACTCGAGCCTCCTCCTGTCTTTCCTCATCTGACCCTATCAGCATAACCCTCTATTCCCTTCTCCCTCATATGCTTGTCTAGCCTCCCCTTAAATGCATCTATACTATTCGCTTCAACCACTCCCTGTGGTAGCGAGTTCCACATTCTCACCACTCTCTGGGTAAAGAAGTTTCTTCTGAATTCCCTATTGGATTTCTTGGTGACTATCTTATATTGATGGCCTCTAGTTTTGCTCTTCCCCACAAGTGGAAACATTCTCTTTGTATCCACTCTATCAAAAAATTTCATAATTTTAAAGACCTCTATTAGGTCACCCCTCAGCCTTCTCTTTTCAAGAGAAAAGAGCCCCAGCCTGTTTGTCCTTTCCTGATAGGTATACCCTCACATTTCTAATATCATCCTTGTAAATCTTTTGTGCACCTTCTCCAGTGCCTCTGTATTCTTTTTATAATATGGAGACCAGAACTGTCCACAATACTCCAAGTGTGATCTAACCAAGGTTCGATACAAGTTTAGCATAACTTCCCTACTTTTCTACCTTATTAATGGGTCTTTCTTATTAATGGGTAGTGTTTTTAGTGTGCACTAAGGTTGCCAACACTCCAGGATTGCCCAGGAGTCTCCAAGGATTTGAAGATTAATCTCCAACACTGCTGCGAGCAGATCAGGAGGGAAAAAAAACAGAGTGTGCTTTTCATTTTCTTTGAAACTCTTATTTATTAGTTTTAAAAATATACGAGTTGACTGAGCGGGGTGGCTGGAGGTAAGAGGTCACATGATGAAACCTCCGGGAATACGTTCAACTAGAGTTGGTATCCCCAGCGTACACCGATGTCCTTAATAACAGATTGCACGTATGCCCTGGCGTCCCCACTTTGCAGGCGCGTTTTTGCAGGTTACAGATCTGGGCAGGGGTAATTTCTGAGGCATTACAATCTGCCACCAACACCTCTCCCACTCCCCAGTACAGAAGCACCTGCAGACGCATTAGTATAATAAAAAGGAAGACTTGAATTTTTTTTATTAGTTCCTGGGATGTGGGCGTCGCTGGCAAGGCCAGCATTTATTGCCCATCCCTAATTGCCCTCGAGAAGGTGGTGGTGAGCCGCCTTCTTGAACCGCTGCAGTCCGTGTGGTGAAAGTGCTCCCACAGTGCTGTTAGGGAGGGAGTTCCAGGATTTTGACCCAGCGACGATGAAGGAACGGCCGATATATTTCTAAGTCAGGATGGTGTGTGACTTGGAGGGGAACTTGGAGGCGGTGGTGTTCCCGTGCACCTGCTGCCCTTGTCCTTCTAGGTGGAAGAGGTCGCGGGTTTGGGATGTGCTGCCGAAGAAGCCTTGGCGAGTTGCTGCAGTGCATCTTGTAGATGGTACACACTGCAGCCACGGTACGCCGGTGGTGGAGGGAGTGAATGTTTAAGGTGGTGGATGGGATGCCAATCAAGCGGAAGGCTTTGTCCTGGATGGTGTCGAGCTTCTTGAGTGTTCCTGACTCGCGCCTTTCATTTCACGTTCTTCGAATTCAGCTGCTCTTCTCCCAGTGTGACCAGTTAGGTAGGGGACTTAGTATTGGAGAGGCAGTTTGTTTCCCAGAACTCCATGTTCGAATCCTTCCAATCAGGATTCCGCCCCTGCCACAATACCGAAACAGCTCTTACCAAAGTACTAATGACGTCCTATTTGACTATGACAAAGGTAAACTATGTCTCCTCGTCCGTCTTGGCCTGTCTGCAGCCTTTGACACGGTTGACCACACCATCCTCCTCCAAAGCCTCTCCACCGTTGTCCAGCTGGGTGGGACTGCACTCGCCTGGTTCCATTCTTATCTATCTAATCATAGCCAGAAAATCACCTGCAATGGTTTCTCTTCCCGCTCCCGCATCGTTACCTCTGGTGTCCCCCCAAGGATCTATCCTTGGCCTCCTCCTATTTCTCATCTACACGCTGCCCCTCGGCGACATCATCCGAAAACACAGTGTCAGATTCCACATGTACGCTGGCGATATCTCCTTATGTGGCTCGGTGTCAAATTGTCTTTGCTAATGCTCCTGTGAAGCCTCCTTGGGACGTCTTACTACTTTTAAGGCGCTATATAAATGCAAGCTATTGTTGTTTCTTCCTCAGTCCTTAAATCTCAAAGGTTAAGCAGATAGACTGTTGGTCCCATCGTTCACCAAGGTCCAAGATGCCCCCTTTGCCCTCGCTGCGCTATTAGCAGCTCACACTTACACCAACTTACAGCACAGATATTTTTTAAGCTGAACAGTGAGGGAAAATTCTAACTGATGGGGCATGCTGTGAGATGTCCCACTCCAGAAAATTCTGTTGTGTTTGATTGTAAGGACGTCCCACGTTGAAGGAGTAAATGCTTTCTCAAACACATTGCGGATCTATAGCTGGTGAAGTCATGGCAATCTTTCAGAATAACTTTATTCTACGATAATCTAGTGCAAGGCATGTTAGGTTTAGCACAGGGGCACTGCAGAATTGGTTTCCTGGCAACAACACTAGTGAGCAGCACCAGTTTTATTTTTATGAAGCTGGGATTGGTTTCCTTAACTCTATACTCACCAGTTATAATCATGCTAATGGGCCGGATATTCCGATCCCTACGGGTGGGTACGCGCTGTGTACTCCTGTAGGGACATTGGAAATGCTGGTTTTAGGCATGCACAGCGCATGCACTGGAAACCGGCATTTCCGATCTGTCAAGAAAGCTCTTGACAGATCCTCCGGCTGCCCTGGAGAAGGGCCTCTGCGAACGGATAGTTCCACTTTTTGGAGACCCTCCGCCCGCAGAAAACCCTTACAATTCTTGCGCCTGGTAAAAGCAGGTGTAAGGCCTACTTTTACCAGGATAAGAGTTGAAAAAAGTAAAAGAACATTTTTTTTTCCCACTGATTTATCATTTAAAAATACTTTAAAAAAAGGTAAGTTTATTTTTAGCCCCGTAAAAAACTTTAATTATTTTTTTCAAAAATTTAAATTTTTGTTTAAAATAGTTAATTTATTGTAATTTCAAGTCATTTTAAAAATGTGATTTTTTTTTAATGTATTTAAAGTTTTACTGTGTTTTTTCATTGATCGCCATTCATATATTTGACAGGTCTTCCTGTCAAGTGTATGAAGGGAGATTCCCTTCTTTGATTGGCTCCCCATGGCCCATGTGATCCCAGGGACGCTGCGAACTACCTGCGCCCCTGGGATACGTGGGCCTTGCGCACTTGGAGTTTGGTGAGGCCCAGCATCGGAATTGTGCGCGTCCCGGGAGCCCTCAGGTAAGGGCGCAGATTTTTCCAGATCGAAGGCCTCCGCCCGCGGGAGGCCTGCGATCGGAATATCTGGGCCAATATCCTGGAACCTTTGGTTAGAGGAGGATTCAGATTGACTCGGAAACTCCTGATAAAATCACAGTTGAACTCGGATCAGAACCTCTCACCATCCTTCCTCAACAACAACAACTTGTATTTATACAGCGCCTTTAACATAGGAAAACGTCCCAAGGCGCTTCACAGGAGCGATTATCAAACAAAATTTGACACCGAGCCACATAAAGAGATATTAGGACAGGTGACCAAAAGCTTGGTCAAAATGGGATGTTTTAAGGAGCGTCTTAAAGGAGGAGAGCGAGATAGAGAGACGGAGAGGTTTAGGGAGGGAATTCCAGAGCTTAGGGCCTCAGGCAGCTGAAGGCATGGCCGCCAATGGTAGAGCGATTAAAATCGGGGAAGTGCAAGAGGCCAGAATTGGAGGAGCGCAGAGATCTCGGGAGGACTGTAGAGCTGGAGGAGGTTACAGAGATAGGGAGGGGGGCGAGGTCACGGAGGGATTTGAAAACAAGGATGAGAATTTTAAAATTGCGGCGTTGCCACAGCGGGAGTCAATGTAGGTCAGCGAGCACAGCGGGTGATGGGTGAACGGGACTTGGTGCGAGTTAGGACACGGGCAGCAGAGTTTTGGATGAGCTCAAGTTTCTGGAGGGTGGAAGATGGGAGGCCGGCCAGGAGAGCTGTTGCTGGGCAGAAGATGTGCTTCAGGCAACCATAATTAAATCTGAAAATGTTATTCAAAGTCAGCAATATTTTATACCCATAATTTAAAGGAGATGTTATTTTTCCCTCGACTATATTCTCCCCTCGTGCCAGAATAGCAGCTCCCTGATCACTTTGTCACTGCTGGGGTACAGTCCCACTGATGACTGCGACCTTCTAGTACTCTTGCTCAAGTAGCCATACTCCATGCCTGAGCCAAGATGGCAGGTGTCAGCAGGCTATTCGACAGCAGAGACCCAAACCGGAGCCTGATTCCTGTCCTTACCCGGTGTCCATCCGCACACAATTCCCAGTAGTAGCCAGCGGATAATGATCAGGAGCGGGATCCCTGGCTGATTGCCCACCCTAAGCCAGGACCACCAGGATCTCTGACCACTGCTCCAGCTGAGAGCAGCTAACTCCGAACAAGCCAAGGAATCAACCATGGGACTTTTCTGGCCTGTATGGCTCACTTCCAGAAGGAACCGACGGACTTAACCGATTGAGCCAGGGGGGAGCTGGAAATAATAATTTTGAGATATGAAAATCAATTCCTGAGGAGTTCTTTCGATAGGGAGAGAGTGTGAGGGAGAGACAGCTCACGCAGAGGAGGGGATGGGGTAGAGGAGAGGAGAGGAGGTGATATTCCAAAGCTCTTCATAACCACGGAATTACTCTGCCTACAAGTGCGTTCTCATGGTAGCTGATGCTAACTTGGCCCCTCTGAAATGTTGGCCAACATTTAACTTCCTTTCACATTCTCCAATCACATTGCGTCAAAGGCAAGCATCTCCATGAGGAGAGAAAAAATGTGCAGTTGAATCAATGAGGAAACTGGGTATCAAACAACCGCTGTTGTGACAGGAGGGGGCGTGGCTGTGATGCCCAATGTGCTCGAATAGCCAGCCGACACGCATCGCCGAGGCTCACGTATAAGAACATAAGAACATAAGAAATAGGAGCAGGAGTAGGCCATACGGCCCCTCGAGCCTGCTCCGTCAGTCAATAAGATCATGGCTGATCATCGACCTCAACTCCACTCTCACATCCTATCTCCATATCCCTTGATTCCCCTAGAGTCCAAAAATCTATCTATCTCAGCCTTGAATATACTCAAAGACTCAGCATCCACAGCTCTCTGGGGCAGAGAATTCTAAAGATTCGCAAAACTCTGAGTGAAGAAATTCCTCCTCATCTCAGTCTTAAATGGTCTTATCCTGAGACTATGCCCCCTAGTGCTAGACTCTCCAGCCAGGGGGAAACAACCTCTCAGCATCTACCCTCTCAATCCCCCTTCAGAATCTTTTATGTTGAAATAGTGTGAGGAACGGCCACCTGGCCAAGGTACCAGATGGCAACCAGTACCTGTGGAACTAGACAGCGGCACGTCCTTGCGTGCATACAGTGCTCCTCACTCACCCAGAAGCGTCTCCGAGCACATTACAATTAGAGCTGTGCTTACTCCCTTAAACACTTGCGATAGGTTTTTCTTCACCCCCCGCCCCCACTCTGCTGCTTTTATCCTTTTAATATCAGTTTCTCTTTGTTTCACGCAATTAAGTTTTTTTTTTACTGCTGCCCTGAACCTTTTGATGACGTTTCAAGCCAACATGTCGACCGATGCACATTGCGGCATCTTAATGATGTTATTGTAGGTGACAGTTAGCACTTCAACCTCCAGCGGTGTCACCGCACGATGTGCTTCTTCTCCTTTCAGCTCTTTCTCCCTCAGTCCCTCTCGTCCCGCAGGAGATTCTGTTCCTGTGAAGATTCTGTTGAAGAGCGCTTTCGTTGGGAAAGAGCAAACTTTAAGTGTTTTTTTTTAATAATTACTTGGCCCGTTATTAATATTTATATTTTCCGTGAGGATGCGCTGGTGCTGATTTTTGGCTCCAGTGACACCGAGGAAAATCCCGTCTACTATAGACTATGGAGCCTCTCTGTGAATTGTGAGTGAGCCTGGTTCAAAAACGCCTGACAATGTAGGGTTTGGCCGGTGCCAACATCAGTGGGTGCATGTGCCTGAAGGATTTTTGGACTTTTAAAATGGATATGTACCCTTTTAAAATGGCGACGCACTTGGGCTGCGTTTCAAAATGGAGTTTGGACTTTTGGACTTTAAAAAGGACTGACTGTTGGTTTCTGTGAAGGTAGCAGGAACTGTCTGTCTTTTGGGTTGCCATGGGACCAGTCTCAACGCTGACGTCATGAAAGGCAGGAGCCTTTTCATATTCGAACTTGTGTGATTTGTGGAAAAACACCTTTTGTCCATGGAGCCGGGATGTCTGGATGGACAATGAGGTTTGCAGGCCAAAAGTAACACCTCTGGACTCTTTCAATGAAGGAGCAGTCAAGAACTTAACAAACTGTTAGCACTTCGAGAACTGCTCATCTACAGTAATGGCCTACCATTGTTTTCATCAAGATGACCAATCCAGGACAGAGACGTCACCAGGAAGACCAACTAGCGTCTCTGCGACCATGGTAACCAGGAATCGCCCAGTCAGTTTGGTGTATTATACAGGGTATAAATATGCTGAACTTTGGGGATTCAGGGCTTGCTTTTCTCTACCATCTGGGACGGGGTTCTCCGCGTAGCTACACGTCCGCCAACTCTCCAGTAACGCCCGAAGTGAGTGCCTCGTCGTACTGCCTGAACGTAACTCTCTAGGCCTCATCGCATGCCTCTGTTAGGCACGGTTTTGTCTCTGGAGTCGAACGGAGCCGGGACCGCGTGAATCAACGACAAGGGCTGGTAATTATATCCAGCATACACCTCTAGAAATCCCCAGGACCGCCCGCATGTTTGGCTGCTGAGGAACTGTAAGTGTCCAAGACGCAGGCTAACACGTGCGTGTGTGTGAGGAGGCTTCCAAGAGTGGGTTCTGACCAAACCGGGAGAGGGGTTTAGTTAGAAGGGTTTTTCCATTATCTAGGCTTAGATTCTGGGAAGGGGTTGGTTCGGCGTAACCAACAGGGTGGGTATTTTAGTCTAAGATTATAAGCTAGTGACCAACCTGAACCGTTTCGTTTCGTCTGAGTCAATTTTAATCTATCCATAGTAACTCCTTGGGTCCAAACCTGGGGGTTGTGGGTCTTGTGGTTCGCGGTATAATTCGGAGGACCAACCGGGTGGCATCCGGTCACGGTCGGGTTACGCAGTAATCCCGCTGGGGACGCTGCGCATCGGGCATAGGAGAAGACCTATCTGGCCTTGGTCTCTCTGTGTGGGATTACCCGCTAATCGACGGGCTAGGCAGGGACTATTCGCAAAAGCTCCTGCCGTCCAAGGGAAACAACCCAAACCGGGGAGTTTTTAATGCACGGGTCGACTCAAGGGAGAGTCATAAAAGCACGGGGCGCACAAAATCACCCTACAGCAATATTTTTCTTCCATTTAGACTGTATCAGGAGGCTTAACAACATAAGGAGTCAATCGCCAATGTGCATTCGATGTCTCGCAGAACTGGCCTTTTTTTGTGGGTTTGGTCTCTTTATAACTCTCCATTCTACAACTCGAGAGAGAAGCAATCTGTGCTGAGAGGAACCATTCAGAAAGAGTGTGAGCTGGAGCCACACGGCTAGGGAAGATGGTTTAATAAATAGTATTTAAGCTGTTTTATAGAGAGCTCATTATTTACTATAGTGGTTCCTGAGTATAAAACACAACTGGGAAATTTGTTCTGGATTCCCTTGGCCTGGTGCATATAAAGAAAGAGCTTGCAGTTATATAGCCTCTTCCACGTCCCAAAGTGCTTTATAGCCAACAGATTACTTTAGAAGTGTAGTTGCTGTTGTTTTATAGGCAGGTGTGGCACCCAATCTGCTCACAGCAAGGTTCCACAAAGAGCAATGAGATAAATGGCCAGATAATCTGTTTGCAGTGATGTTGGTTGATGCAGGAATGTTGGCCAGAATACCAGGAGAACTCTCCTGCTCTTCTTCGGAGAGTGTTATGGGATCTTCAAGTGTCCACCTGAGCAGGAAGATGAGGCCTCTCTCAGTCCTGGAGTGGGGGGCTTTAACCTACGACCTTCTGCCTCAGAGGCGAGAATGCTGCCACTGAGCCAACTGCTTGAATCTTGCCCTACCTAAGCTAAGTTGAACAATCCTTCACTCGCACTGGGGAGCCATTCTTGAAGGCAGCGTGGGTCGGAGGTAGGGCTGCCCACTGTCGCACTAATTCTCTGACCATTCAAGCATCACCCCCCCACTGGGCGCATGAGATGGAGCAATTTACCTTACTGCGTGACTGCTAATTCTATGGGAAAGAAGGAAACGCATTTGGGAGGCGACAGCACGTTCAAGGGCTTTGGAGAGGAAAGGGAGGTTGTAGACCGTGCAGTAGTTTGCAAGGACGGAGGGGTCAAGGGTTGATTTTTTTTGCGGAGAGTGGTGAAGACGGCAGATTTGAAGGAGAGGGGGACAGTACCTGAGGAGAGAGAACCGTTAACAATATCAGCTAACATGGGAGGCAGGATGGTGAGTTGGGTGATTAGCAGTTTAGTGGGAATAGGGTGGAGGGGGACAGTAGGTGGGTCTCATCGACAAGGTGAGCTCGGAGAGGGCATATGGGGAGATAGGAGAGAAACTGGAGAAAGATGCAAATTCAGGGGGGAACCTTCAAGGAAGTTTGGCCCGGTGGGCTTGGCTAACCGAGGGAAGCGGCAGAGGCAGCTGAACGGATGTTCTCGAACTTTGTGACAAAAAAGTCCATGAGCTCCTCGCACTTGTTGGATGCGAGGGTGAAGGAAGCACTATTTCGAAGAAGAGCAGGGGAGTTCTCCTCAGTGTCCTGGCCAATATTTATCCTTCATTTAAAAAAACAGATTATCTGGTCATTTATCTCATTGTTGTTTGTGGAACCTTGCTGTGTACAAATTGGCTGCTGAGTTTCCTACATTACAACAGTGACGACACGTCAAAAGTAATTCATTGGCTGTGAAGCGCTTAAGGATGTCCTGATGTCATGAAAACGCTGAATAAATACAAGTTCTTTCTTTCTTTGCAAGTTTTACATCTGGTGACTGAACGGTAAAAGATTGTTTGCTGCAACAACATCTTGCAATCCGATAGCTCCCTTCACATGTCGGAAGAACTCTCAAAGCTGTGTTTTAACACTAAGCAGGAAAAGCAATGACACGGAGCAGGAGAGAAAGTGAGAAAATATAGAGCGTTAAGGTGGGAAAGCTGAACACACGGCAAAGAGATGGAAAGGTTTGAAAGCAGGGAGTGAGATGGCAAGTCAGAAAGAAGGAAGACTTGCATTTCTATAGCGCCTTTCACGACCTCTGGATGTCCCAAAGCGCTTTACAGCCAATGAAGTACTTTTTGAAGTGTGGTCACTGTTGTAATGTGGGAAACACGGCAGCTAATTTGCGCACAGCAAGCTCCCACAAACAGCAATATGATAATGACCAGATAATCTGTTTTTAGTGATGTTGATTGAGGGATAAATGTTGGCCAGGACACCGGGGAGAACTCCCCTGCTCTTCTTCGAAATAGTGGCCGCGGGATCTTTTACATCCACCTGAGAGAGCAGACGGGGCCTCGGTTTAACGTCTCATCCGAAAGACGGCACCTCCGACAGTGCAGCACTCCCTCAGCACTGCACTGCAGTGTCAGCCTAGCTTTCTGTGCTCAAGTGTCTGGAGTGGGACTCAGAGGCGAGAGTGCTACCCAGTGAGTCACAGCCGACACAACGAAGAGGGAACTAGGCCGGGAGTACCAGAGGGCTCGAAGTGTAGTGGCGGAAGGGGCAGCTCCCCTTCCACAGGGCAGCACGGAGGAGAGACTGGGCACGACTAATTTACGCTGGTTTCAGGAGATCCTGCGATTTGGCCGCGGTCTGGAAAGACCTCACAGGGGCACCAGCTCGTGAGCCTGCTCCAATTAGTCGATGGTAAAGTGGCATTGACAGCAGCTGTGGAGGAGTTGGGTGTCACAGTCTGTGCCATCCTCGTGATGAAAGAGGGTTGGCACAGACGTAAGTGGTAATCATGAGGGAGGAAAATCATCAAAGGATATCCGTCTGAAAAAATATTCTCAACAGAAAATACAAATGCCAAGTCTTTCAGTATTGAGAACAAAGGAAACACGTGTTAGAATGAGCAGATTTTAATTGAGTCATTTCAATTTAAAAAATAAATTGTAATCTTATTGCATATTTTCCATGTCTTGTGTACCTTCTATTCCTTTCATCACAACTTCACATTGCTGCAATATTTCTTTCCCCACCCCCCACCCCAACCCCAAAGGAGAAAATACTTGTTTCCCTTTCTGACCAGGGTCCTGCACATGCCCAGACAGACCTCTGCTGACTGATATCCAAAATCCATTTTAATGTTAACAAGGATGCCTTGGGACATCTGGCTCTGTTAACATTACACAGATTAAAAATGAACGTTAAAGTTTTCTTTAGGATCTTTTGGCCATCTCAGCCATGTAGATAGGCCTTGGTTTGAAGTCTTATCTACAACACAGTGTCTCTGACAATACAGTGCTCCCCTAGCATTACACGGGCAGGGTCCGCCTATGCCCTCAGGTACTGGAATGGGGTTTGAACTCGTAACCTACTGACGACTTGGTTCCAGCCAGGCAGGACCCTGTTCACACTGCTTGGCTGGAACTTCGTAACTGTCCTGCTTAGGGAGAGAGCTCAGCGCAATCTGGATCGGGGTAGATCGGGATCCCCTGAGCACTCTGCGAAACCAGGCTTGGCACCGCACTGGATTTGCACTCCGCGCAGTGCCAAACGCAAGAGCCCGCGAGCTTCCCCACTCTAGGGGCTCCCACTGCACTTTACTCCGAGGTCGGGTCAGGCTCCGACGCTGGATTTACACTGCCAGTTTAGTGTCGGTGTGAAGTGATTCTTCACTAAACTGGTAGTGTGAGTGCGCCCTCAGAGATTAGTCAATTGGCAGTACTATTGCCTCTGAGTCAGAAGGTTGTGGGTTCAAGCCCCACCTCCAGATATTTAGCACAAAGTCTAAGTTGGCACTTCAGCGCAGGTCTAAGGGAGTGCTACATTGTTAGAAGTGCTGTCTTTTGGATTAGACATTTAATCGAATTCCTATCTACCTGTTCAGATGGATGTAAAAGATCCCATGGTACTATTTGACATGAATCTTGTCATTCATGTATGAAGTAATACTGGGCGGCCTGCTGGTGGCGCTGTGCAGGGAGAGTATAAATACTCGGGCATGGGCCCAGCTTGCTTAGGACATTCCTCAACAGGAACTAGTGAAGGACACAACTAGATCTCCAAGTTGAAAAACAGTTGATTAAAGCTTTGTTTAACGCTTAGACCAAGTGCCTAGTAGTTTTCTTACATCACTATTCAAAGAGGAACAGCAAATTCTTCCATTGTCCTCGTCTATATGTATCCCTCCAATAGCACCAAAACAGATTAACTGGCCATTGTTTGATCTTGCTGTGCGCAAATTGGCAGCCTGATTTCCTACATTACAACAGTGACTATGCTTCAAAAGTAATCCATTGGTTGTGAAGCGCTTTGGGACGTCCTGAGGACATGCGAGATGCTACATAAATGCAGAAGTCTTCCTTGTACCAACTGATTCAAGCAGCCTCTTTAGTCATTCCAGTTCAGATCTGAGTTACACCGAGAGGTTTGCTTTGACACGAAGGCAAAGCCACGTTGCGCTGAGAGGCTGTTTCCTCTGGCTGGAGAGTCTAGAACCAGGGGTCACAGTCTCAGGAGGAGGGGTTGGCCATTTAGGACTGAGATGAGAAGTTTCTTCACTCAGAGGGTTGTGAAGCTTTGAAATTCTCTACCCCAGAGGGCTGTGGATGCTCAGTCATTGAGTATATTCGAGACTGAGATCAACAGATTTCTGGGCACGAAGGGAATCAAGAGATATGGAGATAGTGCAGGAAAGGGGAGTTGATGTAGAAGATCAGCCATGATCTTATTGAATGGTGGAGCAGGCTCGAGGGGCCATATGGCCTACTGCTGCTCCTATTTCTAATGTTCGAAAGAGTGTGTTATAACCGGCCTGTTATAGGAAGAACAAATTTTCCAAATCTTAAGGTGTAAAAGCTATGTACCAACAATCCTTCTGATTAAAATATCCCCTGCACTTCAAAGCAAAGTGAAGATAATAACTGTTACGCACAAAAGAGAACAAATTATTTCACAGTAGAAAAAGATGTACCCCAAGGGAAATCAATACTCTCTCATTTATATTTTTGTAAACAACTATAATTTATATTATAAGCAATCAATCTTGTATCTAACACCACACAAGCTCAAAACCTATTGGAAAACAGTCCCCAAGTCTCCAAATTAAGGAATCTGAAATTTGTAATGAATAGGTGCAGTCTTTCCCTACTTGTTAACTATATTTAAGCTTTGTGTATTTGAAGCTTGAGATTGATATCGTGCAATGTTATTGATGACTGTACTATTGTAAAACATTGGAAACCATCCCATATAACGAGGGATTAAAAGCCTAGAATGATTCGCTTTAGCTGCTCCTGGGAATATCAAAACTTGGATCATTTTGTGAGTTCCAATCTTCTAAATGGCCCATATAGAGATGCAAAAGGAGGCATTCTCAATAGTCTGGTAGGCTCTGGTCCACTCTGGGCTCCTGGTCCTTGGCGTTCCTGACTGTCTCGGAAAGAGTGAAGCACGGGATACATTTCTGGTTGTAGAGTGGGTGGGGTCATTTGTGACGGAGAAATAAAAATCAGGAAGGATTGAACATAAGAAGTAAGAGCAGGAGTAGGCCATACGGCCCCTCGAGCCTGCTCCGCCATTCAATAAGATCATGGCTGATCTTCGACCTCAACTCCACTTTCTCGCTGATCCCCATATCCCTTGATTCCCCGAGAGTCCAAAAATCTATCTATCTCAGCCTTGAATATACTCAAAGACTCAGCATCCACAGCCCTTTAGAGTAGAGAATTCCAAATATTCACAACCCTCTGAGTGCAGAAATTTCTCCTCATCTCAGTCTTAAATGGCTGGCCCCTTCTCCTGAGACTATGCCCCCTAGTTCTAGACACTCCAGCCAGGGAAACAACCTCTCAGCATCTACCCTGTCAATCCCCTCAGAATCTTACATGTTTCAATGAGATCACTGCTCATTCTTCTAAACTCCAGAGAGTATAGGCCCATTCTACTCAATCTCTCCTCATAGGACAAGCCTCTCATCCCAGGGATCAATCTAGTGAACCTTTGTTGCACCGCCTCTAAGCCAAGTATGTCCTTCCTCAGATAAGGAGACCAAAACTGTGCACAGTACTCCAGGTGTGGTCTCACCAAAACCCTGTACAATTGTAGCAAGACTTCCTTACTCTTGTGCTGCCAAGTGCCTACGTGCGGACAATGGACAAGGACAGCGCGAACCTTGGCTGCAATCCCACCTTGGTTGAATAGCTCGCCAATACTCATTGCCTGGACTCACACATGGAGATTGGAGGACGACCAATACCACAGAACCAATTCCCAGAACGGAGTACCTTGGCACGTCCAGGAGAGGAGACATAAAATTTCAGGACAAAATAAAAGTAAAAAAAAAACATTTTTGTAATTTATATTTCAACTTGTTCATCCTCATAACTTTTTAATAAGTATATGAATGATGCATGTACATTTTTGAAAATACTTTCATTTATATAGACTCATTCATGACCTCAGGATGTCCCAAAGTGCTTTACTGCCAATGATGTACCTTTTGAAGTGTAGTCGTTGTTGTAATGTAGGAAACGCGGCAGCCAATTTGTGCACAGCAAGCTCCCACAAACAGCAATGTGATAATGACCAGATAGCCTACTTTAGTGGTGTTGGTTGCGGGATAAATGTTGGCTAAGACATCGGGAGAACTCCTCTGCTCTACTTCGTAATAGTCTCATGGAATCCACCCGAGAGGTTTAATGTCGCATCCGAAAGACAGCACCTCCGACAGTGCAGCACTCCCTCAGTATTCCACTGGGAGTGTGAGCCTGGATTAGGTGCTCAAACCTCTGGAGTGGGGCTTGAACCCACGTCCTCCTGACTCAGCGGAAGTGCGACCCACTGAGCCACGGTTAAATACTATTGATAATATATTAAAAATCTAGGGGGAAAAATTGGGTATCGCCAATTTTGGGGCACTAATTATCGCCTCCGACAACAAAATTCACCCCTATCGTCCCTGGAGGTGATTTGAGCGCTAAATCAGGCGCTACACACATCTCTTAAGGCGCAAACGTTGGGGAGCGAGGCGCTACCTCAGAATGCTACCGAAGCTCAGGCGATGTCAGGTACCATGGAAGGCAGACAGACTGGCACCGTCCAGTTCTTAAAGGGGAGGGGCCATCTTGCTGGCCAGCCACTCCCTGCTCATTGCAGCCTTGAATCTCGGCCTGGAGAGACCTCGAAAGCAATTGTGTTGGAAGCACTAATGGATAGGCCAAGGGAAAGAGCTCGGCGCTTAGGAACCTCAAAAGTGGTGCTGAGGGCCAAAACTCCTTAGGACAGCGTTAAAACCAAAAATTTTGCCGACAAGCAAAGGCAGGAAGTGCCCGCCTTTAAATAGCGCTCCCCCAGCCCCTTCCCGACTTGAAAACGTTCCCCTCGACCTGTCGTTCCTAGCGGCAGGCGCTAAGGCAGGGGGCGTGCCTCAATATCCGGTCTGGGGCGCTACAGGGGTGCTGCACGCTTGACTGACGTCACGATCTGCGGGCGCAGGACATCATGGCGGTAGTGTTTAGAGCCGTCGCAAAATGACTGGTCAATTTCGCGAGCGCCGCTAAAATCGCCGCGCTCGGGCGCTAAGTTCCTAGCGCCCCGTTAGCGCCCCCGGAGGCGTTAATGGGAGGCACTAACCAACCAAATTTTCCCCCCCTTGTATCTGCGCTCACTTCCAGTCAACTTTTATCAATTACAAATTCCGACATCTACATTTATAAAGCTGCAGGACAATCACTGGTGGGAATATGCAATTATGGTTTGACAAAGTTAAGTCACAGTCTCCAGGATATACACGGAGGGAGGAATTTATAATGAAAAGCTAAAAATAATGACTTTAAAATGGCATATATCTGTGCACTATGGTCCAATTATTCAACAGTCTTTAACCCCACTCTACTGTGTCTTGATTCCCAGTGTGCAATGCTGTGGGAGATTGACTAGTCTATGTTTAAAAATGAAGTTGGGTGAGATAACATTCATGAATTACCGACCCAGTCTTGAATTGCATTAAAAACTATTTCTCTGCTTAATCTGCACCCTGCAGTTCTACAGAAATTGGATCTTAATAAATTGTTTTTTAAAAAACAGATCTTAATTCACTTTCCAGTATAGAGGACGTATCCCAAGGGAGAAGCTGTAAAATTGAGATATTCATCTTCTCTCGGTGTGCAGTTATAATTGGGACTGCCACTGATCTACAACCTTGACAAATCTACGCTAACAGCTATTTAAACAGGGAACCTGAACACATTTTCTTTTGTTTTTAATTTAAAAAGTCACCTTTGCCAGTTGAAATGTCCTCCATTATGAACGGATTTGCTTTGTGTACGACACTTTGCTAAGGGGCCAGAATCAAAGGGTAAAGAATATTTTTTAAATTATTTATTCGTTCCTGGGATGTGGGCGTCACCGGCAAGGCTGCCATTTATTGCCCATTCCTAATTGCCCTAGGTGAGCCACCTTATACAACTATTTACACAATATATATATTAATGACTTGGATGAAGGGACTGAGTGTCATGTAGCCACAATTTGCTGATGCTGGGAAAGCAAATTGTGTGGAGGACGCAAAGAATCTCCAAAGGGATATAGATAGGCTAAGTGAGTGGGCAAACGTCTGGCAGATGGAGTTTAATGTGGGAAAATGCGAGGTTATCCACTTTGGTAGGAAAAATAAAAAAGCAAATTATTATTTAAATGGGGAAGAGATTACAAAATGCTGAGGTACAGAGGGATCTCGGGGTCCTCGTACATGAATCACAAAAAGTTGGCATGCAGGTACAGCAAATAATTAGGAAGGCAAATGCAATGTTGGCCTTTATTGCAAAGGGAATGGAGTATAAAAGTACTGTTACAACTGTACAAGGCGTTGGTGAGACCACACCTGGAGTACTGCGTACAGTTTTGCTCTCCTTATTTAAGGATGTACTTGCATTGGAGGCAGTTCAGAGAAGGTTCACGAGGTTCATTCAGGAGATGTCTTATGAAGAAAGGTTGAGCAGATACTCATTGGAGTTTAGAAGAATGAGAGGGGATCTTATTGAAACATATAAGATTCTGAGGGGGCTTGACAGGGTAGATGCAGAGAGGATGTTTCCCCTCGTGGGGGAATCTAGAACTAGGGGGCATAATTTCAGTATAAGGGCGCACCCATTTAAAATGGAGATGAGGAGGAATTTCTTCTCTCAGAGGGTCGTGAATCTTTGGAATTCTCTTCCCCAGAGAGCTGTGGAGGCTGGGTCATTGAATATATTTAAGGTGGAGATAGACAGATTTCTGAATGATAAGGGAGTCAAGGGTTATGGGGAGCGGGCAGGGAAGTGGAGTTGAGGCCAAGATCAGCTCAGCCATAATCTTATTGGATGGCAGAGCAGGCTCAAGGGGCCAAATGACCTACCCCTGTGTCTGAGGAATGGCTTGTTAGACCATTTCAGAGGGCAGTTAAGAGTCAACCACATATAGGTCAGGTACCGACAGCAAATTTCCTTCACTAAAGGACTTTAGTGAACCAGATGGGTTTTTACAACAATCCAGTAGTTTCATGGTCACCATTACTAACATGAGTATTTATTCCAGATTTGTTTATTAATTGAACTTAAATTCCCCAGCTGCTGTGGTGGGATTTGAACTCAAGTCTCTACATCATTAGTCCAGGCCTCTGGATTACTAGTCCAGTGACATAACCACTATGCTACCGTACCCGGTTGTGTTCCCGCAATTGGGAATTTCAATCCTTATTTCAACGATTCATCTATCGCCATTTTGGAAAGGAGGAGTCAAATACTCTTTACAAAGGGGAAGAAAGTTTGGGGGAGCTGTTTTTGTTTAAAGCACATTTCTTAACAGAATAAAGCTATAGCATCACCCTGAACTTCTTTGATGTTTATTAAAGCTGGCAGAGCCCCTGTGACATTGCTCGTGAGGTATTCCCAGGAATTTCGAAGGTTAATGGATGATTTGATCAAAGTTTTTAAGCGGAACTGATAGGGTAGATAGAGAGAAACTATTTCCGCTGGTTGCGAAGTTCAGGGCTAGGGGACATAGACTAAAATTTAGAGACAGGCCTTTCAGGAGTGAAATTCGGAAATGCCTCTACACGCAAAGGGTGGTAGAAGTTTGGAACTCTCTTCCGCAAATGGCAGTTGATGCTGGGCCAATTGTTAATTTTAAACTGAGATTGATAGATTTTTGTTAGCCAAAAGGTATTAAGGGATATGGGGCAAAGGCAGGTAGGTCACAGATCAGCCATGATGTCACTGAAGGGCGGAACAGGCTCGAGGGGCTAAATGACCTGCTCCTGTTCCTATATATTCCTGTGAGTTGCAGAATGTACCGTTTTCCAACCAGGTATGTTATCAACAAAGTGTGACTGGGAGAGTGTTACAGGAGGTAAATGTGACACTTACAGGAAGTGCGTGCTCATACACAAGACTTTCTAGGTAGAGACCTGGAGTAGGGCGTTGTGCCTTGCTGGACCACTCTAGGTAGAGACCTGGAGTAGGGCGTTGTGCCTTGCTGGACCACTCTAGGACATCAGATGCATTCCATAAGGTCCCTCAGTAAACAGGGCGGTAGTGCAACTTCAAAGAGGTCTGCAAGCTATTTCATTTGCAGATGAGGACTTTTGTCATCGAGTCTTGAATTAACGTATAACCGTGGAGGGCACTCCTAACTATAGTACTTTGTGACATATTCATCTATTATCATTAATATTTTAAAGCACTAAACCACTTCTTCCAATATATATTTCATGATATAACTCAGTCCATTCTATGCAATAATCTATCAAGGTACGGCGCCTCAAGGTTTGAAATGTTATCGTTCTCCTTGCTCCCACAATGGCCATGCAGTGACATCTGCTGAAAATGGTGCGTGTTGGTGTCAGCTCAGAGCCTGTGCTGCTCCTCCCATGGTTAACTATCCAGTCTCACTATCAAAGACTCGCAGAGGAAGATTGGACACTTGAAGGAGGCACTGGAGGGTTCCTGAAAAAATGGAACTGTGTCCCAGCAGGCATCAGTGCTTTTCTTTAGTTAGCTTAAATTCAAATGAAGGTTACTAACCCACAGTAGCATGCATGCAAGCAACTTAACATTAAACCAAAGCTAAATACTGCGGATGCTGGAAATAAAAACAGAACATGCTGCAAACACTCAGCAGGTTAGGCAGCAGCTGTGGATAAGTGGCAGGTAACATTCGCGCCACACAAGTGCCAGGCAATGACCGTCTCCAACAAGCGAGAGTCTAACCACCGTCCCTTGAGATTCAACGGCATTACCATCGCCGAATCCCCCACCATCAACATCCTGGGGGGTCACCATTGACCAGAAACTTAACTGGACCAGCCACATAAATACTGTGGCAACAAGAGCAGGTCAGAGGCTAGGTATTCTGCGGTGAGTGTCTCACCTCCTGACTCCTCAAAGCCTTTCCACCATCTACAAGGCGCAAGTAAGGAGTGTGATGGGATACTCACCACTTGCCTGGATGAGTGCAGCTCCAACAACACTCAAGAAGCTCGACACCATCCAGGACAAAGCAGCCCGCTTGATTGGCACCCCATCCACCACCTTAAACATTCACTCCCTCCACCACCGGCATATCGTGGCTGCAGTGTGTACCATCTACAAGATGCACTGCAGCAACTCGCCAAGGCTTCTTCGGCAGCACCTCTACCACCTAGGAGGACAAGGGCAGCAGGCGCATGGGAACATCACCACCTCCAAGTTACACACCATCCTGACTTGGAGATATATCGCCGACCCTTCATCGTCGCTGGGTCAAAATCCTGGAACTCCCTCCCTAACAGCACTGTGGGAGTACCTTCACCACACGGACTGCAGCGGTTCAAGAAGGCGGCTCACCACCACCTTCTCAAGGGCAACTAGGGATGGGCAATAAATGCCGGCCTTGCCAGCGACGCTCACAACCCATGAATGAATAAAGAAAAAGAGAAAGAGAGTTAACGTTTCAGCTTGATGACTATAATTTCTGACGAAAGGTTATCGACCTGAAACGTTAACACTGTTTCTCTCTCCACAGATGCTGCTGACCTGCTGAGTGCTTCCAGCATTATCTGTTTTTTACTTAACATTGCTCTTTCCTGTCCCGCGCACCTTCTGCCATTCTCACCTTTGAACTTGTTTCCCCATTAGCCCCGTCCCACCTCAGCATTGTATGTCCTTGCGCTATCTGTGTGTCTCTTTGTGTCTCCAAATTTCTTCAATTGCTGTCCATCCAAGAGCGGGGTGGAGGTAGTTCATTCTTTTATTCCTGTCGAGCTGCTCAACTGCACAAACACGCATCTTACTGGTCAGAAATGTGTCTGCTAAAATACGGAATTTAATTCAAAACTTGCAAATGCTGTAGGTATAATGTGACTCGATTATTGTCGGGCGGTTGAGAAAAGGATTTCTTTTCACGTGTCCTGGCCAATATTTATCCCTCAAAGTTACGGGTGTGCGAATCAGAAAAGGCAGGATAAGTGCATCCTCTTTAGGGATATAAGTCAGTCATCAGTAGCGTCACTATTTTCAGTGGATTGTGGAGTGGACGTCCGTCAATAATGAGGTGTGATGATCTCAAACGGCTGTGACTTTTGTATTTCCTTACTATTTGGCAAAATATCATAACTGTTTCATGACTTTGACATTGTTCATATTAAGCTCTTGCATCAGTCACAGAAAAAAAAAAATCTTGGGGCGATGTGTGGACAATGGAATGTTTTTGGCCCAGCCTGTTCCAGGAAATTATCCTCTCCCAGTATTTGACTGATATCCCATCAGTCCATCATCAGTCATCATTTTCAGCCACTATTCTCCCACCCTAGGCCCCCTTCTTCTACTTTCGAAAACCTCCCAAGACCCTTCTCTTTGGCTGCATCTTTCATCCACCAACTTTTCCCTTCTGCTCAGCGTCCACAGTTTTGCTGCATTCTTCTGAAGCGCTTTGAGATATCTCTCTCCGCCTGAGGAGTGCTGCAGAAATCTAAGCTGCCGCATTATGTTGAGATAACTCTTTTAAAACAGGCAGCGTTTAGAAAGAGAGCTTTCGCGCACCATGTATTTACACCCATTGGTAAGAAAAAAATGTAGCAATACAAGCTTAGCAATACATTTTGATGGCAAATTGGGTCTAAATAAAGATAAGAGAACTGCACTCTGTAATACCTGATCTACCTCTCTATTTAGTTTCCGAACTTAAATTGTACCTTCCAGTTCTGCAAAGCGAAGTCACACTAAATATTATTTAATAAGACAATTAAACTCAATTTATTATGTAAAGCAAAAGATGAGCACATTATTAAGTAAGTCATCTCTTTGTTGGCGATCACAGTTTGTTTTAAATCAACCAACAGTGAATGGAATAATGGTGTGTGGCAACCATCCATCTTGAAAGACGATGGGTTAAGCGCCAAAGAAGTCCAATTACTTTGCCACGCTGAAATATTGAGAGTGGCTGAAGAGTTCAATTCTCAAGCGACATTCCTTTTCAAAGTTGGTGCAACGTAAATCATAGGGCCAGATAAGGAAGCCCGCAGAGTAGTAACTCATGATGCCTGTTGCTTTTCCTTCTTTGCTCTCTTCTCTTTCCTCTCTCTCTCAGTCAACTCTCTTCAGCCTCCTTAGCTCCCAATGCAACACAGCCCTCTAGTGTTGCTTATTGTTAGCTATATCTTCCCAGCTTGAGGCACCGATGTTGAAAATGTTCGAGTCCCTCTTGCAAACGTCTTGAAACCAGCGGCTTTAAAGCTCCTGCAAGTTCTCCTTGCAACAGATCCTTCAGCATGCGCCCATCTTCCATCTGGTGCAGATGGCCAAGCCACCAGAGGCATCTGTGTCTGAGGAAAGTTATTAAACTTGCCAATTAGCCTCCTCAAATAATTTGGCGTCGAGAGCTTTGTCTTCCGACAAGACAATACGTGGAGAGAGATTAATCTTCTCTCATGCTTGCTGTATGTGGTCCAGGTCACACTGCCAAATAATAGCATGCTCAGAAGAGTTGTTGGTGGACCTGCATCTTGGTACTCAATGCTAAAAAAAATTATTATTCCACACACGCTTAGTCAATTGGCCAATTTTTTTATTATCCCACACATGATTAGTCCATTTCCACTTGTGGGGAAGAGAAAAACTGGAACCCATCAATATATAGCCACCAAAAAATCCAATAGGGAATTCAGAAGGAACTTCTTTACCCAGAGAGTGGTGAGAATGTGGAACTCGCTACCACAGGGAGTGGTTGAAGCGAATAGTATAGATGCATTTAAGGGGAGACTCGATAAGCAGATGAGGGAGAAGGGAATAGAGGGTTATGCTGATAGTTAGTTGAGGACTGACAGGAGGAGGCTCGAGTGGAGCATAAACGCTGGCATTGGTTGGACCGAATGGCCTGTTTCTGTGCTGTACATCCTATGTAAATGTGATTGCTGCCTTTTCTGATGCGAGAGTTTAGCTCGTCACCTAGAGATAGGTTATCCAATACTGTTAGTTCTAGCGTGGTGTTAGCTATCGAAACTTTTGATGCAGTCAACACGTCATGTGGCATGTCACTGTCTTCTTTAGACTGATGGCGAGTCCAAATTAAATACAATCTCGCGAACAGCTGTCGCAAAGTTGCTTAAAGTTCCACTTCACTGTGTGATGCAAGCACTGCATCATCGTCCAAAGGACGATCTTGACTGGGGTCAACTCTCTTTCTGCTGGCCTGGTCAGAAGCCTTTGTAAGATCGATAAAGGTCAAGTAAAGAGGCTTTCCCAGTTCGTGACACTTCTCTCGCAGTTGCCTTGTCGATTGTTGAGCTACTGGTACGGAAGCTGCACTGACTCTCTGGGGAAACACGTTGGGCAAGTTCTTGCCATCATTTTAGAATGACCCATGCGATTGGCCGTGCCAGCAACGCTGAGAGTTGTTACATTTGCTCCGATCGCCTTTGTTTTTGTACAACAGAATGGGATTGGCGCCTTCATTTCCTGTGGTAGCCCTCTTTCCCTTCAACAAGCATGCAATACATTGTGCAGGTGTTTCAGTACAACCGGTCCTCCTTGCTTCAGTACTTCAGCTAGAATTTCATCTTTGCGTGCAGCCTTTCCTGATGGTAGGGAGGTGATTGCCTTTTCAAGGTAATTTGTAGATGGCTCTATATCAAGCTCCTCGATGGTTTGAAGCCCGGGGATCGTATTTAATGCTGCCTTAGAAACAGTAGTTCCATACGAATAAAGTACATGATTGTATTTTACCCAGCGCTGCACATGCTCATCTCTATCAGTGCTGATGTTTCCATTGCAGAGTTTGAGAGGTCCAATCTTGACTGAAGGACCCATTGCTTTCTTTAGTCGATCATACCTGCCTCTTCAGCCTCCATTTTAAAAGGACATTTTATCGTCTCGCACAGATCTGGCCAACATCCCCCCACCATCAACATCCTGGGGGTCACCATTGGCCAGAAACTTAACTGGACCAGCCACATAAATACTGTGTCCACAAGAGCAGGTCAGAGACTAGGTATTCTGCGGCGAGTATCTCATCTCCTGACTCCCCAAAGCCTTTCCACCATCTACAAGGCACAAGTAAGGAGTGTGATGGAATAGTCTCCACTTGCCTGGATGAGTGCAACTCCAACAACACTCAAGAAGCTCGATACCATCCAGGACAAAGCAGCCCATTTGATTCGCACCCCATCCACCACCTTAAACATTCACTCCCTCCACCACCGGCATACCGTGGCTGCAGTGTGTACCATCTACAAGATGCACTGCAGCAACTCGCCGAGGCTTCTTCGGCAGCTCATCCCAAACCCGCGACCTCTTCCACCTAGAAGGACAAGGGCAGCAGGCGCACGGGAACACCACCACCTCCAAGTTCCCCTCCAAGTCACACACCATCCTGACTTAGAAGTATATCGGCCGATCCTTCATCGTCGCTGGGTCAAAATCCTGGAACTCCCTCCCTAACAGCACTGTGGGAGCACCTTCACCACACGGAGTGCAGCGGTTCAAGAAGGCGGCTCACCACCACCTTCTCAAGGGCAACTAGGGATGGGCAATAAGTGCTGGCCTTGCCAGCGACGCCCAGATCCCATAAGCAAATGAAAAAAAAATATGATTGAGCACATTTCCCTAATGTTTGTTACAATTTGCTTGTGCCCACTCTGAGATTAGCACGTCTCTGGAGAGGGATTGTTTCGGTGGTGGAGATCTGCTATGCGTTTTGTTTAAGCAACTGGAGCCATTTCCTCAAGCGAGTTTGCTGTAAACCAGTCCTCATCTTGTACAGTCTTTTTAATCAACGGTTTCTTTTCTCTTTAAAATTTTCTCTCCAGGTTTCTCCTGATCCTAACTCTCCCGAAACTGTTGACCCCTCACTGGGTACAGTTCCATGGACAGTCGGCTCCCTCTGGTACTTCGCACTAGAAACCATTGTTCATGTGAGGCTTGACAGTGACTCGGGAGGGCATCAGGACCGAACCCAATCCTGTCCTCTTCCGATGTCAAGACTTACATTTTCTAGTGTTCAGTTGCAGGTCTAAGCTTCTTCATCAACGTTCAACGCTTCTAACTTTGAACACTCCAACCTTCTCAGATCAGTGCTCAAGGCTCCTTGGAACAATGTTCAAGGCCACCAGATCCCCTAGGGTCCCAGGCAACAGCCCTAGACTACCATTGCCTTATCTTCAAGGTTCCCTAAAACAGTGCTCGAGACTCTCTGCCATCAGAAAATTCAAGCTACCTAGATTAATCCCCCTCACCCAATCAATACTTCCATTTGCTAATACTGTCACTTCCATATGCTCATCATTATTTTGTGTCAACTAGTTGGCCTCATTATAATTTGTACAATCAGAAAAACTTTGGTTAAAAGATATTATCATCACATTTTTAAGGAAAAAGTTCAACTCTGCTGTTACCCAGCCCATATCGTTCAGGCAGGCTTGGGATTTTGGCTCTGCTTGCATGCTGGTTCTTGCTACTGTTGTTTCTTTGTTCCCTGCTGCACACTACATTGGGAGCATATTGGTTCTAATCCAGCCCAGACAGATGGTATTCCAGTCAAACTCCCTTTTCAAACAGCTGTTCAGGGTCCTAAATGAAATGAGTTTGGATAGTCTCAATCCCATAACCCAATAGATGCAAAGCAGAATGCAAATCGACCATCAAATCTAACATAATTGGCGATCATTCAACGATAACATTCCGAGTCATTTGGGCAAGCTTCACAGGTGCTGAAATGGCCACACTGGTGCAGGCCCGAGTACAGACGAGAGCAGATGGAACACACGGTCGCAGTGATGGAAGAGGAGTTGTTCACTGTGCCTTTCCCATGCTGAAGAGGCTGGGTCTCTATTCTCTAGAAAAGAGAAGGCTGAGGGATGACCTAATCGAGGTCTTTAAAATTATGCAGGGGTTTGATAGGGTAGACGGCGAGAAATTGTTCCCACTTGTGTGGAGACCAAAATATAAGATAGCCACTAAATATATCCAATAAGGAATTCAGGAGAAACTTCTTTGCCCAGAGAGTGGTTAGAATGTGGAACTCGCTACCACAGGGAATGGTTGAGGCGAAGAGCATTAGATGCATTTAAGGGGAAGAAATGAGGGAGAAAGGAATAGAAGGATATGCTGATCAGGTTAGATGTTGTAAGGTGGGAGGAGGCTCGTGTGGAGCATAAACACCAGCATAGACCAGTTGGGCCGAATGGCCTGTTTCTGTGCTGTAAATTCTATCTAAACAGCGGATGCCTTGGGAGCATCCATGTTCAGCCATGATCTAACTGAATGGCGGAACAGGCTCGAGGGCCTGAATGGCCTTCTCCTGTTCCTATGCTCCTCCTAGCAGCTGACACAGTCAGAGGGGTGAAATTATACTCCATTCCCTCCCTTTCATACCAAGAACACGCAAACACACACATTGCTGATAACATTGCGTGAAATTTGTTCGGCAGAGAATTTTTATGAGGCACTTTTGGAATTTTTTTCTTCTACCAGTTTTGATCACAGTCTAAGTAGGTCAAGAGCAAAGGCTCATGAAGTAAAAAGCTTCACTTAACCGAAGAAGCATGAACAGTATGTGACAGTGCACCATTAGTTATAATGATATCCTCAACACACACAAGGCTGAGTGCACAGAAGAATAATTGGACAATATTAAGATTAAATACAACCTTTACCTTACAGGAGTAATAGATAAGAGGGCACTGGGGTCAGTATGTTTTACAAATAAAAGCCTCTACTCATCAGTGTGCAAAGGTGCACAAGTTTCATTAGGGAATGTAACCTCAGGCTATATTGTGAGTTTTACTTCTTTATAGGGAAAATATTGCTGTCGGTTGCAATGAAAAATTCATAGATTTTAAGCCTAAGAGATGAGCTACCATTCAGGTTTAGTTAGTACTACGAGCCTCTTGGTCAGCAACAGATAAGTTGGGCCTACGAAGCACTTAAGCATTCTAGAAGTCTGAGCCCAGAAATTATAGTTGGTGACAAAAGCAGAGCATACTTAACAGGACAGATTTTCCTGTCTTACACTTCGGGGGCGATTTTGCCAGCCCTGGGGAGGCGGGTATGGAGGCGGGACTGCCGGGAAAATGGCCCCCGCCCCCAACCCACCTCCGTGCCATCTTCCCAGGAGGCGGGTAGCTGTCCCGCGCCGGGTCCCATCTCCTTGGAGGCGAGGAGGGATTAAAGCCTATTAACTGCCTGTTAACAGGTAGTTAACAGACAGAAAATAGGATTATCCCCTTTTTGCCCTCACAAGTGCGGGCTTCCCAAAGGCTCCAAAACCCGCCAGCTCAGCGAGGCGAGTACTGGGTCTGCGGGGGTCGGGGGGGTGCAAAAGTGTGGTGTGAAGGTAAGTGATGGGTGCAAGAGTGTAGAGGTGAGTATCTGAGGTAAGTCCTAAGTGTTTTTAAAAGTGTACTTACTTTTGTTTCTTCCTGCAGGCTTCAGTCGGTTTTTATGCGGAGAGTCCCGGACCTCCGTGTTGCAGATGAAAGGTGGCCGTTGCATTCACAGATGCAACAACCATCTCATTCCTGTAAAAGAAAAAAGTTTGATGAGGTCTTCAATTCAAGACCTCATCAAACTACAGAGAATGTCAGTGTTTGACAGCTTCACAGAGCTGTCAAACGATGACAATTCATCTGTCAAAAATTCTTGACAGATGAAACGTCATACGTTGACGTTCTCTGCAACCGGCTTTCCCTTAATTGGCCTGCTAAGCCAGCTGGGCGGGCTTAGCAAGGTCAATCAAGGGAAAATAGCGTGGGTTGGCCACAAATCGATGGAGGCGGGACATCGACCTGCCAAGCAGCAGTCCCGCCTCCAACGCGCCCCCAGTCACAAAATCGCCTCCTTAGGTTTTATGTAATGGCCTGGGTGGAAGGCATAAAGGCAAAAATCTGCTGGGGAGAATCGGATGCCCGCAATGATGCATAGGGTAGGTACTGCATAGAATTATCAGGGCCAGAGCGAACTCCTGGACTAGTTTCGGTCGCTTAAGGGGGTCAGGGAGGAATTTCTCAGATTTTTATCCCCCCAAATTATTATTTTTTAGATCTAGTTTTGCACCTCTCCCAGGAGATCATATGGTTTTAGATGGGGTGGGGAGTGTGTATACTGTGATGCACAAGGTATCACCAAATGTGCGGGGCATGCTGGATGGACCAGTAGGTCGTTCCCTGTCCGTCATTGTTCGTACGCTCGGCCCATACATTTAAACGGATGAAAATCCGGGCAGGCTCCATTGAACCTTCTCACCCAATGTGTTCTGCCCAAGCAGAAGTGCAAAAGAAAAGAATCTGCCCCAGTGTGTTCCCTGCTAGATTAACGTCGGCGTTAACCTATTGACTTCGAATGAGTCCAATCTCAGAGAAGTACAGAGAAACATGGCACAAGCGGACGTTAAGCACACATCCGCTAATATTGCCAACAGTAACCTCTGGCCTTTCGTTCATAATCAATCCTGCTGTGAAATGAAGAAGCCACGCTTCATATACTCATCGGAAACAATAGTGTTCAGATATGAAAACTTTAAAAGTACCAAAAGGCAACATTGGTTTCACTTGAGGTCATTGCTGTCCACTGACCAAGGATGCATAGTTCTCAAACAGTACGGGCGACTAAATGAAAGGAGCATAAAGAAAGAAAGACTTGCCTTTATATAGCGCCCTTCATGACCATCGGACGTCCCGAAGCACTTTACAGCCAATGAAGTACTTTTGAAGTGTAGTCACTGTTGTAATGTAGGAAACGCAGCAGCCTATTTGCGCACAGCAAGCTCCCACAAACAGCAATGTGATAATGACCAGATAATCTGTTTTAGATGTTGATCGAGGGATAAATATTGGCCAGGACACCGGGGAGAACTCCCCTGCTCTTCTTCGAAATAGTGCATAGGATCTATTACGTCTACCTGAGAGAGCAGACGGGGGCCTTGGTTTAACGTCTCATCCGAAAGACAACACCTCCGACAGTGCGGCACTCCCTCAGCACTGCACTGGAGTGTCAGCCTAGCTTCATGTGCTCAAGTCCCTGGAGTGGGACTTGAACCCACAACCTTCTGACTCAGAGGTGAGGGTGCTACCCATTGAGCCACAGCTGGCACTGGCCTGATTTGATCCTTGTTACAATGCCCTGAATGCAATTTGCGCACGCAAGAAAGTTTTTCCACTTGGTACAATGTGCAATTTCAGAAATATATTTTAGTTAGCATTGTAACAGTTGGAATAGGAGTATTCCAGGAGGGCGTATGGCAGAGTCACCCAGGCATGCCTTCTTTTATGCAGCAATACTGGAAGCAGGACTTATGGTGATTGGGGCATTTCCAGGAAGAATCCAATATTACGGTTGGCCATGCCCTGACGATGCCATCAGGTCTGCTGTCCCAGCTGCCTCTGGGGTGAGGAGCCTCCACATGCGCTAATCATCTGCCAAACCTAAAGTGCGTTCACCTCTGTTTGTGAGAGCACCAGCAGTGGGTACGGAGATGTCCTCATGAGGCCCAACCTGCCTGGCGTCCTTCCGTAGGTCATTCACTTCTTCCAAACGCACCGGACAGCAGATTCCCCATTGGGAAGCCCACTGCTGCCAGGAATGGTGCAGGGGAAAAAAGACAAACAATGTACAACAATTGGCACAAAGGCTCAAGAGAACGTAAGCAGAGAAAATAAGCAATGACAAACAGTTAAGAAATAGATGAGAAACATTTGAGGGGGAGGAATTTTCCCAGCCCTGGGGAGGCGGGTTTGGAGGCGGGACTGCCGGGAAAATGGCAGAAACTGGGAGCGGGTACCGACCCCGCTCCCGACCCGCCTCCGTGCCATCTTCCCGGGAGGCGGGTCCCCGACTCGCGCAGGGACCCGTCTCCTCGAGGCGGGAAGGGGATTAGAGCCAATTAACAGGCAGTTTTGAGGCTTTTCCCCATTTCGAGCCTTCTGCTGCGGGCTTCCCGATGGCTGCGAACCTCGCCAGGGTCAGCGAGGCAAGCAGTGGGTCTGCGGGGGTGAGAGGGGTCGAAATGTAAGATGTAGAGGTGAGTGATGGGTGCAAATGTGGACAGGTAAGTATGAGAGGTGAGTGTAAAGTGTTGGAAAAAGTTTCCTTACCTTTGCTTCTTTCTGCAGGCTTCAACCGTTGAGGATCTGGAGGTGCCTCATCTCAACGGCAGAGATGACAGAATGGCTGCTGCATTCTCAGATGCTGCAGACATCTGCTTTCTGCTGAGGAGAGAAGCCTTGGTGATCCTCTGTGCAAGGGCTCACCTTAGAACAGAGATTGTCAGTGTTTGACAGCTTCTCAAATCTAGGTCTACTGAAGAGCCCCAACAACTCAGGAGAGATTTTCAGGCCCAGATTTCTGTTCATCCTTAAGAAAACCCACGGAAAAGGAGGAGCAGATTCCACTGACCTTCAGCCAGATGCGGCCTAAATCTAAATGGTTTCAAACTGTACGCCTCGTCCCCCGCTCTCCTACAGCTCAGCTGTGAAGTGACAAACCTGGCAGAATGCCTAGAAAAGTTGCAGTTTAGGTTGAATTCTGCTGAGCAAGCCAAGTTTGAGATAACATATTCTAGGGTAGTGGTTACTTTTATCACTTTTCACTCTCTCAGTCATTGTTCCTTCCGGTAACATTTCTTTCCCTGTGTAAAAATATTATAAAAACAGTGCACGCAGGAACATTCTTTTTTATTCGTTTATGGGATGTGGGCATCGCTGGCAAGGCCAGCATTTATTGCCCATCCCTAATTGCCCTCGAGAAGGTGGTGGTGAGCCCACTTCTTGAACCACTGCAGTCCGTGTGGTGAAGGTGCTCCCACAGTGCTGTCAGGGAGGGAGTTCCGGGATTTTGACCCAGCGACGATGAAGAATCGGCCAATATATTTCTAAGTCAGGATGGTGTGTGACTTGGAGGGGAACTTGGAGGTGGTGGTGTTCCCATGCACCTGCTGCCTTTGTCCTTCTAGGTGGAAGAGGTCGCGGGTTTGGGAGGTGCAGCCGAAGAAGCCTTGGCGAGTTGCTGCAGTGCATCTTGTAGATGGTACACACTGCAGCCACGGTACGCCGGTGGTGGAGGGAGTGAATGTTTAAGGTGGTGGATGTGGTGCCAATCAAGCGGGCTGCTTTGTCCTGGATGGTGTCGAGCTTCTTGAGTGTTGTTGGAGCTGCACTCATCCAGGCAAGTGCAGAGTATTCCATCCCACTCCTGACTTGTGCCTTGTAGATGGTGGAAAGGCTTGTAGTATTAGCTCATTAAAAGCATTCGTAAATGAAGTTCCCCAATCAGAATTTCTGCCCTTATTGCTCTCGCCTTCTATAATCATCCAATTTTCCTCTCTTCTTACATCCTTTGTGCTCCCTCTCTCTTGCTTATTTTTAATCCTTACATCTTCTTTTCTACCCCTCCATCAATTTTGTACAATAAATTAAATCATGTTCGAATGAAGTTCAGCGGAAGGTCGAGGAACAGCACCTCATCTTTCGTTCGGGCACTTTAAGCCTTCCGGACTCAACATCGAGTTCAACAATTTCAGATCATAACCACTGCTCCCACTTTCTCGGACAGCAGCTGCTGGTAATGGCTCTGCTGTTGCCATTTACACCTCCTCTAAACCCATCTTTTGTCTCTTTACTTGTCCCATTACCACCCCCTTTTGCCTCGCACCATCAACCCTTTTGTCATTTAATCTCTCCTGCCTTCCACCCTATCACAGACCTTCCCTTTTGTTTTTCCTCTCCGCCCCACCCCTTCCCCTGCCCCTGTACTTGCGTAAAAACAGTTGCATCTCGAAATTTTTCCAGTTCTGACCTGAAACGTTAACTCTGTTTCTCTCTCCACAGATGCTGCCTGACCCGCTGAGTATTTCCAGCAATTTCTGTTCTTATTTCAGATTTCCAGCATCCGCAGTATTTTGCTTCTGAAACCATGTCTACGCTCGATTGAACGAACGAACGAACGCTTGAATGAACAAACGAACAATTGAATGAATGATCGAATGAACAATGCCAGTAGGACTGGCGTAAAACGGGTTTTTTCTTGGTTTATTGGAATAAATGTTATTTGTAGCATTTAATTGGATTATGATGGTGCTATGTGTTTGTACACTGGTGTTGAAATGGTTTTTGGTTTATGTGGAGCTAACTTTGAGATTTATTATTTTAAATCTAAAAAGTTGTGTGGTATTGTTTAAGGGTATTTGTACTGTAAACATTATTGATTATTTGTAAAATTAATCATTGCATTTATATTAACTATAAGGCTGTTTTTAAGGCTTTATTTTTTACTGTGATGGATGAATGTAATGGATTTACTATGTAATTGATGAGTTGTACAGGTATTATTGTTTTTGAATAAAAATATTTGAAACCATGGGGGAAAAATTCAGTTGGTTGCGCCTCCCGTTAGCGCCTTAAGAGGGCGCTAATGGGGCGCAAAGCATCTAGCGCCCAGGCGCAGCGATGTTTGCGCCTCTCGCGAAATTAACTAGACATTTTGCGGCAGCGCTAAACACTACCGCCACGATCTCCTGCGCCGGCAGATCGTGACGTCACTCGAGTGCGCAACGCCCCAGTATCGCCCCAGAGCAGATATTGAGTAGCGCCCCCTGCCTTACCGCCTGACGCTAGCAACGACAGGTTGAGGGGAGCGAATTGCAGTCATGAAGGGACTGGGGGAGCGCTATTTAAAGGCGACCGCTTCCTGCCTTTTATTGTTGGTGCCATTTTTGAACCACGCATTCTGAGAGAGAGAGAGAGAGAGACTTCTGGAGAGATTCAACGCTGTGTGAAGGAGTTTTGGGTACTGAGCAGCACTTTGCAGGTTCATTTTGATTTGCCATTCCTTGTATCGATTTAGAAGAGACTGTGGGGGCTGCACTCTAAGCTCTTTCCCTGGTACTCTCCATTGTTCTTTCCAGCAGATTTGATGTGCAGGTCTCTCCAGGCAGAGATTCAAAGCTGCAATGAGCAGGATGTGGATGGAAAGCAAGATCAACCATCCCCTTTAAGAACTGGCCGGTGCCATTGTGTGTGTGTTCCATTGCTGACTGACATCACATGAGCTTCGCAAGCGCTCTGAGGTAGCGCCTTGCTCCTCGGCCTTTGCGCCTTAAGACAGGTGTGAAGCGCCCGATTTAGTGCTCCAATCACCTCCAGGGGCGATAAAAGTCAAGTTTGCAGTCGGTGGCAATAATTAGCGCCAGGCGCTAATCTTTGCGCCCGGCCAATAATTGCGCCCCAAATGGGGCGATACTGAATTTCTCCCCCCATGTCTTTTCCCTGACTAACCCCAGTTTTATCCAGATTATGTCCGTGCCAATCTGAATGCTCCCACTCCCAATAGGGTAACCTGGAAAGGAAATGAATCCACCACAAAGCTTCTCAAAAAGATAAAGCCACTTGAAAAAGTCCTGGGCCTAAAAATTCATCCCCGGGCGGTATCGGATTGGCCGCCCTTATACGCGGCACCTGATATGCAGTTCTATTGACTGCAATGGATTGTAAAGCCGATCTTCATACTGTACAGTATTGGCAAACTCTTGTGATGAACATTCAACTTTATTTGGGCCTTGGTTGCAAAACAAAAGCCCAAAATTCGGGTCTTTTGAGCAACCCAAGATTGAAGCCTTATTACCTCAGGAACATCTCACCCACCCCCATACAGAAACATTGCCTGAACGCCCAGCAACAAATGGTGCAAGCTCACCATTGGGCAGAAGTGTACCGTCTCCATAGTTACACCCAAAATATCACTCGATGGCAAGCCAGATCAAATCAGCAGCACCTTACTGGTTCATCAGATAAACAAGTTTGCATTAATGATTTAATAACAGTGCAATTAAAAAAAAGAATAAATTGCACTTCCATTTGGTTCTGCTGTTCTGATTGCAAATACCAGCTCCAGTTTGATGTCATTTTGCATCGCTGCATTCAATTACAAGAAAATGGCAGAGGTTGCTGTATGCAAATTGGCTGCTGTGTTCTGCCTACAGAACATCAGTGACTACACTTGAAAAATGAATTATTGGCCGTAAAGCGCTGAGGATTAGAAGAGTGCTGTATAAACGCATGTTCCTCCTTCTTAAGTAGTCTGAATTGAAGAAATTGTGCATTTTTCAACAAGAACACTGAAGTGGAAATGGCCCATTGATCACTTTGGGTTTTCCAATAAGTACTACAAGGTGGGGCAACACGGTGGCATAGTGGTTAGCACTGGTGCCTCACAGCGCCAGAGACCCGGGTTCGAATCTGACCTCGGGTGACTGTCTGTGTGGAGTTTGCACATTCTCCCCGTGTCTGCGTGGGTTTCCTCCGGGTGCTCCGGTTTCCTCCCACTGTCCAAAAATGTGCGGGTTAGGTTGATTTGGCTATGATAAATTGACCCTTAGTGTTAGGGGGGGATTAAATATGTGGGGTTATGGGGATAGGATGGGATATGTTAGGGGGAATTAAATACGTGGGGTTACGGGGGTAGGGTGGGATATGTGTACTGTGGGGATTAAAGCAGGGACAGGGTACTGGATTTGAATGATCAGCCATGATCGTATTGAATGGTGGTGCAGGCTCGACGGGCCGAATGGCCTACTCCTGCTCCTAGATTCTATGTTTCTATGTTTCTATGAATACAGCATTAAACTATACTGGCCCATCTCTAATGTTAACCCTGCAACTCATACAGCTCTACACGTCTTCTTTCTATCAATGTTGCCCCTATGTGTAATATTATTCCACATTTTACATATAGAAAGAACTGGCATTTCTATAGCGCCTTTCACAACCTCAGGACGTCCCAAAGCGCTTTACAGCCAATGAAGTACTTCTTGAAGTGTAGTCGCTGTTGTAATGTAGGAAACACGGCAGCCAATTTGCGCACAGCAAGCTCCCACAAACAGCAACGTGATAACGACCAGATAATCTGTTTTTAGTTATGTTGGTTGAGGGGTAAATATTGGCCCAGGACACCAGGGAGAACTCATAGAAACATAGAAGATAGGAGCAGGAGTAGGCCATTTGGCCCCTCGAGCCTGCTCCGCCATTCGATGAGATCATGGCTGATCTTCCAAACTCAGTACCCTGTACCTGCCTTCTCCCCATATCCCTTGATACCTTTAGCTTTAAGAAATATATCTAACTCATTCTTGAATACATTTAATGACTTGGCCTCAACTACCTTCTGTGGTAGAGAATTCCACAGGTTCACCACTCTCTGGGTGAAGAAATTCTTCCTCATTTCTGTCCTAAATGGCTTACCCCTTTTCCTTAGATTATGACCCCTGGTTCTGGACTCTCCGACCATCGGGAACATTCTTCCTGCATCTAGTTTGTCCAGACCTGTCAGAATGTTGTATGTTTCGATGAGATCCCCTCTCATTCTTCTATACTCCAGCGAGTATAAGCCCAATCGACTCCCTGGCTCTTCTTCAAAATAGTGCCATGGGATCTTTTACGTCCACCTGAGAGGGCAGATGTCTGTTTAACGTCCCATCCAAAAGATACTTCGCGCACTGCAAAATATTTGCCATTATAAAGCTGTGCTCAATCCTGGTTTTACCGATTTAAAGGACGCGATACCTAATCCAAACTGAATTATATCCAACAATGCACAGTAGCTAGCCAAAATACACATAGTACAAAATGATAAAGGGAAACTTGAGAGTCCGATGTGGAGACGTCAACAGGCACTTTGGGTCACTTTCTTGGGCGGGCTAAACAAAAATCGCAATTTTTATCAAAAAATGGAGACGTCATTTTCATACAGTCATGGTGCAAAAAGAAATGATGACCAACTGTAATCTCCCATCTTTAAAGAGAGTCTGTGCAGGATTCAAGTTTACACTATGAGTGTTTTTATCACTTTTTAAAAATCTAACACGATTCATCTCCATATACAGATTGCATATGAGAAATATACAATGGAAAATAGTTAATACCAATTTACTTCACTTATGGGGAGCAGATTTTGCAACATGCCTGTCACATATTAAAACATTGATATTTGCTGTTGCCCACTGCTATCTACTGCTTCACTGTAACCGTGACAAGTGACAACTTTCCCTTATCAATAGAGAAATCATTCATTGCATGAGACACAGCACATCCTACAGTATAATAATGTTCAGTACAGTGCAAATCCTAATAAATAGTAATAGAGAAACAATATAAAACCATGCCTCTACATCAGTCTTATTCAAAGAATCTCTGATAGATCATAACTTTGTCTAGACAGAAGTTCCCTCATCAACAGAGAAGAGATATAAAACAGCCTTTTGGTGACATTTCATTTTAGATATAATACCCACTTTATTATAGGAACACATACACTTATATTTGCAACATATTAAAACTCTTGACTATAACATGCAGTTCCTATACATATTCACCTTACTTCCTATACTCTCTGGAGTTTAGAAGAATGAGAGGTGATCTCATTGAAACATATAAGATTCTGAGGGGGATTGACAGAGTAGATGCTGAGAGGCTGTTTCCACTGGCTGGCAAGTCTAGAACTAGGGGACATAGACTCAGGATAAGGGGTCGGCCATTTAAGACTGAGATGAGGAGGAATTTCTTCACTCAGAGGGTTGAGAATCTTTGGAATTCTCTACCCCAAAGGGTTCAGTCGTTGAGTATATTCAAGGCTGAGATAGATAGATTTTTGGAATCAAGGGATATGGGGATCGGGCGGGAAAGTAGATTTGAGGTCGAAGATCAGCCATGATCTTATTGAATGGCGAAGCAGGCTCGAGGGGCCGTATGATCTACTCCTGCTCCTAATTCTTCCTGTTGTCACATTTTTTTAGTCTCATGATCATTTTTGCCATCACACTTTTGCAGGCAATACGCTGCCATCACATTTAGTTGATCGGCTCATAGTAAAACAGCAGTAAATCAGAACTGTCAAAGTAAGAACCTTGTCAATGGAGTGAGGAAGGAGGCTACAAAACTACCAATGAAAAACAGCTAAGGACTTCTGAAAACAACCAATCCTGAATGAAGAGTCAAGAGAACCTTCCAACAAAAAATTTAGGGAAAAAAGTGAACCACTTGAAACATTTTTTGAGAAGGAAATGTCGTCTGCCATTTTTTTCAGTAACTGAAATTTCTAATTTCCAAAATAAAATCTTAAACAAAATGTTTTAAAAATATAAACAATCACATATTTCATAATTACAGAGAGTTTACAGCACATAAACAAGCCATTTGGCCCAACAGGTCTAGGCCGGTGTTTATGAGTCTCCTCCCACCTTACTTCTTCTCACCCTATCAGCATATCCTTCTATTCCTTTCTCCCTCATGTACTAATCTAGCTTCCCCTTAAATGCATCAATGCTATTGACCTCAACTATTCCATTTGGTAGCAAGTTCCACATTCTAAACTACTTGGAGTGAAGAAGTTTCTCCTGAATTCTGTATTATTATATAATAGGGTATGGTAATAGCAGTAATGGTCGAGCAACCCAGAGATCGGGGGTTCACATCGCACCATGGTAAATTGCAAATTGAAATCAATAAATCTGAACATTCGCAGGCTGTGGTGGAAATAAATAACCATGAAATTTGCCAGATTGTTATGACTATCCACAAGGTTCACTAACAGCTTATATGTGACTCCAATTCCACACTACATGGTTCACTCTTCATGCCCTCTGAAGTGGCCGAACAAACCACTTAGTTGCAAAAAGTAATAGTTACAGAAGGCCCACCACCACCACCTTCTCAGGGCAGCTAGGGATGCCAATAAATGTGGTCTTGGCAGCATCATCCACATTCAAAGAACAAACAATTAAAATTCAAATTACCCACTGACTTGTTCTTTATGCCAGAAAGATAATACAGTGAGGTACATGCTATAACACTCCTGTTATAAGACAGCTTGTCATCCAAAGATAGATAGATATAGATAGATAGATAGTTGGTTAAATAGATATTTTAACGTTGTTTAAAATTAATAAAGTGAAACTGTTTCCAATGGGTGAAGGGTCGATAACCAGAGGGCACAGATTTATGATGATTGGCAAAAGAACGCAACGAGTGGTTCGGATTTGGAACGCACTGCCTGATAGGGTGGGGGATACAGATTCAATAGCAGCCTTCAAAAGGGAATTGGATAAATACTTGAAGGAGAAAAACTGGAAAGGGATATGGGGAAAGAGCGGAGGAGTGGGACTGACTGGATTGCTCTTCGAAAGAGTTGGCGCAGATTCGATGGGCCGAATGGCCTCCTTCTGTGCTGGATTATTCTATGATTCTATTCTGTTCTCCACTGTTCATCTTCTGTTTCACTATAATGGTGATAAGTGACAACTGTCCCTTATGAATAGATAAATATATCCCAGACTCTGAGAGCCCCCCCCCCCCCCCACATCATGCTTCCTCATTCTAGCTTCAACTGTGTATCTACCCCAGCCATGAATTCAAAAATTGTAATACTTCTGTTTAAAATACCTCCAACGCACTGAAGTGAGATTCTAATTCAGATCCACATCAGTTTGCCGACCTTAAATCCTTTCCGGTACGAGCCTGGCGTATTGCAGAATATGAACTTGTTTTCTTCATTTACACTCGCCTAGCCTAAACCCAAGCAACAGCAGAGCAAATCTGACTTGTGACAGAGAATTAAAGCAATTCTATCAGAAGTGTGAAAGACCCATTGCTCATGAGTACGGCCGGGACAGATGAGGAATGATGGTCTATCACGCAATGTGAAGAATGCCTGGAAGTTGCCATTACTGCTGATTTATTCTGTTGGTTCCGTGGGCACAGATTTCCTGATAGAATCTCAATTGCTTTTGTAAGTCAACTCTATAATGGGAAGTGCTGATACTGACCATTAAGTAGCAAGAATACAGGATTAGAATTTTGGATCGATGCATCTGGGATCTTGACGAGAGTGGAATTCAGTCGAACTTCATTATTACAAATCTGTTATCACAAGCCTATCATTACAAATGTTACTAGGAGCCCAGATCCTCGTTAATCAGTAGCAGAGCTCAATCCTCAATAAGATGGAAGCTCTGATGAAAAACTACACACGTTGTCCCAATGCCATGAGTTCATAACAAATACTGACTCCACAGCAGCACAATTATTTGGGATAGCATTATAGGCTTACTGCCCTGGAGATGTCCAAAGCCAGCATGACTTATGTGAGAGATGGTAATGAGTCCTTAAGGACTAGTAACGACCCTAATTACTCCCCTTTCCTCCATGCAAAAATAAGGTTTTTGCTACTTTTATGAATCTCAGCTACACAACTGTATATTTCCCTCTTGTACCAATGTTCTGGGTTGGACAGAAACATCTTTCAAATTGTCTGCGCTGCTAAAGGAGACTTTCATCAGGGGAACTGACCAGCCACATTAATGCCATGGCTACTAGAGCAGGTCAGAGGCTAAGGATTGTGCGGCGAGCGACTCACCTCCCGACTCCCCAAAGACTCTCCACAAGGCACAAGTCAGGAGTGTGATGGAACACTCTCCACTTGTCTGGATGGGTGCAGCTAGAACTACACTCAAGAACCTCGACACCATGCAGGACAAAGCAGTCCACTTGATCGGCAGCCCATCCACTAGCTTAAACATGCACTCCCTCCACCACTGGCGCACTGTAGCTGCAGTGTGTACCATCTGCAGCAACTCGCTAAGGTTTCTTCGGCAGCACCTCCCAAACTCGCGACATCCACCACCTAGAAGGACAAGGGCAGAAGGCGCACGGGGACACCATCACCGCCAAGTCACGTATCATCCTGACTTGGAAGTATATTGCCGTTCCTTCATCGTCACTGGGTCAAAATCCTGGAACTCCCTCCCTAACAGCACTGTGGGAGTACCTTCACCACAAGGACTGCAGCGGTTCAAGAAGGCGGCTCACCACCACCTTCTCAAGGGCAACTAGGGATGGGCAATAAATGCTGGCCTTGCCAATGACATCCACATCTAGAGAACTAATTTTTAAAAATGTGGGGAATGCGCACCTAAATTTCTGATCTTGACTGCCGGCAGGGAGCTTTGTGCTATTGGCACCATTTTGTAAAATTGTCCCTATTATGAACATTTCACAGAGCTACCATGATACCTTACCTAGATCCTAGCGACAACATCACAGTGTCAAGTGTCTGAGGGTGCTTGTAAAATTACAAGCTTTGTTCTCATGGTGCACATCACCAGAGCCCCTCAACTGAATTATAGACTTCCAACTCAATCCCAGTTACCTATCATTTATAGGGCTTGACAGGGTAGATGCAGGGAGGATGTTTCCCCTGGCTGGGGAGTCTAGAACCAGGGGTCACAGTCTCAGAATAAGGGGTCGGCCATTTAGGACTGAGATGAGGAGAAATTTCTTCACTCAGAGGGTGGCGAATCTTTGGAATTCTTTACCCCCAGGGGGCTGTGGAGGCTCAGTCGTTGAGTATATTCAAGACAGAGATCGATAGATTTTTGAATATTAAGGGAATCAAGGGATATGGGGATAGTGGGGGACAGTGGAGATGAGGTAGAAGATCAGCCATGGTCTTATTGAATGGCGGAGCAGGCTCGAGGGGCCGAATGGCCTACTCCTGCTCCTATTTCTTATGTTCTTATACACAGCATCAACAAATTCAAAAAGGGCCCAACTAAACTGATTTAAAAAAACTTGCGTAATATTGCTGGTATGTCAGATTTTTTTCCCTTACCCCGCCCCCCCCTCAACCAGACTCATTGCTCAATCGAACAATCAGCAATTTATTTTTCGTTAATTAAGGCAGGCCCATTAGCATAACTTGCTTGGACACCCCTGAACTGACTGATTCCTAGTACAGAAGTTAAGTTGGTTTCATCCTGTATAGAAGGGAAACAAACAATGATGGTGGCAACATTTTATTTTGCAGACTCATAATGGAAGAGCACTGAACTACTGTACATTCAATAGGGACAGCGAGCAGATTAAAGCATGAGGAACAGCCAAGATCTTCAATCTGCTTAAGGCCTTTACATTGTGCAGTAATACATCCCAGAAAAGCTTATTTTTATCATTAGTAAATGATGGCCATGCCAGGAATGCTGGCTTTTACTGTGCAATGGACCCGGACAACTGGATGAATCATTTTGTTTAACCCATCAGTCAGTAGACAACGCAAGTCTATATGCACCAATTTCACACTCACTGGTTTGCCCTGTGGGCCTGCAGGTTTGGAGAGGGCTGATTTCAGTGCCATTACGCTTCGATGAGGGTTAAATCCTGAATCTGAACACCACGACCCGTTAGTACCCCCGACCCGAGATAGATGCAAATGAACGGGAATATGGATTTAAACTTTCTCGGGTAAATTCACCGATACCGGGCGCCCAGAGGACGGCTGCGCCCTAAAGGAACGCGGCTCCGAGCACATGCGGTAGCATTGCGGCCGTATCTCCATCCCATGCTCCCTTCAAACACGATGGACAGGATCAGAGAGTTGACCCTGGTAGGTTGTCCCCAGATTCCATGGGACAAACCTAAGCCACCGATAAAGGCAAAGCTTGATGCCCTGCCCTGGCAGGCTCCACATAGAGTTCTAGTTTCATGCTGAAGAAAACCATTGGGCTGGATTTTGATACTGGGGCGGGTTGGGGTCGTGTCATCCACTTTTCGTGTTATCCACCCGACTGCAATTGGATGTGGGAGATTGATGCGCTTTTCACCTAATTGGGCAATTGAGTTCCAGCATGTGGGAACCCATGAACCAATTAGTGTTTTCAGTCTGAAAGTCACCTCTGATGATGTCATCATTGCTGCTGCATTGAAGGTCTACAAAGACTGCCTGGCCTTTGCTGTGAGAGGACCTGGATGCAAAATGAGCAGCAGCAGCCCTAAGTCTGCTCCCAGATATTTTTGCACCACCACTCCCAGATATGTCTCCTCCTCATCCATCCATCCATTCATCCAGATATGTCTCCTCCTCATCCATCCATCCAGATATGCATGCATGCCACAGCCAGCCAGCCAGCCAAATGTGCTCCCGCCAGGTTTCACATTCGTGGTTCAGAACAGGCGTGCTTCACGTAGAAAAAGGGTTAAAATCACAAAGGCCTTTCAAAATGGCATTATAGAGGCAATTTAGTGCTTGTTAAGGGCCTTAACAGCCTATCCCGCCTCTTAAAGGCGGGACGGAGTCGGGACCAGCAGACACGATTTAATGAAAATTGCGTGGAGGCGGGATGGAGGCGGGCTTGTGCCCGCCCGTCAGTTTTCACAATTTTAACCCCCCACACGCCTCCAAACCCGCCTCCACGGGTCAATGAAAATCCAGCCCATTGTGTACAATTAAGCTGCAAGATTGAGAAGAGCCTGGCTTACCTTCTTTGTCGTCAGCATTTTCCAATGGCTTCATCACTGTAAAGGCCAAAAAATAGGCATGTTTATTGAAGAGGTCTTTTCATTGAAGAGCACATTATCACATTACTTCACTAAGTTTTACTCCATTGAGTGTATGAGTAAGTTCACGTTTTAAAGTTAGGAGTTGCTCATGCAGAATTATTTTTAAAATTTGTGGCTCTCTTACTTTAACTGTGTCTCTGTTTGTGTCCCACCCTGTAATAATTTCTGCTGCTCTCTCTGTTGTTTTACTCTCTCTTACACACTTATTGATGTTGTTGACTCTATGCTTATCTCTGACTCTTTTGTCCCCCTCTTTCTATTAGTTTTACCTTAACGCTGACTCCTCTCTTTTTGGTATCTCCCACACTCTCTGTGCATGTCCATCGTGTGTTGCTTAACGGACTCTGTGGGCTGGGTTTTGAATCTGGGGTCGGGAATCACACATTCTGGCTTGTGAACCCGCCTCCATCGAGATGTGGCCAACCCACTGTATTTTCCCTTGATTGACATTGTTGAGACCGCCCAGTGGGCTCAGCAGGCCAATTAAGGGCCACCCGGCAACAGGTGACGTCACAGATTGACATTTCATCTGTCAAGAGCTTTTGACAGATGAAATATCAGCGTTTGACAGCTCTGTGAAGCTGTCAAACACTCACAATATGATTTCTAACTTCAGTCCTTCCTCTCAGGCTGAGTTAGAAATCATTCCAGCACAGAAAACAGAAGGCTGCAGGTTTTGACAGAACCACGGCTTTCCTGCTTTCTGTGCCGGTGAGATTTCTAACTCCCGAGAACTGAAGGGCTGACACCTGCAGGAGAAAGTTAAGGTAAGTAAAACTTTTTCCAACACTTAGCACTTACCTTACACACTTACCTCTGCACACATGCACCCATCACTCACCTGCCCACCGGACATATCGACCCCTCCAACCCCTGCAGACCCACGGCCCGCCCCGATAACTTGGTGTGGTTGCCACCTGTCGGGAAGCCCACACTTTTCTTTTTAAAATAGGGATTATGCAAAAAACTGCCTGTTAACTACCTGTTAACAGGCAGTTAATTGTCACTAATCCCTTCCCGCCTCGGGGAGTCGGGTCTCAGAACAGGTCGGGTACCCGCCGCCAGAGAAACTGGCATGGAGGCGGGATGGGGTCGGGACCCCCGATTCTGCAACTTTAACCCCGCCCTCCCGACTCTAAACCCGACTCCACGGGTCATTGAAAATCCAGCCCTGTGTCTTTGACCTTTGACACGCAGCAGAACGTAGGAGGCAGCCAACATGTCAGAGGTGGGGACTGGCGGTGGGTGAAGTGCAACTCAGGGTCTGGGCACAAAGGGGAAACGTTACCCAGGAGCTACTGGAACAAACACAGCTAAGAGAGAAATTGGGGGCCAGCGTTTGGGTTGCGGGGCACAAAGTGAGTGGGAACTAGTGCTATGGAGAATATGGAAGATTGAGGCCTGTGTTGGGAGGGAGCTGGTGGCTTGGGGTACATCTTTTGTGGGCAGGGTGGTCTACCTGTTGCGGTTGGGAAAGATCTGGAGCCACAGCCCCAAATAGCAAGGGCAAATCTGGGAGCCACTGCAACATGCAGGGTTGGGGTTCGAACGTGGAGGCATCAGTACTGGAATGGAGGAGTGAAAGAGAAGGTTGAATGGATAGGAGTGAGTGTGGTGCTGGGAGGGGTGAGGCGACCTAATGACCTAAGACTGGGATGGAGCAGGGCGGTTGTGAGGATATGAAGTGGGGGGTTGGGGGTGCGGTTGCGATTGGATGGGACTGAGGAATAGCAGAGGAGGGGCGAAGGCTGGGAGGGAGCAGGGGGTGGGGTAAGAGGGAGTCTTGACACTGGGAAAAGTTGGCTAATCCGCAAGGACTAAGGCAGCGGTTATGAAAAAATTTAAGGGTCTGGGCCTAGGAAGGCTTTGGGGCCTTAGACATAAGTAGAGAGAGTGTGGCCTGTGATCGCTGGAAGTACATATTGAAGAACATACCAACACACACTGAACCAAAGAATACCAGTATATTAAAACAATTTGGTTTCTTCCATTACTTACATTAATACTTATGACAGTTAGAAAGAAAATTGATCGATGAGGGCGGATTACAAAAGGCACAGAAGGTCCTTTCCTTTTGTCCGAATGTTATGTAGGTCAATAACATAGCTACTACATGGCCATCATCATCAACTGCGGAGTGAAGACACCTTTACATGGCTGGTTTCAGAGAGCGATTCTACACCAGCCTCCCAAGCACTGCTGTGCGGGTTTACATTGCTACCTGTTCTTCACCAGGCACGACAGGCAGGAAACCTGCCATCAGTTCACAGTGCCCATGTAAAAGTGTGTTTTCGGAACAGGCACAGGCCATTCAACCCCTCGAGCTTGTTCTGCCATTCAGTTAGATCACGGCCGATCTGTACCTCAACTTCATTTACCCGCCTGTGCTCCATATCCATTGAGACCCTTACCGAACATAAATCTATCGATCTCAGTCTTGAAAGCTTCAATTGACCCCCAACATCCACAGCCTTTTGGGGGAGAGTTTTCCCAGATTTCTACCACACTGTGTGGGGAAAAAGTACTTCCTGATTTCACTGCTGATTGGCCTGGCTCTAATGTTAAGATTGTGTCCCCTTGTTCTGGAATTCCCCACCAGAGGAAATAGTTTCTCTTTATCTCCCCTATTGAATCCTTTTAACAGTTTAAACACCTCGATTGAATCACTCCTCAATCTTCTATGCTCAAGAGAATACGAGCCAAGTTCATGCAACCTGTCCTCATAATGTAACCCTCCAATTCCCGGTACCATTCTGGCGAACCTGCACTGCACCACCTCCAAGACCAATATATCCTTCCTGAGGAGCGGTGACCAAAACTGAACGCAGTTACTCCAGATGGGGCCTGACCAAGGCTCTGTACAACTGAAGCGTAACTTCCTCCCCTTTGTAACCCGTCATCTTAATTTAACCCTTTTAGCCCCGGTATCATTCTGGTGACGACTGCCGCCAAAACAATATAAGCCGGACAGTTAATTCCTGTCACTTTAATTCTCCGCTCCACTCCCACTCAGACCTCACCGTCCTCGGCCTCTTGCATTGTTCCACTGAAGCTCAGCGTAAGCTCGAGGAACAGCACCTCATCTTTTGATTAGGCACTTTACAGCCTTCTGGACTCAACATAGAGTTCAACAATTTCAGATCATAACCTCGGCCCCTATCCTATATATAATTTGAATCCACACTTTTTGTTTGTGTTTTCTTTTCTTCTCTCCCACATGGCAGCTGTCTTTCATTCTGCCAGCGCAATTTACACTTCATCTAGAGCCATCCTTTGTTTCTTAACCTGTCCCATTACCACCTCCTTTTGCCTTGAATATCTCTTAATGTCTCTTAACCTCTCCTGCCTTCTATCCTATCACAGACCTTCCCTTTTGTTCTTTCATCCCCTCCCCCCTTTCCCTGCCCCTGCACTTGCTTAAAAATCTGTTCCATTTCCTGCTTTTTTCCAGTTCTGACGAAAGGTCATCGACCTGAAACGTTAACTCTGTTTCTCTCTTCACAGATGCTGCCTGACCTGCTGAGTATCTCCAGCATTTCCTGTTTTTATTTCAGATTTCCAGCATCTGCAGTACAGGTTGAGCGTCCCGAATCCGGCAACCTCGGGACCGAGGCCGAGCCGGTTTTCGGGTTTTTCCGGTCTCGGAACGTGTTTCTGATGTCCGAAGTCCGGAAACGCCCGAGCCCAGGTTGCGATATTTCCAGACTTTGGACATCAGAAACATGTGCTGAGTCCGGAAATGCCTGGGCCCAGGTTTTGTTTTTGGTAAGCTTCCCTCAGGGTGTCCGGATTCCGCAACATTTTACAGATTCCGGACCCCTGCCACCAATCGTCCCAGAGTCCGGATTCCGGAACATTCCGGATTTGGGACGCTCAACCTGTATTTTCTTTTTGTGCTTGAGTTAATTCCTGAGCGTAGCCGACAGTGAGAGAGCAGTAGTTGTGTTAAAAAGTGTCTCTAAACATGAGGGAAACATGAGCAAAAACCTTGCGATCTCTGAACTCGAGATCTTTATTGAATAATCGTTACTTGTCACGATGGAGTTGCTCTGGAAAGTTTTTTTTTAATATAATTACCAGCTGCCAAAGATGAAATAAAGCAAAATATTCCAGGAAACATTAAGTGCTGGACATGTATCGACATACGGCAGGAAGTCAATAGGAACCCTGCAGAGAAGAGCCTGAAAGCCCGGAGAGATACTTCTTCTTAATTCTGCATTGATTTTGCTTTCCACCTGACTAAATGCCAGAAAATGGAGAGGGGTTTGGCGTGTCTGTCAATATGTTAACAGATGTAGATATGCACGAAGAACGGATTAGAACAGCTCCGGGCTGTAGCTGGGGAAGATTATTCATGCTGCGAAAGCTGGCAGGACGCTGGCCTCCATTTTAATGGAGGGAAAACACACAAGAACGTATGAAATAGGAGCAGGAGTCGGCCATTTGGCCCCTTCGAGCCTGCTCCGCCATTCAATAAGATCATTGCTGATCTTCTACCTCAACTCCACCTTCCCGCACATCCCTTGATTCCCTTAGTATCCAAAAATCTATCGATCTCTGTCTTGAATATACTCGTGATTTGGAGATGTCGGTGTTGGACTGGGGTGGACAAATGTGAGAAGTCGCACAACACCAGGTTATAGTCCAACAGTTTTATTTGAAATCACAAGCTTTCGGAGCGCTGCTCCTTCGTCAGGTGAAGTGAAGAGATGCATATAGGCACAGCATATATAGTCAGAGAACACTGCCAGATGATTACAGTTAATCTTTCCAACTGCCCTTTATCACACCTCGGCAGAGAGATAATCACGGCAATCAAAGGTGTGGATGGTGTCCAAACAGGTCAGTCAGCAAAACATTACATCAAAGACAATGTGGCAGATGCTGGGGTCTGTATGGAAAACAAAAAACTTATTTTGCTGGAAATCACTCCATGACAGAGCATCCACAGCCGAGAATTCCAAAGATTCACCACCCTCTGAGTGAAGAAATTTCTCCTCATCTCAGTCCTAAATGGCCGAGCCCTTATTCTGAGACTGTGACCCCTGGTTCTAGACTCCCCAGCCAGGAGAAACATCCTCCCTGCATCTACCCTGTCAAGCCCTGTAAGAACTTTCAATGTTACAATGGGCTGAGTAGGGTCCGTTACCACTGTGAACTCTGATCCGCCCGGTTTCCCGATGTTTGCTACCCTAAACCTCTTCTCACTTTGACCAAGCTCATGGTCACTCCTCCTAATTTCTCTTTCCTATCTCATCCTCTGCATCCCATACGCCTCCTGTGAAGCATCATGGCATAGACTTTATGTTAAAGGGGCTATATAAATAGAAGTATTTATTTCTATTGATAGGGACGGTGGAAACAGATTCAATAGTAGCTTTCAAAAGGGAATTGGGCAAAAACTTGAAGGAGATAAAATTGCGGGGATATGGGGAAAGAGCCGGGGAGTGGGAGTAACTGGATTGCTCTTCGAAAGAGCCGGTGCAGATTCAATGGGCCGAATGGCCTCCTTCTGTGATGTACTATTCTATGATTCTAATTAGCTGGTGTTTCCTGTAGCTAGCATGGGTTAAAGAAAGAGAGAAAACAAACCAGATGTTGTTCCCTCTTGAATGCTATCCAATGACCCCTGCTTGAAGTGTAGATGCTGGAAATGAATAGGACTGGGCTAGGCTGTTGGGCAGGTAGCGTCAAAAAAAAGACTTGCATTTATATAGGGCCTTTCACGACCTCAGGACGTCCCAAAGCGCTTTACAACCAATGAGGTACTTTTGAAGTGCAGTCACTGTTGTAATGTAGGAAACGCGGCAGCCAAATTTGCGCACAGCAAGCTCCCACAAACAGTAACGTGATAATGATCAGATAATCTGTTTTTTTGTGATGTTGATTGAGGGATAAATATTGGCCAGGACATTGGGGATAACTCCCCTGCTCTTCTTCGAAATAGTGCCAGGGGATCTTTTACATCCACCTGAGAGAGCAGATAAGGGGAGGAAGGCCTGCAGTACCGCGGCGTGACGTGCCGCAGCGCATGGCACTGCTGCACAGAGCGCCGCAATATTCACTCGCAGTGCTCCCTCTTGGGGCGCTACCAGTGAATTATGGGCGCAGGGGTGCTAATTTTTTCAGGGCGCTAGAAGTAGCGCCCCGGCGAAGTTAGCACCCCAAAGGGAGCACGACCCAATTTTTCCCCATTTGTCTTTCATTGACGCTATGCTCCCATAGATTACAGAGGAGGAGTTTAAATTCAAAATTGACAGGGCAAAGAAAATCAATGGTTATTTCAGTGGCCATTCATTGCGCCTCTAATTGGCAGAGAGCCAACATGTGTGGCATTCATGCCTGTAATGCACTTTCACGCTGCAGTAATACCATTGTATTTACATAATCAGGGTGTCATTAGAACTGGGTTAAACAGCTGCCTTCCTTTATTTTACCATCTGGCTTCTTCACATCATACAGTGAGGGGGATCATTAAAAAGCCATCGATTATACTTCAAGCGACACCTCATACTCATCATGTTTCACAACACAACTCGGCCTTCTCCATCAGCTGAGGGGAGAATGAAACCCTCCTCCCCAATTTTACAGGTCAAGGAACATAGGAACAGGGGTAGGTCAAGTCAGGAGTGTGATGGAATACTCTCCACTTGCCTGGATGAGTGCAGCTCCAACAACACTCAAGAAGCTCGACACCATCCAGGACAAAGCAGCCCGCTTGATTGGCACCCCATCCACCACCTTAAACATTCACTCCCTCCGCCACCGCTACACCATGGCTGCAGTGTGTACCCTCTACAAGATGCACTGCAGCAACTCGCCAAGGTTTCTTCGGCAGCACCTCCCAAACCCACGACTTCTACCACCTAGAAGGACAAGGACAGCAGGCAAACGGGAACACCACCCCCTCCAAGTTCCCCTCCAAGTCACACACCAAAATGACTTAGAAGTATATCGGCCGTTCCTTCATCGTCGCTTGGTCAAAATCCTGGAACTCCCTCCCTAACAGCACTGTGGGAGCACCTTCACCACACGGACTGCAGAGGTTCAAGAAGGTGGCTCACCACCACCTTCTCAAGGGCAACTAGGGATGGGCAATAAATGCTGGCCTTGCCAGTGATGCCCACATCTCATGAACAAATTAAAAAGGTCATCCAGCTTGTTCCGCAATTCAATTAGGTCATGGGTAATCTGTATCTCAACTCCATCTAAGCGCCATGGTTCCATAACCCTCAATACCGTTGCCTAACAAAAATCTATCAAGCTCAGTTTTGAATTTTTCAATTGACCCCCAGCCTCAACAGGTTTTTGGGGGAAGAGAGTTCCAGATTTCCACTACCCTTTGTGTGAAGAAGTGCTTCCTGCCATCATCCCTGAATGGCTTAGCTCTAATTTGAAGGTTATGCCCCCTTGTTTTGGGCTTCCCCACCACAGGAAATAGTTTCTCTCTAGCAACGCCATCAACGCCTTTGATCATTCCAACCGAAGCAGATTTCAAGTAATTTGATGACAAAATGGCAACCTCTGTTTTGCCAGATAACAGATTAATAGATTTTATATCATAAATAGAATCTCCTGAAAACACGTACTTGAGGTCATAATTGATGCATGCTGACCTTCAGACTCAAAAACCAGCGAGCAGCCTATCCACCCACCAACCCCCCAACTCCCCAGACGCATTCAGAACTCAAGAACATCGAAACACTAGAAAAGAACTTGCATTTCTATAGCACCTTTCACGACCACAGGACGTCTCAAAGCGCTTTACAGCCAATGAAGTACTTTTTGGAGTGTAGTCACTGTTGTAATGTAGGAAACGCGGCAGCTAATTTGCGCACAGCAAGAGCCCACAAACAGCAATGTGATGATGACCAGATCATCTGTTTTAGGTTGAGAGACAGGACACCGGGTAGAACTCCTCCTGCTCTTCTTCAAAATAGTGCCATGGGATCTTTTACGTCCACCTGAGAGGGCAGACGTCTAACATCTCGGTCTAACGTCTCATCCGAAAGACCAAAGAGGGGAAATAAATTGCTCCTCGTCTCTCCCCCCTGGTTCATTTGCCAACTATCTTAAAATTGGTGTTGTAGGATGTAAATTAACTCCTCATCTAGTTCATCCCTGGTGATATTTTCAATACAACTAGACAAAGCCCATCATGCAGGAAAGCACCGGGATTGAAAAAAGTGGGTGGAAAAGATAAATCAAGAAGTCACGGTTAGGTGATGCCATGCTTGGGTTTTGAAGGCCTGGAGCTTACAGGAGGAAGATATCACTGAACCATTGCCGCTAATGACATAGGTGCCAGGCTGTGGTTGACCCCATCCCAATCCAGTTAACGTCAGGGTTGGCTTGTCATTTTTCCACAGTTCAACATGTCCTCCGCCCCCCACTAATAGACTATCGACAGTGAAAGCGGCAAACAGTAAATAGGGAGGCTCTTATAAGCATCGAGTTGCTCTTTAGATTTTAAAAGCATATCAACAAAAATTATACTGACTCACACACACACTGCAGAGTTCAAAGACTTCCATTAACTAGAAACTGAATTTCAATTGTGTTCTGAAGCCTTTGAAATGTTTAAGTCAGATTTGCGAAGTTGACTTAATGAGGAATAAAAGCAAATAAATAAATGAGCTGAAACTCATTACTGATAACTTGGCAATGAAAATGTTATTTGTCACTCGATGCTCGCTAACTGACTTATCCAATTGACCTTGAAGCTCTCAGTATCCTCCGCTCGGGATATTGTCAGAATTCCTTCAAAAGATCCAGTTTTGTGCATGTGCATGTAATTGTTGCTGGTTAAAAGGGATTATTCAGTCACATCTCATTGGCACGCTGAGACCCCGATCGACCAAAAGGACAAGTTGAGCGCATCCGACAATATATTGATGATGTCAAGCGATGCCGTGCAAACAAGCAAACATTTGACTTTGCTAACCAACTAAATAATGAAGGAATTCAAATGTATAAAGACTTGTTTTTCTCGTTCACCTGTCTGGTTGGTTGGGCGGAGACTCACGTTTAACTTTCTCGTTGGTTCATTGTTTCTGCTGTTTGATTGGCTCGGTGTTTTATTCCTTTCGGATTAGTTTGCAACAAACAACAACAACAACTTGCATTTATATAGCGCCTTTAGGTTTTTTTTTAATTCATTCACGGGATGTGGGCGTCGCTGGCAAGGCCAGTATTTATTGTCCCATTTCTAATTGCCCTCGAGAAGGTGGTGGTGAGCCGCCTTCTTGAACCGCTGCGGCCCGTGTGGTGAAGGTGCTCCCACAGTGCTGTTAGGGAGGGAGTTCCAGGGTTTTGACCCAGCGACGATGAAAGAACGGCCGATATACTTCCACGTCAGGATGGTGTGTGACTTGGAGGGGAACTTGGAGGTGGTGGTGTTCCCATGCGCCTGCTGCCCTTGTCCTTCTAGGTGGAAGAAGTCGTGGGTTTGGGAGGTGCTGCCGAAGAAGCCTTGGCGAGTTGCTGCAGTGCATCTTGTAGATGGTACACACTGCAGCCACGGTACGCCGGTGGTGGAGGGAGTGAATGTTTAAGGTGGATGGGGTGTAGTAGAAATGTCCCAAGGCGCTTCACAGGAGCATAATGAAACAAAATTTGACACCAAGCTGCATATAGAGATACAAGGACAAGAGACCAAAAGCTTGGTCAAAGAAGTAACATGATAGATCCCCAGCTCACTCTCTGGTACCATGATAGTTATCTGTTGCTCACTCTGGCTCTTACACGGCAAACTTTGACCTTCCCTACAACTCGGTCTCCCACTCTCTAAATGAGCCATGGGCATTGCCTACCACTCGCTTCCCAACCTACCCGACTCTTTCTAGGACTCTACCTCCACCATAATTGGCCCTACCTCATCCTCAGTCCACCAGCGTCGCTGTGAGTGATGTACTCGTTGTGGTAACACAATACAGCTTCCTGTGACTCGAACTTTATTGCATCACTTCCTGTGATTAGTCCAGGATAAATACTGGACTGATCAGTTGGATCCTGGAGAGGCATAGAGTAAGACCTCTTTTGTATGTAGCACCTTTTTAGTTGATTAAAGCTTACTTTAAGTTCACCACGCGTAAGGCTCATTCTTACGACAATTTAATCAACTTTGAAAAACTTCGCACTCAAACTTTTTGGACGAACTCGGAACTAAGGATCCAGGGAATCATCCATCATGGAAAACATCCTTAAACCATCGCGTCTTGACTTGGACCCAAACACCCCAGCAGCCGGTAAGGTGTGGAAACACTGGTATCGCACGTTTGACAATTTTCTTGAATATTGCAAGGCTGATGATGACTCAAAGTTGCGGATACTCATCAACTGTGTCACCCCGAATGTATTTCAGTATGTGGAGGAATGGGGCAGTTATGAGGAGGCAATTTGGACGCTTAACAGACTATATACTAAGACACCGAATGAGGTCTATGCCAGACATCTACTAGCTACAGCCCAACAAGGGCCGGAGGAATCCATTGATAAATTCCTCCAAGAGCTTCGCAGACTTAGTATGGACTGTAACTTTCAGGCGGCCTCAGCTGAGCTGTACCGTGAAGAAATGATCCGTGATGCTTTCATCTGCGGGCTTGCCTCCCCATTTATACGCCAGCGTCTACTGGAAAGTAAGACACTTGAGCTTCAGAGAGCTTATGACATGGCTTGCTCTCTGGATCTGGCAAAAAGAAATGCAGACCTTTATACAGTGCCCAGACCTCGGTCTACTGCCTTAACTACAGTCAGGCAATTTAAGAGGCCACAGGTGAACTCTATTAGGGAGGTCTTTATCCCTGACGATCAATCTGATGACTTCACTGATGAAGAGGATGATGACCCCACTGTGGCAGCCTCTTGGCAATCTAAGAAATGCTTCTTTTGTGGTGATGAGTTTCACCCTCGGAAATTCTGCCCTGCTCGCAATGCGTTTTGCAGTCATTGCAACAAAAAGGGTCATTTTGCAAAGGTTTGCCTATCAAGAGCCTCTACGAGGGCTTATCAAGCTAAGTCCTACCGAACTGCCCCGGTAAGGGCCTATCAAGATGTTCCGGCTAAAATCTATCGTGCTTCCTCTTGGGTTTCCTCTCGAAGAAACACACCTAGAGTTTCAGCCACTCTTTGTGCAACGACACCAATTACAGCTGCTTGTCCTCAGAACCTATTCCATGCAGCTACAAAAGCATCAATTAATGGACATACTTTAGATGCCTTAATTGACTCAGGTAGCACTGATAGTTTCATTAGGGAACAGATTGTTGCAGAGTTAAAGCTACATGTTTTCCCATCGGACCAGGCAATTGCGATGGCTCAGTCATCACTTAATACCAGAATTTCTGGCTTTTGTATGGTTGAAATAACACTTAATGGTCACAGGTATCCCTCCACCTGGCTTTCGGTGCTCAAGGACTTATGTAGTGATCTTATCTTAGGGCTGGATTTTCAAAAGCAGCATAAGAAGCTCACCATTGAGTTCGGCGGATCCAAACTTGAACTCACTATTTCTAATATACTACCTCGATTACCGTTCTGTGCATTGTCAGCAGCTTCACTGGATGAACCCTCACTGTTTACCAGTATCCCTCCTCGATGCAAACCGATTATAACAAAGTCACGACGTTTCAGTCAGGAAGACCAGTCTTTTATTGCGGCTGAGATTTCTCGGCTTTTAGCAGAGGATATCATCGAACCTTGTTCGTCGCCATGGCGCGCCCAGGTCGTTATTGTTAAGAACCCTCTACAACCTCACAAGAAACGGCTGTGCATTGACTATTCACAGACCATCAATCAATATACGGACTTGGACGCATACCCATTGCCGCGCATCGATGATATGGTTAATAAACTGGCTGAGTACACGGTGTTCTCAACATATGATCTGAAAAGTGCCTATCATCAGGTACCCTTGAAGGTCTCAGACAAGCAGTATACGGCCTTTGAAGCCAATGGACGGCTGTATCAATTTCGTCGCCTCTCCTTTGGGGTCACTAATGGAGTGGCTGTCTTCCAGCGAGCAATGGATGACCTGGTCAAACAGGAAGACTTGAAGGATACGTTTCCTTATCTGGACAATATTACTGTCGCAGGTCGCAATCAGCGGGAACATGACGCCAATCTCCAACGATTTTGGGATGCACTCCAGCACTGTAATTTGACATTAAATGCGGCTAAATCCATTGAGTCACAACCAACCATCAACATCCTTGGCTATTGTGTGGGCAATGGCATCATTAAACCTGACCCTGAAAGGCTTCGCCCACTCCAAGAACTCCCGCCACCTAAGAATCCGGCCTCCTTGCTCCGGGCCCTCGGCCTGTTTGCATACTATGCTAAATGGATTCCTAACTTCTCGGACCGAATCCAACCTCTACTGAAGGCCAGCACATTCCCACTAGACACAGCGGCTGTTGCAGCCTTTAACCTCCTGAAAAAACAGTTGGAGAAAGCGGCTCTTCACTCCATCGATGAGAGTCTTCCTTTTGTTGTTGAGTGTGATGCCTCGGAGGTGGCGATCTCGGCCACTCTGAATCAGGAAGGTCGTCCGGTGGCATTTTTGTCCAGGACTTTTCAAGGGGCTGAGCTACATTATCCTCCAGTCGAGAAAGAAGCTACAGCCATCATAGAGGCAGTGCGGAAGTGGAGTCATCTCCTAGCTCGCCAGCACTTTACCTTAATCATGGACCAGTGATCGGTCGCCTTCATGCTCGATAATCGAAAACGGACCAAAATTAAAAATAATAAAATCCAGCTTTGGCGGCTGGAATTGGCCTCTTTTGGTTACACCATCCACTATCGACCTGGCAAGGAGAATGTGGCTCCGGATACCCTCACACGAGCATTCTGCTCTGCCATGGCACCCTCTACGCTCGTAGACATCCATGATGGGTTGTGTCATCCGGGCGTTACTCACATGCTACACTTCGTGCGGTCCCGAAATCTCCCATTCTCTACCGGGGATGTAAAGAAGATGTGCTCGGACTGCAGAGTCTGTGCGGAATTGAAACCTCAGTTTTTCCGCCCCTCGGGTGGTATACTCATACATGCGACCCAGCCAATGCAACGGCTTAGCATCGATTTTAAGGGGCCGTTGCCCTCTTCAACTCGCAACACTTATCTATTGACCATGGTCGATGAGTATTCCCGTTTTCCGTTTGCCTTTCCCTGCCCCAATATGCTGACGACCACGGTTATCAGCTGCCTTGAGCAGGTATTTGCTTTCTGTGGCATGGCATCCTATGTTCATTCGGATCGGGGCCCTTCTTTTATGTCAGGAGAACTCAAGGCCTATCTCTCGGAACGGGGTATTGCTGCCAGCAAAACGACGCCTTATCATCCGGTCGGGAATGGGCAAGTCGAGCGTTATAACGCTATCATCTGGAATGCGGCACGTCTGGCTTTGAGATCTCGGGGCCTACCCAACCAGCAATGGGAAGCAGTACTTCCAGACGCATTACACTCCACACGGTCCCTCCTTTCGACCGCCACAAATACGACGCCTCATGAACGGTTCTTCCGATTTCAGCGTCGCTCATCCTATGGGATATCTCTCCCGTCGTGGCTGACTACACCGGGACCAGTGCTACTCCGAAGATATGTCCGGGCGTCTAAGAATGACCCCCTGGTAGATGAAGTTGAGCTCACTGACGTCAACCCTACCTACGCCTATATTCGGTATCCTGACGGTCGGGAATCGACCGTGTCATTGCGGGATCTGGCTCCCTGCCCGCCGAAACATAGAGGGACACCAGGGGATGATATTGTACCAGGCACATCTCTGGGCTCGCCAGGTGCCTCTCATCACGATCTGGATCTGACGCCGGCTGGTACCTCACTCCAGCGTGCCGACCTGGGGCAGACTGACTATGAGCCCGTCGGGGCTCGCACGCGCAGCAACGATCCACCCCGTACCGTACGCTCGGAAACGAATCTGCCACAGCCCTGCCCGACACCCGTTCGGGCACCAGTACACAGTCAGGATCGTCCTGACCCCTCACAGAGCGGGCTGGATCACTCGGACTCTGGTCCACGGCCAGCGGCGGGTAAACGGGCTAGGGGCCCTCTACCGCTACGAGAACCCAAACGGGTGTGGCTCTCCCTCGTCCAGCGGCTACGAAATGGAGGGAGCATCCCGGCCTCCTAATCTTTTGGGGGGGCAGAATGTGGTAACACAATACAGCTTCCTGTGACTCGAACTTTATTGCATCACTTCCTGTGATTAGTCCAGGATAAATACTGGACTGATCAGTTGGATCCTGGAGAGGCATAGAGTAAGACCTCTTTTGCATGTAGCACCTTTTTAGTTGATTAAAGCTTACTTTAAGTTCACCACGCGTAAGGCTCATTCTTACGACACTCGTGTTAAATCTTTAAGGAACAAACTACCAGCAATGACTGATTGCAGGAAATAGCAAACTATTGGTGAAGGATCTCAGACTCTCCGGCCCTTACAGGTGCCGGCTTCCAGCATGGGATTTGATTTATAATAAAGTTCACGCTGTGCAAACTAGATAAGCTCCAAAAAGGTTGGCGTAATCATTACGGTTTGCACTCATGGTGTAGAACTTTGTGTGACGGCAACATACAATCATAGAGTCATAGAGTTATACAGCACAGAAAGAGGCCCTTCGGCCCATCGTGTCCGCGCCGGCCATCAAGCCCTGTCTATTCTAATCTCATTTTCCAGCACTTGGTCCGTAGCCTTGTATGCTATGGCGTTTCAAGTGCTCATCTAAATGCTTCTTGAATGTTGTGAGGGATCCTGCCTCTACCACCCTTTCAGGCAGTGAGTTCCAGATTCCAACCACCCTCTGGGTGAAAAAGTTTTTCCTCAAATCCCCTCTAAACCTCCTGCCCCTTACCTTGAAACTATGCCCCCTGGTTATTGACCCCTCTACTAAGGGGAAAAGTTCCTTTCTATCTACCCTATCTATGCCCCTCATAATTTTGTACACCTCAATCAGGTCCCCCCCTTAGCCTTCTCTGCTCTAAGGAAAACAACCCCAGCCTGTCCAGTCTCTCTTCATAGCTGAAGCGCTCCAGCCCAGGTAACATCCTGGTGAATCTCCTCTGCACCCTCTCCAATGCAATCACATCCCTCCTATAGTGTGGCGACCAGAACTGCACACAGTATTCCAGCTGTGGCCTAACTAGCGTTTTGTACAGCTCCATCATAACCTCCCTGCTCTTATATTCTATGCCTCGGCTAATGAAGGCAAGTATCCCATATGCCTTTTTAACCACCTTATCTACCTGTCCATTTAATCGGGAATTGGATGCAAATGCCAGGGGGCCTGAGTCATAGATTTACTTTAATGGATTCAAAACTGTGCAGCCCGCCAATTGGGCGCACTGACCATTGCACCCAAATTCCCGATGTGCTCTTCTATCGTTCAGCGTCCAAAGTTTACCCCACAGACGTGTCCTTCGGCGTTCCCAGTTTATCTTCAAGTTGGCCAAAATGCACATCTTACGTAACGCGCCTTCTACTGTGGCCCAGAGGCACCAGGGCTCCTGCTCCCTGGGCGCTGCACACGCCTGAAAGTGTGGCGAGAAGACTTCAGCGCACGCTGACAAGCTGCCACCACGCTCGGCACACGGTGCACGATGTAGCGGGGGCTGGCACGTCGGGGATTCGCGGCGGATTGTCAGGCACCAGCAGCTCTTAAAGGGCTGCAATCCAGGCTTCGAGGAGAAACACCTCCAAATGTACAAAATGGCAGAAGCTAAGTGCAAAGGCAGAAAGGCACACTCCAGTATGCCCCTACGGAGCTGTGATTTCATGGGGGTGCGACACAGATGGGAGGAGCACCTTCCAGTCAAGAGTAGCAACAGAGCACCCTGGATGGAGATCGCTGAGTGAGTTAATGCTGTTTCACCTGCTCCCGCATAAAAGACAGTGCTTTAAGGAAGAAATTTGCTGGGCTTTGCAAGATTGCCAAGGTAAGTGTGTTCACACTTTTCCTAATTTAACAATGTTGTCTGACAAGGCATCTTAATAGTACTTCACCGTAAGCTTAATACAGGATCACAGAGAGAGAGAGAGAGAGAATGAACAGCATTCTGGCAAGTGTTCATCTACTTTTCCAATATGCACAGGCACGCCCGTGTTTTACCGGCGCACTTCACACTGCTACCGGCACAGACACGATGGGCCGAATGGCCCCCTCTGTGCCGTCAACTTCTATGATTCTACAATAAAATCCGAGGCTTGAGAAATGTGGCACGCATCAAACACCAAGTGTGCTGCCTGCACAAGGAAGTTTTGCACGCTTCACGCTCACATAAAGTGGCTACTGGTCTGACTACTCGGATAGCACACTTCGCCCCACATATTCTTTATTCCAAATGATGTTCCTTTTCTATCTGAGGGGAGAGGCTGTGGGGTGACTTAATAGAGGTCTTTAAAATTGTGAAAGGTTTTGATAGAGTTGTCACTGAGAGAGTGTTTCCACTTGTGGGGAAGAGCAAAACGAGAGGCCATCAATATAAGATAGTCACCAAGAAATCCAATAGGGAATTCAGAAGAAACTTCTTTACCCAGAGAGTGGTGAGAATGTGGAACTCGCTACCACAGGGAGTGGTTGAGGCGAATAGTTTAGATGCATTTAAGGGGAGGCTAGACAAGCATATGAGGGAGAAGGGAATAGAGGGTTATGCTGATCGGGTTAGATGAGGAAAGACGGGAGGAGGCTCGAGTGGAGCATAAACGCCGGCATGGACTGGTTGGGCCGAATGGCCTGTTTCTGTGCCGTATATTCTATGTAATCTACTTGCAAGAGAAGGCTGCACCAAGCAGCATCAATACATGCAGCTGTAATCCTTTACCACTTATAAGGAGGGAGCCTGCACGCTATAGATGTAGTGGGAAACGATGAAGTCAGCAGCCTCTCCAGGCTCACAACTAACATGATCCTTTGCTTTTTGTTCGTTATCTCTTTACCAATGTCAGCCATGGCATAGTGGTAGCACCTTTGCCTCTGAGTCAGAAGGTTGCAGATTCAAGACCCATTCCAGAGACTTGAGCACATAGTCTAGGCTGACACTTCAGTGCAATACTGTAGGAGTGCTACACTGTTGGGGGTGCTGCAGCTCAAGGGCTCCATCTGCCCTCTTAGGTGGACAAAAAAGATCCTAAGGCCCTATTTGAAGAAGAGCAGGGGACTTTTCCTGGCCAATATTAATCCCTGAAGCAACATCCTGGCTGTGGCTCAGTGGGTAGCACCCTTGCCTCTGAGTCAGAAGGTTGTGAGTTCAAGTCCCACTCCAGAGACTTGAGCACAAAAATCTAGGCTGACACTTCAGTGCAGCGCTGAGGAAGTGCTGCACTGTCGGAGGAGCCATCTTTTGGATGAGACATTAAACCGAGGCCCCGTCTGTTCCTCAATCAACATCACTAAAAAAATCAGATTATTTGGTCATTATCACTTTGCTGTTTGTGGGAGCTTGCTGTGTGCAAATTGGCTGCCGCGTTTCCTACATTACAACAGTGACTCCACTTCAAAAAGTACTTAATTGGCTGTAAAGTGCTTTGGGACATAGAAGATAGGAGCAGGAGTAGGCCATTTGGCCCCTCGAGCCTGCTCCGCCATTTAATGAGTTCATGGCTGATCATCCAAATTCAGTACCCTGTCCCTGCTTTCTCCCCATATCCCTTGATCCCTTTAGCCGTAAGAAATATATCTAACTCCTTCTTGAATATATTTAATGAATTGGCCTCAACTGCCTTCTGTGGTAGAGAATTCCACAGGTTCACCACTCTCTGGGTGAAGAAATTCCTCCTCATCTCAGTCCTAAATGGCTTACCCCTTATCCTTAGACTGTGACCCCTGGTTCTGGACTCCCCCGCCATCGGGAACATCCTTCCTGCATCTAGTCTGTCTAGTCCTGTTAGAATTTTATAAGTTTCAATGAGATCCCCTCTCATTCTTCTAAACTCTAGTGAATACAAGCCCAATCGTCCCAATCTCTCTTCATACGACATTCCTGCCATCCCAGGTATCAGTCTGGTGAATCTTCGCTGCACTCTCTCCATGGCAAGAACATCCTTCCTCAGATAAGGCGACCAAAACTGCACACAATACTCCAGGTGTGGTCTCACCAAGGCCATGTACAACTGCAGCAAGACATCCTTGCTCCTGTACTCGAATCCGCTGGCTATGAAAGCCAATATACCATTTGCCTTCTTAACCGCCTGCTGCACCCATGCTTACCTTCAACGACTGGTGCACAAGGACACCCAGGTCTCGTTGCACTTCCTCTTTTCCCAATCTATTGCCGTTCAGATAATAATCTGTCTTCCTGTTTTTGCCACCAAAGTGGATAACCTCGCATTTATCTACATTATACTGCATCTGCCCAATCACCCAACTTGTCCAAATCATACTGGAGTTTCTCTCAATCCTCCTCACAACACACATGCCCACCCAGCTTTGTGTCGTCTGCAAACTTGGAGATATTACATCTAGTTCCCTCGTCTAAATCATTAATATATATTGTGAATAACTGGGGTCCTAGCACCGATCCCTGCGGTACCCCACTAGTCACTGCCTGCCACTCGGAAAAAGACCTGTTTATTACAACTCTTTGCTTCCTGTCTGCCAACCAGTTCTCTATCCAAGTCAGTACCTTACCACCAATCCCATGTGCTTTAACTTTGCACGCCAATCTCTTATGCGGGACCTTATCGAAAGCCTTCTGAAAGTCCAAATACACCACATCCACTTGTTCTCCCTTATCTATTCTACCAGTTACATCCTCAAAACATTCCAGTAGATTAGTCAAGCATGATTTACCTTTTGTAAATCCATGTTGACTTTGTCCGATCCTGTCACTGTTTTCCAAGTGTTCTGCTATTACATCTTTTATAATGGACTCCAGCATTTTTCCCACTACCGATGTCAGGCTTACCGGTCTATAATTCCCTGTTTTCTCTCTCCCACCTTTTTTAAATAGTGGGGTTACATTAGCTATTGTCCAATCCATGGGAACTGTTCCAGAGTCTATAGAATTTTGGAAGATGACCAGCAATGCATCTACTATTTCTAGGGCCACTTCCTTAAGTACCCTAGGATGTAGATGACGTCCTGAGGTTGTGAAAGACGCTGTAGAAATGCAAGCCTTTCTTTCTTATTCACTCACTCATTCACTACCTCACACACAATTATACACCACAACCTATCCCATACACACTATAATATCTTCTCATGTAAAGCTCTGTTTCAAGTGGTGTCTTACTGCCAGTATTTGAAAAATAGGTTCTGCTGCTCCAGAGAAGATGGAAGAGTTTTGTCCTGAACTGAATGCTTTATTGTGCGCCCTTTATTGTAATTTGAATTGGGTGGCTAGCTGATCCAGATGTGGTTTCACTCCTAAGACAGATCGCCATCATCATTGCCAACTCTTGCCATTCCCCTGCTATTGGGCACGTTCTCAACATAGCCAAGGATCTGTGGGAGCAGTAACAACTAGGGAGCAATGAGCTGTTGAAGCCCTGCCTTACCTGGTCGCCCAATATAAGAACATAAGAACATAAGAAATAGGTGCAGGAGTAGGCCAATCGGCCCCTCGAGCCTGCTCCGCCATTCAATAAGATCATGGCTGATCTGATCCTAACCTCAAATCTAAAGAAAACAAGAAGTAGGAGCAGGACCCGGCCACTCAGCCCCTGGGCCCGCTCCGCCACCCACAGGGCCCTGACTGATCCGAACTCAGCCTCATGTCCAATTTCCTGCCCGCTCACCGTAACCCCTAATTCCCTTTACCTCTAGCAAACTTTCTATTTCTGCTTTAAATTTATTTAATGATGTAGCTTCCACAGCTTCCTGGGGCAGCAAATTCCACAGACCTACTACCCTCTGAGTGAAGAAGTTTCTCCTCATCTCAGTTTTGAAAGAGCAGCCCCTTATTCTAAGATTATGCCCCCTAGTTCTAGTTTCACCCATCCTTGGGAACATCCTTACCGCATCCACCCGATCAAGCCCCTTCACAATCTTATATGTTTCAATAAGATCTCCTCTCATTCTTCTGAACTCCAATGAGTAGAGTCCCAATCTACTCAACCTCTCCTCATACGTCCACCCCATCATCCCCGGGATTAACCGAGTGAACCTTCTTTGTACTGCCTCGAGAGCAAGTATGTCTTTTCTTAAGTATGGACACCAAAACTGTACGCAGTATTCCAGGTGCGGTCTCACCAATACCTTATATAACTGCAGCAATACCTCCCTGTTTTTATAATCTATCCCCCTAGCAATAAAAGCCAACATTCCATTGGCCTTCTTGATCACCTGCTGCACCTGCATACTAACTTTTTGATTTTCTTGCACTAGGACCCCCAGATCCCTTTGTACTGCAGTACTTTCCAGTTTCTCGCCATTAAGATAATAACTTGCTCTCTGATTTTTCCTGCCAAAGTGCATAACCTCACATTTTCCAATATTGTATTGCATCTGCCAAATCTCCGCCCACTCACCCAGCCTGTCTATATCCCATTGTAGGTTTTTTATGTCCTCCTCACTTTCTACTTTCCCTCCCATCTTTGTATCATCTGCAAACTTTGATATGTTACACTCGGTCCCCTCCTCCAAATCGTTAATATAGATTGTAAAGCGTTGGGGACCCAGAACCGACCCGTGCGGAACACCACTGGCTACTGGTTGCCAGTCCGAGAATGAACCATTTATCCCAACTCTCTGCTTCCTGTTAGATAACCAATCCTCCACCCATGCCAGAATATTACCCCCAATCCAGTGATTTTTTATCTTGAGCAATAATCTTTTATGTGGCACCTTGTCGAATGCCTTCTGGAAGTCTAACTACACTACGTCCACTGGTTCCCCTTTATCCACCCTGTACGTTATGTCCTCAAAGAACTCAAGCAAATTTGTCAGACATGACTTCCCCTTCATAAAGCCATGCTGACTTTGTCCTATTAAATTATGTTTATCTAAATGTTCCGTTACTGTCTCCTTAATAATAGACTCCAAAATTTTACCCACCACAGATGTTAGGCTAACTGGTCTATAATTTCCAGCCTTCTGCCTACTACCCTTTTTAAATAAGGGTGTTATATTAGCAGTTTTCCAATCTGCCGGGACCTTTGCTGAGTCCAGGGAATTTTGGAAAATTATTACCAAAGCATCCAAAATCCCTACTGCCACTTCCCTCAAGACCCTAGGATGTAAGCCATCAGGTCCAGGGGATTTATCCGCCTTGAGTCCCATTATTTTACTGAGTACCAATTCCTTAGTGATTTTAATCGTATTGAGCTCCTCCCCCCCTAGAGCCCCCTGTTTGTCCAGTGTTGGGATATTCTTAGTGTCCTCTACCGTAAAGACTGAAACAAAATATTTGTTCAGCATTTTTGCCATCTCCATGTTTCCCACCATTAATTTCCCGGTCTCATCCTCTAAGGGACCTACGTTTGCCTTAGCCACCCTTTTTCTTTTTATATAACTATAGAAACTCTTGCTATCTGTTTTTATATTTTTTACTAATTTATTTTCATAATCTATCTTCCCTTTCTTAATCAATCCTTTAGTTACTTTTTGCTGTCTTTTGACGACTTCCCAATCTTCTATCATCCCACTAAGTTTGGCTACCTTATATGTCCTTGATTTTAGTTGGATACTATCCTTAATTTCTTTACTTAGCCACGGATGGCTATCATTTCTTTTATACCCTTTTTTCCTCAGTGGAATATATTTCTTTTGAAAGTTGTAAAATAACTCCTTAAATGAACACCACTGCTCATGTACCGTCTTACCCTTTAATCTATTTTCCCAGTCCACTTTAATCAATTCCGCTTTCATACCATCATAGTCTCCTTTATTCAAGCTCAGTACGCTTGTTTGAGAACCAACCTTCTCACCCTCTAATTGGATATGGAATTCAACCATGTTATGGTCACTCATTCCAAGGGGATCCTTAACTAGGACATTATTAATTAATCCTGACTCATTACACAGGACCAGGTCCAAGGTTGCTTGCCCCCTTGTAGGATCAGTTACATACTGCTCAAGAAATCCATCCCTAAGACACTCAATAAACTCTTCCTCAAGGCTGCCCTGCCCAATTTGATTTGTCCAGTTAATATGATAGTTAAAATCCCCCATAATTATAGCTGTTCCCTTATTACATGCCCCAACTATTTCCTGATTAATACTTCTTCCAGCAGAGTTGCAACTATTACGAGGCCTATATACTACTCCCACTAGTGTTTTTTTCCCCTTATTATTCCTTATCTCCACCCAAACTGTTTCATTATCCTGATCCTTTGACCCAATATCATTTCTCTGTATTACAGTGATTCCTTCCTTTATTAACATAGCCACCCCACCTCCCCTTCCTTCCTGCCTGTCCTTCCTGATTGTTAAATACCCTGGCATATTTAGGCAATATGGTGAATCCAGTCAAGATGGACTGCTGTAGATTGGAGCCCAAGCTCTTGAGAGCCCCAGTCATGGCATTCATGGTGGAAGCTATTCCTGAGCTCGGACCTTGGCTTCGGGGGACTCCACTGTAGAAGGCCCTGCAGTGCCGTGCTTTTCTGCAGCATGGGCAGATGGTCAGGCAACACGGAGGCTTGTAGAATCGTCCATAGGTGCCCTTGAACTACAGACTGCTTGCTGCATACTCTGTCTGCTGATGCTGTGCTACCAAACTATGTTCGTATGCAAGACTTGTGAGGTCAGAATTCCTGGGCTCAGCAGTTGAGAAAGCCCTTGAGCTGACCCTTTGGCCAGCAGATTGCAGCTCCTCCAATTTTACCTGCACTTGCTCCTCCTCACTCATGTACCGTTCGTCCTCTCCGTCACTTGAGCAGCTCATTTGTTCAGGAATGTAGCTGTCTCCCTGAGCCCCACTGCCTCTCCACCATTTAGACTCCCCTTAAAACTTGCCTCTTTGACCAAGCTTTTGGGCTCAGCACCGAACATCTCCTCCTTTTGCTTGGCATCCATTTTCTTGATTAAGCCTCGGTCAAACACAGTGAGACATTTTTTTCTACATTAAAGGCACGTATATGTTGCTGTTGTTGTTGCTCTGCTTGTTAATGTTGAACGATCCTATGACTCCTCAATCAGGTCAATCCTCTGTTCGAAGAACCTTTCTTGGCAGCAGTTCCCTTTGCGTTCTGGGCATCTATTTAGCATTCAAACAGTGTTGGATGAGGTTTTAACCTAACTGCGTCTGGTAATGCTGTTTGTAGGTATGTGACCATGCAGGGGGTCTGTGTTGGAAGCTTAAAGTGATTAAAGCACTCAGAGAGTTGCCTTGTGCTTTAATAAGCTCTACGTCCATCACGGCACCTGTGATTGTGGACACCATGTAGCTTTAATGTCATCCCTGAAATCATTTAAGGTTGCAAATTGTCTATTTGCTCAGCAGCCCAAGAAGGAAGCTACATCAAGTGCTTCATGTTGCCAGGAACAAAATGGAACTAATGTTCCATTCTCTTGCCCTGTCATCCTTTGGTTTAATGAGGATCAAAAAAAACATCTACAGGGTGAAGTGATGGGGATACATTTTGCATTGCTTGTCTACTCCCGTATGGAGTTGTCACTTATTAGCCAGTGCAAGTCATTAGATGGCTACGACCATTGGAATCGATTGTTGTAGCTGTCAGCTTCCCTTTAACAAGAGGCTCACAGTTTAGTCTACAGAACAGCATATTAGTTCCCAAGACCCTACATTACAAAACTGGCAGAGTCAAGATAAATATTTAATGAGAAACACTGAGGGCTGTTTTTTTAATTCATTCACGAGATGTGGGCGTCGCTGGCAAGGCCGGCATTTATTGCCCATCCCTAATTGCCCTTGAGAAGGTGGTGGTGAAGCCGCCTTCGTGAACCGCTGCAGTCCGTGTGGTGAAGGTGCTCCCACAGTGCTGTTAGGGAGGGAGTTCCAGGATTTTGACCCAGCGACAATGAAGGAACGGCCGATATATGTCCAAATCCAAATGGTGTGTGACTTGGAGGGGAACTTGGAGGGGATGGTGTTCCCATGCGCCTGCTGCCCTTGTCCTTCTAAGTGGTGGAGCTGGCGGTTTGGTTATGAGGCAGTGATCAATTTGGGACTATAGTTTTATGGCAGGTATCAAGAAAGATATTTTGCAGTAATCTACTGTAAGTGAATATTCAATGAAGCATCAGTTTTTATTATTAAATACATGTGCATCTTACTAATAAGGATGTTAGGTATAGTGCCAATAGATTATAAGATGCCAGGTTTTGTGTGTTCTGTTAAATTGTCCATGTAAAAGACAGTTTTATTGGCCCGAAAATTAGACCTAATGCGGGAGAGTACGCACTGTGTACTCTCGCGTATTAGGTCCCAAAGTGCCGGTTTCCTGCATGCATTGCGCATGCGCAGGAAACCGGCACTTCGGGTATTGCAAAGGGGGCGGTTCCTAAGTGAACCGCGTGCGCGCTACAGGTTGTGCGCACGCAGCACACTTAGTTTTTTTTTCAGGTTTGAACGCGCAGGTAAGTGTTGAAGATTTTACACATAAAGAAAGCAGGCGTAAGACCCCCTTTTAACAAGATAAGTAGTTAATTAAGTATTATTTTAAATTTTTTTCAACAGGTTTATCTTTTTTAGAGACTTTAAAGAAAGGTAAGTTTATTTTTATAACTTTTAAAAAGAATTTAATAAATTTTTGTTTAAAGTGGTTAATTTATTTAACTATAGTTATTTTATTAATGTGATGGTTTTTTTTAAATTTAATTGAGGTTTAGCTGTTCTTTTTGGGGCAAGTTGTATTCATAGCTTTGACAGCTCTTGCTGTCAAAACTATGAATGAAAGATGGTGTGCTGCCATTGGCTCTAACTGGCCCACGTGATCCCAGAGGTAGCATCGAACTAACTGCGCCTCTGGGACACGCACACACTGCACGACGGCACCAGGGAGAGGCCCAGGAACTGAAGTTCATGTGGGCCAAAACCATAAAGGTAGGCGCGGAGTGCGATATCGCGGGGGATCCTTACCCCCGCGGCAACCATCGAACTCCAATTTCTGGGCCATTATGTATTTTAATACACGGCCTCAAACAAGTTAGGTGCTTTGCCAACCATTGCATCATTTGTTTTCAGTTTTCTTTTGCTTTGATTTTCTCCCTTTCTCTGGTCACTAACGACACTAAACATATCTGGGCAATCTCCTCTGACTGTTCTTCTAGTGCAATCATAAGTGCGTACTTTTAGAATACAAGAAATTGAGGTTTAGAATGTTGCTAATGTACAGCAGCTGGAGTATGTCTTCTCCCATCGCATTTTTGTTCTTAAACATTGACGTAATGGTGGACGTAAAAGATCCCGTGGCACTATTTAGAAGAAGAGCAGGGGAGTTATCCCCGGTGTCCCAGGCCAATATTTATCCCTCAATCAACATCACTAAAAACAGATTATCTGGTCATTACCACATTGCTGTCTGTGGGAGCTTGCTGTGCGCAAATTGGCTGCCGCGTTTCCCACATTACAACAGTGACTCCACTTCAAAAAAATACTTCATTGGCTGTAAAGCGCTTTGAGACGTCTGGTGGTCGTGAAAGGCGCTATATAAATGCAAGTCTTTCTTTTAAGCCGAAACACTTTTCCTCTTACGTAACTGGCACCGTCAAATTGATTAGTTTGAATGAAAATTGTAGCACATTAATGTTGGAGGCATAAGGGACAATTTGGTGCACATATTGGGAAATCATGCCGGGAGCGTACCCAAGATTTCCCATTCTCCGTACTCAAAGAGTCAACTCTAACCTAGAGACTTGCAAATTGCATGATAGATATTGCAGAATTATTAAGTTCAATAACGTAACCTCACTATACTTTAACGTAATACAGTGGATGTGAAATGTTTTACCATATCTCAAAGTCATGATCAGGTGCTAAATAAATGCAAGATCTCTCTCTTCATTTTCTGAACATTCAGCAGATGTGCCCCATTTATACCAATACCAACTACCCTGAATGTTTCTATTGTTTTTACGTTTTTTTTTTAAATTCCAACATTAAACATTGTTGAACATCACTAAAACAGATGATCTGGTCTTGCTGTTTGTGGGAGCTTGCTGTGCGCAAAAATTGACTGCTGCCTTTCCTACATCACAACAGCGACTACACTTAAAATAATTCAAGACTGAGTGCGGCTGGGCCTTTTCTCTTCCGTCACCCATAGAAGTGGCCAGAACTCGCACTGGGGGAGGTTCAGGCCAGTTGCGACCTAAAATGGCAGTCGGGGTCCCATTAACATTACAGGTGGCCGACCACATCTTAAAAGGGGCCTAGCGCCTGAATCAGGCGGGCGCTTTGGACACCCGACAATGACGCCGGCTGCATCGCTGGCGTTCACGGGGCGGTAAGGGTAGCGAGCCCATTTTGAGGCCGTTGCCTCCCCTTTAACGCCAGACGGGGCCGCTCAAAATGGCCGCTTGGCTGAGGTACCTCGGGACTGCTGGCACCATGGAGCAGTGGCACTATGACGTAACATAAAATGCTGCTCACGCAAAGTTAATGTTACTACTTGTTGCCCGTTGACGTACCTGTCCTTGCTTCTGCTTCCTCCTCCTCACCATCCTCTGCAATTAAACAGGTAAGTTTTTATTAACTCAATGCAAATAAACACTGGCAAGCAAAAATACCGGCAAGCAATCAGACGGAAAACTGGCTACCTTGGCACATACGCACCAAACTACGTCAAGGTGACTAGTTCCTGGACACTGCATCAACAGTTACTGAGTTGTACGTCACAGGTTCAAAAAGCAAAAGGATTACTGTGCGTCACATTTGTGCTGCTTGATGGCAAATATTCCACTGCTCTTGCCACACTGTTGACTATTATCATTGTATGTCTGGAGTGCTCTCTCACAGCTCTTTTCCCCCTCATTCAAGTAGGTTTTTTAGTTGCACCTAAACCGGCGCAGGCTACACGCAAATGCTCGAGATTTCTATTTTTGGGATCTCGGGCTTATCCATGGGGCAATGGAATTACTACCCTGGCCCAGATCTTCCCCCAAACACCCTCCAGAAGCAGTTCAGGGCTACGCTGCTTATCTTGGGTTTAGATCCTACAAGCATGCAAGGCTGGAAGAATAACCAAAAAGTTTGGGTTAGAACAACTTATTTTCAGTAGTTAAACATTACTTTACTACAGACTCAGTTTTCACCAGCCTGACGTCTTCCTCTCCCTTCCTTATAGGCAATGCTAGACTAGACCATTCTGCTGCTATGTTCCCCATCAGGTTCACAATGGCAACAGGCGTAACAAATCCATGGACTGCTTAATCCAGACATGACAAGTTGAAGAGTGTACTAAACCAGGCATATGAAAGCTAATCTCATCCTCCTACAGTGAATATTCAATGCTTTCATAGGAGGCAAAGTTGGAGGATAGCTCCTGTGACGAGGTTGTCATCCTTCTTATTTAAACATCCAAAGTTACAAAGACAAGTCATTCCTTTCTTCATACATTTTTCTCCCCTCACCTGCTGAAGCTGATGACTCAAGCTAAGGTAGAAGGCTATCCCCCACCTTCCAGTTCCTCATGTTCCTTCCCACCAGGAGCAGTCAACCCTGAACCTTTCTTCACACATCACCCCATCCACTACCTTAAACATTCACTCCCTCCACCACCAGCGTACTGAGGCTGCAGTGTGTACCGTCTACAAGATGCACTGCAGCAACTCGCCAAGGCTTCTTCGGCAGCACCTCCCAAACCCGCGACCTCTACCACCTAGAAGGACAAGGGCAGCAGGCGCATGGGAACACCACCACCTCCAAGTTCCCTTCCAAGTCACACACCATCCTGACTTGGAAGTATATCGGCTGTTTCTTCATCAAAAGCTGGGTCAAAATCCTGGAACTCCCTCCCTAACAGCACTGTGGGAGCACCTTCACCACACGGACTGCAACGGTTCAAGAAGGCGGCTCACCACCACCTTCTCAAGGGCAATTAGGGATGGGCAATAAATGCTGGCCTTGCCAGCGACGCCCACATCCCATGAAAGAATTTAATAAAAATCCACACACCTTACAGCAGGGATCACAGGATAACACTCATGGGAGAGAGAGTGGTGCCCAGTTTCATTTCCCTCCCTAGCTCAAGATCGCAAAGACCACATTTTCTGCTGCCTCAGCAGAGGCCAGCTAACGTAGCACAGAATGGGGTTCAATCACAGATCTTTCCTGGTCTGTACGGGTCAGTTCCAGACTGGGCAGTGCAGTTAACAGCTGAGCCACTGGAGGCACTGCTGTCAAGGTATTTTAATGATTACATAGGAAGATCCCAGTCACATTTCACCCGATTATATTCGAAGATCAAATCCTCAGTCAAACCCTCTACTGGAACCTGAATCTTAAATATTTACAGTTGTAAGTTTCATCAGTTAGAAAGAAAGAACTTTTATTTCTAAAGCACCTTTCATCCTCACCATGTCCCAAAGCGCTTTACAGTCAATGAAGTACTTTTGAAGTTGTAATGTAGGAAGCGTGGCAGCCAATTTGCAGACAGCAAGGTCCCACAAACGGCAATGTGATAATGAGCAGATAATGACCAGATGATGTAAGTTGAGGGATAAATATTAGCCCAGGACACTGGGGAGAACTCCCCTGCTCGTCTTCGACACGTAATGCCGTGAGATCTTTCACATTCCCGAGAGGGCTGACGGGACGTCCCATGCAGCACTCCCTCACTGTTACACTGGAGCGTCAGCCTAGATTTTGGTGCTCGAGTGTCTGGAGCGGGATTTGAACCCCCAACCTTCTGACGGGGAGGGCTAACGAGGCACGGGAATGCACAGTAACTGGTAGGACACTGAGAAGTGCAGAGGATCAGAGGGACCTTGGAGTGCATGTCCACAAATCTCTCAAGGTAGCAGGATAGGTAGATAAGGCGGTTAAGAAGGCATACGGGATACTTGCCTTTATTAGCCAAGGCATAGAATACAAGAGCAGGGAGGTTATGCTTGAACTGTATAAAACACTAGTTAGGCCGCAGCTAGAATACTGCGTGCGGTTCTGGTCACCACATTACAGGAAGGATGTGATTGCACTAGAGGGGGTGCAGAGGAGATTTACGAGGATGTTGCCTGGGCTGGGGAATTTTAGCTATGAGGAAAGATTGGATAGGCTGGGGTTGTTTTCTTTGGAACAGAGGAGGCTGAGGGGAGACCTTATTGAGGTGTATAAAATTATGAGGGGCCTAGATAGAGTAGATAGGAAGGACCTATTTCCCTTAGCAGAGGGGTCGATAACCAGGGGGCACAGATTTAAAGTAATTGGTCGGAGGTTTAGAGGGGATTTGAGGAGAAATGTTTTCACCCAGAGGGTGGTGGGGGTCTGGAACTCACTGCCTGAAAGGTAGAAGCAGAGACCCTCATCGCATTTAAAAAGTACTTGGATATGCACTTGAAGTGCCATAACCTACAAGGCTACAGACCAAGAGCTGGAAAGTAGGGTTAGGCTGGATAGCTCTTTGTCGGCCGGCATGGACACAATGGGCCGAATGGCCTCCTCCCGAGTTGTAAATTTCTGTGATTCTATGACACGGGGGCGAGCGTGGTAGCAACTGAACCAGGCTGACACAATATAAGTGTTTCCGTCCTATCGCAGGAAACTCACCTCTTACACCTCCACCTGCCCCCCACCGCAGGCAGGCAGGCACACACACACACACACACACACACACACACACACACACAGCAGGGTTTACAGTGGAGGTGTAGCCCTGGGTTGGATTAATTGTCACTTCTACTTGAATATTTATCAGCTCAAAAAGTGAGAAAGTAACTGTTGAAGAGAAAGTGTCAATTAATGTTGGTTTATTAGGAAGCCATATGTCGCTGGAAGAGGAGAGATAAGACAGTCAATTGTTTTCAATGATTCAGCTGTAAATATCTTCACCATTATTCGTCATATCCTCTTTATTACCAAGCTTTAATTGCACTGCGCGTCGCAGTTTCAGTAAATATAGCCAGGGGCTATACGAGCAATTGCACTGAAATATCGTCACTGTTGTATTGTTTTATAAACGATGGTACAGAAAGTACTATTCCAATTAAATAGCCTTAAAAACTATGTGGAACACACTAATGAAAAATATCACATTATCCTGGAGCTGTAACAGTACTGCAATTCACTGGCCATCAGCCCGAGTAAATATTCTATTTATTGGAATAATAAATATGGTTGAATTTCAAATTCAGTTGGAGGGTGAGAAAGTTGTATCGCAAACCAGTGTCCTGATCTTAAACAAAGGCAATTATAATGGCATGAGGGCAGAACTGGCTAAAGTGGACTGGAAAAATAAATTAAAGGTTAAGACAGTTGAAATGCAGTGGCGGACATTTAAGGAGATATTTCCTAACTCTCAACAAAAATATATTCCAGTGAGAAAGAAAGATTTTAAGAGAAGGGAGCACCATCCGTGGCTAACTAAGGAAGGAAAGGATGGTATCAAATTGAAAATGAAGGCATACAATGTTGCCAAGATTGGTGGGAGACCAGAGGATTGGGAAATTTTTAAAAACCAGCAAAAGATGACTAAAAAAATAATAAGAGAGAAGATGAATTATAAGAGTAAACTGGCAAGAAACATTAAAACAGATAGTAAGAGCTTCTACAGGTATATAAAAAGGAAGAGGGTAGCTAAAGTAAACGTTGGTCCTTTAGAGGATGAGACTGGGGAATTAATAATGGAGAACGGGGAAATGGCAGAGACTCTGAACAAATACTTTGTATCTGTCTTCACTGTAGAAGACACTAACATATCCCAATAATGGATAATCAAGGGGCCACAGGGAGGGGGGAACTAAAGACAATCAGTATCACTAAGGAAATAATACTTGGTAAAATAATGGGACTAAAAGACGACAAGTCCCCTGGACCAGATGGCCTGCATCCCAGGGTCTTAAAAGAAGTGGCTGCAGAGATAGTGGATGCATTGGTTGCAATATACCAACATTCCCTGGACTCTGGAGAGGTCCCAGCGGATTGGAAAACCACAAATGAAACACCCTTATTTAAGAAAGGAGGGAGACAGAAAGCAGGAAACTATAGACCAGTTAGCCTAACATCTGATGTCCTTCATTAAGGAAGCAGTAGCAGGGCATTTGGAAAATCATAATGCAGTCGAGCAGAGTCAGCATGGTTTTATGAAAGGGAAATCATGTTTAACAAATTTGCTGGAGTTCTTTGAGGATGCAATGAGTAGGGTGGACAAAAGTGAACCAGTGGATGTGGTATATTTAGATTTCCAGAAGGCATTCGATAAGGTGCCACATAAAAGGTTACTGCATAAGATAAGAGCTCATGGAATTGGGGGCAATACATTAGCATGGACAGAGAATTGGCTAACTAACAGAAAGCAGAGAGTCGGGATAAATGGGTCATTTTCCGGTTGGCAAACGGTAACTAGTAGAGTGCCACAGGGATCGGTGCTGGGGTCTCAACTATTTACAATCTACATTAATGACTTGGATGAAGGGACCGAGTGTAATGTAGCCAAGTTTGCAGATGATACAAAGATGGGTGGGAAAGCAAGTTGTGCAGAGGACTCAAAGAATCCGCAAAGGGATATAGACAGGCTAAGTGAGTGGGCAAACATTTGGCAGATGGAGTATAATGTGGGAAAATGCGAGGTTATCCACTTTGGCAGGAAAAATAAAGAAGCAAATTATTATTTAAATGGAGAGAGATTACAAAATGCTACAGTTCGGAGAGACCTGGGGGTCCTTGTGCATGAAACACAAAAAGTTAGCATGCAGGTACAGCAAGTAATCAAAAAGGCAAATGGAATGTTGGCCTTTATTTCAAGGGGGTTGGAGTATAAAAGCAGGGAAGTCCTGCTACAACTATACAGGGTATTGGTGAGACCACACCTTGAGTACTGCGTACAGTTTTAGTCTCCTTATTTAAGGAAGGATATACTTACATTGGAGGCAGTTCAGAGACAATTCACTAGGTTAATTCCAGAGATGAGGGGGTTGACTTATGAGGAAACGTTGAGCAGGCTGGGCCTATACTCATTGGAATTTAGAAGAATGAGAGGTGATCTTATTGAAACATATAAGATACTGAGGGGGCTCGACAAGGTAGATGCAGAGAGGATGTTTCCCCTCGTGGGGAAATCTAGAACTTGGGGGCACAGTTTTAGAATAAAGGGTCGCCCTTTTAGAACTGAGATGAGGAGGAATTTCTTCTCTCAGAGGGTCGTAAATCTGTGGAATTCTCTGCCCCAGAGAGCTGTGGAGGCTGGGTCATTAAATACATTTAAGATGGAGATACACAGATTTTTGCAAGATAAGGGAGTGAAGGGTTATGGGGAGCGGGCGGGGAAGTGGCTTTGAGCCCAAGATCAGCCATGATCTTATTGAATGGCGGAGCAGGCTCGAGGGGCCAAGTGGCCTATTCCTGCTCCTATTTCTTATGTTCTTATGTTCTTATGGATTGGTCTCATTTTACATGTCCTGTAGAAACCGCACAAGCCAGTTGAACTCTGAAAGTTGAACTCTGAACTGGAGCTGGATCGTAAATAGCCCTCCTTTTCCTTTACTGTCATCTGTAATTGCATCAATCCCACTATTCCTAATCCGGGATATGCAAAAAAGTGATCAGCATTGAAACTATAATTAATGCCAACATACTCCTGATCACCAGCTCTTCCAAAACTATCCTAGATGCATTTAAGGGGAGGCTAGATGAGGGAGAAAGGAGTAGAGGGATATGCTGCTAGGGTTCAATGAAGGGTGGTGGAGGAGGCTCGTGTGAAGCAGAAATGCTGGCAGAGACCAGCTGGGCGAATGGCCTGTTATTGTTCTGTAGTCTCTTATGTAATTCTATGTATCCTATCCCGCATGAAGTCCATTTCACCCATAAATTCACGTTTTACTGAGCTCGATTGGTTCCCAGCCCCCCAACCCCATAGATTTAAAATTCTCATCCTTGTGTTTAAATTCCCCCAAGGTCTCACCCCTCCCTATTTCTGTAACCTCCTCTATCCCCACAGACCTTCTCTGAGCTCTCCGTTCCTCTGACTCCATTCTCTTGTACATCCCCCTCTTCCACTTACTCCACCAATGGTAGCTGTGCCTACAAGCCCTTATACTTCTCCCCCTCGCTCTCTTCTGTTGGGACTATTCTTACAACCCACCTCATCTCATCTTTTCCGGCTTGGTGTCCTTACTTTTTTATGCTTCTGATCAGCTTAGGAAGTTTATCTGCAGCAAAGGCACTGTCGGAGGTGCCGTCTTTCGGATGAGACGTTAAACCGAGGCCCCGTCTGCTCTCTCAGGTGGACGTAAAAGATCCTATGGCACTATTTCGAAGAAGAGTAGGGGTGTTCTCCCCGGTGTCCTGGCCAATATTTATCCCTCAATCAACGTAACAAAAACACCGATTATCTGGTCATTATCACATTGCTGTTTGTGGGAGCATGCTGTGCGCAAATTGGCTGCCACGTTTCCCACATTATAACAGTGACTACACTCCAAAAAGTACTTCATTGGCTGTAAAGCGCTTTGAGATGTCCGGTGGTCATGAAAGGCGCTATATAAATGCAAATCTTTCTTTCTTTCTTTCTTTCTATATCAATGCAAGTTGCCATTGTTAATACAATGGAAAATGCAGGTCCATCATTAGAAAATAGAATCGACAAGTTAACATTTTGGGTGTAAACCATTTGCTACAACTGAACAGAACAGCATGGCCTACATCTGAAATGGTAGATATTTATCCTTTCAGGTTTTGACAGAACTGCTGCATATTTCATGACATTTCTCTACTATTCATTTCAGATTTTCAGCATTTGCCAGAGTCCTATTTAAAAAAGGCCATCAGCGTTTCTTTACATTTCACGTTCCTGAAGTTCGGATCAGTGGAAACCAAAGTCCGATCGCTGTCTTGTCGCATTTGAGTTGTTAATCGATTGAGTTGATTGTAATCGCTCCACCATTGGCGGCCGTGCTTTCAGCTGCCAGGGCCCTAAGCTCTGGAATTCCCTCCCTAGCCCTCTCCACTTCGCAACCTCTCTTTCCTCCTTTAAGACGCTTCTTAAAACCTACCACTTTGACCAAGCTTTTGTTCATCTGTCCTAATATCTCCTTATGCGGCCCGGTGTCAAATTTTGGTTGATAATCGCTCCTGTGAAGCACCTTGGGACGTTTTACTACGTTAAAGGTGCTATATAAATGCAAGTTGTTGTTGTTAAAATGAGCTCCCTCAAACTGACGGCAGAGTTGGAGACCCACACATTTCCACCCGGTTTTAGTTGTGTAAACATGGGGCTGGATTTTATCAATGGGGACGCGTTGGGGGCGGGACTGCTGGTTGTCGGGTTTCAGTCCCGCCCCCAACGACGTCCGGCCAACCAACGCTATTTTTCCCTTGATCGACCTTGTTAAGCCCGCCCTGTGGGCTTAGCCAGCCAATTAAGGGAAAGCCGGTGACAGAGGACGTCAGCGTCTGACGTTTCATCTCTCAAAAATTCTTGACAGATGAAATGTCAGCGTTTGACAGCTTTGAGAAGCCGCTCCCAGTTTCTGCCATTTTCCCAGCAGTCCCGCCTCCATACAGGGCTGGCAAAATTCCCCCCATGATATCAGCTGACTGATTGTTACTAACAGTTTGATGACTGGAGATAACAGAAAGCTTAGTTAAGAAACCAATCGGGTCAACATAACAGAGAAAACAGAATTCCAATGTATCAAATACTTCTCGTAAGACAAGACATGCAATCTCTGGTCTAAACATAACGCTTAAATACAAAATTCGAACCAAGTATAAGGTTAAAGGGGAGATTTAATCGAGGCTTGCAAAATCATGAAAGGTTTTGATAAAGTAAATAAGGTGGAGGATGGGTAACCAAAGGACACAAATTTAAGGTAATTGGCAAAAGAGCCAGAGGGAGAGAGAGGAGGAGAATTTTTTTTTTATGCAGCGAGTTATGATGATCTGGAAGCAGATTCAATCGCAACTTTCAAAAGGGAATTGGATAAATACTTGAAGGGGAGAACATTACAGGACTATGGGGATAGAGCAGGGGAGTTGGACTAATTGGAGAGCTCTTTCAAAGAGCAGGCACAGGGCTGCAAGATCCTATCATTCTAGAAATGTTGCCCAGTTATCCACTTTTTGAATACTCAGCTCACTGAGAGACGGCGAGAACATTTAGAAACCTGATAAATGTTTGTTTGCTGAGTCAATGATCAAATAGACTACGATTGAAAGATGTCCCTGTTGGTTGTTCTTACCTGAGGTTTATAAAAATTGTGATCCATGTCGGAGACACGTTTAGCAGGATTTGCCTGTATTACATTATTCCTTTTTAATGCTACATGCTTTTCTTGGGGAAAAACAATAACCCTTTGAGCATTGTGTAGCTTCTGTAATTGTCAAAAATATGTCCACGTTTTCGGCAGATCCCATGCCGCTATTTCGAAGAAGAGCAGGGGAGTTCGCCCCGGTGTCCTGGCCAATATTTATCCCTCAATCAACATCACTAAAACTGATTATCTGGTCATTATCACATTGCTGTTTGTGGGAGCTTGCTGTGCGCAAATTGGCTGCCGTGCTTCCTACATTACAACAGTGACTGCACTTCAAAAAGTACTTCATTGGCTGTGAAGCGCTTTGGGTGTAAAGCGTCCAGTGGTCGTGAAAGACGCTCTATATAAATGCAAGTCTTTCTTTTTACTTCAAACTGGACTGAGCACAGGAGAAGGGGACACAAGATCAACGTTTTTGCTTTGTCGGTGGGGTAATAAAAATTTTTATTTTAGCTCTTGCACCTTTATGTTCGGGACTTCGGGACTCTACAGTTGCCTAATACCGCTGTTTATGGAGAATGGGCCTAGAGTCCCAGTGCTAATACCACTCTGAAGTTGATTGATAAGAGGATTATGTAAATTTGTAGCGTAGCTAAAGAAAGCACTTGCATTTATATAGGACCTTTCACGACCTCAGGACATCCCAAAGTGTTTTACAGCCAATTAAGCACTTTTGAAGTGTAGTCAATGTAGGGAATGCGGCAGCCAAATTGCGCACAGCAAGGTCCCACAAGCAGCAATGTGATAATGGCCAGCTAAGCTGTTTTACTGAGGTTGTTTGAGAGATAAACATAAAAATTGAACTACGGTTAAAGTACTGGCTGGTGGAGAGGGGCCGAGAAACCACGGGTAGTAACAATTTTGACTTGATTATTATCTGTTGCTCACAAAAAGAGATCAATGTGAAATGATTTTCCTCACAAAATACATTTTGGGGTAGGTATGGAAGCCAACATATGACAAAGAGGCAAACTCATCAAGAAAGATTATTATGCGTGACAAAAATGAAGCCTTTTTTTTCCCCATAATGCGTTGTTTTATTGGCTTCATTTCTTCTTGTTATGGTTGATATGAGGTTAAAATTAGGTCCATTTCAAGAAATGGCCAAGTCAATGCAGGAACGGAATCGTTATGTCTATAGTTTACTGTAATGTAACAAAAGCTAGTTTTAAAATGCTATTCCTGTTAAGTGTTTTGCCAGAGGGTCCCTGATAACTATCTGTATAGACAGTGGTGGCCTGTGTTGCAGATATGAGTTCAAAGAGGCTTGCCACAATAATGTGGCAATTGGATTGCATGCAAGCTACTAGGTGGGCAGTGGCCTGTACCGAGTCTTTGGTTTGGTCTATTTATTGCATACATTTCTGACGTGACTGTGGAATTTTGGCAGCCCCCGACACTTCGAAGACAAGTTTCTGGGAATTGCTGATCCTCGGCATGCCGTGGATGTTGGGAGAGCCTGAGCCATTCAATTCTCCTTCACTGAACTTCGAAGGCGGAAGGAGTCATCGTAAACAGGCCTGCTCCAATATTGAAACCATGAGAGGGAGGGAGAGGGAGAATGAGAGGGAGAAAGAGTGAGGGAGCAAGAGCAAAGTGGCTTCATGGAGGGTTAGCATTGTAGGGTTATGGTCAGGGACCTTGCTCCAGGTCCAGTTTATTCTTTTGTTTTCTGAGGCACATAATGGCCCAGAAATTGATCTCGCTCTGTTCCCGCGGGGGTAAGGCTTTCCCGCGATCTCTCACCTCGCTTGTGCTTTTTCAGATCCAGCTCGCACGAACTTCATGTTCTAGAGATCAGCTGGGCAGTGCTTGCGTATCCCAGCGGCGTAGTGAATTCGTGCGAGCTGTGGGATCACGTGACTCAGTTAGAGCCAATGGCAGCACACCATCTTCCATTCATAAGTTTCACAGCACGGCTGTGAAATCTATGAATCTTACACCCCCCCAAAATAACAGCTAAACCTCAATTAAATTTAAAAAAAAAACCATCACATTAATAAAATAAGTATAGTTAATTAAATTAACCATTTTAAATAAAAAATCTTTTAAAAAGTTATAAAAATAAACTTACCTGTCTTTAAAGTCTCTAAAAAAGATATACCTGTTAAAAAAAATTCAAAAAAATACTTAATTCACTACTTACCTTCTTAAAAGTGGGTCTTACTCCTCCTTTTTACATTTCCAAAATCTTCCGTACTTACCTGCGCGTCCAAAGCATGAAGTGCACAGCGTGCGCGCAGCCTGTAGCGCGCACGCGATGCACCGAGGACCCGCCCCCTTTTCAGAAGAGCAATTGCCGGTTTTCAGCGCATGCGCAGGGCATGCAGAAAACCGGCAATTGGAGTGGGAATACGCGAGAGTACGCAGTGCGTACTCTCGCGTCCCGGGATCAATTTTCGGCCCGATATATTTCTTAAACTGAAAAGGAAGGATGTTGCATTGATGTGGCATCTTTCACATCCTCAGGACATCCCTCCGCAGCCTCAGGTTTCAGCTGTGGCTCAGTGGGCAGCACACTTGTGTCTGAGTCAGAAGGTTGTAGGTTCAAGTCCCACTCCAGAGACTTGAGCACAAAAATCTAGGCTGACACTCCCAGTGCAATACTGAGGGAATGCTGCACTGTTGGAGGTGCCGTCTTTCGGATAAGATGTTAAACCAAGGTTCCATCTGCTCTTTCAGGTGATGTTAAAGGTCCCATGGCATTATTTTGAAGAAGAGCAGGGGAGTTCTCCCCATCATCCTGGGCAATATTTATCCCTCAACCAACATCACTAAAACAGATTATCTGGTCATTATCACATTGCTGTTTGTGGGAGCTTGCTGTGTGCAAATTGGCTGCTGCGTTTCCTACATTACAACAGTGACTACACTCCAAAAGCACTTAATTGGCTGTAAAGTGCTTTTGGACCTCCAGAGGTCATGAAAGGTGCTATATAAATGGAAGTTCTTTTTTCATTATCCTAGTGGCTCGCAACCAATGGATTACGTTTTACATAAGAAAATAATAAATAAGAGCAGGAGTAGGCCATTCGGCCCCTCGAGCCTGCTCCGCCATTCAATAAGATCATGGCTGATCATCGGCCTCAACTCCACTTTCCCGCCCGATCTCCATATCCCTTGATTCCCCTAGAGTCCAAGAATCTATCTATCTCAGCCTTGAAAATACTCAGAAGACTCAGCATTCACAGCCCTCTGGGGCAGAGAATTCCAAAGATTCACAACCCTCTGAGTGAAGAAATTCCTCCTCATTTCACTCTTAAATAGCCGACCCCTTATCCTGAGACTATGCCCCCTAGTTCTAGACACTTCAGCCAGGGGGAAACAACCTCTCAGCATCTACCCTGTCAATCACCCCTCATTCTTCTAAACTCCAGAGAGTATAGGCCCATTTTGAAGTGTATAAGTAGATGAGAAGAGTTTTTCTTCCACGCTTGCTGCGATTACTTCGATCATAAGCTGGCTCATAAGCAGTGAGGGCTTACTTATGGAACTGGTCTTTGGCACTTTATACAAGGAAAGCTTCTGAGACAGAAGTCCAAAGGCTGTAACCATGGAAACTCACCGAGAAAGGTTTAGTTCAAATCCAGTGTTGTGCTTTCAAGTTACGGGAGACAGAAGTTACTGTCCACTGACTGTCCAACTCAGCCACGACTTAAATCCCTTCTTAATAGCACAGCAAAGCGGAGGAAATAATGATAATAAAATAAACTCGATATTGCTTTTGTGGCCTTACTGTTCTTATTTTCTCCCTTGCTGCCCTTATTTCATGAGTGACCTTTAAGGCAATGTAGTTGTTTTTTCTGGGAAACACTGTCAAACACTGTGATTATTTCACTAAATTGTAGACACAAAGGGCTGGATTGAATGACCCATGGAGTCGGGTTTGGAGGCGTGTGGGGGGTTAAATTTGCGGGGTCGGGGGGTCCCGACCCCATCCCGCCTCCACGCAATTTTGACAAAATCAGTCGCGGGGTTCCCGATTCCGTCCCGCCTCCAAGAGGCGGGAGAGGCCATTAAAGCCCTTAACAAGCTCTAAATTGGCTCTGTAATGCCATTTTGAAACGTTTTAGCTAGTTTAACCCTTTTCTGACATGAAGCACGCCTGGTGTGAAACACTCCAGTGAAACCTGGCGGGAGCACAAGTGGATAGCTGACTATCAGCTGCAGGTCTACTATTACAACTGAGATGTGATGAAGGTAGTAGTAGTATTGGGTGTGAAAGTCGCCTCTGATGCTGCTGCATTGAATGTCTTCAGAGACTGCATGGCATTTGGTGTGAGAGGACTTGGATGCAAAAAAAAATCTCTCTCTCTCTCTCTCTCTCGCTCTCTCCCTCCCCCCCCCCCATATTTTGCATCCAGGTCCACTCACATCAAAAGCAAGCCACGCAGGTCCTCTCTCACCAACAGTCTCTGAGACTAGGCAGTCAGCAATGATGACATCATCAGAGGCGACTTTCAGACTGAAAACACTAATTAGTTCATGGGTTCCCACATGCTGGAACTCAATTGCCGAATTAAGTGAAAATTGCATCATTCATCCACATTAATCTGGAGTTGGGGGGGAAACACGAAATGCGGATGACACGACCCCAACCCGACCCCAAAACAAAATCCAGCCCAAACTTTCAAAGGAGCTATGCAGCAAACAAGCTTGAAGCAACGATTATACATTAAAAAAAAGACTATGCCAGGCAAAGGAATTTTAACAAAGCTGTAGATAATAGTTGGTTAATGGTTCGCCTTAAGGTTGCCGAATCTGGTCAGGTAGACGCCTTAATGGAAGAACTGTCTTTTCAAGTCAAATGTCTTTTAAATGTGCAACAATGCCACAGTTACTGGTCTGCATTAACGTGCTTCTCACTCTTGGGAATTCAACCAGACCACAGCCACTAGCAAGCTTTAGCAGCTCAAAAAACAGGATTTGAGGACATTTGACCCCTAGTACAACAAGCACCTTCAACACAGTAAAACGTCCCAAGGCGCTTCACAGGAGCGTTATCAAAAAAATTTGACACCGAGCCACATAAGGTGATACGAGGACAGGTGACCAAAAACTTGGTCAAAGAGGTAGGTTTTAATGAACGTCTTAAAAGAGGATCGAGAGGTCGAGAGGCGGAGAGATTTAGGGAGGGAATTCCAGAGCTTAGGGCCTAGGCAGCTGAAGGTATGGCCGCCAATGGTGGAACGATGAAAATCAGGGATACGCAAGAGGCCACAATTGGAGGATGCGCAGAGATCTCGGAAGGTCGTAGGGTTGGAGGAGGTTACAGAGATAAGGAGGGGTGATAGGCAGGGGTGATAATTCATCCTATAATCCAGATATAGTGATAAGGAACTCGCGAACAATGGCTGCACAAAACAAGACTGGCACATCGTAGAGACGAAGACTCATTTTTCATTGACCAGGGGATCGTATTCAGGGGGGTGGATGATCTTCAACAAGGCAACGCACCCACTCAAATTCACGTTCCAAGAAATATGCCCACAGCTAAATAATAAGCCAATTAAATACCATCTCTGCCCTCTGGACAATCTCGTGGGGATGCTAAAACAGTTCCTTGATGTTATAGACCACCAAACTACCAAACATAAACTTGTCTTTGACTATCAAACCAAATAGAGAGTCACAGGAACTTAAAAAGTACAAACCAGTCATATGACATTCCTGACAGTAGGAGAAATGCGAAACAGCTACTAAGATTCTAGATTTGGGTAAGGCCGACTTCAAAGGGATGAGACAGAGACTGTCCACAGCAAACTGGGCAAATCTGTTAATGGGTAAAATGACAGAAGATCAGTGGGAGATGTTCAAAAAAGAATTTAAGGTGATACAGAACTGTGTTTATACCTGAGGGGCAAGCGTGCTACTTGCCCAAAAAAAGTCATGGATGACTAAAGAGGTAAGGGACAGCATAAAACTAAAAGAAAAAGCATACAAAAATTAAAAAAATAGCACAGATCCTGGCGAATGGGAAAGATACAAAGGGCAGCAAAGGGTCACAAAACAGATAGTAAGATCTACAAAAAGGGAGTATGAAAGGAAACTTGCAAGGGATATCAAAATCAACACAACATTTTATTTACAATTATATTAGGAAAAAGAGGGTGGTCAGGAGCAATGTTGGCCCCTTAAAAACTGAAAGCGGTGATATTGTCAATGATAATAAGGAAATGGCGGATATGTTGAATAATTACTTTGTGTCAGTATTTACAGTAAAGCATGCCAGAAATCACAAGGAAACTAAATCAGGGACAGGGACTCAATAAAATTAATGTAAGTAAAATAACAGTAATGAAGAAAATAATGGCACTGAAGAGTGACAAATCCCCAGGACCAGATGGTTTCCATCCCAGGGTTTTAAAGGAAGTAGGTGAGCACATTGCAGATGCCCTAACTATAATCTTCCAAAGTTCTCTCGATTCAGGAGTCGTTCCTTTAGATTGGAAAATTGCGCATGTCACTCCGCTATGTAAAAATGGTGAGAGAGGGAAACCAGGGAATTATAGACCAGTTAGCCTAACATCTGTTGTCGGGAAATTGCTAGAGTCTATAATTAAGGCTAGGGTGACTGAACACCTTGAAAATTTTCAGTTGATCAGAGAGCCAGCATGGATTTGTGAAAGATAGGTCATGCCTGACAAACCTGATTGAATTTTTGAAGAGATGACTCAAGTAGTGGACAGGGAAATGACTATGGATGTTATTTATATGGACTTCCGGAAGGCATTTGATAAAGTCCCACATAAGAGACTGTTAACTAATGTAGAAGCCGATGGAATTGAGGGCAAATTATTGACCTGGTTAGGAAATTAGCTGAGTGGCAGGAGACAGAGAGTAGGGATAATGGGCAGGTACTCAAATTAGCAGGAGGTGACTAGTGGTGTCCCGCAGGGATCTCTGCTGGGGCCTCAACTATTCAAAGTATTTATTAATGACTTAATTGATGGCATAGAAAGTCAAATATCCAAATTTGCCGATGATACAAAGATAGGTGGAATTGTAGGCAGTGTAAATGGAAGCATAACATTACAAAGGGATATCGACAGATTAAGTGAATGGGCAAAACTGTGGCAAATGGATTTCAATGTAGGCAAATGTGAGGTCATCCACTCTGGACCTAAAAAGGATAGAACAGGGTACTTTCTAAATGGTGAAAAGCTAAAAACAGTGGAAGTCCAAAGAGACTTGGGGATCCAGGTGCATACATAAGAAATGGGAGCTGGAATAGGCCACTTGGCCCCTCGAGCCTGCTCCGCCAATCCATTTGCCACATAGATCATTAAAATGTCATGAACAGGTACAGAAAATAATCAAAAAGGCTAATGGAGTACTGGCCTTTATATCTAGAGGACTAGAATACAAGGAGGTAGAAGTTATGCTGCAGCTGTACAAAACCCTGGTTAGACCACACCTGGAGCACGGTGAGCAGTTCTGGGCACCACACCTTAGGAAGGATATATTGGCCTTGGAGGGAGTGCAGCGTAGGTTTACCAGAATGATACCTGGACTTCAAGGGTTAAGTTACGAGGAGAAATTACACAATTTAGGGTTGTATTCCCTAGAATTTAGAAGGTTAAGGGGTGATCTGATCGAAGTTTTCAGGATATTAAGGGGAACTGATAGGGTAGATAGAGAGAAACTATTTCCACTGGTTGGGGATTCTAGGACTAGGGGGCACAGTCTAAAAATTAGAGCCAGACCTTTCAGGAGTGAAGTTAGGAAACACTTCTACACACAAAGGGTGGGAGAAGTTTGGAACTCTCTTCCGCAAACGGCAGTTGATGCTAGATCAATTGATACTTTTATATCTGAGATTGATAGCTTTCTGTTAACCAAAGGTATTAAGGGATATGGGCCTAAGGCGGGTATGTGGAGTTAGGTCACAGGTCAGCCATGATCTCATTGAATGGCGGAACAGGCTCGAGGGGCTGAATGGCCTCCTCCTGTTCCCATGTTCCTATCAGCTGTGGCTCAGTGGGTAGCACACTCGCCCCTGAGTCAGAAGGTTGAGGGTTCAAGTCCTACTCCAGAGATTTGAGCACATAATCCAGACTGGCACTCCAGTGCAGTACCGAGGGAGTGCTACACTGCCGGAGGTGCCGTCTTTCAGATGAGACGTTAAACCAAGGCCCCCGTCTGCTCTCTCAGGTGGACGTAAAAGATCCCATGGCACTATTTCAAAAAAGAGCAGGGGAGTTCTCCCTGGTGTTCTGGCCAATATTTATCAACATCACTAAAAAACAGATTATGTGGTCATTGCTGTTTGTGGGAGCTTGCTGTGCGTAAATTGGCTGCCGTGATTCCTGCATACAACAGTGACTACACTTCAAAAGTACTTCATTCACTGTAAAGCGCTTTGGGACGGCTTGAGGTCTTCGACAACCATGCGACTTACAACTGATAAGGTGATTATATCTTATTTTTCATTATTATTTTTACGGAGTTAAATAAGGGGGGAGAAAGTTATTGTCATTTAAATAGCCTGGAATGAAGTTTTGAAACGATATTTTGATTTCAGCAATAGGGACGACCAGTCATTTGTTGCAGTGAGTGAGTTGTTAGTGCTCGAATTCACTTAACAATTTCACTGCCTCCGGGACCTTTTAATATAAAACTGCAGTAAATCAGTCTGCACACAGTAAACCGAGTAATTCCAGAATTTCACACAGTGCCTGAAATCACATACTCTGACAACAAGATAAAAAAATAATTAGGAATGATTCCTTCATGTATTTAAAATGAAGAAAAATCCTGAAATTATCGCCTTTATAAATATGTAACGTGCACACGAGGAGTCCAATCCAAGTGTAGTCTTCGGGTGAAATGGGCTTAAGAGAGTGGGGGACAATTGGACCAGGTTGCACAGATCTGCATTTTGAAGTCAGACATTCTATCCTTATTTTTATATATATTTCTACTATTATTTGGAGTTAAATAGCAAAACTTGGGAAGCCGGGAAGTAGAATTGGATGGAGCACAGGAGTTTATCTGTAGGGTAAGCTGAGACGTTGGGAGGTTCAAAACTGAAGTACTACAGCGCCACCACTAGCCGGAGGGTGTAATTACAGCGTGACACGTTTACATAGCTACTATCCATTATAAATGCGGACACAGGCATTTACAGTGGAAAAGCTGACACAGAAATGTGGCCAAAACGTGACATTAGGAAGCAAAGCTTTGTAGACTGGAAGTTTGTGCAGATATCAGATATTTAATATATTATAGATTTGGTAAGGTAATATAATGTAAATAATTAGATTGTTGAGTTGATGCAAGCGCCACTGTGTATTCCCTTTGGCCCTTGCCAAAGTACACATCTGAGTGTTCCTTATTGGAGCCTCCCATTTCCCACCACTATAAACTTCCACCTTAAAGCAGGGTCGTACCAAAAGTACTCTCTTTAAAAATGAAAGATTAAAATAATTATTGTTTAGTTCTTTCTATAATCCTTCCATGGCCTCGCCCCTCCCTATCTCTGTAACATCCTCCAGCCCCACAACGTCTGAGATATCTGCGCTCCTCTAATTCTGGCCTCTTGAGCGTCCCTGATGATAATCGCTCCACCATTGGTGGCTGTGCCTTCTGTTGCCTAGGCCCTAAGCTCTGGAGTTCCCTCCCTAAACCTCTCCACCTCGCTACCTCTCTTTCCTCCTTTAAGACTCTCCTTAAAACCTACCTCTTTGACCAAGCTTTTGGTCACCTGCCCTAATATTTCCTTATGTGTCTCGGTGTCAAATTTTGTTTGATAATCGCTCCTGTGAAGCGCCTTGGGACGTTTTACTATGTTAAAAGCGCTATATAAATACAAGTTGTTGTTGTTAACTGTTTATATTTGTCATTCTGTCGATTCTTGCTTAAACATTGAGGACTAATATCATTAATTGCTCTACTGAGCCAGACAGTGCAATGTCATGAAGAGGTGCAGTCAACATGGCACAGTGGCTGCACTACCTTGAATTGCGCGAAGTTTTCATCCAATGTCTATGAAGCTACCTTGTATTATGATGGTCGGTAAGTCCTCCCAGTCAGTTCCCCCGGAGGTGATCAACAGCACTCACCACTTAAAACAAAAATATTCCAGAGAGTAACAGATACGCCCTGCAGCAGAAAGGGTTATTTTGCCGTGTTAGTTTGGCTCCGTGGGTAGCACTCTCTCCTCTGTGTCAGAAGTTCAAGTCCCACTCTAGGTCATGAGCACATAATCTTCGCACTTCACTGCAGTACTGGAGGGGGAGGTGCTGCATTGTTGAAGGTGCTATCTTTCAGATGAGACATTAAACTGAGGCCTGGCCTATTGCGGTAGACGCAAAAGTGACCATGGCACGAATCAAAGATGAGCAAGGTGGCCTCCTGGCCAATATTCATCCCTCAGCCAACACCACCAAAACCAGACTGGCTGCTCGTATATCTCGTTGCTGTTTGCGACCTCACTGACTGCACGTCAAAAAGTGCTTCATTGGTTGTGAAGCGCTTTGGGACGTCCTGAGGTCGTGAAAAGGCGCTCTATAAATGCAAGTTCTTCTTCCCTTTCTAGGAGATAATGCGATGACTCTTAGTTTCAATACAGCAATGATACAGGGAGGAGGAAGGCCATGCAGAACACATGAGCAATGTTGCCCCTAAGGTGCGCGACCACGTGCTAATCACGAGGCCCCGCGCAGGACGTTGACCATAAGAACATAAGAAATAGGAGCAGGAGTAGGCCATTCGGCCCCTCGAGCCTGCTCCGCCATTCAATAAGATCATGGCTGATCCGATTTTGGCCACTTTCCCGCCCGCTCCCCATAACCCTAGACTCCCCTGTTGCTCAAAAATCTGTCTATCTCAGCCTTGAATATATTCAATGACCCAGCCTCCACAGCTCTCTGGGGTAGAGAATTCCAAAGATTCACGACTCTCTGAGAGAAGAAATTCCTCCTCATCTCCGTTTTAAATGGGTGACCCCTTATTCTGAAACTATGCCCCCTCGGTCTAGATTCCCCCACAAGGAGAAACATCCTCTCAGCATCTACCCTGTCCAACCCCCTCAGAATCTTATACGTTTCAATAAGATCACCTCTCATTCTTCTAAACTCCACTGAGTATAGGCCCAACCTGCTCAACCTTTCTTCATAAGACAACCCCTTCATCTCCGGAATCAACCTCGTGAACCTTCTCTGAACTGCCTCCAATGAAAGTATATCCTTCCTTAAATAAGGAGACCAAAACTGTACGCAGTACTCCAGGTGTGGTCTCACCAGCGCCCTGTACAGGTGTAGCAAGACTTCCCTCCTTTTATACTCCATCCCCCTAGCAATAAAGGCCAACATTCCATTTGCCTTCCTAATTACTCGCTGCACCTGCATGTTAACTTTTTGTGTTTCATGTACGAGGACCCCCAGATCCCTTTGTACCGCATCATTCTGTAGTCTCCCTCCACTTAAATAATATTTTGCTTTTTTTTGCGAATTTAAAGAGACCACAAATTCGAGGGAACACTGCACATAAGGTGACTCTTTTGTCTCATTACAACAGTGACTGCAGTTGAAAAAAGTACTTCATTGGCTGTAAAAGGCTTTGGGACAAGCTGAGTTTGTGAGAAGTGCTATATAAATGCAATTTATGAATTTCTCCGTCTCTCACATATGAAGAAAATAAATGAAGGTGAAAAGCCCACGAGTTGACTTGATAAACTGCATATAGGTACCATCTGATGACAGGTGACACACCAGAAGAGTTTCTGGAGAGCAGGAGATTATTAATAATTGCCAGAGGGCCGCTGTGGAAGTGACCCTTGAGTGACTGTGGTTTATTGGTGTTATTGCATGTTTCATTGATTTTCCTCTCTGTGTGCTACTGTTTTAAATCAAAAGGATTAAGCGCCTAAAAATCAAATGTTTGCATTGCTGTAAGGATTGTCATCTTGATATATTGGAGGGAGTTGGAGGAAGTGAATCGAGAATTGTTGCTGGTTGTCCCAGGCACGAGCCTTGCTGACTAATATTGAACCGTGATTGATTGAGTTTTATATCTCAAATAAATTACATTTTAAAACAAATAAACAGAGAAAATAAACTACTGCTGGGAGCGGTCACGTTGCTAAGACTGCTGAGATAAGGCCAAGCAAGGCGATGGGGTAGCAACTCACGCACCATGCAAAGGAATAATTGGATTATTTTCCAGGGTCAATCAAGGACTTTATATTATATTACGCGATTGCCCAAGGGTTAGAAGGTGGATCAGGGCATGTAGGCATAATGCAATCCCCATTTTAAAGCCATATATTGTATCCTTATATAAATGTCTATCTCCACAGTTTTAATGGCATTGGCATTGGCAAATCTATTGGCAGGATAGGCGCAAAGATTCACCACCCTCTGAGAGAAGACATTTCTCCTCATCTCAGTCCTAAATGGCCGACCCCTTATTCTGAGACTGTGACCTCTGCGTCTAGACTCCCCAGCCAGGGGAAACATCCTCCCTGCATCTGCCCTGTCAAGCCCTGTAAGAATTTTGTATGTTTCAATGAGATCACCTCTCATTTTTCTAAACTCTAGAGAATATAGGCCTAGTCTACTCAATCTCTCCTCATAGGACAATCCCCCCATCCCAGTCTGGTGAACCTTCGTTGCACTCCCTCTATGGCAAGTATATCCTTCCTGTACCATGTACAGCAGGCATCTCAAAGCACTAGAGAGGTACCACCAACGCTGCCTCCGCAAGATCCTGCAAACCCATTGGCAGGATAGGCGCACCAACGTCAGTGTTCTCGCTCAGGCCAACATGCCCAGCATCGAAGCTTTGACCACGCTCGATCAGCTCCGATGGATGGGTCACATCGTCTGCATGCCCGATACGAGACTCCCAAAACAAGCACTCTACTCGGAGCTCCGACACGGCATGAGAGCCCCAGGTGGGCGGAGGAAACGCTTCAAGGACACCCTCAAAGCCTCCTTGAAAAAGTGCAACATCCCCACCGACACCTGGGAATCCCTGGCCCAAGACAGCACAAAGTGGAGGAGAAGCATTCGGGAAGGCGCCGAATACCTCGAGTCTCTTCACCGGGAGCAAGCGGAAACCAAGCGCAAACAGCGGAAGGAGCGCACGTCAACCCAAGAACCCCACCCACCCGCCCCTTCAACCACCACGTCTGCCCCACCTGTGACAGAGACTGTAGGTCCCGCATTGGACTCATCAGTCACCTGAGAACTCATTTTTAATGTGGAAGCAAGTCATCCTCGGTCACGAGGGACTGCTTAAGAGAGAGAGAATGGAACCTGTCACGCTGCAATTATACCCTCCTGCCAGTGGTGGCGCTGCATTATCGCCACTGGGATGAGGGCGCAAATACAGCGTGACGAGTTTACATAGACAGTCCCCATTATAAATGTGGGCATAGGATTATGAGTGAAAAAAGCTGTCAGGAAGTGTGCACAGACGCAACATTTTTAATATGGATGCAACATGCGAGAGTGACCTAGGTACACTGCTCCCCCACCTTCACGTACAAAGAGTGGAGCAGGTCTCCCCCTGTAGATCAACTCCCGCTTTTGAAACCCCAGTGATTCTGTGCATGCACAACACTGTGACCACTGTGCCTGCGAGAAGTAAAGAGGTTGTGACAACATGTAACGGCTGACGTCATTACACCCATTACATCCAGGGATTTTTATCACAACATTAGGAAACACGTCGACTGAATATGACTTGGTGCCTTTAATAACCATTCTCAGAAGATCCTGAAACCAGCAGGAGATGGGGGTAAGGGGTAGATTTTTCTCCTCTTTTCTTTTTGGGCAGTATTGGAGAGGTTGTGGGGGAGGGGGGAGGGGAAATGAGCCAGGGAAATTGGTCAAGCAGCCACTTTGATGACTCCCTACTGGTTGTCACTACTTCCCTTCTGCGGGAAATTCCCAGATTTTGGATGCTGAAAGTGCCCGCCAACATTTGGGCAAGTGGTTTCAAACGGCAAGTTAAGGAAGGAAATACGTTGCGTGGTATTTGCTTTTGTTAGCGTTGCATTCCAGCACATTCTGCTGTTGGGAGTTGTTTCAAGTCCAGCAACATTGTTATTCCTCTCGCTTAACCAGCACCTCCTCGCCACCCCCCTCCCCACCCCCCCCAACCACCCCCCCTCACCCCCCACCACCCCCCTCCCCAACAACCCCCCCTCAGCCCCCCAACCTCACCCCCCCAACCACCCACCCTCACCCCCCCACCACCACCCCCCTCCCCAACCACCCCCTCTCAGCCCCCCAACCTCACCCACCCAACCACCCCCCATCCCCAAACACCCCCCCTCACCCCCCAAACATCCCCCCTCGACAACCCACCCCCCCAACCACCCCCCTCCCCCCAACCACCCCCCCTCACCCCCCAACCATCCCCCCTCGACAACCCACCCCCCCAACCACCCCCCTCCCCCCAACCACCCCCCCTCACCCCCCCTCACCCCCCAACCATGCCCCCTCGACAACCCACCCCCCCAACCACCCCCTCCCCCCCCAATCACCCCCCCTCACCCCACCTCGACAACCACCCCCCAACCACCCCCCTCCCAACCACCCCCCTCAACAACCCAACCCCTCCAACCACCCCCCTCCACAACCCACCCCCCCTCCCCAACACACCCCCCCACCCTGCCCAACCCACCCCCCCCAACACACCCCCCTCCCAACCCACCCCCCACCCCACCCCTCCCCAACCCACCCCCCCCCTCACCCCCCCACCCCACTCCCCTCACCCCCCCCACCTCCACCACCCTCCCCCACCCCCACCCCACACCCACTAACCCTCCCCCACCCCCACCAACCCTCCCCCACCACCACCACCCACCCCCCCCACATCTGGAACCAAAGGTGGGCACCGTGCCCCGTGTCCTGCCACACTTTTGGCAGGATTACCACTGATGAGGAGAATCGAGGCCAGGGTGTCTCAGCACAGCCTGGTACATTTATCTTCACTATGGGCACCAGATGAGAGGGAGTGGCATGTTTAGAGGCGGTGGCTCGAACACATCAAAGTGCCTTTTGAGTGCGACATAAACCAGCTGGTATACTTTAAACCAAAAACCTTCTCCTTATCCTCCAAGCACTACAACCAAGTACAGTAATTAGAAGTTTGGGATCCAATTTACAATTTGGGAGGGAAAATTAAAAATAACTGAAGGCATTTTTGATTTATGGAAATAAAATGTGGCTGATTAAATGTGCTGCAAGGAGCTAGCTGTCCAATTTGTACAACCTGGGGTGGGGGCAGAATGCATCTCTCTCTGGTTGCCGAGGGCTGAAAATAGGCCACTAGCCATTCAAACTCTCATTAGGCATTAAGCAGCAGCAGTCTGGGACGACTCGTATGATGTTTTTCCAACTGAGGGCATGGGTGAGATCAAGACTCAACCATGTGGAGGGAAAGAAAAATCGCTGCAGTACGTTAGAGCAGCAATACCATGCAGCACTGGGGCACTGTCTCAAAGTGGTTTCTCTTCTACACCTCCACATTTCCGTCTCTCTTTCTACTGCCATGCCAGCTTCTCGGTAAGAAAGAACTTGCATTTATATAGCACCTTTCACGACCTCCCAAAGCGCTTTACAGCCAATGAAGAACTTTTTTTGCAGTGTAGTCACTGTTGTAATGTGGGAAACGCGGCAGCCAATTTGCGCACAGCAAGCTCCCACAAACAGCACTGTGCTGATGACCAGATAATCTGATTTTTAGGTGTTGGTTGAGGGATAAATATTGGCCAGGACACCGGGGATATCTGCCCTGCTCTTCTTTGAAATAGTGGCCACAGGATCTTTTACGTCCAACTGAGATGTCAGACGGGGCCTCGGTTTAACGTTGCATCCGAAAGACGGCACCTCCGACAGTGCAGCACTCCCTCAGCACTGCACTGGGAGTGTCAGCCTAGCTTTATGTGCTCAAGTCTCTGGAGTGGGACTTGAACCCACAACCTTCTGACTCACAGGCGAGAGGTACGGTTAAGGTTGCATTGGACAGCAACCTGGTGCCTTCTCTGTTTTTGCATATATGCCAGATCATAGGGTCTTGTGGAATAGATTCAGTTCATTGGGCTCAATGTTAGTAATCTTACTGCAAAGGCACAAGTCAGGAGTGTGATAGAAAATGTTTCACTTGCCTGGATGAGTGCAGCTCCAACAACACACAAGAAGCTCGACACCATCCAGGACAAAGCAGCCTGCTTGACTGGCACCCCATCCACCACCTTAAACATTCACGACCAGCGTACCGTGGCTGCAGTGTGTACCATCTACAAGATGCACTGCAGCAACTCGCCAAGGCTTCTTCGGCAGCACCTCCCAAACCCGTGATCTCCACCACCTAGAAGGACAAGGGCAGCAGGCGCATGGGAACACCACCACCTCCAAGTTCCCCTCTAAGTCACACACCATCCTGACTTGGAAATATATCGCCGATCCTTCATCGTCGCTGGGTCAAAATCCTGGAACTCCCTCCCTAACAGCACTGTGGGAGTACCTTCACCACACGGACAGCAGCGGTTCAAGGCGGCTCACCACCACCTTCTCAAGGACAATTAGGGATGGGCACCGAATGCTGGCCTTGCCAGCGACGCACACATCCCAGGAACAAATAAAAAAAAGTAATTCTGAACATGCACTAGAGACATCTAGTGGTAGTTGGGGGTACTCGATGAACTTCATCTCATTCGCCCAGAGAAATTACCAGGCTTGTTATGAAAAGAATGCAGTGAGCACAGATTTACTTTCCAGCATTTCAACGCTGTACCTTATACGAGAAATTGCAAAACACATCACCAGATAATGAAAGGTCCTTCATTCACAATCACCGCCAAGTCACACAACATCTTGACCTAATCACAATTCCTTCACCGGCACTGGGTCAAAATTCGGAAACTCCCCCTCTAATATCATTGTGGGAGCACCTTCAGCACAAAGACTGCAGGGGCTCAATGAGCAGGCCCAACACTACCCTCTCAGGCATGGGCAATAAATGCAGTCTAGTCAGCATCACCGACATAACCTTGGTTCCCAGGCTAGCTGCACTCTATGGGCTGGATTTTCATTGACCCGTGGAGGTGGGTTTGGAGGCGTGTGGGGGGTTAAAATTGTGAAAACTGGCGGGCGGGCACAAGCCCGCCTCCATCCCGCCTCCACACAATTTTCATTAAATCGTGTCTGCTGGTCCCGACTCTAAGAGGCGGGATAGGCTGTTAAGGCCCTTAACAAGCACTAAATTGCCTCGATCATGCCATTTTGAAAGGCCTTTGTGATTTTAACTCTTTTTCTACGTGAAGCACGCCTGTTGTGAACCACGAATGTGAAACCTGGTGGGAGCACGGCTGGCTGGCTGGGGAGTGGTGGTGGATGGGAGCCATATCTGGGAGTGGTGGTGCAAAAATATCTGGGAGCAGACTTAGGGCTGCTGCTGCTCATTTTACATCCAGGTCCTCTCACAGCAAAGGCCAGGCAGTCTCTGACCTTCAATGCAGCAGCAATGATGACATCATCAGAGGCGACTTTCAGACTGAAAACACTAATTGGGCCATGGGTTCCCACATGCTGGAACTCAATTGCCCAATTAGGTGAAAATCGCATCAATCTCCCACATCCAATTGTAGTCGGGTGGATAACACGAAAAGTGGATGACACGACCCCAACCCGCCCCAGTATCAAAATCCAGCCCTATGTCTCACCCTTGCTGTTGGCTAATCTCCAACTTTCACCCACAGCCTGACTATTCGACTACAGCAATCCTCTTACACACCCCAGGTTGTCTGGTTACAGCTTACACACAGACTTTTAAGCATAAGAAAAAGGGTTACATGTTATATATAATTCAGGTTGCCATTGCACACAGTTAATGATTACAGACTTTTATATTTAATTCATACACATGATTATAAATACATTACTGATGATTATAAGGTAGCAAGTATTCTAAAAAAGCAACTAATCCACGATAACCTTATACCGACATCCCAAGAACAAATAAAAGATAGGAATACTGCCATTGTGTTTGCGCACCATTAATCACCTTTTAGAATCATAGAAATCTACGGCTCGGGAGGAGGCCATTCGGCCCATCGTGTCCGTGCCGGTAGACAAAGAGCTATCCAGCCTAATCCCACTTTCCAGCACTTGGTCCGTGGCCTTGTAGGTTACGGCACTTCAAGTGCACATCCAAGTACTTTTTAAATGTGATGAGGGTTTCTGCCTCTACCACCCTTTCAGGCAGTGAGTTCCAGACCCCCACCACCCTCTGGGTGAAAAAAGTTCTCCTCAACTCCCCTCTAAACCTCCGACCAATTACTTTAAATCTATTCCCCCTGGTTATTGACCCCTCTGCTACGGGAAATAGGTCCTTCCTATCCACTCTATCTAGGCCCCTCATAATTTTATACACCTCAATAAAGGTTTCCCCTCAGCCTCCTCTGTTCCAAAGAAAACAACCCCAGCCTATCCAATCTTTCCTCATAGCTAAAATTCTCCAGCCCAGGCAACATCCTCGTAAATCTCCTCTGCACCCTCTCTGGAGCAATCACATCCTTCCTGTAATGTGGTGACCAGAACTGCATGCAGTATTCTAGCTGTGGCCTAACTAGTGTTTGATACAGTTTAAGCATAACCTCCCTGCTCTTACATTCTATGCCTCGGTTAATAAAGGCAAGTATCCCGTATGCCTTCTTAACCACCTTATCTACCTGTCCTGCTACCTTCCGGGATCTGTGGACATGCACTACAAGGTCCCTCTGATCTTCTGCACTTCTCAGTGTCCTACCATTTATAGTGTATTCCCAGGCAACAAAGACAATTACCACGTGACTCAAGACAACAAGCAAACTCCACTAACCCAGAAACAATCCAGGAATTCAATCGATGGAAATTGGAAGGCCCAATTTAAAGGTTTCGAGCTATTCTGTACGCAACATACTGCAGCTCTGTTTTAACCTACTTGCTTCATAGTTCAGTTCATGTGTTAGCCTTCCAGTAACACCCTACAATATGTGTTATCCTTCAAATAACAGATTCTAGCGCTCCAGTTTGTGATAACACGTGGGTAATCATCCAGCCATTATGTTTTCCTGCTTGTGACATAGTCCAGCCCGTGGATTATCCTGTTTGTAACACACTCCAGAGTTGCTGTATAATATAGCCACAGTTCTGAACACGACTGAAACATCCGATTGTGTACCTCACAACCGCTGCCCTGATAAATCTTGAGGGAAGATGCAGAAGACAAACATTCCACGGCTCACTTACTTCCGCTAGTCTTAATGAGTCGTTTAGCACAGAAGAGGGAAAGGCTGCTAATGATATTACAACCAGATGCTGCTGTTTATCTCTGACACTAAAGACAGATTCTATTGTGCCTATCCCGTATGCGCTTGACAAATTAATTTGAAAACTCTAGGGTTATGAACAGTTGAGCAAGTAGAGAATAAAAACAACATGCAACTGGTGCTCAGCTTAGCTTGTCTGAACAATCAGACGTTATGGGTGTGGAGCAGAAAGAAAAATTAATTTTGCTTCAAATTTCACCCATCCCTAACAACCTTGATATGGTCCAATCTTTGACTAGTGCCGTCTATTCCTCGACTTCTTGCTCTCTTTCTTCAGGAATGGGCTTTCCACTGAGACCCATGACAAGCCCACTAACTCCCACAACTACCTGGACAACTATATTCCCACCCCACTTCCTATAAAGGACTCAATTCTTTTCTCCCCATTTCTCCATCCGTTCTGATGATACCTCCTTCCACACCAGAGTTTTGGAAATGTCCTCCTTTCTCCTCAGTTGAGGATTTACCTCCCCTGTGGCAGACCATACACTCGATCGGATCCATCCCATCTCCAATGCTTCTGCCATCACATCTTGCCCTCCCCCCACACACAAATGTGAGGCTCCCCCTACCCTACCAGCCTCTGCATTTGATAGATCATCGTCCACCACCTCCAACATGATCCTACTACCCAACACATCGTCCCCTCGCCTCACTGCTTTCCAAAATGATTGTTCCCTTGGTGACATCGTGGTTCACTCGTCTACCACCTCTGCCGCTTATTGTCTTTCCCCTGGCACCACCCCATGCAAGCTCAGCAGATGCAACACCTGTCCATTGACCTCATCCAACACTAGTTTCCAGGGCCCAAAGCACTCCTTCCGGGTGAGACAACGATTTGTGTGTACTTCCTCCAGCCTAGTACGGCATCCGCTGCACATGCTGCGATCTCCTCTACACTGAGAAGATCAAATGCAGATTGGGTGTCTACAGTGGCTCAGTGGGCAGCAACCTCGCCTCTGAGTCAGAAGATTGTGGGTTCATAGTCCCACTCCAGAGACGTGAGCATAAAAATCTAGGCTGACACTCCAGTGCAGTGCTGAGGGAGTGCTGCACTGTCAGAGGTGCCGTCTTTTGGATGAGATGTTAAACCGAGGCCCCGTCTGCCCTCTCAGGTGGACATAAAAGATCCCATGGCACTATTTCGAACAAAAGCAGGGGAGTTATCCCCGGTGTCCTGGCCAATATTTATCCCTCAATCAACATCACAAAAACAGATTATCTGGTCATTATCACATTGCTGTTTGTGGGAGCTTGCTGTGCGCATTTTGGCTGCCCTGTTTCCTACATTACAACAGCGACTACACTTCAAAAAGTACTGCATTGGATGTAAAGTGCTTTGGGACATCTGGTGGTCATGAAAGGTGCTGTATAGATGCAAGTCTTTCTTTCTTGATTTCGCCGAACACTTTTATTATATCTGCAAGTGTGACCGCCCTAACTCCCTTGACCCAGTCCCAGTTTGACCTCGCTGCCTTTGGCCTTCTACAACGAACTCAACAAGCTAAGGGATCAGCACCTTTACTTTCTATTTCTTTCAGATCTGCCAAAGACTATACACCTCAAATGTGAACTTACCTGTTCTCCCCACAGCTGCAGAGTGTTTCCAGCATGTTCTGTCTTTTTCTCTCCAAATTAAACAACACAAACTGAAGAAAACATGTTTTATCAAATTATTCACAGGCATTCTTGATGTGGTCTTGAACCTGCTGGTTAAGAAGCATCATGGGAACAGCGTCTTAGACTAGAGCTGTTTTTCCCCTCCGCCAGCTGTTTTTATAGCCAGCCCAAACAGATGTGATGCGTTTCTACTCTCTGATGTCTGTTTTGGTGATAAGTGGAAGCCAGTTCCTGTAGACTCGACCCAGTCGCTGGTGGATTAGCATAAGAACATACATAAGAAATAGGAGCAGGAGTAGGCCATTCGGCCCCTCGAGCCTGCTCCGCCATTCAATGAGATCATGGCTAATCTTCTACCTCATCTCCATTTTCCCGTCCGATCTCCATGTCCCTTGATTCCCTTAATATTCAAAAATCTATCGATCTCTGTCTTGAATATACTCAACGACTGAGCCTCCACAGTGCTCTGGGGGTAGAGAATTCCAAAGATTCACCACCCTCTGAGAGAAGAAATTTCTCCTCATCTCAGTCCTAAATGGCCGACCCCTTATTCTGAGACTGTTCTAGACTCCCCAGCCAGGGGAAACATCCTCCCTGCATCTACCCTGTCAAGCCCTGTAAGAAGGTTGTATGTTTCAATGAGAGCACCTCTCATTTTTCTAAACTCTAGAGAATATAGGCCTAGTCTACTCAATCTCTCCTCATAGGACAATCCCCCCATCCCAGTCTAGTAAACCTTCGTTGCACTCCCTCTATGGCAAGTATATCCTTCCTGTACCATGTACAGCAGGCATCTCAAGTACTGGAGAGGTGCCACCAACGCTGCCTCCGCAAGATCCTGCAAATTCATTGGCAGGATAGGCGCACCAACGTCAGTGTTCTCGCTCAGGCCAACATCCCCAGCATCGAAGCTTTGACCACGCTCGATCAGCTCCGATGGACGGGTCACATCGTCTGCAGGCCTGATACGAGACTCCCAAAACAAGCACTCTACTCGGAGCTCCAACACGGCAAGAGAGCCCCAGGTGGGCGGAGGAAATGCTTCAAGGACACCCTCAAAGCCTCCTTGAAAAAGTGCAACATCCCCACCGACACCTGGGAATCCCTGGCCCAAGACCGCACAAAGTTGAGGAGAAGCATCCGGGAAGGCACCGAATACCTCGAGTCTCTTCGCCAGGAGCAAGTGGAAGCCAAGCGCAAACAGCGGAAGGAGCGCACGTCAACCCAAGCACCCCACCCACCCACCCCTTCAACCACCGTCTGCCCCACCTGTGACAGAGACTGTAGGTCCTGCATTGGGTTCATCAGTCACCCGAGAACTCATTTTTAATGTGGAAGCAAGTCATCCTCGGTTCAGAGGGACTGCCTAAGAAGAAGAAGATCTTTCCTTAGGTAAGGAGACCAAAACTGTACACAATACTCCAGGTGTGGTCTCACCAGGGCCCTATATAACTGCAGTAAGACATCTTTACTCTTATACTCAAATCCTCTTGTAATAAAGGCCAACATACCATTTGCTTTCCTAATGCCCAACAGCGTAAAACTGCTCTCAAATTCTGTACCTACTGGCACTGATCTGGCAATCTCAAGCAGAAAGCCAATCTGATATGGAGCAAGGAAAGATTCAAGCTGGTCCATTGGGAACATCCTTCTGAAGCTGGAGATTTGATCGTAGTAACTGAGGAGGACCGTACTGCACAGAGAATGCCTCATTTGGTCATTGAGTGCAACGAGGCAAAGACCATTCAACACCCAGCATGGTTTTCCATTATGTCCATCGTAACCATCAATAAATGCGAAGGGAGAGAAAAGTATAAAAGCAGAATCATGGAGATTTTCTGCTTGGACCTTCCTGTGCTTTCCAGGAGAGCATGTTGGCAATCAACAATGTGACGCCTTTAATGTAGTAAAATGTCCCAAGGCACTTCATGGGAGCGTTATCAAACAAAATGTTCCACGTAAGGAGATATTAGGACAGGTAACTAAAAGCTTGGTCAAAGAGGTAGGTTTTAAGGAGTGTCTTCAAGGAGGAGAGAGGTGGAGAGGTTTAGGGAGGGAATGACAGAGCTTAGGGCCAAGGCAGCGCCAATGAAGGAAATCAGGGATGTGCAAGAGGTCAGAATTAGAGAATTGCGGAGTTGATTTGCTATAAGCAGCAGCCCAGCAGCGCTCCCAGCACCACCAACATTGTCTTGATGTCTCCTTCTTTGGCTCAGTGTCAATTTTTTGTCTGATAACGCTCCTGTGAAGTGCCTCGGGACGTTACAGGCGCTATATAAATGCAGGTTGCTGCTGCTAGATTCTGCAATGGCTGCCATTTACAATTCTCATATTTACGTTCACCTCGGCGAGAAAGAACTCAAAAACAACCAGCAAACAAACTGAGTAACATAATCGGGTAAATCCTCGAATGCCTGTTCCACTACTCCAACCTGGAGGAAGGACCGGAGTAAATGTCCCGAGTTCGAACATGATCGCTTAAGCAGACGCTGTTAGTAATAATAATTATAATGGCCTAGATCATTAGTAAAGGAAATATGCAAATTTGTTTATATTTTTCTTCGGTTTGATATATTGTTTTGCTTGTTGCTTGTTACAAAAAACAGTTCCCTAACCAGATGGGCTCCCCCCATGTTACATGCAGAAAATTACTTGGCTATGTTACTGTAGGATTTATTTATCCCCTTGCAGTAGATAAGGGCAAACACTATTTAATTTCCAGGAAGCAATCAAAGCATTGCCCTGTTTCCAAGAAGATGTCTTACGAATTATTTCAGTGAAGCTGTGCATCTCTTCCCCCATTTCCACAGACCAGCATTCCCTCCAGTTACCTGTTAGTCACTGTTGGCCCTGATTTGCGGTCGGAGGCTTCCCGCGGGGGAAATGCCTCCGATCCGCAAGTAAAATGCCCGCGTACCTGGTGGTCCGGGGAGGTACGGAGACTGGCGGTCCTGGGCCTCTCCGGGTACCCGCGGGCAGAGGCCCGCGTATCCCGGGGGCGCAAGGCAGTTCGCGAGCAACCCCTGGATCATGTGGGCCGGCCCAACCAATGAAAGAAGGGAATCCCCATTCATGCTTATGGGGATTCCGTATGTACGCACGCGAATACCCGGAACCTGCGCGGCCCTTACGGGCGTGTGCGCGCCTCGTACGTGCCCGTAGGGGCCGCAAATTACAGGCCATTAAAATGAGTCAGGGTATTATATAACGAATAATGTGCCAAAACAATATAAATAAATGGAGTTAAAGAATAAATAAATATGTACAATTGAGAGCCTTGTATACAGTATATTGCATATTAAATGTTCATTTCTAGAGGGATAGAATTGAAAAGCAGAGAAGTTATGTTAAACTTGTACAGAACCTTGGTTAGCCTACACTTGGGCTAACTGTGCACAGTTCTGGTCTCCTTATTATAAAAAGGTTATAGAGGCACTGGAGACGGTGCAATAATGATTTACAAGGATGATACCAGAACTGAGAGATTATACTTATCAAGAAGATTGGACAGGCTGGGGCTCTTTTCTCTAGTAAAGTGAAGGCTGAGGGGTGACCTGATAGAGGTCTTCAAGATTATGAAAGGGTTTGATAGGGTAGACGTAGAGAAGATGTTTCCACTTGTGTAGGGAGACCAAAAACTAGAGTTCATAAATATAAGATTGGGTCGATTGGGCTTATACTCGCTGGAGTTTAGAAGAATGAGAGGGGATCTCATTGAGACTTATAAAATTCTAACAGGACTGGACAGACTAGATGCAGGAAGGATGTTCCCGATGGTCGGGAGTCCAGAACCAGGGGTCACAGTCTAAGGATAAGGGGTAAGCCATTTAGGACTGAGATGAGGAGGAATTTCTTCACCCAGAGAGTGGTGAACCTGTGGAATTCTCTACCACAGAAGGCAGTAGAGGCCAATTCATTAAATATATTCAAGAAGGAGTTGGATATATTTCTTAAGGCTAAAGGGATCAAGGGATATGGGGAGAAAGCAGGGACAGGGTTCTGAATTTGGATGATCAGCCATGATCGCATTGAATGGCGGGGCAGGCTCAAGGGGCCGAATGGCCTACTCCTGCTCCTATCTTCTATGTTTCTAAGATAGTCACTCATAAATCCAATAGGGAATTCAGGAGAAACTTCTTTACCCAGAGAGTGGTGAGAATGTGGAACTCGCTACCACAGGGAGTAGTTGAGGCGAATAGCATAGATGCATTTAAGGCGAAGCCAGATCAGCACATGAGGGAGACTGGAATAGGATATGCTGATAGTTAGATGAAGAGGGGTGGTAGGAGGCTCGTGTGGAGCATAAACACCGGCATAGACCAGATGAGCCAAATGGCCTATTTCTGTGCTGTGCTTTCTATGTAATTCTATGTAAATCTGTCCATAAGACAAAGGACCAATTGACACTTTTTTGCTGATTGGCTCAACAAAGTTAATCATCAGGGTTTGCTCAAATATGGATCCGCAAATCTACCAATCAGGAATAGGATCAAGCACAAAACCAACCAATCCAATCATTTGTTTTTTTTCTAAAGCTACCAGTCCGTTAATAGCTATATTACAAAGAACATCACTCAATTTATTTATATCAAACTGGTTGCAGCCACCATCTTGGATCCCTGACCCAGTTTAATATATATTCATATAATAATTGCTGTTAAGGTCTAGTAGTTTAAATTTTAAAATTCTCGACGCACTCCCCCTTCCGCCCCACCGAATCAGCTAGCAACAGAACAAAAACATTTGTGCAGAATAAGATTTTCAATCAATATCAGTTCTGCGGAGTACATAATTCAAACTTTGCAATTAATCTATTCAAAATAAAGTTAAACTTTAATCTCTCCTGATCCAGCACGAAAAGAGTTTGGAGAAAGGGACCACCAATCAGATGGCATTTGGTATTCAGCATTTTGCAATTTAGTAGGTTAAGATGACATTAACATGTCCAAATTCTGAGGTTGCAATACTACAGTCCCAATATCCAGACACGTTATTCTGCCCACGTTACTTTCAAATGCAGATTTAATAACACTGCACCACCGAGGTCTAAAAGTTTGGTATAGATCACAATTGAGAGAGCGGACGGAGCCTCAGTTTAACGTCTCATCCCAAAGACGGCACCTCCGACCGTGCAGCACTCCCTCAGCACTGCCCTGGGAGTGTCAGCCTAGATTATGTGCTCGAGTCTCTGGAGTGGAACTTGAACCCTCATCCTTCTGACACTCAGAGGCGAGGGTGCTATCGACTGAGCCACGGGTGATTCCCTATGTGCTAAATAAACACGGTTAAGCATTTTAGCATTCTGAGAGTGCTGCTAAAGCAGGACAGTTCAGCAGCAAGTTCCCCAAATTCAACTTTGTAATTATTCAGCAACAGAAGTGTACAGAAAATTGTCGGTGCCCTTTTTCAGTGCCATCTGCTCCACTTCACTGTCGATCTAACTGTGTTTAATCCATTTAGATTTATAGCTTTTTTTTAAAAGCCTCAATACATTTCCACTCGTGATGCTATTTGTTTAATAAAGCTAATTTTGATTTAAGTATAGATTGATGCAGTTAATTACGGATACTTAAGCATCGGATTAATGACCCCTATTCTCACCTTTGCAAATACTGATCTGTTAATTAACCAACTAAATGGACCACTTGAACATCTCATTACTCATTATCTACGAGTTAAATCACATTTCTCAAAAGCTATTTAAAAAAAAAAATTTCCCCAGGGTGAGGGCTCTCAACACCGGGGAATGGACAGCCAAGGGTGCATTTAAACTCCCGAGTGGGAAACCGATGGTCTTTCCCGTCCAGGAATCTCCGTGTGAGGCCTCGGCCCCTTTGCTTCCCGCAGACCAGCTGCCTCTTTCTGCCCATTTAGGACAGGTCAAAATCAGATGACCAAGTCCCGTTCACCCATCGCCCCTGTGCTCACTGACCTACATTGGCTCACGCTCCGGCAAAGCCGCAAATTTAAAATTCTCATCCTCGTGTTCCAATCCCTCCATGGCCTCGCCCCTCTGTGACCTCCTCCAACCCTCCTAGATCTCTGCACTCCTCCAATTCTGGACTCTTGCATACCCCAATTTCCTTCGCTCCACCACTGGCAGCCGTGCCTTCAACTGCCTCATCCCAGAGCTCTAGAATTCCCTCCCTAAACCTCTCCGCCTCTCTCACCTCCTTTAAGTCACTCCTTATAACTTACCTCTTTGACCAAGCCTTTGGTCACCTGTCCTAGTATCTCATGTGGCTCAGTGTCAAAGTTTACTATGTTAAAGGCACTGTATAAATGTAAGTTGTTCCTTTGTAGATGGTTAGATGGAGTTAATCTGTGTAGAAGTGACAGGCTTGTTTGGACCTTATGGTATTTTCCTGTTCTGAAAATTGTAAAGCATGGAATTATGGCTCTGATATTACCTCCCTTCATGTGTAAGGTCCAATCTGGGATTCCAGCCAAACATGGGATGGGACCCCAGAGTATGGTTGAGGTTGGGAGATCTCAGCATGCGAGAAACCACGGAGGGAATTTTTCGGGGGGTCAGCGGGCGTGTTTGATGGCGGGTGGGAAAGAAAGGAAACCCGTTGTCAACCCGTCATCATGCGACTTTCCTAGATGTCGGGTCTGTCAGGGCTGAACAGACCCAACACGCAGCGGCGGGGGAGGCAATTTAGGTCATTATGACCTTGTTAAGAGCCACTTAAAAAGTATTTTGAGCTCAGCTTTACATATTATGAGGTCGCCCACAGGGTCCACGCTGCTCGGGGATCACGTCAGGTAAGCAGGTCAGAAGTTATATGACCATGGAATCATCTCATTACTTGACAGCTGCAAATGTGGTATAAAAGCTCCCATCTCACAGCTGTTCACTTTCCAAGCACAGAAGCTATTGCTTACTGCATTCGGAAGACAGATTGAGCTTTATGCAGGTTGCAAATGTTTGGAGTAAACTCTGTATCCAGTGTCACCTCATTGGAACAACCTCTCTCACCATTAACAGATCGCTTCTTTCATCTCAACTTCATCTGCCATCTATTACATCAGCATCGGTGCCCTTGAAATTAGCTCACCTTGGGCCTCAGAATCCCACCACGATCAGCCCCAACACCAGCATCACCAGGCACACCAGCAGCACCAACCTTCTCTGCAATCAACTGATGCTGCACAGGACACAGGTCATCAGCACCCAACCACATTGCTGCCCGGGAGGCCAGGGATGGCCTCACCATGGCCAGATTTACTTCACTTGACGCTGTATACCCTGGCTGCCACATGATGGCACCACCCCACACCAACACCATAAAGCATCCCTACAATGCCCAAGCCATTCCTTTCACACTCATCACCATTGCGGGGGGTGCCGTTATGTCTCACCATTCACTGCAACTCACTAAGCCACTTCCAAAGGTGCACACAAATCTCTCTAAGATTTCAATGTTTGACAGCACATTAACAGAAATTTCAAATGAACATTGGCTAAAACACACAAGTGCCTACCCTTGTGTGTTGTTAGTTGCTATGCTTGCAGTAGGATGAGCGGGAGTGTGAGGGGTGGCTAGTGAGATGGGGAAGTGATAATGTAGATAGAGAGGGATGGGTGGAGGTGCAAGGTAAGTTGGTGTGAGTAAGAATGTGCAGGAGTAGGGTAGGGATGGGGCTGTGATGAGTGGCACAGCAGGATGAGGTTGAGTGTGAGGGGTGGCTAGTGAGATGGGGAAGTGATAATGTAGATAGAGAGGGATGGGTAAGGTAAGTTGGTGTGAGTAAAGATGTGCAGGAGTAGGTTAGGGAAGGCAGAGTGATGGGGATGTGATGAGTGGCACAGCAGGATGAGACTGAGTGTGGCTTGGCAGTAACGTTTTGTGATCTACTGAGATCATTGAAAGGTTTGCGCCACTGCACCCTGGTCCTCCTGACAACATCCCTGCTTGTGCCCTCCTCTGCAATGTGCAACCAGGTTGCGTTGATCTCCTGGGGAGGTCTCTTCTGCCCATTGGAAGAGAAGAGAACCTCCCTGCGTGCTGTGACTCCCTCCATAAGCATATGGAGGGAGTCATGGGAGAGCCTGGGTGCAGCCGTGCACCTCTGTGCGGTGCTTGTCGGTGTTTGCAGCACCTCAATGCTGTAGAACACTGACCGCACAAATGACAAAATCAATTTGCGCACGGTCCCTTTAAGGAAACCGGCTGATGACGCGTCATCAAATGTCGTCGTCAGACCCGCTTTCTTCAATTGGCTGGCCACGCGTGGGGCGGACTTAACAAGCCTAATCACGGTAAAATCATTCTACAGAGCGGGCTGGAGCCAGCAGCGGGGTCGGGACCCACCACCGACCCGCACGGACCCGCCGAGGCAGGGGAAATCGCGGCCCACGTGCTCGGAGGGGTCCCTGACCAGCCAGAAGCACAGCTCTTGGCAACTTGTGTGGCGCCCCAAGCTGGGTATACATGTGTAATGAGGCTGCAATATTTTTCAAATATCATTGCATCGTGCAGGTTTACCCGTTGCCGAGCGGCTTGGGCCCGTTCACAGCCCAGGAAGCGAGGCAGGGCATACGCTCACCCGCAATTATTATTCAGCATAAATCATTCCGGTCTCTCTTGTACTTGAGCGTTCACAAATATATCCTGGCGATCAGTGAACTGTTCCAATTTCACTTCCACCTTTAATGGGAAAGCCCTTTGATGTGGGGTTTTTGATCATTTTTACTTTTAACTTGTGTGAAGCCCCAAATTCTGAGAAAACAGGAGGGCCCCATGGGATTTTCATCAAAGGACTTGGTTCCGCCTAAGTATGCATTATATATGTACATATATAATGATTACCTATATACATACATATGCATATATCACACACAAAACGCATGTACTTCAAAGTCAAAATTGATTTTGTTAATCATTTAAATTAAACAATGTAAATAACACAGAAAAGTGAGACTTTCAGTGCTTAAAGATTTGAATGTTCAGATAATTTCAGTTAAGCAGCCTTGAATTAACAGCGGATATATGAAAGTGAGTTCCAGGAACTGCACAGTGCAAAGCCAGCCTGATATTTGCGTTTAGAGTTCGTACTTTTCAGCACACTTTCTAATGTGTTTGATTCAGACACAGAAATGCCCATTTTCAGAGTTCCACTGGGGGCTGGGTCGTTAAATGCAATATAATCTCCTCCAGACCGACAGCCCTCCGGGATCTCTGCGCTCCTCCAATTCTGGCCTCTTGCACATCCCCGATTTTTATTGCTCCACCATTGGTGGCCGTGCCTTCAGCTGAATCGGCCCCAAGCTCTGGAATTCCCTCCCTGAACCTCTCCGCCTCCTGTCCTTATGTATCTCAGTGTCGAATTTTGTTGGATACTGCTCCTGTGAAACACCTTTGGATGTTGTACGACGCTATATAAATGCAAGTTGTTGCTGTTGTGTGTTTGGCAATAAGTCATACGTGTACCAGATGGTCCCAGGCTCAATTCTTAGTCTGTGCTGCGTGAGCTGATCTCAGTCAAGGTAGGGTGTTACAAAGTGGGGATGAGAAAAATGAGCCAAAGTTCCAGCTTCCGTTCGCTATCCAGTACTTCGGCTGGATAGTGAACACGTGACAAGATCACAAGGTAGGCTTGGTTGAAGAAGGCCCTTCCGTTCATCTGATCACATCCTTCCCACAATATCAACTCTACCGATCAAGACACAGACACTGGTTGAGTGTAGAGTTGGCTTGGCTGCGATGCCAGCCAACACTCAATGTCTAAAGCTCATGGATGAATAATGGTGACTTGAGTCAAGTCTCGGAGTGATTCCGACATGATTCACCACCACAGGGGGAATTTGGGTAAATATTTAGATTAGAATTTCAAAAGGCGGGAGCAGTAGGCATCAACTGGCCAATATATTCCATAAATTCCTATTGTGTCAGTGCAGACGTGCTTAAGTAAAGAAAAATTCGCTTTTAAGGCAGGTGTGCAGGAATGTAGGCCCTGGTCCAAATCCAGACCCAAGTACTTTTGTCAGCTGTGGCTCAGTGGGTAGCACACTCGCCTCTGAGTCAGAAGGTTGTGGGTTCATAATCCCACTCCAGAGACTTGAGCACATTAAAGCTAGGCTGACACTCCAGTGCAGTACTGAGGGAGTGCTGCACTGTCAGAGGGGCTGTCTTTCGGATGAGACGTTAAACCGAGGCCCCGTCTGCTCTCTCAGGAGGACGTAAAAGATCCCATGGCACTATTTCGAAGTAGAGCAGGGAAGTTATCCCCAGTGTCCCGGGCCAATATTTATCCCTCAACCAACATAACAAAAAACAGATTATCTGGTCATTATCACATCGCTGTTTGTGGGAGCTTGCTGCGCACAAATTGGCTGCTGCGTTTCCCACATTACAACAGTGACTCCACTTCAAAAAGTACTTCATTGGCTGTGAAGCGCTTTGAGACGTCCGGTGGTCGTGAAAGGAATTCATCACATCCATTTACATAACATAGCTTCAAGTTCTAAGAAGAGTCTTTGATCAATCTTAATGCCTATTTCTCACTGAACTAATTGTGCTTGGTACTTATGAAGCTCATTACTAACTGCCAGTGAGCTATTATTATAACTTGCATCTTAAGAGAGATTCTTAACCCAGTGGACCTCACCAAAATGCAATACATCTCCTTGCCTCTGTAGCAAATGGACGCACTTTAATGTGAGTTTATTAATTCAGTGTCAAGTTGTGGTCAGTTATGTGCTGTGGATCCTCGTCACTAAGATCTGTTTGAACCTGTCCAAACTCAATTCATTCTGGACTCTAACAGCGAGCAGAGAGCGGAAATGATCATTTCACCAGTCTGGGCCGGATTTCAATCCCGGTCTCTCAGGCAGAAGGGCAAGATGGAAATTTTGCACAACACTAAGAAGTATTGCTTTAAAATGTCTATAAATTAAAACCTCTGCTTCATAATTGTAATATATATTACCTGTACACGGTAAAAATCCAGTGAAACTCTGCATCATAACATGGGTTTTTTATACGCGTGACCCAAGAGATACAACTTCTAATGTGACCAATATGATGGATTTTATAGTTTAGGAACATGGAGACACACACGCATACTCTCACACACACACAAGCGTATACACACACGCACACGCACTCACACACACATAGGGCTCTATTTTGTCATTGGTGTGGGCTGGGGTCGTGTCATCCGCTTTTCGTGTTAGCCACCCGACTCCAATTGGATGTGGGAGAATTATTCGATTTTCCCCTAATTGGGCAATTGAGTTCCAGCATGTGGGAACCCATGACCCAATTAGTGTTTTCAGTCTGAAAGTCGCCTCTGATGATGTCATCATTGCTGCTGCATTTAAGGTCTGCAAAGACTGGGAAGCTTTTGGCCTTTGCTGTGAGAGGGACCTGGAGGCAAAATGAGCAGCAGTAGACCTAAGTCTGCTCCCAGATTTTTTTTGTACCACAACCACCACCACTACTACTACTCCAGGCTCCAAACTTCCACAACAATGGTTATGACTGCTAAAAGTTCCCCCAGAATGATGATTGATCAAATCTCCTTCTTAATGGTAGACCTGCAGCTGACAGTCAGCAATCCAAGTGTGCTACCGCCAGGTTTCACAGTCGTGTTTCAGAGGAGGCGTGCATCACGTCGGAAAAGTGTTAAAATCACAAAGGTCTCTCAAAATGGGATTATCGAGGCAATTAAGTGGTTGTTAAGGGCCTTAAGGGCCTATCCCGCCTCTTGGAGGCGGGACGGAGACGGGATCAGAAACCACGCATTTGGGAAAATTGCTCGGAGGCGGGATGGAGGCGGGGTCGGGCCTGCCCGCCATTTTTTGCAATTTTAACACCCCACACGCCTCCATTCCCGCCTCCTCGGGCCTGGCAAAATCGAGCCCATACAGTCGTACATAAACCTAGGCACAATGTCCAACAGCACAAACTTACATACGAACATACAAAAACTGACGACAGGAAAAGACCAGCTGGTCCATCAAGCCTGCTCCACACTCCTGATGGCCGGAGCCTTGTGACTAGACACTACCCACCATCCCCCCCACCCCCCTCCATTCCTCACAGCCTGGGAGAGGCAACAAAAAGCCCCGGGGCCAGTAAGGGGAAAAACTCTGGAAAATTCCTCTCTGACCCGCTAAACGGACCGAGTCTGACGAATGTTAAGATGCCCCAAATAGAACGCAATACTGATTGGGTGTGTTATGGGTGCTCGTACTGGAAATCAATGCGATTTTGCTTCGGTCTTGTTCGGCACTCCCGCTAAGCTGCGCGGCCGCGTGGCAGTCCCGCGCAGGCCGCTCACGGGCTTTTCCGCGCAAATAACCGCGCAGGCGCGAGAAATTGGACAGGCCACGCAGCCAGTTAAAGGGCCCGTGCGCCAAAAACATAAAATGACAGGAAACATTGGTCCTATGCTGAGCAAAGATGATAATTGGGTGGTTTTGTTCTGTTACTCCGACTGGACCTTGTTTGAATAATGGATGAGGGGGCTGAGAAAGCAGCAATTCAGCACAAGCTTATAATGTGTTCTTCAAAGTTTCATTTACATTCGTCAGGATTTAACGTGTGTCCAAACATTGATTGCACAGCAGGCATTAAATGCAGGCTTCTGGCTTCCCTATAGATTTTTGACTTATTTACTCGCTGTAACGCCCATCTCTGCACTCTCACCGTGAGGACTATTTACCGCAGTACGGTATTGACCAGGACCTTTCGTGATCTGAAAACACATCGTAAAAGTCGACTAAAGGCCTCCTGCAGGGCGAGCGAATAGGCACTACAACAACAACAACAACTTGTATTTATATAGCGCCTTTAACGTAGTAAAACGTCCCAAGGCGCTGCACAGGAGTATTTTAAGACAACAAATTTTGACACCAATCCACATAAGGATAAATTAGGGCAGGTGACCAACAGCTTGATCAAAGAGGTAGGTTTTAAGGAGGAAACATAGAAACATAGAAGATAGGAGCAGGAGTAGGCCATTCGGCCCCTCGAGCCAGCTCCGCCATTTAATGAGATCATGGCTGATCATCCAAATTCAGTACCCTGTCCCTGCTTTCTCCCCATATCCCTTGATCCCCTTATCCTTAAGAAATATATCTAACTCCTTCTTGAATATATTTGATGAATTGGCCTCAACTGCCTTCTGTGGTAGAGAATTCCACAGGTTCACCACTCTCTGGGTGAAGAAATTCCTCCTCATCTCAGTCCTAAATAGCTTACCCCTTATCCTTAGACTGTGACCCCTGGTTCTGGACTCCCCCGCCATCGGGAACATCCTTCCTGCATCTAGTCTGTCTAGTCCTGTTAGAATTTTATAAGTTTCAATGAGATCCCCTCTCATTCTTCTAAACTCTAGTGAGTATAAGCCTAATCGACCCAATCACTCTTCATACGTCATTCCTGCCATCCCAGGTATCAGTCTGGTGAATCTTCGCTGCACTCCCTCCATGGCAAGAACATCCTTCCTCAGATAAGGTGACCAAAACTGCACACAATACTCCAGGTGTGGTCTCACCAAGGCCCTGTACAACTGCAGCAAGACATTCTTGCTCCTGTACTCGAATCCTCTCGCTATGAAGGCCAACATACCATTTGTCTTCTTAACCGCCTGCTGCACCTGCATGCTTACCTTCAGCGACTGGTGCACAAGGACACCCAGGTCTCGTTGCACTTCCCCTTTTCCCAATCTATTGCCGTTCAGATAATAATCTGTCTTCCTGTTTTTGCCACCAAAGTGGATAACCTCGCATTTATCCACATTATACTGCATCTGCCATGCATCTGCCCAATCACCCAACCTGTCCAAATCATACTGGAGTTTCTCTGCATCCTCCTCACAGCACACACGCCCACCCAGCTTTGTATCGTCTGCAAACTTGGAGATATTATCAGGCCCTGGGGATTTATTGGCCTTCAATCCCATCAATTTCCCTAACACCATTTCCCTACAAATACTGATTTCATTCAGTTCCTCCCTCTCTTTAGACCCTATGTTCCCCGACATCTCTGGGAGTTTATTTGTGTCCTCCTTTGTGAACGCAGAACCAAAGTATGTATTTAATTGGTCTGCCATTTCTTTGATCCCCATTATAAATTCCCCTGATTCTGACTGCAAGGGACCTACGCTTGACTTCACCAATCTTTTTCTCTTCACATATCTATAGAAGCTTTTACAGTCAGTTTTTATGTTCCCTGAAAGCTTACTCTCATATTCTATTTTCCCCCTCTTAATTAATCCCTTTGTCCTCCTTTGCTGAATCCTAAACTGCTCCCAATCCTCAGGTTTGCTGCTTTTTCTGGCCAATTTATATGTGCTCGCCTTGGATCTTATGCTATCCCTAATTTCCCTTGTAAGCCATGGTTGAGTCACCTTTTTTGTTTTATTTTTATGCCAAACAGGGATGAACAAATTCTGTAGTTCATCCATGCGATCTTTAAATGTTTGCCATTGCCTATCCACCGTCAAACCTTTAAGTAACATTCCCCAATCCATCCTAGCCAACTCAGAAAGAGAGGTAGCGAGGCGGCGAGGTTTAGGCAGGGAATTCCAGAGCTTAGGGCCTAGGCAACAGAAGGCACGGCCACCAATGGTGGAGCGATTATAATCAGGGATGCTCAAGAGGGCAGAATTAGAGGAACGCAGATATCTCGGGGGGTTGTGGGGCTGAAGGAGATTACAGAGATAGGTAGGGGCGAGTCCATGGTGGGATTTGAAAACAAGGATGAGAATTTTGAAATCGAGGCGCTGCTTAACCGGGAGCCAATGCAGGTCAGCGAGCACAGGGGTGATGGGCGAACGGGACCTGGTGCGAGTTAGGACACGGGCAGCCGAGTTTTGGATGACCTCAAGCTTACAGCTCTATCCAAATAAATGCAGCCTCGATTACTCATCAGAGATCTGGGGATCTCCTCATGTTTTACCTGCATCATCGAGACAACCCAGCCTTGCGTTTGCAATGTGATAGGGCTTGTGATAAGTACCGAGATTCGCTGCAGACAATGGGTTGTTTTTTTTTGCTTTGCGATTATGCCTCCCAAGAGGAAGAGGCAAGGAGCAGGCCAACTTCAATGTCAGCAAGCTCTTGATCTTCAAAAGAATCTGGAGCCAAACAGTGAATTTAATGATAACCGTTGTATAGCAATGAATAACGAGCTGGGTTTAAAACGCGAGCGGGAGAATGGAATAGAAGGCTATGTTGATGGGGTGAGACAAAGAGGGGAAAGAGGAGGCTCGTGTGGAGCACAAACACCGGCATGGACCACTTGGGCCCAGTGGCCGGCTCCTGCGCTGTCAATACTTTGTAACTTTGACCACGTCATGGCGGTATCCACGCAACGTCACTTACAATTTACGTGCTACGATTTGATATTTTTCTTCATGGTGTTAACAGGCTGGTTTCTCCGCATGTCAGCCGTGGCTCAGTGGGTAGCACCCTCGCCTCTGAGTCAGAAGGTTGTGGGTTCAAGTCCCACTCCAGGGACTCGAGCACAAAAATCTAGGCTGACAGTCCAGTGCAGCGCTAAGGGAGTGCTGCACTGTCAGAGGTGCCGTCTTTCAGATGAGACGCTGAACCGAGGCCCCGTCTGCTCTCTCAGGTGGGCGTAAAAGATCCCATGGCACTATTTCGAAGAAGAGCAGGGGAGTTATCCCCGGTGTCCTGGCCAATATTTATCCCTCAATCAACCTAACGAAAACAGATTATCTGGTCAATATCACATTGCTGTTTGTGGGAGCTTGCTGTGCGCAAATTGGCTGCCGCGTTTCCCACCTTAGAACAGTGACTGCACTCCAAAAAAAAGTACTTCATTGGCTGTAAAGTGCTTTGAGACGTCCGGTGGTCGTGAAAGGCGCTATATAAATGCAAGTCTTTCTTTCTTTGTATTACACCGCACCAGGCCTGATTGATGCCTCTTTATCCGAACACCTGCAAGATCAGTCAATTGCAACATCTATCTCGCCCCAGCAGCTGCGGAAGAAAATGACCTTTTGCTCGAACCCGACATGCTGAGCAGCCTTTCCCCCTCAGGTGAAACTTTTACGCGCTCCATTATTTAACATCTTCCCCTTTATGCACATATAAGCATTCAATCTCCCGACCTACTGGGTATACAGTTAGCACACATACTGGCTTCACAGCAGTGAAATACAGGAAGGAGACATTTTCATGAATGTGTTATCCGATAGGCTTAAAAACCATCAAATCTTGAGTGCTTCCTCCCCGGGTCTGACCACAGAGCCGTCGCTAACTGTGCACAAGAGCAACTCGTAAAATGACATGGGGTTAATCTGTTGGCCTTTGGCGCTGCCCCTCAAGCTGATTAATGTCAGCGCTGGTGACGTGAATTAGGCTGAGGAAATTAGCAGCCTCGCTCCTCTAACTTGGAAGACTGATCCGGGGGGCCAGCGCTGCACAGCTTACGCGGGCGCCGGAGCGCGAGACCCACCTGCCTGGTTCTCCTCACAGCTCTGCTGGATCTTCCGTCTGCACACGCACCCCAGGGCGGCCAGCAGTCCCAGTAGACAGACGGAGAGGCCGATGGTCAGCCATAAGGCAACAGCGGGGAACTTCAGATGCTGCCCTGGAGGTAGAAAGAGACAGAAAGAAAATCAGTGAGCGTGATAAAGCTGAGGTGAGACAGGAGAGCTTAATGACAGCTGAGGTGGTGCATCTGACAACACACATTCGATTCCTTGTTTACGCGCTCCAGTAACTTGAAAAGAAGGTTAGGCTGAGAGGGTGAGATGAAGTAGGGTGGGAGGAGGCTCGTGTGGAGCATAAACACCAGCACAGACCAGTTGAACCGAATGGCTTGTTTCTCTGCTGTATGTTCGATGTAATTCTATCTGTAAGCTGAACCCCTTCCCCACTGAAATCATTCATATTCCAGCAATAGGCGAGTTCTTCCAGCTATCATTGTTTTTCCCGTCTCCCGATCTTCTGCTCTACTCTCCTGCAGGCATTGGTGAATGCTGGCGGGGCCAAGCTCAGATCTCTGGCGGGCCAATTACCCTCCTGCATCTCGCCAACATGGCCACTCCTCGGAAGAGCGCCTGGGCCGTAAGGGCAAGCCGGCCATTTTAACGTGAACAGCATCTTGTGTCGGCCGTGGCTCAGTGGGTAGCGCTCCTCGCCTCTCAGTCAGAAGGTCGGAGGTTCAAGTCCTCACTCCAGGGACTTGAGCACAAAAATCTAGGCTGACACTCCCAGGGCGGTGCTGAGGGAGTGCTGCACTGTCGGAGGTGCCGTCTCTAGGATGAGACATTAAACCCCATCTGCTCTCTCAGGTGGACGTAAAAGATGCCATAACACTATTTAAAGAAGAGCAGGGGAGTTCTCCCGGTATCCTGGCCAATAGTTATCTCTCAACCAACATTGGAATTTAGAAGAATGAGAGGTGATCTTATTGAAACATATAAGATACTGAGGGGGCTCGATAGGGTAGATGCAGAGAGGATGTTTCCCCTCGTGGGGAAATTTAGAACTCGGGGGCATAGTTTCAGAATAAAGGGTCGCCCTTTTAGAACTGAGATGAGGAGGAATTTCTTCTCTCAGAGGGTCGTAAATCTGTGGAATTCTCTGCCCCAGAGAGCCGCGGAGGCTGGGTCATTAAATACATTTCAGGTGGAGATAGACAGATTTTTGCAAGATAAGGGAGTGAAGGGTTATGGGGAGCGGGCAGGGAAATGGCTTTGAGCCCAAGATCAGCCGTGATCTTATTGAATGGCGGAGCAGGCTCGAGGGGCAAAGTGGCCTATTCCTGCTCCTATTTCTTATGTAACATCACTAAAAAACAGAATATCTGGTCATTGCGGTTTGTGGGAGCTTGATGCAAAAGTTGCCTGCTGCATTTCCTACATTACGACAGTGACTACACTTCAGTAAAGAACTACTTCATTGGCAGTAAAGCGCTTTGGGACCTCCTACGGTCGTGAAGGGCGCTGTAGAAACGCAAGACTTTCTTTTTTCTAGGAACCTTGGTAGGCTTGGCGCTCCAAACATCCAACCAATGCAGAGCAGCAACCAATAGAACCAATAACACGGCGAACTACAGGTAAAACATTAGAATATAAGTCGGACAAAGTAGTAATCAAACGGTACAGTGCTGTGGTGAGACCGCACCTTCAATACTGCATCCAGTTCCGGTTGCCAAGCAACAAGGCAGGCATTGAAGCACTGGAGGCAGTACAGAGAAGAGCCACAAGGGGGTGGTCTCTAGTGTCAAAGGTCAGAGTTATGAGGAAAGACTGGTGACCTTTGAAATTAAGGCATCCAAGAGATTATCTTCGTGGCATAAAAATAAACCAAGGGAATGGAAAATCTGGAATCACACTTGCCCTGCTGAAGTGAAGCATCGAACTCTTCCTCTTTGTTGAGCCCACCAACACCAGGTCTGACCTGGAGTAAATACACATTTTCATTTTTATTGGTTATGCATCTGTGGAATGCTGCATGAAATCGCCACAAGTGACCTTAATGCCTCGGCCAGTAAAAAACAATCTCTCTCTAGCTTTTCACCTTTGTTAATTAATATTTGGAGCAGCGGAAAAGAAATGAACAGACATGCACTTATCATCGCACCTCATCCCAAAGCACAAAGGGTTACCTTGGACGTGCAGGCGCGGTTGTGTGTGGGAAATCATGAGCAGCCAATTTGCGCACAGCAAGGTCCCATAAACAACAAATAAATGAATGATCATTGGAGGTGTTGGCTGAGGGAGGAATGTTGGCCAAGGTACTGTTCTTCTTCTTCAAATGGTGCCATGGGATTTTCCATGTTCATCGGAGCAGGAAGACAAGAGCCTCAGTTCATCCAAAAGACAGTGCCTTCAACAATGCAGCGCTCCCTCAGTACTGCAGTGAAGTGTCACTCTACAAGCCTCAGAAAGGTGCTAAACACAGACAAATAGCACTTTCTTCCAAATTTAAACACCTTTCTCCCTCATGCATACATTTCCACTAATTATATAAAACTCACACATCCCCGATTTTCGTCGCTCCATCAATGGCAACCTAGGCCCTAAGCTTTGGAATTCCCTCCCCAAACCTCTCCGCCTCTCTACCTCTCTCTACTTCTTTAAGATGCTCCTTAAAAACTACCTCTTTGACCAAGCTTTTGGTCGCCTGTCCTAATATCTCCTTAGGTGGCCCGGTGTCAAATTTTGTTTGATAATCGCTCCTGTGAAGCGGCTTGGGACGTTTTACTACGTTAAAGGTGCCATATAAATGCAAGCTTTTTTTTTGTTTGATTTTTTTATTTGTTTTTTTATGGGATGTGGGCGTCGCTGGCAAGGCCAGCATTTATTGCCCATCCCTAATTGCCCTTGAGAAGGTGGTGGTGAGCCGCCTTCTTGAACCGCTGCAGTCCGTGTGGTGAAGGTGCTCCCACAGTGCTGTTAGGGAGGGAGTTCCAGGATTTTGACCCAGCGATGATGAAGGATCGGCGATATACTTCTAAGTCAGGATGGTGTGTGACTTGGAGGGGAACTTGGAGGTGGTGGTGTTCCCATGCGCCTGCTGCCCTTGTCCTTCTAGGTGGAAGAGGTCGCGGGTTTGGGAGGTGCTGCCGAAGAAGCCTTGGCGAGTTGCTGCAGTGCATCTTGTAGACGGTACACACTGCAGCCACGGTGCGCCGGTGGTGGAGAGAGTGAATGTTTAAGGTGGTGGATGGGGCGCCAATCAAGTGGGCTGCTTTGTCCTGGATGGTGTCGAGCTTCTTGAGTGTTGTTGGAGCTGCACTCATCCAGGCGAGTGGAGAGCATTCCATCACACTCCTTACTTGTGCCTTGCAGATGGTGGAAAGGCTTGCTGTTGTAGAAAGTTATTGTTGAAGTACAAGAAAAAAGACATAAAACAAACCAACACTGAAACTTGCTGAGAAATACCTGAACATTTTTTTTTAAAAAGACAGAAATATTGAAACGTGAATGGAAAATTAGTCCTTCATATGCCAAACTCAAGCCCACTACTGATAAACCCAAACCTGCAAATGTGCATAAATCGCAGACTGTAGCTGCTGCCTTCTCTCACTGATGACGCACATCAACTCAAGGCAAGCCCTCCGCTCCTTCCTTTTGCTTCACCAAGCAACTCTTTCAAACGTTAACAGCCGTGCTTTACATTAGGCTCAGAGGCACTGGGTGTTAAGACTCGGAGCTCGCTCCAGCATCCGCACAGTGGCGTGTAAGAGCAGATTGTGTGTGGGTGTCTGCTGTTCTGCATTAATTAAGCCAGGGTTCTCCCTAAGCAAATCAGGCACACTGCCATCATGTACAACTGCCCGAGCATTCCATTTAAAATCTCAATGTCAAAGCCTTTAAAAGCGATTGTTCCCTCTCTTGGGCAGCTTCTAAGGATGAAGGATGTTGGTGTGGGAAATTGGGATTTTTTTTATTGCCTGTATCAAACCTGCGCTGAACTTGCAGATAACAGAGGCAAAAAGATCTTGCGAAAAACAAAAACTCCCAGTTTCCAAAACCAGCATGCTTCATCTTTAGGAGTTGCCCAAGAGAGGGAACAATTGTTTTGATACAGCGTTGGAATCGCTTAGCAACGTCTGCTGAAAGAATCACCATGCAGGGAGATTGTGTGGTACCAAAAAAAAAGTAAGAGTTCAAAGCTGTCTTGGCTTGACTTCCTCAGCATCTGAAGGACATAGGAACACAGGAACAGGAGGAGGCCATTCAGCCCCTCGAGCCTGTTATGCCATTCAATGAGATCATGGCTGATCTGCGACCTAACTCCATATACCCGCCTTTGGCCCATATCCCTTAATACCTTTGGTTAACAAAAAGCTATCAATCTCAGAATTAAAATTAACAATTGATCTAGCATCAATTGCCGTTTGCAGAAGAAAGTTCCAAACTTCTACCACCCTTTGTGTGTCGAAGTGTTTCCTAATTTCACTCCTGAAAGGTCTGACTCTAATTTTTAGACTCTGCCCCCTAGTCCTAGAATCCCCAACCAGCGGAAATAGTTTCTCTCTATCTGCCCTATCTGTTCCTCTTAATATCCTGAAAACCTCAATCAAATCACCCCTTAACCTTCTAAATTCCACCATTAAGTTAGATGCAGCTATAAGAGACTGAGTCAGGGAGCTCATGGTCATGTGCTTGATGTCCTGCTCACGGAGAGAAAAATGGCAACTCTAATCGTCAGTCCAGTCATACGGATGGGCAATTTAAAAATGATTTAAGGTCACTAAATACTATAAGTGAGGAAATCCTAAGGTAAGGCCGGCCTGGAGCTTTATTCTGAAGTCTACCCTTAGTGGTGTTGGTTTTAATTTGTTCCCTGGATGAGAGTGACACTGGCAAGGCCATATTGATCGCCCCCCTCGTTGCCTTGAGAAAGTGATAGCAGCTATTTTCACAACTGAGTGGTTGGCTGGGCCACTTCAGAGGGCGTTAAAAGTCAACCCTCATCATATCGGACTGGAGTCATACGTAGGCCAGACCGGGTAGGAGTGGCAGGTCCGCTTCCCTGAAGGACATTAACAAGCCAATTGTGTTTCAACAGCTGTCATGGTCATTGATTCCTGCTGCCAGCCCATTAATGACCAGATTTACTGAAATCAATTTCATAACCGCTTGCTACGGCAGGACTGGCGTTCATGACATCTCGCGTGCTCGCCCAGTACCAGAACTACCAGATTACTGTACTCTTAATTGCTGTTTGTGGGAGCTTGCTGTGCGCAAATTGGCTGCCGCATTTCCTATGTTACAACAGTGACTACTCTTCAAAGGTACTTCATTGGCTGTGAAGTGCTTTGGGACGCGCTGAGCTTGTGAAAGACGCTATATAAATGCAAGTTCGTCCTTTCTTTAATTGTAGTTCATAGCTGACATTCGGTTAAAGATTGTTCAATGTGGACACCTCGTCAATATTCAGGTTAACTTTTTAAGGGCACTACTAGCTTGTTGGGAGCAGAGGATTTCTCTCTGGCCTCCAAATGTTGAACAGAAAAGTGTTCCTCTCTTTGTACTCCTCAGAGCCAAATGCCACAGCGAACTGAAGCCCTGGCTCAGACTGAGATCGGCTTATTTAAAATTCCAATGAGGTGTTTCGCAAATCTGCTTTTGGATGGATTCCCACTTCCCAAAATGCCAGCTTCTGCTCCTTCTTCCTGCGAGGAATTAGCGTTTCTGACCCTGTGCCTGAAGGTAAGGCACACGGAGTCGATCAGACCAGTGGGAAAGCTGTACTATTCCAGTCAGCTGGCGGGATTTGTGATGCACACAACCCCCCCCCCCCCCCAGGAAGTTGACGTCTAACATGGCAGGTCACGAACCAGGGATGTTGCAAATTTAAACCATCTGAATCGGAATTGGCTTGCTTCCATTGTCTTAATGCTCAATGACAGCACTGTGCACCTGGCGTGACTTCAGTACTGGCGTGACTTAAATACAGAGTGTGTTCCCACAGCAATGCCCATTAACCCTCAAACCCTACAGTGTCAGCTGTGGCTCAGTGGGTAGCACTCTCGCCTCGAGAGTCAGAAGGTTGTGGGTTCAAGTCCCACTCCAGGGACCTGAGCATATAAAGCTAGGCTGACACTCCCAGTGCAATACTGAGAGAGTGCTGCACTGTCAGAGGTGCCGTCTTTCGGATGAGACGTTAAACCGAGGCCCCGTCTGCTCTCTCAGGTGGATGTAAAAGATCCCATGGCCACTATTTCGAAGAAGAGCAGGGGAGTTCTCCCCGGTGTCCTGGCCAATATTCATTCCTCAATCAACATAACAAAAACAGATGATCTGGTCATTATCACATTGCTGTGTGTGGGAGCTTGCTGTGCACAAATTGGCTGCTGCGTTTCCCACATTACAACAGTGACTCCACTTCAAAAAGTACTTGGCTGTAAAGCGCTTTGAGACGTCCGGTGGTCGTGAAAGGCGCTATATAAATGCAAGTTTTTCTTTCAAACTGGGAAGCTTCAATCAAGTAGGAGTCTTGCTCTGAAGCCCACACAATCAAATGGTCCTGGACCTCCTCTCAAGCTACAAGGGCATCACGCCAAGCTCCCGTTCTTTTTGCCAAGAAGCTACTTTGACGAGCGTGCACCTTCCCATTGTGAATGACTGATTGCACAACAGATACAGGGGAGATCAGAAGGGTTCAAAATAAAGAAACCTACCGAGGCCCAAGGACCCCTGACTGGGTGCAGAGGAGCACGCCAGCTCTTCCTGGCCCACAAGGATTGTTCGGGAAAGATGCACAAATTGGATAGCCAGGATTCACCTCAAGGTCCAGTACTGTAAGGGAAGCTGCTAGACATCCCATGGCAAAGGAGCAAAGGAGCAGAGACCCAGGTGAGTAAGGAAGGTGAGGGTAAGAAAGGAGCGGCAGGCACGAGTTGAGGCCCAGCAGCGAGCCAGAAGGAGCAACGCAAGCACTGGGCCCAGGAAGCAGTGGTGGGCTGAGAATAGAAGACAGACAGGCCTTGGAGCATCAGTTTATTTTAAAAGGCCCAGAATTTGCGGTCAGGATGACGGCGAACTGGCAGCATTCGCCGTCATTCCGGTTCGAGACTGACCGCAACTTCGGGATTTGGCACAGGCGGAACTCCTGAAGTTGCCATCAGTCAATGACAGCTCCGAAACAGGCTGCACTGTGCCCGCACCCCAACCCTGCGAATCTGTTGGAGTTTTTTGAGGTTGTAACTAGCAGAATAGATAAGGGGGAAGCAGTGGATGTGGTGTATTTGGATTTTCAGAAGGCATTTGATAAGGTGCCACACAAGAGGTTATTAAACAAAATTAGGGCTCATGGGATTCGGGGTAATATACTAGCAGGGATTGAGGATTGGTTAACGGACAGAAAACAGAGAGTACGATTAAACGAGTCATTTTCGGATTGGCAGGCTGTAACTAGCGGGGTACCGCAAGGATCAGTACTTGGGCCTCAGCTATTCACAATCTACATCAATGATTTGGATCAGGGGACCAAATGTAATATATCCAAGTTTGCTGATGATACAAAGCTGGGTGGGAATGTAAGTTGTGAGGAGGATGCAAAGAGGCTTCCAGGGGATATAGACAGGCTCAGTGAGTGGGCAAGAACATGGCAAATGGAATATAATGTGGAGAAATGTGAAGTTATGCACTTTGGTAGGAAAAATAGAAAAGCAGAGTACTTTTTAAATGGTGAGAGATTGGGAAATGTTGGTGTCCAGAGGGACCTGGATGTCCTTGTACACAAATCACTGAAAGTTAACATGCAGGTACAGCAAGCAATTAGGAAAGCAAATGGTATGTTGGCCTTTATTACAAGAGGATTTGAGTATAAGATTAAAGACGTCTTACTGCAATTATATAGGGCCCTGGTGAGACCACACCTGGAGTACTGTGTACAGTTTTGGTCTCCTTACCTAAGGAAGGATATACTTGCCATAGAGGGAGTGCAACGAAGGTTCACCAGACTGGTTCCTGAGATGGGGGGATTGTCCTATGAGGAGAGAGGCCTATATTCTCTAGAGTTTAGTAGAATGAGAGGTGATCTCATTGAAACATACAAAATTCTTATAGGGCTTGACAGGGAGGATGTTTCCCCTGGCTGGGGAGTCTAGAACCAGGGGTCACATGTCTCAGAATAAGGGGTCGGCCATTTAGGACTGAGATGAGGCGAAATTTCTTCGCTGAGAGTGTGGTGAATCTTTGGAATTCTCTACCCCAGAGGGCTGCGGAGGCTCAGTCATCGAGTATATTTAAGACAAAGAGCGATAGATTTTTGGATACGAAGGGAATCAAGGGATATGGGGATAGTGCAGTGGAGTGGAGTTGAGGTGGAAGATCAGCCATGATCTTATTGAATGGCGGAGCAGGCTTGAATGACCAAATGGCCTACTCCTGCTCCTATTTCTTATGTTCCTATGTAACTCCGCCCCGCCCCCACACAGAGCCAGCAATCTGTGTAATCAGCCAAATCATTGAAACTGACGAAAACTTCAGCTCTTCTGCAGTAATTACGCTGTTAAATTCCCCATTAAAAGTTAGCCCCAAAGGGATTAGGTGTAACTGGAGTTATAACAGCGTATTGACTGCAAAACAGATGTTAAGGGCCTGGAAAACTAATTTAAATTTTGCGCAGTGTGAAATTTGTCCATTTTAATAAAAATTTAAATTGTTCAGAAACTTTTGAAATTTTTTTTGAAAGTTTGTCCATCTTTATTTCGGGTTTGCCTTTTCCCCCATGTGAGAGGCCCAATCTTTCTTTTGCTCTCTCTATTTTAAAAAGTTAGAATTTTAAGAGCTTACTCACTTCCTTGTTCGCTGTCTGTGAGAAGTCTGCCTTTTGATTGGCTGCTTAGACCGCCGATTGACATCACAGCAGCTCGCACAAGGGGATGCGCATTAAATTCCATTGAATTGAACATAAGGTCGGAAAATCCGAAGTTCTCGACACAGGGATCGCGAGATCCTCGTGCTAGAGCGTACTTCGGGGCGAGCAGCGAACGCCTTCGCTTCACTGCTGACCGCAATTTTTTTTTTATATTTGTTTATGGGATGTGGGCGTCGCTGGCACGGCCAGCATTTATTGGCCATCCCTAGTTGCCCTTGAGAAGGTGGTGGTGAGCCGCCTTCTTGGACTGCTGCAGTCCGTGTGGTGAAGGTACTCCCAAAGTGCTGTTAGGGAGGGAGTTCCAGGATTTTGACCCAGCAACGATGAAGGATCAGCCGATATACTTCCAAGTCAGGATGGTGTGTGACTTGGAGGGGAACTTGGAGGTGGTGGTGTTCCCATGCGCCTGCTGCCCTTGTCCTTCTAGGTGGAAGAGGACGCGGGTTTGGGAGGTGCTGCCGAAGAAGCCTTGGCGAGTTGCTGCAGTGCATTTTATAGATGGTACACACTGCAGCCACGGTACGCCGGTGGTGGAGGGAGTGAATGTTTAAGGTGGTGGATGGGGTGCCAATCAAGCGGGCTGCTTTGTCCTGGATGGTGTCGAGCTTCTTGAGTGTTGTTGGAGCTGCACTCATCCAGGCAAGTGGAGAGTATTCCATCACAGTCCTTACTTGTGCCTTGTAGATGGTGGAAAGGCTTTGGGGAGTCAGGAAATGAGACACTCGCCGGGCCAATACGTCTGTGGTACCATAATAAAGTAAGAACTTGCATCTAGATAGCATCTTTCAGGACCTCAGAACGTCTCAACTCACTTTACAGCCAATTAAGTACTTTTGAAGTGTAGTCACCGTTGTAATGTAGGAAACGCGGCAGCCAATTTGCACACTGCAAGCTCCCACAAACAGCAATGGGTTAATGACCAGATAATCTGTTTTTAGTGATGTTGGTTGAGAGATAAATATTGGCCAGAACTCCCCTGCTCTTCTTTGAAATAGTGCCACAGGATCTTTTACATCCACCTGAGAGAGCAGACGGGGCCCTCGGTTTAACGTCTCATCCGCAAGACGGCACCTCCGACAGTGCAGCGCTCCCTCAGCACTGCACTGAGGGGTCAGTCTAGATTATGTGCTCAATTCTCTGGAGTGAGGACCTGAACCCACGACCTTCTGACTCAGAGGCAGAGAGTGCTGCCCACTGAGCCACAGCAGGCCCTAAATGCGACCTCATCACCCGGATAACAAATTCAAAAAAGAAGTGTTCCCAAGTCCAAGTCATTGGGTAAATTAGAAACAGTTTGGGATCCCAACGTTTGAACCCCTGAGGCAGTCTGCTCAATTCTACGATCCCCAAACCGGAGATTAACCTACTAACAAACACCCTGCTGTTTGATTTCCTTTGGCTAGTTTCTTATCCGCAAGCATATTGGCTTTCACAAGGAACCTTTGTCAAAACTAGTTGGAGCATTGGGGGGCAATTTATACCTCTATGAGCACAGCCAGTTACCATCAGATACAGAGATTAAATAAATTTATTATTGAATATTTAATTACATCCCTGAATGAATTTGTTACACGCGGAAATCGCTTTTTTGACAAAATTGCGATTTATTTCCCCGAGTTGAGTGAAGCAGTTGCACTCCATTCCCAAGCCAGTTGGCCTTATTGCTCCCCAGAGTGTGATTACCCGATTACTGTCAAATTAGAGCCAGTATTTATTGCGCCGGGGACGCTCGTCTATTTGAAATTGGGTTGAGCCTGCCTGAAGTTTATGGCAATTGCATTTTGTGCGCTACAACAAACCAAAATAAAGAAAAATGGAATCGAGGGAAGCAGAAAAATGCAGTGAGAATTGTTAAAATGGAGTCTGTATCTGAAGCAATCAGGGTAAGTTGAAGTTTTTCAGTTTATTTTTTTGAAACAGCAGAGGGGGAGATATTCAACGGCATTAACAACGCCGAATCCAATAATAATTTTCAAAAGGGAATTGGATAAATACTTGAAAAGGAAAAATTGACAGGGCTGTGGGGAAAGAGCAGGGGAGTGGGACTAATTGGATCGCTCTACCAAAGAGCCAGCACAGGCACGATGGGCCGAATGGACTCCTTCTGCGCTGTATCAATCTATGATTCTATGATGATTCTCCTTTAAGACGCTCCTTAAAACCTACCTCTTTGACCAAGCATTTGGTCACCTGTCCTAATTTCTCCTTATGAGACGGTCAAATTTTGTTTGATAACGCTCCTGTGAAGCGCCTTGGGATGTTTTACCACATTAAAGGCGCTATATAAATGTAAGTTGCTGTTGGGTTATTTTTATTCGTTTATGCGATGTGGGCGTCGCTGGCAAGGCCAACATTTATTGTCCATCCCTAATTGCCCTTGAGAAGGTGGTGGTGAGTCACCTTCTTGAACCGCTGCAGTCCGTGTGGTGAAGGTACTCCCACAGTGCTGTTAGGTAGGGAGTTCCGGGATTTTGACCCAGCGACAATGAAGGATCGGCGATATATTTCTAAGTCAGGATGGTGTGTGACTTATAGGTCAACTTGGAGGTAGTGGTGTTCCCATGTGCCTACTGCCCTTGTCCTTCTAGGTGGAAAGTCTTTGGGGAGTCAGGAGGTGAGACACTCGCCGCAGAAGACCCAGCCTCTGACCTGCTCTTGTTGCCACAGTATTTATGTGGCTGGTCCAGTTAAGTTTCTGGTCAATGGTGACCCCCCCAGGATGTTGATGGTGGGGGATTCGGCGATGGTAATGCCGTTGAACGTCATGGGGAGGTGATTAGACTCTCGCTTGCTGGAGATAGTCATTGCCTGGCACTTCTGTGGCGTGAATGTTACCTGCCACTTATCAGCCAAGCCTGAACGTCGTCCAGGTCTTGTTGCATGCGGGCATCGACTGCTTCATTATCTGAGGAATTGTGAATGGCGCTGAACACTGTGCAGTCATCAGCGAACATCCCCATTTCTGACCTTATGTTGGAGGGAAGGTCATTGATGAAGCAGCTGAAGATGGTTGGGCCTAGGACACTGCCCTGAGGAACTCCTGCAGCGATGTCCTGGGGCTGTGATGTACTCGCTAAAAAATTTAAGGCATTTTACTTTTACAACCAAAAGTGTGTGGACATTTAAAAGCTGCCAATATCCAGCGCTCAAATGGCTAAAATTACTAAAAACTCAAGCGATTTAATCTACCATCTTCAGCCTGTCAGACGCTTTCAACAAAGAGGCTTAAAGCAAATCTCCATGGCAACCGCATACCTTTAAAAGCGGTGAGAAGACAATTGGGGCCCTCATCAAAACTTTACGGGGTGGAAAATTCCACACACGCTCCTTCGATTTGCATTAGTAAACAAATTGTTGCGAGATCAGAGACTGACAGGCTAAGTGAATAATTGTACAGAGAATGCCCGCCAACAGTTCAAGATGGAGGCCCCCATTTGTTTGAAAGTTGACTTGTGATGAACTTTGTGTTTTTCGTGTCAGTTGTGTGCCTTGTCAGCTCTAACACTTTGATTATGATTCTTACAGCAATCTCTTCAACCAATTTTGTCATCAGCTGCCTGTCGAGTGGTTTGCTCCAGCCAACAACATGGAATCATCAACTTGCTGCTAAAATAGATTTCGCATTTTATTTCAGTCTACAACTTCCACTGTTGCAACCCCTGCCTTCTGGGACTCTGCTCCTACACCATCTTGCCTTGCTGAATCCCTGCCCCACCTTCAGCGGGCCTCCGAAAAACCCAGCTCTTCGGCAGTATGTTCGCCTTCCCCCGCCTCAAACTCCTTTGCTTCCCGCTAGTAATCAGCCATGGTTCAGTGGGTAGCACCCTCACCTCTGACTTAGAAGAGTTGTGGGTTCATAGTCCCACTCCAGAGACTTAAGCACAGCACTGAAGGAGTGCTGCACTGTTGGAGGTGCCGTCTTTCGGATGAGGAGTTAAGCCGAGGCACCGTCTGCCCTCTCAGGTGGACGCCAACGATGCCATGCCACTACAGGAATCCCGCCCCATACGCGGATTTCACGTAGACACGGTTTCCACAATGCGACAATTTTTGTCGACCACGGCAGTGAAATTCGCGTATCCGCGATTTTTAATTTAGGAATAAGGTAAAAAAACATGATTTTTTTATATTCTTTTTTATTGTGTTTACACTGAATTTGCCAACCGCGGTTTTACTAACCACGGGGGGTTTCCGGGACGTATCCCCCGCAGTTGGGGAGGGATTCCTGTATTTCGAAGAAGAGCAGGGGAGTTATCCCCGGTGTCCTGGCCAACATTTATCCCTCAAACAACATCATTAAAACAGATTATCTGGTCATTATCACATGGCTGGTGGTGGGCAAATTGTTTGTTTCCTACAACGTTACTTACAACGTTAACTTCACCGGCTGTAATTGGCTTTAAAGCATTTTGGGACGCCCCAAGATCATGAAAGGCTCCTGGCTGGCCTCCCATTTTCCACCCCCGATGAACTTGACCTCATCCAAAACTCTGCTGCCCTGTATCCTAACTCGTACCAAGTCTCGTTCACCCATCACCCCTGTGCTCGCTGACCTACATTGGTTCCCGGTCCAGCAATGCCTCGATTTTAAAATTTTGCGATACACCTTTGAAATAGTTACTTCGTGTGATTTTAGTTAGAGCAGAAAAAGTGCACTCGATGTTGCTAATGGAGGGAATGGGGGGGAACCACTACTACATTTAACAAAAAGTGTGAAAGAAAGACTTGCATTTCTATAGCGCCTTTCACGACTACCGGATGTCCCAAAGCGCTTTACAGCCAATGAAGTACTTTTTGAAGTGTAGTCGCTGTTGTAATGTAGGAAACGCGGCAGCCAATTGTGCACAGCAAGCTCCCACAAACAGCAATGTGATAGTGACCAGATCATCTGTTTTGGATGTTGGTTGAGGGATAAATATTGGCCAGGACACCAGGGATAACTCCCCTGCTCTTCTTTGAAATAATGCCACAGGATCTTTTACGTCCCCCTGATAGAGCTAGAAGGGGCCTCGATTAACATCTCATCTTGAAAGACGGCACCTCCAACAGTGCAGCACTCCCTCAGCACTGCACTGGAGTATCAGCCTAGATTTTGTGCTCAAGTCTCTGGAGTGGGACTATGAACCCACAACCTTCTGACTCAGAGGCGAGAGTACTACCCACTGAGCCACAGCTGACACACAAAAAAAACAGAAAGTGTACTGACTACAATACATAATAAATTAAAAAGGTTAAAAAAAAGCTACGGCTGGGAAAAGGCCATTTGGTCCATCAAAACTCATCATTCTGCCAGCATTTCACACTTCTGAGCCACCTTTTGTTTCTTAACCTGTCCTATTACCATCGCGTCTTGCCTTGAGCATCTCTTAATGTCTCTACTTACCATAGACCACCCCTTTTGTTCTTTTATTCCTCCCCCCAGCCTCCCACTTGCATTTTTATCTGTTTCATTTCCTGCTCTTTTCTCAGTTCTGACGAAAGGTCTTCGACCTGAAACGTTAACTCTGTTTCTCTCTCCACGGATGTTGCCTGGCCTGCTGCGTTTTTCCAGCGTTTTCTGTTGTTGTTTCCTTCTATTACACCAGCTCACTCAGGCTAGAATACAACTCCATTTTGAAATTTTTCTAACATTCATTCCCTTCATTCCAGGGATTAGAGCCAGGCCATTCAGGAGCAAAATCAGGATGGACTTTTCCACACAAAAGGCAGTAGAAATCGAACTCACTTCCCCCCCAAAACATTGTGGATGCTGGGGGACAATTGGAGTTTTCAAGACGGAGATCGATGGAACTCTGTTAGGTCACGCTATCATGGAGCAAAGACGGGGAAATGGAGTTGAGGTACAGACCAGCCATGATCGAATTGAAAGGCTTGAATGACCTACTCCTGGTCCCATGTTCCTATTCCAAACATTGATCACCCTTTTGAGTAAAGAAACATTGGGCCAAAAATTCGGCCCTTCCCGGGTGAGTACACAGTCCGTACTCACCCGTAAGGCTTCCCGAAGTGCCGGTTTCCTGCATGCACTGCGCATGCGCGGGAAACCAGAACTTCCGGTATGGTGAAGGGGGCGGTTCCTAGGTGAACCGCGTGCGCGGTAGAGGCTGCGCGCACGCAGCACACTTAGATTTTTTTTCAGGTTTCTACGCGAGGGTAAGTATTGAAGAAACTACGCTATTAAAAAGGAGGCGCAAGACCCATTTTCAACAAGGTAAGTGGTTAATTAAGTATAATTTAAAAACATTTTCAACAGGTTTATCTTTTTTAGATACTTTAAAGAAAGGTAAGTTTATTTTTATCACTTTTAAAAAGTATTTTAATTTTTTCAAAAATTTAAATTTTTATTTAAAGTGGTTAATTTATTTAACTATAGTTATTTTATAAATGTGATGGTTTTTTTTTAAATTTATTTTAAGTTTAGCTGTTCTTTTGGGGCCGATTTCAATTCACAGATTTGACACCTGTCAAATCTATGAATGAAAGATGGTCTGCTGCCATTGGCTCTCCATGGCCCACGTGATCCCAGGGGACGCATCGCACTAACTGCGCCCCTGGGACACGCACGCACTGCGCGCCGGCTCTTGGAGCAGGCCCAGGAGCTGAAGTTCCCGTGGGCCCAAAACACAACGGCAGGCGCGGTAGGTAAGAGCGCGCGCGATCCTTACCCCCGCGGCAAACCGGAGAGGCGAATTTCTGGGCCATTTTCTCCAATCGGTTTTCAATTTACTGCGCAGTGGATGTGTCCTCTACACAGACCTGGTAGAGCAAGTCAATAATAAACTAATAAACCTTTGCTGAAGGTTCTGCCTCAGGCTGAAGTGGTTGCGTGGCCGCTGGCAGCTTGCCCTCATCCAAGGGCCCGATCCTCGGGTGTGTGAGCGTAGGCGGTATTCAGCCAGAAAGGGCATCACAGCCGACATCACCCAATGTCCTTTGGAATTCTCTGCCCCAGAGGGCTGTGAATGCCGAGTCTTTGATTATATTCAAGGCTGAGATCGATAGATTTTTGGACTCTAGGGGGAATCAAGGGATATGGAGATCAGGGCGGGAAAGTGGAGTTGAGGTAGATGATCAGCCATGATCTCATTGAATGGCGGAGCAGGCTCGAGGGGCCGTATGGCCTACTCCTGCTCCTACTTCTTATGTTCTTATGTCCACACACATACACCCACCCACTTCCCAGCGAGATTCACTGGACAGACTAGCAGGGAGAGCGATGGCCGAGTCACCGGGGCCGCTGGGAAGGCCGGCGTTTATTGGCCATCCCTAACTGCCCTGGAGAAGGTGGTGGTGAGCCGCCTTCTTGAAGCGCTGCAGTCCGTGCGGATGAGGTGCTCCCACAGTGCTGTTCGGGTGGGCGTTCCAGGATTTTGACCCAGCGGTCCATCAGCCGCAGTCCCAACCGAGATGCAGCGCCCCAGAGACCGGGAATCGCGACCCGCCACTTTGCGATCTGTGTGCGGGGCATTTACCACCTCAGTCAGTCATTAGAGATGCAGTTCTCGTCGATTTTAAAAACACATTTTTCCCCGTCTGCCAGAATTTAGATTCAATTTACTGCGATCATAATTTATCTGCCAGAGTTCGATTTTCTGCGCTGTGAGACGCAGATGTTTTATATTTGAAAGTGGTCACAATGGGCCTCGCTAATCAATGGCTTTTCTTTTCTCTTTACGAGGTAACTATACTCTTTACTGCGTTATTTTGCAACGAGAATTGAACTGGACTAATTAGATAAAATTCCAGAAATGTTATTCAAATTAAGAGTGCAATTAATTGCCAACTGACGGCTGGAATCCGCGGCGCGATATGTTCGGGTGCACTCCTTCATTCGCTCTCTTCCCTGGCTGAACTAGTTTGCAGGCGATGGTGTACTTTCTTGAAAATCCTTCAGCCCCGCTGGCCAACACTTTAATTACTGCACTCTGACAACATTCAAAAAAAAAAGTGTTATATAAAAGGGTGACATCCTAATAGAGCTAATTGGTACTTTAGCAAAATGGGTTCCTGTTTTCTCTAATCATTACACACACACACTAACAAGTCAGCAGCAGGCTGCCTACTGTTCGAACATACTGCAGTTTATGTAGTCCCTGCACATCCGTTAGGCATTAATTCAAAAACCATACATTTTAATTAAATTCCCCCGGACCTCAATGGTACACAACTGATATTCCCCTCTAATTAACATGCGGCTGATGTGCGTCGATAGTGAGTTGATTCAGGCAGTGAGAAATTATCATTTGTTCAGTACCTGATGGGACCGGGCTTCCTGGTGTCGAAGGGGGGGAAAAAAGGTCATTCTGACAGGTTTGACACCATCTTTTATTCGCTTTTTCTTAAGCCGTTCGTCCCTCCTGGAGGTGTCAACTCACGTGGACAGGTATCGCCGTTCCTTCATCGTCGCTGGGTCATAATCCTGGAACTCCCTCCCTAACAACACTGTGAGAGTACCTTCACCGCACAGACTTCACCTTCACCTATCTCTTTGACCAAACTTTTGGTCGCCTGCCCTAGTTTATCCTTATGTGGCTCAGTGTCAAATTTTTTGTCTTAAAAGACTCCTGTGAAGCACCTTGGGACGTTTTACTACGTTAAAGGCGCTATATAAATACAAGTTGTTGTTGTTGAACTGCAATGGTTCACCTCCACCTCCTCAAGGACAACTAGGGATGGGCAATAAATGCCGGACTTGCCAGTGACATCCACATCCCCAGAATGAATACTTGGGTGAATCGATCACTAATGGGCATAAATGTAAGATCAAAACAAGACAGGGACTCCGGAGATTGAGCACATGATCTAGGCTGACGCTCTCCAGTGCAGTACTGAGGGAGAGCTGCACTGTCAGAGGTGCCGTCTTTCAAATGAGCCGTTAAACTGGGGCTCCGCCTGTCCTCGTGCAGCTGGTATCGACCCACTCTCCAGATGGGACGGAATCGTGGGACGCATGCAAGAATAAAGAACCAACACCTCATCACTGACCCAACAGCAGAGGTCCCTGGCTTCGACCGCCCTCGAAGACAGTGGACAGCGCTCAACCCAATGCGCACAGGGCACAGGCGATGCAGGCCAGCTGCTCCACAAGTGGAAGATGAGGGACTATCCAAGGTGTGACTGCGGCCACGCGTCCCGGACCATGGAACGCATCGCATCAACCTGCCCACTGAGATCTGTTGCGGGAGGCACCTCACTTCTCCACTCGGCATCTCAGGAGGCCAGCGACTGGAGAGCCAAACTAGACATCCCATAATAAGCTTTTCCCGTCATACGAAACAACAACAAATTTCGAAAAAGAGCAGGGGAGCTTTCCTCGGTGTACTGGGGCCAACAATTATCCTTCAACCAACATCACTAGAACAGATTATCTGGTCATTACCACATTGCTCTTTGTGGGAGCTTGCTGTGCGCAAATTAGCTGCCGCATTTCCTACATTACAACAGTGACTCCACTTCAAAAAAAGTACTTCATTGACTGTAAAGCGCTTTGGGACGACCGGAGGTCATGAAGGGTGCTATATAAATGCAAGTCTTTCTTTCCTTTATTCGACACAAACTGAATGCGTGGCAGTTCCTAGGACATCGGAAATAGCAGACAGCTTTTAACAAGAGCTTTGATAAGCATATTCTATAAAATAATGTATTTCTGGCAAAATCTGACAAGAGTAATAATGCTGGTCAGACACCAATATTCCACAAAGATTATGTCGGAGTCTTTCTAACTGTCAGATCCATGCTATACAGGCTTAGGATGAAATTGTGCTGTGCTGCTGTGCAGGACAAAATATGCACTGGTTGTGCGCACATGTCAGGATGTCTTAATCAGGGGCACAGAAGCTCTTTCAGAGTATAATCAGACAGAGGCCCACGGTGTGTCACTGGGAACACTCACCCCATCCAAACACCATCGAGCGTTTCTTATTCGTTCTTACAGATCAGTGACCATGGTCAACAGGGCTGTCAAATAGAGCGAAGGAGCTGGCTTGAAATGAGGCAGTCCACGCGTATGTGGGATAAACAGAAAAGAAAGACTTGCATTTCTATCGCGCCCTCCACAACCACCGGACGTCCCAAAGCGCTTTACAGCCAATGAAGTACTTTTGAAGTGTAGTCACTGTTGTTATGTAGGAAACACGGCAGCCAATTTGCACACAGCAAGCTCCCACAAACAGCAATGTGATAATGACCGGATAATCTGTTTTTTAGTGATGTTGATTAAGGGATAAATATTGGCCCAGGACACCGGGGATAACTCCCCTGCTCTTCTTTGAAATAGTGCCATGGCATCTTTTACATCCACCTGAGAGAGCAGACGGGGCCTCGGTTTAACGTCTCATCCAAAAGACGGCACCTCCGACAGTGCAGCGCTCCCTCAGCACCGCACTGGAGTGTCAGCCTAGCTTATTATGTGCTCAAGTCTCTGGAGTGGGACTGTAACCTCACCTGCAGCTGCCATCTGTTCTAGCCGAAGGAGGGAGTCACTGGTGAGCCTGGGTGCAAGAGCTCACCTTTGTACAGTGATTGTCAGTGTTTGCAGCACCTCAATGCTGTCAAACACTGAGAAATCAGCTGTCAAAAAAAAATTGCATGGCCCCTTTAAGAAAACCGGCAGATGACGCGTCATCAACTGACGTCATCTGACACCGGTTTCCTCTTAATTGGTCGGCAAGCCCGCAGGGCGGGGCTTAACAAGGCCAATTGATGCAAAATCACGTTTGTGCAGTCTGATGTCGTTGGGGGCGGGACTGGAACCCGGAAGGCAGCTGTCCCGCACCCAAGCCGCCTCGAACCGAAGAATCGCGGCCCTTATCTCTGCGCTCTGGAACTCTCTCCCTAGACCTCTCCCTCTCCCTCTCCCCCTCCCCCCCCGCCACCACCCCAACTTCAAAAGCTGTAAAGTGCTTTGGGACGTCCGGTGGTCGTGAAAGGCGCTATATAAATACAAGTCTTTCTTTCGTATAAAGTGTAAAGAACCTTTCACCAGTAATGTAATGGGCCACAACAAGCCACAAGTTATTTTATTCCACACATCTTACTTACAGGGGCAGGCAGAGGTTAAAACAAATAACCTATTGAATCCGTCTGACCTAACACAGTCTGCAAGTGCCAAGGATGGCCTGCTGATCCTATTCATCCCAGTAACTCTCCAAAGCTCCAAGTTTAAAACTCGTCAAATCCATAGTACAAGCCTTTCCGGTCGCCTAATCTTCACTAAGCATCTAAGCATCAAACCAAACTAATCCTTTAAAGAATTGATATTGTATTGACTACTTCAGTGCAGAGCTTTACAGGATCTGATTCGTTCCTTCAGGCAGGAGATGGCCAGGCAACTTGTTTGGTTAAGTCTTGCTGCTTTATGACGGGTCAGCCCACTGGTTCCTCATTCGCAACACAAAAGCAGGAAAAGCACACCCGATGTCCAGGAGATTGCACGGTTAGAGGACGTCGATGATATGGTTGCACCATGTCTGGATGGGGTGAGCTTGATGGGTCTGATGGTCATGGCCCACTCTTTTAAACATAGAATTTGACAGCACAGATTCCCCTCCAGGTCACACACCATCCTGACTTAGAAGTATATCGCCGATCCTTCATCATCGCTGGGTCAAAATCCTGGAACTCCCTCCCAACATCACTGTGGGAGCACCTTCACCACACGGACTACAGCGGTTCAAGAAGGCGGCTCACCACCACCTTCTCAAGGGCAACTAGGGATGGGCAATAAATGCTGGCCTTGCCAGCGACGCCCAGATCCCATGAACGAATAAAAAAAAAGATGCAGGCCATTTGGCCCAACATGAACCAACCACCATTTTTGTATAAGTCTGTGCGCGCCGGACATGTGTCAACCTGAAATTTTAAACTTTGTATTTTAAATCAGCATGAGCTGGCCAATGTTGCTTCTACAACTACTACAACAAACAAACAACAACATGCATTTATATAGCACCTATAACATAGTAAAGCGTCCCAAGGCACTTCACAGGAGCGTTATCAAACAAAATTTGACGCCGAACCACATACAGGAAACTTTCGTTTATCCGGCACCCAAATATCCGGAATGCTCGCTTAACCGGCAAAAATCATCCTCCGAAAACTCCTCTCAAATAACCGGCAATGTTGCCGAGTCGCAGTCAAGTCTCCGCGAACGTCGAGTGCTCCGAAAACTCCTCTCAAATAACCGGCAATGTTGCCGATCCCGAGTCCGAGTCCGAGTCCGCGAACGCCGATTTAGTCAGTAGGGGTACTTTTCAAAAGTGCCACTACTCGGCCTCCTGGCGCTGTCGGAAGTCCGAAACACTGCAGTAGCAGGAGTTGATTCTCCCGTGCTGCCTGGAGTCTCTTTGTTGAAAATAGCCTCAGTAGATATAACTCTCCGTTATCCGGTACTTTCGATAAACCGGCACCACGCCGGTCCCGTCGATGCCGGATAAACGAAAGTTTCCTGTATTAGGACAGGTTACCAAAAGCTTGGCCAAGGAGGTAGGTTTTAAGGGAGCGTCTTAAAAGGAGGAAAGAGAGGAGGAGAGGTTTAGGGAGGGAATTCCAGAGCTCAGGGCCCAGGCAGCTGAAGGCACGGCCGCCAATGGTGGAGCGATTAAAATCGAGGATGCTCATGAGGCCAGAATTGGAGGAGCGCAGAGATCTCGGAGGGTTGTGGGGCTGGAGGAGGTTACAGAGATAGGGAGGGGGCGAGGCCATGGAGGGATTTGAAAACAAGTATGAGAATTTTAAAATTGAGGTGTTTGTATTTTTAAGAGCCTCCTGTTGAGATTAATTTTAAAAAGATTGTTCATCAACACAGATGGCCAGGTCAGTTTTTATTGGTTTGCGCAGAGACAAATTAAAATGTACATGAAATTTTAAAGTTCACCTCAATCAGCATCTGGATTTATTCATCCTGGATTATTTTTCTTTTGGAGTTTAGTCCAAAACTTATCTAGTAAGCATCAAGGGTTAATTTAAATATCTAGAACTGTATAAACTCACACATAATATAAGAAAGATAGGTCGCTATTGGGAGATTTAAAGTGGGGTTATCCTATAGATGAGTAACAGATCCATATGGACTTTATGAGATTTTGGGAGAATAAATAATTCAAATTTCCCCAGCTGCAGAAACTATGATGAGATGACTCCCCAGAGCGTGGGAAATTTGAATCCTCGACACTACTGTGTGAAGAAGCTAGCCATCTGTTAAAATAAAATATAGTCTGATCTCACAGCATGGCTCTCTCAGAGGCAGTCTCTCTCTCTGTGCCGAGATTTGGATGTCTTCACAAGAGAAAAAAGAGAGGGGGAAAGAGAGAGGGGGGCAAAAGAGATAGATAGAGAGAGGGGGAAGAAAGAGATAGAGAGTGAGGCAAGAGAGAAGGGGCAAAAGAGAGAGAGGGGCAAAAGAGATAGAGAGGGGGAAAAAGAGATAGAGAGGTGGGAAAAGAGAGTGAGGCAAGAGAGAAGGGGCAAAAGAGAGAGAGAGGGGCAAAAAGAGAGTGAGGCAAGAGAGAAGAGGCAAAAGAGAGGAGCAAAAGAGAGAGAGAGGGGCAAAAGAGAGAGAGAGAGGGGAAAGAGAGTGAGGCAAGAGAGAAGGGGCAAAAGAGAGAGAGAGGGGCAAAAGAGATAGAGAGGGGGAAAAGAGATAGAGAGGGGGGAAAAGAGAGTGAGGCAAGAGAGAAGGGGCAAAAGAGAGAGAGAGGGGCAAAAGAGATAGAGAGGGGGGAAAAGAGAGTGAAGCAAGAGAGAAGAGGCAAAAGAGAGGAGCAAAAGAGAGAGAGGTGCAAAAGAGAGAGAGAGAGGGGAAAGAGAGTGAGGCAAGAGAGAAGGGGCAAAAGAGAGAGAGAGGAGGGAAAAGAGAGAGAGAGGGGGAAAAAGAGAGTGAGGCAAGAGAGAAGAGGCAAAAGAGAGAGAGAGGGGCAAAAGAGAGTGAGGGGCAAAAGAGATAGAGAGAGGGGGAAAGAGAGTGAGGCAAGAGAGAGAGTGAGGCAAGAGAGAAGGGGAAAAAGAGAGAGAGAGGGGAAGAGAGAGGAGGCAAAAGAGAGAAAGGGGAGAGAGAGAGGAGGCAATAGAGAGTGAGGCAATAGAGAGAGAGAGGGGCCAAAAGAGACAGAGAAAGAGGGACAAAAGAGAGAGAGAGAGAATTTAGCTCCCTCCAGTGGCTATAACTTTCAGGACAGCTTAAAACATTGCGACCTGCCTTACTGGCTTTTTAGGTACTGATTAAGATTGCCAGTTTCCTCACAGAGAATATCAAGCGGTTCAAAACTGGGTCACAATATTCTGTAACCAGGAAGGAAACAGTCAGAGCAGCACAGCAGTCAATAATGCAGGGTGTTTTGTCTGGGACAGCGCATTACAAGCCTTTAAATGACAAGTAGGAAAGAGAAATAATTCATGAAAGTGCAGCGAGTATGAATGAGTTGTGATTTGCTTTCACACCAGTGCAGGAAAACACCCGACATTGTTATTCTAGGTTTCCAATTTGTGAAAAGGTTTTTTTTTTAAATCTGGTGAACTTTATCCGAATTTTAATCTGCTGTCATAATGGGCTTTTTTTTCCCATGTACAACCCTTTCTGACAAATGCAAAATAGTGTGAACAAACCATTACTAGCCTAACATGATGCTGAAGTGATGGAATATTAGTTATGGGATCAGAACAGGCTGTTAATATGGTGAAGAACTGAAGTAAGCACTGCATATCACCCACAGAACATATGATAACCATTGTGAAACGAATATGAAGGGGAAACCAATGTTCTAAGTGTAATAGAAGTATAGGAATTTCTGGGAACTGGAGGAGGCCATTAGGCCCAACAAGGTTCACCACCAGCTACCCAACCTGTCGTCATGGCAACCCAGAGGTCGCGAGTGTACATCCCACCAGTTGCCAGATTGAACTCAATAATATCGAGTTATTTTTGGGTTGGCGTTAAGAGAAGAAAAAAAAAACCGACCGCAATATCTGTTGGATTTCTGTTCAAAAACCCGACTGATTCACTCGTGCCCTGCCACCCCCGACCCAGTCTGGCCAACATGCGGCTGCAATCTCGCCAAGGCTTCTTCGGCAGCACCTCCCAAACCCGCGACCTCTTCCACCTAGAAGGACAAGGGCAGCAGGCGCATGGGAACACCATCACCTCCAAGTTCCCATTCAAGTCGCACACCATCCTGACTTGGAAGTATATCGCCGATCCTTCATAGAGTCATAGAGTTATACAGCACAGAAAGAGGCCCTTCGGCCCATCGTGTCTACGCCGGCCATCAAGCCCTATCTATTCTAATCCCATTTTCCAGCACTTGGTCCGTAGCCTTATATGCTATGGCGTTTCAAGTGCTCATCTAAATGCTTCTTGAATGTTGTGAGGGTTCCTGCCTCTACCACCCTTTCAGGCAGTGAGTTCCAGATTCCAACCACCCTCTGGGTGAAAAGGTTTTTCCTCAAATCCCCTCTAAACCTCCTGCCCCTTACCTTGAAACTATGCCCCCTGGTTACTGACCCCTCTACTAAGGGGAAAAGTTTCTTTCTATCTACCCTATCTATGCCCCTCATAATTTTGTACACCTCAATCAGGTCCCCCCTCAGCCTTCTCTGCTCTAAGGAAAACAACCCCAGCTTGTCCAGTCTCTCTTCATAGCTGAAGCGCTCCAGCCCAGGTAACATCCTGGTAAATTTTCTCTGCACCCTCACCAATGCAATCACATCCCTCCTATAGTGTGGCGACCAGAACTGCACACAGTATTCCTTCATCATTGCTGGGTCAAAATCCCTCCCTAACAGCACTGCGGGAGCGCCTTCACCACGCGGACCGCTGCGGTTCAAGGCAGCGGCTCACCACCACCTTCTCAAGGGGCAATTAGGGATGGGCAATAAATGCTGGCCTTGCCAGCGATGCCCACATCCCATGAACGAACAAAAAAAAAAAATTCCCACGCTGCTCAATGGACTCTTATTGTCCCTGAAGTGGACCAGCAAGCCACTCGAGCTGGTGAACAACTACTACCAAGAACGTGGCAGTCCACCACCACTTCCTCAGGGCAGCTAGGAATAGGCACTAAATGCCACTTGCCAGCGGTGCCCGCATCCCAAGAATAAAAGAAATATTGATTAATCCCGCCTTCTCATTATGTCGCTTTCTCCAACGCTGCCTCCAATTGTCTTTTGAATCCTGTTTCGTTCTGTTCAATGGTCTTCACTGGTAACAGTACACAAGTCTATTTAGAGTGTCAGCCGTGACTCAGTGGGTAGCACTCTCACCTCTGAGTCAGAAGGTTGTGGGTTCAAATCCCACTCCAGAGACTTGAGCACAAATTCAAGGCTGACACTCTGGTGCAGTGCTGAGGGAGTGCTGCACTCTCAGAGTTGCCGTCTTTCAGATGAGACGTTAAACCGAGAGCCCCGTCTGCTCTCTCAGGTGGACGTAAAAGATCCCAGGGCACTATTTCGAAGAAGAGCAGGGGTGTTTGTCCTGGGGCCAATATTTATCCCTCAGCCAACACCTAAAACAGATTATCTGGTCGTTATCACATTGCTGTTTGTGGGAGCTTGCTGTGCGTGAATTGGCTGCCGCTTTTCCTACATTACAACAGTGACCACTCATCAAAAGTACTTCATTGGCTGTAAAGCGCTTTGTGAAGTTGTGAAATGTGCTATATAAATCTTTACCCTTTAAGTGAAAAGGTTTCGTCTGACTTCCTTCTTACGCTCTACTTCTTAACTTCTCTCTGCAGGTATCTGAACTCTTTTGCGATAGTGTACAATGGAGGGGCTGCTTGAAAACCTGAATTATACCCTCTCAAAGCCTTCGTATTTTCCACGAAAGCAAGTCCAGTTTCCTTAACCTTCTCTCAGAACCTGAGTGTCGAATACCCAGAAACAATTGCGTTACTTTGTGCGTGTCGTACACCAATCAACTCCGTACAAAAAAACAGCTCCCTCCAACCCCGGCCCAGAGAGGCTCCATTCAATAAGACTATTACCGTGACGAAATGAGAAAATTAATCATTAAGTCTCACTTTCATCGTGTTCTCCCCTCAAAAAAATTGCCCGTCAGATTATTTGCACTGAGATACAAGAGCCTTGCTGAACGCCTTCAATTGTGCATCTAATGATGCCTCAGTCTGTGTCCCAAAGCTTTCGCTGACATTGCACCTTGTATTCTTAGCCTCTTATTTATAGGTCCTCGAAAGTGATGTCGGATTTAGTATTGCTCAATGGAGAAGCAAATCCTAATCAGAGGAAGTCTCCCGACAGGCTTGGCCTTTGAGGCACTGTTATCTTGAATCCAGCTCCAAGGACAATAAACATCTGATGATTCCTGTTAAAGAAATAACTTGCACTTGTAACATCTTTCAGGTCCTCAGAACATCTCAAAACACTTCATAGCCCACTGTTGATTTGTGGACAAACATAGCAATTTTTTTTAATGGGATCTGGGCATCGCTGGCAAGGCCAGCATTTAAGAACATAAGAAATAGGAGCAGGAATAGGCCACATGGCCCCTCGAGCCTGCTCCGCCATTCAATAAGATCATGGCTGATCTTGGGCTCAAAGCCACTTCCCAGCCAGCTCCCCATAACCCTTCACTCCCTTATCTTGCAAACATCTGTCGATCTCCACTTTATATGTATTTAATGAACCAGCCTCCACAGCTCTCTGGGGCAGAGAAATCCACAAATTTACGACCCTCTGAGAGAAGAAGTTCCTCCTCATCTCAGTTCTAAAAGGGCGACCCTTTATTCTGAGACTGTGCCCCCGAGTTCAAGATTTCCCCATGAGGAGAGACATCCTCTCTGCATCTACCCTGTCGAGCCCCCTCAGTATCTTATATGTTTCGATAAGATCACCTCTCATTCTTCTAAACTCCAATGAGTATAGGCCCAGCCTGCTCAACCTTTCCTCATAAGTCAAACCCCTCATCTCTGGAATTAACCGAGTGAATCGTCTCTGAACTGCCTCCAATGCAAGTATATCCTTCCTTAAATAAGGAGACCAAAACTGTACGCAGTACTCCAGGTGTGGTCTCACCAATACCTTGTACTGTTGTAGCAGGACTTCCCTGCTTTTATACTCCAACCCCCTTGAAATAAAGGCCAACATTCCATTTGCCTTTTTGATTACTTGCTGTACCTGCATGCTAACTTTTTGTGTTTCATGCACAAGGACCCCCAGGTCCCTATGAAGTGCAGCATTTTGTAATCTCTCTCCATTTAAATAATATTGCATTTATTGCCCATCCCTAGTTGCCCTTGAGAAGGTGGTGGTGAGCCGCCTTCTTGAACCGCTGCAATTTGTTTCGTAGCGGTTAGTTACAACTGAGTGGCTTGCTCGACCATTTCAGAGGGGCAGTTAAGAGTCAACCACATTGCTTTGGGTCTGGAGTCGCATTTCACATGTCGGTCAGACTGGGTAAGGACGGCAGATTTCCTTCCCTAAAGGACATTAGTGAACCAGGTGGGTTTTTACGACAATCCGATAGTTTTATGGTTACCATTACTGATACTAGCTTTTTATTCCAGATGTGTTTAAATTAACTGAATTTAAATTCTCCAGCTGCCGTGGTGGGATTTGAACTCACGTCTCTGGATCATTAGTCCAGGCCTCTGGATTACTAGTCCAGTAACATTCTCAGGCGGACGTAAAAGATCCCATGGCACTATTTCGCAGAAGAGCAGAGGAGCGTTGTCCCTGGCGTCCTGGCCAATATTTATCCCGCAACCTACACCTAAAACAGATTATCTGGTCATTATCACATTGCTGTTTGTGGGAGCTTGCTGTGTGCGAATTGGCTGCCGCAATATTTCAAGGCGCAATCGTATAAACCTCTTTGAGAATCATCTAGATCTTTGATCCTTGCTGAGCAGGTTGTAGTGAACTCCCACAAACAGAAAATGAGATAAATGAATCTGTTTTGGCGAAGGGATGAAAGTTGCACTCTTCGGGATCCCCCTGCTCTTTTTTGAGAAAGTGCCATGGGATCTTTCACCCTCCCCTCCCGAATTAGTCAGTTTAATGTCTCATCCAAAAGACTGCACCTCTGACAATGCTGCGCTGCATTAAAGTGTCAATTTAGTTAGTGTGCTTAAGTCCTAGAGTGGGGTTGTGAACCCATAACTTTCTGACTCAAAGGGAAGAGTTCGGCCAACTGAGCTAAGCTCAGAATAGGCCCCAATGTTCTGTCAGTGATGTTTCTGACCCTGGCAGTCGGATGAAGATTTACAGCTAGTGTTCCTGTAGTGGTAGGGACTATGGCCTAAAAATGCAGTTGCTTTACGCCTCCCGTTAGCGCCCTAAGTGGGTGCTAACGGGGTGCAAAGCAACTAGCACCTGAGCGCAGCGCCACCAATGCCTCCCGCGAAATTCAGCAGGAGGTTAGCGGCGGTGGTAACCGTTAGCGCCCTGCGGCGTTGCGCCGCCGGCGATGACGTCATCGCCATGCGCAGCGCCCCGCTTGCGCCCCGGCCGCGATCTTCGAGAGCGTCCCCTGACTTACCGCCGGACGCTATGTCCGACAGGGTCAGGGGGGGCCTACCTGCGGCCGGGGTGGCGCAAATTAAAGGGGAGGTGCCGGGCGGCCATTTTTGTTGCTGGCCGCCTGCCAGCACCTGCCTCCGCTGCCGTCCCCGGCCTCCTGAGCAGCCCCCCCGCAGAGTGCCGGCTGCGCTCCGTGAGCCTGGCACTTCTCTTGCGTGCCGGGCTCTTTTGCCGGCACTCCGATCCCTGGTGGCCCAGCTGGGCCCCGGGTCGCGCTGTGCTGGGCCCCTCCCCTTTAAGAAGGGGAGGAAGGCCTGCAGTACCGCGGCGCGATGTGCCGCGATATTCCCTCGCAGCGCCCCTCTTGGGACACTACCGGTGAATTTCGGCCATGGTGGAGCTAATTTTTTCGGGGCACTAAAACTAGTGCCCTGGCGAAGTTAGCGCCCCAAAGGGGGCGCGACTCAATTTTTCCCCCTATGTTTCTCAACATCCTATAGGACAGAAGGGCCCATATTACCCTTCATGCTGAAGTGGGCACAATGAGGGCTAAGCGTTGCAGCCCAGGAGATAACCAACTGTCCTCTCACTCGGGGAAATTTCTCCAGCCCCCATTTTGTTTTGTTTTGGATTGCAAGGCAAACTTTATGTGGGAGAAACTCCTGAACTGGCGTAGTGGAGCACAAATAAATCACAAGCTCACTTTGATGAAAATTCCGAAACAATAAAAATTGTGTTTCAAGGCGCAATCCCATAAACCTCTTTGAGAATCATAGATCTTTGATCCTTGCTGAGCAGTGAAGCACCAGGACGAGCCTTTAAATTTTATATCATGAAAGCACTACAATGGGATTAGTGGCTTCAGATTCCTGGTTTACATGGAGTCCTGGCGCCTTGTAACAGTGCGGAGTTGCTCCGAGATGCTGCCTTGATGATTTGCTAATTGTTCCTCCTGCTGGTGGCCACCCACTACCCCAAGGAGAGTTTCACTAACCAGATGGCAGTAGGCAATAAATGTGCCTTCTACTGCAACTTCCAGGGCAATATTTGGCCTTTGTATAATTGAGTGAAGCCCGTCCCCCTACCCATTATTATTTGAAATTCTGCACAGAACAACTAACTCAGTGCCAGCCACTGGCTCAGTGGGTAGCACTCTTCCCTCTGAGTCATGAAGGTTGTGGGTTCAAGTCCCACTCCAGAGACTTGAGCACAGAAATCTAGGCTGACACTCCAGTGGAGTGCTGCATTGTCAGAGGTGCCGTCTTTCAGATGAGATGTTAAACCGAGGCCCCGTCTGCCCTCTCAGGTGGACGTAAAAGATCCCACAGCACTATTTCGAAGAAGAGCAGGGGAGTCCTGGCTAATATTTCTCCCTCAACCGACATCTCTAAAATAAAAAGAGACTATCTGGTTATTTATCTCCTTGCTCTTTGTGGGGTCTTGCTGTACACAAATTGGCTGCCGCATTTCCTGCATTACGACAGTGACTACGGGCTGGATTTTGTCAATGGGGAGCTTTTGGAGGCGGGCCTCCCACTTGTCGGGTTTCAGTCCCGCCTCCATCAACTTCTGGCCAACCCACGCTATTTTCCCAGCGGGCTTAGCAGGCCAATTAAGGAAAAGCCGGTTCCAGAGAACGTCAGCGTATGACGTTTCAGCTCTGTGAAGCTGTCAAACGCTGACATTCTCTGTAGTTTGATGAGTTCTTGAATACAAGACTCATCAAACCTCTTTCTTTTGCAGAAATTGGATGGTTGCTGCATTGGAGAATGCAACAGTCATCTGTCATCTCTGCCGCGGAGGTGCGAGACTCTCCGCATACCCACCGATTGAAGCCTGCAGGAAGAAACAAAGGTAAGTAAACTTTTTCTAACACTTTCCACTTACCTCACATACTCACCTCTCCACACTTGCACCCATCACTCAACTTCACAGCGCACTTTTCGACCCCTCTGACCCCCGCAGACCCACTGCTCGTCTCGCTGACCCTGGCGAGGTTCGTAGCCGTCGGGAAGCCCGCATTTGTGTGGGTAAAATGGGGATAATCCTCTTAACTACCTGTTAATTGGTTGTAATCCCCTTCCCGCCTCGAGGAGACGTGTCCCTGCGCGAGTCGGGGACCCGCCTCCCGGGAAGATGGCACGGAGGCGGGTTGGGGGCAGGTTCGGTACCCGCTCCCAGTTTCTGCCATTTTCCCGGCAGTCCTGCCTCCATACCCGCCTCCCCAGGGCTGGGAAAATTCCCCCCCAAGTTTCTGATGGGCTCGGCGTCAAATCATCCATTTGTAACACATCTTATACCTGAATGAGTCTTCAGGTGAAAACAATTCTTCTAACTACTCCATTCATACTTCCAGTGCTAATCCTAAACTTATGACCTAAATTAATCCTTATGAAGGGGAGAGGTATATATTGCGTTATATCGAGGTTACAATAAAGGAGGATGATAAGTGGTAACGACGTGTTTCTAAAACCGCAAAAAAAACGTTTCGCGAGGATGGTCGCACTCTCACTTCTAAATCAGAGGTTTATCGGGGCACTCCAGGATTTGAACACGCAATCTAGGCTGACACTCCAGTGTAGTACCGGGGGAGTGCTCCATTGTCTAGACAGTGCCGACTTTCACGTTCAATAAAGAACCCTTCTGCCCGCTCAGGTGGGCGTCTTCAATGTTGTTGTTGTTATTTTGTACAATGGGAAAAGCTTACAATGGGATATCTAGTTTGCCTGTCCATTCGATGACCTCCTGAGATGCCAAGTGGAGAAATGTGGTGACTCCCACAACAGATCTCAGTGGGCAGGTTGACGCGATGTGTTCCATGGTCCGGGACTCGAGGCCACAGTCGCACTTCGGGTCGTCCCTCATCTCCCACTTGTGGAGCAGGAGGCCGCATCATCCGTGCCCTGTGCGGATTGGGTTGAGCGCCGTCCACTGTCTTCAATGAGCAGTTTTCAATGAAAAGCAGGGGGTTTCGCCTGGTGCGCTGCTCATCCCTCAGTCACCAACACAGACTAATTGTCCCCAACACCCATTCACCTTCGCCCGGCACCTTCCCGTGCAAGCGTAGGAGATGCAACGCCTGCCCTTTCACCTCCTCCCTTCCCACTGTCCAGGGCCCCAAACACTCCTTCCAGGTGAAACAGCGATTTACTTGTACTTCTTACAATTTAGTATACTGTATTCGCTGCTCACGATGCGGTCTCCTCTACATTGGGGGGACCGAACGCAGATTGGGTGACCGCTTTGCGGAACACCTCCGTTCAGTCCGTAAGGGTGACCCGGAGCTTCCGGTTGCCTGTCACTTTAATTCTCCGCTCCACTCCCACTCTGATCTCTCCGTCCTCGGCCTCTTGCACTGTTCCAACGAAGCGCAGCATAAGCTCGAGGAACAGCACCTGATCTTTCGATTAGGCACTTTACAGCCTTCTGGACTCAACATCGAGTTCAACAATTTCAGACTATAACCTCGGCTCCTGTATTTTTTTCCCCTTGTTTTCTCACATGGCAGCTGTTGACGATTCTGCCTTCGCCATTCACACCTCATCGAGAGCCATCTTTTGTTTCTTAACTTGTCCCATTAGCTCTCTTTTGCCTTGCGCCATCATCCCTTTTGTCAGTCAATCTCTCCTGCCTTCCAGCCTATCACAGACCTTCCCTTTGTTCTCTCCTCCCCTCCACCCCGTCCCTGCTTAAAAATCTCTCATCTCTAACCTTTTCCAGTTCTGACGAAGGGTCCTCGACCCGAAAGGTTGACTCTGTTTCTCTCACCTCGATGCTGCCTGACCTGTTGAGTGTTTCCAGCATTTTCTGTTGTTATTTCAGATTTCCGGCATCCACAGTATTTTGCTATCAGACTAATTGTTTGTTTGTCTCAATGCTGTTTGAGGGACTTTGCTGTGTGCAAATTAGCTGCCATTTTTATCTACATAACAAGCTATGGTGTCAGCAGTAGAACTCTTGCCTCTGAGTGAGACAGTGGACAGTGGAGCAGTCATCTGCCCTTCCAGTCAGGAAGTAGTTTAGAATCATAGAAACTTACAGCACAGAAGGAGGCCATTCGGCCCGTCGTGCCTGTGCTGGCTCTTTGAAAGAGCAGTCGTGCTCAGTCCCACACCCCCCGCTTTTTGTCCGTAACCCTATCCTCCAGTACCTGTCCAACTTCCTTTTTAAAATTATTGATGGAATCAGCTTCCACCACCTTTTCAGGTCGAGCGTTCCAGATCCCAACAACTCTCTGAGTGAAAAAAATTCTCCTCATCTCCCCTCTAGATCTTTTTCCATTGATTTTGAATCCATGACCTCTAGTTATTGACCCACTCGCCAGAGGAAATATTTTTTTCCCTATTTATTCTATCAAAACCTCTCATCATCTTGAAAACCTCTATTGGGTCACCTCTTAACCTTCTCTGTTCCAAGGGCCAAAATCGTAATACAAACCTCAGTCTTATAATTGGCCTTTATTTTACCCATTGCAGGGCTCTCCATTCTATTCCAATTACATAGGATATACGGCAATGAAACAGGCCATTCGGGCCATCCAGTCATACCAGTGTTTATGCTCCACTCGAGCCTCCTCCCGTCTTTCCTCATCTAAATCTATCAGCATAACCCTCTATTCCCTTCTCCCTCATATGCTTATCTAGCCTCCCCTTAAATGCATCTATACTATTCGCTTCAACCACTCCCTGTGGTAGCGAGTTCCACATTCTCACCACTCTCTGGGTAAAGAAGTTTCTTCTGAATTCCCTATTTAATTTCTTGGTGACTATCTTATATTGATGGGTTCTAGTTTTGATCTTCCCCACAAGTGGAAACATTCTCTCTGTATCTACTCTGTCAAAACCTTTCAGAATTTTAAAGACCTCTGTTAGGTCACCCCTCAGCCTTCTCTTTTCAAGAGAAAAGAGCCCCAGCCTGTTTGTCCTTTCCTGATATGTAAACCCTCGCATTTCTGGTATTATCCTTGTAAATCTTCTCTGCACCCTCTCCAGTGCCTCTATATCCTTTTTATAATATTGAGACCAGAATTGCACAGGTGTGATCTAATCAAGTTTCGATACAAGTTTAGCAAAACTTCTCTACTTTTCAATTCTATCCCTCTAGAAATAAACCCTAGTGCTTGGTTACCCAGTGTTTTTCTTGGTTGTAAATAATGCTGAAGGCTACTCAGTTGAGGTCCTAGTGCTGAGCTTGAGAAGCAGTGCTGCGATGATGGAGACTGGACATCGGTTTTCAATCTTTATTCAGCGCCCATAAAAGGCGATCACAGCTTATACAAATACCTTAAATAGGGCATCTTTTCTTTCAATGCTCTTTTACCCTCTCCTCTTTCCCACCAGTTTTTTCCTCCTCCTCTCCTGAAGGAAATGTCCACTGGAGTCAGTCACCCCCAGTACCTCACCCAAACGGCCATTTTTCGCACGCGGGCCAATATTTTTTTTTCTCTTTCAGCGAGTCCTTAGTGGCAATTCTGTAATGAGCAGCATAGATACGCCACTGAGGATTAATTGCATTGCAATGCCCTTCCTCATGGGCAACAGTAAGCACCCTGAGACGCCAACTATGGCATTGTTAACCAATCAGATAAGAATAAGAGATGAAAGTTTTGCAGGGTGTGCTTTGGTTGGCGTTAAACTCCAGGGGGGAAAAATTGAGTCGCGCCCCCTTTGGGGCGCTAACTTTGCCGGGGCACTTCTCTTAGCGCCCTGAAAAAATTAGCGCCCCCGCAGCCGAAATTCATCGGTAGCGCCCCAAGAGGGAAGCGGGGCATTACTGGAAGCGCCCCGCCTCCCTCTTGGGGTGCTGTGAGGGAATATCGCGGCACTACGTGCCACAGCGCCACGAGCTGCGGCACGTCGCGCCGCGGTACTGCAGGCCTTCCTCCCCTTTTTAAAGGGGAGGGGCCTTGCACAGCGCGACCCGGGGCCCAGCTGGGCCACCAGGGATCGGAGTGCCGGCAAAAGAGCCCTGACACTCAAGAGAAGTGCCGGGCTCACGGAACGCAGCCGGCACCCCGTGGGAGGGGCTTGCTCAGGAGGCCGGGGACGGCAACGGGGGCAGGTGCTGGCAGGCGGCCAGCAACAAAAATGGCCCCCCGGCACCTCACCTTTAATTTGCGCTGCCCCGGCCGCAGGTAGGTCCCCCCTGGCCCCGTCGGACATAGCGTCCGGTAGTAAGTCAGGGGGCGCTACCGAAGATCACGGCCGGGGCGCTGCGCACAGCGATGATGTCATCACCGGCGGCGCCGCGCTGCGCTAACGGTTACCGCCGCCGCTAACCTCCCACTGAATTTCGTGGGAGGCGTTGGCGGCGCCGCACCCGGGCGCTAGTTGCTTGGCGCTAACGGGAGGCACGAAGCAACCGAATTTTTCCCCCCAGGGATCTGTATGCACTCTCAGTATTTCAAGAACTGATTGGTAAAGGGAAGCAGAAATCAGACAGCAGTTGCAGGATCTGTAGGCTTTAAGATACACGTCCTGATCTCAATAGTTGTCTGATAGAAGCACAATTAGACTCATCTTACGTATTAACGTGCGGTAATCCTTTGTCACATTTCTATGACCCTGCCACTTAATCTTCCCGACCCCTGCTGCTTTCGTAACTAGCTTCTCCTAAAGGCAATTAGAGGGTTGTAGACATCATATTTTGTATTGCCATGCCAAAGCAAATCGCTCCACTCTGTGCTGCCACACTGGCCGTTTCAAAGGAACACTGTTCCAATGAAAAAGTCTTTGCTGAGCCCGTATTCTTGGCCGATCGCAGTTGCAGGTGCAGTTGCAGGATACTGGCAATATAATGGCTCTCCCATTTTAACTCAACATTTCCACCAGGCGGGAGGAAGAACTGGACCCAGCGAATCCAACGAGAGCCACCGAGGCAGTGAAACAAAGAACCTCAGGAAGTGCCGATTTCTGGCTGCAACCGGTGGGCAGAGAAGGTGCCATTAGCTGCAGTTTTTCATAAACGCAAAAGCACCTTTTGCTTGGGGAGAGAGAACATAAGAACATAAGAAGTAGGAGCAGGAGTCGGCCATACGACCCTTCGGGCCTGCTCCGCCATTCAATAGGATCATGGCTGATCCGAACCTAGACTCACGTCCACTTCCCTGCCCGCTCCCCATAACCCTTAATTCCCTTATCAGCTAGGAAACTGTCTATCTCCGTTTTAAATTTATTTAATGTCGCAGCTTCCACAGCTCTCTGAGGTAGCAAATTCCATAGATTTACTACCCTCTGAGTGAAGAAGTTTCTCCTCATCTCAGTTTTGAAACGGCAGCCCCTTATTCTAAGATTATGCCCCCTAGTTCTAGTCTCCCCCATCAGTGGAAACATCCTCCCCGCATCCACCCGATCAAGCCCTCTCACAATCTTATATGTTTCGATAAGATCGCCTCTCATTCTTCTGTATTCCAATGAGTAGAGGCCCAACCTACTCAACCTTTCCTCATAAGTCAACCCCCTCATCTCCGGAATCAACCGAGTGAACCTTCTCTGAACTGCCTCTAGAGCTGTGAATAATCTTCACCGTAACAACATCGTGCAGAGGATGGAGTTTGCCCCGTTATACCACCCAGGATTGGAAAGTATAGCAGAGGAATATTGGGTGAGGAGGCCCAAATGCATCCCCCATTCCTCACCGCCTCCCCCCACCCCACCCCCCACCCCGCTCCAGCAAGGAAGGCAGCTGGTCGTCTCTTCACCACCCTACCACATGTAAATACCGGCAGAGAAAACGCGATCCCGCAATCCACCCAGCTTCCACGCCTTCCACCGCTGGCGCTTGCCGGTCCCGGGGACGACCAGGAGATGTCAAAGAGGCCGTTAGTCCTTGAGGCAGCAGCGGAAGGCCGACAGAATCGGCCGGCCACCCTTGTGGAGGGAGATGGCAGAATGGTGGGCCGCTCTCCCTGCCCTCTGACCTCACGACCACGCCCCTTTAGAAGCACGGCCCAGTCTGAGGTCTGACCAAAAAAAAAAGCCAGGTCGCGATCGTCAGGTCATTTCCGCCTCTGCCCTCTTCTTCTGTCACTGCCGCGCCACCCGTACGTCTCTCCTCGGCCAACAGGGGGGGGGTGGCGGGGGGGGGGCGCCCTCTTAGCGCCAGGGATCCAGCCTGGAGCCCGCCCTGCACAGACTCGGCAAACCATCACAGCAGGATCAGGAGGGCACCTGCCAAGGTCAAGTCCCAGTCCTTGACTGGCAGGAGGAGGGAAATCCAGCCCAGCATCACCATGCAATTTCAATAATTGAAATATGTTCGTGAGCAAAAGAGAAAAAAAAAGGTTTGTCAAAGAAGTTCATCCGAAGACAGCATTCCTTTAATGTGTTTTTCCAAGTTTAGAAAACCGCTTTCTCAATTTGCTTTACCTTTTTCTGGTTACGCTCTGTAAAACCCTGCAAGTCGTCCCATGTTTAGAAGGGGAAAGCATGCAACTTCTATACAGGGTTATGCTTTAGAAAACATCAAAAATGTAATAACTTATAAAAACTACCATGTGGAACCACATGTCCCACATCCTGTGATACTTTGAGTACCTGAGGTGTTGTACATCGACCTTTCCTCTCTGCCACACATAGGAGAGCACATAAGAACATAAGGAATAGGAGCAGGAGTCGGCCATTTGGCCCCTCGAGCCTGATTGCCATTTAATGAGATCATGGCTGATCTGATCTTGGGCTCAGCTCCATTTCCCTGCCCGCTTCCCATAACCCTTCACTCCCTTATTGTTCAAAAATCTGTCTATCTCCACCTTAAATATATTCAATGACCCAGCCTCCACAACTCTCTGGGGCAGAGAATTCCACAGATTTATGACCCTCAGAGAAGAAATTCCTCCTCATCTCAGTTTTAAATGGGCGTCCCCTTATTCTGAAACTATGCCCCCGAGTTTTAGATTCCCCCATGAGGGGAAACATCTTCTCTGCATCTACCTTGTCGAGCACCCTCAGTATCTTATATGTTTCAATAAGATCACCTCTCATTCTTCTAAACTCCAATAAGTATAGGTCCAACCTGCTCAACCTTTCTTCATAAGTCAACCCCTTCATCTCAGGAATCAACCTCGTGAATCTTCTCTGAACTGCCTCCAATGCAAGTATATCCCTCCTTAAATAAGGAGTCCAAAACTGCATGCAGTACTCCAGGTGTGGTCTCACCAATACCCTGTACAGTTGTAGCAGGACTTCCCTGCTTTTATACTCGAACCTCCTTGCAATAAAGGCCAACATTGCCTTCCTGATTACTTGCTGTACCTGCATGCTAACTTTTTGTGTTTCATGCACAAGGACCGTTTAGAGTGTTTAGCTCCCAGAACTCTGCACACTCGGGAACCCTCATCCTTAACCCACTCCAGAGAATTGAGCACAAAATCTAGCTGAGGGAGCGCTGCACTGTCGGAGGTGCCGTCTTTCAGATGAGACGTTAAACCGAGGCCCCGTCTGCTGTCTCGGATGGACGTCAAAGACATCACAGCACTATTTCGAAGAAGAGCAGGGGTGTTCTGGGCCAATAGTTATCCCTCAACCAACATCACTAAAAACAGATTCTCTGGTCATTATCACATTGCTGTTTTGTGGGAGCTTGCTGTGCGCAAATTGGCTGCCGCGTTTCCTACATTACGACAGTGACTACACTTCAAAAAGTACTTCATTGGCTGTAAAGAGTTTTGGGACGTCCTGAGGTTATATAAATGCAACTCTCTTTCTCTCTCTCTTTCTTCTGCTAACTTCCACCCAGTCCAGTCCCTCCACCAATGCCACATGTGAAGCTCTTTCCGATGCTCCATTACCCCAACTGAGCCACGTACGTGCATCTTATTGGAAGAATTTCTGAGCTGCGTGCCAGAAATTCCCGACTGCAGTGCATTTCCGAAGAGGCGACGCTGTTTAGTTTATTAAGCAAGTGGCAGTATGGGATGTGCCACAGTAACAGGAGGACATTAAGATACGTGACAGTATTCCTATGGGAATGCTGCTGGCTCACAGCTACCTTTCGGGGCATGCAGCCTATAAAATATATGGCTCTTAAAATGAACGCCAAGCAGCAGAGAGATAGTGTGAGAGGGACATAAGTCTTATCAGCAATGGCAACATCACTTTTCATTAGCCTCCAAATCGCATTGCCACAGCAAGCACTAAAAGTCATCAATTATTGTCAGCATTTCAATCATTATCACATTGCCATTAATTACATATGTCATTATTGCCAACATTGCTTTTCCCAGGTACATAGGAATCAAACACTTGTCCAAATTATGACCAGTACAGTTAAATCATTAGTATTTCTTTAAGCGTATCAAATTGCCACCCAGGATAATGCCCGGTTAGTGGAGAGTTACCAGACACCAAGGAGCAGATGCAACACATGCCCTTATACCTCTCCTCTTCCCACTGTCCAGGGCCCCAAACACCCCTTCCAGGTGAAACAGCGATTTACTTGTACTTCCTGCAATTTAGTATACTGTATTCGCTGCTCACGATGTGGTCTCCTCTACATAGGTGAGACCAAACGCAGATTGGGTGACCGCTTTGCGGAACACCTCCGTTCAGTCCGTAAGGGGGACCCCGAGCTCCCGGTGGCCTGTCACTTTAATTCTCCGCTCCACTCCCACTCTGACCTCACCGTCCTCGGCCTATTACACTGTTCCACGGAAGCTCAGCGTAAGCTCGAGGAACAGCACCTCATCTTTCGTTTAGGCACGCTACAGCCCTCTGGACTCAACATCGAGTTCAACAATTTCAGATCATAACCTCGGCCCCTATCACATTTATATTTTATTTTTTCATCCACCCTTTTGTTTGCCCCCACCCCCTTTTTTTTTCTCCTAGAAGCTGGCAGCTGTCCTTCATTCTGCCAGTGCATTTCACACTTCTTTTAGCCTCAACCTGTCACATTAACACCTCCTCTTGCCTTGATCATCTCTTAATGTCTCTCAATCTCTCCTTTTGTTCATTCATCCCCTCCCTCTTTTCCCAGCATTATCCTTGCTTTAAATCTATTTCATTTCCTGCTATTTCCAGTTCTGACGAAAGGTCTTCGACCTGAAACGTTAACTCTGTTTCTCTCTCCACGGATGCTGCCTGGCCTGCTGAGTTTTTCCAGCGTTTTCTGTTGTTATTTCGGATTTCCAGCATCCGCAGTATTTTGCTATTGTTTACCAAGGAGCAGAAATTGGGCTGCGTTGTGGTGGGTTTTTTTGGGCGGAAAACATACCAGCTTAGCAGTGGGATGGCATCTGTGCAGGCGTCGGTCCCGCTGCAAATTCGTGCGGCTTTTTTTTTAAGGCGCAAGGCCCCTCATATCCTCATATATGTAAAGTAGGGGCCTAACGCCTGTTGAAGGGCCCCATCCAGAAATTAGTCCGCGATTAGTTGAGCCTGCCTGCTCGGGATTCTTCAACGCCCCCCCCGCCCACCCCCCCGCAGCTGCCAACTCCAGGTACGTTTAGAAAAAATTGTTTTTAAATGATAAAAGCAATCCTGTGGAGTCAGGAGGAGCAGGCGTTCTCTACAGGAGTAGCGATCGGTTCTCCCTCCTCCAACGCACCCCCACCCGCCCCCCCACCCCTGACAAACCTCACAGTGCCAACCAGGCAGGTGGTCCAACACGGACGCCTTCACTCAGAGGAGTTGCAGGCAGCTCGTCCAAAGCATGCATCGATCCTCGGGCCCCTCGGTTTGGGCGCGCGCTGGTCGCCAAGAGAGAGCGCCCCCTGCTGGCCGAGGAGGGGAACTACAGGTGGCGCTGCAGCGGCAGAAGAGGAGGGCAGAGGCGGGAACGGCCTGAAGATCAGGATGTAAGTTTTTTTTTGCCAGACCTCAGGTGTGGCCCAGACCAAAATCTAACCCCGAGTCAATCAGGTTGGGTCGGGATGCTCTGATGATGTCATGAGGGGTCATTAATGTCATTAGAATTCGCAAGAGTGGGCTCCCGTGACGGGTTAAGTTTTTTTAATTATATACTTGTTCTTGGGCTATGTACGACACTGGCAAGGCCTCATGTTTTTGCCCATCCTTAGTTGCCTGAGAAAGTGGTGGTGGGCCTTCTTCTTGAACGGTTGCTGAAAGTGCATATATGTGGGTATTTGGATTAACCTCAGCTATGATAGCCCCCAATGGTTGGATATCTTGCCAAACCTCACAGAGCCGAGATCTACTTTACACCTCTAAAAACCTTTACCTCTAACTAAAGCATTAAAGAGGAGATATGACAATGGCACCAAACCTTCGAACAATTATCAAACTGTTCTGTAAGTTAAACCCAGCAGAGTTTCTTCAGTCTCCCTTGTGATTTTTCAGCAGTTCAAAATGACTCCCCGCTTATTCTTATGGGGTAACATGGCATGTTGGTTATTTTGTATTATTATATGAAGATGTGTTGTACATATTGAATTAAGTGAGCGTGATCATTACTGCTGTTCTGTACATTCACCTTCCTCTGGAAAAGAGAACTGCTCAACAATGTGTATCAAGCCTCGTCTCGCCAAGTTTAGCTCAGCCTGCCTTCGAAGAGATTGAAGAAGCATACGTGTGAATGGCACGATTATCCAGTCCAGAGGGGATGCTGTTGTTACATCCCTGGGTTACGTTATCGTGCAGGTAGATATAGGGCAGTGAGAGTCAACTTCGAGACACTCAGACCCCTTAGAGGAGCGGCTAATACCACTGAGACGGACAAGGTATCTATGGTAAATCCAAGTTGATAATGACTATTCTTCTTCAATGTCCTCCAGACTTCATATATTCCAACAGATCACGTTCCCTATAGTAACACTCACAACACACTCCAACCTACTGTGTCACTAATAGTCCGATCTTGCATGATACACTCAAACATACTGCCGGGGGAGGGGGTGTAGAAGATTGATGGTGACTTGGTTCATTGTAAACTATACCTCAAGTACACTGACAAAAAGTGATATTCTGTCTATTTTTAAAGAGTGCTTCATACGGATAATCAAGAGCTTTTGACACAGGGCATATCATTGCTCGTCCATGAGTAATGGAGACATTAGCACTTCATAAATAGCACTGCCTGCAAAAAATAAAAACACCAGATCGTGAACATCACGTTAAAAAAAACCCCAAGATGCTTGTCCCCTGCAGCACCCAATGGGAAATGGGATGGGCCCTTAACCACCAGCATCATTAGTCACAATCAGGCCGTGGAGAGCGTCCCGGTGAGGTAAATCAGAAAATGTGCTCCCACACTAAAAGCGGAGTTAATTATTGTGCCTCGCTTCATTTTACTGAATCCAAGGCGGACCCAATTCTTTAAGGTCGGAATTTCAGTTGTAGGTTACATGGGGTTGCAATACATGGTTGGCATCTTGAGGACTAATTGTCGCTCAACGCACAGTAGCCAACTGCTTCATTGTCCCTTGGGGATCTGAAGAAGGCAAGGAGGAGGAGGAGGAGGAGGAAGAGGAGGAGGAGGAGGATACAGTAAACACACGTCATTACTTGTAGAGCAGCTTAAACAAGAAGGTTAGCGCTTCTGGAATACATTGTGTATCCTCGCGAACTGCAATTTTCAGAAACAAGAAAAGATACCAAAAATCCATTGTTTTATTAAAAGCCACATTGCTTAAACAGCAATGAAATTGTCTGAAATTCATGTTCTGGGCAAAGTGTGCGACAGATAAACAGTAAAGGGAGCACCCAGTGACTGTTCTGTTACTGATATCAACTATCATTTTAACAGAAAGGTTTTTCAGAACCAGGAGTATTCATGAATATTTTAGCATTTTGACTACATTGGAATGAATTTTGAGGCAAATTTTTTTTCTTCCAAACTAATCTTTTAATGGCCGCTTTCTCATCTTGTGGTGCTAAGCAGCAGCAAAAAGGGAATATTTGAATAGTTAAGGTCACACGAACTTGGCGACTCCGAAGGCCCCTATTCAGTCAACGTAAAAGGTAGGGAGATAATCTAAGTAAAGGAGCAACTTCTAATCATTTACAGAATGTCCATTGTGCCTCTCCACAAAAGGAAATATTATCAGAAAAACAGCAAGCTAAAAAGTTGCACCATTTAACAATGAGAGTGAGAATTAGACAACGGCCCTGAATTTCCTGCAGACTCACTGCTGTTCCACCACTGTAACTTAACTCCTCTTCGTCATTCCTCTCCCTCTTAAAATTTTTTTGTTTTCCATACAGGCTCCAGCATCTGCCACATTTGACCCCTTGTGACCCCACCTCATTGTCTTTGATGTAATGTTTTCCTGACTGACCTGTTTGAACACCATCCACACCTTTGATTGCCGTGATTGTCTCTCTGCCGAGGTGTGATAAAGGGCAGTTAGAAAGATTAACTGTAATCATCTGGCAGTGTTCTCTGACTATATATGCTGTGCCTATATGCATCTCATCACTTCACCTGACGAAGGAGCAGCGCTCCGAAAGCTTGTGATTTCAAATAAAGCTGTTGGACTATAACCTGGTGTTGTGCGACTTCTCACTTAAATCTTATTGGCTGAGGAGATAGACTGTCGGTCCCGTTGTTCACCAAGGTCCCAGATGACCCCGTTATCAGCTCGCACATCCAGCAACTTACGGGGCAAAACAATTTTGAGCTGCGGGGGGGGGCGGGGGGTGAGGGAAAAAGTTTAACTAACGGGGCACACCGCGAGATGCCCCATTCCAGCTAAAATCTGAGCCACTAAGTTCCAGCACCAACGGGGTACTAACGGGGCAGCAACTGAATCTTATCGGCGCATGAAGGCCTCAAGTTTCTAGGACCTGGGTCGCCCATTTAAAACGGAGATGAGGAGGAATTTCTTCTCTCAAGAGGGTCGTGAATCTGTGGAATTCTCTACCCCAGAGAGAGCGGTGGAGGCTGGGTCATTGAATATATTTAAGGTGGAGATAGACAGATTTTTTGAACGATAAGGGAGTCAAGGGTTATGGGGATAGTGCAGGAAAGTGGAGTTGAGGTAGAAGATCAGCCATGATCTTATTGAATGGCGGAGCAGGCTCGAGGGGCCAAATGGCCGACTCCTGCTCCTATTTCTGATGTTTTTATGTTCTTATGGCAGAGAGCTACTAAATATGTTTAGCTCTTGTCACAGGACTCAGTGGAGACAGTTTTCCATTACTTACTGGAGACGCTGAGGGCACCCTTTGCCAACAGCAACAAGAGGAAAGAGAGACATTTGCAAACAGTTGTAATCGCTCACACCAGTCACTCAACTCCCAGCACAGCCGTTTGCAACGAGCAGCCTGTGTACAAACAATGACATCACCTGGTACTGCCTGGCACCAGAGTCACATGACTGTCAGGCCTGTTTGTCAGCACTCAATGGCATCTCCGAACAGGCGGGGGGGGGGAAAGAGAAGGATCTCACAATAAGATCCTAATTGTATCATTCGTATGTTCAAGCTGCAAGAACTAATTTACTGAGAGAAAGAGACAATTATATAATCCTAGTTTCGGTTTCACAAATTAGCTCATTTTTACCAATAGCCTGATCGTTATCTGAGTTTATTCAGAAGGAGAATAAAAATCAAGATTCAATAGTCTGTTCTCATACTACGGTACCCATTTCCCTGTTTTCTTCAGCATAGAAAAAGTGGACAAGTTAATGGCTACCGCAAATATTGAGCCGTTAGCGAGAAAGTGGAAGCTTTTAGAGGATTGAGGCACATTTTTCCAGCGTGTTGGATTCAGATTACTCCACAATGGCGAGTCTTTGCTCCCAGTGCGGAGTCTCATTCACTGGGAGCGCAGATTGAGAATCAGGTGTGGAGGCTTGCATCCCCTGATGCGCCACGCTCCCAGTTACCTGGCCCAAAAAACCAACAACAAAATCAGATTATCCGGTCATTATCACAGTGCTGTTTGTGGGAGCTTGCTGTGCACAAATCGGCTGCTGCGTTTCCCACATTACAACAGTGACTCCACTTCAAATAGTACTTCATTGGCTGTAAAGCGCTTAGAGACGTCCGGTGGTCGTGAAAGGTGCTGTATAAATGCAAGTCTTTTCTTTTTAAAATCACTAATTGGAAAATCAGGAGACCCGCAGATCAGGGGCGCCGGGCTTGGTCACAGATTCGCCAGAGCTCCCTTCGAATCAGGTTCCGCACCTGGAGCGCAAGCACTCAGTTTTGGGGCTTAGACGCCTCCAAGTTGTCAGAACTTTCTTCATGGCTTTCCTGTATTTTCTTGTCAAATCCTCACTGTTGGAGGCCGACATGAAAAGTAGGGAAAGAAGAAATGCATTGAAGAACTATGATAGGTGCATCTTGCATTACCAGATAATTTGAAGCAAATGGCTTTGAATGAAGGTGTACTCCACTGAGCTTTCCTCCCTCCGAATATTCCATTGCACATGACTTTGAATCCTCAAAGGTTGACATCAAGCCTTGTTGCACTGTCACTGTCTCCTACTCTACTTCATTCTCTCTCAGGGCCCCAAATTTTAACTCTTTCAGTTTTCCCAACCTCCTGCAATCTCCAGACGGTTCAAATCAAAGCTTTGGGTCACCTAACCAATGCTTCTCAACTTAATCTTCTCCAGCATAGAAACAGGCCATCCGGCCCAAATGGTCTATGCCGGCGTTTATATTCCACACGGGCCTCCTCCCACTCGAATGAACTATTCCCACCCTTCTCCCTATCGCTCTATTCCCTTCACCCTCGTGAATGCCTCACGCTTCCCCTTTCGTTCAACCTTTTCCCAATATCTCCTTCTTTGGCTCAGTGTCAGTGTTTGTCTGATTACGCTCCCGTGAAGCGCCTTGGGACGTTTTAGTACTTTAAAGGCACTGACATGAATCTGTCATTCATGACTTATGAAATAATACTGAGTGGCCTGCGGGTGGCGCTGTCCAGGGAGAGTATAAATACTCGGGCACGGGCCCAGCTTGCTCAGGACATTCTTAACAGGAACTAGTAAAGGACACAACTAGACCTCCATGTTGTAAAACAGTTGATTAAAGCTTTGTTTAACGCTTAGACCAAGTGCCTAGTAGTTGTCTTACATCAGGCCCTATATAAATGCAAGTTGTTCGGATGAGACACAGAGCAGCCACTTTGCACCGAGACCTCTCACGGTGCAACCTGTTAATACATCAGCTTGATTTCACCGCCAGGCCACCTAGCTGCAGATATATTTTGATCGCAACAGCAACTTACATTGGGGAATTCCAGAGCTTCGGGCCTAGACGGCTGAAGGCACGGCCGCCAATGGTGGGACGAAGGAAGTTGGGATGCACAAGAGGCCAGAATTGGAGTTCTCAAGGCGTTGTAGGACTGGACGAGGTTACAGAGGCAGGGAGGGGCAAGGCCATGGAGTGATTTGAACACAAGGGTGAGAATTTTAAATCTGTGGTGTTGGCGGACCAGGAGCCGGTGTAGGTCAACTCAATATGAGCTTGTTTGTGGAGGGTGGAAGGTGGGACCAGGAGAGCATTGGAATAATCGAGTCTATGGGGCAACCAAAGCATGGATGAGGGTTTCAGCAGCAGATGGGTGGAAGCAGAGACCGGCAATATTACAGTTTGGTGATGGATATGATATTGGGTCGGAAGCTCAGCTCTGGGCCAAATCGAACGGCAGGGTTGCGAATAAAGTGGTTCAGCCTGAGAGACAGTCGCCAGAGAGGGAGCTGGAACTGGTGGCGAGGGAACGGAGTTTGTGGCGGGGGACCGAAGACAGCGGCTTCGGTCTTCCCAATGTTTAATCGGAGGAAATTTCTGCTCCTCCGGTACTGGATGCCGGGCAAGCAGTCTGACAACACAGAGGCAGTGGAGGGGTCGAGCGAGGTGGCGGCGAGGTGGAGCTGGGTGTCGTCAGCGTACACGTGGAACCTGACGTTGTGCTTTCGGATGATGTCGCCGAGGGACAGCATGTAGATGAGAAATAGGACGGGGGCCAGCGATTAGTTTTAAAAGCCAAGTACAGGAGTTTGAAAAGAGGAGAGATGCGAGGTTATCCACTTTGGTGTCAAAAACAGAAAGGCAGACTATTATCTGAATGGCAATAGATTGGGAGAAGGGGAAGTGCAACGAGACCTGGGTGTCCTTGTGCACCAGTCGCTGAAAGTAAGCATGCAGGTGCAGCAGGCGGTGAAGAAGGCAAATGGTATGTTGGCCTTCATAGCGAAAGGGTTTGAGTATAGGAACAGGGATGTCCTGCTGCAGTTGTACAGGGCCTTGGTGAGACCACACCTTGAGTACTGTGTGCAGTTTTGGTCGCCTTATCTGAGGAAGGATGTTCTTGCCATGGAAGGAGTTCAGCGAAGATTCACAAAGCTGATACCTGGGATGGCAGGAATGACATATGAGGAGAGATTGGGTCGATTGGGCTTATACTCGCTGGAGTATGGAAGAATGAGAGGGGATCTCATCGAAACATATAAAATTCTGACAGGTCTGGACAAACTAGATGCAGGAAGAATGTTCCCGATGGTCGGAGAATCCAGAACCAGGGGTCATAATCTAAGGATAAGGGGTAAGCCATTTAGGACAGAAATGAGGAAGAATTTCTTCACCCAGAGAGTGGTGAACCTGTGGAATTCTCGACCACAGAAGGTAGTTGAGGCCAAGTCATTAAATATATTCAAGAATGAGTTAGATATATTTCTTAAAGCTAAAGGTATGAAGGGATATTGGGAGAAGGCAGGTACAGGGTACTGAGTTTGGATGATCAGCCATGATCTCATCGAATAGCGGAGCAGGCTCGAGGGGCCGAATGGCCTACTCCTGCTCCTATCTTCTATGTTTCTATGATGAGCTAAATTAAGCGGTACTGGATAGGTGGCGGCAAGCGTAGGCTTTAAACAGCCTGAAGATTGTAGGATGAAGGAAATCCTGGGGGAGGTAAGGAGTTCCAATTTAACCAGAGTAGCCAGAGTGATGTGCTTTACATTAGAATGCTGTAGCAAAGGAAGAGGGTTTGTTTTAGGCAAGGGGAAATATTGATTAAGGCGACTACGTGACTGAGGCAGGTAAACTCCCCGAAACACGTAGCACATTGCAGGAATCCAATGCCAGAAACGGTCAAGCTTGCCCACACGTGAGGAGAAGGTGGCTTGAAGTGAGAGGCAGCTCCAGCTCTTTAGATTAATGACTATGCACTCGGAAACCAAGCGCACTATTGTTTCTCAGGCCTGCTCAAAGACCGTAGCGTTTTAATACACTGCCGAGGCTGCATCACCCGTCTCTCCTCACCCCTGGCCATGAGCCGCCCTGCGGAGAAGCTTAGCCTGCCCATTGTTTTCAAAAAGGTAAAGGATGTCCATGGGTGAGTTATAAGTGTCAGCCGCGGCTCAGTGGGCAGCACACTCGCCGACTGAGTCAGAAGGTTGTGGGTTCACGTCCCACTCCAGGGTCTTGTGCACATATAGCTAGGCTGACACTCCAGTGCAGTGCTGAGGGGGTGCTGCACTGTCAGAGGTGCCGTCTTTCGGATGAGATGTTAAACCGAGGCCCCGTTTGCTCTCTCGGGTGGACGTAAAAGATCCCGTGGCACTATTTCGAAGAAGAGTTGGTGAGTTCTCCCCGGTGACCTGGCCAATATTTATCCCTCAATCAACATAACAAAAACAGATTATCTGGTCATTATCACATTTCTGTTTGTGGGAGCTTGCTGTGTGCAAATTGGCCGCTGCGTTTCCTACATTACAACAGTGACTACACTCCAAAAGTACTTCATTGGCTGTAAAGCGCTTTGAGACGACCTGAGGTCATGAAAGGCGCTATAGAAATGCAAGTCTTTCTTTCTTTTTATAAAGCAATTTGTGCTTACTCGCCATGAATAAATAGGTTTTGATTTTCTTGTTAAAAAAAAGAGCCTTATTAGCATTCCTAAATTAGCAGTATCGTTCAGCCCAAGTGTTGATGCTTTCTCATGCTTCATTCTCAAAGTAACACACTCTTGACATCCCAAGCTTTGGGGACAAGCCCCGGTGATGAATGAAACCATGTAAGTGTTGGGAATTCAGAGAAGAGATTGCCGCATTGACACGCTGCTCACCTCTTTAATAACTTCAACCTCGGCAGCGCTGTTGCATCTAAAATGGATCTAAAAGATTAGGAGAAATTTGTTCGCCTCAGGTCATTCACAGCCAATTAAATCTCTGTCATCTACCTGTACATCCTCGTGAGAGGAAAATGCGTTTAATTTTGATCCTTTCATCCATTAGCTCAGTGCACACCTCTTCATTATATAACTCACTCTTTACAGCATTGCATACATTCACCCGCAGTACCCACAGCAGAGAGGCTCCAACATGTCCTGTAGTCCTAACATGAATAAAATGCTGTTTTGTTTATGTTTATGACATATCTATTAACGGCATGTCCATTGGACATAGAAACATAGAACAATAGGAGCAGGAGTCGGCCATTCGGCCCTTCGAGCCTGCTCCGCCATTCAATAAGATCATGGCTGATCTTGGGCTCAAAGCCACTTCCCTGCCCGCTCCCCATAACCCTTCACTCCCTTATCTTGCAAAAATCTGTCTATCTCCACCTTAAATATATTCAATGACCCAGCCTCCACGGCTCTCTGGGGCAGAGAATTCTACAGATTTACGACCCTCTGGAGAAGAAATTCCTCCTCATCTCAGTTCTAAAGGTAGACAGCATTCAATTTAGAGAGAAAGAAAAGTGGTTTCCCTCAAAAAAAGGAATCTCCATCAAGATGCCTTTGAAGATCAGAGAATTATGATCGACATTTTTTTTTTAAAATAAAAATATTCGATTTATCATACACTGCATAAGCACAGTGTGGGGTGAACTTAAAGACTTGCGCGGTTTATATATGTATTTGCAAAGACCTACCGTTAATGCCTCGCTAAAAAAGTTTGTCTCCTGTTGGAAATTCTCATAAATTTTTATCTTTCCATCTAGAAATTCTGTATTAAAAATGTATTTACTGCCATGATGGTGCCACTTCGAGGCCCACAGACCCCATCTCTCAACAAATGTCCTTCTCAGCCTTGCTTTACGATCACTCAGGCCCTCCCAAATATGCTTATTGAGCATCTTTCCCTTCAACAGATCCCCAAATTGCCATTCTGTTGCACAGCCTGTTCCCAGTGAACATGCGGAACATAGAAACATAGAAGATAGGAGCAGAAGTAGGCCATTCGGCCCCTCGAGCCTGCTCCGCCATTCGATGAGATCACGGCTGATCATCCAAACTCTGTACCTGCCTTCTCCCCATATCCCTTGATACCTTTAGATTTAAGAAATATATCTAACTCATTCTTGAATATATTTAATGACTTGGCCTCAACTACCTTCTGTGGTCGAGAATTCCACAGGTTCACCACTCTCTGGGTGAAGAAATTCTTCCTCATTTCTGTCCTAAATGGCTTACCCCTTATCCTTAGATTATGACCCCTGGTTCTGGACTCTCCGACCATCGGGAACATTCTTCCTGCATCCAGTTTGTCCAGACCTGTCAGAATTTTATATGTTTCATTCTGCCTCAATTTTTCAAGTGGACGTTCCCGGGGTTCTCCCCCCCTTCTATTTTTTTCTTCCTTCCTCACCTCAAGGTGCCGAATTTTGTTGGGGGGTACCATTCCATGGCACCAGAAGCATTCCGGCACCAAATCCAATGTCCAAAATGATAGAACCCACCGAGGATAAAGAGAGTGTGGAGTGGGGTGGGATGGGGTGGCATTTTTGGGGAGAAAGGAAAGTTCCCAGCAGGAAAATGAACACTTCATCTGCATAGCCCTTACACGCCATGGAAACAGACTCTTTGGACACGTAGCCATTAAAGATTCCTGTAAACATAACAAATAGGAGTAGGCCATTCAGCCCCTCGAGCCTGCTCCGCCATTCAATAAGATCATGGTCTTGTGGCACCCCCACTAGTTACAGCCTGCCAACCTGAAAAGGATCCCTTTATCCCTACTCTCTGTTTTCTGTCCATTAACCAACCTCTATCCATGCTACTACATTACCCCCAACCACATGAGCCCTAATCTTGTGTAATAACCTTTTATGTGGCACCTCATCGAATGCCTTTTGGAAATCCAAATATACTACATCCACTGGTTCCCCTTTATCTACCCTGCTAGTTACATCCTCAAAAAACTCTAATAAATTTGTCAAACATGGTTTCCCTTTCATAAAACCATGTTGACTCTGCCTAATCATGTTATGATTTTCTAAGTGCCCTGATACCACTTCCTTAACAATGGATTCCAGCATTTTCCCAACGACTGATGTCAGGCTAACTGGCCTGTAGTTCCCTGTTTTTTCTCTCCCTCCTGAACTGAATTCATCAGACACAAGTGATGTTCAAGTCCTAATTGCACAGCTGGACCATCCCAGAATGGTTCTCGAGTAAAATTTCACTCCTGAAAGCTGCACCCAAAAGAACGACAATATGTTAGTAATTCCAGGAGCTGCACCAACTTCCTTACCAAATCATTGTCAATCCTGGGATCTATAATAGTTGGTGACAAGAAGCTTCATAGGATAGTCCTACTTGATGCTCTGTGTCCAAGGTAGCCCACGGTTAAAATGATAACAAAATGGCTATAAGGTTGTTCAAGGTTGCTTTGAGGCTTAGGCTAACCAATAAGTCTCACAATAACTAAAGTTGACAATATATAGGTGTCCTGTATATCTATAATACATTTAGGGGGAAAAATTCAGTTGGTTGCGCCTCCCGTTAGCGCCTTAAGAGGGCGCTAATGGGGCACAAAGCAACTGGCGCCCGGGCGCGGCGATGTTTGCGCCGCTCGCAAAATTAACTAGACATTTTGCGGTGGCTCTAAACAGTACCGCCACGATCTCCTGCGCCGGCAGATCGTGACATCAGTCGAGTGCGCAACGCCCCGGTAGCGCCCGGGAGCGGATATTGAGTGGCGCCCCCTGCCTTACCGCCTGCCACTAGCAACGACAGGTTGAGGGGAGCGTTTTGCAGTCAGGAAGGGACTGGGGAGCGCTATTTAAAGGCGAACGCTTCCTGTCTTTTTTTGTTGGCAACATTTTTGAACCACGCATTCTGAGAGAGAGAGGGAGAGACTTCTGGAGAGATTCAACGCTGTATGAAGGAGATTTGGGTACTGAGCAGCACTTTGCAGGTTCATTTTGATTTGCCCTTCCTTGTATCGATTTAGAAGAGTCTGTGGGGGCTGCACTCTGAGCTCTTTCCCTGGGACTCTCCATTGTTCTTTCCAGCAGATTTGATGTACAGGTCTCTCCAGGCCGAGATTCAAGGCTGCAATGAGCAGGATGTGGATGGAAAGCAAGATCGACCCTCCCCTTTAAGAACTGGCCGGCGCCATTGTGTGTGTGTTCCATTGCTGACTGACATCACATGAGCTTCGCCAGCGCTCTGAGGTAGCGCCTCATTCCTCGGCCTTTGCGCCTTAAGACAGATGTGAAGCGCCTGATTTAGCGCTCCAATCACCTCCAGCGCGATAAAAGTCAAGTTTGCAGTCGGAGGCGATAATTAGCACCAGGCGCTAATCTTTGCGCCCGGCCGATAATTGCGCCCCAAACGGGGCGATACTGACTTTTTCCCCCTTAAAGTATAAAGTGCACTTCCTGCAAGTGGCATACTTACCTCCTGTTATACTTTCCCCATCATATTTGTTGATATGTTCTATTGTCACGGAACTGCGTGACCTTTGACTCGCCATGAGCAACACCCCTATCGACACGTTCGATATTAAAATTGTTGCATAAATCACACACGCCGTGCCAGCGTCGCGCTTACTTCCCGTCACATTTTGCCCTTCGCACTTCAGTTGCTACATCTTGTTGACCATCTCAAAGTAAAACAGAATTGAAAAGGCGAAGAACATGTAAATCAAAAGCCAGGACATTGAGGAGAGAGATCAGTGGGCCCGATAGTGCCTTGTGTGTTACTTGCCACAACATTGTTATGAAGCAATGCGTCATCCGAGAGCAACTCCACGGCAAATCTGAAGGACAAGAAAAGGTCACTGTACTTCTGACGGTTTCCCATCAACAGGCCCTTTCATGTCCGAGAGAAGGATATGCTTAGATTAAAGGGGATGAGAGGTATTATCCATTGTTTATCCAAACCAGTGACATATCTGAAGCTCTACCTCCTGTTTACTTAAAAGGGGATAGGTTGATAGTTGTCTATGTAGCCGTTGCAATTGCCCGCACAGATATCATCTTGTCTTCAAAAAAAAATTGCCAACTCTTCAAAAGGGAGTCCATCATCTTGCAATCATCAATCTTGCAGGACAGAAACTTTTCAGAGCTTTCCAGTGACAGTCTGCCTTAATATGTACTTTGGAACAGTTTCAAAGATCCAATCTAGATTGGCTAGAATGGAATGAGCTTGTGGACTAGCCTAGCCCCGTGTGCAGCAGAGCTCGAGTCCAGAGAAAATGGAAGTGGGAGCGGGGAAGTGACTGTTTCCCAGGTTTATCGTTACTATTCGTGAAGTTTGTGCTCGTTGCAGGTGGAGAGGTCAATGCTGAGACAATAGAGCAGGTCTCCATTTTTTTCTTTTGCAACCAATGGCAGCAAGAAATTTGCCCAAATCAAGTATGCACCCAGGTCAGATGTAGTGTAAGGTCTCCTCTGACCCAACCGTGCATCTTACCCCAAACCTCAGGAAAAAAAATCCCTGGGCCCATGCCCAGCTCTTTCCTTTTCAAGTCAAGTATTTCTCGGTTTGTCTGGGCAAGACTGATAATCTAGAAAGAATAAAGAAAGACTTGCATTTCTACAGCGCCTTTCATGACCTCAGGGCATCCCAAAATGCTTTACATCAATGAAGTCCTTTTTGAAGTGTAGTCACTGTTGTAATGTAGGAAACGCAGCAGCCAATTTGCGCACAGCAAGGTCCCACAAACACTAATGTGATAATGACCAGATAATCTGTTTTAGTGATGTCAGTTGACGGATAACTGTTGACCAGGACACCGGGGATAATTCCCCTGCTCTTCGTCAGAATAGTGCCGCAGGATCTTTGATGACCACCTGAGGGGGAAGACGGGGCCCCGGTTTAACGTCTCATCTGAAAGACGGCACCTCCGACAGAGCAGCACTCCCTCAGCACTGCACTGAGGCATCAGCCTAGCTTTATGTGCACAAGGCTCTGGAGTGGGACTTGAACCCACAACCTTCTGACTCAGAGGCAAATGTGCTATCAACTGAGCCACAGCTGACACATAATGGTCAAATCTGTGTTATGCCGCAGGATCTGGTTTTGTGATTGCTAAAATTCATTTCACATCAGACCCCCGCCCCCACCCCCCGCCGAAAGCCATCTGAGAAAGGAACACATTTAATCCAACAGTCTGGGATGGCTCCAACAGCCAGGTTCCAGAGGTGATTGGGCAGTCTACTAACTCACTGCCTCACGCAGTTCACCTTTGGCTCTTCAGCTGCAGCGGTGGAAGGAATCTCATTTTGTACAAGGACGAAAAGAAAGGATTTGGCTCAGGCTGTTTGATTCACCAGGCTCGGCTCGCGCTGCACCCTTTGAATCGGCTCCAAAGCATAATTATTGCTCCAAGCTCCATGCTGGAAAGCTCCAAACCGGCTGCGTGCAGTTTCTGCCGATTGATTCAGCCTCTCGTTAAAGCCCGAGACTGGGTATTTTTTTTTTCCCAATTCAGACGCAGAACAAAAGCAGCATCTTATAAATTACAGCAAGCTCATGAAGCACTGACAAGACACATACCATGAAGTGGATAATTTTGCCAAGGAATCTATCAAGAATTGGTGAAAATATTTCCCACCAATTAGGCTTCAAACCAACTCCAAAGAAAATGGGACACCTGGCCAGAATCATGAATGCTTTATTTTACTAGTCCCCATGCCATGAACACTCAACCGACCTAATAGATAGACATAGAAGATAGGAGCAGGAGTAGGCCATTCGGCCCCTCTAGCCTACTCCGCCATTCAATGCAATCATGGCTGATCATCCAAATTCAGTAGCCTGTCCCTGCTTTCTCCCCATATCCCTTTAGCCTTAAGAAATATATCCAACTCCTTCTTGAATATATTTAATGAATTGGCCTCAACTGCCTTCTGTGGTAGAGAATTCCACAGGTTCACCACTCTCTGGGTGAAGAAATTCCTCCTCATTTCTGTCCTAAATGGCTTACCCCTTATCCTTAGACTGTGACCCCTGGTTCTGGACTCCCCGACCATCGGGAACATCCTTCCTGCATCTAGTCTGTCTAGTCCTTTCAGAATTTTATAAGTTTCAATGAGATCCCCTCTCATTCTTCTAAACTCCAGCGAGTATAATTGGTATTATTGGTATTTTTTAAATAATTATTTGAGATTCTAATGAGTTGAATATATTTTATAGCTGCCACAAATACAAATTAAGAGAGTTTAATTGTAGTGAACACCATTATATTTTGCTGGTACATAGTTAAGTCTTCAACTATATACCATCAAAGTACTTTAACTTTCATTTCTGTGGTGCTCCTCACATTCATACTAGGAAAAGTGAATTCATATAAAGAAGCTGTCCTGGATTTCTCCAGTACGAACTCTCATCACATAGGACTGTTAATCATTGAACAAACCAACCCTCAATAGCAGCTGTGGCTCAGTGATAGCACTGTTGGGTCTCAGTTAGTAGGTTGTGGGTTCAAGTCTCACTCAAGTAAAGTCTTGGCTGACACTCCAGCGCAGTGCTGAGGGAGTGCTGCACTGTCGGAGGTGCCGTCTTTCGGATGAGACGTTAAACCGAGGCCCCGTCTGCCCTCTCAGGTGGACGTAAAAGATCCCACGGCACTATTTCGAAGAAGAGCAGGGGAGTTCATCCCCGGTGTCCTGGCCAATAATTATCCCTCAACCAACATCCCTAAAACAGATGATCTGGTCATTATCACATTGCTGTTTGTGGGAGCTTGCTGTGCGCAAATTGGCTGCCGCGTTTCCTACATTACAACAGTGACTGCACTTCAAAAAGTACTTCATTGGGTGTGCTTTGGGATGTCCTGAGGTCGTGTAAGGCGCTATAGAAATGCAAGACTTTCATTTGTCGACAAAATACTTTACAGGGCAGAGGAAGAGAGTGGATAATGAGCCAACAGAAAATAAGGCAAATAGGCATGCTGGTGTGTGGGGGGGGAGGGGTGGCAGCAAAATACAATAAGGTTTTAATCCCCGTGATCGAGACCTGTGGCGAAACAACTTACACCTTCCGCCGACTCCTGTAACTCCAAGACGAACGTGTAGGAGCAGCCATTTTAGGCTTGGAGGACGCTTTAAAGCTCAGCAATGCTGTGCAGGACACGAATACAGGATTGAAATCCATATGCAAAGGGGGAGAGTTGAGAAATGTGCTGATGTGTGCGCCGCAATGTAGACAGATGGTCCACAAATACAGCAGCAACTCTCCTAGCCGGTTAAACCAATTACACAGTGCGAGCTAACACTGGCACTTTGTTATCTTCATTGGTGCTATCCTGTTTCACTCTTTAACAAATGAAGATTGTTTACCAATCTGATTTTAATAAATGATAATCAGTTTCTCCTGACAGCTTCAGTAATTACCTGTGCTGCCTCGTCCACCCCCTTATCGCACAGTGCCAGCACTCTCTGACTCACATATCTCTGTTGCCTATTGATTTAAACGAGAAATGGAGCAATTGCATTTTAACGTGCCGATCATCAATAATTGCACTCGCCTCTTGCTGCACTGGCTGGCTGCAAGCAGCAAGTCCCAGCCTCTGAGAAACATCTGCCCGACGTGCCACCCTGGAAGCCTTCCAACTTCTAGGGAACTCAACAGGGAACGACGACACACCGCCAGGAGGTTGTCAGTGGCTGCATCTGGGTGCTGTGGCTCTGTCACCATCAAAGTGCAGCCGGTCTAGACGCGGCGCTGGAACTCTCATCCTTATGGATCGGGACACCACCGTTGCTTGGCCAGTTTCGGCCTACGGCTGCCATCACTGAGGTCTCATGATAGCTCGGCACCTGGCCATTCACTGTCCTCCATCTGCTGTTTCCCTAATAGAATCAATCCTCCTCTTGCATGGCCTTCTGGTGCTACTCACACAAGCATTACATCGAGTCTACAGCACAGAAACAGGCCATTCAGCCCAACTGGTCTCTGACGGCGTTTATGCTCCACTCAAGCCTCACCCCCTCATCATCTGAACCTATCAGCATAACCTTCTATTCCTTTATCCCTAGTGGGTTCATCTGGCTTCCCCTTAAATACATTCGTCTCAACCACTCACTGTGGTAGCGAATTCCACATTCTCACCACTTGCTGGGTAAAGAAGTTTCTCCTGAATTCCCTCTTGGATTTGTTAGTGACTAACTTAGATTTGTGACTTTGGAATATTTACATTTTGCACTGATGGATTTAAATAATAAATACCAAATAATTAACATAGTCACCAACAAGTGAGACAGTTTGTTCTCTGGTTCTTGATCTGTGTCTTCAGATTATCAATTTGTAAATTGACTTTGCTTAGTACACAGTCCAAAGGCAGCCAAGCCTAGGCGGTATCTCCGTGTCAAGACTCCACTCTGGCTCAAGCCATATCACCAGGATAGGACATAAATAGAGGTACAAAAGCAAGGAAGTTATGATGAACCTTTATTAAACACTGGTTCGGCCTCAACTGGAGTATTGTGTCCACTTCTGGGCACCGCACTTTAGGAAGGATGTGAAGGCCTTAGAGAGGGTGCAGAAAAGATTTACGAGAATGATTCCAGGGATAAGGGACTTCAGTTACGTGGATAGACTGGAGAAGTTGGGGTTGTTCTCCTTGGAGCAGAGAAGGTTGAGAGGAGATTTGATAGAGGAGTTCAAAATCATGAGGGGTCTAGACAGAATAGATAGAGAGGAACTGTTCCCATTGGCAGAAGGGTCGAGAACCAGAGGACACAGATTTAAGGTGATTGGCCAAAGAACCAAAGGCGACATGAGGAAAAACCTTTTTACGCAGCGAGTGGTTAGGATCCGGAATGCACTGCCTGAAAGGGTGGTGGAGGCAGACTCAATCGTAGCTTTCAAAAGGGAATTGGATAAGTATCGGAGGGGAAAAAATTTGCAGGGCTACGGGGGAAAGGGCGAGGAAGTGGGATTAGCTGAAGTGCTCTTGCAGAGAGCCGGCACGGGCTGTAATCATTCTATGATTCTATGACGTGCCTCTGGGCCAAGGGAAAGACGCACCAGCCGTGGTTCATCCATCCTTCGATCATCTGAGCAGCATTGTCCGATAGTCGCTGGGACTGTTCCGAGAGGCTTTCAGTGCTTGGAGGTTTTTGCGGCCTAGGTGTTCATTTTTTTAAAACCCGCGTTTGAGTTCATAATTCCAGCGCTATTCATTCATTGGAATTTAATAAAGCGAAACTTGCTGGATCTCAACGTGCAACGCTCTACCATTCTCGGTATTTAAAATGTTCTGTCGACTCTGTGTAATTCTACGGGAAGATGTATACTGCAGGTAAAAGGGTTCTCAAGTGAGGAGCGGAGAAAAAAAGAATAATCTCGGAGAATGCCAACAAAAGCAGCGGGATACACTTTCTAAATAAGCAACTTTTCTTCCATCTAGAAATGCTTGCATTTGTATGTGGAAATGAATACGCTGGTGAAAACTCTTTGGGCTGGATTTTGAATGACCCATGGAGTCGGGTTTGGAGGCGTGTGGGGGGTTAAATTTGCGGGGTCGGGGTTTCCGACCCTATCCCGACTCCATCCCGCCTCCACGCAATTTTGACAAAATCGGTCGCGGGGTTCCCGACTCTCTCCCGCCTCCAAGAGGCGGGAGAGGCCATTACAGCCCTTAACAAGCCCTAAATTGGGTCTGTAATGCTATTTTGAATCGTTGTAGCTAGTTTAACCCTTTTCTGACGTGAAGTACGCCTGGTGTGAAACACTCCAGTGAAACCTGGCGGGAGCACAAGTGGATAGCTGACTATGAGCTGCAGGTCCACTATTACAACGGAGATGTGATGAAGGTAGTAGTAGTATTAGGCCTGAAAGTCGCTTCTGATGCTGCTGCATTGAATGTCTTCAGAGACTGCATGGCCTTTGCTGAGAGGACTTGGATGCAAAAAAATTCTCTCTCTCTCTCTCTCTCATATCAATTTTGCATCCAGGTCCAATGCAGGTCCTCTCTCACCAGTAGCCAGACAATCTCTGAGAGCAGGCAGTCAGCAATGATGACATCATCAGAGGCGGGTTTCAGGCTGAAACCACTAATTAGTTCATGGGTTCCCACATGCTGGAACTCAATTGCCCAATTAGGTGAAAATTGCATCATTCATCCACATTAATCTGGAGTCGTGGGGGAAACACGAAATGTGGAGGACACGACCCCAACCCGACCCCAAGACAAAATCCAGCCCATTGAGTGAAGAACTGAAGGCATAAATAGAAAATGATGCATGGTCTCCATTTCAGTGCGTGCGCACGCATTCATTCATTCATTCATTCCTTCGAATTTAATAAAAGCAAAACTCGCTGAATCTCAGCACGCAACGCTCTATCATTCGCGGTATTTAAAATGTGTTGTAAATACACAATCTAGTTCCATCCCCCGCCAGCAGGAACCCTCCCGCTGAAGTCTGGAAGCAACCATTCTGAGTAATTATGCAGCAGTCTGCACAGATTGAAAGCGTTAGGAAATATAGGACAAGTGACGCTGTAAAACACTTTGGTGGTGGGGGGGGTGGGGGGGAGAAACTATTGGTGTTGCATTCCAAAAGGGATGAGAAGTATTACAAACTTCATTCAGTGAGAGTTGCACCATTAAAGTCTGGTAACAGATGTCGATTAGGCCACTCAGCTTTGGAAGCCATTACATGCAAAACCAATTCCATGCAGTACATGAGGTGAGAACTTCACTTTCTGGTCTGTTTGACTCAGTGCCCTTCAGAGAATTGTGAATGGGAGACAACCAGCAATGTCAGTAATCAGTCAACTAAGATATGTAATTATAAATTGATTGCAAGAAAGAACTTGCATTTCTGGAGCAGCTTATCACATCCCAAAGCATTTTGTAACCATTGGACTCCTGTTGAAGTAATCACTGTTGTTATGTAGGCAGCGAATCCCCCACCATCAACATCCTGGGGGTCACCATTGACCAGAAACTTAACTGGACCAGCCACATAAATACTGTGGCAACAAGAGCAGGTCAGAGGCTATGTATTCCGCGGCGAGTGTCTCACCTCCTGACTCCCCAAAGCCTTTCTACCATCTACAAGGCACAAGTAAGGAGTGTGATGGAATATTCTCCACTTGCCTAGATGAGTGCCACTCCAACAACACTCAAGAAGCTCGACACCATCCAGGACAAAGCAGCCCGTTTGATTGGCACCCCATCCACCACCTTAAACATCCACTCCCTCCACCACCGGCGTACCGTGGTTGCAGTGTGTACCCTCTACAAGATGCACTGCAGCAACTCGCCAAGGCTTCTTCAGCAGCACCTCCCAAACCCGCGACCTCTACCACCTCAAAGGACAAGGGCAGCAGGCGCATGGGAACACCACCACCTCCAAGTTCCCCTCCAAGTCACACACCATCCTGACTTAGAAGTATATCGGCCGATCCTTCATCGTCGCTGGGTCAAAATCCTGGAACTCCCTCCCTAACAGCACTGTGGGGGCACCTTCACCACACGGACTGCAGCGGTTCAAGAAGGCGGCTCACCACCACCTTCTCAAGGGCAATTAGGGATGGGCAATAAATGCCGGCCTTGCCAGCGACGCCCAGATCCCATAAGTGAATAATAATAAATAATACCATGGGAACCCTTAAACGCCCCTGAACAGGCGGAGAGTTCAAGCATCTCATACAGACAGCGTCGTGGACACTGCTGCGCCGGCGACAATTTAGATTATGCGCTTCAAGTTCTGGAAGTGACCTCGAGACCACAACCTCCTGACTCGGGAAGCGAGAGTGCCACCAACTGAGCCAAGCTGGCAAGTTTCACTTTACCCTTGAGAAGAAATACAAAGAGAATTCCTGCACAGAAGCACAGGCACAGAGTTGTGTCTAAAATATGCAACAATTCATGTGTCTGGAGCAGTGAGTCATTCCACGGAGCTACGCTGTGATTAGCATCAAGCGCCTTCTCCAGTTAGTGAAATTGATGCGGTGCAAATTAGATGAGACAAGAAGAAGCAGCACCTGAGATAATAGCCTTAATCTAATTTCTCTGAAAAAGGAAAGTAATTACAAAGCCCAGACATGTCTTATCTTAAAAGAATGAGCCTTGCCTTCGCTGACTTTTTCAGAAATCAAACGGTCACGAAGAACGGTGATGGATGAGACGTTAAAACGAGGGCCCCGTCTGCTCTCTCAGGTGGACGTAAAATATCCCGCGGCCCTATTTCGAAGAAGAGCAAGGGGGAGTTCTCCCTGGTGTCCTGGGCCAATACTTATCCCTCAATCAACATCACTAAAAAAAAACGATAGCAAAATACTGCGGATGCTGCAAATCTGAAATAACAACAGAAAACGCTGGAAAAACTCAGCAGAAGATTGGCCCGTAGTTTGCGGCCCCTACAGGTGCGTACGCGCCCGTAAGGGCCGCGCCAGTTCCGGGTTTTCGCGCGCAAAGCGCACACATGCGTGAAAACCCGGAACTTGCGATCTGTCAAGAATTTTCTCGACGGATCCAACGCAACCCCGGGAAAAGGGCATCCGCGGGCCGACTTCTGCCCAGCGAATGCCCGAGGCCCGCTTTTACCAGCGTAAGAGTTTAAAAAAAACATACAAATAAATATTTATCAATCATTCATACATTAAAAAACCTGTACAATAAGGTAAGGTTGATTTAGCTCCTTTAAAACAATTACATTTATTTTACAAAAAATTTAATTTTTGTTTTAAATATTTAATTAAATGGCATTTTAATTCATTGTAAATATGTGATTTTTTTTTTATTTGATGTCTAGATGTATTTTTTGGGGTGTTCCCATTCATGCTCATGGGGTTTCTATACATACGGAATCACCATAAGCATGAATGGGGATCCCCTTCTTTCATTGGTTGGGCCGGCCCACGTGATCCCAGGGTGCTCGCGAACCGCCTGCACCCCCGGGATACGCAGGCCTCTGTCCGCGGGTACCCGGAGAGGCCCAGGACCGCCAGTCTCCGTACCTCCCGGACCACCAGGTAGGCGGGCCTTTTATTTGCGGATCGGAGGCATTTTCCAGCGGGAAGCCTCCGACCGCAAATCCAGGGCCATTATCTCGTTGCTATCACTTTGCTGTTTGTGGGATCTTGCTATGTGAAAATTTGGTGCCCTGTTTCCTACATTACAATACTGACTACGCTTCAAATGTACTCCATTGGCTGTAAATAGCTTTGGGACGTCCTGTGGTTATGAAAGGCGCTATATAAATGCAGTCTTTCTTTCTTTCCTTAAGCACTCATCTAAAAATTTTGCCAAGAATAATTTGTAAGCGTATAGGCTGAACATACTCACTACTTATATCCAAGATCTCTGCGCTCCTCCAATTCTGGCCTCTTGCGCATCCCCGATTATCATCGGTCCACCATTGGCGGCCGTGCCTTCAGCTGCCGAGGCCCAAAGCTCTGGAATTCCCTCCCTAAGCCTCTCCGCCTCGCTACCTCTCTTTTCCTCCTTTAAGACCCTCCTTAAAGCCTACCTCTTTGACCAAGCTTTTGGTGATCTGCCCTCATTTCTCCTTATGTGGCTCGGTGTCAAATTCTGTTTGCTTACGCTCCTGTGAAGCGCCTTACGTTAAAGGCGCTATATAAATGCAAGCTATTGTTGTACTGTTTGGGAAAGAAAACAATTGTTTTTCTTCTAACCTCCAGTCTTGTTTGAGCCTTATTATTAGCACAAAGTTGTAGACGGCAGTTCTGCACTCCTTCAGCCTAATCACTTTCACATCAGCTCTGCCTCTCGGCATAATGAGCTGACAGCTTTCGCAATGAATGAAGACGCAGTCGGAATAGGTTGCCATTTAGTGCAGTGAATGCAGACTCGGTTAGGATTAGCTGCTATTGACTGGGGTGCGTGAATGCAGATTTGGTTGGAATAGGCAGCCAGCTGGTACGGGGGCCGTGGATTCAACTACAACAACAACTTGTATTTATATAGCGCCTGCAACGTAGTAAAACGTCCCAAGGCACTGCACAGGAGTATTTTATGGCAAAAAAAATTGACACCGAGCCACATAAGGATAAATTAGGGCAGGTGACCAAAAGCTTGGTCAAAGAGGTAGGTTTTAAGGAACGTCTTAAAGGAGGAAAGAGAGGTAGAGAGGCGGAGAGGTTTAGGCAGGGAATTCCAGAGCTTAGGGCCCAGGCAACAGAAAGCACGGCCACCAATGGTTGAGCGATTATAATCAGGGATGCTCAAGAGGGCAGAATTAGATGAGTGCAGATATCTCGGGAGGAGGGGGTTGTGGGGCTGAAGGAGATTACAGAGATAGGGAGGGGCGAGGCCAAGGAGGGATTTGAAAACATCAGCTATAATCGGCAGCCACTTGCTGCAGTGAATGTGGATGTTCAAAAAAGAAAGTGAGAGTTCTGGCTTTAACAAGGAGAGAATAGGCTTGGTGCCAGGGTACAGGGTACAGGGAGATGGAAGCAGTCTGATCCTAGCATTCTGTAAATAGACCTAAATTATAATATAATTTTAATTTTAAGGGCAGTATCGATGAAACAATTCTCATTTCTGTTTTTGCCAATAACATTGTAATTGTGCTCCTTTTATATAAGGAGTTTAAAATAATAATTTTTCCCCACAACTTTGAAAAAGTGCAATTCTCTCTTTTCATACTGTTTCCGAATGAGGAATAGTCTGCCTCTCTGCGAACAATGTCATAATCAGTTTTTTTTTTGACATACTCTGCAACATAAATTAAAGAAAGTAACTTTAATATGCTGGTGCTAATGTACTTTCATTCACCCAAAGGCAATGAATTTCAAACATCACTAAAACTATCAGCCCACATTTACACCCTTTTAACGTCACCCTCCACACGCACCAGACGATAAAGACATCCCATAGTATTAAAGTGTATCTTGATGCTTTTGAAATACAGACCGGGTAAATCTACCACAACAAACGGGAATTTCTTAGAGTATTAGCGTTAGACCGAGGTAAGTGAACTAAGATTCAGCGCCAAAACGCAGCCTATAGATTTCATCAAGGTGGATATGATCTGTATTCTCATCTCATAAACTAAGGGGGAAAATTTCAGTTGCTTTGCGCCTCCCATTAGCGCCTAAGAGGGCGCTAACGGGGCACAAAGCAACTAGCGCCTGGGCGTGGCACCGTCCACGCCTCCTGGGAAATTCAGCGGGAGGTTAGCGACGGCGCTAACTGTTAGCGTCCCGTGGCGCTGCGCCGCCAACAATGACGTCATTGCCATGCGCAGCGCCCCGGCCGCGATCTCGGTAGCGCCCCCTGACTTACCGTCGGACGCTATGTCCGACAGGGTCAGGGGGGCCTACCTGCGGCCGGGGCGGCGCAAATTAAAGCACTTTTAACACAAGAGCTAAATATTTGGCTCGGCTCCAAATGTTTTGGTTGATCACGAATTAGAGATAGCTCACTGTAGAAACAGTCTGAATGCCTGCTCAGTCCCAGGCACCGGATGAGTAGCACAACATCCCACCCCCCCCCCCATCCCGCAACAGTCCAATTATCCACGAGTCCGCAACGGTGCGGAATTTTCCCTGCGCGGTTAAATACAACACAGCAGATGAGCTCCTCAGAACCCTTTCCTTTGCTGAATTTGAGGAGGGAAAGACAATCAATTCGACAGCTAGTCTTATTGAACCATCGGGGAATGGAAATAAATTGACAAATCATCTCAGGAATCACAGTGTATTTATTCTTTGTACCTAAATACGTATTAGAATTAGAAGCTTAACAGGACAGTGGATACAATTCCATGTTGAATTAAATAGTCCTCGGTGCTGCATCAGGCGAAGTGATACAGATTTTCTAAGGGTTCAACATGAGCAACCCATCGTTGGGATATTTTTCTCCCCACTGGATATTGGGACCACATAAGCCCCTCCTTCAGTTCCGGAGTGCAAAAAACCTGGTCAATGCAAAGGACCAGAACAGATGACTGCAGCCCATCTGATCAAGCTCCCAAACTTCAGACAATAATAAAAAAAGTAAAGGAAGAGTTCATTTATATAGCACCTTTCACGACCTCAAGACATCCCAAAGCGCTTTATAGCCAATTAAGTACTTCTGAAATGTAGTCACTGTTGTAATATAGGAAATGTAGCAGCCAATTTGTGCACAGCAAGCTCCCACAAACAGCAGTGAGATAGTGACCAGATAATCTTTTTTAGTAATGTTGGTTGAGAGGTCAAAATCGAGGTTGGCACTCTCAGTGCAGTACTGAGGGAGTGCCGCACTGTCAGCGGTGTCATCTTTCGGACGGAACGTTAAACCGTGGCCCCGTCTGCTCTCTCAGGTGGATGTAAGACACCCCATGACACCTCGGTGTCCTGGGCCAATATTTATTCCTCAACCAACATCACTAAAACAGATTATCTGGTCATTATCATGTTGCTGTTTGTGGGAGCTTGCTGTGCGCAAATTGGCTGCCCCGTTTCCTACATTACAGCAGTGACTGCACTTCAAAAAAGTACTTCATTGGTTGTAAAGCACTTTGGAACTTCTTGAGGTTGTGAAAGGCGCTGTAAAAATGCAAGTCTTTCTCGCTTTACCGTTAGTGACTTTGCATCTTGACTGCCTTCCGTAGAATTGAACAGAATTTTGTGTACGTTTCTTTTTTTTAAAAACAAATTATTAATGACTGTACAGGATTTTGCATTCAGTCATGTAGCACAAACAGTGAGAACATAGCAGAGAACTATACATTGGGGAATTGTAATTGCAAGATTTTTATCATCCATAAAATCAACAAAACTAAACTGCTCCATGAAAATAACATCCCCATAAAATTATTTAGTGCAGTTTGCCTGAACAATAAACATGGTCAGTAAATTTGATGAGATTTAGGGGTGTCAATATAGGGTAGAAATGCTCAAGCAGATGATTGATCCCGCGCCAGGAGCTGGACATCTGCCCCCACGAGCTATCCACGGCCGTTCCTATTGGGTCTTCCGATTCGGCTCCCAGCTAATTCCACACGATGCAATCTGGCCTGCAGAACGAGTGCTGCTGTCGGCTGGAAATCCCAGCTCCACGAGCTGGCCGTTCTCCCGCCGAGTCCTGAGAAACGTGTTTTCAGATCAGAATTTTTTTTCAGAATCCCCACAGTGCAGATAGAGGCCATTTCGGCCCATCGAGCCTGCACCGACACATATCCCACCCTATCCCCGTAACCCCACGTATTTAATCCCCCTAACACTAAGGGTCAATTTATCATAGCCAAATCAACCTAACCCGCACATCTTTGGACTGTGGGAGGAAACTGGAGCACCCGGAGGAAACCCACGCAGACAATGTGCAAACTCCACACAGACAGTCACCCGAGGCTGGATTCAAACCCGGGTCCCTGGCGCTGTGAGGCAACAGTGCTAACCACTATGCCACCATGTTGCCCCTGTTGGGTGCAACATCAAATGAGCTGACCCATGCATTATGGAGTGAGGCTGGGCTCACGTCACTGGAGATCCCCCCCGGCAGCAGACCAAGCACCTTTACACCAAAACCACATCATCCGTGACAACAAGCCTGAACAGAAGGACAGAGGGCCCTCTCCCCGTCTACCGAGTGTTACCCCTTAAATTTGCCAATTTGTTTAATTTGCCAAGCGGATACCATGGGCATGAGCACCTTCAACAGTTTGATGTCAGATCCCCATAAACCATGCAAGATACATTCCCCAACTTAATGGCATGGCAACACTTCACAATCAATCTAGCTGTAACACTGTCCACCCTTAACTATCGCCCACCTTCCTCATACACATACCTGGCTGCACTCTTTATTATTTGCTAGAGATGTGACGGACACTGGCAATGGCCGCATGTATTGCCCCGACGCTGGCAAAGGGTTCATCTGCTTCAGAACTCATTGAGAGCCAACCACAGGCAGACCAACCTGGGCAGTGACGGCAACATCTCTTCCTTTAACCAGTTTACAAGGTCATTTTTTTCCCCCTGATGCCAGGCCCACAGGTTACTAGGGGCTAGAAATTCGCCTCCCTTGCACCTCCCGTTAGCGCCTTCGGGAGGCGATAACGGGGCGCTACAGGCTTTGCGAGAGTACCGACGCTCGCGAAATTCCCGTCGAGGTTTGCGGTGGCGGTAACCCCGAGCACCACGACCTCCTGTGCCCGGAGATTGTGAGGTCATCGTGCTGCACAGCGCCCCGGTAGCACCCCGAACCCGAAATTCGGTTCCGCCTCCTGTAGCATCGCCAGGCGACAACAGCGACAGCTGCGGGAGGCGTTGTCAGGGAGGCCAGCCGCTTGGGGAGCGGTATTTAAAGGTGATGATGGTAGCATGAAAAAAATGTCTTAATGCCTTACGTCCACTTTTCAGCATTTCCGCGATCAATCAGCCTGCACTCTGCTAGAGCGCTTGGGGCCGATCGTGTCGGATCGCGGCTGCCGTCGGCAACGAGGGACCTCGTTTCAATGCAGAGCCTGCAGCGACGGCCCTTTCCCTTTAAGGGAGGGAAGGAGCGTCCATTCCCGGCAGCGCTGCCCTCGACATTGGGCAGCGCCAACACCGCTACTGCCCCTCTTGCCAAACTTTAGCGCTCCAAGGGGAGTGGCAGCGCTTGATTTAATGCTCCACCTCCTTCCTGGAGCGCTAACAGCCAATTTACTGGAAGCTCACAATCATTAGAGCCTGGCGCTAATTTTTCCAGATTTCAAAAGTTAGTGCCCCGTTTCCCCCTCGATTATTAAATCCAAATCCAAAATTTCTAGGTTGCTGGTCCAGTATCACACTGCCGTCAAAAACTGGCAGGTACGTAGAACACTTGGATACATAGAAACATAGAAAAATAGGAGCAGGAGTAGGCCATTCGGCCCTTCGAGCCTGCTCCACCATTTAATAGGCTGATCCTCTATCTCAATACCATATTCCCGCTCTCTCCCCATACCCCTTGATGCCTTTTGTGTCTAGAAATCTATCTATCTCCTTCTTAAATATATTCAGTGACTTGGCCTCCACAGCCTTCTGTGGTAGAGAATTCCACAGGTTCACCACCCTGTGAGTGAAGAAATTTCTCCTCATCTCAGTCCTAAATGTCCTACCCCGTATCCTGAGACTGTGACCCCTCGTTCTAGACCCCCCCCCCAGCCAGAGGAAACATCCTCCCTGCATCCAGTCTGTCTAGCCCTGTCAGAATGTTATACCTTTCAATGAGATCCCCTCTCATTCTTCTAAACTCTAGTGAATACAGGCCTGGTCGACCCAATCTCTCCTCATACGACAGTCCTGCCATCTCAGGAATCAGTCTGGTGAACCTTCGCTGCACTCCTCCATGGCAAGTATATCCTTTCTTAGGTAAGGAGACCATACCCGAATTCGATGGTGGGGATACAGTTACGAAAAGGTTCTGAACTATTGGGACCCTGGTTATAGAGTTGAGTTTCCTTAGTAACACATAAGCAGTCGCAAGCATTTAACCCAGACTGTGCGCACACAATGCGTATTAAAAAAACCTGCCAAGGCAGGAGTCAGCATTTTACCTGCCTGATTGCCCTCAACCTGGATTAAGAATGACAGTTTTTGATCACACCACTATAATAAAGATCGTCTAAGCCAGACATGTGGTAATAATCCCAGTGGGGTAGAAATTTATTATACTGCCTCAGCAGTAATAACATCACTGGAATGCTCCATTCTGTCTCAGACAGCGCCGACCGGATCAACGGATATTACAACAACAACAACAAATATTTATAAAGCGCACAGGAGCGATTATCAAACAAAATTTGATACTGAGCCACATAAGGAGATATTAGGGCAGACGACCAAAAGCTTGGCCAAAGAGGTAGGTTTTAAGGAGCTTCTTAAAGAAGAGAGCGGTAGAGAGGCGGAGAGGTTTAGGCAGGGAATTCCAGAGTTTAGGGCCTAGGCAGCTGAAGGCACATAAGAAGATAAGAAACAGGAGCAGGAGTAGGCCAATCGGCCCCTCGAGCCTGCTCCGCCATTCAATAAGATCATGGCTGATCCAATCTTGTCCTCAACACCACTTTCCCGCTCTCTCCCCATACCCCTCGACTCCCTTGTAGTTCAAATGCCTGTCAATCTCCGCCTTGAATATATTCAATGACTCCGCCTCCACAGCTCTCTGGGGTAGAGAATTCCAAAGATTCACGACCCTCTGAAAGAAGAAATTCCTCCTCATCTCCGTCTTAAATGGGTGACCCCTTATTCTGAAACTATAGAAACATAGAAACTAGGAGCAGGAGTAGGCCATTCGGCCCGTCGAGCCTGCTCCACCATTCAATACGATCATGGCTGATCATCCAAATCCAGTACCCTGTCCCTGCTTTCTCACACAGAATCCCCATCGAGCCTGCACCGACACATATCCCACCCTATCCCCGTAACCCCACGTATTTAATTCCCCCTAACATATCCCATCCTATCCCCGTAACCCCACATATTTAATCCCCCCCTAACACTAAGGGTCAATTTATCATAGCCAAATCAACCTAACCCGCACATTTTTGGACTGTGGGAGGAAACCGGAGCACCCGGAGAAAACCCACGCAGACACGGGGAGAATGTGCAAACTCCACACAGACAGTCACCCGAGGCCAGATTCGAACCCGGGTCCCTGGCGCTGTGAAGCACCAGTGCTAACCACTATGCCCCCTAGTTCTACATACCCCCACTAGGGGAAACAAACTCTCAGCATCCACCCTGTCAATGCCCCTCAGAATCTTATATGTTTCAATAAGATCACCTCTCATTCTTCTAAACTCCCAATGAGTATAGGCCCAACCTGCCATCAAGAGGCACGGCCGCCAATGGTGGAGCAATTAAAATCGGGGATGCGCAAGAGGCCAGAATTGGAGGAGCGCAGAGATCTCTTGAGGATTGTAGAGCTGTAAGAGGTAACAGAGATAGAGAGGAGTGAGGCCATGGACGGACATGAAGACAAGAATGAGAATTTTTAAATTGAGCCGTTGAGTAACCGGGAGCCCAGCCTGTGAAAATATTTTAAACTCCTACATTCTGTCTCCCAATCAATATCCTTCATTTAACCGAAATACTTCAACTCTAATTTCCTGAAGCAATCCATAATTTATATAAAAACAGAAAATGCTGGAAATACTCAGCAGGTCAGGCAGCATAATTTATATTCCCAGTTTGCCACTGTTATTTGAAGTAAAGTATACTGGGGAGTGTGTGAATTTTTCGTGATGCTTTTCACTATTCAGGTGAACACGCCATGTGGCACCATTACATATTCTGTTCTTCCAAATGTGGATGCATCGTCAAAGACATTCTGAGTCCCAGTCGACTGATAATCCCTCACGGACAAAAAAAGGATTATCCCAAAAAATACACTTTACATTAAGAGGGGTGGGGGATAGGCTAAGTATAACCACTAAGATGAAGTACCTGAGGTGGTAGCGATAGGAGCAAATTGGGGTGCTGATTTTATTGTAATTAATTCTTGGGATGTGGGCATCACCGGCAAAGCTGACATTTATTGTCCAGCCCCAGCTGCCGTTGAGAAGGCGATGGTGGTCCTTTCATTGATGTAGCACTTTATCACATCCTCAGGAACCCCGCCCCCCCCCAAAGCACTTTACAGAGCGCAGTCACTGTTATTATGTAGGCAAAACATGCCGCCAAGTTGCGCACAGCAAGATCCCAAAGCAGCACATGAAGGAATGACCGGTTATTTTGTTTTTTTGGTGGTGAGGTTGAAGAGAAGAATGTTAACCTCGACACAGAGGACTCCCTACTTTTCTTCAAATAGCGCCTGGGATCTTTTACATCCATCTCCAGAACAACAGTGACTGCACTTCAGCAATGAATCTCTCTGCCGAGGTGCGATAAAGGGCAGTTGGAAAGATTAACTGTAATCATCTGGCAGTGTTCTCTGACTATATATGCTGCGCCTATATGCATCTCTTCACTTCACCTGACGAAGGAGCAGCGCTCCGAAAGCTTGTGATTTCAAATAAAGCTGTTGGACTATAACCTGGTGTTGTGCGACTTCTCACATTTGTGCACTTCCGCAAGTGATTCATTGGCGGTGAGAAGTTTCAGGATGCCCCCGGAGGACATGAAAGTTATCATATGAATCCTGTTCTTTTGGTCACCCGAGCAGATAGACGGGCCCTCAGCTTAACATTCATTTCTTAAAGGCGGCACCTCTGACAAGGCAGCAGTCCCTCAGCACTGCAATGAATTCTGTGCTCACATCCAGAGTGTGCTTGAAACCACAACCATCTGACTCAGAGAGTGGGCGACTGACACTTATTAAGGGCACGAGCAGACTTGCGGCACTAGATGATTAAAGTAGCTGTGTCCTGACACAAGTGCACAGAGAGCGCGGTTTTGGGAACAAAGATGAGAGGTGAAATATTTTCTGAACTTGAATCATCACTGGACTGAATAATGGACTGCGGTACACTATTATGCTATACGCTACACTATTTTAGCAGTTACGCACCAAAATTTACCTCCAACTGTGGCTTACATTCATTTATTAATGTGTCAGTTAGGTTCCTAGTGAATTTGTTCCCTCGGAGTTGCAATGTAATTTGCCAAAAGCAAAGGGGGAAAAAAAGGAAAGGCCTTGCTATTTATATAGCATCGTTCACGACTTCAGGACGTCCCAAAGCGCTTTACAGCCAATGAAGTACTTTTTGAAGTGTAGTCACTGTTGTAATGTAGATAAATACAAGGGGCCGTATTTTCCGATCGGAGGCCTCTCGCGTGCGGAAGCCTCCGATCTGGAAAAATCTACGAACTTACCCGAGGGCTCCCAAGGCGCCTATACTTCCGCTGCTGGGCCTCTCCAAACTCCAAGTGCGCAGGGCCCACGTATCCCAGGGGCGCAGGCGGTTCGCAAGCGTCCCTGGGATCACGTGGGCCATGGGGAGCCAATCAAAGAAGGGAATCTCCGTTCATATACTTGACAGATAGACCTGTCAAATATATGAATGGAGATCACCCCAAAAACAGTAAAACTTTAAATACATTTTTTTTTTAATTACCTTTTTTAAATTATTTGAAATTACAATAAATTAAACATTTTAAACAAAAATTTAATTTTTTGAAAAAAATAATTAAAGTTTTTTACAGGGCTAAAAATAAACTTACCTTAAAGTATTTTTAAAGGATAAATGAGTGAAAAAAAAATTATTTTTACTTTTTTCAACTCTTATCCTAGTAAAAGCAGGCGTAAGAATGCTAAGGATTTTCAGCAGGCGGAGGGTCTCCAGAAAGCGGAACTCTCCTCCCGCAGAGGCCCTTCTCCAGGGCAGGCATCCGATCTGTCAAGACCATTCTTGACAGATCGGAAATGCTAGTTTTCAGCGCATGCGTTGTGCATGCCTGAAACCGGCATTTCCGATGTCCCTACGGGTGGGTACACAGCCCGTACACACCCGTAGGGATCGGAATATCCGGCCCAATATGAATTTCGAAGGGTGGTCACTGTTGTAATGTGAGTAACGCGGCAGCGAATTTGCGCACAGCAAGCTCCCACAAACAGCAATGAGATAATGACCAGATAATCTGTTTTAGCGCAGACGTGGCCTCAGTTTAACATCCCGTCTGAAAGACGGCACCTCCGACAGTGCAACACTGGACTGTCAGCCTGGATTTTGTGCTCAAGTCTCTGGAGTTATTTTCTTGCATTTAATTCAAAAAACTTCAATGTATAACTGCAAAAGATTCTAGAGTGAAATACACTCTTCATTTCCTTGTGCTGGGCTCACTGAGCATGCTCAAACACGGTCTTAATTGCCATTAAATTAGCTATGCATCACAAGTGTGCAGGTTCCTTGTTACAGTACAATCCTGCACTAATGGGCCAAAAATTCGGCCCTTCCCGGGTGAGTACACAGTGCGTACTCACCCATAATGCGTCCCAAAGTGCCGGTTTTCTGCATGCACTGCGCATGCGCGGGAAACCGGAACTTCCGGTATGGTGAAGGGGGCGGTTCCTAGGTGAACCGCGTGCGCGGTAGAGGCTGCGCGCACGCAGCAAACTTAGATTTTTTTTCAGGTTTCTACGGGAGGGTAAGTAGTGAAGAACCTGCGCTTTTAAAAAGGAGGCGCAGGACCCGTTTTCAACAAGGTAAGTGGTTAATTAAGTATAATTTTAAAAAATTTCAACAAGTTTATCTTTTTTAGATACTTTAAAGAAAGGTAAGTTTATTTTTATCACTTTTAAAAAGTATTTTAATTTTTTCAAAAATTTAAATTTTTGTTTAAAGTGGTTAATTTATTTAGCTATATTTATTTTATAAATATGATGGTTTTTTTAAATTTATTTTAAGTTTAGCTGTTCTTTTGGGGCCGATTTCAATTCACAGATTTGACAGGTAAATCTATGAATGAAAGATGGTCTGCTGCCATTGGCTCTCCATGGCCCACGTGATCCCAGGGGACGCATCGCACTAACTGCGCCCCTGGGACACGCAAGCACTGCATGCCGGCTCTTGGAGCAGGCCCAGGAGCTGAAGTCCCCGTGGGCCCAAAACACAACGGCAGGCACGGTAGGTAAGTGCGCGCGCGATCCTTACCCCCGCGGCAAGCGTAGAGGCGAATTTCAGGGCCATTTAAATACAGCACACCCACGTTAGTGTAACGGTTGTGAGTCCATTTCTGTCTGTGCTGGTCTAGTGATGTGTCTGTCTACAACATGTTTCCTACATCAACATCCAGGGGTATCTGTCCGAAAGGCGATTGCATGGAAAAGAAAGAATTTGTATTGATAGAGCACCTCATCATGTTCCCAGGATGTCCCAAAGCATTTTACAACTAACGTATTCATTCTGAAGTACAGTCAATGATAGGCAAAATCAGTAGCGAATTTGCACACACCAAATCCCCACAAACAGCAAATGAATGAACGACCAGAGAATCAGATTTTTGCTGGGGAGGTATATTGGTTAGGACAACCTGCTCTTTTTGGAATAGTACTGTGGGATCTTTCACATCCTCCTGAACAGGTGGCTGGGGCTTCGGATTAACATCTGATCCCAAAAAAAACTCCAGTACTTCCAGCAGCGCAGTACCACACGAGAATATCAGTCTAGAATATGTGCTCGAGTCTATAACCCACAACTTTCATACTCAAGAGACAGCGACAGCAACCTGAGCCAAGCTGACACAAATATACAGAAAACACTCCAGCGAACAGAAGTCATCCAATAGAAACTCTAAAATCAATGTACCTATGTTTAAAATGACCTCTTTTTAAAAGAAAAGTGCTAGAATACTTAGCTGAATTAGTGAAAGTATTAAAAACCAACGGAGAATTTTGCTTTCCAGATAATCCCTATTTACACTTTCCTTTCTGTCTTTATTCTTTGGCTTTTACATATGTTCTTTGTTGCTCTTCATTTTTGTTCTTTGTTGGCCTTACCTTCCCTTCAACTTCTTCATTCTTTTCCATCACTTCTTTCTGCATTTCTCCTTCAGTTTTCTTTGCTTCTTCTCCTCTCAGCCAAACTTGGTTCAGACTCAAAACTTGCATCAGTGGAGATTCTTTCAAAGAGTTGCAGAAGCCCCTGAATGGACAGTCGGCTCCGCAAGGAGACAGCTCATGGGGCGGAGGTCGAAATCTCAAGGCAGGAAGAGAGGTTGGACACGCAGAAGGTAGCGAGCGACAACTAGCGGGACGGAATGAGGGACTTCTGGGACAACGGTCAGAGTGTCAGGACAGCATGAAGCACAGCCAGCGAGAGATCAGGGCTGGGAGGAACATCAGAGAGCTTGAGCAGAATGAGCAACTCCTTGGACAGGGATCCGAAAGCCAAGAGGGAGAGATCAGAGAGCTAGGAGCTAGAACAGAAATGGCTATGAACCAGAGATGTTGGGTTGAACGAGGCACCCAGCAGAATTGTGGCAGATATTAGGAAATACAGAGACAGATTCAGATGCTGCGGGCCATTCAGCCCAACAGGTCTATGCCGGTGTTTATGCTCCACACCAGCCTCCTCCCATCCTACTTCACCACTCCCGATCAACAAATCCATTGTCACTCCTAGATTCGTTCCCCTTCATATTCTTGAAATCCTTCCCCAGGACAGCACAGCCCTCCAGCATTGTTTGGCTTCACATCCTCCAATATATTTGTCTCAATCTTTACCACACCCTTTATTGCCTGATTGGGGTCAGCTATGAAACATCCTCAGCCTGCTCGCGCCCAACTCCTGCTTTCCTTTGTGCCCCAGTTCCCCCTCTTGCAGCGAGGACAAGGACGATCCCAACATCGCAAGCGCCAGTGAAAGCGGTCTACACCTTCAGCTGGTCCTGTGGCTCCTGGGATAGCCCCTGTTCATAAGAACATAAGAAGTAGGAGCAGGAGTAGGCCATACGACCCTTCGGGCCTGCTCCGCCATTCAATAGGATCATGGCTGATCCGAACCTAGACTCACGTCCACTTCCCTGCCCGCTCCCCATAACCCTTAATTCCCTTATCAGCTAGGAAACTGTCTATCTCCGTTTTAAATTTATTTAATGTCGCAGCTTCCACAGCTCTCTGAGGTAGCAAATTCCATAGATTTACTACCCTCTGAGTGAAGAAGTTTCTCCTCATCTCAGTTTTGAAACGGCAGCCCCTTATTCTAAGATTATGCCCCCTAGTTCTAGTCTCACCCATCAGTGGAAACATCCTCCCCGCATCCACCCGATCAAGCCCTCTCACAATCTTATATGTTTCGATAAGATCGCCTCTCATTCTTCTGTATTCCAATGAGTAGAGGCCCAACCTACTCAACCTTTCCTCATAAGTCAACCCCCTCATCTCCGGAATCAACCGAGTGAACCTTCTCTGAACTGCCTCGAGAGCAAGTATATCTTTTCTTAAATATGGAAACCAAAACTGTACGCAGTATTCCAGGTGTTCCTCTGGAGTTACTGCAAAACTTAGAGCAGTAGAGCCCATGGAGAGAACCATAGTGCTGGCAACAGTGCAGGTGGTACTGTGTTTAAGATGCATGTCAGGCAGAAAGGGAACAAGCGGAAGGGTTTCTTGAAGGTGACGTGTAGAAGTTCCAACATTGCCAAGCTGGATCAAAATATGAAATTGTTGATAGTTTTGATATGATACAACCCAATAATATACTAGAGGTAAAGATCTGAAACAAGTAGTGCAGAATAGTAGTAATCATGTCACACACTCCAACCCTCACCTATCTAATCTTCATAGCTAACATATAAAAGAATGAAAAGAAAGACTTGCATTTCTACAGCGCCTTTCACAACCTCAGGACGTCCCAAAGTGCTTTACAGCCAATGAAGCACTTTTGAAGTGTAATCACTGTTGTAATGCGGGAAACGCGGCAGCCAATTTGCGCACAGCAAGGTCCTTTTGCATAAAAGGGGCAGGCGACTGCGCCATTTACAGAGCTAATGGCTCGCTAACCTTGCAGGGGCACAGGGATTTTGGAGCAGCCCCTTGCCCCTTCGCCTGGGGGAGGCGGGGTGTGTGGTCTGTCTTACCAAAATGGCCAAAGAGAAAAATGTTAATACCGAGTCTCTTGCTGCTCTTCCAACGGCAATCAATCTCTAAACACCATTGTGGGCGCTTGTACTGCAAGTACGTCTGCATCAGACGAAGGGGGCTTTCCATTGGACTTTCGCTGGGCGGAGCTGGTGGGGTCTCCAGCTGAGACCATCATCCCATCGGTCTCAACTGCAAAGTCATGGTGGGAGAGGGGCAGAAGGAGCACCTGTACCTGTCGGAACTTTGTAATGTGGAAGAGAAAGGGGTTAAGATCAGGTGGAATGGGTTCTACCGCAAATTCCACCCCCGCCCCGCCACAGATTGTGACATTCCATTGCGGAAAAAGAGCTGGAGGTTTTGGGCTCTGGTTATTTTGTCACCGATTTGAGCGACAGATAAGTCGAACGCTCACTCGAGCGTCTGTTGTCCGCAGTACGCCCTACCTGTGCTGAACTACTCCTCAGAGGGTGAAGTCAGAGCAAACACCAGACATTTCCCCACTGGCTCGACGAGGAACAGTGAGGAAAGCAGAATCCATAATAGCTTTAAAAGGAGAAGTGGAAAAAAAATAACAGGGTATGGGGAAAGAGAAGTTGAATGGGACTAAGTGGATAGCTCTTTCGGAGAATTGGCATTGGTGCAGTGGGCTAAATGGACTCTTCTGTACTATGAAAGTCTATGGGGGCTAAATTCGGTTGATTTGCGCCTCCCGTTAGCGCCCTAACAGGGTGCAAATCAACTAGCGCCTGGGCATGGCGCCGCTAACGCCTCTGACGAAATTCAGTGGGAGGTGATGACATCATCGCCGTGCGCAGTGCCGTGCTCGCGCCCCAGCTGTAATATTGGATGTCCGCCGGGGTCAGGGGGGCCTACCTGCAGCCGGGGAGCCGCTAGTTAAAGGGGAGGTGGCGGGCGGCCATTTTTGTTGCTGGCCACCTGCCAGCACCTGCCCCCGTTGCTGTCCCCGGCCCCCGTGAAGCCCCCCACCGCGAGGTGCCAGCTGCTCTCCGTGAGTCCAGCACTCCTCTTGAGTGCCCGGCTCATTTGCCGGCACTCCCGATCCCTGGTGGCCCAGCTGGGCGCCGGGACGCGCTGCACCAGGCCCCTCCCCTTTAATAAGGGGAGGAAGGCCTGCAGTACCGCGGCACATAACAAGTGAGACGCGGGGCGCTTCCAATGGCGCCCCTCCTCCCTCTCGGGGAGCTACCTGGGAAAATCGGGCGCGGGGGTGCTAACTTTTTCGGGGCGCTAAAATTAGCGTCATGGCAAAGGTAGTGCCATAAAGGGCGCCACCCAATTTTTACCCCTATGAATCTATCCTCATTGAGCTTGGGTAATTTGCCAACTTTAAATAGTAGCAACTGTGTGTTGGAGAGGGGGAAATGGGGTTTAGTATCACAGCTCAGCCTGGTCCTCTCCTCCTCCAATGTCCACTTGCCAACATGGGTTACTGGATCAGAAATCCCGGCTGATTTTACTCCTGCCTAGCCACGAACCCTGTGACCAATTGCAGCATGACTGCCGCGCCTCAGTTGGCAGCACTCTTGCCTCTGATATCAGAACGCTCTGGGTTTAAGTCCCACGCCAGAGACTTTAAGCACGAAATCTCAGCTGACATCCCAGTGCCGTACTGAGGGAGTGCTGCACTGTCGGAGGTGCCGTCTTTCGGATGAGACGTTAAAACCCCGTCTGGCCTCTCAGGCGGACGTAAAAGATCCCAGCGGCATCATTCGAATGTTTGGGATGTCCTGAGGTTGTGAAAGGTGCTCTATAAATGCAAGTCTTTCTTTTATGACTGAGGCAAACTAACTCGGCAATGATGAGGGATCGGAATTGGGACCTTTCGAGTGTGGCAGCATGTTAGTGCAGGCGGTGCATTTACCCGCTAACCTATCAGCGACTATAGTCTTCCTCACTTGGTGCTATTATTGAATGGCACTGCATCAGAAATCGGACTTCTGAATGTAATTTTGTCCCCACTCATCTGAAAGACCATCATGATTTAAAAGCACCTCCCTTAGTTTTGAATTATATATATTTCATACTCATAAAAAATGTCATAACTCAATCACACCAATGAGGTATCTTCTATATATAGCGCACACTAATTCATCTTAAAATGGTCTATCTTTACACATGACTAGCATAAATGTAACCCTGTGCCATCTGAAATGAACTATTAAAGTCTTCCATAATGACCCTGTTTCAATGTCTTCCATTTAATTTTAAGCCATTATGATATAATACTCCCTAAAGTCATGCCAACTGGCTTCCATCTCTCTTCAGAGGTTCTTGGCTGCCATCTTGAAAAGCCCCGTAAACAGAAGTTTAGGGACAGCATCTTGAATCTTTTTTAAGCATCAGATTCTAAGCAGCTCCTTAGCAGTTGACATAACTTCCTATCTGATGAAAGAACAGTCGTTAAAAAATTGAGCAAATGTTCATTGAAAAGTTGGGACCTTGATTTGATGCCAACTCAGACCCAGGAGGATGAAAGTCCTCTCCTTCATATCCATAAGGATCCCAGGAGAGAAGCGTCTGGAGATTCTCAATCTAGTTCCAAGTGGGCACAAGTCCACAGCTCAAAGGTGCCATAACACAGCGCTATTCTTGGCATTAATCTCCTCAGAGATGCCACACGAATGGTTGGACCGTGGAATAAAACTAACACCGACCGGGACCGTGGGGAGCAGAGGAAGTGGGTTGAAGAAAGCAATGTTAAAAAAATGTTCCTATGTCTCCCAGGCACCTTATTTCTTCAATGATTTATATCATGCATGAAATGATGGGGATTGGTCACATGATGGCTGGTGAAGCTGGTGAATAGCCGAGCCGTACAAAACAGGGAGCCGCCAGGTCCAACCCCGTCTGTGCTGAGTTAGCTCACCTCCGTCAAGAAACAATATGGTGGTTCAATTGGTTATACGAACATACGAATTAGGAGCAGGAAGGAGTAGGCCACTCGGCCCTTCGAGCCTGCTCCGCCAGTCAATAAGATCATGGCTGATCCGATTACTCCACATTCCCACCTACCCCTGATAACCTTTCACCCCCTTGCTTATCAAGAATCTATCTACCTCTGCCTTAAAAATATTCAAAGACTCTGCTTCCACCACCCTCTGAGGAAGAGAGTTCCAAAGACTCACGACCCTCTGAGAAAAACATTCTCCTCATCTCTGACTTAACTGGGCGACCCTTTATTTTTAAACAGCGACCCCCTAGTTCTAGATTCTCCCACAAGAGGAAACATCCTCTCCACATCCACCCTGTCCAGACCCCTCAGGAGCTTATATGTTTCAATCAAGTCACCTTCTAAACTCCAGCAGATACAAGCCTAGCCTGTCCAACCTTTCCTCATAAGACAACCCGCCCATTCCAGGTATTAGTCTAGTAAACCTTCTGTGAACTGCTTCCAACGCATTTACATCCTTCCTTAAATAAGGAGACCAATACTGTACACAGTACTCCAGATGTGGTCTCACCAATGCCCTGTATAACTGAAGCATAACCTCCCTACTTTTGTATTCAATTCCCCTCGCAATAAACAATAACATTCTATTAGCTTTCCTAATTACTTGCTGTACCTGCATAGTTTAACACCCTTGGGTCAGCAAGGGGAAAATCAGCCAGGGTTTCCACTCCTCTCGGTAGGCATGCTCAGGGAAGACAACAACTTGCATTTATATAGCGTCTTTCGTGTAGTAAAATGTCCCAAGGCGCTTCCACAGGAGCCATTATCAAACTAAATTTGACACTGAGCCACAGAAGGAGATATTAGGGCAAGGTGAAAGAGGTAGGTTTTAAGGAGCATCTTAAAGGAGGAGAGAAAGGTAGCGAGGCGGAGAGGTTTAGGGAGGGAATTCCAGAGCTCAGGGCCTAGGCAGCTGAAGGCACATAGAAACATAGAAGATAGGAGCAGGAGTAGGCCATTCGGTCCCTCGAGCCTGATCATGGCTGATCATCCAAACTCAGTACCCTGTACCTGCCTTCTCCCCATATCCCTTGATCCCTTTAGCTTTAAGAAATATATCTAACTCATTCTTGAATATATTTAATGACTTGGCCTCAACTACCTTCTGTGGTAGAGAATTCCACAGGTTCACCACTCTCTGGGTGAAGAAATTCTTCCTCATTTCTGTCCTAAATGGCTTACCCCTTATCCTTAGATAAGGCCACCAATGGTGGGGCAAAGGATATTGGAGGTGCACAAGGGGCCAGAATTGGAGGAGCACGGAGATCTCGGAGGGTTGTGGAGCTAGAGGAGATTACAGAGATAGGGAGGGGCGAGAAGCCATGGAGAGATTTGAAAAGAAGGATGAGAATTTTAAAAATCGAGGTGCTGCCGGACCAGGAACCAGCGTAGGTCAGCGAGCACAGGGGTGAATAGGACTTGGTGCGAGTTAGCATACGGGCAGTATCGGGCTCGTTTGTAATACTCCCTATAGCCAATTAGTCTATCAAAACTCATTGTCCGTGCTCACACATGAAGAATGATTTGTTGGCAAGCTACGAAAGAATGCTCAATGTCTGTGGAACTGTATCCTAACAAGGAATCAGCGCCTTTAAAAGAAGAGGAGCGATGAGAGAAGACTTAGAAAAAGAATGAAGGAAAAAGAAAATGTAGTTCACGGTTGCATGACAGAACTTAAGAGTAGAATTGACCTAGTCACTCAAACCTATTCTTATTCATTGTCTAATGACTCCTGACCATCCTCCTGAGGGGAGATGGGTGGCAGGGGAAGGTAGATGCAGTTTCTTTGGCGTTGAGCTTCGTCAAAGACAACAAGCCCTACGGTGAAAGATTAGAACTTAGTCAATCCTCTGCGGCTGTCTCGATAATTCACTGTCGATGATTCACCAAAAAGGATCTGGAAGAAATGGTGGCGGACATATGTTGCCTGAACTTCAAGATGAAAGTCCCTTCTCCACTCCTGCTGCAAGAGTTTGAGATTAAACAAGTGCACAAGTCTTAAATCGAGCTCCTACTGCAGAAGTTCCCAATGCAAGGCTGCATTGTAAACTGGCACAAGCTGGTACTGAATTGGCAGATTCGCTCAGAGACTCACAGGCCTGTGTCAGAAATATAAATAGGAAGGAACATAGGAACAGGAGTAGGACATTTTGCCCCTCAAGCCTGTTCCGCCACGCTATTCGATCATGCCTGATTTGTATCTCAAGTCCGTCTACCTTTGCCTGACAAAAATCCGATCAATCTCAGTTTTGAAATTTTCAATTGTCCCTCAGCCTCAACAGCTTTTTTTTGGGGAAGAGATTTCCAGATTTTCACTACCCTTTGTGTGAAGAAGTGCTTCTTGACATCACCTCTAAACCGCCGAGCTCTAATTTTAAGGTTGGGGTCCCCTGTTCTGGACTCCCCCTTGAGAAGAAATAGTTTCTCTCCAGCACTCGTACAGCAGGAGCTGCTGTGATGAGGTTGGGGTCCATGCAGAGTTCCTCTAATCGCTACCTGACATCTTAAAGAGAGGACAACACTTTCCTTATGCAGGTTAGCAAGGCCATAAAAAAAAAACAAGCACGAGGGTTTATTTCTACAGGTATAGAATTGAAAAGTAGGGAAGTTATGCTAAACCTGTATCGAACCCTGGTTAGACCACACTTAGAGTTCTGCGTACAGTTCTGGTCGCCATATTATAAAAAGGATATAGAGGCACTGGAGAGCGTGCAGAGAAGATTTACAAGGATGATACCAGAAATGCGAGGGTATACATATCAGGAAAGGATGAACAGGCTGGGTCTCTTTTCTCTTGAAAAAAGAAGGCTGAGGGGTGACCTAATAGAGGTCTTTAAAATTATGAAAGGTTTTGATAGAGTGGATAGAGAGAGAATGTTTCCACTTGTGGGGAAGAGCATAACTAGAGGCCATCAATATAAGATAGTCACCAAGAAATCCAATAGGGAATTCAGAAGAAACTTCTTTACCCAGAGAGTGGTGAGAATGTGGAACTCACTACCACGGGGAGTGGTTGAAGCGAATAGTATGGATGCCTTTAAGGGGAGGCTGGACAAGCATATATGAGGGAGAGGGGAATAGAGGGTTAAGCTGATAGATTTAGATGAGGAAAGACGGGAGGAGGCTCGAGTGGAGCATAAACAGCCGGCACGGACTGGTTGGGCTGAATGGCCTGTTTCTGTGCCGTATATCCTATGTAATGTAATATGCTTCCAAAAACATTGATCAGAGGTTTTTCTGCAATGCGTATTCAGGTCAATAACCCTTACAGATCAAAGGAAATCCTCCCCCATTTTGAGGCAAAGTGGGAACTTTACCCCACATTGGGTCGGATCCGACCCCCACGGGTGTGTACGCGCTGTGTACGCGCCCGTAGGGGCCTCGCAAGTGCCGGTTTCAGGCATGCGAAGCGCATGCGCTGAAACCCGACACTTGCGATCTGTCAAGAATCCTCTTGACAGATCCTCCACCTGCCCTGGAGAAGGGGCTCTGCCGGGGGGGGGGGGGGGGGGGGGTGGAGAGTTCCGCTTTCTGCAGAACCTCTGCCCGCTGAAGACCTTTAAAAATCTTACGCCCGGTAATAGCCTACGTAAGGCCTGCTTTTACCAGCATAAGAGTTTTAAAAAATTTTAAAAATAATTTTTTTTCACTCATTTATAATTTTAAAATACTTAAAAAAGGTAAGTTTATTTTTAGCCCCGTAAAAAACCTAATTATTTTTTTTTAAATTAAATTTTTGTTTAAACTTTTTAATTTAATGTAATTTTAAATACGTGATTTAAAAAAAAAATTATTTAATGTTTAACTGTGTTTTTAAATGTGTTCCCCATTCATACTTTTCACAGATCTGTGCGGAGAGACCTGTCAAAAGTGTGAAGGGGGATTCCCTTCTTTGACTGGTTCCCCATGGCCCACGTGATCCCAGGGACGCTTGCGAACCGCCTGCGCCCCTGGGATACCTGGGCCTCTGCCCGCGCGCGGACCCGGAGAGGCCCAGGATCAGAAGTCTCGGGACCTACGGAGCAAGCAGGTAAGTGCGTAGATTGTTCCCGATCGGAGGCATCCACCCGCAGGAAGCCTCCGATCGGAAAATCCGGCCCACTATTTCCAGCACAGAAAGAGACCGTGCAGCCCACTGCACCTGCACTGACTCCTTGAAAGAGCTACCCACTTAAGGACTTCCTTGCCCTACGTACCATACCTGACCTTGAAATAGTAGACATGGACACTGATTGCCCTATCTTGATGGCCCAAAACTGGACCATAAAAAGTCTTTAAAAAGAAGGGCTGTCAAACTCATGTTATTCGGGATTTTGCTAAAACCATCAAAGGAATATCTTTATCCCAAAGTCTCAGAAGCATCTCTTTAGAATCATGTTTTTGGAAGATTACACAGTGATGGCTATATTTTCAAAGCTGTAGACAAAATCAGTATTAAAACGCTAACTGCTAGTGTACCAAGCATAACATTATACACTGCATGCATGATTCCCATTAAGGACTAACATCTAGAAACCACAATCTCTGCAAAGCTTCTTCAGGTGAAGAGTCATTAAATGTCACTGTGCGGGGAAAAGCCAATGTATCACTCAAATTGCCTTCTCCAAAATTAGCAGCACGTCGGAAATCGAGAACCGGTATAAAATTTACGATGGAGGCGTTGCAAAGATTGATGACTTGTGTGAACAGTCAGAAGCACAGCACGCAAGGGCAAATGAATGTATTGATAAGGTACCTGTTTCGGGGGTGATATGGAGATGCGTGCTGTGGCGATTACAACCTTCTCGTAAGGACATAAAGATAGCCGTAAATAAGAACTACATTTGATAACAGGTCTAAATAATTACACCGTACCATTGATTGCATTTAATCAGTTGTTATTTGATCTGGACTACGGTAACCCATTCATTGTTCCATTACAGACAGGGATAGCAAAGGGTTCTACGATAGCAAAATACTGCGGATGCTGGAAATCCGAAATAACAACAGAAAACGCTGGAAAAACTCAGCAGGCCAGGCAGCATCCGTGGAGAGAGAAACAGAGTTAACGTTTCAGGTCGAAGACCTTTCGTCAGAACTGGAAAAAAGCAGGAAATGAAATAGATTTAAAGCAAGGATAAAGCTGGGAAAAGGGTTCTGACTGACTAAGAGCCTTAACAGATCCTACAGTAAATGCACAGATTCACTCTGTCTCCAAACCGTTTGCTGTTCTGCCTTGAAGCTATAACTGTGAAACCAAAGTGACTCCCAGGGAGTTACTAGGAGGAGAAAAGCAAAAAAAGATTGAGAAATACAGCGTTAATACAATGCATTAAATATACAAGTGCCCACACGAGTTTGATGAGGCACCTCTATTCTGCATTTTAGCACAGAAGGTTCCTTCAGCTCTTCAACTTGCCTCATGTCAAGATGCATGGAAGATTGAGCGTCACATAGCACATAGGGGGAAAACTTCAGTTGGTTTGCGCCTCCCGTTAGCGCCTTAAGAGGGCGCTAATGGGGCGCAAAGCAACTAGCGCCCGTGCGCAGCGATCTTTGCGCCGCTCACGAAATTAACTAGACATTTTGCGGCGGCGCTAAACACTACGGCCACGATCTCCTGCGCCAGCAGATCGTGACGTCAGTCGAGTGCGCAATGCCCCGGTAGCGCCCCGGAGCGGATATTGAGTGGCGCCCCCTGCCTTACCGCCTGCAACGACAGGTTGAGGGGAGCGTTTTGCAGTCAGGAAGGGACTGGGGGAGCGCTATTTAAAGGCGACCACTTCCTGGCATTTTTTTGTTGGTGACATTTTTGAACCACGCATTCTGAGAGAGAGAGAGAGAGACTTCTGGAGAGATTCAACGCTGTGTGAAGGAGTTTTGGGTACTGAACAGCACTTTACAGGTTCATTTTGATTTTCCCTTCCTTGTATCGATTTAGAAGAGACTGTGGGGGCGGCACTCTGAGCTCTTTCCCTGGGACTCTCCATTGTTCTTTCCAGCAGATTTGATGTACAGGTCTCTCCAGGCCGAGATTCAAGGCTGCAATGAGCAGGATGGGGATGGAGAGCAAGATCAACCCTCCCCTTTAAGAACTGGCTGGCGCCATTGTGTCTGTGTTCCATTGCTGACTGACATCACATGAGCTTCGCCAGCGCTCTGAGGTAGCGCCTCGCTCCTCGGCCTTTGCGCCTTAAGACAGATGTGTAGCGCCTGATTTAGCGCTCCAATCACCTCCAGGGCCGATAAAAGCCAAGTTTGCAGTCGGAGGCGATAATTAGTGCCAGGCGCTAATCTTTGCGCCCGGCCGATAATTGCGCATCAAATGGGGCGATACTGAATTTCTCCCCCATAGTGTATAACTTGGAAAAAATATAAAAGCATAGGGCAGGAAAATGGGATTAGAGTAGAGCACCAACAGAGGTACATCATTTCTTCCTTCTATGTGCAGTTTCTATGATTCTTTAAGTGCAATATTTGACAATCATTCACCGTCGCTGGGTCAAAATCCTGGAACTCCCTCGCTAACAGCACCGTGGGAGCACCTTCACCAAAGTTGTTCTGGCCAAAGTGGACTAGGATCAGCTACTTGTAGGAAAATCCACATCAGAGCAGTGGGAGTCATTCAGAAAGGAAATAGAGAGAGTACAATGCCAACATGTTCCCGTAAAGGTCAAGGGTGGGACCAAGAAGTCCAGGGTACCCTGGATGTCAAGGGATATACAAGAATGGATTAGGAAAAAAGGGAGGCTTTTGGCACATACAAAGGACTAAAAACAGTGGAAGCCCTAGAGGAGTATCGAAAGTGCAAGGTGGTACTTAAAAAGAAATTAGGAGAGCGAAGAGGGGGCATGAAAAAATACTGGCGGGCAAAATAAAGGAAAATCCCAAGGTGTTTTATAAGTATATTAAGGACAAGAGGATAACCAGGGAAAGAGTACGGCCCATTAGGGACCAAAGTGGCAATCTGTGTGTAGAGCCGGAAGATGTAGGTGAGGTTTTAAATGAATATTTTGCATCTGTGTTCACTATGGAGATGGACGAAGTAGGCATAGAAATCAGGCAGGGGGATTGTGATATACTTGAAAAAATTAGCATTGAGAGGGAGGAGGTACTAGCAGTTTTAGCGGGCTTAAAAGTGGATAAATCCCCAGACCCAGACGAGATGTATCCAAGGCTGCTGTGTGAGGCAAGGGAAGAGATTGCAGGGGCTCTGACACAAAGTTTCAGAAACTCTCTGGCCACAGGGGAGGTGCCGGAGGACTGGAGGACAGCTAATGTTGTACCATTATTCAAGAAGGTTAGTAGGGATAAACCAGGGAATTACAGGCCAGTCAGCCTAACATCAGTGGTAGGGAAATTATTGGAAAAAATTCTGAGGGACAGAATTAGTCTCCACTTGGAGAGGCAAGGATTAATCAAGGATAGTCAGCATGGCTTTGTCAGGGGGAGATCATGTCTAACCAATTTGATTGAATTTTGAGAGGGGGTGACTAGGTGTGTGGATGAGGGTAGTGCAGTTGATGTAGTCTACATGGACTTCAGTAAGGCTTTTGACAAAGTCCCACATGGGAGACTGGTCAAGAAGGTAAGAGCCCATGGGATCCAGGGCAATTTGGCACATTGGATCCAAAATTGGCTTAGTGGCAGGAGGCAGAGGGTGATGGTCGAAGGTTGCTTTTGTGACTGGAAGCCTGTGTCCAGTGGTGTACCACAGGGATCGGTGCTGGGTCCCTTGCTGTTTGTAGTGTACATTAATGATTTAGATATGAATGTAGGAGGTATGATCAGTAAGTTTGCAGATGACATGAAAATTGGTGGAGTGGTAAATAGCGAGGAGGGGAGCCTCAGGCTACAGGACGATATAGACGGGTTGGTTAGATGGGTAGAACAGTGGCAAATGGAATTTAACCCTGAAAAGTGTGAGGTGATGCATTTTGGGAGGACTAACAAGGCAAGGGAATACACAATGAATGGTAGGACCCTAGGAAGGACAGAGGATAAGAGGGACCTTGGTGTGCATGTACATAGATCCCTAAAGGCAGCAGGACAGGTAGATAAGGTGGTTAAGAAGACATCTGGGATACTTGCCTTCATTAGCCGAGGCATAGAATATAAGAGCAGGGAGGTTATGATGGAGCTGTACAAAACGCTAGTTAGGCCACAGCTGGAATACTGTGTGCAGTTCTGGTCGCCACACTATAGGAAGGATGTGATTGCATTGGAGAGGGTGCAGAGGAGATTCACAAGGATGTTACCTGGGCTGGAGCATTTCAGCTATGAAGAGAGACTGGACAGGCTGGGGTTGTTTTCCTTAGAGCAGAGAAGGCTTAGGGGGGACCTGATTGAGGTGTACAAAGTTATGAGGGGCATAGATAGGGTAGATAGAAAGGAACTTTTCCCCTTAGTAGAGGGGTCAATAACCACGGGGCATAGTTTCAAGGTAAGGGGCAGGAGGGTTAGAGGGGATTTGAGGAAAAACTTTTTCATCCAGAGGGTGGTTGGAATCTGGAACTCACTGCCTGAAAGGTTGGTAGAGGCAGGAACCCTCACAACATTCAAGAAGCATTTAGATGAGCACTTGAAACGCCATAGCATACAAGGCTACGGACCAAGTGCTGGAAAATGGGATTCGAATAGACAGGGCTTGATGGCCGGCGTAGACACGATGGGCCGAAGGGCCTCTTTCTGTGCTGTATAACTCTATGGGGGAAAAATTCAGTTGGTTGCGCCTCCCATTAGCGCCTTAAGAGGGCGCTAATGGGGCGCAAAGCATCCAGCGCCCAGGCGCGGCGAAGTTTGCGCCGCTCGCGAAATTAACTAGACATTTTGCGGCGGCGCTAAACACTACCGCCACGATCTCCTGCGCCGGCAGATCATGACGTCACTCGAGTGCGCAACGCCCCGGTATCGCCCCGGAGCGGATATTGAGTGGCGCCCCTTGCCTTACCACCTGACGCTAGCAACGACAGGTTGAGGGGAGCGTTCTGCAGTCATGAAGGGAAAGGGGGAGCGCTATTTAAAGGTGACCGCTTCCTGCCTTTTATTGTTGGTGCCATTTTTGAACTACGCATTCTGAGAGAGAGAGGCAGAGACTTCTGGAGAGATTCAACGTTGTGTGAAGGAGTTTTGGGTACTGAGCAGCACTTTGCAGGTTCATTTTGATTTGCCATTCCTTGTATCGATTTAGCAGAGACTGTGGGGGCTGCACTCTGAGCTCTTGGCCTGGTACTCTCCATTGTTCTTTCCAGCACATTTGATGTGCAGGTCTCTCCAGGCCGAGATTCAAGGCTGCAATGAGCAGGATGTGGATGGAAAGCAAGATTAACCATCCCCTTTAAGAACTGGCCCGTGCCATTGTGTGTGTGTTCCATTGCTGACTGACATTACATGAGCTTCGCCAGCGCTCTGAGGTAGCGCCTCGCTCCTCGGCCTTTGCGCCTTAAGACAGGTGTGAAGCGCTGCAATCACCTCCAGGGGCGATAAAAGTGAGTTTGCAGTCGGTGGCGATAATTAGCGCCAGGCGCTAATCTTTGCGCCCGGCCGATAATTGCGCCCCAAATGGGGCGATACTGAATTTCTCCCCCTATGACTCTATGACCACACGGACTGCAGTGGTTCAAGAAGCTGGCTCACCACCACCTTCTCGAGGGCAATTAGGAATGGGCAATAAATGCTGGCCTTGCCAGCGACGTCCACATCCCATAAACGAATTAAAATAAATGCATTATCTGCATCATATTACAGTCTTACTGTGTTTGATCAAGTTAGGTAGAGTTACAAGAGAACTTAAAATGGCATACAGCTTGGAAATGAGGCCGAGCAATATAATACTACAAACTATTAACATCACAAGATGCTTATGGATGAGGGAGGCCATTTGTCCCATTTTAAGTCCATGTAGATGGAGCCTGCAGTTCACCCAATGTGCTATCCAATTGTTTCTCAAATGATTCCAAAGTTTTCACCTCCAATACTTGGGAGTCCATTCCAAGTTTTGATCACTCATTGTGCGAAGAATCGCCTCCTGATATCAGTAATAAATTTACCTTTTAGTAGTTTGAACCCCATGTCCCCTTGTCCTACTCTCAAAATTTAAAGTGATAGATTTATATTTTCCATTCCCTTAACTTTCTTGTATACCTCGATACAGATCGCAGCACAGATACTTCCTTTCCGAGCTAAGAGACTCATGTTTCTCCAGTCTTCCCTCATAACTCACATCAAATTCCGCTGTGTGCTATTTTAACAACTTGCGCCTTTCACGTAGTAAAATATCCCATGGCACCTCACAGGAGCGATATCAAACAACGTTTGACATCGAGCCGCATAGGGACAGGTGACCAAAAGCTTGGTCAAAGAGGTAGGTTTTAAGGAGCGTCTTAAAGGAGGAGAGCGAGGTAGAGAGGCGGAGAGGTTTAGAGAGTGAATTCCAGAGCTTAGGGCCTATAGTCAGCTGAAGACACGATGACCAATGGTGGAGCAATTAAAATCGGGGATGGGCAAGAAGGCAGAATTGGAGGAGTGCAGAGATTCCGGAGGCTTGTCGGGCTGGAGGAGGTTAATGAAGGCATTAATGCATTATGTTAAGATAGTGGAGAGGGAAATTTGATACAAACATGTTCCTCATTCCTACAAACACATTAAACAAGTGCAATTTCCAGATTATTTGTTTGTAATTTTAATCTATATTTTCCTCCTTCATTTTATCTGCGGGGGAGTCACTAACCATCATCTAGTGACCTGCAGCCTGAAAGATAGGACAATCTTCACAAAGGACCTCTCCAGAACCAACACCACCGCTGCATAATAACAGCACAGATGATGGAAGAGATTAACAATGTCAATTAGCTTCTCCTCATTCAATGCCTACTCACTGTAGCATGGATTGACAATATTGGAAACTTGCGTTCTATTGACCACTGTTCAATCTAGAGCAATGAATCAGTTGGACTCCCATATCCAACATTCAGGAGTCCAATACTGGATTCCAAAAACAAATAGTCTCCCCAAATGTCTGAAGATGTTTTGCAAATAGAATGTAATGCCCCAGTGACATCTACTGGCAATGATTAATATTGCAGCCACCTTCATTTTAATTTGGACATGATTGGCTCTTTTCGTAACGTGCAGTTGGAATGTCAGCCTCTTATTGGTTATTTGGCCAGTTCGAATAATGTTGGCGGTCAATTAAATTATCTCTGCCGCAAATCCGGCTTCTTGGGGTCTGCAGAATTCTTCTGTACACGATTTAGAACCACCTCGACAACTACAACAACAACTTGTATTTATATAGCGCCTTTAACATAGTAAAACATCCCAAGGCACTTCACAGGAGTGATTATCAAACATAATTTGACACCGAGCCACATAAGGAGATATTAGGGCAGGTGACCAAAAGCTTGGTCAAAGAGGTAGGTTTTAAGGAGCTTCTTAGAGGAGAGAGAGGTGGAGAGGCGGAGAGGATTAGGCAGGGAATTCAAGAACTTAGGGCCCAGGCAGCTGAAGGCACGGCCGCCAATGGTGAAGCGATGAAAATCCTCAGCCTGCCCTTTGACCTCAGAGATTGGGAAGAGACAATAGCACCAGCCAGTTTGGAGGCTTTAAGTTCAAATCAAGGAAGAGTTGGGCTGGCTATGGGGGAAGGGGCACGCTACCTTTTATTAACTTGAGTCTTTGGTTACTGGAGCCAATTAAAATTTCAAATGGAGCTAAAATTGGATTCATCCCTTTTGCTTTGGGTTACAGGCATCTTTATTAGTTGCACAGTGCCTGCACTTCTAATTGTTTCATACTGCTGATGTTGATTTCCCCCACATCACAGAGACCGCCCCGACACAAAATCAATGGAAGGATGCAAGGCCAGGTTAGGCAGTGCATCCATCGTGAATTTTTCGCACTCGGAAGCTTTCTATATCAAATGGCCAAAAAACCTACAATCCATCAATCATGCACCTCACTTTGGTGCCTTGCATTGTTGGTAAACGTACGGGATCGTGGAAACGATTTCCAAATCCATCGCAGCTCTCTGCGCGCACCGCTCGCTGGGTTCTTCATGACAGTAAAGCCATCGCAAGTTCCAACGGACTTGGGAAGGTACCAATCGAGGGTTTCCAACCCTCCAGGGTTGCCCTGGAGTCTCCAAGAATTGAAGATTAATCTCCGGGACCCTGCCGCGAGCAACACCCAGGAGAAAAAAAAACATAGGAGCATTAAAAAAAAAAAGTTTTTTCAATTTCTTTGAAGAAGTTCATTTATTAGTTGTAAAAATATTGGAGATGGGGGGAATAAGCTGTTTCGCGAACAGTCGAGATGAATCCAATTGGGTAACGAAGAGTCTCTTCCCTTTCTAATTGGCGTTGGGCAGGCAGCTCGCCGGGAGGATGGACCAATAGCGGGAGTTGGGGGGGCGAGGCGGTTCGAGGTGATAGGTCATGTGATGGAACATCCAGGAATACACCCAACCAGAGTTGGCAACACTAGCCCCATTCCACATGAGCATGTGTGGGCCATAAATATTTGAAGGAGAAGGAAGTCCAATGAGGATTCTTTCAGTGTGATTTACTTCCCTATCTGCCCAATTCTTTAAGAAGTACCTTATTGTCTATTTGATAGGAAAGGGTGCACAAGAGATTTAGCTAGAATGGTACTGGGGATGAGGGACTTCGGTTATGTGGAGAGACTAGAGAAGCTGGGGTTGTTCTCCTTCGAGTAGAAAAGGCTATGAGGAGATTTGATAGAGGTGATCAAAATTATGAAGAGTTTTGACAGAGTAAATAAGGAGAAACTGTTTCCAGTACCAGAAGGGTCGAGAACCAGAAGACACAGATTTAATATTATTGGCAAAAGAACCAGAGGCAACATGAGGAAACTTTTTTTTTTAATGCAGCGAGTTATTGTGATTTTTTCAAAATTTGTTCCTGGGATGTGGGCGTCGCTGGCAAGGCCGGCATTTATTGCCCATCCCTAATTGCCCTTGAGAAGGTGGTCTGGAATGTACAGTCTGATCGGGTGGTGGAAGCAGATTCAATTGTAACTTTCAAAAGGGAATTGGATAAATACTGGAACGGAAAAAAATTACAGGGCTGTGGGGAAAGAGCAGGGGAGCGGGACTAATTGGATAGCTCTACCAAAGAGCCGGCACAGGCACGATGGGCAGAATGGCCGCCTTCTGTGCTGTATCATTCTATGATTCTATGGTCGAGATTTTCCGGGGGGGTCAGCGGGCACGATCGGTGGCGGGTCGGGTGGGAAAGTGTTTTTTTTCCCCAGCGGGTCGGGACCCCGCTGCCACACACGCCTTTCCCAATGTCGGGTCTGTCAGCGCTGAGCAGACCCGACACGCAGTGGCGGGGGACCCAATTCAGGTAATTATGACCTTGTTTACAGATCATTCAGAATACATTTGAGCTCACCTTTTGATTTCACGTGCTCGCCCATGGGGTCCTCGCTGCTCGGGGACCACATCTATGAAGCTGAGGAGTTGACAGCTTCAAATGTGAAGTAAAAGCTCCCACCTTACAGAGATATCTTCCCTCAGCCACAAGCTCTTCCTCACTGCATTTCCACAACAGATTCACCATGCTGCAAGTCTTTACACAAGTCTCCATCCAGTCTGACCTCATTACCTCTCTCACCATTGACAGATCGCTTCGGTCATCTCTACTTCACCTGCCATCTATTCCGTCAGCATAGGTACCCTTTATACTCTCACCTTGGTCCTCAGAATCCCACCATGATCAGCCCCAACACCAGCAGTACCAGGCACACCAGCAGCATCAGGCACACCAGCAGCACCAACAACGCCACCAACCTTCTCCACAATCAACTGATGCTGCACAGGACAGAGGGCATCAGCACCCGACCACATTGCTGCCTAGGAGGCCAGGGATGGTCTCACCATGGCCAGATTTACTTCACTTGATGCTGTACACCCTGGCTGCCACATGATGCGCCAGGTTGGCACCACCCCACACCAACACCATAAAGCATCCCTACAATGCCCAAGCCATTCGTTTCACACTCATCGCCATTGCGGGGGGTACCGTTATGTCTCACCATTCACTGCCACTCACTAAGCCACTTCCAAAGGTGTGTTCCAAGAATGCAAAGTGTTGAAAATAAAGGTTTCAATGTCTGACAGCACATTAACAGAAACTTTACATGAACATGGCATAAAACACCCAAGTGCGTTGTTAGTTGGTATGATTGCACTCGGATGAGGGTGAGTGTGAGGGTGGCTAGTGAGATGGGGATGTGATAATATAGATAGAGAGGGATGGGTGGAGGTGCAAGGTAAGTTGGTGTGAGTAAGGATGTGCAGGAGTAGGGTAGGGAAGGTAGAGTGATGGGGATGTGATGAGAGGCACAGCAGGATGAGGTTGAGTGTGGCTTTACAGTAATGTTTCGTGATCTACTGAGATCATTGAAAGGTTTGCGCCACTACAGCCTGGTCCTCCTGACAACATCCCTGCTTGTGCCATCCTCTGCAATGTGCAACCAGGCTGCGTTGATCTCCTGGCGAGGTGTCTTCCGCCCATGGGAAGGGAAGAGGACCTCCCTGCGTGCTGTGACTCCCTCCATAAGCATATGGAGGGAGTCATGGGAGAGCCTGGGTGCAGCTCTGCACCTCTGTGCAGTGCTTGTCAGTGTTTGCAGCACCTCAATGCTGCAGAACACTGACAGCACAAATGTCAAACTAAATTTGGACATAGTCCGTTTAATGAAACCGGCTGATGACGTGTCATCAAATGGTGTCATCAGACCTGCTTCCTCTAATTGGCCCAGGAAACGCGCTGGGCGGGGCTTAACAAGACCTATCAACGGAACGTCATTTCACGGAGCAGGATGGAGCCAGCAGCGGGGTCGGGACCCGCCACCGACGTCACCTGCCACAGACCCGCCGAGGTCAGCAAAATCCCAGCCTATGATTCTGAGATCAAGAGAAAGCGGGAAGAAAGAAGGAAAGAAAGGAAGGCAGGAAGGCAGGGGTATATTTATATAAGCACCTCATCACATCCTCAATTATGTCCTTCATTACCATTATCTTAATGCAGTCTTGGTGCAGATGAGACAATCAGAACTGCTTTAGTTCGCAGCTCTATCAGAAGATTTTTCACGCTCATTTAAGAGTAAATGTTGATGTGGAAATCCCAATATAGCAAGGGCATTAATGAACATGTTAAAACTAATGTTGCACAATTTGTGTTCCAAGATATGGTGCCTTTCTCTCGTGTGGTTCCTGCCCCCTGTCTACAGGGCAACTGGGACTGTGCACCACTCCCCCTCTATCCAAGACAAGTGGGACTGTCCACTATTCTCTCTCTGTAGGGGAAGTCCACCTCTCCCTGCATACAGGTCAAGTGAGACTGTTCATTGCGTGGATGACAGGTAGGACCGGTCACCATAAACTTGACAGGTCGAGCGCGATTGTGCAACAACTGCAACTTGCATTTATATAGCGCCTTTAACATAGTAAAATATCCCACGGCACTTCACAGGAGCGTTATCAAACACCGAGCAACATGAGATATTCGGAGATGAACAAAAGCTTGGGCAAAGAGGTCGGCTTTGAGAAACGTCTTAAAGGAGGAGAGAGAGAGTTAGAGAGGCAGGGAGGTTGAGGGAGGGAATTCCAGATTTTAGGGACTAGGCAGCTGAAAGCATGGCCGCCAATGGTGGAGTGATTAGAATAGAGGATGCGCGAGAGGCCAGAATTGAGAGGCGCAGAGAACTGTGAGGGTTGTACCATTACACTTATGTTAAAGACATGCGACATTGCATACTATTGCCTTTGTGCGAAGGGCATCTACGACTCCATTCTAATTCCCCCTTCTACAGGGCAGGTGGAACTATTCAACTACATTCTACCCTGCCATAGATTATGGAACAAGGCACATCTACATTATGATCTTATATAGCCTACAGAAACATACACATTTCCACTCTTGTTTTAACTTATTCCTTAAAATGCTAATGGCAATGCTAAAAAGAAAAACTTCCATTTCTATAGCGCCTTTCATGACCTCAGGACGTCCCAAAGTGCTTTACAGCCAATGAAGTACTTTTGAAGTTGAGGGTAAATATTGGCCAGGAGACCGGGGAGAACTCCCCTGCTCTTCTTCGAAATAGTGCCGCAGGATCTTTTACGTCCACCTGAGAGAGCAGACATAGAAACACAGAAGATAGGAGCAGGAGTAGGCCATTCGGCCCCTCTAGCCTGCTCCGTCATTCAATGAGATCATGGCTGATCATCCAAATTCAGAACCCTGTCCCTGCTTTCTCCCCATATCCCTTGATCCCTTTAGCCTTAAGAAATATATCCAACTCCTTCTTGAATCTATTTAATGAATTGACCTCTACTGCCTTCTGTGGTAGAGAATTCCACAGGTTCACCACCCTCTGGGTGAAGAAATTCCTCCTCATTTCTGTCCTAAATGGCTTACCCCTTATCCTTAGACTGTGACCCCTGGTTCTGGACTCCCCGACCATCGGGAACATCCTTCCTGCATCTAGTCTGTCCAGTCCTGTCAGAATTTTATAAGTTTCAATGAGATCCCCTCTCATTCTTCTATACTCCAGCGAGTATAAGCCCAATCGACCCAATCTCTCCTCATACGTCATTCCTGCCATCCCAGGTATCAGCCTGGTGAATCTTCGCTGAACTCCTTCCATGGCAAGAATCTCCTTCCTCAGATAAGGCGACCAAAACTGCACACAATACTCAAGACGGGGCCTCGGTTTAACGTCTCATCCGAAAGACGGCACCTCCGACAGTGCAGCACTCCCTCAGCACTGCACTGGAGTGTCAGCCTAGATTTTTGTGCTCAAGTCTCCCGGAGTGTGACTATGACCTTCTGACTCAGGGCGAGAGTGCTACCCACTGAGCCACAGCTGCCACTAATCAGACATCTACTCCATTGCACCCACACTGGCTGACGTTTGTAAAACAGAACATGGGATTCACCTCTCACTCATCTCCAATGAGCGTTAAACAGAGGACTAAATCCTTGGACAGCTTACATTGGTAAAGCCAGTGTGGAACTGCGCCGCAAACACAAAGAAGCTCATAGGTTTGACCCCCAGTCTGTGCTGATGCAACGAGGGCAGGAATAGGGGCATTAGAATTGGTCGCAGTGTCCCCACCCCCGCCCCCCCCCACCAAGAGATCAGACTTGACTGTATGACTAACCCACCTCAAAGGTCACATCGCACACCAACCATCAAGGGTCACACATGTCCAATCGGACAAGGCACCAGAAAGGCAACCAGCACCAACAGAGCCAAAGAGTCGTCGCTTTCAGGAGAGAAAGGAAGGAAATGGAGGAGAAGCCACTTCTAACGAAAGACTATTTTCCCACAAGTCTGTCGAAAAAAATAACTTTTTTATTTCCACCACAAACCACTCGTTTCCAAGTTCATTCTCCTTTTTTTTTTTGGCCATGGACAACTTGCTTCAGTTATAATAAACCCAAAGGCCGTATCACTGGGAAAATGAATGCTGTAGCCTTTCATTCGCCAGATCACCAGAGCAGGAAGTGAGAAAAGAAAGCCAGGCATATCATTGACAGGAGAGATCAGCAGCGTCGCGTCCAGTGCGCTGTTGATACTGCCACACCTCATTCAATGTTAATGTCTCATAACATACGCTCATGCAGGACAGCCTCAAACTGCCCGCAGTCAATCTAAAAAGCTGTCAAGTCACTGTTAGTAAAAGAAAGAAGGAAGGCCTTTCATTTATACGGCACCTTTCACGACCTCGGGACATCCCAAATACTGTACAGCTAATACTTTTTGAAGTGTAGTCACTGTTGTAGTGTAGGGAAACGAGGCAGCCAATTTTCAAGGTCCCACAAACAGCAGGATAATGACCAGATATTCTGTTTCCTTCGTGATGTTGATTGAGGGATAAATATTGGCCCAGGACACCGGGGATAACTCCCCTGCTCTTCTTCGAAATAGTGCCATGGGATCTTTTACGTTCACCTGAGGGGCCTCGGTTTAACATCTTATCTGAAAGACGGCACCTCCGACAGTGCAGCACTCCCTCAGCACTGCACTGGGAGCGTCAGCCGAGATATTTGCGCTCAAGTCTCTGGAGTGGGACTCGAACCCACAACCTTCTAGACTCAGAGGCAAGGGTGCTACCCACTGGGCCACAGCTGACATTACATGATAATAGGTGAGAAGTCGCACAACACCAGGTTATAGTCCAACAGCTTTATTTGACAATGATGGTTCATGTCACGCTACAGAACGTGACGCGACATCGTTGTCTGTCTTTCCAGTTTTTAAAAAAAACACCAAAAAAAAACAAACAAAAAAAAAGTTAGGACCTCAACTGCAGACGGCAGCATTTGACACGTTGGACCCCATGTGACCCACCTCATTGTCTTGGCTGTGCTCTGATGTGTCTTTGATGCAGTGCCTTCCTGACGGATTGTATCTCTGCAGACAAGTCGCTCTCTGTGTATATATACTGTGTAATAGATTCCCTCACTGTACCTCTACCTGACGAAGGGGCAGCAGCTCTGAAAGCTCGTAATTTTAAATAAAACTGTTGGACTATAACCTGGTATTGTGCGACTTCTCAGCTTTATTTGAAATCACAAGCTTTCGGAGCGCTGCTCCTTCGTCAGGTGAAGTCTTCACCTGACGAAGTAGCAGCGCGCCGAAAGCTTGTGATTTCAAATAAAGTTGTTGGACTATAACCTGATGTTGTGCGACTTCTCACTTTTGTCCACCCCAGTCCAATACCGGCATCTCCGCATCATGATAATAGGTGACATGCCTAGTTTTTTCTCCTAGGGTCTCATCACAGAATTTTGTCTAATAAAATTACAAATATGATCTTTAAAAAGGGAGGGTACACACCAGAGAGGGAGAGAATGTGAGGGAGACTATATCGGACAGATAAGGATTCAACTCTTACTGAATAATAACTAACGCATCCATGTAAAATTACTTTGTCAGCTATTTTAATGAAGGCCTTAGCAATCTTACTACAGTCTGAAGTATATTTAGCTGCATGATATATGGTGGTAACATTATTATGACATCTCAAAAGTAAACAACAATTTTATTTCCTTCTTCCCTTTATAGCCAGGAGTTTAGGGAAACATATCTAAGCAGTGAACTGGATCAGGTAAAAACTGGACAGGGGCCATATGGCTTCCATCAGTAGTCCCACATTTCAGCAGTGTGTACCCCTTGGTTTGATATCATATGGTAGGTGCAGCCATGGTTCCATTCCATTATTTTCAACTATGGATGGCAAAGGCAAAACAAATACAGTGTGCAAGATCTCATCCCATCATTTCACAAATGTAGGAGTTATGAACAGCCTGTGTGCTTAACTGAGTGGTGGGTTGTTCAATACTTTCCTTCACCACCTCCTCCTCACACACTTATGCTCTGCTGTGAAAATGGAAATTAGCATAAAAAACAGACAAGAAAAACAGGAAAATGATGATTTAATGATCCGGAGACTCTCAGAACCTCACTAAGACACTAACTGGACCAGCCACGTTAATGTTGTGGCCACTAGAGCAGGTCAGAGAATGTGTATTCTGCAGCGAGTGGCTCACCTCCCGACTCACCACCTACAAGGCACAAGTGAGGAGTGTGATGGAATACTCTCCACTTGCCTGGATGAGTGCAGCTCCAACAACACTCAAAAAGCTCGACATCTCAACACCAACAGGACAAAGCAGTCGGCTTGATCGGCACCTCATCCGCTTGGCTTAAACATTCCCTCCCTCCACCACCGGCGCACCGTGGCTGCAGTGTGTACCATCTACAGGATGCACTGCAGCAACTCGCCAAGGCTTCTTCGGCAGCACCTCCCAAACCCGCGACCTCCACCACCTAGAAGGGCGAGGGCAGTAGGTGCATGGGAACACCACCACCTGCAAGATCCCCTCCATGTCACACACCATCCCAACTTGGGCATATATCGCCATTCCTTCATCGTCGCTGGGTGAAAATCCTGGAACTCCTGGCCTTACAACACCATGGGAGCACTTTCACCACACAGACTGCAGCAGTTCAGGAAGGTTCACTATCTTCTGAAGGGTAACTAGGGATGGGCAATAAAGACTAGCCTTGCCAGCAATGCCCACATGCCAAGAACAAATAAAAATAATGGGCCGGATATTCCGATCCCTACGGGTGGGTACACGTTGTTTAAAATAGTTAATTTATTGTAGTTTCAAGTCATTTTAAAAACGTGATTTTTTTTTTAATGTATTTGAAGTTTTACTATATTTTTTCATTGATCTCCATTCATATATTTGACAGGTCTTCCTGTCAAACGTATGAAGGGAGATTCCCTTCTCTGATTGGCTCCCCATGGCCCATGTGATCCCAGGGAAGCTGTGAACTACCTGCGCCCCTGGGATACGTGGGCCCTGCACACTTCAAGTTTGGAGAGGCCCAGGATCGGAACTGTGCGCCTCCTGGGAGCCCTCAGGTGAGGGCGCAGATTTTTCCAGATCGCAGGCCTCCGCCCGCGGGAGGCCTGCGATCGGAATATCTGGGCCAATATATGTAATTTCTACAATAGTGTAGTATTATAGCAGTGGTTCCAAGCCTCACCTTCATGGGTTGCATACATATGTGCCATGGAGATTCAAGAGCCACATAGAGTTTAGATCTATAATCTTGTTAATTTGCATGCAGCTCATGCTGCTGTTCTAACTCATAATCTTGTTTTCTCGGGATGTGGCCAAGACGGGTATTTATTTGTCCATCCCTCGAGTTTTTCCATGGCCTCACCCCCTCCCTATCTCTGTAACTTCCTCCAGCCCTACAACCCTCCGAGATATCTGCGCTCCTCCAATTCTGGCCTCTTGCGCATCCTCGATTTTAGTCGCTCCACCATTGGCGGGCATGTCTTCAGCTGCCTAGGGCCTCAAGCTCTGGAATTCCCTCCCTAAACCTCTCCGCCTCTTTCTTCTCCTTTAGGACGCTCTTAAAACTTTGACCAAACTTTTAGTCACATGTCCGATTACCTCCTTATGTGGCTCAGTGTCAAACTTTGTTCGATAACGCTCCGGTGAAACGCATTGGGACGTTTTTCTACGTTAAAGGTGCTATATAAATGCAAGTTGTTGTTGTTGTTGTCATCCACCTCCAAGACAACAATGCTAAGAACAGCCCTGTTCAAACATCCAGGCCCACAAAATTCAAACAGGGTAAACTGCCTAATTAATAACATAGGAACACAGGAACAGGAGGAGGCCATTCAGCCCTTCGAGCCTGTTCCGCCATTCAATGAGATCATGGTTGATCTGTGACCTAACTCCATATATCCGCCTTTGGCCCATATCCCTTATTACCTTTGGTTAACAGAAAGCTATCAATCTCCGATTTAAAATTAACAATTGATCTATAATCAATTGCCGTTTGCAGAAGAGAATTCAAACTTCTACCACCCTTTGTGTGTAGAAGTGTTTCCTAATTTCACTCCTGAAAGGTCTGGCTCTAATTTTTAGACTATGCCCCTGTTCTAAAATCCCCAACCAGCGGAAATAGTTTCTCTCTATCTACCCTACCAGTTCCCCTTAATATCTTGAAAACTTCGATCAGATCACCCCTTAATCTTCTAAATTCTACGGAATACAACCCTAAATTGAGTAATCTCTCCTCGTAATTTAACCCTTGAAGTCTGGGTATCATTCTGGTAAACCTATGCTGCACTCCCTCCAAGGCCAATATATCCTTCCTATAGTGTGGTGACCAGAACTGCAGACAGTATTCCAGCTGTGGCCTAACTAGCGTTTTGTACAGCTCCATCATAACCTCCCTGCTCTTATATTCTATGCCTCGGCTAATGAAGGCAAGTATCCCATATGCCTTTTTAACCATCTTATCTACCTGTCCTGCTGCCTTCAGGGATCTATGTACATGCACACCAACGTCCCTCTGATCCTGTCCTTCCTAGGGTCCTACCATTCATTGTGTATTCCCTTGCCTTGTTAGTCCTCCCAAAATGCATCACCTCACACTTTTCAGGGTTAAATTCCATTTGCCACTGTTCTGCCCATCTAACCAACCCGTCTATATCGTCCTGTAGCCTGAGGCTTCCCTCCTCGCTATTTACCACTCCACCAATTTTCGTGTCATCTGCGAACTTACTGATCATACCTCCTACATTCATATCTAAATCATTAATGTACACTACAAACAGCAAAGGACCCAGCACCGATCCCTGCGGTACACCACTGGACACAGGCTTCCAGTCACAAAAACAACCTTCGACCATCACCCTCTGCCTCCTGCCACTAAGCCAATTTTGGATCCAATGTGCCAAATTGCCCTGGATCCCATGGGCTCTTACCTTCTTTATCCAATTCCCTTTTGAAGGCTGCTATTGAATCTGTATCCGCCGCCCTATCAGGCAGTGTGTTCCAAATCCTAACCACTCGTTGCGTAAAAAAAGTTTTCCCTCATGTCGCCTCTGGTTCTTTTGCCAATCACCTTAAATTTGTGTCCTCTGGTTATCGACCCCTCAGCCATTGGAAGCAGTTTCTCTTTCTTTACTCTATCTAAATCCTTCATGATTGTAAACGCCTCTATCAAATCTCCTCTTAGCCTTCTCTGCTGTAAGGACAACAACCCCAGCTTCTCTAGTCTATCTACGTAACTGTAATCCCTCATCTCTGGAACCGTTCGAGTAAATCTCTTCTGTACCCTCTCCAAAGCCTTCACGTCCTTCCCAGAATTGGACACAATACTCCAGCTGGGACCGAACTAGTTTTTAAATAGATTTAGCGCAACTAGTGCAAACAATAGTTTGATGTTGGAACTTGCATTGTGAATGGGTGCTGCCTTCCTAATAAACTTATTTGAATTTAATATTGCCAGATGTTTGTAAATCTGTAATTTCCTGAGATACATAGCCAGTTGGCAAGGATCCCACCAGCAGCACTAACTCGGGAAAATCAGCTCTTGTAAATGGGAACAATTTCTGTTCTGTTACATCTGTTAACAGGAGGGAAAGACTCCTTTGGTCGCTGTAGGATAGTGAGGTCATTAGGATAGTATAAAAGACTCCTTAAGGTTGACTATTTCTAGTCAAAATCGTGAGAGCCAGAGGGAAACTTCTCACTGTGTTTACGATGTCACCAACACATAGCAACCAGAGGGAATCTTCCCACTGTGTTTACGACGTCATTAACACATAGACACCAGAGACAGTGCTGTAAAAATGTGTTTTGAATCTTTTACACAACAGCAAGACGGCAGTCTTTAGGGTGGAACCTCAGTCAGGGTGTGACGATGCGTTGCAGTTATGACCAAAACCCACGGCGCTCTGATGTCAAGCCTCTGCTGAGGTGCCCACTTCTGGCTGGCAATCCACTGTGCTCCTGGATGGCTGTAGGGTAATACCGCTGATTGCATGTTTTGGCAAGAACACTGGAACTTTCCCCCCCCACCCCCTTCAGCTCCAAGGTGACTTCCAGTCTGCAATAATGGGCCAAAAATTCGGCACTTGCCGGGTGAGTACACAGCGCGTACTCACCCGTAAGGCCTCCTGAAGTGCCGGTTTCCTGCATGCATTGCGCATGCGCGGGAAACCGGAACTTCCGGTCTGGTGAAGGGAGCGGTTCAGAGGTGAACCGCGTGCGCGGTAGAGGCTGCGCGCACGCAGCAAACTTAGGTTTTTTTTCAGGTTTCTCCGGGAGGGTAAATATTGAAGAAGCTGCGCTTTTAAAAAGGAGGCGCAAGGACCCGTTTTCAACAAGGTAAGTGATTAATTAATTATAATTTTAAAAATTTTCAACAGGTTTATCTTTTTTAGATACTTTAAAAAAGATAAGTTTATTTTTAGCACTGTTAAAAAGTATTTTAATTTTTTCAAAAATTTAAATTTTTGTTTAAAGTAGTTAATTTATTTAACTTATAGTTATTTTAAAAATGTGATGTTTTTTTTAAAATTTATTTGAAGTTTAGGTGTTGTTTTGGGGCCGATTTCAATTCATAGAATTGACAGGTCTTCCTGTCAAATCTATGAATGAAAGAAGGTCTGCTGCCATTGGCTCTCCATGGCCCACGTGATCCCAGGGGACACATCGCACTAACTACGCCCCTGGGACACACAAGCACTGCGTGCCGGCACTCGGAGCAGGCCCAGGAGCTGAAGTCCCCGTGGGCCCAGAGGTCAACGGCAGGCGCGGTAGGTAGGTGCATGCAGGATCCTTGCACCCACGGGAAGCCAGGGAGCCGAATTTCTGGGCCAATGAGCCGAGCATCTATAACTTTCTCTGGTCATCCTCAAGGCAGTAGCTTTGGATTATTAGACTGCAAACGTTATGTGTGAGGATTGCATGGCAAAGGAAAGTGGGTCACATGAATGGATATTTTGCCGTTCAGAGCAGTTAATTTTGGACATTAGACTTGAAAAAGAACGCATACCAGGGGACATTATCTCAAAGACGAATACCAGGAGAGTTACGAAACTGAGCAGCTCATTAAGAAAAAAAAAGTTTTATTTTAGTGGTTGTATTCTGAACTCCACCACTTGGGTACCAACAGAAACTCTCGACTGCTAAGGATTCTCAGCTTTGCAACAGGACCTTAATGTAACAGGAAGGAGGTACGATGCATTCAACTGCAGTGCCGTGCAATGAAAAGTGGTGACGTTGTCAGCTCCCAAAGCTGAGCTCCGTATCCACTGTGGCAGCAAATTAGGAATCAGGAAAGGTTGTGTGAGAAAGTTTATAGCCGGATCATCCAGTCTAGGAAAAATGGTATGGAGGTGAAGCCTCCGCCAGGTATTGAAGGTGTACTTCGAGGAGTTTGAGGGCCCTCTCCAGGTCCCAGAAGATACAAGGCTCTAGAGAACCTAGCTGCGATTTCAACCATATCTGGGACCCTTCCAAATATGGTTGAAATAGATAGATTTCTAGACACAAAAGGCATCAAGGGGTATGGGGAGAGAGCGGGAATATGGTATTGAGATAGAGGATCAGCCATGATCATATTGAATGGTGGAGCAGGCTCGAAGGGCCGAATGGCCTACTCCTGCTCCTATTTTTCTATGTTTCTATGTTTCCCTTCCCTTTTCTATCTTGGAATTAAAATATTACAATGTGGTCTCCACTCTTGAAGCCTACCCTCATTGCCCTTCTCCACATGGTGATTGGTGAGTGGACCTTCATGTCCCACCTGTTGCTGCCTCAAGGACAGCTGTTGTTTCATTCTGCTGTGTAAGGGAACCAGAGGCAAGCCAATTGGAGTGTATGTGACATGTTCAAGCGCCCCTCAAATGCATTACTCTTTAACTTCCATTCTTATCTAGTATTCTTTAGTTGCTAATCCCCATGCGCATTAACAGTACAAAGACAGGAATAAAAGCGTGGCTTCTACTGAAAGGTGACTTCTGGAACAGGTTCCAGTCGGGTATTTAAATCTTCTCATTGAGATTCAAGTTTACCAGAATGCAAATGCTAATATATCACTGTCAGCTTCTCTTATTTAATACTTGGCAAGTCAATGACATTTAATGTTAGGGAGGTCACGCACTTAACCAATAATGGGCACACATAGGCGCTTGTCTTACTAAATCAAGGACAAGATGAATGATTGACAAATTAACCTGAAGGTTAAATCTGTCAATCCTTCAATTTAACCTCAATCTGACAAGGCCGGTACAAACACACTGCAGTGCAATCTTGCTATTTAATCATATCTTAAAGATGGTTTTATATTCCTTCTGTATTTTTAGCCTCATTTGGAAAGACATAGTGAAATAGCTTTTATTGGACTAACAGAAAGTTAAATGCTATTTTCAAAATCCAATAAATCGAGGAAAATCGCAATTGCTGGACAAACATTGAGCTGCTGGCGCAATTCCTTTTGTTCCAAATTAATTGGTAAAAGCTTCCAACTGTTAAGTTAAGGTAGCCTTAACTGTACCCAATAGAAATTGAAGAATCTCTTCTGTTAATCAGCCAACTGACTCAAGTGTGACTGAATTAGGAAGACCTGTGGGATGAGGATTTTGTAATGAAGTGTATAGATATCCAGCCCTGCCACTTTAATATTGAATCTTACAGCACAGAAAGAGGCCATTCGGCCCATCGTGCCTGTGCCGGCTCTTTGAAGAGCTGTCCAATTAGTCCCACTTCCCTGCTCTTTCCCCTGCAAATTTCTCCTTTTCAAGTATATATCCAATTCTCTTTTGAAAGTTACTATTGAATCTGCTTCCACCTCCCTTTCAGGCAGCGCGTTCCAGATCATAACTCGCTGCGTAAAAAAAACTCATCTCCCCCCTCTGATTCTTTTGCCAATTACTTGAAAGCTGCGTCCTCTGGTTAGCCACCCTCCTGCCAGTGGAAACAGTTTCTCCTTATTTACTCTATGTCGTGGAGTGCAGTAATTCTATTCAACTCTTTTACAACAAGCGAGAGTCTAAACACCGCCCCTTGACATTCAATGCCATTACCATCACCGAATCCCCCACCATCAACATCCTGGGGGTCACCATTGACCAGAAACTTAACTGGACCAGCCACATAAATACTGTGGCAACAAGAGCAGGTCAGAGGCTAGGTATTCTGCGGCGAGTGTCTCACCTCCTGACTCCCCAAAGCCTTTCTACCATCTACAAGGCACAAGTAAGGAGTGTGATGGAATACTCTCCACTTGCCTGGATGAGTGCAGCTCCAACAACACTCAAGAGGCTCGACACCATCCAGGACAAAGCAGCCCGCTTGATTGGCACCCCCTCTACCACCTTAAACATCCACTCCCTCCACCACCGGCGCACCGTGGCTGCAAGTGTGTACCATCTACAAGATGCACTGCAGCAACTCGCCAAGGCTTCTTCGACAACACCTCCCAAACCCGCGACCTCTTCAACCTAGAAGGACAAGGGCAGCAGGCGCATGGGAACACCACCACCTCCAAGTTCCCCTCCAAGTCACACACCATCCTGACTTAGAAATATATCGGCGATCCTTCATCGTCGCTGGGTCAAAATCCTGGAACTCCCTCCCTAACAGCACTGTGGGAGCACCTTCACCACACGGACTGCAGTGGTTCAAGAAGGCGGCTCACCACCACCTTCTCAAGGGCAACTAGGGATGGGCAATAAATGCCGGCCTTGCCAGCGACGCCCACAACCCATAAAAATGAATTTAAAAAAACAGACCAACCTCATTGTCCTCACGCAGTAGAAAAAAATCATAACTACCCGTAAACAAAAACAGGCTCAAGTTGAACAGATCAATCGTTCTGATGCAGGGTCGTATTTAAAGCATTACCCAATCTCTCTCTTCCAGATACTGCCAGACGTGCTGGACACTTTTGTCATTTTCTATGTCTATAACAGGCTTAAATTGCTCCAGAATTGGAAAGGGTGAAAGATGTACAATTCCCCCCTAAAGAAAAGAAAAATTGTCCATCCAAAATTTCCAAACAAATCTTCCCGATATCCTATTGTGATGTTGAGCGGCTTTCCTCTGGTTCCCTTACACAGCAGAATGAAAAGAATAGATGCTTGAAACACTTCTCAACTCCTTTGAGGCAGCACACAGTAATTGGAGGGGGATGCTTTGAAAAGTTATGCTGTTACAATGTTCTCTCATATATCAAAGCAGTGCAGGCCTCAAATTGCCAACAGTGATGCGGGACTGACCTGTAATGGTCGCCAAGGCCTGGGTCTCCTCGTTCAGTAGTTCGTTCCTCACCATACAACTGTACGTGCTGTTCGGCTCCAGCGTCACACGGATCACGCTACGGACGTCGAACAGGCCCTTCTCGTTGGCCACCTGCGAGGTGGTGATGTTCTCGGTGATGTTGCTTCCTTTCCCGTCGTGCCACTGGACGGTGGCCTGCGGGTAACCCCCTGAAGAATGGCAAGCGATGGCCACCTCATCGCCAGGCTTCAAGTTCTTGTTGGGCTCCAGGTGCAGGTTGGGCTTGGAGTAAGAAGCTGAAACGATAGAAGCATCAGCACATCAGCAATGCAAACGGAGCTCCTAACACGTCAGCATGGTTTGCTCTGTGAGAACTTTACAACTCCACCAATGTCTTTTGCACAAGAGCATTCAGCCTATGAGTCACAGTCCCTGGCAATCGGGCTCTTGAAGCCCAGGCAACTCGGTCCTATTTTCACTATTTCTTATTTGCTGGTTTGTCCTCTTTCAATGTTGGGGGCCTAGAAGTTTGCAAAACGGCTGTTTTTAATCCTGTTTCCCAACTAGTAGATAAATCCCATAATTAAAGAAAGACTTGCATTTATATAGCGTCTTTCACGACCTCAGGATGTCCCAAAGTGCTTTACAGTCACTGAAGTACTTTTTGAAGTGTAGTCGCTGTTGTAATGTAGGAAACGAGGCAGCCACTTTGCGCACAGCAAGCTCCCACAAACAGCAATGTGATAATGACCAGATATTCATTTTTTAGTGATGTTGGTGGGGGGATAAACATTGGCCGGGACACCAGGGATAACTCATCTGCTCTTCTTCAAAATAATGCCATGGGATCTTTTAACGTCCACCTGAGAGAGCAGACGGGGCCTCGGCTTAACGTCTCATCTGAAAGATGCACCTCCGACAGTGCAGCACTCCCTCAGCACCGCACTGGGAGCGTCAGCCTAGATTTTGTGCTCAAGTCTCATGGAGTGGGACTTGAACCCACAACCTTCTGACTCAGAGGCGAGAGGGCTACCCACTGAGCCACGGCTGACAAATTAGAGCATCAAGGTCTGTTAGCAAATTGAACTATCTGCAAACTAACGGGAACATGGATTTAAATTTTAATCCTAATTACTTCATTTGTTTTTCAATCTTCCGAGTACCACATAATCCACCAGTGGAGTTTTTTTTTGGCGGGGGGGGTGGGTGGAGAGCGGAGGAAGAGTGAGGGAAGAAGGAAGGATGGAGGAAAGTCAGGGTTGGGCAAATTAAAGTATAACCTTCATATAGCTGCCAAAAAATTGCCATCTACCATGTCATTTGTTGCTCCTTCTCCTACCCTTGATAAGGCAAGGTATCAACGCTGTGGTATAGGATGGCCCGATGGCAAAAACAACTTGCATTTATACAGCGCCTTTAACATACTAAAATATCCCAAGGCGCTTCACAGGAGAGTAATTAGACAAAGAGAACTGACACGGAGGCAAAGAATGAGACAATAGGACAGGTGCCCAAAAGCTTGGTCAAAGAGGTAGGTTATAAGGAGCGTCTTAAAAGGAGGAAAGAGAGGTAGTGAGGCAGAGAGGTTTAGGCAGGGAATTCCAGAGCTTAGGGCCCAGGCAGCTGAAGGCACGGCCACCAAAGGTTGGGCGATTAAAATCGGGGATGCGCAACAGGCCAGAATTAGAGGAGCGCAGATATCTCGGGGGGGGGGGGGGGTGGGGGTTGTGTAGCTGAAGGAGATTACAGAGATCGGGAGGGGCGAGGCCATGGAGGGATTTGAAAACAAGGATGAGAATTTTTAAATTGAGGCGTTGGCGAAACAGGAGCCAATGTTGGTCAGCAAGTTGTTGTAATAAATACCTGCCAGTTGGAGTACGATGGCAGCTTTCTTGTGTTCTTTAATTCGCACAAAGCAGGTGAAGCTGCCCTCATCCTCGATCTTGGCGTGCCTCAAAAGTAAGGAAGCGTTTCCTTTTTCCAGCTCCTCGTGGAAGAACGCCGTCCTGTTCACAAAAGCGACCGCCTGATCGGCCTGCAGGTCCTGGAGGAGCGAGTAGCTGTGCACCATCTTCCGCGTCTCGGTGAGCTGCCAAATGATGCTCAGGTCACCGAGGGAAAAATTGGCGTCTGTGGTGAAAGAACAGTTCAGGGTGACGTCTTTTCCAAATATGGCAACCACAGGGGCTTCAGGCACTTGGATCTCCAAAGCTCCTGGAAGAAATCAAAATGAAGACGCTTGTGAATTGTTTTGCCTCTGTTATGCAGCCCTAGATGCATTTAAGGGCAAGGTAGTGCATGAGGGAGAAAGGAGTAGAGGGATATGCTGATAGGGTTAGGGTGAGATGAAGGAAGGTGGGAGGAGGCTCATGTGGAGCATAAACACCGGCATGGACCAGTTGGGCCGAATGGCTCGTTTCTATGCTGTAAATTCTACATCATTGTATGCAATGTCATCCATCCATTAACCTTAATTACAACCGCTATGTAGTTCACTCACCACAACCCAATGCTGGCAATTCCTTCAAAGAGAAGACATAAATAATTAAAATGACAACAGAAAACGCTGGAAAAACTCAGCAGGCCAGGCAGCATCCGTGGAGAGAGAAACAGAGTTAACGTTTCAGGTCGAAGACCCTTCGTCAGAACTGGAAAAAAAGCAGGGAATGAAATAGATTTAAAGCAAGGATAATGCTGGGAAAAGGGGGAGGGGATGAAAGAACAAAAGGGAAGGTCAGTGGTGGGATAGAAAGCAGGAGAGATTAAGAGACATTGAGAGACATTAAGAGATATTCAAGGCGAGAGGAGGTGGTAATGTGACAGGTTGAGGCTAGATGAAGTGTGAAATGCGCTGGCGGAATGAAGGACAGCTGCCAGCTTCAGGGAGGGAAGAAAAAAAGGGGGCCAAACAAAAGGTATAAATAATTAAGATGTCCATTATTAATTTAATTAGTCAATCAGCCATCCATAGTTGTGTAAAGCAAGCGACGGATGGTTGTTTTATTCAAGCAAATCATTTCATTTCCCCCCTTCCCGCCCACCCCCTACTCCCCCCTTTCCCGCCCGCCGGAGACAACTAACAGCCGCGGGAGAGGGCTGTGCAATTTTGTAGCGTGCCGGGGTCGCTGAATGTCCGGGAGGTTATCGATTGTAGCTCTGTGGCCCTGCCTGCTCCCTTGCAAAATGCCACGAACGACATGAATAGGCAAGGACTTCCCCTCTCTGTTCACATGACCAGTGTCTCGCCAAGAATCATTTCATTTCCATGAACTCCTGGTTCTTTTACCTTTCCCCCCCACCCCCCCCACCCCCAAGAGTTCTCAGCACCACGTTTGCCTTTACTTTCCCCATTCGGAGCCATTCTCTGGCCAGAAGCAGAGCGGTTGAGTGCAACGGCAGCTCACACGAGCTGTGAGAAAGTGGGTCACCACTGTCGCTGGTCTTTTTTTTAGATTTGAAGATGCAGCGGAGGACGCACAATTGCCACGGGATCTATTTCCATAATGTAAAAAGAGCCGATTACTTTTACTATCACAGCCAACCTTTCTGCTCCAGTGTAAGGTGTAAGAGCATAGGAACAGGAGGAGGCCATTCAGCCCCTCGAGCCTGTTCCGCCATTCAATTAGATCATGGCTGATCTGTGTCTTAACTCCATCTACCCGCCTTGGTTCCGTAACCCTGAATACCATTGCCGAAAGAAAATGGCGAGGAGCCCCTTGGAGACTGGTTCATAGAGCTGTGATATTTCTTTTGTCAGTGTTTAATTGAAAATGCTAATCTCCATTGCTAAACCCCTATCGAGTTAAACTCAAGATTATTTGTAACGTTACGGGGCTGTGGAATGCACAGAAGCACGACCTTTGATCTTGCCGGAGAACAAACCATATCTCGGCTTAGTACTCAGGAACTTACAAGAAGGAAAGGACTAATTAATAAAGAACTATCTGCACTGCATTTTAACACTGTTAAGAAGCAAACCTCTTCTCCTTGAAGGCTGGGTGGGAAAATGCACTGTGTGGTTGGACTGGACCTTACTTCAACTCGTGGTCTCCCCTGATTGATCTTAACAAGACAGTGATGGAAGTACTAGCCAGGGCTGCTCCCACTCCTGATCGCTAACCAGTGACTGCCGCTATGAAGTGTGCTTGCGTAGATGTGAAACAAGGACATAAACAGGCTGCGAAGTCTCCCTGCCATGTCGAATATTTTACTAACCATCACTGATGTGGTTCAAAAATGAAGAGTGGCTACTTGAGTAATAGGAACAATGACGGACAGGAAAAGGCCCCCTGGTCCATCCAGCCTGTCCCACGCACAATTGTGATACCTTGTGCTCCACAATAGACACACTCCCCAACGCACCCGAAACCATGTGATCTCCTGGCAGAGGCAAAGGGAACGTGCCCTCCTGTGGGATAGGTCTAGGTTGGCAATGATGGCCTTCCACGGCTCAATGGCACCCACGGTCGTGAGAAAAACCCAGGCCGAACTGGGGGGGGGGGGGGGGGAGGGGGATAAAGATTTTAAATTCCTCTCCATCCCCTCCTAGGCGATCGAATTTTGTCCAAGAGATCATTCTGGCCCTGATAATATCATGAACTGCTTCATGGCAGAAGCATTAAAGTGCATTTCAGGCTCCTAAATAGTCAGTCACTTACCGGTGTAAACAATATAAAATTTTTATATATATTATTTTTATATATATAAGTGTCAGCTGTGGCTCAGTGGGTAGCACACTCGCCTCTGAGTCAGAAGGTTGTGGGTTCAAGTTCCACTCCAGGGACTCGAGCACATAAAGCTAGGCTGACACTCCAGTGCAGTGCTGAGGGAGTGCTGCACTGTCGGAGGTGCCGTCTTTCGGATGAGACGTTAAAACGAGGCTCCGCCTGCTCTCTCAGGTGGACGTAAAAGATCCCACGGTGCTATTTCGAAGAGCAGGGGAGTTATCCCCGGTGTCCTGGCCAATATTTATCCCTCAACCAACATAACAAAAACAGATTATCTGGTCATTATCACATTGCTGTTTGTGGGAGCTTGCTGTGCGCAAATTGGCTGCCGCGTTTCCCACATTACAACAGTGACTACACTCCAAAAGTACTTCATTGGCTGTAAAGCGCTTTGGGACATCCAGTGGTCGTGAAAGGCGCTATATAAATGTAAGTCGTTCTTTTATATATATATATATATATATATAAATAAATGAAAAAGAAAACACATAGCACCAAATACCAATGCTGATCACACAATTCAGGAGCAGTCACGGAGTGCGTTCCTACAGGCAATGGTGCCACTGATAAAGAAATTGCTTCTTTGCCCTCACTCGGATAAGCCTCTGTCCTTTGCATTTGGACCGTGTTCTGCTTTCTCCCTTCTCGAGAGAGACACCAGCTAGTTTAATTATTAATGCAGACAAAAGCACTCACCCCAACATGAATTCATTTCAGCTTCCAATGCCCTGACACAAACAGCTTTCAATGCTCTACATTTTTCATGAGCCTCTGAGCTTCACCCGGCAACGAGACCCGATGGGTCCCCAGCAGGCAACTTGACTGCAGACTCTCGCGGTAAGTGGGGAGCATTTTCAATAAATAAATAAATAACAAACAACAAAGAGGCACTGAAGCTCTATTGACAGGATGTCTCACTCCAGGGACTTTTTTTTTTCATTCATTCATGGGATGTGGGCGTCACTGGCAAGGCCCAGCATTTATTGCCCATCCCTAATTGCCCTTGAGAAGATGGTGGTGAGCTGCCTTCTTGAACCGCTGCAGTCCGTGTGGTGAAGGTGCTCCCACAGGGCTGTTAGGGAGGGAGTTCCAGGATTTTGATGAAGGATCAGCGATCGGGTTTGGGAGGGGCTGCCGACAAAGACTTGAGCATAAAATCTAGGCTGACACTCCCAGTGTAGTGCTGAGGGAACGCTGCACTGTCGGAGGTGCCGTCTTTCAGATGAGACGTTAAACCGAGGACCTGCCTGCCCTCTCAGGTGGACGTACAAGATCCCGTGGCACAATTTGAAGAAGAGCAGGGGAGTTCTCCCCGGTGCCCTGGCCAATATTTATCCCTCAACCAACATCACTAAAACTATTTATCTGGTCATTATCACATGGCTGTTTGTGGGAGCTTGCTGTGAGCTAATTGGCTGCTGCGTTTCCTACATTACATTTGAAACTAATGCATTCCACTGTGTACACAGAGGACACATATTCAGTTAAACGCCACGTACAATGAGCAATGTTCATTATTTCAGTGCTTTATCCAGCCTGTGATTACTACCGAAGTGGAGATCCTGCAAAATCTATAAGGGTATGACATTTAAATGGCAGATTTTTTAGCCCGTTATCAGAGGACATTCAGTGCTGCCTGCCCGTCACCACTGAAAGCGCAGTATCCCTGAAATCAGCAGAGTTTTTTCCCCTCCATTGCATTTGGATGTGAAGAAAGGGCCAAGGTACAATTATTGACCATCAAAAGTACACAGTCAATGTGAGGCTTTCATCAATAAGGCTAATCATGTACTGGGACACAGCGCGAGGCCATTTGTCTGTGTCAAAACAAGTTGTTCTCGCTTTAGGCAGAGAGGTTGCAGCCCCACTTCCACTATTTGAAGGGGGCTGCTCCTCAATTTCCCGCTGCACTTCAGTCCCCGAGCTCCTGATCTTTTTGCCACCCGACACGGCGGAGGGAGAGCGGGTAAGTCGAAGGACCTCCTCATGGGACTGTTACTGGGGCCTGGGCCAAGGTGGCCATCAACTGGTCCGGACAGCGGGCGGTCGAGGGGATCGTTCAGCCCGACTGTCCCCCTCTCTTCCGCGTCTACATCCGCGCCTGGGTGGCCCTGGAGATGGAGCACGCAGTGTCCGTCGGTACGCTTGAGGCCCTCCGCGACCGGTGGGCACCAGAGGGGCTGGAGTGAGTGATCGGCACCAGGAACAACATTATGCTTTAATTTGATAAGCTTGTTTTACTTAACGTTAACTCTGTTTCTCTCTCCACGGATGCTGCCTGGCCTGCTGAGTGCTTCCAGCATTTTTTGTTTTTATTTCAGATTTCCAGCATCCGCAGTATTTTGCTATCGTGTTAGTGTTTGGTTCACTGCCACTTCTCTTCCAGGAATGCCCACCTTGAAGAAGTTCTGCTCTTCTCTCCGACGGGATTTTCGTTTGTCTCTTCATTGGGCCAAAAATTCGGCACTTGCCAGGTGAGTACGCACTGTGTACTCACCCATAAGGCCTCCTGAAGTGCCGGTTTCCTGCATGCACTGCGCATGCGCGGGAAACCAGAAGTTCCGGTCTCGTGAAGGAAGCGGTTCAGAGGTGAACCGCGTGCGCGGTAGAGGCTGCGCGCACGCAGCAAACTTAGGTTTTTTTCCAGGTTTCTCCGGCAGGGTAAGTATTGAAGAACCTGCGCTTTTAAAAAGGAGGCGCAGGACCCGTTTTCAACAAGGTAAGTGGTTAATTAATTACAATTAAAAAAAAATGTCAACAGGTTTATCTTTTTTAGATACTTTAAAGAAAGGTAAGTTTATTTTTAGCACTGTTAAAAAGTCTTTTAATTTTTTCAAAAATTTACATTTTTGTTTAAAGTAGTTAATTTATTTAACTTATAGTTATTTTTAAAATGTGATTTTTTTTAAATTTATTTGAAGTTTAGCTGTTGTTTTGGGGCTAATTTCAATTCATAGATTTGACAGGTCCTGTCAAATCTATGAATGAAAGATGGTCTGCTGTCATTGGCTCTCCATGGCCCACGTGATCCCAGGGGATGCATCGCACTAACTACGCCCCTGGGACACGCAAGCACTGCGCGCCGGCAGCTGCAGGAGGCCCAGGAGCTGAAGACCCCGTGGGCCCAGAGGTCAACGGCAGACGCGGTAGGTAGGTGCGCGCGGGATCCTTGCACCCGCGGGAAGCCAGGGAGCCTAATTTCTGGGCCATTGCTTTCAGTTTCCCTTCTCGTGTTTGATCAGGTATCTGCTCCCCTCCTCTCCCCCTTTCCCTGCCTCTGCACCTGCTTAAAACCTGTTACATCTCCAGCCTTTTCCAGTTCTGATGAAGGGTCCCAGACGTCAAACGTTAACTCTGTTTCTCTCTCCACGGATGCTGCCTGGCCTGCTGAGTGTTTGCAGCATTTTCTGTTGTTATTTGTACTTATAACTTGCTGTTTATTTTTTGTGTCCCTTCAAAAGCAGGCACTTTTGCTCATTTGAACTAATTAGCGTTATAAAAGTATTAGCTTTACGCAGGTGAACACGAGGCCATGAGCAGCACGGACGGGGTAATGGAAGAAGAGCTCGGTCATCTTTCAAACAAGAAAGAAACGCTGTACTTTCTTTTTTTTTTAAAACAGACCATTATGATTTAAAAACTGACTGTGGATAACTATATTCATAAGAGTTCTTCTGTGGCGAGAAAAATAACACACCAAACCGTCTAGAGATAACTGGTAGTTTTGTGAGGAGCCAGCCAGAATGTAGTCAGGTCAAGGTTGTTTGGGCAGTCCAGCATGTTTCTGAAATGTTAATGCTTGTGGACTTGCAGACTCATCAGACAGTGGATGCGTTTCGATGCAGCCAACTGCAAGAACAAATGAGTCAGCAGGCAGGCAATAGACTGCTGCTCGCACCTTATCTGCTTGAGTGGTAGAAACGATTAATATTCTGATTATCAGACGATTGACAAAGAATCGGTTTGTTTTTAAAGAAAGCCCTGTCTCCTTTTCAAAGACAGTCACGTGTATGGCAGTGATTCCTTGATGCCCAGCTGCCAGTTGGGAACTGCAGATGACACGAAAATTGGTGGAGTGGTAAATAGCGAGGAGGGAAGCCTCAGGCTACAGGACGATATAGATGGGTTGGTCAGATGGGCAGAAAAGTGGCAAATGGAATTTAACCCTGAAAAGTGTGAGGTGATGCATTTTGGGAGGACTAACAAGGGCAAGGGAATACACAATGAACGGTAGGACCCTAGGAAGGACAGAGGATCAAAGGGACCTTGGTGTGCATGTACATAGATCCCTGAAGGCAGCAGGACAGGTAGATAAGGTGGTTAAAAAGGCATATGGGATACTTATATTCTATGCCTCGGCTAATGAAGGCAAGAGCAGGGAGGTTATGATGGGGCTGTACAAAACTCTAGTTAGGCCACTGCTGGAATACTGTGTGCAGTTCTGGTCACCACACTATAGGAAGGATGTGATTGCATTGGAGAGGGTGCAGAGGAGATTCACCAGGATGTTACCTGGGCTGGAGCGCTTCAGCTATGAAGAGAGACTGGACAGGCTGGGGTTGTTTTCCTTAGAGCAGAGAAGGCTGAGGGGGGACCTGATTGAGGTGTACAAAATTATGAGGGGCATAGATAGGGTAGATAGAAAGGAACTTTTCCCCTTAGTAGAGGGGTCAATAACCAGGGGGCATAGTTTCAAGGTAAGGGGCAGGAGGTTTAGAGGGGATTTGAGGTGAAACTTTTTCACCCAGAGGGTGGTTGGAATCTGGAACTCACTGCCTGAAAGGGTGGTAGAGGCAGGAACCCCCACAACATTCAAGAAGCATTTAGATGAGCACTTGAAATGCCATAGCATACAAGGCTACGGACCAAGTGCTGGAAAATGGGATTAGAATAGACAGGGCTTATGGCTGGCGCGGACACGATGGGCCGAAGGGCCTCTTTCTGTGCTGTATAACTCTATGATTCTATGCACTCGCAGTGTTGGTGCCCGCTCTCCAACCAGTGCTCCCTTGTGAGCAATGCTTTCCCCACTAGGATTACCTGGTTGCAGAATTATCCCTTATACCTGGGCAGTAGTCCTATATTAGCTTTCAAAAGGGAATTGGATAAATACTTGAAGGAGAAAAAATTGCAGGGATATGGGGAAAGAGCGGGGGAGTGGGACTAACTGGACTGCTCTTCGAAAGAGCCGGCGCAGACTCGATGGGCCAAATGGCCTCCTTCTGTACTGTAACTATTCTATGATTCTATGATTAGGTTCTCTGCTTTGACTGTCTGTTACCAGCAGAGACAGCCTAAAGAGGCTCAATGGATGCCTTTTCCATGTAACAATTCATCAGAGATGCCAATTAATGATTCTGGAAAGAACTCGAAAGATTTTGGACTATTTTTTGCTTCTTGGACTATTTTTTGTTTCTAGAACAGTTTGTGTTATCCAAGTCAATAAATACTATATTACCAATTACTTGCAGCGTACCTTTTGCTTCTGTATAATTATCTCATTTGTAAATAAACGCACCACTAGTTTTAACCTGAATAAACGGTCCAACAGTGTGATATTTACTGCCCTTCAAAGTGAACAGTAGATTGCAATGGTGCAGTGGGCCGCCATGTAGTCTCTGGTGCCAAATATTGTGATAGACAAGTCAGCATTGGCTCTGGGGTGTGCAATCTAATTCAAATCAGGCATAACATTGCAAGTTTCACAGGAGATAGGGGTCTAATAATAGAAAATGCGTATTTTTGCTGTGAACACAAGTTAATGGTGAAACAAAGAAAGAAAGACTTGCATTTATATAGCGCCTTTTCACGACCACTGGACGTCCCAAAGCGCTTTACAGCCAACGAAGTACTTTTTTGGAGTGTAGTCACTCTTGTAATCTAGGAAGTGTGGCAGCCAATTTGCGCACAGCAAGTTTCCACAAACAGCAATGTGATAATGACCAGATAATCTGTTTTAATGATGTTGATTGAGGGATAAATATTGGCCAGCACACCGGGGATAACTCCCCTCCTCTTCTTCGAAATAGTGCCATGGGATCTCTTACGTCCACCTGAGAGAGCAGACGGGGCCTCGGTTTAACGTCTCGTCCGAAAGATGGCATCTCCGACAGTGCAGCGCTCCCTCAGCGCTGCACTGGAGTGTCCAGCCTAGATTTTTGTGCTCAAGTCTCTGGAGTGGGACTTGAACCCACAACCTTCTGACTCAGAGGCAAAGGTGCTACCCACTGAGCCACGGCTGACACTGGGTGGTGTTGGGAAGAAGCGCAAAGTGCAGTAGATGGTGCCTGAATTTAAGGATCAAAGTCATCAAAAAAAAGACCTGCATTTATATAGCGTCTTTCATGACCACCAGACGTCTCAAATCGCTTTACAGCCAATGAAGAACTTTTTGAAGTGTATTCACTGTTGTAATGTGGGAAATGCAGCAGCTAATTTGCGCACAGCAAGCTCCCACAAACAGCAATGTGATAATGACCAGATAATCTGTTTTTGTTATGTTGGTTGAGAGATAAATATTGACCCAGGACACCGGGGATAACTCCCCTAACACTTCTTCAAAATAGCACCATGGGATCTTTTACACCCACCTGAGAGCAGACGGGGCCTCAGTTTAACGTCTCATCCGAAAGACAGCACCTTCGACAGTGCAGCACTCCACTGGGAGTGTCAACCTAGATTTATGTGCTCAAGTTCTTGGAGTGGGACTTAAACCCACAACCTTCTGACTCAGAGGCAAGTGTGCTACCCACTGAGCCACAGCTGACACTAAAGAGAGAGAGTCACACAAGCCAACTTATTATCATTGGGTGTAAAGTGATTGATTGAAAGGAGGTGTAATCGCCAATCAAAAAAACGCTGAGAGGATAGGACAATGTCGATGCAAGCTGATTAGTTGACTTGGGCTGTGAGCACAGACTAGAGGGCAGGAGTATAAAACTAACAAGCATCAAGCAGGATTTCAGTTGAGAATGAATTTTTCCTCAGAACAGTAGGTATGTGGAACAGACACCCGACAAATCCAGTTAATAATATGTTAATTAGCACAAAGAAAACAGCTGGCACAGCATCTGGTGAGGAAAGCAATTGAGGCCTCTGAGGATAAGAACTCTCCGTGCACTGAATGCGCTGTGGAACATAGAGGCTTCTGAACTCGCTCAACAATGCAAATGCCACGACAAGGAAGGCAAGCAGTTAAGGATGAATAATGTAGGATGCAGTGGAATCTGGTTATTCTGATCACTGCCTGTCGTGATTCTGTGAACGCAATGTTCAAAAATATTTGGAACTCTTGTCATGCTCGACAAGAGATCAAGCTAGAGAACTGGATGTGGAGCAGTTCTCGTTCATCGATAAAGAGGGTTAAGAATAACAGCCCTAACACCGATCCCTGCGGGACTTCACGAATGACTGGCCCCGTGCAGGACCTCTACCATTCATAACTACCTTCTGTCTCTGCAAACGCGACTAGTTTCTTATCTGCCTGCTAATCCTACAATCTCAACCTTGCTTGGTAGCCTTTGGTGCGGCATTTGATCAAAAGCTTTTTTGAAATTCTAGCTGTACAGTATTGACTGAACTACTATCATCCACCAGCTTTGTAATTGCTGCCAAAAATTCAACCAAGTTGGTGAAACAGGACCTTCTATTGCCAGAGATGAGAGGGTTGTCCTATGAGGAGAGATTGAGTAGAATGGGTCTATATTCTCTGGAGTTTAGAAGAATGAGAGGTCATTTCATTGAAACGTATAAAATTCCTGGAGGGCTTGACAGGGTAGATGCTGAGAGGATGTTTCTCCCTGGCTGGGGAGTCTGGAACGAGGGGGCATAGTCACTTCTGCCTGAATAGTTGCTCTCCATACCAGAAGATGGTGTCATAGCTAAACACCAATCATACGCTCACCCGACATTCGCACTTATGCAGCTTCCAATGTTAGTGTGGGGGGTCTCCACTGGATACTGACTAGTAGCGAAACATTGTCTCCTCCCGAGCACAGTGTTCCTGTGGTATTATACAAGATTCTGAAGGGGATTGACAGGGTATTTACTGAGAGGTTGTTTCCCCCTGACTGGAGAGTCTAGAACCAGGGGGGCACAGTCTCAGGATAAGGGGTCGGCCATTATGGACTGAGATGAGGAGGAATTTCTTCACTCAGAGGGTTGTGAATCTTTGGAATTCTCTACCCCAGAGGGCTGTGGATGCTGAATAATTGAGTATATTCAAGGCTGAGATCAATAGATTTTTGGACACTAAGGGAATCGAGGGATATGGGGATAGGGTGTGAGAGTGGAGTTGAGGTAGAAGATCAGCCATGATCTTATGGAATGGCGGAGCAGGCTCGAGGGCCCTGATGTTCTTAGAAGCCACACTGAGATCCCCTAATAACTCTTTCTCTCTTTGAAAGTAATCGTAAACTAATGATCCCGTCTAGCAATTTGCCAATTAAGTCAAGCTAATGGAGCCTATTGTTTCCTGGTTTTGACTTATTGCCCATTTTTAAATATTGGCACCACATGGATCCATGGCAACAATCCCAGATCCCAAAGAGCCATTAGATAAATGAGCAAATGACTCGCAGAGCATCCCCACCATCCCCCCTCCCCGCCCCCCCCCATCCACCCACCTCAAATTCTTTGAGTACCCTAGGGTGAATGCCATCAGGGCCAGCAGCTGATTGGTTTTAAAAGCTCTAATTCTAGGAAGGACTATATCCAGATCCACTTTAAAACGTTCAATCTTGGCATCAACCCGATGTGGTAGTATTGGTAACCCAGCATCATTTTCAGTAGGGAAGAGTGATGCAAAGTAGCCATTTTAAACTTCTACCACCTTCTGGGACTACACCGGAATCTGCCCTGTCGAATCCTTTGAAGGGCCCAAAAGGGCCTCTGACTCCTTACATAGGTGAAAAAAAAACTTTGCTGTCACTGCCACGCCCATCAACCACCCTCTTCTCCACTGTCCTTTTGGGTACTGCGATTCGAGTTGTGAGGCCCCTCAACCGAGTTTGATACCTAACCTTATTCTCCTGAAAGTTCTTTTTCTTAAAACTGTAACAATATATCTGCTTTTGGACATGACCAGTTAGCCAATTTGGTTTTGTTTTACCATGTGCCCTTCTTTTAACCCTATGGACATCCATGGCTTCCTTCTATGCTAGGATGGTTTCCATTTATCATCTGCATTGCTATCATCACCGCATTGATTTTAAAATTCTCATCCTTGTTTTCAATTACTTCCATAGCCTCACCGCTCCCTATCTCTGTCACCTCTCCCGGCCCTACAACCTGAGCTTCTCCAATTCTGGCCTCCCCGATTTCCAGCGCTCCACCATTGGCGGCCGTGCCTTCAGATGTTTTATAAATATATTAAGAGGAAGAGGATAACTAAAGAAAGGGTAGGGCCTATTAGAGATCATGAGGGTAATCTGTGTGTGGAGGCGGGAGACGTCGGTCGGGTTCTTAATGAATACTTTGCATCTGTTTTCACAAAGGAGAGGGGCGAAGCAGACATTGCTATCGTGGGGAGGAGTGTGAAATATTAGATGAAATAAACAAGAGAGGAAGTATTAAGGGGTTTAGCAGCTTTAAAAGTGGATAAATCCCCAGGCCCGGATGAAATGTATCCCAGGCTGTTAAGCGAAGCAAAAGAGGAAATTGCAGAGGCCCTGACCATCATTTTTCAATCCTCTCTGGCTTCAGGTGTGGTGCCGGAGGACTGGAGGACTGCTAATGTGGTGCCCTTGTTTAAAAAGGGAGAAAAGGATAGACCGAGTAATTACAGGCCAGTCAGCCTAACCTCGGTGGTGGGAAAATTATTGGAAAGAATTCTGAAGGACAGGATAAATCTTCATTTAGAAAGACACGGATTAATCAAGGATAGTCAGCACGGATTTGTTAAGGGAAGGTCGTGTCTGACAAACTTGATTGAATTTTTTGAGGAGGTAACAAGGAGGGTAGATGAGGGTAGTGCATTTGATGTAGTGTATATTGACTTTAGCAAGGCTTTTGCTAAGGTTCCACATGGCAGACTGGTCATGAAGTTAAAAGCCCATGGGATCCAGGGCAAAGTATCAAGTTGGATTCAAAACTGGCTCGGAGACAGGAAGCAGAGGGTAATGGTTGATGGGTGTTTTTGTGACTGGAAGGCTGTTTCCAGTGGGGTTCCGCAGGGCTCAGTACTAGGTCCCTTGCTTTTTGTGGTATATATCAACGATCTAGACTTGAATATAGGGGGTATGATTAAGAAGTTTGCAGATGATACTAAAATCGGCTGTGTGGCTGATACTGAAGAAGGAAGCTGTAGACTGCAGGAAGATATCAATAAATTGGTCAGGTGGGCAGAACAGTGGCAAATGGAATTCAATCCGGAGAAGTGTGAGGTAATGCATTTGGGGAGGGCTAACAAGGAAAGGGAATACACATTAAATGGTAGGACACTGAATAGTGTAGAGGAACAAAGGGACCTTGGAGTGCATATCCACAGATCCCTGAAGGTAGCAGGCCAAGTAGATAAGGTGGTTAAGAAGGCATACGGAATGCTTGCCTTTATTAGCCGTGGCATAGAATACAAGAGCAGGGGGGTTATGCTTCAACTGTATAAAACACTAGTTAGACCTCAGCGAGAGTACTGCGTGCAGTTCTGGTCACCACATTACAGGAAAGATGTGATTGCACTAGAGAGCGTACAGAGGAGATTTACAAGGATGTTGCCTGGAGTAGAGAATCTTAGCTATGAGGAAAGACTGGATAGGTTGGGTCTGTTTTCCTTGGAACAGAGGAGGCTGAGGGGAGACCTTATTGAGGTGTATAAAATTGAGGGGCATAGATAAAGTGGATAGAAAGGACCTATTTCCCTTAGCAGAGGGGTCAAAAACCAGGGGGCACAGATTTAAAGTAATTGGTGGAAGGTTTTAGAGGGGATTTGAGGGGAAATTTCTTCACCCAGAGGGTTGTGGGGGTCTGAAACTCACTGCCTGAAAGGGTGGTAGAGGCAGGAACCCTAACCACATTTAAAAAGTACTTGGATGTGCACTTGGGATGCTCTAACCTGCAGGGCGACGGACCAAGAGCTGGGAAGTGGGATTAGGCTGGATAGCTCTTTGTTGGCCGGCACGGACACGATGGGCCGAAATGGCCTCCTTCCGTGCTGCAACTTTCTATGATTCAGCTGCCTGGGCCCTAAACTCTGGAATTCCCTCTCTAAACCTCTCCGACCTCTCTACCTCTCTCTCCTCCTTTAAGACGCTCCTCAAAACCTACCTCTTTGACCAAGCTTTTGGTCATCTGTCCTAATATCTCCTTTTGTGGCTCGGTGTCAAATTTTGTTTGATAATCGCTCCTGTGGAGTAATTTGGATGTTGAAGGCGCTTTATAAGTGCAAGTTGTTGTTGTTGTTGTAATACAACCGCCGAATCAACCTTACTCAAGCCATCTACCATCTTTGAAAATTTAGCCCTCTTATAATCTCGTATTAGCATTGCATTTTCAGCAGCACTGGTTTGGTTGATCAAGTTGAATCTAATAATATTGTTGTCATGTTTGTCAGGGCGGTCCCTCACATGGAGGTCAAATGCTACATTGGGGTCAGTACTAAAAAACTAGGGGGGTAAAATTCGGTATCACCCATTTTGGGGCGCTAATATCGGCCGGGCGCAAAGTTTAGCGCCCGGCGCTAATTATCACCTCCAACTGCAAAATTCGCCTCTATCGCCTCTGGAGGTGATTTGAGCGCTAAATCAGGCGCGACACACCTCTCTCAAGGCGCAAACGTCGGGGAGCGAGGCGCTGCCTCAGAACACTACCAAAGCTCAGGCGATGCCAATTACCATGGAAGCCAGACAGACTGGCACCGTCCAGTTCTTAAAGGGGAGGGGCCATCTTGCTGGCCGGCCACTCCCTGCTCATTGCAGCCTTGAATCACGGTCTGGAGAGTCCTCGAAAGCAATTGCATTGGAAGAACTAATGGATAGGGCCAGGGAAAGAGCTCGGCGCTTAGGAACCTCAAAAGTGGTGCTGAGGGCGACAAATCCTCAGGACAGCGTTAAAACCAAACATTTTGCCGACAAGAAAAGGAAGGAAGCGCACACCTTTAAATAGCGCTCCCCCAGCCCCTTCCCGACTTGAAAACGTTCCCCTCTACCTGTCGTTCCTAGCGGCAGGCGCTAAGGCAGGGGGCGCGACTCAATATCCGGTCTGGGGCGCTACCGGGGCGTTGCACGCTTGACTGACGTCACGATCTGCTGGCGCAGGAGATATTAGTAGTGTTTAGCGCCGCCGCAAAACGACTGGTCAATTTCATGAGCGGCGCAAAAATCGGCGTGCTCGAGCGCTGAGTTCCTAGCGCCCCGTTAGCGCCCCCCGAGGCGTTAACCAAACAAATTTTTTCCCCCCTAGGTCCCCCCTCAGCATGTTATGCAAGGAAAGAACCATTTCTAATATCTGACTATATTTCAGCCCCATCTGGGCTGGATTGGGATAGATCCGTGAAAATGCGATAGAGGCCTGTGGTGGGAATGAGCTTGCTGGTCTGGAGAGCCTTCACTCCCTCCATACTATTTTGTCCTATTCTGTGTTTTTTTTCTGCTGGCTAAGTACAGAGGGGAAACCGACCTATGAGCAGCACTCTTCATTCATGATTCGAATGTCTGTGCATGCGCATTTTTCATGCAGGCAAGTTAGTGGAGAAATAACAGATGCCAGTTGAAAATTGGGTTTTTCACTCCTTGCTTTCTCTATATTCACTCTACAACTGATTTCAACTAGTTTTGTAAATAAACAACAACAACAACAACAACAAATTGTATTTATATAGCACCTCTAACGTCGTAAAACGTCCCACGGCGCTTCACAGGAGTAATTATAAGACAAAAAATTTGACACCAAGCCACAAGAGGGGTCACAGTCTCAGGATACGGGGTAGGACATTTAGGACTGAGATGAGGAGAAATTTCTTCACTCAGAGGGTGGTGAACCTGTGGAATTCTCTACCACAGAAGGCTGTGGAGGCCAAGTCACTGAATATATTTAAGAAGGAGATAGATAGATTTCTAGACACAAAAGGCATCAGGGGTATGGGGAGAGAGCGGGAATATGGTATTGAGATGGAGGATCAGCCATGATCATATTGAATGGCGGAGCAGGCTCGAATGGCCGAATGGCCGACTCCTGCTCCTATTTTTCTATGTTTCATAGGGGGAAAAATTTAGTATCGCCCCGTTTGGGGCGCCATTATCAGCCGTGCGCAAAGTTTAGCGCCTGGTGCTAATTATCGCCTCCAACTGCAAACTTGACTTTTATCGCCCCTGGAGGTGATTGGAGCGCTAATACAGGCACTACACATCTGTCTTAAGGCGCAAAGGCCGCGGAGCGAGGCGCTACCTCAGAGCGCTGGCGAAGCTCATGTGATGTCAGTCAGCAATGGAACACAGACACAATGGCGCCGGCCAGTTCTTAAAGGGGAGGGTCGATCTTGCTCTCCATCCACATCCTGCTCATTGCAGCCTTGAATCTCGGCCTGGAGAGACCTGTACATCAAATCTGTTGGAAAGAACAATGGAAAGGCCCAGGGAAAGAGCTCAGAGTGCAGCCCCCATATTCTCTTCTAAATCGATGCAAGGAAGATCAAACCAGAAAGAACCTGCAAAGTGCTGCTCAGTACCCAAAACTCCTCAACACAGCTTTGAATATCTCCTGCAGTCTCTCTCTCTCACTCAGAATGCGTGGTGCAAAAATTTCGGCAACAAAAAAAGGCAGGAAGCTGTTGCCTTTAAATAGCGCTCCCCCAGTCCCTTCCTGACTGCAAAACGCTCCCCTCAACCTGTCATTGCTGGTGGCAGGCGGTAAGACAGGGGGCGCCACTCAATATCCGGTCCGGGGCGCTACCGGGGCGTTGCACTCTCGACTGACGTCGCGATCGGCCGGCGCAGGAGATCGTGGCGGTAGTGTGTAGCGCCACCGCAAAATGTCTAGTTAATTTCGTGAGCGGCGCAAAGATCACCGCGCATGGGCGCTAGTTGCTTTGCGCCCCATTAGCGCCCTCTTAAGGCGCTAACGGGAGGCGCAATCCAACTGAATTTTTCCCCCTATGTTTCTAAAGGAGAAATAAGGGCAAAGCTTGGTCATAGAGGTAGGTTTTAAGGAGCATCTTAAAGGAGGAGAGAGAGGTAGAGAGGCGGAGAGGTTTAGGGAGGGAATTCCACAGCTTACGGCCTAGGCAACAGAACGCAAACAAAGCGAATAGATTGCAATGAACACACAGACAGGATTCAATTATCCCAGATCATTCCACTAACACTGATTTTTTTTCCCTCATCTCCTATTTCCTTTGCTCCGCACTTGGCGGCTGCTTGTTCAGCCCATATGCTCATGCTCTCTGGAACTCCCTACATAGTTTCCTCCTCTTTCCCACCTCCCTTCCGGCTTCCAAAGATCTTCCCAAAGCCTTCCTTTTCAACTGTGCTCTTTGCGCCCCATCTTAGGGATTCCATTCTCCCCCACCCCACCACTTTTCCCATGGTGACTGTCCACTTTATCTATTTCCTCCTCATTTCAATGCCTTCCTACATGAGGGGGCTCTACATAAAATCAAAGTTGTTATTCCTAACAACATTATCAGAAGTGAGCGTGTTACCAACTGAACCACGGCTGAATATGGAGAGTCACAATCTCCACGCACTGCTTTATTATTTTCCTGTCAGGATCCCTGTTCTTCTGGGCCCCACATCAATGGCCCGTAATTTCCGATAGGAAGCTTCCTGCGGGCGGATGCCTCCTGTCGGAAAAAAAATCTACGAACTTATCTGAGGGCTCCCGAGGTCCAGACACTTCCGCTGCTGGGCCTCTCCACAGTCGAAGTGCGCAGGGCCCACGTATCCCAGAGGCACAGGCGGTTCGCAAGCGCCCGTGGGATCACGTGGGCCAGGCCAGCCAATGGGAGAAGGGAATCTCCCTTCATACTTTTGACAGATAGACCTGTCAAATATATGAATGGAGATCACCCCAAAAACACAGTAAAACATTATATAATTTTTTTTTTTAAATCACGTTTTTAAAATGAGTTAAAATTACATTAAATATTTGAAACAATAATTACATTTTTTGAAAAAAATAATTAAAGATTTTTACGGGGCTAAAAATAAACTTACCTTTTTTTAAAAAGTATTTTTAAATGATAAATGAGTGAAAACAATTTTTTTTTTAACCAACTCTTATGCTGGTAAAAGCAGGCCTTTTGCACACTTTTACCAGGCTTAAGATTTCTAAGGGTTTTCTGCGGGCGGAGGTTCTCCAGAAAGTGGAACTCTCCCCCCTGCAGAGGCCCTTCTCCAGGGCAGGCGGAGGATCTGTCGAGAGGATTCTTGACAGATCGGAAATGCCGGTTTTCAGCGCATGTGCTTCGCATGCCTAGAACCGGCATTTCCGACGTCCCTACGGGTGTGTACACAGCGCGTACACACCATAGGCATCGGAAAATACCATTGGCAAAAGGCGGGGGGGGAATGGGGGTTGATTCAAAAGGTCTGCTGCGCCCGAATCAACTCATCATGTTTTATGCTTGAAGACTGCTGAAGAGAACATCGAGTGACAGCAGTAAGTGTACAACCTCATAACGTTCATGCGACAGGTCAGTCGAACAGACCTCTGCTCAAATTGCCATTGCCTCGCAAGGCTATTGGGGCGACGTGAAGGAATCTTTCCCTCGCAGCAGTGTAAATGTACCAAGCTCTATCGCCAATCGGAAAGGTAACTATTGGCGCAGTGCAAAATGTCAATGACTCTTGTTCTTTCATCAGTGCTTTCTGACAACTGCTGAACGCGTTTGAAAAATGAGAGCGATAAGCACACAGGGCGAGGTTGGCAGAGTTTCCCAGATACTTGGCTGTCAAATTTGCACAACCGGTATAATAAATCAAATGTTTCTACAGTTTATTTGTACTTCTTCATGTTACGGGTTCAAACTAGTAAAAGGCACATTTTTAAAAAAGACTTAGCCATAGAGTCATACAGCACAGAAAGAGGCCCTTCGGCCCATAGTGTCCGCACCGGCCATCAAGCCCTGTCTATTCTAATCTCATTTTCCAGCACTTGGTCCGTAGCCTTGTATGCTATGGCGTTTCAAGTGCTCATCTAAATTCTTCTTGAATGTTGTGAGGGTTCCTGCCTCTACCACCCTTTCAGGCAGTGAGTTCCAGATTCCAACCACCCTCTGGGTGAAAAAGTTTTTCCTCAGATCCCCTCTAAACCTCCTGCCCCTTACCTTGAAACTATGCCCCCTGGTTATTGACCCCTCTACTAAGGGGAAAAGTTCCTTTCTATCTATCCTATCTATGCCCCTCACAATTTTGTACACCTCAATCCCCCCTCAGCCTTCTCTGCTCTAAGGAAAACAACCCCAGCCTGTCCAGTCTCTCCTCATAGCTGAAGCGCTCCAGCCCAGGTAACATCCTGGTGAATCTCCTCTGCACCCTCTCTGATGCAATCACATCCTTCCTATAGTGGGGCGACCAGAACAGCACACAGTATTCCAGCTGTGGCCTAACTAGCATTTTGTACAGCTCCATCATAACCTCCCTGCTCTTATATTCTATGCCTCGGCTAATGAAGGCAAGTATCCCATATGCCTTTTTAACCACCTTATCTACCTGTCCTGCTGCCTTCAGGGATCTATGTACATGCACACCAAGGTCCCTCTGATCCTCTGTCCTTTCTAGGGTCCTACCATACATTGTGTATTCCCTTGCCTTGTTAGTCCTCCCAAAATGCATCACCTCACACATTTCAGGGTTAAATTCCATTTGCCACTGTTCTGTCCATCTGACCAACCCGTCTGTATCATCCTGTAGCCTGAGGCTTCCCTCCTCGCTATTTACCACTCCACCAATTTTTGTGTCATCTGCAAATTTACTGATCATACCTCCTACATTCATATCTAAATCATTAATGTACACTACAAACAGCAAGGGACCCAGCACCAATCCTGCGGTACACCACTGGACACAGGCTTCCAGTCACAAAAACATCCTTCGACCATCACCCTCTGCCTCCTGCCACTAAGCTAATTTTGGATCCAATGTGCCAAATTGCCCTGGATCCCATGGGCTCTTACCTTCTTGACCAGTCTCCCATGTGGGACTTTGTCAAAAGCCTTACTGAAGTCCATGTGGACCACATCAACTGCACTACCCTCATCCACACACCTAGTCACCCCCTCGAAAAATTCAATCAAATCGGTTAGACATGATCTCCCCCTGACAAAGCCATGCTGACTATCCTTGATTAATCCTTGCCTCTCCAAGTGGAGACTAATTCTGTCCCTCAACATTTTTTCCAATAATTTCCCTACCACTGATGTTAGGCTCACTGACCTGTAATTCCCTGGTTTATCCCTACTACCCTTCTTGGATAATGGTACTACGTTAGCTGTCCTCCAGTCCTCTGGCACCTCCCCTGTGGCCAGAGAGGTTCTGAAAATTTGTGTCAGAGCCCCTGCAATCTCCTCCCTTGCCTCACACAGCAGCCTGGGATACATCTCATCTGGGCCTCGGGATTTATCCACTTTTAAGCCCGCTAAAACCGCTGGTACCTCCTCCCTCTCAATACTAATTTGTTCAAGTATATCACAATCCTCCTGCCTGATTTCTATGCCTACATCGTCCTTCTCCATAGTGAACACAGATGCAAAATATTCATTTAAAACCTCACCTACATCTTCCGGCTCGCCACACAGATTGCCACTTTGGTCGCTAATGGGCCCTATTCTTTCCCTGGTTATCCTCTTGCCCTTAATATACTTATAAAACACTTTGGGATTTTCCTTTATTTTGCCCGCCAGTGTTTTTTCATGCCCCCTCTTCGCTCTCCTAATTTCTTTTTTAAGTACCCCCCTGCACTTTCTATACTCCTCTAGGGCTTCCACTGTTTTTAGTCCTTTGTATCTGCCAAAAGCCTCCTTTTTTTCCTAATCCATTCTTGTATATCCCTTGACATCCAGGGTTCCCTGGACTTGTTGGTCCCACCCTTGACCTTTACGGGAACATGTTGGCGCTTTACTCTCTCTATTTCCTTTCTGAATGACTCCCACTGCTCTGATGTGGATTTTCCTACAAGTAGCTGATCCCAGTCCACTTTGGCCAGATCCTGCCTTATCATATTAAAACTTGCATTTCTATAACGCCTTTCACGACCACCGGACGTCCCAAAGCGCTTTACAGCCAATGAAGTACTTTTGGAGTGTAGTCACTGTTGTAATGTGGGAAACGCAGCAGCCAATTTGCGCACAGCAAAGGTCCCATGAACAGCAATGTGATAATGACCAAAGAATCTGTTTTTGTTATGTTGATTGAGGGATAAGTATTTGCCAGGACTGCCAGGGATAACTCCCCCTACTCTTCTTCGAAATAGTGCCCTGGGATCTTTTACAACCACCTGAGAGATCAGACAGGTCCTCGGTTTAACGTCTCATCTGAAAGACAGCACCTCCGACAGTGCAGCACTCCCTCAGCACTGCACTGGGAGTGTCAGCTTAGATTTATGTGCTCAAGTCCCTGGAGCAGGACTCGAACTCACAACCTTCTGACTCAGAGGCGAGTGTGCTGCCCATTGGGTCACAGCTGACACTACCAGAGGTCAGAAAATTCACGATCAATGTATGGAGCAGACATGCAGTTATAGTGGAAGCAAAAAACAATTAGATGTTGTGGGGACGAGGGGGGGAGGGGGGTGCGCAGAGAGGTGCAGATTATAGGATCTTGCTGGCTGGATGAAATTAGATGGGCTGAATGGCCTTCCTCACCTGTAAGTATCTTGTGACAGCGGAGAGCTATTATTAACCCTTTAAGTACTGGTTATTCTTTGCGGTAATTCAAATAAACCTGTTTGCTCAGTAAAGTAATTTTTGCGACATTCAGCTAAAGGGTTCAGCACTGCTCCTGGGACAGCCTCGTGCCAACACTGTGGGGGCAATTATAACCCCACTTGCCGGGGGTGGGGAGGGGGGGGGGGTCCCATGGGGAAGGGTGGAACTGGCTTCAATGGAGAGTAAAATTGAGCGGGGTGTTACCCCAGCATTGCACCCGATCCCGGCAGTTTCTCGATGGGTGGGTTGGGTTAAAATTGCCCCCTTAAGTGTCTGAAATTGGAAAGTGCTCCATCCTTCAGTACGAACATCCCTCATTTCAAAAATCAGTAAACTACCTGACTGTGCAGGTTAAACTTGGGAGGATGGGAAACAAGTCCAGCCACTCACATCAAACAGAAAAGTCAGGAGTGTGATGGAATACTCTCCACTTGCCTGGATGAGTGCAGCTCCAACAACACTCAAGAAGCTCGACACCATCCAGGACAAAGCAGCCCGCTTGATTGGCATCCCATCCACCACCTTTAGCATTCACTCCCTCCAACACTGGCGTTCTATGGCTGCAGTGTGTACCATCTACAAGATGCACTGCAGCAACTCGCCAAGGCTTCTTCAGCAGCACCTCCCAAACCCGTGACCTCTACCACCTAGAAGGATAAGGGCAGCAGGAGCATGGGAACACCACCACCTCCAAGTTCCCCTCCAAGTCACACACCATCCTGACTTGGACATATATCGCCGATCCTTCATCATCACTGGGTCAAAATCCTGGATCTCCCTACCTAACAGCACTGTGGGAGTACCTTCACCACACGGACTGCAGCGGTTCAAGAAGGCGGCTCACCAGCACCTTCTCGAGGGCAATTAGGGATGGGCAATAAATGCTGGCCTTGCCAGCGACGCCCACATCCCATGAATGAATAAAAAAAAGAACCCCCATTACCAGTTTATGAACCCCTCCCACCATTAAACCATAAAGTCCTTTCAGGGGTTCAGACAAAAGTTTCCCCTGCCATGCCTCTGCCGAAGTTGACGGGATACAAGGTAGAATTTTTGGACTTCGTTCTGTGGTAAAGCACCTTCCCAGTGCACATCGGAGCAATCACCTGCACTGCGGCCGAATTTCTGTTGCGCACTCCCAGCGAGCGAGGCTCCACGGGTGCTGGGTGCCGAGTGATTTACATGCAAGTCAAGAAAGTTAGCGTCGTCGGGCTATTTGAGCGTTGGGACCTTTGCAGTGGAGCAGAGCTCGACGTCAGGTAGTTTGCAGATGATTAAGAGGAAGGTTGTTAGCTTCAGGAATGGAGCACTTTCAAATTTCAGGCAGCCAATGTTAGCATCATGCAGTCACAGGGATCTGTGCTAAACCCTACAGAGAAATAGTAATAGGGCTGGATTTTGATACTGGGGCGGGTTGGGGTCGTGTCATCCGCATTTCGTGTTATCCACCCGCCTGCAATTGGATGTGGGAGATTGATGCAATTTTCACCTAATTGGGCAATTGAGTTCCAGCATGTGGGAACCCATGAACCAATTAGTGGTTTCAGTCTGAAAGTCGCCTCTGATGATGTCATCATTGCTGCTGCATTGCAGGTCAGAGACTGCCTGGCCTTTGCATGCAGAGAGAGAGAGAGAGACGACTTTCAGACCTAATACTACTACTACCTTCATCACATCTCCGTTGTAATAGTGGACCTGCAGCTGATAGTCAGCTATCCACTTGTGCTCCCGCCAGGTTTCACTGGCGTGTTTCACATCAGGCATGCTTCACGTCGGAAAAGGGTTAAACTAGCTAAAACATTTCAAAATGGCATTACAGAGCCAATTTAGGGCTTGTTAAGGGCTTTAATGGCCTCTCCCGCCTCTTGGAGGCGGGACGGAGTCGGGAACACCGCGACCAATTTTGTCAAAATTGCGTGGAGGCGGAATGGAGTCGGGATCAGGTCCGCCCGCCACTTTTCGCTATTTTAACCCCCCACACGCCTCCAAACCCGACTCCACGGGTCATTGAAAATCCAGCCCATAGTCTTTACACAGAATATACAGAAAGAAAGAAGAGACTTGCATTTATATAGCGCCTTTCACGACCACCGGACGTCTCAAAGCGCTTTACAGTCAATGAAGTACTTTTGAAGTGGAGTCACTGCTGTAATATACAGCACAGAAACAGGTCATTCGGCCCAACCAGTCTGTGCTGGTGTTTATACTCCACACGAGTCTCCTCCTATTCCATCTACCTCATCTCAGCCTTTCAGCATATCTTTCTATTCCCCTTTCTCTCATGTACTCGTCTAGTTTCCTTTTGAAGGCATCTAAGCTATTTGCCGCAACCACTTCCTATGGTAGCAAGTTCCACATTGTCAGTGAGGAAATGAGTCTTTTATTTTTGGAAGATAAATAATGGTAATGTTTGGGCGACAATCACAAGAACACCATATAGATGGAGATGAGGAAGGTCATTTGGTCCTTTAAGCACACTGATCGAGAAAAACTCCACCGGCCTGCCCTTAAACACCATGGGGGAAAAATTCAGTTGGTTGCGCCTCCTGTTAGCGCCTTAAGAGGGCGCTAATGGGGCGCAAAGCAACTAGCGCCCGGGCGCGGCGATGTTTGCGCCGCTCGCGAAATTAACTAGACATTTTGCGGCGGCGCTAAACACTACCGCCACGATCTCCCGCGCCGGCAGATCGTGACGTCAGTCGAGTGCGCAACGCCCCGGTAGCGCCCCGGAGCAGATATTGAGTGGCTCCCCCTGCCTTACCGCCTGCCGCTAGCAACGACAGGTTGAGGGGAGCGTTTTGCAGAGAGGAAGGGACTGGGGGAGCGCTATTTAAAGGCGACCGCTTCCTACCTTTTATTGTTGGTGACATTTTTGAACCAAGCATTCTGAGAGAGAGAGAGAGAAAGACTTCTGGAGAGATTCAACGCTGTGTGAAGGAGTTTTGGGTACTGAGCAGCACTTTGCAGGTTCATTTTGATTTGCCCTTCTTTGTATCGATTTAGAAGAGACTGTGGGGGCTGCACTCTGAGCTCTTTCCCTGGGCCTCTCCATTGTTCTTTCCAGCAGATTTGATGTACAGGTCTCTCCAGGCCGAGATTCAAGGCTGCAATGAGCAGGATGTGGATGGAAAGCAAGATCAACCCTCCCCTTTAAGAACTGGCCGGCGCCATTGTGTCTGTGTTCCATTGCTGACTGACATCACATGAGCTTCGCCAGCGCTCTGAGGTAGCGCCTCGCTCCTCGGCCTTTGCGCCTTAAGACAGGTGTGAAGCGCCTGATTTAGCGCTCCAATCACCTCCAGGGGCGATAGAAGCCAAGTTTGTAGTCGGAGACGATAATTAGCGCCAGGCGCTAATCTTTTCGCCCGGCCGATGATTGCGCCCCAAATGGGGCAATACTGAATTTCTCCCCCCATACCCGTGCCAGAGTGTCATCTGCCATTGCAGGGACCATCATGTCCAGCCTTTGTAAAAGACCAGGAGCGGTCATGAACTTTGCTCAATTTGTTCAATCACCTGAGGGAGCAGAGTTACCAGGGGCGGATTTCTAACCAGATCTGGAGGGGAGCTTCCTCAACCCACCCTCCCCAAGGGTGAAGGAGGGCAGTGAGATGTAGATGTTTTAGAAACGGAGAAGTGATCGACATCTTGTGTAACGGTCACCCCTCTGTAGAGCATCCATCAGGTGTAAATAAGTGATTACCCTGAGCACCGTAATATGAAAAAGAATTAAAGAGGTATTGTCCTTGATGTAAGAAAACTACTAGGCACTTGGTCTGAGTATTAAACAAAGCTTTAATCAACTGTTTTACAACATGGAGGTCTAGTTGTGTCCTTCACTAGTTCCTGTTAAGAATGTCCCGCGCAAGCTGGGCCCGTGCCCGAGTATTTATACTCTCCCTGGACAGCGCCACCCACAGGCCACTCAGTATTATTTCATAAGTCTTTCTTTCATGAATGACAGATTCATGTCAGTCCGCAAGAAACAGTGTCTTGTAAGGCTCTTTTGTTTTCAAAGACACAACGTAATAACGCAGTGCATCAGCTGTGGCTCAGTGGTAGCACTCTCGCCTCTTTGAGTCAGAAGGTTGTGAGTTCAAGACCCACTCCAGTGATTTTGAACCCAATATACTCGGCTGACACTCCAGTGCAGTGCACTCTCGGAGGTGCCGTCTTTTGCATGAGACGTTAAACTGCTCTCTCAAGTGAACGTGAAAGATCCCATGGCACTATTTCAAAGAAGAGCAGGAGAGTTCTCCCCGGTGTCCTGACCAATATTTATCCCTCAACCAACATCGTTAAAAACAGATTATTTGGTCATTATCACCTTGCTGTTTGTGGCAGCTTGCTACATTACAACTGTGATTACACTTCAAAAAGTACTTCAATGGCTGTAATGCGCTTTGGGACGTCCTGAGGTCAGGAAAAGCGTTATATAAAATATAAGTCTATCTTTCATGTAAAAATGAATGATTGGGTCATTTAAACGTGATAAGAAAAACATCTCTTCTCCCTCCTCAAACAAAAACATATCCCCACAATTTCCATGAGGAGTGTGTTCTTTTAACACCACCAAGAGAGGAGGGCAGAGGAGATGGTGGAAAAAGAACAATGTAATGATTGGACATGCTTCAACATTTGGATTTTTTTTTTCATTATGTTTACAGAGGAAGGATTATTCTGTTCACTGGGATTATTTAAGAGATTAGAAGAGGTGTTAGATCATGCGGAGAAAAGCCCCGATACAGACTTGAGCAGCCGAATGATCTGTTTCTCCGTTACAGTATTGTAAAAATGTGTCAGCTGTGGCTCAGTGGGTAACACTCTCGCCTCTGAGTCAGAAGGTTGTGGGTTCAAGTCCCACTCCAGGGACTTGAGCACATAAAGCTGGGCTGATACTCCCAGTGCAGTGCTGAGGGAGCGCTGCACTGTCGGAGGTGCCGTCTTTCGGATGAGACGTTAAAACGAGGCCCTGTCTGCTCTCTCAGGTGGATGTAAAAGATCCTGTGGCACTATTTCAAAGAAGAGCAGGGGAGTTGTCCCTGGTGTCCTGGGCCAATATTTATCCCTCAACCAATATCACTAAAACAGATTATCTGGTCATTATCACATTACTGTTTGTGGGAGCTTGCTGTGCGCAAATTGGCTGCTGCGTTTCCTACATTACAACAGTGACTCCACTCCAAAAGTACTTCATTGGCCGCAAAGCGCTTTGAGACATCCGGTGGTCGTGAAAGGTGCTATATAAATGCAAGTCTTTCTTTCAGTTGGTGCTTTTAGTAAAATAGCCTTTGTGATACCGACCATAGGAAAGCTTTTATGAGTTAATTTAGGATGTCATTAACATAGCAACCAGGAGACATCTAGAATATATTTACTTTTGTCAGTTTTCTACATTGTCATATTTGTTGCATTTTCCCCATCACTTTGTAAGTATTGCAGCTGCAGTACAAGATATAGCGACGCCGCGGAAACAGTGCGTCACTACGCAAAAGCTACCAAGACCCCGGTCTTGCCTCGAGCACTGATTTTTTTTCCCCCACATATGTCCTGATGGAAAACTGTGTTTTTTCTAGGAACAGTCTGGGACTGAATTTTGTTGACTTCTGTTTTATTTATTTAACTGGGTCTTAGCCAATGAGTCTACTGGATCATCCTCATCTTCTGATACCCAACCCAATAACCATCTGGTGCACAAGCAGAGGATTAGTTTAATCATGAGGGGAATATTCAGTGATGAATTTTCAGGCTAAAATATTTGGAAAGCAACACAAATGTTTAATGTTTAATAAGTTGCCGGGCACATAGATCATTAGCAACTCTTTGAAATTAGTTCGAGCATTCAAAAGAGATTTGGATTGATTTCTAATCCAACAAGGAGATGAGGAACACGGGTTAGGGGGCTGGAAAAAAAGAAATAAATTCTTCAGATAGGTCCTTGACAATGGAAGGAACCAAATGGACAGACTGGCCTTTTCTTGATCCTACATCTGTGTGGTACTGGCATAGGCTTAGGATGTGGTCTCCTGCCCGTCCTCTTAGTTACAGAAGGCGCATGACGCAAAGACATTCAATGAGTAGAAAATAAGCAACAAAATGTTTTCAAAATTCCAAAACCTCAACTGAGCTCATCACTACACGAAACAAGATGGTAGAACCCAAGCTCCTCTGATAGCTGTTGACTGCATCACTCAGCATGGAACTGAACCATACAGGCCCAGAAATGTCTTCATAGTTGCCTGGTTCCCTCTCAAATTGTTCTTCATGCACTGTAGTGGTTGGCTCTTCCTTCCACTAGCTCAGGGTTCTCTCAGACTCTGTCCTCTCTCCCCTTCTGTTCTTCATAGCAATGATTTCATCCAATCATCATCAATCCCAACACCTTGGGCTGGATTTTGCAAATGGGGAGCTTTTGGTGGCGGGACTCCCACTTGTCGGGTTTTAGTCCCGCCTCCATCAACTTCTGGCCAACCCACGCTATTTTCCCTTGATTGACCTTGTTAAGCCCACACAGCGGGCTTAGCAGGCCAATTAAAGGAAAGCCGGTTACAGAGAACGTCAGCGTATGACGTTTCATCTGTCAAAGATTTTTGACAAATAGATTGTCATCGTTTGACAGCTCTGTGAAGCTGTCAAACACTGACATTCTATGTTGTTTGATGAGTTCTTGAATTCAAGACTCATCAAACCTCTTTCTTTTGTAGAAATTGGATGGTTGTTGCATTGGAGAATGCAGCAGCCATCTGTCATCTCAGCCGCGAAGGTGCGAGACTCTCCACATACACACCGATTGAAGCCTGCAGGAAGAAACAAAGGTAAGTAAACTTTTTCTAACACTTTCCACTTACCTCACATACTCATCTCTCCACACTCGCACCCATCACTTACCTTCACAGTGCACTTTTGCACCCCGCAGACCCCCGCAGACCCACTGCTCGCCTCGGTGACCCTGGCGGGGTTCGGAGCCTTCGGGAAGCCCGCACTTGTGAGGGCAAAATGGGGATAATCCTCTTACCTGCCTGTTCACTACCTGTAACAGGCAGTTAATTGGCTGTAATCCCCTTCCCGCCTCCAAGGAGACAGGACCCGGTGCGGGTCGGCTACCGCCTCCTGGCAAGATGGCACGGAGGCGGGTTGGGGGCGGGTTGGGGACCCGCCCACAAAGTCTGCCATTTTCCCGGCAGTCCCGCCTCCATACCCGCCTCCCCAGGGCTGGCAAGATCGCGCCCCTTGTGAAATTTCAGACACGACACTGAAAAAAGCTCATCAGCTGCTAAGTGATTTCTTTCCCATCTCTAACCTAAAACCTATCCTTCTCCAGTGCAATTTTTATTGTCTTCCTTAATACTGCTATGGCCAGTGCTCCTCTGAACTTGTCTCTCGTTCCTTCTAACCTCCAGCAGTGCCAACCTGAAAGCTGTGTTGAATCAAGCTTCGTTGCACTCTCGGGTACATTACTCATTCTTTCCCAGACCTCAAAGCTCAAACTCCTTCCTTCCTTCAGTCCTTTCCCCTACAATCGTTAAGCATTTAAAACATTTTAAGCTGGCCAGCACCTAATCTTTCCTTTCTGAGCTATCTTTTTTAAACATGGTGGTGTCCTGCAGTATAGGCCTCGGCCCTTCACTTTGGTTTGGAACAAAGGGATGGTCCCAGATCGAGTCTTTGTCTGTGCTGAGTCAACTGAAGCAGCACTGGGGATGCTACCTAAATATAAATATAAGATAGTCACCAATAAATCCAACAGGGAATTCAGGAGCAACCTCTTTACGCAGAAAGTGGTGAGAGTGTGGAACAGTTGAGGTGAATAGCATAGATACATTTAAGGGGAAGCTGCATAAGCACATGAGGGAGAAAGGAATAGGGCGAGATGGAAGAGGCTCGTGTGAAGCATAAACACCGGCACAGACCAGTTGCGCCAAATGCCCTAATTCTGTGCTGTAAATTCTATGTTATACATAAGAACATGAAAATAAGAGCAGGAGTCGGCCATACGGCCCCTCGAGCCTACTCCGCCATTCAATAAGATCATGGCTGATCATCGACCTCAACTCCACTTTCCCGCCTGATCTCCATATCCCTTGATTCCCCTAGAGTCCAAAAATCTATCTATCTCAGCCTTGAATATACTCAAAGACTCAGCATCCACAGCCCTCTGGGGCAGAGAATTCCAAAGTTTCACAACCCTCTGAGTGAAGAAATTCCTCCTCATCTCAGTCTTAAATGGCCGACCCCTTATCCTGAGACTATGCCCCCTAGTTCTAGACTCTCCAGCCAGGGGAAACAACCTCTCAGCATCTACCCTGTCAATCCCCTTCAGAATCTTGTATAATACCACAGGGACACTGTGCTCGGGAGGAGACAATATTTCGCTACTAGTCAATATCCAGTGGAGACCCCCCACACTAACATTGGAAGCTGCATATGTGCGAATGTCGGGTGAGCGTATTATTGGGGTTTAGCTAAGACACCATCTTCTGGTATGGAGAGCAACTATTCAGGCAGAAGTGCCATTACTTGTGGGACCAGATGTCAGCATGAGTCAAGGGGGGAAAAATGTGGTTGCTTTGCGCCTCCCGTTAGCGCCAAGCAACTAGCGCCTGGGCACGGCGCCGCCAACGCCTCCCGCGAAATTCAGCGGGAGGTTAGCGGCAGTGGTAATCCCCAATCTTCGGTAGCGCCCCAACTTACCGCCGAACGCGATGTCCAACGGGGTCAGGGGGAGCCTACCTGCGGCCGGGGCGGCGCTAATTAAAGGCGAGGTGCCGGGCGGCCATTTTTATTGCTGGCCGCCTGCCAGCATCCGCCCCCGTTGCCATCCTCGGTCTCCTCTTCAGCCCCCCCGCGGAGTGCCGGCTGCGTTCCGTGAGCCCGGCACTTCTCTCGAGTGCCGGGCTCTTTTGCCGGCACTCCGATCCCTGGTGGCCCATGGGTCGCGCTGCGCTAGGCCCCTCCACTTTAAGAAGGGGAGGAAGGCCTGCTGTACCGCGGCGTGACGTGCTGCAGAGCGTGGCACTGCGGCACGTAGCACCGCGATATTTCCTTGCAGCGCCCCAAGAGGGAGGCGGGGCGCTTCCAGTAGCTCCCCCCTTCCCTCTTGGGGTGCTACCGATGGATTTCGGCCGCGGGGGCGCTAATTTTTTCGGGCGCAACTCAATTTTTCCCCCAAGGCCTTCAGCAGAAAATAAGGTCACAAATCACACAGGTAGTAGATATTACCATGTGCCTTGATCGGTGTGTGCGATCAGCAATTCACTACTGTGAGAGCGTGGTTAGGAATGAATAACTTTGTGTCGGAATTTATTAATGAATTAATGTTTATGTGTAGAAACTTGCTGATGAATTAATGTTTAGGAATGTATGTATGAGGATAGACGGGCTCTCGAATATAAGGGGCTCTCTAATATGAACTTGTGAACTGTGACCATTGACTGCAGAAGGAATTCGTGCTGGAGACAGCATGGTTTGAACAAAGGAGGTGAGCTTGCTGTTGAAATTCCCGCTGGAAGGAATTTCTTTGGACGAGGCCGGTGCTGGAGCAAGGAGAACCAATCGGAGGGTGATCAGGCAGCTTGGGAACCAATCACCGGGCTCAACAGGATTGTGTACAAGGAACCCGTGCTCCAAAGACTGAACAAAAGAAGCCAGCCGTGTGCTGGACAGTCACAACGGAGAAGAAAAGAAGCAAGGAAGAGGGAATCAGCTAGGACATTTAGGACTGAGATGAGGAGAAATGTCTTCACTCAGAGGGTGGTGAACCTGTGGAATTCTCTACCACAGAATGCTGTGGAGGCCAAGTCACTGAATATATTTAAGAAGGAGATAGATGGATTTCTAGATGCAAAAGGCGTCAAGGGGTATAGGGAGAGAGCGGGAACATGGTATTGAGATAGAGGATCTGCCATGATCATATTGAAGGGCTGAATAAGAACATAAGAAGTAGGAGCAGGAGTAGGCCATACGACCCTTCGGGCCTGCTCCACCATTCAATAGGATCATGGCTGATCCGAACCTAGACTCACGTCCACTTCCCTGCCCGCTCCCCATAACCCTTAATTCCCTTATCAGCTAGGAAACTGTCTATCTCCGTTTTAAATTTATTTAATGTCGCAGCTTCCACAGCTCTCTGAGGTAGCAAATTCCATAGATTTACTACCCTCTGAGTGAAGAAGTTTCTCCTCATCTCAGTTTTGAAACGGCAGCCCCTTATTCTAAAATGGCCTACTCCTGCTCCTATTTTTCTACGTTTTTATCACTACGCAGCCAAGTCGAGTCAGCGCGCTCCGCTGTCCAAAGTTATATATGGGAAGTAAAGCCTGTTTGCTGCCTAGTTTTGTTAAAATATGCATATATATTTGTATGTTTAATAAACTTTTCCGACTTGTCATAAATCAGTGATCTTGTCGTCAATTTTAAGCCGGGCCAGAAGAACTAAAAATCTTACACTACCAGGTTGGAAATGGATTCAAACTCTGTTCGCAAAGAGAAAGCGAAGACAATGCTGTCTGGTGCCACACTTTTATGCCGGCCCTTTATTGGATATTGGGCGAGTTTCTCAATTACATTACTTAATGAGCATTGCTGAAACCAAAGCACAGACAGCACAACATAAAAGAGGACGGCCAATTTATGAAGTACTGCACTTAAATCAACAAATTACAGAGGAACCATTCATGACCAGAATTAAATTGGATGTCGTGATGGCATTGGAGAACCTCCACTGATGAGGCAGGGCACTCAAAAGAACACAATTTATGTTTGGAATGAATTAAAATGAATTCAGACAGCACTTCAGAAACACATTCCAACTATAAATCTCAGTTTTAGTGATGGCAGCTGCTCCAAAGCAAGTTATATAATGAATGTTAAATTAAATTCTGCGACATGCTCCTATAAATGGCTCTGGATCATAAGGCCACCTTAAGAACACGCACTTAACGCCCCTTTCTGTCTGAAATAGGCTTCTTCCGTCTTGGAGCTGTCAACGTGACAGCTCTGTTTCCCATCGATTCATTTGGAAGACCAAACTCATTAAAGGTGATTTAAATCAGCGAATTTATAAGTACTTAGTTACCATTCCCACCTCAGTGCATTATCTAAAAATATTCACCCAAAAAAAAAAGGTCTGCGACCCCAGGTGTCGTGAAAGAAGAAGAAACAGAAAGAAAGAACTTGCATTTATGTAGCGCCTTGCACAACCTCAGGACGTCCTCAAAGCGCTTTACAGCCAATGAAGTACTTTTGAAGAGTAGCCACTGATGTAACAATACCAACTGCAAATGGGCTCACTCAGATTGAAAACATTAAAAAAAAGAATCTTTGGTAAGAAAGACTCCTGCCACAGACCGTGTAGAATCTAATCTATCACGGATTTTAGAGGAGCCAGCCCTTGCTGTACTGTGATTGACAAGAGGAAACCGGCTGATGATGATGTTGTCCATTTTCTTTTTGCACTGCAGTGAAGCACCGTAGGGCATTTTTCTACTTTTCAAAAAAAAAGGTGGTGCTAAACTGAAACGTTCAAAATAAAAGCCTGGAGCAAAGCATCCATAATGAAATCGAGCAATCTAATTGGCCAATCTATTCCTTAACAGAGCTGCATCATTTTAGAAAGAAATTCCATACAGACCCCATCAGCTGGAAGTAACTACTCCATCCAGGAGTCCCTGACATGACTATGGAGTCCACCAGAACTTCTGAAAATACAATATCGGCGCTTTAATGATCTAGCTTTCTGATTGTCTGCCAAACTCTTCACTGAGCCTTGGGCAGGATGCTGCCTCATTCCACAGCCCTTTCGTTATCTATATTTACTTGTCCGCATTTGTGTCCAGGGTATTGCTGCAAAACCAAGATTTGGGAAATCTCAACTGTTCATGATGCTCCATAGTCAACCAACAAGGGGTGGGCTGCTGAGTCTCCTCCAGTATGGAGGATCTACTGTAATTACAACTTAAATACATGATGGACGTCAAGACTCGTCACCCTTTCTCCATCTATAACTCATGCTCGCTCAGGATCTCCTTGGCTCCTTCATTCGTTCCTTCCTCCGACAATCTTGGGGGTTACCTGACCAATGCTTCTTGATTTACCTCATCTTCCGTCCTACCCTTTCCAACCTTGGTGCTGTTGTGACTTATGGGCCTTGACCCTTCACCCTGGGTCCAATAAAAGGGCAGCATGTTTTTTGTCTCCAATTTAGCGGGGGAGCGACAAAGAACGGACGGCCTAGAGGCTTTTCATACTCATTCCACACAAAATCTAGGCGTACAATACTGAGGGAGTGCTGCACTGTCGGACGTTCTGTCTTTCAGTTAAGAATTTAAACCGAGGCCCCCATCTGCTCTCTCAGGTGGATGGAAAAGATCCCATGGCACTATCCTAAGAAGAGCAGGGGGAGTTCTCCCCGGTGTCCTGGGCCAATATTTATCCCTCAACCAACATCATTAAAACAGATTATTTGGTCATTATCACATTGCCGCTTGTGGGAGCTTGCTGTGTGAAAATTGGCTGCCACGTTTCCCACAGTGACTACACTTCAAAAGTACTTCATTGGCTGTGAAGCGCTTTGGGACGTCCTAAGGTCATGAAAGGCGCTATATAAATGCAAGTTCTTTCTTTCTGTTCTTATGTATTTGCCCTGCCCTCAGCCTCTAAGAGGACTCATACAGTTACTCTTGTTTGAATGCGCAACTGGTAAAATGCCTGAACGTTAAATGTAACATCCAGTTACTTGTCCTTATGGCCAAGTGCACTTCTGACGGGCAAGTGGTGCCATCTACTGGATGGAACTGATCCAAAGAACGGTGCGAATCGGAACAGCAGCAGATTAAATGTGAACAATTAGCAGCAAGGATTCTACAAAGTTATCAGCGCATAAAGGCGGAGGTATTTGAAGGAATTCAATTAAACGGTAGATATTTTGGGGCTAGGGGAATTCTCCAAGGTCGCACTACCCACAGGGAGCTTTGAGACACAACAGGTTATCACACACCTGTTGCCCCCAAATTTTTCATCCATCACGATTAAATGGAGGTGAAAATCACGGGCAGTGCCCCTGAGATTTGCCAATACAGGTGGCCAACGGACAAGACTCCTCGCCCGGACCAAGGGCTTAGAGAAATCGGTCCTTTACAACAAATGGGTTTGTGCCTTTGTTAAAACAGCAAAGGATTTCACCAACGGTGTTGCTGAGTTTGTTACCACAACCTCAGCACAATTTCAACCTTCGGAGCACTGCAGCTTTAAGAGATCTTTCCCAATCACCCCTGCCGGAAACACGAACAGACAAAATTGATGGGCAGGAAAGACCAGTTGATCCATCAAGCCTGCCCTACACCCATGATGGCTGGAGCATCATAACTAAACACTTCAGTCTAAAAATTCGGTTGCTTTGCGCCTCCCGTTAGCGCTGGCGCAAAGCAACTCGCGCCTGGGCACAGCGCAGCCAACGCCTCCCGCGAAATTCAGCGGGAGGTTAGCGGCAGTGGTAACCGTTAGCGCCCCGCGGCGCTGCGCCGCTGGCGATGACATCATCGCCGTGCGCAGCGCCCTGCTCATGCCCCGGCCACGATCTTCGGTAGCAGCCCCTGACTTACCGCCGGATGCTATATCCGACGGGGTCAGGGGTGCCTACCTGCGACGGGGTGGCACAAATTAAAGGCGAGGTGCCGGGCGGCCATTTTTGTTGCTGGCCACCTGCCAGCACCTGCCCCCTCTGCTGTCCCCGGCCTCCTGTGCAGCACCCCCGCGGAGTTTGCCGGCACTCCGATCCCTGGTGGCCCAGCTGGGCGCCGGGTCGTGCTGCGCTAGACCCTCCCCTTTAAGAAGGGGAGGAAGGCCTGCAGTACCGCAGCGCGACGTGGGGCGCTACCGGTGAATTTCGGCCGCGGGGGTGCTAATTTTTTCGGGAGTAGCACCCCGGCGAAGTTAGCGCCCCAAAGGGGGCGCGACCCAATTTTTCCCCCTTTGTCCCTTTCTCCTTTTCCCCCACAGCCATGTAATCTCCTGGGAGGGGCAGAAAAACAATATCAGAAATTCTAAAGTGAGGCCCTGGTTGCAGTGGTTTTGTTACTGGACTAGCTAATCCAGAGGCCTGGACTAATAATTCAGAAAATATGAGTTCAAATCCAACGAGAGGTTGGAAAAGTTGGAACACAGAAGGTTAAGAGGTGACCCAATAGAGATTTTCAAAATGATGAGAGATTTTGACAGAGTAAATAGAGATAAAATATTCCCTCTGCTGAGCAGGCCAATAACCAGAGGTCATGGGTTTAAACTCATTGGCAAAAGATCGAGAGGGGAGATGAGGGGAAATGTTTTCACTCAGAGAGCTGTCAGGATCTGGAACGCTCGACCTGAAAAGGTGGTGGAAGCTGATTCCATCAATAATTTTAAAAGGGAGTTGGACGGGTTCTGGAGGATGAGGAACTCACAGGGTTACAGGACAAAAAGCGGGGGTTGTGGGACTAAGCACGACTGTTCTTTCAAAGAGCCAGCACAGGCACGACGGGCCGAATGGCCTCCTTCTGTGCTGAAAGTTTCTCTGATTCTATGAAATCCCACCAAGGCAGTTTGAGAATTTGAATTCAGAATTTTTTTTTAAATCTGGAAAAATAAATTTAAGCGCTGGTACCAGTAAAAATGACTGCTGCATAGCTGTTGGATTGTCGCGAAAGCCCAACTGGTTCACTGATGTCCTTTAGGGAAGGAAATCTGCCGTCCTTACCCGGTCTGGCCTATCTGTGACTCCAGACCCACAGCAATGTGGTTGACTCTTAACCGCCCTCTGAAATGGCCTCGCAGTGGTTCAGGAAGACGGCTCACCACCACCTTCCCAAGGGGCAATTAGGGATGGGCAATAAATGCCGGCCTTGCCAGCGACGCCCACATCTGACCCTGAACTGCCCTCGGAAGTAACGAGCTACTGAGTTGTGTCAAACCGCTACAAAGACGATACGGACCACCACCTAATCAGGGCAATAAATAGCCAGCAGCACCCAGATCCTGAGAATGAATTAAAAAATAATACCCAAATATGTGTTTCCAGTGGGCAGTGCTCAGATTTATAAAATTACCTCATAAATTCCTGTTAAGAACAAGTTAGTTATCGGAGTAACATTCCTTATTCCTCTAGCTGCAGCACAACCCAGTGGCTGAAAGAGGCCTTGCACCCTTCCTTTTTCGTGTTGGGAATATATCGGTGTCCATAAAGTGTGCTGCACTGTATTTTATTCAACAGGTTCATCCTCTTAAAAACAAAATAGTTTAAGATCAATTTTTACTGGGTATAACTTTTGGGACAATATTTCTGATGAGGAAGAGTTGGGGCTGAAATTCCTGGGCCTGGGAGGGTTGGGGAGGGGGAGGGATTGCGAGAGGGAGGCGGAAAAAGCAGGGTTTCAGGGGCGAGGAACGCTCGAGTACATTAACTTTGATTCGTTATAAAGGCCTGTACATAACCTGTCAAATTTTTCTCCTCTGGTCGTGCGAAGACAGTGAAATTTGGCCAAAAATCTCATGGAAAAATATCCAGGCCTGATTATTGACATAGAATTTACAGCACAGAAAGAGGCCATTCAGCCCAACTGGTCCATGCCGGTCTTTATGCTCCACACGAGCCTCTTCTCACTTTACTTCATCTAACCTTCAGCATAGCCTTCAATTCCTTTCTCCCTCATGTGTTTATCTAGATTACCCTTAAATGCATCTGTACTATTCGTCTCAACCACTCCCTGTGGTAGTGAGTTCCACATTCTCACCACTCTCTGGGTAAAGAAGTTTCTCCTGAAAGCCTCTTTGACCAAGCTTTTGGTCATTGTCCTAATATCTCATGTGGCTCGGTGTCAAATTTTGTTCTTAAGAAGCGGCTTGGGACGTTTTTACTATGTTAAAAACGCTATTTAAATGCAGGTTGTTGTTGTACGTGGGAACCACAGGGCTGGATTTTGTCAATGGAGATGTGCTGGAGGCGGGACTGCTGCTTGCCGGGTCTCAGTCCCGCCTCCGTCAGCCTCTGGCCAACCAGCAGGATTTTCCCCTGATTGACCTTGTTAAGCCCGCCCAGCGGGCTCAGCAGGCCAATTAGGGGGAAGTCACTGACAGAGCACGTCAACGTCTGACGTGCCATCTGTCAAGATTTCTTGAAAGAAGAAATGTCAGCGTTTGACAGCTCTGTGAAGCTGTCAAACACTGACGTTCTGTGCAGTTTGATGAGTCCTTGTGTTCAGGACTCATCAAACCTTTCTACTTTGTAGAAATCATATGACTGTTGGTTCGGAGGATCCAACAGCCAGTCTGTGAAATCTACAATGAAAATGTCGGGACTCCGGATCCAAAGCGGCTGAAGGCTGTAGGCAGAAGCAAAGGTAAGTGAACATTTTCTAACACTTTACAAGCACCTCACATACTTACCACTCCACACTTGCACCCATCACTCACCTCTACATCGCACTTTCAGACCCCTCCGACCCCCTCAGACCTCCTACTCGACTCCTACACCCCCGGCGGGGTTCTCCGAGGTCGGGAAGCCTGCACTTGGAAAGGTAAAATGGGACTAATCCTTTTTTCTGCTCGTTAACTACCTGTTAACAGGCAGTTAATAGGATTTAATCCCTTTCCCGCCTCGAGGAGACGGGACCTGGGGCAGGACGGCTTCCCGCCTCCTGGCAAAAGGGCACAGAGGCAGGTTGGGGACGGGTTTGCCAGCCGCCCCCACATTCGGCAACTTTACCGGCAGTCCCGCCACCATGCCCGCCTCCTCGGGGCTGGTAAAATCCAGCCCACAGGATTACTTATGTGATCTGCATTCACCTGGTAACCTCAATCGAAGCTTCAAACCACCTTGGGCAAAGCTGTTGTTACACCAGGACTGCACAACACACCATAGATTAAGTGCTACTTTCCTCCCTCCTTCCCATTCCCCATATTCCTGTTAGCGAGCGTTAAACCCTCCGCCACCGACCTAATTTGACCGATAACCGTATTTTTACTGACTCAGAAGCCCATCGGCTGCAGAGATCGCGAGGCTCGTTGAAGCCTTTTGCAATGACCTTGCTGCACTTCATCATCCGGCAAGCCCCTCTCACCCCTGCTCATTCTATATTCGGTCAATAACCTATTAATATTATCTATCTGGGCCCCAAGATAAGTGGCTGGGCACAGAACTGCGAGTAACTGCATGGGGGAAAAGCAGATAAGCCTCGTGCTGTAAAGGTTGTATCTGTTGCCCTAGTAATGACCTGCCAGAAGCTGTGATAGCTCACATCTGTTACAAAGCAGGTAGCCAGACACCACCGGAAACACAACAGTTTACCCAGTAGTAAATGTCGAAGGACGTTTCGCTGAAAACTAAATCAAGCACTGCGTAAACACAGGATCCGTTCCCTTCCAAATAAAGGTGGGTGTTGAATAAACAAGCTCCCTTCATCCCAATTCAAGCTCCTTCATCTCATTCAAGCTCGTCCTTCCCGAGTGCCAACTCGAGTATAGAAACATAGAAAAATAGGAGCAGGAGTAGGCCATTCTCTATCTCAATACCATATTCCCGCTCTCTCCCCATACCCCTTGATGCCTTTTGTGTCTTGAAATCTATCTATCTCCTTCTTAAATATATTCAGTGATTTGGCCTCCACAGCCTTCTGTGGTAGAGAATTCCACAAGTTCACCACCCTCTGAGTGAAGACATTTCTCCTCATCTCAGTCCTAAATGTCCTACCCCGTAGCCTGAGACTGTGACCCCTCGTTCTCGACCCCCCCAGCCAGGGGAAACATCTTCCCTGTATCCAGTCTGTCTCGCCCTGTCAGAATTTTATACGTTTCAATGAGATTCCCTCTCATTCTTCCCATTACATCCATCCGTCATGGAGATGGGACCTTGGCTTAACGGCTCATCCAAAGAACGGCATCTCCCACGAGGTGTCATCAACTTGCCTAAAATTGTGCCTGCTGAAAAGAATCAAGGAGGAGCCAAATGGAAGCATGTACATATATGGGCAATAGAGGCTACAGCGCCACTGGTTGGCTGAGGATGGAGCAGGTCGTGGTCAGGTCGCTACCTCATGGGGTTGGAGGTATATAAAGGACCATCTGAAGGGGATGGGTAGAGCAGGAGCAGCTACAGAACAAAGAGAATCAGACAACTGACAGAATTGTGGTCACCTACTCACCAAAGGATTGGGGTAACATCCATCTTTTGTCCTTCTTGCCTGGTTATTGCGTGTAACTGATTTTACTTGATTATTAAAATTGCTGATTGGTTATCTCGCTAAATCAGCGTGCAAATGCAGCATTGCTTCCAAACTGCGCTGGCGCGAGTTGGCCTAGAGCCTGCACTCAAGGTCTTGGAGTGAGCACTCAAGTTCACAACCTTCTGTCACATTAGCACTTGCCTGAGTGTTACCAGGTGAGTCAAGAGGCATTTTCCTTGACCTAAAAAGGCGAAGGGTGCATGCGTTCCCAGAATCCAAAGGCCGAGCCCACCTGAAGTAGGATGTTTTGGTCAGAACATCTCTCAACCAGGAATCGGTTTAGTTTAAGTTGCAATTCAATTTTTCAGTTCAGCAAGAAATCCACTCCCCAACATAGAACAAAGTTGGGGGTGGAGCTGAAGTTCCACTCAATCCATGACATTAATACATTGAGGGGGAGAAATTCGGTATCGCCCTGTTTGGAGCGCAATTATCGGCCGGGTGCAAAGTTTAGCGCCTGGCGCTAATTATCACCTCCGACTGCAAACTTGGCTTCTATCGTCCCTGGAGGTGATTGGAGCGCTAAATCAGGTGCTACACACCTCTCTTAATGCGCCAACGCCGAGGAGCGAAGCGCTACCTCAGAGCGCTGGCGAAGCTCATGTGATGTCAGTCAGCAATGGAACACAGACACACTGGCGCCGGCCAGTTCTTAAAGGGGAGGGTCGATCTTGCTCTCCATCCACACCCTGCTCATTGCAGCCTTGAACCTTGGCCTGGAGAGACCTGTACATCAATTCTGCTGGAAAGAATAATGGAGAGGCCCAGGGAAAGAGCTCAGACTGCAGCCCCCATAGTCTCTTCTAAATCGATGCAAGGAAGGTCAAATCAAAATGAACCTGCAAAGTGCTGCTCAGTACCCAAAACTCCTTCACACAGAGTTGAATCTCTCCAGAAGTCAGTCTCTCTCTCTCTCAGAATGCGTGGTGCAAAAATGTCGCTGACAAATAAAGGCAGGAAGTGGCCGCCTTTAAATAGCGGTCCCCCAGTCCCTTCCCAACTGCAAAACGTTCCCCTCAACCTGTCGTTGCTAGCAGCAGGCAGTAAGGCAGGGGGCACCACTCAATATCCAGTCCGGGGCGCTACCGGGGCGTTGCACGCTCAACTGACGTCACGGTCTGCGGGCGCAGGAGATTGTGCCGGTAGTGTTTAGCGCCGCCGCAAAATGTCTGGTCAATTTCGCGAGCGGCGCAAACATCGCCGCGCCAGGGCGCTAGTTGCTTTGCGCCCCATTAGCGCCCTCTTGGGGCGCTAACGGGAGGCACAAAGCAACCAAATTCCTCCCCCCCCCCACTCCGAGTCTTTAGGGAAGGGCAAATTTTGTGTTGAGGATTGAGAGTGCTGTACAGTGGAGCACTTTTCCAGTTTTTGCATCCATCAAATATTTACGCCACAGACCAGGCTAAGAGAAGGCTCTACGCAACTCTATTTCTGCCTTAACCCCAGCAGTAGGAAAAAAATGCAAGCCCTTTCTGTCTTTTTGAAATACGGTAAAAATCTGCAGGTTGACATTAGGTAATTGCACCCGTCAGATACAAGATTCACAGCCCCGGACAATAACCTCTGCTCTTAATGTCAAGTGCAGGCAGAGTCAGACTCCGCAGCAATGCCACCCTTGGTTGAGTAGCCTGATGACACTCACTGTCTGGACTCAGGTGAAAAATGCCCAGTACTGACGAAGGGTCACAGACAGCAGCATCAACAACAGCTTGTATTTATATAGCACCTTTAACATAGTAAAACGTTCCAAGGTGCTTCACAGGAGCGTTATCAAACAAAATTTGACACCGAGCCACGTAAGGTGATATTAGGGCAGGTGACCAAAAGCTTGGTCAAAGGGGTAGGTTTTAAGGAGCGTCTTAAAGGAGGCGAGAGAGGCGGAGAGGTTATGGGAGGGAATTCAAGCGCTTGGGGCCTAGGCAGCAGAAGGCACGGCCACCAATGGTGGAGTGATTGAAATTGGGGATGCTCAATAGGCCAGAATTAGAGGAGCGTAGATATCTCGAGGGTTTGTGGGGCTGAAGGAGATTACAGAGGTAGGGAGGGGCGAGGCCATGGAGGGATTTGAAAACAAGGCTGAGAATTTTGAAATCGAGGCGCTGCTTAACCGGGAACCAATGTAGGTCAGCGAGCACAGGGGTGATGGGTGAACGAGACTTGGTGCGAGTTAGGACACGGGCAGCCGAGTTTTGGATGAGCTCAAGTTTACGTAGGGTAGAATGCGGGAGGCCAGCCAGGAGTGCGTTGGAATAGTCAAGTCTAGAGGTAACAAAGGCATGGATGAGGATTTCAGCAGCGGATGAGCTGAGGCAGGGATGGGAGTCGGGCGATATTCCGGAGGTGGAAGTAGGCGGTCTTAGTGATGGCATGGATATGTGATCGGAAGCTCATCTCGGGGTCAAATATGACACCAAGGTGGCGAACAGTGTGGTTCAGGTCAGACAGATGCCAGGGAGAGGGATGGAGCTGGTGGCTAGGGCACGGAGTTTGTGGTGCGGTCCGAAGACAATAGAGACCGAACATTAACTCTGAAAATGGAAAAAACCAAGTGTGTTGGGAATTTTTTTTAATTTGTTTATGGGATGTGGGCGTCGCTGGCAAGGCCAGCATTTATTGCCCATCCCTAGTTGCCCTTGTGAAGGTGGTGGTGAGCCGCTTTCTTGCACCGCTGTAGTCCGTGTGGTGAAGGTGCTCCCACAGTGCTGTTAGGGAGGGAGTTCCAGGATTTTGACCCAGCGACGATGAAGGATCGGCCGATATACTTCCAAGTCAGGATGGTGTGTGACTTGGAGGGGAACTTGGAGGTGGTGGTGTTCCCATGCGCCTGCTGTCCTTGTCCTTCTAGGTGGAAGAGGTCGCGGGTTTGGGAGGTGCTGCCGAAGAAGCCTTGGCGAGTTGCTGCAGTGCATCTTGTAGCTGGCACACACTGGAGAGTGCAGGGGAATGGGACCGAGTGGAGAGCTCTTTCAGAGAGCTGGCACGGGGTCGATGGATCGAATTGGCCTCCTTCTGTGCTGCAAAATTCTCTGAAAATCCCGGCAAAGTTCTCTGATCTTTCCCATCAGTTCCAACAGCTCAAGAACTAATTTTCAGCAAGAGATTTATGTCTGCATTGTTAAATCATTCAGTAGGGGGTGGTGGGGGGGCGGGCGCGGGAGGGGGGTGTAAATTGGCCTTGACGCTGTGACACAAATTAGTTCTCCTCTTCCTCTTTAGAAAAGCAACAAATAAATCCATTGAAACCCAGATGCCATTTCTCAGTCTGAGGTGTTGACTCCGGGCATCCTTTTAATCAGACGACATTTATGTCTATAAGTAAATTATAGTAATTCGTTGATTAACAGCTATGCAGCAGACCATTGGGTAATGAGACACTCCCACCACCTGCTTAAGTGGGTAATTATGAGGAATATTTTACAGCAAATTAAATAGGACAGCTAGTATTACTGAACCATTCCGATTTTTTAAGCAGCACTTCTTAATTGGCTGACATAAGTGCACAGTGGGCTCACACTGGCTACCGTGAGAAAGCTATTGCCGTGTCGGCACAGCGCTTCCTTCTGCCGCTCTCCCCTGGTGCCACTTGTAATGTCAGCAGCAACTGGGCATCGCATCCAAGTACGTCAACACGGCCTGGCCGAGTGCAGACCCGAGGAGACGTCCGCCATCGCAGCTTGGGCTGACGGTTGAACCACCGCCGAGTCAATCAACACGAGCGTGTCTGCACCCTGGTCAAGAGGGAACAAGAATGCCTCTTGCATTCGAAGCATTCGGTGACTGGTCTAATTTTTAGATCGTTAAAAATGTCATCAAAATAGATGCGTGCGTTTATTCGCATCTAGTACACTTTTTATTCATTCACAGGATGTGGGCGGGCTGCTTTGCCCTGGATGGTGTCGAGCTTCTTGAGTGTTGTTGGAGCTGCACTCATCCAGGCAAGTAGAGAGGATTCCATCACACTCCTGACTTGTGCCTTGCAGATGGTGGAAAGGCTTTGGGGAGTCAGGAGGTGAGACACTCGCCGCAGATTACCCAGCCTCTGACCTGCTCTTGTAGCCACAGTATTTATGTGGCTGGTCCAGTTAACTTTCTGGTCAATGGTGACCCCCCCCAGGATGTTGATGGTGGACGATTTGACAATGGTAATGCCATTGAATGTCAAAGGGAAGTGGTTAGACTCTCTCTTGTTGGAGATGGGCATTGCCTGGCACTTGTGTGGCATGAATATTACTTGCCACTTATCAGCCCAAGCCTGAATGTCGTCCAGGTCTTGTTGCATGCAGGCATGGACTGCTTCATTATCTGAGGAGTTGTGAATGGCGCTGAACACTATGCAATCATCAGCGAACATCCCCACTTCTGACCTTATGATGGAGGGAAGGTCATTGATGAAGCAGCAGAAGATGGTTGGGCCCAGGACACTGCCCTGAGGAACTCCTGCAGTGATATCCTGGGGCTAAGATAACAGGTCTCCAACCACCACAACCATCTTCCTTTCTGCTAGGTATGACTCTTCTGCACTCCACATGTCATGCTTCAGTTACAGATGCAAGATAATCTTTAAAAATAAAGAAATTGACCCGGAGCCTGAAATTTACAAATACTTACGACTGCCCCTCTGACCGACCTCAACAGTTTAACATTTGTTACCGTTATCTCGATTTGCCCCGTTAAAGCTGTGGCCTTAAAAAGAGACAGGCCAGGCTAACAGCGATACAGCACAACTGTGCCCCACGCACCACGAGCAATGTCATGGGAGATCGACTAGCTTCTATCAAAGTTTTGAGAGCATCCATCCCTCTTCAGATGTCACGTTAAAAAGTGTGAAAGCTACAAGAGAAAGAATGTTGATCGTTGCCCGCTGGGCTTTTTTTTTTTTGCCTGACTTGGAGCCAGAAATGTACGAGCACTTTGCAATCTGCACCCTTCCCACACCAAGCAACAATTAAATTCTGACCTCCGACTGCTTCGACTCATCGCAATTAGACTTTGGAGCTTTAAAGGGGCAGGCAAGCCTAAACACCGCTCTGCCTTAGCAGCAGAATAATACATAGTAGGTCGCGCGGCACCAACGGCAGATCACCCAATTTACTGCAAGCAGTGGCACAGGAGATCCACGAGTGGGTGCGTGCTTATATTTATGTGCCTTTATACGGTAGAAATTGCTACTGCCAATGTTAAAGTACGAAAGCTTAACACGTTCGTGTCAAATTCCTCTCTCCGCCATTTTAACAGAGGTACTGCAACAACAATTTGCATTTATATAGCGCCTTTTAACATAGTAAAACGTCCCAAGGTGCTTCATCAAACAAAATTGACACCGAGCCACAGAAGGAGATATTAGGACAGGTGACCAAAAGCTTGGCCAAAGAGATAGATTTTAAGGAGCTTCCTAAAAGGAGGAGAGAGAGGGGGGGATGAGGCATGAGGGAAATCCAAAAGTTAGCGCCTAGACGGCTGAAAGCGCGGCCGCCAACGGTGGAGTGAAGGAAGAGGGGATGGACAAGAGGCCAGAATTGGAGGAAGAGTTCTCGGAGAGTTGTCGAGCTAGAGGAGGTTAGAGATAGGGAGGGGCGAGGCCATGAAGGGATTGGAGTGTGAGAATTTTATAAAACGAGATAATGTCTCCATTAGAAACTGGAGAGGAATTTGATACAAGTGCCGATACAGTATCTCCATCGACAGTAATAGCTACACGTAGACTGTTATTTACAATGGAAGAGCTGGAAGTTTCCTTGAATGCAGCAGTGTTGCAACAGCTGAAAACAGGGCCACTGCCAAGGCAATATGGATGTAGCTGACACAACCTTGGCCAACCAAGGAGCACGCCCAAGTAGGAGCCACTGGCGCCAAGAAACGCTAAAGGAATTAAAACAAACTAGCACAAGCCAAAGAGGTGAGATGGAGGGCAGATATGAAACACAGCCAGTGAGGAGCAAGGAAAAGGTGTACAAGTCAAGCCTCACGAATCGAATGTGCGCCCACCCGTCCCCAACCACCGATGATGCTGAGGCCGGCCCCGATCCTCTCTTCCTCCCTGCCGATCCCCGATCCTCGCCGATCCCCCGATCCTCCCCCCCTGCCCCCAACCCACCTATCTTGAGAAAATTCCGGCCCTAGTGTCTGAACTCGGATGTGTGGAACGGTTACTCAAGTGAGGCATCAGAGAGTGCCCATGGAACCAGAAACACCACCCCCCCCCGCCCACCGCCCAGCACATTCTTCGAGAGGAGAAAAGAACTTGGGAGAGCGGGCGTATTTGCAGAAACCTGGGGGGGGGGAGGCGCGGGTTAAATGACTTGCCCCTCTAACTCTGACAAGGTAATAATGTGGCACAGGAGAGCAAGCAAGATAGAGTCAAGGGTCGAGGACAAATTCATTACAACGAGAGGAAAGGAGCTCCTGGGACAAGCACAGATTCATCGCTACCCATCCCAGGGAAAATACATCAGCCACAAGATTATACCAGGAGTGGCATTATCATAATGGAGATCAGCTGTGCGGAGACACAAGAAGCTAGCAATTCCACATCTGGTGAGATAGTTCGATGTGCCTCCGCAACCTATATTTTTCCCACAATTGCAAGTGGGACAGGCAGAATTGAGATGTTTACGGAGGTTATGTTCCCATTGTTTTGTTAAGGATGACTTGCGCTTTACTGGGTTATTTACAGATCTGAAACGCTAGTACTTTTTTTTTAATGGAATTAAAGGATAACAGGAGAAAATTCTGAGCATATATTTTCTGTTCGGTATTGTATTTATACCCCTCCTTAGGTAAATCACAGCGAGTACATCAGAGTGGGGCTGAGGGAATAAATCAGCATGTGGGAAATCTCAGGTGCAATCCCACCCATTGCCTTCCACGCAGGAACAGACTGGAGCATTTGAGCACTGTCTAAAGCTGAACACATCGGGCAACCTTTTGCAAGACATGTTTCTTCACCGGACGGAAGTGCGGGTCCCAGGTTCTGCCCTCCCCGGTGCTACAGCTCCATCTCCGACCCCACATCTGCCTAGAGACGCTCCTCACCAGGAACACACTCAAAACATTTGCCAATAAAAGCAATAATTCTGTGTAAAATGTTCCATAAAGTTGAGCAAAAATGTAAAAGGAAGAGGGGAATGTTGGAAGAAAGCAGCTTTATCATCTTCAGCTCTTCAGCACACAAAGTCACATTCAGTGTAAAACAAGGCAAATATTTCAATTCCGTGCTATTAAAGAAAGAAACTGTAGTAATGTAGGAAACGCGGCAGCCAATTCACACACAGCAAGCTCCCACAAACAGCAATGTGATAATGACCAGATCATCTGTTTCAGTGATACTGGTTGAAGGATAAATATTGGCCCCAGGACACCGGGGAGAACTCCCCTGCTTCTCTTCGAAATAGTGCCATAGGATCTTTTACGTCCACCTGAGAGAGCAGACATGTTAAATTAATATAATTCAGTGAATGCCGATCATCACTATTTATTAGTTGGCACCTAGGTATTCCCCCTCAACCAGGAAAATCAATGCTCCTAGATTGTGAGATTTTGCCTGGTTTTTTCCCCCTTTCATTTTCCCCGTATGCTTTCCTCTAAGTGTAAATGTATCTGTCCCTTGAAGGATCATACAGACCTGACTGGTTCCCAATCTGTGTTGAGTTAGCTGGGGGAGGGGCGGGGACTGCTACATTTGCCCTGAAAGGGGGGAGGCCAGTGTGGTATGACTGCTGCTGGGCAGTGCATGTGTCTGGATATCGGGCATTCCCCATTTTTTTTTTACCAGGACATATCTATCCAAATCTACTGTAAGACCACTGACTCCCACAGCTACCTTGACTACACTTTCTCCCTACCCGCTTTCTGTAAGGGGCCTCGGTTTAACATCTCATCCGAAAGACTCCCTCAGCACTGCACTGGAGTGTCAGCCTGGCTTTATGTGCTCAAGTCTCGGGAGTTGGACTTCAACCACAACCTTCTGACTCCGAGGTGAGGGTGCTGCCCACTGAGCCACGGCTGACAGTCAAACTGAATGAATTAGCAGTATTCACCGTGGAATAAGGAGGTTGCATTTTGCAGACACTGCTTAGTGGAGTTTGTTGGAGGCTTCGATTACACCGTCTAGTAAGGAAGAACGGCATATGTCGATCTCGTGTACTGCGGCAACTGGCTTACTAAAAGTGCACCATTTGTGAACCACTTGCAGATGATGTGATATTTAAACGCAAGTATTCACTTATAGGTGTTACCACATGCACAGCCAATCAGCTGCCCAAATGATCGGATTCAAATCGGCCTTCAGATCATTTCCCAAATCTACGAATAGAACCGATTGCAGGGCAGTGAGACACCTTCAGTGTACCAAGGGTGTATCTGTGAACTGCTACTTCGAATAACCCTCCCCTAGTTAAAGAGCTGTACTGTAGCTGAAGCCTAGTTTCCCAGCGATACATTCATCGAATTATACAGCACAGAAGGAGGCCATTCGGCCCATCATGTCTGTGCCGGCTCTTGGAAAGAGCTCTCCAATTAGTCCCACTCCCCCTGCTCTTTCCCCATAGCACTGCAAATTTCTCCTTTTTAAGTCTTTATCCCATTCCCTTTTGAAAGTTATTATTGAATCTGCTTCCACCGCCCTTTCAGGCAGCGCGTTCCAGATCATAATAACTGTCTTCGTAAAAAAAAAAATGTTTTCCTCATCTCCCCCTCTGGATTTTATGCCAATTATCTTAAATCTGTGTCCTCTGGTTAATGACACCCCTGCCAGTGGAAACAGTTTCTCCCCACCTACTCTAGCAAGACCCCTCATAAACTGGACCACATTGTAGGAAAATCGAGTGAGTTGGACTTGGCGAGAATTTAAATCGGAAGATATTTTCCTCCGTTTGCTAATGTCGGTGAGCCATGAAGCGAGGAAACGAACTTTGTTCTCACACCAATTTATTTATTTTTTCCTGTCCTAAGCAAACAGAGGAAAATATACCCTGGGTACGTACTGAGAAGCACTATGATTATGGACAGCCAAAGTGTGTATTAAGGGGCTTATTTAATTGAGGGGTTCAAGAGTCACAGGCCACAGGAACAAAGCTGGACTGGTTTATGAGCGGCGCTGAAATACCAAGATAGAATTATAGCCCTTTCGCTCACCCTTCACCCTTCATTATCTTTCATTTTATATATACACTGTGGTCTGAAAACAAAAATGGAAACTATGCTAAGGTCAGGAAAGCAAAGACAACAGGGACTGAAGACTGAGAATCTGCTGTGATGGGAAGTTATAGCTGCAGTTACCGCAAGCAGATGATTGAGAACAGGCTGTAATAACAGCAAGGGAATTATTTTTACGTTGCAAAAACACCACAGAGCCATTGAGACCACAGTATCACTCTTTCTTCTGGCAGGTGCAGTGCTGTGACAAAGGAGGACAGATGAAATTGCTGCCTACTAAATCAGCAAGACCTGCGTCATATTACTGGCAGCAAAAGGATATTAAGCACACCAGGCACTGAATTACACACGGACGGCGCACACACACACACACACAAACGTCCACTCTTCTGGAGAGAGCTAGGAGACAGTAAGCGGGGAGGGTCCACTTTTCCATAATGTTGAACGTGCTCATTTTATTAAAGTGCCCGTGAGATCCAAAACATGGCCCGAGTACATTTCCCAGCGTGCTGGAGTCGCACGCCACGTGCGGTGAGACGGCCTCCCCAATGGCGACTGGCATGGCTTCGTTTTACTGTGTTCAGAGTTAGATCTGGACCCAACTCTCGCGTTCTACTGCCAACGAGCCACTGTTTCCCCCCAAAACCATTCTGCACCAACACAAAAGTGGCTGTATAACTTCAGCCTAAAAAGACTGCACTGGTTTGTGACATCACTACAACAACATCATCAGCCGACATCGCAAAAGAAGAAGGATTCCACAATGCCTCAGTCAGGTAGGTTTGATACTCATGTCTATAGTATGGGCCCACTCCCTGTAACTCCTTCCCCAAATCTCTCTGCCTCCACCTCTCTCTCTACCTTTAAAAACCTACTCGGAACCCATCTTTTCAAGCAAACCTTTGGTCATCCCTCCTAATTTCTCCTTCTATGGCTTGTTGTCGGTCTCCCGGTCTACTCTCATGTGCGAAGCCCATTTGAACTTTGTAAGCATTAAAAAAGGTACAATTTTAAATTTTTTTCATTATAATTACAAGGTGTTCAAACTCTTCCACTTAGCAATACAACACAACACAGGAACTCTTCCCCAAAATGGTAATAAACGGCTATTTCAATGTTAAAAGTACAATAGCTCAGTATATATCTCACGCATGGGATCTACCAGATGGGACTATGAGCTCACACATGTATTGACTATATAGTAATTCCTTGCATCAGCAGTGTTAGCTGTGGCTCAGTTGGTAGCACCCTCACCTCTGAGTCAGAAGGTTGTGGGTTCAAGTCCCACTCCCGGGACATGAGCACATAAAGCGAGACTGACACTCCCAGTGCAGTGCTGAGGGATTGTTGGAGGTGCCGTCTTTTGGATGAGACGTTAAACCGAGGGCCCCGTCTGTTCTCTCAGGTGGACATAAAAGATCCCGTGGCACAATTTCGAAGAAGAGCAGAGTTATCCCCGGTGTCCTGGCCAATATTTATCCCTCAATCAACATAACTAAAGCAGATTATCTGGTCATTTTCACACTGCTGTTTGTGGGAGCTTGCTGTGTGTAAATTGGCTACCGCGTTTCCTACATTACAACAGTGACTACACTTCAAAAGTACTTAATTGGTTGTAAAGCGCTTTGGGACGCCCTAAAGTCGTGAAAGGTGCTGTATAAATGTAAGGGGGAAAAATTCAGTTGGTTGCGCCTCCCGTTAGCGCCTTAAGAGAGCGCTAATGGGGCACAAAGCAACTAGCGCCCGGGCTGCGGTGATGTTTGCGTCGCTCGCGAAATTAACTAGACATTTTGCGGCGGCGCTAAACAGTTCCGCCACGATCTCCTGCGCCGGCAGATCGTGACGTCAGTCGAGTGCGCAACGCCCCGGTAGCGCCCCGGAGCGGATATTGAGTGGCGCCCCCTGCCTTACCGCCTGCTGCTAGCAACGACAGGTTGAGGGGAGCGTTTTGCAGTCAGGAAGGGACTGGGGGAGCGCTATTTAAAGGCGACCGCTTCCTGCCTTTTTTTGTTGGCGACATTTTTGAACCGCGCATTCTGAGAGAGAGAGAGAGAGAGAGAGAGAGAGAGAGAGAAACTTCTCGAGAGATTCAACGCTGTGTGAAGGAGTTTTGGGTACTGAGCAGCACTTTGCAGGTTCATTTTGATTTGCCCTTCCTTGTATCGATTTAGAGAGACTGTGGGGGCTGCACTCTGAGCTCTTTCCCTGGGCCTCTCCATTGTTCTTTCCAGCAGATTTGATGTACAGGTCTCTCCAGGCCGAGATTCAAGGCTGCAATGAGCAGGATGTGGATGGAAAGCAAGATCAACCCTCCCCTTTAAGAACTGGCCCGCGCCATTGTGTGTGTGTTCCATTGCTCACTGACATCAAATTAGCTTCACCAGCGCTCTGAGTTAACGCCTCACTCCTCGGCCTTTGCACCTTAAGACAGATGTGAAGCACCTGATTTGGCGCTCCAATCACCTCCAGGGGCGATAAAAGTCAAGTTTGCAGTCGGTGGCGATAATTAGCGCCAGGCGCTAATCTTTGCGCCCGGCCGATAATTGCGCCCCAAGCGGGGCGATACTGAATTTTTCCCCCTAAGTCTTTCTTTCTTCCTGAAGAGTGAGAGGAACCAAGCGAACGCTATGGCGGCAGGGCTATCCCAGTATACACAGTGATAGTGAAAGCCCTCTATCAATATTATAGCCTCTTTTACAGCTAATTATGGCTGGATCTCTGGATGAGAAAACTTATCGGACTTCAAGTTTCCTGGATACAAATTTCTATTCTCCACAGGGATTTTTTTGAAAGGAAACCTTGTGGTGGATGTTCAAATTAACTATGTGGGAATTACCAGTATCATTCATAAATCTGCCTTGGCTTGTTTCTTCTTTGCTGCTTAAAAGAAAGTTTTGGTCTCCTCACATGGCGGGTGATATCGAGGCTTTCGAAAAGGTTCAGAGGAGGGCCACAAGACTGATTCCCAGTTTCAAACACCTCAGCTACCCAGATGGGCTTTAACAGCTGGGTCTTTATATTCTAGACATGCGCAGACACAGGGGCGATTTGATTGCGTGCATTTGGAGAACCAGAGCCAACTTGCATAAATTACGCAAAGGCAGTAACAGGGTACATGTTAAGAAGGTTCTTCTTTTCCCCAGAGGATCGTAGACCTAAGGAACAAGTTGTCGGTTTGTGCCGGGAGTGCTGATTCACTGGATACCTTCAACAGGGATCTGGACTGGTTCCTCGGTGGGGTGGCCATCGCGACATACAAGAGGTAGGTGCCAAGTAAGAGAAGTCCTGGTCTATGCGAGCTCCTGGTCTCGTTTCGATCTCCTAGTGCAATCGGAGAGGAATTTTCCAGGTTATTTTTTTCCCTGATTGGCCTTGGGCTTGTTAATCTGGTTTTTTTCCCCCTCTCCCAAGAGATTACATGGCACCTAGTGGGTAGGGAGTGTACAAGACATCACAACTGTATCGGGACAGGCTAGATGGACAAGCCAGTCTTTTCTTGTCCAAATTATTCATACGTTCGTGAAAGAAGTTATCCCATCAGGAAAATCTGCGCGGCAAACTTTTCCTTCAATTGGGAAGTGGAAAGAAGTGAGCATCTTGATAAGGTGTATTAATACAAATCTATACCTATGTATTACAAAGTACTTCCAGCACAGAAACAGGCTTATTCGGCCCAACTGGTCTCTGCCGGAGTTTATGCTCCACACGAGCCTCCTCCCACCCCTCTTCATCTAATCCTATCAGCGTCTCCTTCTATTCCTTTCTCCCTCATGTACTCATCTAGCTTCCCCTTAAAGGCATCAACTTCCCCTCAAATGCATTAATAACTTAACTGGACCAGCCACATAAATACTGTGTCAACAAGAGCAGGTCAGAGGCTAGGTATTCTGCGGCGAGTGTCTCACCTCCTGACTCCCCAAAGCCTTTCCATCATCTACAAGGCACAAGTAAGGAGTGTGATGGAATACTCTCCACTTGCCTGGATGAGTGCAGCTCCAACAACACTCAAGAAGCTCTACACCATCCAGGACAAAGCAGCCCGTTTGATTGGCACCCCATCCACCACCTTAAACATTCACTCCCTCCACCACCGGCGTACCGTGGCTGCAGTGTGTACCATCTACAAGATGCACTGCAGCAACTCGCCAAGGCTTCTTCATCAGCACCTCCCAAACCCACGACCTCTTCCGCCTAGAAGGACAAGGGCAGCAGGCGCATGGGAACACCACCACCTCCAAGTTTCCCTCCAAGTCACACATCATCCTGACTTAGAAGTATATCGCTGATCCTTCATCGTCGCTGGGTCAAAATCCTGGAACTCCCTCCCTAACAGCACCGTGGGAGCACCTTCACCACACGGACTCCAGCGGTTCAAGAAGGCGGCTCACCATCACCTTCTCAAGGGCAACTAGGGATGGGCAATAAATGCTGGCATTGCCAGCGACGCCCACATCCCATAAAAACGAATTTTTAAAAAAGCACCTATGTCTACATATTAATACACATCTATATCAATGCATTAATACATTCGTACAAATCTGAATCGATACATTAATATAAACCTATATCGATACATTAATATACACCAAGTATTTTAGCGGAAATTTACAAATCAGGTTCATGAATGTGCTCTGTACATTTGTTGTTCCATCGCACAAATGAAAGTGTACTGCAAGTTCCTTTGATATACATAGTATTGTATTATAAGATGGACAGAAGCATATTGAAAAGTGTCCTTCTTCCACTGTGCCGGGTTATAATGTCCCAAATTGTATCACAAGTGTGTTCATTGTTGAATTGTATTTACCCGGACTCATATTCCTATATTATTTACCGTTGATTGTATATGGACCGTGTCTTTGCTATGTCGATGTGAGATTGAGGTCTTACCTCTACAGCGTCCCAGCAGCAGATGCAGTGCAAAGCAGGCAGACAAGATGGCAGTGTACATCTTTGAGCCCAGTGGTATATCGGGAGCGGGGAGTGAGAAAGCTGGCTTCAGGAGATTCACCTCTTCGAACCACACTCTTGCATTCAGGATTCCCTCATAAAAATCAGCTGTGTGCCTGTGGGGAAGACAAATAAACAGATGTTGTAGTTGGTCAAAAGTCATAGGGGGAAAAATTCGGTTGATTTGCGCCTCCTGTTAGTGCCCTAAGAGGGCGCAAAGCAACTAGCGCCTGGGTGCGGCACCGCCAACGCCTCCGGCGAAATTCAGCGGGAGGCTAGCGGCGGCGGTAACCGTTAGCGCCCCGCGCGTTGCACCGCTAGCGATGACGTCATCGCCGTGCGCAGCATCCCAGCCGCGATCTTCGGTAGCGCCCCCCGACTTACAGCCAGACGCTATGTCCGACAGGGTCAGGGGGGTCTACCTGCGGTCGGGGCGGCGCAAATTAAAGGGGCGGTGCCGGGCGGCCATTTTTGTTGCTGGCCGCCTGCCAGCAGTTGCCCCCGTTGCTGTCCCCGGGCTCCTGTGCAGACCCCCTGCGGGGTGGCGGATGCTTTCCGAGAGCTCGGCACTATTTTGCCGGCACTCTGATCCCTGGTGGCCCAGCTGGGCCCCGGGTCGTGCTGCGCTACGCCCCTCCGCTTTAATAAGGGGAGGAAGGCCTGCAATACCGCGGCGCAACGTGCCGCAGCGCCCCAAGAGGGAGGTGGGGTGCTACCAGTGAATTTCGGGCACGGGGATCATAATTTTTTCGGGGTGCTAAAAGTAGCGCCCCGGTGAAGTTAGCGCCCCAAAGGGGGCGCGACCCAATTTTTCCCCCATAATCTCCACATTAAAAAATTGACAGAATTATGCTATGGAAATATTTCACAATTAGATTTACATAGGAACGGAAGTCAGCCCTGAAGACCCTCGAGGCTGTTGCACCATTCAATGAAATCATGGCTGATCTGTACCTTTTCTCTATTTACCTGCCTTTTCTCCATTTCCCTTGCTACCCTTTAGCTGGTAAAAAATCTCCTCTCCTAAAGGTTTTGACTCCTGTACTGGGGTATGGTCCCACAGGGGAAAGGCCACTCCTGGAACTTCATTCATGAGGCCGTTATTCATATGGGAGCCTTCAGCGAGTGTCAATCACTGGACTGCGAGCCTGACGCTGTCTACACACTAACGCTTCCATGTCAGCCATGGTTCAGTGGGTAGCATTCTCGCCTCTAAGTCAGAAGGTTGTGGGTTCAAGTCCCACTCCAGAGACTTGAGCACAAGATCCAGTCTGACACTCCAGTGCAGTGCTAAGGAAGCGCTGCACTGTCGGAGGTGCCATCTTTCAGATGAGATGTTAAACTGAGGCCCCGTCTGCCCTCTCAGGTAGACGTAAAAGAACCCAGGGCACTATTTCGAAGAGGAGCAGGGGGAGTTCTCCCGTGTCCTGGCCAATATTTATCCCTCAACCAATACCTTAAAACAGATTATCTGGTCATTATCTCATTGCTATTTATGGGGCCTTGCTGTGAGCAAATTGGCTGCCACATTTCCTACATTACAACAGTGACTACACTTCCAAAGTCCGTAATTGGCTGTAAAGCGCTTTGGGACGTTTTGAGGTTGTGAAAAGCGCGACAGAAATGCAAATTCTTTCTTTCCTTAACCAACTGTTACACTCTAATTGCGGCTCGTGTGAAAGTAGCTAACTCAGAACAGACAGGAAGGTGAAACTTGATCCTTCCCGAGTCTGAATGGCTGAGAGGCAAGCGAGATAGATTTCTGCTCCTGCCCCTGAGCATATTGATCACCTGGGCACAGCGAATAGAGGAACAACCGGGTGGCAAGGATCGCATGCCCGTACATAGAATTTCAGCTACAGTTTCCACTCATCAATGGAAGGAAAATTAGGCGGGCTGCCTTCAGAGTCATGATTCCACTTTCCATACCTCGGGAGCCTACTGTCAACAAGGGCAGATGTCGATGACTAAGTCCAACACCGCCTTCAGTGTGCCAGTGCAGCCTTCAGTCGCCTGAGGAAGAGAGTGTTTGAAGACCAGGACCTCAAACCCGGCACTAAGCTCATGGTCTACAGAGCAGTAGTGATACCCGCCCTGCTGTATGCCTCAGAGACATGGACCATGTACAGCAGGCACCTCAAAGCACTGGAGAGTTACCACCAACGCTGCCTCCGCAAGATCCTGCAAATCCATTGGCAGGATAGGCGCACCCACGTCAGTGTTCTCGCTCAGGCCAACATCCCCAGCATCGAAGCTTTGACCACGCTCGATCAGCTCCGATGGACAGGCCACATCGTCCGCATGCCAGATACGAGACTCCCAAAACAAGCGCTCTACTCGGAGCTCCGACACGGCAAGAGAGCACCAGGTGGGCAGAGGAAACGCTTCAAGGACACCCTCAAAGCCTCCTTCAAAAAGTGCAACATCCCCACCGACACCTGGGAATCCCTGGCCCAAGACCGCACAAAGGGGAGGAGAAGCGTCCGGGAAGGCGCCGAACACCTCGAGTCTCTTCGCCGGGAGCAAGCGGAAGCCAAGCACAAGGAGCGCACGTCAACCCAAGCACCCCACCCACCTGCCCCTTCAACCACCGTCTGCCCCACCTGTGACAGAGACTGTCGGTCCCGCATTGGACTCATCAGTCACCTGAGAACTCATTTTTAGTGTGGAAGCAAGTCATCCTCGGTTCCGAGGGACTGCCTAAGAAGAAGATGATGATTCCCCTGCCTGACCTTCCACTATTCACCGCGCCAAGTTCATCAATAAACCCCGGTACAGGAGCAGGAAAATCTGCCCCAACGCCTTTATTTTGGAGTCTGGTCCCAAGCCGAATTCATTTCCAGACCAGCTGTTAAAAACCTTTTCACATCTGTGACTTATGACATAGCCTGCGTTTTGCTGGATGTGGGGGATTTCCAATATGGCATCCTCGCAGCTGGGGAGAAGTAGTCTTAGTCAGCCAGTTGTTCAATGGAAATTATTTACTGCAGCCTGGGAAAGGAGCCAGGATTTGAGTCAGACTGTGCAGGCCATCCTAGCTCTTTGTTTGCATAACCGCCACAATAAGGTGAGTGTCCGACGACAAAACAATGTCGGCAATAGCAAAGCCTTATCTGTTCTATGAGGTTGACTGAACTAAAAGTTAATTTTTACCTTTTTATTTCGGTAGTGCAACCGCTTTTCAACTTTGGCTGCCTGTGCCTTGTGTCAAAGAAAACAAGCAATCCCACTGTCAAAAATTGTCACTAATACTTCTGTCCTCTTGAGCATCCCTGATTATAATCGCTTAACCTTTGGTGGCCATGCCTTCAGCTGCCTCGGCCCTAAGCTCTGGAATTCCCTGCCTAAACCTCTCTGCCTCTTTCCTCCTTTTTAAGACGCTCCTTAAAACCTACCTCTTTGACCAAGCACCTGCCCTAATTTCTCCTTATGTGGATCGGTGTCAAATTTTTTGTCTTAAAATACTCCTGTGCAGCGCCTTGGGACATTTTACTACGTTAAAGGCGCTATATAAATACAAGGTGTTGTTGTTGTAGTGGCGTACTTTTTTTTCAATGAATAAGCAACGTTTTAAAAATACTGCAGATCCTGAGAAGTTGCATCCAAAAGGACGATACATTTTGAAAGCATTTTTTAACAGTTAGAATTACAAGCGCATTTAACTTTGGTGATGTTGTGATCTGACAGCAGTAAACATTTGATATATTTAATGTTGAAAGTGTTTGCCTCGAATGCATTACATTTTTAAATGGGTTGTATATCATAGAATCGTAGAAGTTTACAGCACAGAAGGAGGCCATTCGGCCCATTGTGTCCGTGCCGGCCGACAAAGAGCTATCCAGCCTAATCCCACTTTCCAGCTCTTGGTCTGTAGCCCTGCAGGAAGTGCCATATCCAAGTACTTTTTAAATGCGATGAGGGTTTCTGCCTCTACCACCCTTTCAGGCAGTGAGTTCCAGACCCCCACCACCCTCTGGGTGAAAGAAGTTCTCCTCAACTCCCCTCTAATCCTTCTACCAATTACTTTAAATCTATGCCCCCTGGTTATTGACCTCTCTGCTAAGGGAAATAGGTCCTTCCTATCCACTCTATCTCAGCCCCTCATAATTTTATACACCATTGTATACGCTACAAGCCCCCGTCTGCCCTCTCGTATGGATGTAAAAGATCCCACAGCACTTTTCGAAAAACAGCAGGGGCGTTCTCCCGGTGTCCCGGCCAACATTTATCCCTTAATCAACACCTAAAACATGCACTCACTTCAGGATTGTATCCTTTAGTTTATATTTCCTCTCCTCATTCCTCCTGACAAAATGTATCACTTCACACTTTTCCGCGTTAAATTTCATCTGCCACGTGTCCGCCCATTCCACCAGCCTGTCTATGTCCGCTTGAAGTTTATCACTCTCCTCCTCACTGTTCACTATACTTCCAAGATTTTTGTGTCAGCTGAAAATTTTGAAATTGTGCCCTGTACAGATAAATCTGTCAAAAGTATGAATGGGGATCACTGAAAAAAGACATCAAAACATTAAATATTTTTTTTAAAAACCATCACGTTTTTAAAATGAGTTAAAATTACATTAAATTAAATATTTTAAACAAAAATTTAATTTTTTGAAAAAAATAATTAAAGTTTTTTTACGGGGCTAAAAATAAACTTACCTTTTTCAAAAGTATTTTTAAATTATAAATGAGTGAAAAAAAGTTTGTTTTTAAACTTTTTTAAACTCTTATGCTGGTAAAAGCAGGCCTTACGCAGACTTTTACAAGGCGTAAGATTTTTAAGCGATTTCAGCGAGCGGAGGTTCTGCAGAAAGCGGAACTCTCCCCCCGCAGAGGCCCTTCTCCAGGGCAGGCGTCCGATCTGTCAAGAGCATTCTTGACAGATCGGAAATGCCGGTTTTCAGTGCATGCCCTTCGCATGCCCGAAACCGGCATTTCTGATGTCCCTACGGGTGTGTACACAGCTCGTACACACCCGTAGGCATCGGAAAATACGGGCCGTTAATATATATCATTAAACAATTGGCACCATTGTCCTTCAGATCCAACATCATTATAACTTAGCCTTACTATTAGATCACACATTAGCTGTGCATTTACAATACTATTGTTTAAAAATACTGCATAGCACAGGAAGTTACCACATGGTCCTTTTGTATGTGGGACCTAGACTTGAATCCAGTATACATCGACAGCACTAAAATTTCCTCTCTATAAAGAAAGACTTGCATTTATATAGCGCCTTTCACGACCACCGGACGTCTCAAAGCGCTTTACAGCCAATGAAGTACTTTTTTGAAGTGGAGTCACTGTTGTAATGTAGGAAACGCGGCAGCCAATTTGCACACAGCAAGGTCCCACAAACAGCAACGTGATAATGACCAGATAATCTGTTTTTGTTATGTTGGTTGAGGGATAAATATTGGCCACGACACCCGGGAGAACTTCCCTACTCTTCTTCGAAATAGTGCCACGGGATCTTTTACGTCCACCTGAGAGAGCAAACGGGGCCTCGGTTTAACGTCTCATCCAAAAGATGGCACCTCCGACAGTGCAGCATTCCCTCAGTATTGCACTGGGAGTGTCAGCCTAGATTTTTGTGCTCAAGTTCCTGGAGTGGGACTTGAACCCACAACCTTCTGACTCAGAGGTGAGTGTGCTACCAACTGAGCCACAGCTGACACTAGATAGAAGGGTCGTAAGAGAATTAATTGAGTAGCTTCAATTCAGTTACTTGTGGCTGCCGGCCCAGAACACAAAAGTGCTCACTGTTTGGCATGGATTTGTCAATCTTGCCCAGAGAGGACACAAGAATGGCAGAAACCGCTCATCTGAAGTTGGGGTGACACCACATTGTTGAGGGAGATTAGAAGGAGCTGTGTTCCACGACTGGCTATGCTGTACCAGGCCTTGGAGTGATGCTGACACTAGGTGCCAAATGGGTTCTGCCCCCATCAGCATCCCTCAAACTGTTGAGCGACTATATTAAAAAAGGTCAATATATGTTGGCCATTTGCCCATAATCACTGAAATATTTATTCGCCCTTTTTTTGGTCTAATGAATGGAATTAATAATTATGCAATTGTTATCAGTCAGCGTAGTATTCAGTCTTATTTTGTAGTCTTGAAGCCTCCAAGTTACCTACATCAAACTGGGATATATTTCATAGGATGGTATCATCAATGAGTGCCCCATTTTTGCATGAACCAAAAAGTGGTGACATTGCTTTGCCCAATGACTCTTGGGCAACTTTACAAGCACCTCCCAGAAAGGAGGGCACCACCAAATAATGGCCAACTCAAATGCATGTCAGCAAAGTCTTAAATAACAGTTGTGAAATTGGGGTTTATGAAGCTGTCAGCAAGCAAGCTAGTGGGAACCACACGGTCATCTTCCATGGTCACCCCAATCTGTACCACCATTACCGAGTGTCAGTGTTGGCCAGTTCATGTGTCACACCCTAGCAGTGGGGAGAAGATTGTGGCCGTCAATACAGTCATCTGTTTTTGCACAAATCCACCAGTTCTTTGCAAAAGGCCTTTATTTATCTCACACTTTGTTTTGATACAGCTGACAAAAGCCCCGAAGAGTGTGCTAGCAACAAAAGATTATTTTTAATTTTTTTATTTCTCTTTCTTTGCAGAACAAGGGTCAATGATCAAAGTTGGGCATCTCAAAAGGGAACGGGCTGGGATATCTTTCAACCAACAGTGCAAATCACAAACGCATGGATCACAGAAATGAGACCCGTTGTTAATACAATCAGAGTGACAAGTAGAGAACAGCAGCAGAATCATCTCTTCAAACAGGACAGCGCTGTCTAAAAACTGGAGGACCTACATTCAGTTCACAAGTCTTCTCCAACTGTGAACGACTTTCTCTCAGGCTTCAGATGCCAACATTCTATGCACATAATACAATTTTAGGTAATAACCTCAAAACCAACACTTTTGGCTGCTATATAATGGGTCGTATTCATTCACCGGCCTAGAAGATTAGCATACCTTTTATTGGTGTATTCAAGCAAGTCGGGTCATTTGCTCATAATTATCCATCCACAGTTGTGTATATGAATCCTTAAAGCACAACTATTCTCTCTCCAGTCATCAGTCTACATGTTGGAAGTAAATCTAATACTAATGTAGTTTAATTTCAAGATAATATTTTCAGCAAGATATGAAACAATAAGGCTCAGTGGTAGTGCCCTGGGCTTCAAGTCCCACTCCAAGACTTGGGCAGATAATCTAGGTTGGTGCTTCAGTTTAGTACAGAGGGAGTGCTGCATTGCCAGAGGTGCCGTCTTTCAGATGAAACCAAGGCCCCATCTGCCTGTTCACATGAATGTAAAAGATCCTATGGGAAGAAGAGTAGGAAATTCTCTTGGTGACCTGGCCAAGATTCCTCCATCAGCCAAGACCATCAAAAATGGATCTAATTCCTCTCACTGCTATTTGTGGGACCTTGCTGTGCACAAATAGACTGCTGCATTTGCCTACAGGAAAAATAGTGACTACACTTCTAAAGTAATTAATTAATTAATTGTGAAACGCTTCGAGACAACAATAACAACTTGTATTTATATAGCGCCTTTAACGTAGTAAAACATCCCAAGGCGCTGCACAGGAGTATTATTATAAGACTAAATATTTGACACTGATCCACAAAAGGATAAATTAGGGCAGGTGATCAAAGCTTGGTCAAAGAGGTAGGTTTTAAGGAGCGTCTTAAAGGAGGAGAGAGAGGTGGAGAGGCAGAGAGGTTTAGGCAGGGAATTCCAGAGCTTAGGGCCGAGGCAACAGAAGGCGCGGCCGCCAAAGGAGACATCTTGAGGATGTAATAACGTAGTATATTAATGCAAGGTCTTTCTTTTAAGTTAGATTAAGAGACTCGAGTGGATTTTTTCCCATCTCAGTGGCCTATGGCTGCAGTCACATGCAAATGTTCCATGAATTTTTCCCAAGTGAATTATGCGCTCACACTAATTTTTGTCGACTGCAGCATTGAATTTACTGTTGTTGGTATTAGCTGACACTTAGTGCATTTCTCTGGCATTCCATTGTCCACTGTTTAGCAGAGGCATTTAACCATTCAAAATAAACAGGTTCACACATGCGTTAAAATAGTGGATAGAGGAATGTCACCGGATGACACGGAGAGCTTGTCCAACAGTAATTTCTAGGCTCATTTGCATAGAGCGTGTTCGAACATAAATGGTTTACATTTAAAGTTGCATATAGAAAGAAAGACTTGCATTTATATAGCGCCTTACACGACCACCGGACGTCCCAAAGCGCTTTACAGCCAATGAAGTACTTTTGAAGTGTATTCGCTGTTGTAATGTAGAAAATGCGGCAGCCAATTTGCGCACAGCAAGCTCCCACAAACAGCAATGTGATAATGATCAGAAAATCTGTTTTTGTTATTGAGGGATAAATATTGGTCAGGAGTGCCGAGTGGATGATCCATATCGGCCTACTCCCGAGGTCCCCACCATCACAGAAGCCATTCTTCAGCCAATTCGATTCACTCCATGTGATATCAAGAAACGGCTGCGCGCACAGGATTCAGCAAAGGCTGTGGGCCCCGACAACATCCCGGCTGTCGTACTCAGACTTGTGCTCCAGAACTAGCCGCGCCTCTAGACAAGCTGTTCCATTACAGCTACAACACTGGCATCTATCCGACAATGTGGAAAACTGCCCAGGTATGCCCTGTCCACAAAAAGCAGGACAAATCCAACCCGGCCAATTACCACCCCATCAGTCTACTCTCAATCATCAGCAAAGTGATGGAAGGTGTCGTCGACAGTGCTATCAAGCGGCACTTACTCACCAATAACCTGCTCACTGATGCCCAGTTTGGGTTCTGCAAAGACCACTCGGCTCCAGACCTCATTATAGCCTTGGTCCAAACATGGACAAAGGAGCTGAATTCCAGAGGTGAGGTGAGAGTGACTGCCCTTGACATCAAGACAGCATTTGACAGAGTCTGGCATTAAGGAGCCCTAGCAAAACTGAAGTCAATGCAAATCAGGGGGAAAACGCTCCACTGGCTGGAGTCATACCTAGCACAAAGGAAGATGGTTGTGGTGGTTGAAGGTCAATCATCACAGCCCCAGGACATCGCTGCAGGAGTTCCTCAGGGCAGTGTCCTAGGCCCAACCATCTTCAGCTGCTTCATCAATGACCTTCCCTCCAACATAAGGTCAGAAATGTGGATGTTCGCTGATGACTGCACAGTGTTCAGCACCATTCGCAACTCCACAGATAATGAAGCAGTCCATGCCCGCATGCAACAAGACCTGGATGACGTTCAGGCTTGGGCTGATAAGTGGCAGGTAACATTCGCGCCACAGAAGTGCCAGGAAATGGCTATCTCCAACAAGCGAGAGTCTAACCACCTCCCCTTGACATTCAATGGCATTACCATCACCAAATCCGCCACTATCAACATCCTGGGGGTCACCATTAACCAGAAACTTAACTGGACCAGTCACATAAATACCGTGGCAACAAGAGCAGGTCAGAGGCTAGGTATTCGGCGGCGAGTGTCTCACCTCCTGACTCCCCAAAGCCTTTCCACCACCTACAAGGCACAAGTAAGGAGTGTGATGGAATACTCTCCACTTGCCTGGATGAGTGCAGCTCCAACAACACTCAAGAAGCTCGACACCATCCAGGACAAAGCAGCCCACTTGATTAGCACCCCATCCACCACCTTAAACATTCACTCCCTCCACCACCGGCGTACCGTGGCTGCAATGTGTACCATCTACAAGATGCACTGCAGCAACTCGCCAAGGCTTCTTCGGCAGCACCTCCCAAACCCGCGACCTCTTCTACCTAGAAGGACAAGGGCAGCAGGCACATGGGAACACCACCAGCTCCAAGTTCCCCTCCAAGTCACACACCATCCTGACTTGGAAATATATTGCCGATCCTTCATCATCGCTGGGTCAAAATCCTGGAACTCCCTACCTAACAGCACTGTGGGAGTACCTTCACCACACGGACTGCAGCGGTTCAAGAAGGCAGCTCACCACCACCTTCTGAAGGGCAATTAGGGTGGGCAATAAATGCCGGCATTGCCAGCGACGCTCACATCCCATGAACGAATAAAAAAAGACACCGGGGAGAACTCCCCTGCTCTTCTTCGAAATTGATCTTTTACGTCCCATCTGGGAGAGCAGACGGGGGCCTCGGTTTAATGTCTCATCTGAAAGACAGAACCTCTGACAGTGCAGCACTCCCTCAGCACTGCACTTCAGTGTCGGCCTAGATTTTTGTGGTCAAGTCTCTGGAGTGGGACTTGAACCCACCACCTTCTGACTCAGAGGCGAGGGTACTACCAACTGAGCCACATATTCAGAATGAAACCGTGCAACGCTGGAGTAGCATAACTGCAATCAAACTACGATCCTGCATAACTAGTATTGAAGATATTGTTTCTTTACAAGCAATGCCAACTGATCTTCCGTGGTGTTACTCACGGCAAGTGCAGAGGCTACATTTGTAACAGAAGCGCCGTTATGCCATGTAACGCAGTAATTATCAGGGCCATGGATTTAGGTGACAGAATAAGGCAAGCATTGTTCTCTTAAAACAATTAAACATGACGGGAAAGCGAGACAGAGAAATTGCTTCAGTTACAGGAAGTGCACACGATCCGCAGGACTCTTAATATTGTGAATTTGCATTCAGCAGCTCAACTACTTGCAAACTCCATCTTGCTGACTTGTCCATTTCAGCTGTTGCTGGCTACACCCAACCACCAGATTCTCTGGTAACAATCATTAAGGCACCGTCAAACTGACACCAAGCGCCGACACATGCTGAAGTCAGGGAACATCTGTTGACACTCATACTGTATCATTACAATGGGAGCAGGAAGTAAAGCATTAACAGCGCACTGGCCAGAAACGTTACTGGAGGCCACAGCTCCAACGGCCTTGCCTGCAACCCAAGGATCCCTTTAGGACCACCCAGAGCTATCATTCTTACTTGTTCACACCTTTGAAGATCCTGTCAGGAAGGAAGAGACATGGTAGGAAGGAGGACCCTCCTCTTCCAGAAGCTTGATTATTGTCCAGGAAAGATAAAATAGCTCCATGAGGGATTTTAACATTAAGTATCCAACTGGAAGCAACATATTGTAATGGGAGCCGAGAGATCGAGACAAGCAGCAATGCCATGCTTATATTGGCATTCCAAGTGAATCAAGCAGATGTCCTTTGTGAACCAATTTGAACTCATGACCTTGAAAATCAAGGCCTGTATTCACTAGAGTTTAGAAGAATGAGAGGGGATCTCATTGAAACGTATAAAATTCTGACAGGGCTAGACAGACTGGATGCAGGGAGGATGTTTCCCCTGGCTGGGGGGGTCTAGAACGAGGGGTCACAGTCTCAGGATACGGGGTCAGACATTTAGGACTAAAATTTCTTCACTCAGAGGGTGGTGAACCTGTGGAATTCTCTACCACAGAGAGCTGTGGAGGCCAAGTCACTGAATATATTTAAGAAGGAGATAGATAGATTTCTAGACACAAAAGGCATTAAGGGGTATGGGGAGAAAGCGGGAATGTGGTATTGAGATAGAGGATCAGCCATGATCATACTGAATGGCAGAGCAGGCTCGAAGGGCCGAATGGCCTACTCCTGCTCCTATGTTTCTATGTTTCTTCTATTTATGTGGTGTGAAATGATGACTTCAGTGCAGTGATTTCATATCACGAGGGTGGTGTCCCTTTGCTTCGTTCTATGCCAAGTTATGGTCGACTGTAACAATAATTGATGCCAAGCATCCTTGCACAGACACACCTGTGCGAGTGGCAAGAGGTGCTTGGCACAAGCCAGGCTCTTTGCATCCAGTGTCTTGTAAGATGGAAGCTGCAAGGGCTGAAACAGGAAGTATCCAAGATGGCAGCAGTGGACCTCGGGGTCATCCACATTAGAATGATGCCTCTAGGAAGCTAATCTAAAATGTATGTTGAAGCTGATTAAAGCATCGACGTAAAAGCTTTTATATATATATATATATATATAAAAATTAGAACGGAACAAATTGGAATTTGGCCATTTTGAGAAACAGAACATGGCTGATGCAGACGCAGATACACACACAGACACACACATTCACTCAGAGAGTCAGGAAGAATGAAAGACTTTTAGGCAAGCAGAGGCCGAATTACATGAAGAGAGTGATGTAAATTTTAAAAATATTTTTCCCCTCTGTAAGCCAAGCCACAAGAGATAACTAGATGTTCTTTTTCAATGTTAAAAAGGCTGTCTTTTCTGTTTTTCTTGCTGTTGTTGCTCAGGCATGTTTAGACTAGGAGTGGGCACCATGCAGGTGAGAAAACTGATGATGGCTTAAGAGTTGAGAATGTATATCATGTGACAGGTAGTCTAAGATCACAGGACTTTAGTCACTAGTTAATTATTGTAAAGTGGTGTTTTTATATTCCAGCTGATCTCCTGTAGCATTGCTCATAGTAGGTGGGTTCATTTTTTTTTATATAAAAAGGAAAGGAAGAATTGCATTTATATAGCGCCTTTCACGACCTCAGGACGTCCCAAAGCGCTTTACAGGCAATGGAGTACTTTTTTTGAAGTGAAGTCACTGTTGTAATGTAGGAAATTTACGCACAGCAAGCTCCCACAAACAGCAATGTGACAGTGACAATCATCTGTTTTTAAGTGATGTTGGTTGAGGGATAAATATTGACCAGGACACCGGGGATAATTCCCCTGCTCTTCTTCAAAATAGTGCCGTGCGATCTTTTACATACACCTGAGAGAGAGAGAGCAGACGAGGCCTCGGTTTAACGTCGCATCCGAAAGACAGCACCTCCGACAGTGCAGCACTCGCTCAGCACTGCACTGGAGTGTCAGCCTAGCTTTTTGCACTCAGGTCTCTGGAGTGGGACTTGAACCCACAACCTGCTGACTCAGAGGTGCGAGTGCTACCCACTGATTATGAGCTGGCAGCTGTCCTTCATTCTGCCAGTGGATTTCACACTTCATTCAGCCTTAATCTGTCACATTAACACCACCTCTAGCCTTGCATATCTCTTAATGTCTCTTAATGTCTCTTCATCTCCCCCTTTGTTCCTTTATCCCCTCCCCCTTTTCCCAGCTTTACCCTGGCCTTAAATCTATTTGATTTCCGGCTCTTCCCAGTTCTGATGAAAGGTCATCGACCTGAAACGTTAACTCTCTTTCTCTCTCCACGGATGCTGCCTGGCCTGCTGAGTTTTTCCAGCGTTTTCTGTTGTTATTTCGGATTTCCAGCATCCGCAGTATTTTGCTATTGTTGATACTTATGATGATGCATTCAAGTCAATTAAAAGCTAATTATTCTTAGATAGATTCTCCAGTTAATTAAAGACCAGACTGGCTTTTTGAAAAAAGAAAACTTTCTGTTTTTGAGTGTGGCGCTGAAGTGAATTTAGTATTTTCTGTTCGAGGGGAAGGTTGTCTGTGCATTGCAATAATTGGTTATTACTTCATTCTATTTAAAAGCATTACGCAAGAAGTTGCATGTGTGGCAAGTGCAATACCTAAAGTATGACAAATACATCGATTTACTGGCAGGGCCAGAGGACAGCACCAATAATTTCACAGAATCACAGAAATCACAGAATCCCCACAGTGCAGATAGAGGCCATTTTGGCCCATCGAGCCTGCACCGACACATATCCCACCCTATCCCCGTAACCCCACGTATTTAATCCCCCCTAACACTAAGGGTCAATTTATCATAGCCAAATCAACCTAACCCGCACATCTTTGGACTGTGGGAGGAAACCGGAGCACCCGGAGGAAACCCACGCAGACACGGGGAGAATGTGCAAACTCCACACAGTCACCCAAGGCCGGATTCGAACCCGGGTCCCTGGCGCTGTGAGGCAACAGTGCTAACCACTATGCCACCGTTTGTGAGATGAAGAATATTTAGTCCTGTTTCAATTGTTTACATTTCAATCAATATTGCTTAGAATTGTAGAGGTCTCCCCTGTTAAGCAGCGCCTCGATTTCAAAATTCTCATCCTTGTTTTCAAATCCCTCCATGGCCTCGCCCCTCCTATCTCTGTAATCTCCTCCAGCCCCACAACCCCTTGAGATATCTGCGCTCCTCTAATTCTGCCCTCTTGAGCATCCCTGATTATAATCGCTCAACCATTGGTGGCCGTGCCTTCTGTTGCCTGGGCCCTAAGCTCTGGAATTCCCTGCCTAAACCTCTCCGCCTCGCTACCTCTCTTTCCTCCTTTAAGACCTACCTCTTTGACCAAGCTTTTGGTCACCTGCCCTAATTTATCCTTATGTGGATCGGTGTCAAATTTTGTGTCTTAAAATACTCCTGTGCAGCGCCTTGGGACGTTTTACTACGTTGCAGGCGCTATATAAATACATGTTGTTGTTGGTGTTGTTGTTATGATAAAGGAACGCAGCGTCAACTAGTGATGAGAGTTATTACCAAAGATGCTATGTTTGAACCTGCAGAGTCAGATTTCCTCGACTCAATTCGGGTCCATGAAGTCATCCATCCAAACACCATTGCATGGTGTCAGAAGTGCTGCTATTGTGCTGAGAGGCTTAGATTATCATTAAAAAAACAACTGGTTCACTCACTAATGTACTTTAGGGAAGGAAACCTGCCGTCTTTACCCAGTCTGGCCTATATGTGACACCAGTCCCGCACCAATGTGGTTGACTCTTAACTGCCCTCTGAAAGGGCCTAGCAAGCCCCTCACTGGCATCAAACTCAGAACAACTAAAGTTGGGCAATAAATGCCAGCCTTGCCAGTGATGTCCGTACCCCAAGAATAATTTTTTTTTTCCGGAGAAATCATAATTGTGAACAAGGAAACAGTTCATTAGTGCACTGGCCAGCATTTATCAGTTGAGAGATAAATGTTGGCCATGGTCCATGTACAGCAGGCACCTCAAAGCACTGGAGAGGTACCACCAACGCTGCCTCCGCAAGATCCTGCAAATCCATTGGCAGGATAGGCGCACCAACGTCAGTGTTCTGACTCAGGCCAACATCCCCAGCATCGAAGCTTTGACCACGCTCGATCAGCTCCGATGGACGGGTCACATCGTCCGCATGCCCGATATGAGACTCCCAAAACAAGCGCTCTACTCGGAGCTCCGACACGGCAAGAGAGCCCCAGGTGGGCAGAGGAAACACTTCAAGGACACCCTCAAAGCCTCCTTGAAAAAGTGCAACATCCCCACCGACACGTGGGAATCCCTGGCCCAAGACCGCACAAAGTGGAGAAGAAGCATCCGGGAAGGCGCCGAATACCTCGAGTCTCTTCGTCGGGAGCAAGCGGAAGCCAAGCGCAAGCAGCGCAAGGAGCGCACGTCAACCCAAGCACCCCACCCACCCGCCCCTTCAACCACCGTCTGCCCCACCTGTGACAGAGACTGTAGGTCCCGCATTGGACTCATCAGTCGCCTGAGAACTCATTTCTAGTGTGGAAGCAAGTCATCCTCGGTTCCGAGGGACTGCCTAAGAAGAAGAAATGTTGGCCAGCAAATCAACACCAACAACAGATTATCTGGTCAATTTCTCATTGTCGTATGTGGGAGCTTGCTGTGCACAAATTGGCTGGCACATTTCCTACATTACAACAGTGACTACACTTCAAAAGTACTTAATTGGCTGTAAAGCGCTTTGGGACGTCCTGAGGTTGTGAACGGCGCTATAGAAATGCAATTTCTCGCTTTTCTTTTTAGGTCACAGTGACGAGAAAATATCACTGACGTAAAAAAACGTCATCAGCTATGCATTATTTTTTTGGTTTAAAAGCATAAGCTTGTGTAATAAATTATCTGGACTATGTTACAAATACAGAACGGGTACAATTCAACATTTTCATTGCAAATACCAGCACAAAGCAATTAAACATTGATTATCAAATGTAAACCTTACAATATTTAGTGGGGTGCGGAGGAGGAGGTTGTTAAGTCCACCTCACTAATCTGACTTAATTTGGCTTCTGGAACTTGGTATTTCTGGCGCTGCATTGAGTCCCTGCACAGGAAAAGAAAGGAGGTGGTCTTCGTGAGAATTCATGACCCACCTAAAGGAAGTGGTTTCAGTGACACTAGTTGAGGCAGCTCCAACACTGGTGGGAACAGAACCATTGCTCTTCAAGGAGGAGTTGGAATTGAGAGTACAAGCTACTGAGGCGAGCAAACCCCTCATACAAAGTACTTTCTCACCCTTGGGAGCCAGCACCAGTGCCCAATCAATCGTCAATTTCGGGAGACTTCCCGGACAATGGAGGGGGTTAACAAACCCCGATTATAATTGTTTTGCTGGCTGCAGAATTTTGCTTGAAATGTGTTCCATAAATACCGACGAGTCACATTTTCTGCTGGGATTGCTATTGAATTACATTCTGGAGACGCTGGCTCTTTCACGCACAGGCAGTGCGCTAATTGATTAACGACTGGGTTCCAGACTGACTGCAGCAAATGGAAAGAGAAGTCTGCTGGATCTGGTTCATCTCTGGCTGGGACTGTAGAGAAATGTCACTACTGAACAAACCAGGAGAGGTTGTGTATGCTTGCAGGCTCCTTCTCTGGTACGGGATTTGGTTTGAATAATCCATTCATTGGTGTGTCAAAAATTGTAGACAAAGGCTCTTTAAGACTATGCCATTGTATTTTTTTTTTAAGTATCATCTTGGTACCGTGATTGCACTCTTGCCTCTAAAGCAGAAGATTGGGGGTTCAAGCCCCACTTTAGGACTGGAGCACATAATCTTGGCTCACAATTCAGTGCAGTACGGAGGGAGTACTGCATTGCTGGAAGTGCCGTCTTTCACATAAGATAGGAAACCACAAAACTTGGAAGTACAGTGAACAGTGAGGAGGATAATAATAGACTTCAAGAGAACACAGACAGGCTGGTGAAATGGGCAGACACGTGGCAGATGAAATCCAACGCACAAAAGTGCAAAGTGATACATTTTGGTAGGAAGAACGAGGAGAGGCAATATAAACTAAAGGGTACAATCCTGAAGGGTGTGCATGAACAGAGAGACCTGGGGGTATGTGTGCACAAATCGTTGAAGGTGGCAGGGCAGGTTGAGAAAGCGGTTAAAAAAGCTTACGGGATCCTGGGCTTCATAAATAGAGGCATAGAGTACAAAAACAAGGAAGTTATGATGAACCTTTAATAAAACACTGGTTCGGTCTCAACTGGAGTAAGGTGTTCAATTCTGGGCACCACACTTTAGGAAGAATGTGAGGGCCTTAGAGAAGGTGCAGAAAAGATTTACGAGAATGATTCCAGGGATGAGGACTTCAGTTACATGGATAGACTGGAGAAGCTGGGGTTGTTCTCCTTAGAGCAGAGAAGGTTGAGAGGAGATTTGATAGAGGTGTTCAAAATCATGAGGGGTCTGGACAGAGTAGATAGAGAGAAACTGTTCCCATTGGCGGAAGGGTCGAGAAACAGAGGACACAGATTTAAGGTGACTGGCAGAAGAACCAAAGCGACATGAGGAAAAACTTTTTTACGCAGCGAGTGGTTAGGATCTGGAATGCACTGCCTGACAGGGTGGTAGAGGCAGACTCATTCGTGGCTTTCAAAAGGGAATTGGATAAGTACCTGAAGGAAAAACATTTGCAGGGCTACGGGGAAAGGGCGGGGGAGTGGGACTAGCTGAAGTGCTCGTGCAGAGAGCCGGCACGGGCTCGACGGGCCAAATGGCCTCCTTCCGTGCTGTAACCATTCTATGATTCTATGGAACTAACATGCCATTTGAAGAAGAGCAGGGAGTTCTCCCAGTGGCCTGGCCAACATTCATCCCTCAGCCAACACCAGCATAACAGATTATCTCGTCATTCATATCATTGCTCTTTGTGGGACCTTGCTGGGTCCTAAATGGCTGCAGTGACAACACTTCAAAAGTATTCCATTGGCGGTGAAGCATTTTAGGACATCCTGAAAGGCGCTTTATGACTTTAATTTGCTTCTCGTAATCTCCAGGACATCCAATAATTCATATTTAAGTATATTCACTAGAATTTTCCATCGGGGTCTCTCCCAATCGGCAGATGTAACGTCGGCAGAAACCCCATTTACGCAGCTATCCGGGGTTTCCACTGAAGTTACATCGGCTGATCGGGAGATGGAAATTCCCATTGGAGGTCCTTAAATATGAATTATTGGGTGTCCTGGAGTAAGAGAAGCAACTTACATTTATATAGCGCCTTTCACACTCTTAGGATGTCCCAAAATGCCCTGAGGAAATCCTCTGCAATTAAATGAAACTGATTCCTAAGATTGTCGAATGGTCTAACGAAAGGTCATCGACCTGAAACGTTAACTCTGTTTCTCTCTTCACAGATGCTGCCTGACCTGCTGAGTATCTCCAGCATTTTCTGTTTTTATTTCAGATTTCCAGCATCCCAAGATTGTCTACCTTGACTGCAGGGTGGCCAAACGTTCTTTGAGATGCTGCATTCAGAGATTGCCTGATCTTCGTGAAGATGTCGGTGGACAAGGTGCTCCTCAAAAAGACTACAGGAGCTTGTGCCATTCTTACACAATGCGGACCTCTGCTTCAAAAGGTTTCTCGAGCAATTGGCTGGAAGTATTTGCATCGCTGCTCTGCCCCTTCAGACAGCTGCAGGAGCTTCTGAAATTCCTGCTGTACGTCAGCAAACTCCGCGGACTCAACCCGCTCTGGGGCGGAAGCTCACCGACTATTTCATTAGATGGAAGAAGTGCAGATGGGAACGGCCGTGCGCTATACAGATCAGATGCATTTCCCAATCGCAAACCTGGGACTTGTACTCTATAATTGAGAGATCGTCCCATTTCGCCAACAATGTCCATCTCAGAGGGGGAAGAAAATGGGCATAGACCAGCTTAGCCCACCAAGTATGAAACCCACCTTCTGCTAACCGCAGTGTGCCCCCCTCCTCAGCTGGAAGAGGGCACACGGTGGCGAGTAGCGCCAACTGTGAAGAAAGCGAAGAATGTGGAAATGGCATGCGGATTTCAAAATGGCACGAAGCCAATTCCGGATTGCAGAAGTTAAAACTCGGAAAATAGATACTGTGCTGACACCGGGCAGCAATACAGCAAAGTCCACGATGTAGCGGGAGCCGCTGGCACTGTACCTGCCGATAGAAGTGACCCATCGACAGCTGGGCTTGAGCAGGAACCAGACTGTTGCTCTGAAGTGATTCAAAATGTGCGTTCGACTTCGCAGGGAGCCAACAGATTCGAGCCTGGACCCGTCCTCGGCCATCCTCTTCATAGAGACAGACACACACGTCCACACTTCCAGCAGGGGTTACTGGGTTGTATAAATGAAAAGCAGGAAATCCTGAGGCCACACTTTAGCACCAATTGCCACCTCGGTTAAGATCCGTAACTTCAACACTGGTCAGGAATTTAATCCGAGTGCTTTATAGAATTATGCAACCTTACAACACAGAAGGGGGGCCATTCATGGCTGTGCCGACTCTTTGAAAGAGCTGTCAAGTTTAGTCCCACACCCCAGCTTTTCCCCCGTAACCCTGCAACTCAGTTCTCTTCAAATACATGTCCAATTGCCTTTTGAAAGTTCCGATGGAATCTGATTCCACCATTCTTTCAGGTAGTGTGTTCCAGATCATAACAACTCTCTGTGTGAAATAATTTCTCCTCATGCCCCCTGACATGAATCCTGTCATTCATGAAAGAAAGACTTATGAAATAATACTGAGTGGCCTGCGGGTGGCGCTGTCCAGGGAGAGTATAAATACTCGGGCACGGGCCCAGCTTGTGCGGGACATTCTTAACAGGAACTAGTGAAGGACACAACTAGACCTCCATGTTGTAAAACAGTTGATTAAAGCTTTGTTTAACGCTCAGACCAAGTGCCTAGTAGTTTTCTTATGTCACCCCCTCTAGTTCTTTTGCCAATTATTTTACATCCAAAACCTTTGGTTATCGACGCACTTGCCAGAGGAAACAGTTTCTCCTTACTTGCTCTTATCAAAACCCCTCATAATTTGAATACCTCTGTTAATCCTCCTGAAGTCTGCTACTATCCTGCTCGCTATTTACTATTTTGCCAAGTTTTTTTTATCATCCACAAACTTCAAAATTGTACTCCCTGTATGCAAGTCCAGGTCATTTTCTGTATAACAAGGAAAGCAATGGTCCCAATCTCGACCCCTGGGGGACCCCACTGCATACTTCTCTCCAGATAGAAAAACCATCCGTTCACCACTATTCTCTCCTTCCTATCCCTTACCAATTACGCACTCTAGTTACCACCGTCCCTTTAATACCATGTGCTTCTATTTTCTGAATAAGTCTGTCAGATGATACTTTATCAAATGCCTTTTGAAAGTCCATAGATACAACATCTACTACACTACCTCCATCTGGTACTTCATCAAATAACTCAATCAGATGCCTCTTGGTGCACTCCATTGGGTTAGGAACATAGAAACAGGAGGAGGCCATTCAGCCCATCGCGTCTATTCCGCCATTCAATTAGATCATGGCTGATCTGCACCTCAACTCCATTTACCCGCCTTGTATCCTCCATATCCCTCGATACCCTGACCTAACAAAAATCTATCGAGCGCAGTCTTGAAAACGCCAATTGTCCCAGCATCCAGAGCCTTTTGGGAAAGAGATTTCCAGATCTTACTTTTTTATATGAAAATCTAAATGGACAGAAACAATTGCATAGAATTCACAGCAGAGAAACAGACCATTCGACTCAACTGCTCTCTGCTGGTTTTTATGCTCCACACAAGCCTCCTCCCATCCTATCAGCATAACCTTCGATTCCTCTCTCCCTCATGTACTTAGCTTCCCCTTCAATTCAAAGACACTGCACTAAATGACATCGCAACAATGCAGCACCAGTTACTTGGATCTGCGCTTGAAGTGCCGTAACCTGCCGGGCTACGGACCAAGAGCTGGGAAGTGGGATTAGGCTGGATGGCTCTTTTTCGGCTGGCACAGACACGATGGGCCGAATGGCCTCCTTCTGTGCCATATGATTCATGGAGCCACAGAGTGCTGGAACATAGACACATATCTGATACCACCGATGCCGGTCAAATGGTTATGCAAGATGCAGAATTAAGGCCAGATAGATGCTGACAGGGAAATGCAGGAGTTCAGGTGGGCATCCAACCACAGGCCGCTCCTGTGCATTATTCAGGTAGCCTGTTCAGCGTGGCTTTTGAGGCTGCCCGGGGAAAGGTCAGGTGCTCGTCCTCTTGGCTACAAGCGGCGCGGGCCACAAGCAACCTTAAAAACGGGGGAGTAGATCACATTGAAAGGAAAATTGTGGGATGGCAATGCTGGAGAAATTAAGAGTATGCATCAACTGGTGGTACTGCGCAATTATAGGTACACGAGTGAAGGGTTTGGTACAAGTGTAACTTCTTTCACCATCACTGCCAAAGGCTGTTGTGTTCACAGGGAGTGTGGTTTGGAGAATCGGTGCTTCAATGTTGGAAACATAGGCCGCAATTTTATCGGCACTGAGAGGGCGGGTTTGGAAGCGGGTCAAAGGTTAAAACCGTTTTGATTGACGGCGGGTTTCGATCCCGCCTCCAAACAATTTTCCCAAGTGTCGGGTCCCCGATTTGAGCATGGACCCGACACCTTGTGGCGGGAAGAGGATTAAGGACAATTACCTGTTAACAGGTAGTTGATAGTAGTTGACAGGCTATTTTTTAAATTTTTGCCACTTCTGCCTCGGGTTTCCCCGACGTCCGGACACCACGCCAGGCAAGTGTGGCGTGCTGTGGGTCTACTGTAATGTTTATGCATTGATGACAGCTGCAGAAGTGGTGTGAAGGATCCAATGGTGCACTGGTGAGTTTCAGAGGTAAGAAAATGTTGGGAAAATCATTTTTAATGCATTTAGACTTTTCTTTAGGTAACAAGTTTTGAAATCCATGTCCAGTGCCACCTCATTGGGAGAACCTCTCTCACCAGTGACAGATCGCTTCTGTCACCTCACCTGCAGCTGCCATCTGTTCTAGCCTATGGAGGGAGTCATTGGAGAGCCTGGGTGCAAGAGCTCACCTTTGTACAGTGATTGACAGTGTTTGCAGCACCTCAATGCTGTCAAGCACTGAGAAATCAGCTGTCAAAAAAAGTGTGCATGGTCCCTTTAAGAAAACCAGCAGATGACACGCAGGGCGGGCTTAACAAGGTCAATCAACGTAAAATCACGTCTGTGGGCCGGATGCAGCTGGGGGCGGGACTGGAAGCCGGAAATCACCTGACCCGCACCAATGAAAAAATCGCAGCCATAGAATGTACTCTTGTATCACAAGCAAAGAGATCTTAGTTCAACAATGATTTGTACTTAATTAATGTCTTTAATGGAGAAAACGGTTCCAACGTGTTTCTTGGAGGGTGTGCCGGTCGGGCATTGAACAAAAAAGAGATAGGGGAGATGAACAAAAGTGGGGTCAAAGTAGATTTTGAGGAGGCTCCTGAATATGGGGAGACCTCACAACACGGCCCTCATTTGTCCTGGTCATTCACACTTCCAGTAGGGGTTCCTGGGCGGCAAGTAGGAGCAGAAACTCTGCCCAATTTTTCCCTCCCTGACCATGAATCTCAAAGCCAATTGTAGTGTCTCTACTGTCACCCAGTTGCGATTAGCCGGTTGGCACAGACCAGACAGTTTAGCGACTCACTGGCTGAACCTGCTGGACCACCCAAGGAGCCCATGTGTTGTGCGGAGTTGTGCACTGTTTTCATTACAGAATTATAGTATATTTGATGATCCATTCTAAAAATATTGCAAGGGTATCATTTCCCAGTTATTCATGTCATGCTAGAAATAGATAATGCTCGCCTTCACCAGAGCTCCACTGTAGTTAGACCGAAGCATCGGCTGGCATCATAACACTGACACATCCCAATACTTCTGAATATATCGCATCGCTGGTTTCAAGAGGAACCGAATCCTTTTTAGCCTTACATCAAACATGTTTTGCATTTATTCAAGGCAATATATAAGCTACATTTTCTCATGCATGTAAAACGTTAACAAAATTTGGATTTTTTTTTGTGTGCCTCTCTTCCCTTCTTCTTCTTCCTTCTTAGGCAGTCCCTCGGAACCGAGGATGACTTGCTTCCACATTAAAAATGAGTTCTCAGGTGACTGATGAACCCAATGCGGGACCTACAGTCTCTGTCACAGGTGGGGCAGATGGTGGTTGAAGGGGCGGGTGGGTGAGGTGCTTGGGTTGACGTGTGCTCCTTCCGCTGTTTGCGCTTGGCTTCTGCTTGCTTCCGGCGAAGAGACTCGAGGTGTTCGGCGCCTTCCCGGTTGCTTCTCCTCCACTTTGTGCGGTCTTCCCTTCTTCAAAACTCTGACGGGTGGACATATGAGGAGAGGTTGAGTAGATTGGGACTCTACTCATTGGAGTTCAGAAGAATGAGGCGATCTTATTGAAACATATAAGATTGTGAAGGGGCTTGATCGGGTGGATGCGGTAAGGATGTTCCCAAGGATGGGTGAAACTAGAACTAGGGGGCATAATCTTAGAATAAGGGGCTGCTCTTTCAAAACTGAGATGAGGAGAAACTTCTTCACTCAGAGGGTAGTAGGTCTGTGGAATTTGCTGCCCCAGGAAGCTGTGGAAGCTACATCATTAAATAAATTTAAAACAGAAATAGATAGTTTCCTAGAGGTAAAGGGAATTAGGGGTTATGGTGAGCGGGCAGGAAATTGGACATGAGGCTGAGTTCGGATCGGTCAGGGCCCTGTGGGTGGCGGAGCGGGCCCAGGGGCTGAGTGGCCGGGTCCTGCTCCTACTTCTTGTGTTCTTTAGATTTGAGGTTGGGATCGGATCAGCCATGATCTTATTGAATGGCGGAGCAGGCTCGAGGGGCCGATTGGCCTACTCCTGCTCCTATTTCTTATGTTCTTATGGAAGCTAATTCTCAAGGACTGGGCCAGAATTTGCCATCAAAATAATAAGAGGCTAATGGCGCACTCCGTTATTTACGTAAATGGTACAGCAATTTCAGGCGAGGGGCAGATTCGCAGTTAAATACCAATATCCAAAAGTTGCTGTCCAAGTTGCACCGTTCCGCTGTTAGCTTCACGAATGCGGAATCTCGCTGTTTGCCTCGCCATGGACAGGCATTGAGTGACGTTAAGTTGCTTTATTTGCGCGGTAGATACGAACTAAACCCACCGCAGATATTTAGGGCCAGTAATTAGTAGCGCAAGTATCCTTTTAACAACATGATGATCATAGAATCATAGAATGATACCGCACAGAAGGAGTCCATTCGGCCCATCGTGTCCGTGCCGGCTCTTTGGTAGAGCTATCCAACTAGTCCCACGCCCCCGCTCTTTCTCCACAGCCCTGTAATTTTTTCCTTCAAGTATTTATGCAATTCCCTTTTGAATGTTACTATTGAATCTGCTTCCACCGCCCTTTCAGGCAGCGCATTCCAGATCACAACAACTCGCTGCGTAAAAAAATGTTTCCTCATGTCGCCTTTGGTTCTTTTGCCAATCACCTCAAATTCAACACTTCTGCCGCTGGAAGCTCCATCAAAAGCCTTCATGATTTTGAACACCTCTCTCAAATCTCCTCTTAGCCATCTCTGCTCCAAGGAGAACAACCCCAGCTTCTCCACATAACTGTAATCCCTCATCCCTGATTTACTATTCTAATAAATCTCTTCTGTATCCTCTCCAAGGCCTTGACATCCTTCCCAAAGTGCGGGGCCCAGAATTGAGCACAATACTCCAGCTGGGGCCTAACCAGTGTTTTATAAAGGTTTAGAAGAACTTTGCTCCTTTTGTCCTCTATGCCTCTATTAATAAAGCCAAGGATCCCTTAGGCTTTTTTTTTTAAACAGCCTTCTCAACTGGTCCTACCACATTCAGTGATTTGTGTACATACACTCCGGCACTCTGTTCCTGTACCCCCTAATTTATTGAGTTTAATTCCACAATTCACCATGGTGAGATTTGAACTCATGACTTCTCGGTTGGGAGTCCAGTCGCATAACCACCAGGCTACCAAACCCTTGACCAATAATTGTTTATTCCTGCCAATCAACCTCTGGAACTGAAATTAACTATTACAAGTGCGGAGTCTCATTCCTTTAGGTGTTGAATTTTTCAGGCAAATTTTAAAAATGTCAAATTAAAAAAAAAACTTACTTTTCCTTTCTGTCTCTTTATTTTTTCCTCTCTTTCTTAATCCAATCTTTCTATCTCTTATTTCCCTTTCTGTACATAATTTGACATTAAATTCACCCACTCGAATTTGCATTTCCTTCTCAGTCCTTGCGCTGTTTATTACTCAGTCCGTCAATCTCATTGGTTAAGAAAATAGCCTGTTAATTGTCCGGTTCACTCGGGTCCCAGAAGCTCGGTTCCCCTTGTTGTGCTGTTATCAGATCCCACGTTCAGCAACTTAGTGGGCAAAAAAAATTGTGCTGAAGGGTGCAGAGGCAAGTCTAAGCAAAAGCAGACTCCGTTAGATGCCCTACCACAGAAAAATCTGGCCCATTATATATTTTGCCTATATAGAATCTTAGAATGTTGCAGCACAGAAGGCAGTCATACCCATCGCAACTGGACGTTATCTGAAAGAGATACCCACTTCATGCCCTATTAATTAATTTTTTTTCCAAATCGTTATCAACGTCCCTTTTAAAAAGCATCATGGATTCTCCTTCCTTGTAGGGCATTCTAACCTCTCCCTTCATTCTTTCGATCCCTGCCCGTTCAGGTTAGGGCGCGATCAGACTCGTAAAGAAAAAAGACTTGCAGGTTTCACGACCTCAGGACGTCCCAAAGCGCTTTACGGCCAATGAAGCACTTTTGAAGTGTAGTCACTGTTTTAATGTAGGAAAGGTAGCAGCCAATTTGTGCACAGCAAGCTCCCACAATCAGCCATGTGATAATGATCAGATAATCTGTTTTAGTGATGTTGATTGAGGGATAAATACTGTCCAAGACGCCAGGGATAACTCCCCTGCTCTTCTTCGAAATAGTGCCATGGGATCTTTTACGTCCACCTGAGAGCGCAGACGGGGCCTCGGTTTAACGTCTCATCCGAAAGACGGCACCACCGACAGTGTAGCACTCCCTCAGCACTGCACTGGGAGTGTCAGCCTAGATTTTTGTGCTCCAGTCTCTGGAGTGGGACTTGAACTCACAACCTTCTGAAATGGTCCACCCAGTCAGAAAGCCTGTTGACGCTCACTGTTCAGGCACACTTGGGTGAGATACTGAAATGCAGCCAGCATCCATAGAACCCTATCCAACTAAACACTATATTTAATGCCTTCAGGGGAGAAAGACAAGAACAATTGGGAGACTGGTGGAGTCTTTCTTCATCACTTTGTCTTGTTTGTTCAGCTTGTAGTCATAAAATACGCAATAAAAGCATTCCCTGAATCTGTTATTTCTCATATTGTCTGAGATCTCTCGTGTAATTGTTGATCTTGGTAGTACTACTACTCCAGATTTTTTCCATTGATCCAAGTGTTGGCACAAATGATTGTTATCCATTACATTGAGTTCAATTCAAAACTGCACAGCAATATTCCCAGATGCCAGTTATATCTGGCAATATTCTTGCCATTATTACAATATGGACTGTTGTTTTAAGGGCAGAAATTAATTCTCTTCTAATTCTTAAAGAAAGCAACATGAAGTCAACCCACTATGAGCCGTATCTCGAAACATTGTTTACTCGGTCATTCTCAATGTCTTTTTTCCTCTCCCAAGTACATCACCAAGGTTGAAAAGAATAGGAAAAGACGATGAGATGCTTCAAATAATATTTGTATTATATAATGCCCTTCACACTGAAACACATCAAAGTGCTTGGCACGATGAATTACTTGAAGGGCAGTCGCTTGTTACATAGTCAGAGGAGACCGAGATTGGGTTCTTAAGGCCGGGAGATTGCAGGACTGAGTGTCGAAATTTTTAGTGAGCTGGAAAAGAATGATTTAAGGAGCTTTTACACCAGAGGAGTGCGTTGAGAGGCAGAAACCCTGTTTTGCTCCGTTGGTTGCTCCCTGTATGGTACAGGAGCCGAGTTTTTGACAGCCAACAGGATCACGTGGTCCGATGAAAGTTCAGTTGGATTAAAAGAGGCCAGACTCTGCGAAGCAAGCAGAGGAAGCTGGTCCCCACACTTGCACAGCAGAACCCGGCAGTGCTATTCCTTTACGCAGCTGTGTAAATTGTGTGGTAAAATAGCCCGTTTATTTTAAACAAAGTAACACGTCTAGTAGGTAGGAAAAACAGAAAGGCAGAGTATTATTTAAATGGTGATAGATTGGGAGATGTTGATGTACAAAGGGACCTGGGTGTCCTTGTACACCAGTCACTGAAAGCAAACATGCAGGTGCAGCAAGCAGTTAGGAAGGCAAATGGTATGTTGGCCTTCATTGCAAGAGGATTTGAGTACAGGAGCAAGGATGTCTTACTACAGTTATACAGGGCCTTGGTGAGACCACACCTGGAGTACGGTGTGCAGTTTTGGTCTCCTTACCTAAGAAAGGATATACTTGCCATAGAGGGATTGCAGCGAAGGTTCACCAGACTGATTCCTGGGATGGCAGGACTGTCGTATGAGGAGAGATTGGGTCAACTAGGCCTGTATTCACTAGAGTTTAGAAGAATGAGAGGGGATCTCATTGAAACGTATCAAATTCTGACAGGGCTAGACAGACTGGATGCAGGGAGGATGTTTCCCCTGGCTGGGGGGGGTCTAGAACGAGGGGGTCACAGTCTCAGGATACGGGGTAGGACATTTAGGACTGAGATGAAGAGAAATTTCTTCACTCAGAGGGTGGTCAACCTGTGGAATTCTCTACCACAGAAGGCTGTGGAGACCAAGTCACTGAATATATTTAAGAAGGAGATAGATAGATTTCTAGACACAAAAGGCTTCAAGGGGTATGGGGAGAGAGCGGGAATATGGTATAGAGATAGATGATCAGCCATGATCATATTGAATGGCGGAGCAGGCTCGAAGGGCCGAATGGCCGACTCCTGCTCCTATTTTTCTATGTTTCTATTAAACTAGTAGAGTTTGATGTCAATGTGTTAAGTGTTTGTACGAAAACATTGCTGACAGCAATTTGTACCCGATCCTGCCCGATTTCATTGTTCAATTATTCTTCAGTCACCTGTAGGATAAACACCATTACCAATTGGTCCCAGATAGGTTGCCTCCATTTTTCAGGAACTCAGGTGAGCGGTTATTAAAGGATTCTTTTTGCCAGGTTTTCCAAGATGGAAAAATGTATCAAACAGAGTCATTATTAGTTGTTCACTAAAGTCGAACTAACCACATTGCAAAATAATCACAGACCTGAACATGCTCCATGAAGGTGGCTGTAGATTTCCAATATTGGCCTGGTGAAGAAAGACAGACATGGGGGTGATTTTGTCAATGGGGGCGGGTTGGAGGCGGGACTGCTGCTTGTCGGGTTTTAGTCCCGCCTCCATCGACTTGTGGCCAACCCACGCTATTTTCCCTTGATTGACCTTGTTAAGCCCGCCCAGCGGGCATAGCAGGCCAATTAAGGGGAAGCCGGTTACAGAGAATGTCAGCGTATGACGTTTCATGAATTGTCACCGTTTGACAGCTTTCAGAAGCTGTCAAACACTGACATTCTCTGTTGTTTGGTGAGTTCTTGTACTCAAGGCTCACCAAACCTATTTCCTGAGCAGAAAGCAGATGGCTGTTGCATCGGAGAATGCAGCAGCCATTCTGTCATCTCTGCCGTGGAGATGCCGGAGCCTCCGGATCCCCAAGGGTTGAAGCCTGCAGGAAGAAACAAAGGTAAGGAAACTTTTTCTATCACTTTTCACTCACCTCACATACTCACCTCTCCACACTTGCACCCATCACTCACCTCCACAGTGCACTGTTGGACCCCTCCGACCCCGGCAGACCCACTTGCTCGTCTCGCTGACCCTGGCGGGGTTTCCCGACGTCGGGAAGCCCGCGCCTCTGCTGGAAAAATGGGGATAATCCTCTTAACTACCTGTTAACAGGCAGTTAATTGGCTGTAATCCCCTTCCCTCTTCCAGGAGATGGGACCTGGCGTGGGTCGGCTACCCGCCTCCTGGGAAGATGGCACGGAGTCGGGTTGGGGGGCGGGATGGGTACCCGCCCCCAGATTCTACCATTTTCCCGGCAGTCCCGCCTCCAAACCCACCTCCCCAGGGCTGGCAAGATCGCCCCCTTGGAGAGAGCTGTTGGGCCTGCCATAACCTCGGTCTCAAAAAAATACTTCACAGCTTGTGAATTACTTTTGAAGTGTAGTCACTGTTTTATAGGCAACCGCTGCAGCCAATTTGTGCACAGTAAGGTCCCACAAACAGCAATGAGATGAATGCAGCTAATCTGGGGGGGGTTTGGTGGTGTTGGTTGAGGGATGAATGTTGAACAGGATATCTGGAGAAGTCCCCTGCTCCTCTTCAAAAAGTAAAAAGGGAATCTTTCGCATCCAGTTGGTCAGGCAGACGGGGCTTCGGTTTGACGTCTCATCCACAAGACAGCACTCCCCTCAAGCACTGCACCGAAATGTCAGCTTAGATATGTGCTCAAGTCTTGGAATGGGACTTCAAGCCGCAACTTTCTGGATTAGAGGCAAGAATGCTGCCAGTGAGCCAAGCAGACAGAGAATTAAAAGAGGCAGTGTCACCTCGAAGACGAAGTCTGGAACTTCAGATAAAAAGTACAAAGAAAAAACAGATTGTAAAAGTTTATATTGCAGCAAATCCTGCAACACAAGTCAAAATGGCAGTCGGCCAGCAGAGACTTCAAGTGGTCAGCTTCCAACTGAGCCCAACCCTAAAATCCCTAATGAGATGACCAAGCCTCTTTAACATCATTGGCACTTCCAGCACTGGGTTCAAGCCAAAGCTTAAAACGCACAAAAATATCGGCGCATCACCATAGCAATCAATGACAAATTCTCAGCCTTTAAAATACACACATTCGCCGTTATAGTCAAATCCATAGTGCACTGCATTCAGCTAGCCTTTGCACAAGAGAAAAATAAGGGAATGTGAGGGAGGGAAGAGAGCATTTTCTGTAACATCTTTACTGAAAGTCCATTTTATTAAAGCAGATGCCATCCTTAATTCTACTCTTTAACGTGCCCGTACTTTTTCTTTTCAGTCACGGGATCTGGGTGTCGTTGACAAGGCCAGCATTTATTGCCCATCCCTAATTGCCCTCTAGAAGATGGTGGTAAGCCACCTTCTTGAACCGCTGCAGCCCGTGTGGTGAAGGTGCTCCCACAGTGCTGTTAGGGAGGGAGTTTCAGGATTTTGACCCAGCGATGATGAAGGAACGGCCGATATATTTCCAAGTCAGGATGCCTACCTGATGTCTTTATTCTGCCTCTGCTTTACAAACCAGTAGGCCCCACATTCAATCCCCATCTGTGATGAGTCAGCTGACTAAGGGGTTGGGGGGAAAAAGAGAGGGAGGGTAGGGACAGTGCGACTGTTGGCCTTAGGATGGGGGGAGTGGTAGGAACTATTGGCCAGGTTCCTCACTCCTGTTTGCTATCCAGTGACCCATGCTGGAAAGAAAGAGGTGAAGTTTGGACAAGGACAGGATAGAATTGGCCAAGGTGCTATTCCCCACCCGCGATTAATCTGCCTGCCAACACTCAGTGAATGAGCTGACACTTGAAGAAAAGCTACTTGGGCAAGGCACAGGAGAGCAGACAAGGCCATCCTCTGGCACAAGTCAGGCAAGGGGCAAAAACCAACAGATAAATTTGGCGATTTTAATGGAACAATCTCCATTTCTGGACTCTTCAGATTTATAAATCACTGTGCAACACAGGTCTGGCCAAGAATAACGCAACCCAGTGTGGACTGTGTTACACGTATGGAAGTCATCTTAAAGGAGGTAGCTGTTCTTACTCAGTTGTGCAGCTGATGCAACAATATTGGTTATTGAATTTTAAAACATCTGTTGAGCGAGTTTTGAAAAAAATATATATAAACCATTAGAGGCATTGCTCATAGGAGGTCAAAGGATCTATCCTTTTCTGATAACAGCAGCATTATGCCACGTAACCGATGATGTATTATTCTGGGCCTGTGTTTAACTTAAGCCTGTGCCTTTAAATTCATAAAGTCTAGCTGTGAATAGACATCGCTCGAGATCAGTTACAAGTAAATGGCTGTTGGCGAGAGCAGTTCGCAGATTGGCGGGTGCTAGTTAATTTCCAGGTCAGAGAAAAAAAGCAGCAAACGACTGCCTCTCCTTCTCCATTTACACTTTGAAGTACGATGGATGTGCACTAGATGCAAGACTTTTATAAAGGTAGGTAGAGAGCTAAGTTTTGGTGCAAGGGGTAATTCCCTCCATAATCTTGAGCTCATCCAAAACTCTGCTGCCCCTATCTTAACTCGCACCAAGTCCCGTTCACCCATCGCCCCCTGCGCCCACCCACCGACATTACCTCCTGGTGCGGCAACGCTTCAATTTTAAAATTCTCATCTTTGTTTTTAAATCCCTCCATGGCCTCACCCCTCTCTATCTCTGTAACCTCCTCCAGCCTCACAACCCTCCCGAGATCTCTGCGCTCCTCCAATTATGGCCTCTTGCGCATCCCTGATTTTCAATCGCTCCACCATTGGCGACTGTGCCTTCAGCTGCCTAGGCACTAAGCTCTGGAATTCTCTCCCTAAACCTCTACACCGCTCTCTCCTCCTTAAAGACATCTTTAAATCCTACCTCTTTGACCAAGTCACCTGTCCCAATATCTCCTTATGTGGCTCGGTGTCAAATTTTGTTTGATAACCGCTCCTGTGAAGCACCTTGGGACGATTTACTATGTTAAAGGCGCTATATCAATGCAAGTTGTTGTTGTTGATACATGGAGAGCCATGCTCACAGGGACTGCAGAGAATTATCCCTTACCAATTAGTGTCATTGGGTGGGGGGTCAGAGAGAAATTTTCCAGTTTATTGACCTGGTTTTTTTGCCTCTCCTGAGGGATTACGTGGCTCCGAGAGGGTGGGGAGTCTATGGGCTGGATTTTGATACTGGGTCGGGTTGGGGTCGTGTTACCCACATTTCGTGTTGCCCCCCTGACTCCAGATTAATGTGGATGAATGATGCAATTTTCACTTAATTGGGTAATTGAGTTCCAGCATGTGGGAACCCATGAACCAATTAGTGGTTTCAGTCTGAAAGTCGCCTCTGATGATGTAATCATTGCAGGTCAGAGACTGCCTGCCTGGTCTCAGAGATTGCCTGGCCTTTGCTGTGAGAGGACCTGGATGCAAAATGAGCAGCATCTCAGAGAGAGAGAGAGAGAGAGAGGAGAGAGAGAGAGAGAGAGAGAGAATTTTTCTTGCAACCAAGTCCTCCCAGGCAGTCTCTGAAGACATTCAATGCAGCAGCATCAGAGGCGACTTTCAGACCTAATACTACTACTACCTTCATCACATCGCCGTTGTAATAGTGGGCCTGCAGCCGATAGTCAGCTGTCCACTTGTGCTCCCGCCCAGTTTCACTGGCGTGTTTCACATCAGGCGTGCTTCACGTCAGAAAAGGGTTAAACTAGCTAAAACATCTCAAAATGGCATTACAGAGCCAATTTAGGGCTTGTTAAGGGCTTTAATGGCCTCTCCCGCCTCTTGGAGGCAGGACGGAGTCGGGAACCCCGCGACCGATTTTGTCAAAATTGCGTGGAGTCGGGATGGGGTCGGGACCCCCGAATCTGCAACTTTAACCCCCCACACGCCTCCAAACCCGACTCCACGGGTCATTGAAAATCTAGCCCTATGTGTTGGGCTGCAGAAGACATCACAACTGTGTGGGACAGGCTGGACGGACCAAGTGGGTCCTTTCCTGTCGGTCGTTTCCGCACGTTACTGTTTTGGATGTTGTTCTCAGTTCAATCACGAGCTATTTTCACTCAATGAATCATAAGAAAAAGGTACCAGCTTCTCATCCTGGGAATTGTGCTCCTGAACATTTCCGCCAGAATATTAAAATTACTCCTTCATTAAAAGAATCTCCTGCTGGTGCTGGAAAATAACTGCGGCCCGATATATCCCATAAAAACCAGCGTGTGAACAGCTGCTGGGCTTTTCTGTGGCTCAGGTGCAAGTGCCACATGCCGCACTCTGAAAATAATGATGTAATAACATCTTATTGCGAATATGGCTAATTTCCCTTCATTCATGTGCGTTTTGCCGTGAGTGTTTGCTAAAGCGGAGAATGTATTCTGGAATCGGAGGGCGCGATCTTGCCAGCCCTGGGGAGGTGGGCTTGGAGGCGGGAAAATGGCAGAAACAGGTCGTTAACAGGCAGATAAGAGGATTTTCCCCATTTTACCCTCACAAGTGCGGGCTTCCCGAAGTCTCCGAACCCCGCCAGGGTCACCGAGGCGAGTAGTGGGTCTGCGGGGTCGGAGGGGTGCAAAAGTGCGCTGTGAAGGTAAGTGATGGGTGCGAGTGTGGAGAGGTGAGTATGTGAGGTGAATGGAAAGTGTTAGAAAAAGTTTACTTACCTTTGTTTATTCCTGCAGGCTTCAAACTTTGGGGATGCAGAGAGTCTCGCATCTCCGCAGGCAGAGATGACAGATGGCTGCTGCATTCTCCGACGCAACATCCGTCTAATTTCTGCTAAAGAAAGAGATTTGATGAGTCTTGAATTCAAGAACTCATCAAACTGCAGAGAATGTCAGTGCTTGACAGCTTCACAGAGCTGTCAAACGATGACAAATCATGTCAAAAATTTTTGCCAGATGAAACATCATACGCTGACGTTCTCTGTAACCGGCTTCCTCTTAATTGGCCTGCTAAGCCCGCTGGGCGGGCTTTACAAGGTCAATCAAGGGAAAATAGCGTGGGTTGGCCGGAAGACGATGGAGGCGGGACTAAAACCCGACAAGTGGGAGCCCCGCCTCCAAAAGCTCCCCATTGGCAAAATCCAGCCCGTAGTCTGCCTCAGGGAGTCCATAAAGAAGGAACGAGCTCTAGTATTGCAGGGCTTCCAAAGCAGGTACACTGTAACTGCTAGTCCAGATCCACAGAGACTTCAGCCTCAAGGCTTCCTGCCACTCGCAGAACACTCGGCTGCCTACACTCAGCTTCATACCGTTTTTTCCGTCTCGAGACCAGATGAAGTGCAAACACAAGTGTCTCGTCGGTTGTTTTTGTTTGTCCAAGAAAAATGGAACTTGCATTTAAATAGCATCCTCAGGACATCCCAAAGCCCTTCACAGACAATTAAGCACTTTGGAGCGTAACCACTGCTGTAATGTAGGGAAACACGGCAGCCAATTTGCCCACAGGGTCCCAGGATGAGCAGCGAGATAAATGACCAGATAATCTGTTTTTAGTGATGTGGTTTGAGGGATAAATGTTGGCCAGGACACCGAGGAGAACTCCCTTGGCGTTCTCTGAATAGTGCTACACGACCTTTTCTATCCACCTTTTGTGTGTCAGCTGTGGCTCAGTGGGTAGCACCCTCGCCTTGGAGTCAGAAGGTTGTGGGTTCAAGTCCCACTCCAGGGACTCGAGCACAAAAATCTAGGCTGACACTCCCAGTACAGTGCTGAGGGAGTGCTACACTGTCGGAGGTGCTGTCTTTCAGATGAGACGTTAAACCAAGGCCCCATCTGCTCTCTCAGGTGGATGTAGAAGATCCCCTGGCGCTATTTCAAAGAAGAGCAGGGGAGTTATCCACAGTGTCCTAGCCAATATTTATCACTAAAACAGATTATCACATTGCTCTTTGTGGGAGCTTGCTGTGCGCAAATTGGCTGCTGCTTTTCCCACATTATAACAGTGACTACACTTCAAAAGTACTTCATTGGCTATAAAGCGCTTTGGGACCTCTGGTGGTCATGAAAGGCGCTATGTAAATGCAAGTCTTTCTTTTTCTTTTCACCAGTGAGGGAGGTGGGGCCACAGTTTAATATCGCATTCGAAAGACAACTCTGCAGTCAATACTGCACTGGAGTGTCGACTTAGATTTTATGCTCCAGTATCATAAGCTCTAGGCTACTGTACACATAACAGACTGTAAACACTCCACAGGTAAAAGAAAAATACTTTAATATCTTGTTCAATAAGAGTTCATATCACTTCATAATATACAATTTGACAAAATCTAAGGGATAAATTGAGTATCGCCCATTTTGGGGCGCTAATAAAAGGCTGGGCGCAAAGTTTAGCGCCCGCCACTATTTATCCCCTCCGACCGCAAAATTCGCCTCTATCGCCCCTGGAGATGATTTGAGCGCTAAATCAGGCGCGACACACCTCTCTTAAGGCGCTAACGTCGGGGAGCGAGGCGCTACCTCAGAACGCTACCGAAGCTCAGGCGATGTCAGTCACCATGGAAGCCACACAGACTGGCACCTTCCAGTTCTTAAAGGGGAGGGGTCATCTTGCTGGCCAGCCACACCCTGCTCATTGCAGCCTTGAATCTCGGCCTGGAGAGACCTCGAAAGCAATTGTGTTGGAAGCAGTAACGGATAGGCCCAGGGAAAGAGCTCGGCGCTGAGGAACCTCAAAAGTGGTGCTGAGGGCCAAAACTCCTTAGGACAGCGTTAAATCTCTCCAGACGTCTCTCCCCCTCTCAACCTGTGTGCACCAAAAATTTTGCCGACAAGAAAAGGAAGGAAGCGCCCGCCTTTAAATAGTGCTCCCGCAGCCCCTTCCCGACTTGAAAACGTTCCACCCTACCTGTCGTTCCTAGCGGCAGGTGCTAAGGCAGGGGGCGCGACTCAATATCCAGTCCGGGGCGCTACCAGAGCATTGCATGCTCGATTGACGTCACGATCTGCGGACGCAGGAGATCGTGGCGGTAGTGTTTAGCGCTGCCGCAAAACGACTGGTCAATTACACAAGCGGTGCTAAAATCGCCGCGCTCGGGCGCCAAGTTGCTAGCGCCCCCCGGAGGTGCTAACGGGAGGCGCTAATCAACCGAATTTTTCCCCCATAAAGTTTATGGGATTGAATTTCTACCAAGTGTTTTTCTGATCATCCACCCTAAGATCTATGGAGAAAATGCATAAATGGTCGAAATGAATGCTGTACGTCTCTTAATATGGACAAATATAGCATGATGGATTTGGGTAGGATCATGTATACACCAAGTAGGGTTGTGTGCTCAAGGTCGCTGAGCTGGAGGAGGACCTGGGAGTTATAGTGCATGAGTCACTGAATGTCCATGACTAATGCCTTGGAACTATTGTGAAAGCAAATAGGGTGATAGGATACATTGGCAGGACAATTAAATATTAAACAAGACACATTACCCATTCTTTGTACAAGGCCTTAGTCAGGTCACATCTAGAATACGGAGTCCAATTTTGGTGCCCTCCCATTGTGGGGAATATATAAGCTCTGAGAAAAGGTTTTGAAGAGGGTCACTAGATCGATAGTTAAAGGGCCCTTAGTTACCAGGACGGGAGAGCTGGGCATTTTACTTTGGAAAAAGCGCAGACTTCAAGGGAGTAGGATTGAGAGTTTTCAATAATGAAAGAAAGAATGAGACTCAGTCCAAATGGACAGGCTATTTGAGCTAGATAGGTTAGGCAGGACCAGGGGACACAAGTATAAGTTATGTAAGCGTAGAACGGGGGTAGATGCTCAGAGGTATTTCTTTTCGCTGCAAGTCCTCGACGTCTGGAATAAGTTGTCGGCTTGTGCAGCGAGTGCGAAGTTGCTGCATTCAGAAAGGGAGCTGGCCGATTTCGAGAGTGGCCAAATCTCCATATCTAAAAGGTCATCGAGGGCGAACGTCACTCAGTCACCACGGTCCCCTGGAATTTGCTCGTCTTCCGGGGTCAGAGAGGAATTTCCTGACTTATTCCTTAATTGGCCAAAGGGTTCTGATTTTTTGGAAGGCTGTGCGGGTCGGGAAGGTCAGGACGGGGGTCATTGTGTGCGGAAGTTAAACCATGCCGGCACGGGACAGATTCGGGGGGCAATTTTAACCTAAAACTCCCGTTGGGGAAACGGACGGGATCGGGTGCAACGCTGGTTTTACACCCTGACTCCCGACTTTACTCTCCATTGAAGTCAATGGAAAGTAATATTGAGTGGGCGTTCCACCCGATCCCGTGGGATTCTCGCCCAGAGAGTTCGGTTAAAATCACGCCCACAGACCAGCTGGTCTTTTCCTGTCCTTTTACATATGTTTGTACAAATAAACTCCTTGCTTACATACTGCATTTTTCTAAGTAAGGAATTTGATGACAAATTTTTGCCTTGTTGTCCTTTTTTTATTAAAAAACACACATTTCATTCAGCCTTTATAAAGTTATCTTCATATAATTCTGTCCCCACAGCTTTTACCCTTTGAATTTTTCCACAGTGTGCAATGACAGTAATTCTTTCCAACCTCCAGCCCAAAAATTCAAATAACAAACCAATAAATACAAAGTATGTGTCAAACATAAATGAGTTGCCTGGGTTTAAAGGGTCGCTAGGGCTTAGCCACTTCAGCAATGGCTTGATTTTATAACAACTCAACTTGGCTCAGCGACAGCACTCACGCCTCTGGATCCTGAAGGTTGTGGGTTCAAGCCCTGCTCCATCAATTGAGCACATTAGCCCCGCTCTGAGACCACAGGGCAGTACTGAGGAAGTGCTGCATTGTCAAGGCATTAAACCAAAGATGATCAGGGAGTTCCCCCAGCGTTACAGCCAACATTCCTTCCTCAGCCAACTCCAGATAAACAGATTGATTATGAGGAATGTTGACCGGGATACTGTGGGAGATATTCCCACTCTCTTCACATACTGTAATGGAGATCCGTAAAGCTCATTTATGCAACATCGTCCGCATGCCTGATACGAGACTCCCAAAACAAGTGCTCTACTCGGAGCTCCGACACGGCAGGAGAGCCCCTGGTGGGCAGAGGAAACACTTCAAGGACACCCTCAAAGCCTCCTTGAAAAAGCCATGATGTGGAGATGCCGGTCTTGGACTGGGGTGGACAAATGTGAGAAGTCGCACAACACCAGGTTATAGTCCAACAGCTTTATTTGAAATCACAAGCTTTCGGAGCGCTGCTCCTTCGTCAGGTGAAGTCTGACGAAGGAGCAGCGCTCCGAAAGCTTGTGATTTCAAATAAAGCTGTTGGACTATAACCTGGTGTTGTGCGACTTCTCACATTTGTCCTTGAAAAAGTGCAACATCCCCACCGACACCTGGGAATCCCTGGCCCAAGACCGCTCAAAGTGGAGGAAAAGCATCCGGGAAGGCGCCGAACACCTCGAGTCTCTTCGCCGGGAGCAAGTGGAAGCCAAGCGCAAACAGCAGAAGGAACGCCCGCCCACCCGCCCCTTCAACCACCGTCTGCCCCACCTGTGACAGAGACTGTAGGTCCCGCATTGGACTCATCAGTCACCTGAGAACTCATTTTTAGTGTGGAAGCAAGTCATCCTCGGTTCCGAGGGACTGCCTAAGAGAAGAGAGACTAGAATAGACACATTCTTGGTTTAGTATCACATCCATAATTGTTGGTATCCCTGTAGTGGTGACGCTCACCCTCAAAATGACCCACCCACCTTCTAGATAGAAAGGTTTGGTCACTCTCAAACTCGGCCAGTTCCCCTTTTGAATGCAACAACTTCACACTCGCTGCACAAGCTGACAACTTATCTCTGTAGTTAGGAATATTTGATTCAAGAAAATACTTGCTCACACACCAATATTCCCCAGTCCTTCTAGTGTTTCCTTAAAGCATCCCTTTTATCAAAAATACGTCACTGATTTCCATTCTTTTATTCCATTAGTGTGGTGTGGAGAGAAAAAAAAACAATGCAAAACACAATAGCAGTGAAAAGTGTAGGCAGGCAAAACTCCCAGAATGCTTCGAAGGTTGATGCAAGACCTGGCACGGGCAGTGAGTGAGCTTATGGGGTGGGGGGGAGGGGCCATGGGGCAATGGTCTTGTGAAAAAGCATTGTGCACATGGGGGAGGGGGAAGGGACAGAAACAGAAACAAAAGAATTGCTTTGTGGAATTGCTTTGGGTAGAAAGTGCCAGAGGATGGAGAGAAAGCAGTGGTCTTCTGAAAAATATGGAGATGGGGGAAGGAGAGAGAAAAGGAGAATGGGTTTGTGACACTCCATCGTGTATGTGATCTCATTGCTCATAAAAGTTACAGACCAATTACTCACAAAATTCTCCCTTCACAGCAGAGGATTGTTTGTAGGAATGGGGGGAAAAAAACACAAAAGATTTCTTAAGCCATCTATCTCAGGATAGCTGTGCTGAAGCCAAGTCTGAGTTCTGTGGACTTTGGGCTGATTTCCTGGATTTCTCACTTAAGAAATTGGCTGACACAAAGAACCAGAGGAAGATTTTAGCGAAAAAATGTTTGGGTCTGAACACCTCGACCAGATCAGAGGGACTTGCATCTTCAACATTGATTAAATCTGTATGTTGTCAACTTGGACGACGAGTTCTCAATACATCTGGTCTCATCTCAGCACATGTTGGAGACTGAGTGGGTGGTTTTCATTCGCTCTGTTCTGTTAGAGCCTCCCACATTTATCTCCCAAAGCCCACGTTGTCTCGTCTTAACGTAGCATACAAAGATCCTATTTTTCTATTTCTCTTAACCACTGCTTTCCCTTAAAAAAAGAGCATGCTCCCCTCCTCCCAGTGCCCAGTTGGTGTGCTGCCACACTATTCGGTAAAGCATGTAGCTTGTAAAGCACACTCGCCTCTGAGTCAGAAGGTTGTGGGTTCAAGTTCCACTCCAGGGACTTGAGCACATAAAGCTAGGCTGACACTCCAGTGCAGTGCTGAGGGAGCGCTGCACTGTCGGAGGTGCCGTCTTTCGGATGAGACGTTAAACAGAGGCCCCGTCCGCTCTCTCAGGTGGACGTAAAAGATCCCAGGGCACTATTTGAAAGAAGAGCAGGGGGAGTTATCCCCGGTGTCCTGGCCAATATTTATCCCTCAATCAAGATCGCTAAACACAGATTATCTGGTCATCATCACATTGCTGTTTGTGGGAGCTTGCTGTGCGCAAATTGGCTGCCGTGTTTCCTACATTACAACAGTGACTACACGCCAAAAGTACTTCATTGGTTGTAAAGTGCTTTGAGACGTCCGGTGGTCGTGAAAGGTGCTATAGAAATGCAAGTCTTTCTTTCTATAGAGAATTCCAGCAGGTAGCCTGCCTGCACAAGTTGTGTTCTGCCCGAGTGCAGGTCCTAACTCAAGTCTCACACATGAGAATCATGAGCCATTTACTAGGGAAGAGTAGCGGACATGGGTTTCTGTTGCCTTCCTCACAGTTTTAGTTTTTAATCTTTGGAGTATCTTCTAGGTGGGCTGCAACCAAGCTAAAAAGCCCCAACTACTCTTCCGATGGTGGGGGTGGGTGGGGGGGAGGGGGGGGCGCAGACACCCACAAACATTGGACATGTACTCCTCCGTTGTACATCAATCCAGTATTCAGAGCTGGCTTGCTGGAGTTGTCTGGAGTGGGAACCAAACCCTTCCCTTCTGACTCAGAAGTGGGAATACTACCACTGAGCCAGTGGTCACTCCGTCTGGATGCGTGCATCCCGCTGGATGTCAACCCAGGGGTTTACAGACCAGATTCTAGTCTCTACTCGCCAGGGCTGTCTGCAGTGCGTTCAAACCCTTCACCTTCTGACTCAGAGATGCGAATGCTACCACTAAGACAAAGGCTGACTCCCAATTATATTGTAGTCAACTCAAAATTAAAATATAAGAACATAAGAATTAGGAGCAGGAGTTGGCCATACGGCCCCTCGAGCCTGCTCCGCCATTCAATAAGATCATGGCTGATCTTCTACATCAACTCCACTTTCCCGCCTGATCTCCATATCCCTCGATTCCCCTAGAGTCCAAAAATCTATCGATCTCAGCCGTGAATATACTCAATGATTCAGCATCCACAACCCTCTGGGGTAGAGAATCCCAAAGATTCACAACCCTCGGAGTGAAGAAATTCCTCCTCATCTCAGTCTTAAATGGCTGACCCCTTATCCTGAGACTATGCCCCTCTAGTTCTAGACTCTCCAGCCAGGGGAAACAACCTCTCAGCATCTACCCTGTCAATCCCCCTCAGAATCTTATATGTATATATAGGCTGAATCCAGTGACCTTCTGCGGCTTTGTACTGGAGAAGTAGATTTCAAATTGCACAGGCCATCCAACCACTCTGATCATTTGAAATAGCTACCCATATCAATCCTTGGTTTGCAAAGCATCCTCTGTTTCATCATGTGATCATATTTGAACACTCTCTCCAACCTGATTACCAGCCAATGCTGGCCCTCAAATACAAGGCCACGGTGGCAGGAAGCATGCGCCTTCTACTTAAGTGACCTCCCAAGTGGATATCAGATTTGCACGCCTTGTTGAATCCAGCGTCGAGTTGGAACAGCAAATGTGCCAGACTCGGGGGCTTTGCCAGGATTCTGAACTGACCTTAATCCACCTCCACTCCTGTTCCGAGGCCAGAAACAGTTTGGTGTGCTCATCGCTAAACCGGCATCTGGGCTCCATTCCTGAATCTCACATATCGAAGGAGTGTAGTCACCATCTCCCCCCATAGTTGGCTTGGACTCCATGCACCAGTTCTTTCTCTGCAATATGAGCTACTGGAAGGAGGACTAGGTGCAGAAATAAGAAAAGGTTGAAACAGATGAAAATTATTGCAGATGTAGAGCAGAGGAATTTTATGACACGCAACATAATGGGAATTCCAGATAATCAGCAAGGGAAGGAAATGGAAAAATGTTGCAATTCGATCATTCTTTAAAAAGTCAATTCCACAATACTGTACTTGCAGCAAGGATACCATGGTCACAGGAAGATACAGCATTGTATCCCCAATTCATCAACCTGGAATCTCCGTAATGGAATGTGGGATTGTGGAATCATCCACATACGCATAACAATGTACAGGGAACAATCAGTTTTACTTTGATTTGCAATCTTGAGCACATTACTGCTCTCAATGGCCTTGAAATTGTGTTGCGTGAAACTAATATGCTGACACTTCGCACATTCATATGAAATTCCTTTGTCCACTATTTTAACAGGCATTAATCCATTTAATTTAAGGGTTGTAATTTAAATGGATTACCGCCCTCTTTAAAATAGGAGTCAAAAGAATTTTATACAAACACATGAAGCATGCGTGCGTTAATATTTGCCAAGTGTAATTTTCTGGAATTCCAAATCTTCGGGAAGGTAGCAAATGTAACCCTGCTATTCAAGAAAGGAGGGAGAGAGAACACAGGGAACTAGAGGTCAGTTAGCCTGACATCAGTAGCAGGGAAAATGCTAGAATCGTTCATTAGGGACGTGGTAACAGGGCATTTAGAAAAATCATATGATTAGGCAGAAATCAATGCGGTTTTATGAAAGGGAAATATCGTGTTAGAGTTTTTTGAGGATGGGTAGATAAGGGGGAACCAGTGGATGTAGTATATTTGGATTTTCAGAAGGCATTCGATAAGGTACCACACAAGAGATTGTTACACAAGATTAGGGCTCATGGGATTGGGAGAAATATATTAGCATGGATTGAGGATTGGTTAATGGACAGAAAATAGAGAGTAGGAATAAACGGGTCATTTTAGGATTGGCAAGTTGTAACTAGTGGGGTTGTGAGGAGGACACAGAGCCTGCAAAGGGATATAGACAGGTTAAGTGAGTGGCCAGATAAAGTATAATGTGGGGAAATGTGAAATTATCCACTTTGGTAGGAAGAATAGAAAAGCAAAATATTCTTTAAAAAGGTGAGACATAGTAAATGTTGATATTCAGAGGGACCTGGGTGTCCTTGTACACGAATCACAAAAAGTTAATTTGTAGGCACAGCAAGCAATGAGGAAAACAAATGGTATGTTGGCCTTTATTGCAAGGGGGTTGGAGTACAAGAGTGCAATTATCTAGGGCCCTGGTGAGACCACACCTGGAGTATTGTGTACAGTTTTGGTTTCCTTACCTAAGGAAGGATATACTTGCCATAGAGGGAGTGCAACAAAGGTTCACCAGACTGATTCCTGGGATGAGAGGGTTGTCCTATGAGGAGAGATTGAGTAGAATAGGCCTATACTCTCTGGAGTTGAGAAGAATGAGAGGTGATCTCATTGAAATGTATAAAATTCTTAGAGGGTTTGACAGGGTAGATACTGAGAGGCTGTTTCCGCTGGCTGAGGAGTCTAGATCTCAGGATAAGGGGTCGGCTATTTAGGACTGAGATGAGGAGAAATTTCTTCACTCAGAGGGTTGTGAATCTTTGGAATTCTCTACCCCAGAGGGCTGTGGAGGCTCAGTCATTGAGTATATTCAAGACTGAGATCGATAGATTTTTTAACACTAAGGGAATCAAGGGATATGGGGATTGGGCGGGGAAGTGGAGTAGAGGTAGAAGATCAGCCATGATCTTATTGAATGACGGGGCAGGCTTGAGGGGCTGAATGGCCTACTCCTGAACCTATTTCTTATTTTCTTATATTCTCCTGAGTGTGAAGCAGAATTTTATTCTCATCCACAATGCCTTCGCCACATGCAACATCCTTTTTTCCAAATAGGAAGGAAATGAAATGAAAGAGAATGTTAAGAAATTAAAATAAATCAAGGCAAAAGGAGAGAACTCATTTTCAAATTTAATCTGCTTTTAAAATGAGGTCTATTTGATAAGACATTGCAGCAGCTAAAGTTCAGGATGCCCGAGCTAGGAAAATCCATTAATTTGCCAGTTCTACAAAAAGTCAAGCACCGAGACATTGAGAAGTACATCTTTACCACATACAGGTTACAATTCTTGTTGAATTTGGAAATCGCTATATTTGGATATGAGACGTTAAACCGAGGCCCCGTCTGCTCTCTCAGGTGGACATAAAAGATCCCATGGCACTATTTAAAGAGCAGGGGAGTTATCCCCGGTGTTCTGGCCAATATTTATCCCTCAATCAACATCACTAAAAACAGATGATCTGGTCATTATCACATTGCTGTTTGTGGGAGCTTGCTGTGTGCAAATTGGCTGCTGAGTTTCCTACATTACAACAGTGACTACACTTCAAAAGTACTTCATTGGCTGTAAAGCACTTTGGGACGTCCTGAGGTTGTGAAAGGCGCTATGTAAATGCAAGTTCAGCACAGCTAAGCTGAATTAGTTTCCAGCAGAGCTTATTAGTCAGCAGTCAAGAGCTGGAACCCTGGCCGGTTATACCCTCCCCAGCCCTGAAGTGGTCCGATTGAAACCCAAGCCGAGATGACTAACTCAGCACTGAAGAGGGACCTGCCCGATCCCCAAGATTCAGCTATTCACTGTCTTAACCAGCCAGTGCTCTACCTGCTACGGGAGTGCTTGACGCATACACTGGGTGGCTCGAAATGGAAAATGCTCCGTTCCTCATCGCCGACATCCTTCACGTTGCCAAGCGCCAAATTCACACCAAAAAATAAATAAATTGGTGCTGTGCCTTTACCAATGTGCGAGTTCGAGAGGTCACTTTGCAGAATTCAATACTAAACCTTGCAGTTTCCAAACAAGGCTGTGCGCTGTACTGGACGCTGACGTCACCTCATGAAATAATAGCACTTGTCACCAACAGAAAAGAGTGAAATAATGGAATAATGGAGCTATTGTGGTGGAACACCAAGAGTTCTTCCCGATAGGCTGATAGCCAAAAACTTTAATCAGCTACAGCTGGAATCCTTTTGCCCGACAGCGACTGAAATCTTACATCCACTATACTCTTCCAATGAGAGTCGATATTTTGGGGACTTTAGTCTTTTTAAAAACAAAATTAGTCCTCATTTGGCTCGAATGCATTGAAAATTAGGCTGCATTGATAAACAATTCTGTGTGGTGTGGTTCGTAATATCCTCCAAGGTGGCAGAAGGCCCACAGTGTGACCTCAGTGCATGCTACAGAGAGACAGAACAGACAGCGAATGCCATAGTTATTTCAGTTACGTCATAAACAGACAAATGTAATATCTTCCAGGCATCTCATTCTATTTTACTCTGGCCCACGATCAATTTGTCCAGCCAAACTTCACCCGTCTGATCCGATCTTAAAGATCCAGTCCAGGGTTTCGTGCAAAATGGCGGCCGGCTCGCCTGCAGAAGGTGTTAGAAAGGGCCCTTTCTGTGTGTCTTTCGTGGCTCAGTGGGTAGCATGTTCGAGTCCCACTCCAGAGACTTGAGCACAGAAAAAAAAAATCTAGGCTGACACTCCAGTGCAGTACCGAGGGAGTGCCGCACTGTCGGAGGTGCCGTCTTTCAGATGAGACGTTAAACCGAGGCCCCGTCTGCTCTCTCAGGTGGACGTAAAAGATCCCGTGGCACTATTTCGAACAAAAGCAGGGGGAGTTCTCCCCGGTGTCCTGGGGCCAATATTTATCCCTCAACCAACATCAATAAAAAAAGATTATCTGGTCACTATCACATTGCTGTTGTGGGAGCTTGCTGTGCGCAAATTGGCTGCCGCGTTTCTTACATTACAACAGTGACTACACTTCGAAAGTACTTCATTGGCTGTAAAGTGGTTTGGGATGTCCTTCAGTTGTGAAAGACGCTATATAAATGTAAGGTCTTCTTTCTATTCAGCGGGAACTATAGTGACAAAAAAAAAACAAGGAGAAATTTGCAAGGTTATAGGGAAAGAGCGGGGGAGTGGGACTAATTTGATAGCTCTTCAAAGAGCCAGCACAGACACGATGGGCTGAATGGCCTCCTTCTGTGCTGTACAACTCTATTATCCCACAAAGCTAGTCCACACTTTCTCGTTTCTTCCCTCATTTTTACAGGAGTAGTTACATAACCATTACAATCACATATAGTTTTGACAAACTTATTTTTGTGCTGTGGTTTGAGGCCATAGTGATAGGAGCAGAGGTCACTCAGTGCTACCGTTGTCATAAGCTGCTGCTCTTTGATGTTCAGTTCCCTCCTTGACCTCACACCTCCCTATCCCTGTAACCTCCTCCAGCCCTACAATCCTCCCGAGAACTCTACATATTCTAGCCTCAGGTGCATCCCCAATTTCCTTCGCCCCAGCATTCGCGGCCGCGCCTTCAGCTGTCTAGGCGGCAAGCACTGGAATTTCCTCCCAAAATCTCTCCACCCGTGTCTCTCTCTCTCTCTCGCTCCCTCCTCCCGAAAGATGCTCCTTAAAACCTGCCCCTGTCCACCCGTGTCTCTCTCTCTCTCTCGCTCCCTCCTCCCGAAAGATGCACCTTAAAACCTGCCCCTGTCCTAATGACTCCTTCTTTGGCTCGGTGCCACTTTTTCCTCTGATGACGCTCCTGTGCAGCGCCTTGAACGTCTTACTGCATTAAAGACCCTATATAAATGCAAGTTAGAGTCATAGGGCTAGATTTTGATAGGGCCGTTGAGGCGGGTTTGGAGGCGTGTGGGGGGTTAAAATTGCGAAAAGTGGCGGGCGGACCTGATCCCGCCTCCATGCAATTTTGATAAAATCAGTCGCGGGGTTCCCGACTCTGTCCCGCCTCCAAGAGGCGGGAGAGGCCATTAAAGCCCTTAACAAGCCCTAAATTGGCTCTGTAATGCCATTTTGAAACGTTTTAGCTAGTTTAACCCTTTTCCCACGTGAAGCACGCCTGATGTGAAACACGCCAGTGAAACCTGGCAGGAGCACAAGTGGATAGCTGACTATCAGCTGCAGGTCCACTATTACAACGGAGATGTGATGAAGGTAGTAGTAGTATTAGGTCTGAAAGTCACCTCTGATGCTGCTGCATTGAATGTCTTCAGAGACTGCCTGGCCTTTGCTGTGAGAGGACCTGGATGCAAAAAAAATTCTCGCTCTCTCTCTCTGTCTGTCTCTCTCTCTCTCTCTCTCTGTCTGTCTCTCTCTAGATAGAGCTGCTGCTCATTTTGCATCCAGGTCCACTCGCAGCAAAGGCCAGGCAGTCTCTGAAGACCTTCAATGCAGCAGCAATGATGACATCATCAGAGGCGACTTTCAGACTGAAACCACTAATTGGTTCATGGGTTCCCACATGCTGGAACTCAATTGCCCAATTAGGTGAAAATTGCATCAATCTCCCACATGCAATTGCAGGCGGGTGGATAACACGAAATGCGGATGACACGACCCCAACCCGCCCCAGTATCAAAATCCAGCCCATTGAGTTATGCAGCACAGAAAGAGGCCCTTCGGCCCATCGTGTCCGCGCCGGCCATCAAGCCTTGTCTATTCTAATCCAATTTTCCAGCACTTGGTCCGTAGCCTTGTATGCTATGGCGTTTCAAGTGCTCATCTAAATGCTTCTTGAATGTTGTGAGGATTCCTGCCTCTACCACCCTTTCAGGCAGTGAGTTTCAGATTCCAACCACCCTCTGGGTGAAAAATGTTTTCCTCAATTCCCCTCTAAACCTCCTGCCCCTTACCTTGAAACTATGCCCCCTGGTTATTGACCCCTCTACTAAGGGGAAAAGTTCCTTTCTATCTACCCTATCTATGCCCCTCATAACTTTGTACACCTCAATCAGGTCCCCCCTCAGCCTTCTCTGCTCTAAGGAAAACAACCCCAGCCTGTCCAGTCTCTCTTCATAGCGCTCCAGCCCAGGTAACATCCTGGTGAATCTCCTCTGCACCCTCTCTAATGCAATCACATTCTTCCTATAGTGTGGCGACCAGAACTGCACACAGTATTCCAGCTGTGGCCTAACTAGCGTTTTGTACAGCTCCATCATAACCTCCCTGCTCTTATATTCTATGCCTCGGCTAATGAAGGCAAGTATCCCATATGCCTTTTTAACCACCTTATCTACCTGTCCTGCTGCCTTCAGGGATCTATGTGCATGCACACCAAGGTCCCTCTGATCCTCTGTCCTTCCTAGGGTCCTACCATTCATTGTGTATTCCCTTGCCTTGTTAGTCCTCCCAAAATGCATCACCTCACACTTTTCAGGGTTAAATTCCATTTGCCGCTGTTCTGCCCATCTGACCAACCCGTCTATATCGTCCTGTAGCCTGAGGCTTCCCTCCTCGCTATTTACCACTCCACCAATTTTCGTGTCATCTGTTGTTGTTGGGTAAACTTTACTTACAGTTTTAAAGTTTCAAGCAGGTTGTCCAGTGTTGTCTTCTGCGGCTCAAATGATGGGAGTTTGCCCCTGCACCCGAGACTTAGCACAAGAATTACATTCTGTTCTGATGTTGGGCATTTGTTTCTATGCAAATCCCAGCTGTTTATTCTTCGGCAGCGATTAGTATAATTATCATGTGAATTAGGGAAGTATCTATGAGTGGAGTCCTGAATTTCCATTTGAGGGCCCAGGATCCAATCCCAGATGGAACGCAAAAAAGGAAGACTTGCATTTCTATAGCGCCTTTCACAACATCCCAAAGCAGTTTACAGCCAATGAAGTACTTATAAGTATAGTCACTGTTGTAATGTAGGAAATGTGGCAGCCAATATGCGCACAGCAAGCTCCCACAAACAGCAATATGATAATGACCAGATAATCTGTTTTTTTAGTGATGTTGGTTGAGGGATAAATATTGGCCCGGACGAAACTCCCCTGCTCTTCTTTGAAATAGTGCCGTAGGCAGACAGGGCCTCGGTATAACATCTCATCCGAAAGACAGTGCAGCACTCCCTCAGCACTGCGCTGGAGTGTCAGCCCAGATTTTTTGTGCTCAAGTCTCTGGAGTGGGACTATGAACCCACAACCTTCTGGCTCAGAGGCAAGTGTGCTACCCACTGAGCCACGGCTGTGGACTTCCTTCTGGGACTGTTGGTCTTGCTCAGCTGCTCTCTGGTGACGGAAGCGTTCCGAATGGAAAGGACAACTTGATGCGATCGTTCCTCCCCCAGCCTATGGGAAGAACCTCCTGTCATCCAATACAGAACAGCGTGCCATTGGCTACAGTCTGGAAAATTCCAGACTGTCTCCTAATCCAAACCTAAAGTTTAATAAACTGCAGATGGAAAGACTGAAAACAGGGAACAAAACTGTTAAAAAAAAAACCTGGAAAAGAACAATTTGTTCGAACTGCATTATGCTGCATGTGTATAGTGTTCTCCATATTGTGACAGTAGATTGTTATTTATGGATGTATTTTATAGATTTCATCCTCGCTCTCATAATACATTCATCAAGTCTGTTCTAGAGTTTCCATCATAGGTCTGCATCCTTTATTGGTTTGGATTCTATACATTCTTGACTAATTCTACATGCTAGTGGCTCAGTGGGTAGCACTCTTGCCTTTGAGTCAGAAGGTTGTGGGTTCATAGACCCACTCCAGCAACTACAGCACAAAATCTAGGCTGACACTCCAGTGCAGTACTGAGGGAGTGCTGCACTGTCGGAGGTGCTGTCTTTCAGATGAGACGTTACACCGAGGCCTCGTCTGCCCTCTCGGGTGGATGTATAAGGTCCCACGGCACTATTTCGAAAAAAAGAGCTGGGGAGTTCATCCCGGTGTCCTGGCCAATACTTATCCCCCAACCAACATCAATAAAACAGATGATCTGGTCTTTATCACATTTCCGATTGTGGGAGCTTGCTGTGTGCTAACTGGTTGCCGCATTTCTTACATTACAACAGTGACTACACTTCAAAAGAGCTTCATTGGCTGTAAAGTACTTTGGGACATCCCAAGGTCATGAAAGGTGCTATATAAATGCAAGCCTTTCTTTCTATGGTTTTCCAACTGGCTTTATATTCTAGAAGACAGCACCTGGCTGGATATTCTGTCGCTGTTCCTATCTAGCACTGTTGAGTCACAGGTGATTTCACAAGGACTTCAGATCAATGTCCCCTTCATTTGAACTACTCAAATTGGCAATGTCCCATGAGTTCTGGATGGCGCCCGATAACCATTACCCAACACAATGGCTTGTCTCCTTAACAAATCCAATAGGCTAGTCTCCCAACCTTGATTACTAGGGAACAGCTAGCTGAATTAGACATGTCACGCTACATGACGTAGAGTCATCCAGACTCGAGTCGTCGTTGGCTTGTTCACAGATGTGATTTCCAGTTTTTAAAAAAAGTAAAAAGCTTAACCATACAGACTGCAGCATTTGACATGTTGGACCCCCTGTGACCCCACCTCATTGTCTTAGCTGTATTTTGCTGTGTCTTTGATGTAATGCCTTCCTGACTGGCCTGATTGTATCTCTGCCGAGGTGTGATGGAGGGCAGTCAGTAAGATTTACTGTAGTCGTCTGACATTGTACGCTACACAGGCATTGTTCTCTGTCTATATATGCTTTGCTGATTTGTATTCCTTCACTTTACCTGACGAAGGAGCAGCGCTCCGAAAGCTCGTGATTTCAAATAAAACTGTTGGACTATAACCTGGTGTTGTGCGACTTCTCATTTTTGAATTAGACTACACAAGTTGGTTTAGATGAATTCTTTAGCATCACTGCTGAGATTTTAGACAGGAGAAAAATCCCACAATTTCGTCGATAATGAGTACCCCGTTGGAATGATCCTGGTGGTAGGAGCAGGATGAATGAGCGCCTTAGGCTATAGTCCAATTTAATGGTCTCCTACTGCTGGCTTTTTAGACTGCGGTTAGAAAACGTAATGCTTTGCACTGGACTCACTGCAGACACGCCGAGTAAGAGGAAACAGAGCAGGTGCAAATATCGATCGAGGAATAATAACGAACTATAAATCCAAACCGCACCACAACGTCACACAAAAAGACCGCAGTAAACTCAGCAGCAGATCTTTGAAACCAACCAATATGAAAAAAACCATTCCTCGTCATTTGTTTCTAATTACTAAACAGATTGATTTGAGAGTTAAAACACCTTATATATAACTATATTTTTGATATATTGCATATCGAATACATTATACTTGCTCCTATCCAATGCAAACTTACTCCTAGTGATCCAAATATGGGTTCAAGTCCCAGAGACTTGAGCGCAGAAAGCTAGGCTGACACTCCAGTGCAGTACTGAGGGAGTGCTGCACTGTCGGAGGTGCCGTCTTTCGGATGAGACGTTAAACCGAGGCCCCGTCTGCTCTCTCAGGTGGACGTAAAAGATCCCACGGCACTATTTCGAAGAAGAGCAGGGGGAGTTATCCCCGGTGTGCTGGCCAATATTCATCCCTCAACCAACATCACTTAAACAGATTATCTGGTCATTATCACATTTCTCTTTGTGGGAGCTTGCTGTGCACGAATTGGCTGCCGCGTTTCCCACCTTACAACAGTGACTACACTTCAAAAGTACTTCGTTGGTTGTAAAGCGCTTTCGGTGGTCGTGATAGGCGCTATATAAATGCAAGTCTTTCTTAAATACTGCGATGTTACGAAGTATGTTTAGAAAATTGGTACAAATGCACAAGAAGAACTGCACATAAATCAACGTGCTTTAATGATGTGCGTCATTCAACAGCTCAAATGATCCCACCACCACTGACCATAGCAGTTTACAGCACAGAAGGAATTCATTTGGTTCTGGTGATGTGAATCATAACCCCTTGTTAGCTCCTTCAGCCTTTTGCTGCTATGGTTACAATAAATAATAAGACCTGCATGTAGATCTTGCCTTACCACATCAAAATACCTCAAAGCATTTGACACAGTGAACTACTTTGGCAGTGCAGTGCAAATGTGACAGCCGTTCAACGCCAGTGTCCCACAGGCAGTAATGACATGACTGGCGGGTTGGCCTTTTTTTTGCTGGTATTGTTTGAGTGAGGAACAAACGATCTTTCTCTTGACACTTCAGGATTTTTTTTTCCCCTCACAGAAAGGATTTGGAAAGAGAGTTACTTATAAATGTGTTTTAAAGGACAGTGTATTCATGTAACGTTTTTTTAAAAAAGGCTCTGAAATGATATGCAGTCAAGATGCTAATGAGCGAGCTTCAATGTAAGTTTCCCAAAGACTATAAATAATAAGCAATTTGTTAACTTGTCTCAGCAATTATTAAATGCCTCACACCCATTTTGTTGGAAAGACTTTGATCCATTATTGACTGTGAACAAAAGGAAGAAAAGAAAGAGAGACAGAGACACAAGCAAACAGTCAGGTCCAGCTAAGCAGTCAGGGTTTTTAAAAAGAGAAAGATGCGAGGGCTTTTGTGGAGACTAAGAGGCTGGAAATGGCAGAAGACAGTCAGAAGCTATCTTAAGTCAAGTAAGATGATTGCTGATGTCGGGAAGCGTGGCGTGTTCTTCATTTTGTGTTATTGCACAAAGGTAAGTTGCACGGAGTGAATTAAGTGAGTTTGATCCTAACTGCGGTTATGTATGTTAACCTTACTGTGAAATAAAGCAGCTTATAGGTGAAAGTGAACATGCAGGTACAGCAAGCAATTAGGAAAGCAAATGGTATGTTGGCCTTTATTACAAGAGGATTTAAGTACAAGAGTAAAGATGTCTTACTGCAATTATGTAGGGCCCTGGTGAGACCACACCTGGAGTAATATGTACAGTTTTGGTCTCCTTACTTAAGGAAGGATATACTTGCTATAGAGGGAGTGCAACGAAGGTTCACCAGACTGGTTCCTGGGATGGGGGGATTGTCCTATGAGGACAGATTGAGTAGACTGGGCCTATATTCTCTGGAGTTTAGAAGAATGAGAGGTGATCTCATTGAAACATACAAAATTCTTACAGGGCTTGACAGGATAGATGCAGGGAGGATGTTTCCCCTGGCTGGGGAGTCTAGAACCAGGGGTCACAGTCTCAGAATAAGGGGTCGACCATTTAGGACTGAGATGAGGAGAAATTTCTTCCCTCAGAGGGTGGTGAATCTTTAGAATTCTCTACCCCAGAGGGCTGTGGAGGCTCAGTCGTTGAGTATATTCAAGACAGAGATCGATAGATTTTTGAATATTAAGGGAATCAAGGGATATGGGGATCGGGCAGGAAAGTGGAGATGAGGTAGAAGATCAACCATTATCGAAGGGCCCAATGGCCTACTCCTGCTCCTATTTCTTATGTTCTTATGTTTGAATAAAATGTTTCCAACTCAAAGGTTTGCTCAGTCTGACTTTCGAAGTACATATGAAAGACACAAATATCTGATTCCGGTCGTAAGGAGATACTATTGTTACACCTCTGGTTATGCCATCATACAAGTAGCTATAGGGAGCACGAGTCAACTCTCACTACAGAGTGCAAGACATTCAAACTGCTTAGGCAATCAGCTGACACTACTGAACCCAAAAAGACAGATCTATGACCGAACTGAATTTGTATCACCGCTTACTATTCGTAAATTATATAACCAAAGCCAAATAGCAATAGTATTTCAGTGCCTCCAATAGGTACATTTCTTGAATATCTAAAATAAGTTTCCAGTTCATAAGATAGTCTGCTGTCCTTGCAAAGAATGCAGTTACTTGAAGCTCACTGGCAAAAGTGACTTTTCAACAATAGGAATTCTCCGCACTAGAAGGGGCCTCAGCTAATCTTCTCATCAAAGCTGGATCACATTTCAGATGATTCTTGTGCATACGGAAGTAGATTTCCTGATGGGGAGTTCCTTTTTAAATTCCTTGTACAGCAGCCTCTTAACATTGGAGTCCCACTCTGCTGGGTCACCAGGTTGGACGCTGACCTCCATCAACACTCAAGACGTGTCTGCCTTCATGGAGAAAGTTTCAGTAACTCCTGGGCTCACTCACTGGATGCTGCTCAAAGCTGGAGCCAGCGGGGAATAGAAACTGACAGGACCAAACCTGCCGTACAGAAATAAACTACATGGTGAGCAATGCTCCCTCTAATTTTATTTGGGACCGCGCGGCTCAAAGATCTGCACATGCGCGTTTTTCTGCACTTAAAAGCCGGTGAGCTGGCTGCGCGGGAGCTCCAGACAGCTGCACGGCTGCGCAGCTCCAAGGGAATATTGATGGTGAGGTGTGGTACACAACAGTCCACACTGTCCTAGTAAGAGTGTTATAGGAAAAGGGGTAGGCCATTCAACCCCTCGAGCCTGTTCCGCCATTCAATTAGATCATGGCTAATCTGTATCTTAACTCCATCTGCCCACCTTACTCATAGAGTCATAACGGCACAGAAGGAGGCCATTCATCCCATCGAGTCCGTGCCAGCTCTCTGTAGAGCAATCCAGTTAGTCCCATTCCCCCGCTCTATCCTCGAAGCCCTGCAAGTTTATTTCCCTCAAGTGCCTACCCAGTCTCCCCTTGAAAACATTGAGTGCCTCCGCTTCCACCACTTCCGTCGGCAGCGAGTTCCAGGTCCTCACCACTCGCTGCGTAAAAAAGTTTTTCCTCACATCCCCCCCTGTATCTCTTGCCCAAAACCTTAAATCTGTGTCCCCCTAGTCCTTGTACCATCAACTAGTGGGAACAGCCTTTCCCCGTCTAGCCTATCCAAACCCGTCATAATCTTGTACACCTCGATCAAATCACCCCTCAACCTCCTTTGCTCGAATGAAAACAAATCCAGCTTCTCCAACCTGCCCTTGTAGTGAAGATCCCCCATCCCTGGAACCATTCTGGTAAATCTCCTCCGCACCTCTGTAAATCTTGGAATTGTATCCCTTGATACTCTTGCCTAACAAAAATCTATCACTCTCAGTTCTTAATTGATCTCCAGCTTTTTGGGGAAAGAGAGTTCCAGGTTTCCACTATTCTGTTGTGTGAAGAAATGTTTCCTGACATTACCCCTGAACGACCTAGCTTAGTTTAACAGGAGGACCCAAAACATGGAAAACAGTGTAAAATAGAATTTTATTTTTAACGTGGTTATTAGTGTTGCTGAGTAACATCCATTAAAAGATCCATCAACAGTTTCATATTTTTAATTTTGCCAAAGACAGTGTCAAAACATAACAGGCCCAACTTTCTTCCTTTTTTTGTACACATAATGATATATAAGTGGAGACGCCAACTTTTCCACTAGTGCACACAACACGTATACCAACAATATATCTCGACTGTTGTTAATTGAAGTTACTTATGTTAACGAGCGCCAACCAGTATTAATGACAACTGGGTAGAGTTTCCACTTTGAGCAATCTGGGCACTGGTTTTCCGAAGTGAAGCTGTGGTTCACGTTTCCGCTCAAACTCATTTGCATAATCACAAACGTAAACTCTTCCATGAACCAGTGCAATCGGGCAGCGTGACAGAACGTAAATGTTTATTTTTCCCCCCCCCCCCCCCTTGCGTTAAAAAATATTTCTTGATATATTTAAAAGTGGTAACCTGGTGCAGTTTTATTAATACAGTTGAAAATGGGTTTATCACAAAACAAAAGCATTTTTTTCAAAGGAATATAAAAAGTGATGTTCTCCCACTTTATACTCAATATATCAAATCGTCTAGTTCGCCACCTGATTTTAAACTGAAAATGACTCTCAAAAACTATACAGAACCATTTACTAGTTTCAGTTTCTTAATAAATTAAGGGGGAGAAATTCGGTATCGCCCCGTTTGGGGCGCAATTATCGGCCGGGTGCAAAGTTTAGCGCCTGGCGCTAATTATCGTCTCCGACTGCAAACTTGGTTTCTATCGCCCCTGGAGGTGATTGGAGCGCTAAATCAGGCGCTATTCACCTCTCTTAAGGCGCTAACGCCGAGGAGCGAGGCGCTACCTCAGAGCGCTGGCGAAGCTCATGTGATGTCAGTCAGCAATGAAACACAGACTCACTGGCGCCGGCGAGTTCTTAAAGGGGAGGGTTGATCTTGCTCTCAATCCACATCCTGCTCATTGCAGCCTTGAATCTCGACCTGGAGAGACCTGTACATCAATTCTGCTGGAAAGAACAATGTAGAGGCCCAGGGAAAGAGCTCAGAGTGCAGCCCCCATAGTCTCTTCTAAATCAATGCAAGGAAGGTCAAATCAAAATGAACCTGCAAAGTGCTGCTCAGTACCCAAAACTCTTTCACACAGCGTTGAATCTCTCCAGAAGTCTCTCTCTCTATCTCAGAATGCGTGGTGCAAAAAAGTCGCCGATAAAAAAAGGCAGGAAGCGGTCGCCTTTAAATAGCGCTCCCCCAGTCCCTTCCCGACTGCAAAACGCTCCCCTCAACCTGTCGTTGCTAGCGGCAGGCGGTAAGGCCACTCAATATCCGGTCCGTCATGATCTGCGGGCGCAGGAGATCGTGGCGGTAGTGTTTAGCGCTGCCGCAAAATGTGTGGTTAATTTCGCGAGCGGCGCAAACATCGCCGCGCCCGGGCGTTCATTGCTTTGCGCCCCGTTAGCACCCTCTTAGGGCACTAACGGGAGGCGCAAAGCAACCGAATTTTTCCCCCTAAATGTTGGTGCCTACTAGTGCCTTTGCACCATTAAAAAAAAACAGCGTAATTTGAAGAGCTTCCTTGATGGACTCCGAACAGGCATAATTGGCGGAAACTCACCAAGCTCCTTCATTCGATCTGGGGGATGGGCCGGGTTGTGGGCGGGGCCGGCTTCCAGCGCGATATATTTCTGAAACAGTGCAAAAAGATCCCGGAAACTCGATCTGCACTGGATGTGATTTGCGCGTGAAATTCCTCGACCTTTTACGCTGGTTTGGCTAATTTCTAGCAAAAAAAAACAGCGCAACCTTGCGGAAACTCTGTCCCAGCGTGCTTGTGCTTATTTTGCCCAATGCCAGTAAGGGGAGCTTTTTTTGTTGTTGCAATCTTCGCAACCAGTGTTGGCAGCAAAAAAAAAATGCCAGGTCATGTATAAAATGGGTTAGAGTGTCACATAAAGTACTTCGCGGCAACAACGGGCTTCATACCCCAAGTGCAGAATAGCGCACCCTGCGATCACGGAGTGATTTCATTTCTGACACCGCTGCTCCCTCTCGAATTGCAAATATAAAAAGAGTGTATGTTTAGCATAAAGGTAGCAGTATAAAGTAATGTTCTCCCACTTTGCACTAAATAAACCAAATTGTTGAACCTTTTGTGCTATGCTCTTGAAACTGTCCAAACTAATTTCATCCAGCATTCTATTAAATTGGCAGAGCCAGCCATTTGTCGTCTATGCGTGCTGCTCCTGACAGGGCAGAGGTCTGAATTGATTTTCTTTTTAGTTACAATTCATAAAAGAGTCCTGTGTGCCACGCTAAACAGTCCTCCTCCGCATCCGTATTTCCTAGCGGATGCCAGCTATGTTTTACCGTTGGAGTTAACGTCTGACAACATTGAAAGGGTGGCAAATGAAAGGCTCAGTTGGTAGCACTCTCACCCACCTCAGAAGGATGTGGGTTAAAACCTCACTCCAGCATTTGACCACTTAGCCTAACTTTGACACTTCAGGGCAGTGCTCAGCGATTGCGACAAGGCTTGTGCCACCTATTGGATGAGGCATTAAAGGCCCCATCTAACCCGTTCAGGTGGACATACAAGAACCTGTGGTACTATTTGAAGAGGAGCACACCGTTCTCCCGATATCCTGGCCAACATTCCACTCTCAACCAACACCCCAATGGGTACGGTGGCTGACATAATAAAACTACTAGGCACTTGGTCTAAGCGTTAAACAAAGCTTTAATCAACTGCTTTACAACATGGAGGTCCAGTTGTGTCCTTCGATAGTTCCTGTTAAGAATGTCCCGCGCAAGCTGGGCCCGTGCCCGAGTATTTATACTCTCCCTGGACAGCGCCACCAGCAGGCCGCCCAGTATTACTTCATAAGTCATTTCCACATGAATGACAAGATTCATGTCAGTGGCATTGTGGTTATGCGACTGGACTAGTAACCCAGAGGCATGGACTAAATAATCTGGTAGACATGAGTTCAAATCCCATCACATTAACTGGGGAATTTAAGTTCAGTTAATTAAGTAAATCTGGAATAAAAGCTAGTGTCGGTAATGGTGACCATGAAACTACCGGATTGTCGTAAAAATCCGTCTGGTTCATTAATGTCCTTGAGGGAAGAAAATCTGCCGTCCTCACCCGGTCTGGCCTATATGTAACTCCAGACCCACAGCAATGTGGTTGACTCTTAACTGCCCTCTGAAATGGCCCAGCAAGCCACTCAGTTGTAACAAACCGCTACGACAAAGTCACTGTGGGAGCACCTTCACCACACGGACTGCAGCGGTTCAAGAAGGCGGCTCACCACCACCTTCTCAAGGGCAATTAGGGATGGGCAATAAATGCTGGCCTTGCCAGCGACACCCACATCCCAGGAACAAATATTTTTTTAAAAAACAGCTTAAAAGGTAGTGCCACTTAAAACATTTTTTAGCCATCTTTAACCATTCCCAGTTAACTAAACACTAAGCACCGAACTTCACAAGTGCATTTTCTAAGGTGAAGAGGAGGTCGGGATGGAAGCTGGAGTCAACCTTGGGATTTTTGTGGGCCCCAACGAGTAAACAGTTTTAACCTTCCCTCAACATTGGGTCATAAATCTCGAGAAGCTCTTACAAATCGGACAAGTCAAGTTCCCAGTTGTTCTGTACATCGCTTGCCATGGTTTACATTTCCAGTGACACAGTACAAATATTCTGAACATTCCACATTTATGTTAGCACTGGCGTGCAAGTCCATTTGAGCACATGGCAGAGCAGATCTAAACACAGCTTCGACACAGTAAAAACCAATATAGCACACAAATGCGAGCTGGAGGCCCAGGCTTTGTAGCATGTTAGCGCACTGACTCGATGGGCTGGATTTTACCAGCCCTGAGGAGGCGGGTAAGTCAAAAAGAATGGGAGCGGGTCCCGAACCCGCTCCCAACCCGCCTCCAACCAATCTTCCCGGGAGTCGGGCCCCCGATTTGCGCAGGGACCCGACTCCTAGCGGCGGGAAGAGGATTATAGCCAATTAACTGCTTGTTAACAGGTAGTTAACAGGTAGTTAAGAGGCTTTTTCCCATTTTTATACTTCTGCTGCGTGCTTCCCGACGTCGGGGAACCCCGCCAGGGTAAGTGAGGCGTGCTGTAGGTCTGTTGTTATGTTGGTGTATAGATGACAGCTGCAGAAGTGGTGTGAAGGATGCAATGGGACACTGGTGAGTATTAGAGGTAAGGAAATGTTGGGAAAGTCATTTTTAACGTGTTTAGATTTTTCTGTAGGTGACGAGCTTTGAAGTGTTTGTGTGGCCTCACCTCAATGGGAGAAGTGACAGATCACTTCTGTACCCTCACCTGAAGCTGCCATCTGTTTCATCCTAAGGAGAGAATCACTGGAGAGCCTGGGTCCAAGGGCTCACCTGTGTACAGTGATTGTCAGTGTTTGACAGCACCTCAATGCTTTCAAACACTGTCAAATCATGTCAAAAATTTATGGTTCATGTGCCATTAAGAAAACCGGCAGATGAAGCGTCATCAACTGACGTCATCTGACACCGGCTTTCCCTTAATTGGCCAGCAAGCCCGCAGGGCGGGCTTAACAAGGCCAATCAGGGGAAATAGCGTCTGTGCGTCAGACGTCACTGGGGGCGGGACTAGAACCCGGAAGGCAGCAGTCCCGCCCCCAACGCGTCTCGGTGAGTAAAATCTGGCCCGATGTGTTCACCATGCCAGTTAGACAGGGGTTGCCGTCCACAATCTCTGTTTGGCCTCTGAGAATTGCGTCGGATTGGAGGCAAAGTTCATTCCCTATTCCCTTGGGGGGTAAGAATTTTTTTTTAAAGTGGTGGAAAAAAATCAGATGATGAGTTCACCAACGTACACCTCCCAATCGTCAACTGAGGATTAATATAGAAAATGTCTCCGTGCAAATCACCTGACCGCCCTCTTAGTTCAAGGAATGATTGAGGGACTGAGGAAGTGACAGGAGCTTAACCAAATGTAGGATGGGGAAGATTTTAAGGGGAAATTCTACTTGACATTCTTTGGTATAAGAAAGAAAAGAAAACAGACAAGAAAGAAAAGGAAGACTCACATTTCTACAGCGCCTTTCACAACCTCAGGACGTCCCAAAGCGCTTTACAACCGAGGAAGTACGTTCGAAGTGCAGCCACTGTGGTAATGTAGGAAACACGGCAGCCAATTTGCGCAGACAGGCGAGCCTGGAAATTCAGTGGCTGTGGTGGAGGAGGGGTGTAGCGGTGGGCGATTGGGCCAGTCGTGATGCCTGGGGGCAATCGGTGGCCCGGGTCCTGTTACTGCGTGGGCGAAAGGAGCACTCCTGCTCGCCCTGGTTCCACATTCAGGCAAGTACGGTTACCGGCACATTGTACAGTGCGAGTTCAGCACATGACGAGTAAAGCGCTGGGGGCAGTCGAAAATCAGAACCGGGTCCTGCAAGATGCACAGGACCTACATTTAAGTGAGTTATTCTGCACGTTAAATGATGCTGGCGTGTGCTCCTGCCACCAGCGCAGCTACCTTATCCAATATTGTAGGCGGCGCACTTCCGGCCAGAAATGTACACGCGCTTCCTGCTTAGTAGGCCGTTTAGCACCCGAAAAACAGGCACTGCATGGCCGAATTTCTAGGCCTTGGAGTCTACATAAAATCAATCCATACAAGGACGGGAGATTTGCAGCTTTACCTAGGCAGGTGAAGACACTACCTGGTGTAGCATGGAGCCATACAGACCAGAAGGTCGCAGGTTCCGTTCCTGACAGAAGAACATAAGAAATAGGAGCAGTAGTAGGCCATGCGGCCCCTCGAGCCTGCTCCGCCATTCAATAAGATCATGGCTGATCATCGACCTCAACTCCACTTTCCCGCCCGATCTCCATATCCCTTGGTTCCAAAAATCTATCTATCTATCTCAGCCTTGAATATACTCAAAGACTCAGCATTCACAGCCCTCTGGGGCAGAGAATTCCAAAGATTCACCACCCTCTGAGTGAAGAAATTCCTCCTCATCTCAGTCTTAAATGGCCTACCCCTTATCCTGAGACTATGCCCCCTAGTTCTAGACTCTCCAGCCAGGGGAAACAACCTCTCAGCATCTACCCTGTCAATCCCCTTCAGAATCTTGTATGTTTCAATGAGATCAGCTCTCATTCTTCTAAACTCCAGAGAGTATAGTCCCATTCTACACAATCTCTCATCATAGGACAGCCCTCTCATCCCAGGAATCAATCTAGTGAACCTTCATTACACCGCCTCTAAGGCAAGTATATCCTTCCTTAGATAAGGAGACCAAAACTGTGCACAGTACTCCAGGCGTGGTCTCACCAAGGCCCTGTACAGTTGTAGCAAGACATGTGCTAAGTTAACCATCATAACCTGAACTGCAACTGGGGTGCGACAATCGGCCTCATTGATCCAAGTGTTGAAACAAGAAAGATCTAGTTTGACGCTGCAGTTCCAAAGGGTGCGGTATCATTGGAGGCACCATCTTTTGGATGAGACGTTAAGCCAAGGTCCTGCCTGCCTGTCCAGGTGGACGGCACTATTTGACAAAGGGCAGAGAGAGTTCTCCTGGTGCCCTGGCCAATGAGTACTAGCCTGCTGACTCTCCCGATGCACAGTCACCAAACCCCCGAGATTAAACTGCAGACTGAAGTTTCGAGCAAGTACTTACTTTGTCTAAAATGTACTGCAAAGGATATCAACATGTCATCTATACAGAGCAGGCCCATGAAGCTTATAAAATGTCACTGATTCTGGAGAATCCAAGAGCGTCTGTAAAGATGAACTAACAGCGGTTGGAGTATTAGCGAGTAAAATTTAGCTCGAAGAGTGTCCAGAGACACCAACTAAAATGTAGCAAAATAATACTTATTTTGAAGTTAGCACCTGGGGGATTAATCCACAATCACACAACAGTTATTGTAGTTTAATCACTTTGTATCCCTCTTCTTCTCTTGGGTAGTCCCTCGGAACCGAGGATGACTTGCTTCCACACTAAAAATGAGTTCTCAGGTGGCTGATGAGTCCAGTGCGGGACCTACAGTCTCTGTCACAGGTGGGGCAGACGGTGGTTGAAGGGGCAGGTGGGCGGGGTGCTTGGGTTGACGTGCGCTCCTTGCGCTGTTTGCGCTTGGCTTCCGCTTGCTCCCGGCGAAGAGACTCGAGGTGTTCGGCGCCTTCCCGGATGCTTCTCCTCCACTCTGTGCGGTCTTGGGCCAGGGATTCCCAGGGATTTGTATCAAGAGTAAATTGAATGCCAGATAGATCAACTGTTTGAAGTGTTTGACTTGAACCATCAAGGCCCTGGGTTCGCTCAACATTCAATCATTCTGCGGTGTATAAAACGAGCACCAGATCTTAGGATGCGGGGAGAAAGCAGCATACTCCTGCACAGTGCTTGCCCCGCCATCTGTCCTTGAATATTCCCGCTTCGACTCGGCAGTGAGAGTGGAGATCGCAGCAGCACAGCATCCAGCGGGCATTCATGCCTCACAAAAGCTGACTGGCGCGTGGACGTGAGGGATACAGGGCTGCGGTGTGCAATGGAGAATTTGTCCCACAAGTGAGCAGAAAGGTAAAAGGAGAACATTGGGGGGGTGGGGGGTGGGGGGGGGGAGAATACAGAACAACTTGCATTTATAGGCCACCGCGTCATATCTCTCAGAAACATTACGCACTAAATAATTTGGAAGTGCAGTGGCTCTTGTGGGTAAATGAAGCAATCATTTTGCACACTGCAAGGTTCCCAGAAACAGTACTGACCAGTTCATCTGATCTTGGCAGTGTTAGTTGATGGCTGTGGCTTGACAGTGGCAAAACTTCCTGCTCTTTATTGAATGGCACCGTGGGATCTTTAACGCCCGCTTGATGAGGCCTCGTTGAGTGTCTCTGGGGCCTGGACTCTCGATCCCCATCCCGCACCATCCTGGCCGTCTCCTGGGAGCCCGAGGTGCTGCCAGCCTTCGGTTTCGGCCATTTATTCCACGCTGGAATTCCCCCGGGGACTGATGGATGCGCCGCCGGGAAATGCCAACTCAAAGTATCGCTTGAAGAAGAAAGAAGCAGCGAGAAAAAAAAAGAGACTCAACCGCAGGGGAACGGACCTTTATAAAGCCGAGTGCAAGAACATTTGCAAGACTGCGGCGATCGAGTGATTGGAATGTTGCGCGATCAGAATGTCGCGCCATCGGAATGTCACGCCATGAAACCGCCAAGGAATGCATTCAACCAGAGTTGGCTGCCCCAAGTGTCAGTCGAGCTTACATCCTCCAAGCTCTGAAGTAGAGTAATAGAATAACAGCGAAATACATTAAGATAAACTTTAAAAAAGTAAGATAAAAAACATCGAGGTGCAACTGCTTTAGATGATCTAATCTTACCAGGAGGCACTGATGCATCCTCTAAAAACAGAACTGTCTGAAGACGACACGATCGCTGCACCACAATAGGAAGATGTGGCGTGGTTTAGCAATAGTGGTTCCTGCAGAAACCTGCAGCTGGGACTAGTCGGTCTATATTTCCAGATAGAAGGTCTAAAAATAACAGCATGAAATCACTTCCTGCCTTTCAACTGAACCAGTGCTGACCAGACAAGAGTTTGGACATTGACCGACACCTCAAGGGGTTAACCGCACTGTTGGCACCACTTTTAATCTTTAACCTGTCGAAAGTCTGAGAATGCGCTCGAATTTAGCGGAAATCTCGTCGCAGCCAGATAAAGTTTAATTCTCCGCGATTTCACAATTCTTTGCCAATGGAAAAGAAACAAACTGACGGCATGTCACACAGTGATGACTCAGTACATTCAGAAAAGTTTAAAAGGGTGCTGGATAATCAAGTCCAGCTTATAGCGTGCAGGAAACGTTATGGTATCAACTTTTTTTTTTTTTAAACCGGGATACAGCTCTACGGGCCGCAGTAAATTGCCCAAATGTCCATTATTCTCAGTCAATGTCAAAAAACTATCCAACTTTGAGAGGCACCACAGCCATCCCAATCCTTTCCTTGTCTCCCTATCTCTCTAATCTCCTCAAGCCCTACAACCCACCAATTCTGGCCTCGTGTGCGTTCCCCAATTTCTTTCACCCCCCGCTGTTAGCGGCCGTGCCTTCAGCTGTCAAGGCCTTAAGTTTGGCAATTCCCTCCCTAAACTTCTCCGCATCTCTCTCCATCTTGAAGATGCTTCATAAAACTTACTGCTTTGACCAAGCTTTTGGTCTTTCACAACCTCAGGACGTGCCAAAGTGCTTTACAGCCAATGAAGTACTTTTCGAAGTGCAGTCACTGTTGTAATGTAGGAAATGCAGCAGCCAAATTGCGCACAGCAAGCTCCCACAAACAGTAATGTGATAATGACCAGATAATCTGTTTTAGTGATGTTGGTTGAGGGATAAATATTGGCCCAGGACACCGGTGAGAACTCCCCTGCTCTTCTTCGAAATAGTGCCGTGGGATCTTTTACGTCCACCCGAGAGGCTCACAATTTTCCATCCATTGAAATCAATGGGCGTGACAGAGACGCTCTCTGCCGACAGTGCTTGCTGGGGGAAAAAAAACCACTTAAGTATCACCAGCCAAGTTGGAAGTGGATTCTGCCGTTATCCATACTTTCTAAGAGGGGTTGCTGGGCAGCAAGGGTGAGCCGAAACCTTTGTGGATCTTCTCCTCCCGAACTCAGGGTTGCCGAGGGCAGTTGTAGCACTGCCGATACCTCCCCGGCTGAGGTCAGCTGACGTTGGTACAGACTGTGAATCAAACCCGGGACATTTCAAGTGTCAGCTCTGGCTCAGTCGGTAGCACCCTCGCCTCTGAGTCAGAAGGTTGTGGGTTTAAGTCCCACTCCAGACATGTGAGCAGAAAAATCTAGGCTGACACTCCAGTGGAGTGCTGCACTGTCGGAGGTGCCGTCTTTCAGATGAGACGTTAAACCGAGGCCCCGTCTGCTCTCCCAGGTGGATGTAAAAGATCCCATGGCACTATTTTGAAGAAGCGCAGGGGGGTTATCCCTGGTGTCCTGGCAAATATTTATCCCTCAATCAACATAACAAAAACAGATTATCTGGTCATTATCACATTGCTGTTTGTGGGAGCTTGCTGTGCACAAAATGGCTGCCGCGTTTCCTACATTATAACAGTGACTCCACTTCAAAACGTACTTCATTGGCTGTAAAGCACTTTGGGATGTCTGGTGGTCGTGAAAGGCGCTATATAAATGCAAGTCTTTCTTTTTTCCCCGACATTCTATGGCCTGGCTCCATATAGCCTTAACTAACTTAGCTGAATGGTCAACTTTAAAAAGGGGCACCCCAACTTCAGGAAAGAAAGTATTTGGCAAACTTATTAAGTTTCATTTTCGGTACTGCCAATTTGTTCTCCCTCTTGAAGCACTTTGAGATGCTCTGTTATGAAAGGCTCTATAAAAATGCACAGTCTTATCCTTCTTGGGAAGACTGAAGCCATTGTTTTCGTTCCCCGCCACAAACTCCGTTCCCCAGCCACTGACTCCATCCCTCTCCCTAACATCTGTCTGAGGCTGAACCACACTGTTCGCAACCTTGGTGTCATATTTGACCCTGAAATGAGCTTCCGGCCACATATCCACAGCATAGCAAAGACCGCCGACTTCCACCTCCGTAACATCGCCCGTCTCCGCCCTTGCCTCAGCCCATCCGCTGCTGAAACCCTCATCCATGCCTTTGTTACCTCTAGACTTGACTATTCCAATGCACTCCTGGCTGGCCTCCCACATTGCACCCTACGTAAACTTGAGGTCATCCAAAACTCGGCTGCCCGTGTCCTAACTCGCACCAAGTCCCGTTCGCCCATCACCCCCTGTGCTCGCTGACCTACATTGGCTCCCGGTTAAGCAGAACCTCGATTTCAAAATTCTCATCCTTGTTTTCAAATCCCTCCATGGCCTCGCCCCTCCCTATCTCTGTAATCTCCTTAAGCCCCACAACCCCCCCGAGATCTCTGCGCTCCTCTAATTCTGCCCTCTTGAGCATCCCTGATTATAATCGCTCAACCTTTGGCGGCTGTGCCTTCTGTTGCCTGGGCCCTAAGCTCTGGAATTCCCTGCCTAAACCTCTCCGCCTCACTACCTCTCTTTCCTCCTTTAAGACGCTCCTTAAAACCTACTTCTTTGACCAAGCTTTTGGTCACCTGCCCTAATTTATCCTTATGTGGCTTGGTATCAAATTTTTTGTCTTAAAATACTCCTGTGCAGCGCCTTGGGACGTTTTACTACGTTAAAGGCGCTATAAGTTGTTGCTGTTGTTGTTGTTCTAAAATGACTAGAACATTTGTTGGATTTGGCTAAGGGGTTCTTAATCTGAAATGAATGTGGGAGTCAGTTTTAACCTCTATCACTAGCCTCTTTGATAATCTTCACCAAACAATATGATTATTATGCTGTATTGTTAAGCTGTATTGTTGGACAGAATTAGCTGTTGTGTTTTAAGCTTGTTAGAACAAACAAAATAATGGATCACTGGAATATTAATAATGTTAACAGACTAAGTTCTCCTGATAACACTGAACGTGCAGACAGTTATACACTGAATCACAATCAAGGCTGCAACTGTATAGCACTTTTGGAACAAAGCCATTCCACTTGACTCTACTTCACGGTCACCTGTTTGCACAACTGCCCCATTTACACAATAGTGCTCGCTTCGTAACACAGTGTGACATTGTTAAGGAGGCAGATATACTGACAACTTTGCATTGTAGCAACACAATGGTGACAGTATAACGCAGGAGATCGCCAATGTAACTCCATCGCACCCTCCAGTATCAAGAGTGAAACTCTAGGCAGCAGGGCACTTCAATCCAAATTCGAATTCACAGATGGCAACATAACCCCCCGGACCAATGGTTCAGATCTCAGGCAGGACACGAAAGTGCAACGAAGTGTGCACACAGGAGTGGGTCATCAAAGCAACAATCGGGGGACCCAGAACCAACTTCAGAATCAGAATGAAAAATCAACTCTTGTGAATGACAGTCTCCATGACTACCATGCACTCAAATAAGAGAGTGTTGCCCTGTGCTTTATCTGCATCTTAAGAGTGCCAGGCTAAAGCACCCCAAATCTGGTCTCATTTACACTGAAAAGCGTTGGCACAACCTAGTCTTAGGATGGGGTTCGGCCAATAGACTTCTCCACTATCCCACGTTAATTGGGATGTCACAACATTAAGCGGCCAGCCACTCACGACACTTACAACCTGGCAAAATCAGCTGGAAGTCTAGTTCTTCCACCCCAAGTACCAATCGTTTGACCACACTCCAGATTAGGAGCGTTGCCCAGTTTATACCAGTGAGGTGCTCCACCAGATACTAGTACTGGGCACTTATACTTTGAAAGAAGACTGCAGATAGTGGGCGTGTACACAACATGCACAAGGTCGGGAGGTCCCAGTCAGAAGTTCTGAAGTAGAATACCTGCTGAATTTCACCTTTCCTTTGGTGACATGGCCAAGATCAGTATTAATAAGAGTTTTTAAAATGATATTCCACGATGGAATATACTCTGGAATTGAAGAAATAAAATAAAAGGAAAAATCTGTAGAAATAGTGGTGTCATATACCCTGTCAACCCCAGGTAATCAAACCATTAACAAGGTTTTTGGGGTAGCTTAGAATGAATTTCAAAATGGCTACTGTTTACTTTTCTCCTCAAAATTTTCTTCCTTACTCTCCCAAGAGTGCCAACTCTCACTGTGGCACAGTACAATTCCATAGGTGCCCGTTACCCTGCAATACCACGCCCGATTGGTCACTCATGACCTGTGACCTTAGATGATGAATGCCACCAGGGTATTCCACCAATAGAAGCCAACACAACTGAACCCTATCCAGTGCCACGCCCGATTGGTCATTCATGACCTGTGACCTTAGATGATGAATGCCAGCAGGGTATTCCACCAATAGGAGCCAACACAAACAAACCCGGTCCATTCTGCATCCAACGCTCACATACTTGCACTCTACACCATGAGGATAGTGATCAAGAGAGCCGGCTAAATTTGTACTTCCCATTTCCAACCCAGTGGGCACAGAGTCCAATTGTCATAACCCCATCATGACCCTGATCAGCCAACTTAGCACAGATCAAGGATCAGACCTTCCTGGCCTTTATGGTTCTCAGCATATGGGCATCGTGCATTCCTCCTCTCAGCCATCAGGGAAGCTCAGTTGTTTTTAAAAGGTATACCATTATACTGTACCTGGATGTGATGCAACAGCTATAATTTCTTCATGGGCCTTAATAGTTAAACTTCAACAACAACAACTTGTATTTATAAAGCGTCTTTAATGTAGTAAAACGTCCCAAGGCGCTTCACAGGAGCGATTATAAAATAACATTTGATACCGAGCCACATAAGGAGATATTAGGGCATCTGGATGACCAAAAGCTCAAAGAGGCAGTAAGGAGCGTCTTAAAGGAGGAAAGAGAGGTGGAGAGGTTTAGGCAGGGAATTCCAGAGCTTAGGGCCTAGGCAGCTGAAGGCACGGCCACCAATGGTGGAGCGATTATAATCAGGGATGCTCAAGAGGGCAGAATTAGAGGAGTGCAGATATATTGATGGGTTGTGGGGCTGAAGGAGATTACAGAGATAGGGAGGGGCGAGGCCAGGGAGGGATTTGAAAACAAGGATGAGAATTTTAATATCGAGGCCTTGCTTAACCGGGAGCCAATGTAGGTCAGCGAGCAGAGGGGAGATGGGTGAACGGGACTTGGTGCGAGTTAGACAGTGAAACTGGCAGGCACGTCGATATCAAAAGATCACTCGGTGACTTATCACAGTATTACTGGAAAGAGCAATACCACCTTTATACTGCAAGCTGGCATCGGACGTCAAAAGTGCCGACAGCAGCAACCTTTGCCATTGGGGGAAACAGTGACCTCTTGGAACAGCAGCTTCACTTAGTGCCCCGGCCCAAAATGTCCACAGTGACAAACACAAACAGCACATATCGGCTACCCGTAGGTTGGGTCTGCAATTCTATGGTGCGCCCGTACAGACCAGCTATGCACTTGCGTTGCTGTCCTGTATGAAATTTCCTCCATCACTGGGGAAGGTCCATAGCCAGGCTGGCAAAGTTGCCAACAAGACTTTAATTGTGCCTATACAGTATAACAAGAAGTTAATCAGTAATATAAAAGAAAGATCTTGCATTTATGTCATTCAGCCCCTCGAGCCTGTTCCGCCATTCAGTTAGATTCCTGGCTGATTTGTATCTTAACTCCATCTACCCGCCGAGGTTCCATAACCATATAGCGCACTTCTTGAAGTGTAGTCACTGCTGTAATGCAGGAAACAATTTGCGCACAGCAAGGTCCTACAAACAGCAATGCGATCATTTGTTTTTGTGATATTAATTGATGATAAATATTGGCCAAAAGCGCTACGAGATCTTTTACATCCACTTTAGAGAGCAGACGGGGGCCTCGGTTTAACAGCTCATCAGAAAGACTGGCACCTCTGACAGTGCAGCACTCCCTCAGCACTGCACTGGAGTGTCAGCCTAGCGTGGGACTTGAACCCACAACCTTCTGACTGAAAGGCGAGAGTGCTGCCCACTGAGTCACAGCTGAATGTTGGGTTCGAGCAAGTTCAGGCTCAACTGTTAAGGGCCCTCTTTCCACAACCCCACTAGTCAAATAGGTAGCTGGCACATATTGTCTTGACTGAAACATCAGGAATGCCTATTTAGAGGGTCAGAATCTTACTCCGGCGAGAATTAATTACTTCAGATCAGGAAAGGTGTTAAAAAATGTAGAGAGTTGCAGTAATATTCCTTTAAGAGTTTATAACTGTACATAGTGTCATGTAAGGTTCTTTTTTTAAACCGAAGCACCAGACAGTATTTCCTCTGCTTGGATCATATGCATTTTACGCTGTGTGTCCAAACTATTTCCCCCCCCCCCCCCCTCCCTCTTAACCTCTTCCTCAACTCTTCCCAACTTTCTTCAGCAAGACAGTTCCGTTTCATTGAGGCAAAAAAAAGGGCAGATCCTACTCACCCTGCAAGCCATGGTCAGTCAGGTCGAGAGAGAGAAAAGAAATTCGGATTCCGGCTCTTGCTCAAAGGTGCTGCCGAAGCCTTTAATAATCAGAAAGGGGGGGTCGAGTTAGCGTACAACACACGAGGAGGAGGTGGGGGTGGGGGTGAGACCAGGGATTGCGACGGTGCAAAAACAACGTGGATCAGTGAGCAGCCTCCAAGGAAGTCGGATAGACCCTCTTTGTGCTGCTGATGTCACCACACTTGGACTACATTGCTCTTAGCTACTCATTGGCTGAGTCTCAGTCAGAGTCTGAAGGAGTTCCCCTGAAGGGGGTGGGTTGTTAGGATCACTCTCCCATACAGCCGGCTCTCTCTATCCTTCCCACATTTTGAAGCTGTTAACCCTGCCCCTGCTGTGAAGTAACACATCCCATCTATGGTCTCTTTATATAATCAAATACCTTTTACATAAAGATCACTTGTCCCCTGGCCAGAGGCGAGCTTAAGTTTCACAGGGGCCGGGTTGTGAGATTTCGCTTGTAAGTTTCACCCTGTTTCTGTGTGCGGTGAGCGGAGTTTCAATTCTTTCATTCTCTTATTCGGGACAGGGTTTAAATCCGCCTTCCCCCGGCTGATTAATTTGCCAGGGACTGTGGTACTGCTCCGAACACAAACCAGATTCCACCGCTGCCTTTAAATGTGGCAGCTTTTCCCGACAGGATCCTATGAATGCACCAATCGCTCCCCCCGCCCAACTCTCGTTTGAACTGCCCCCTTGTAATTTTAAAGAAGTGTAACATTCTTCTAACGAGCCTCGCCTTTCCAGTGTCTAATATCTTACGGTAGAACTGCAGACCTGTGTAAAGCAAACTGTATTCTTAGCAGTTTTTTTTTGGGTACTGATTACTTTGTGTTTTTGAGCTCATCCAAACCCCGGCTGCCCGTGTCCTAACTGGCACCAAGTCCCGTTCGCCCATCACCCCTCTGCTCGCTGACCGACATTGGCTCCCGGTCGAGCAACACCTCGATTTTAAAATTCTCATCCTCGTTTTCAAATCCCTCCATGGCCTCGCCCCTCCCTATCTCTGTAACCTCCTCCAGCCCCACAAAACTTCTTCACTCAGAGGGTAGTAAATCTATGGAATTTGCTACCTCAGAGAGCTGTGGAAGCTGCGACATTAAATAAATTTAAAACGGAGATAGACAGTTTCCTAGCTGATAAGGGAATTAAGGGTTATGGGGAGCGGGCAGGGAAGTGGACGTGAGTCTAGGTTCGGATCAGCCATGATCCTATTGAATGGCGGAGCAGGCCCGAGGGGCCATATGGCCGACTCCTGCTCCTACTTCTTATGTTCTTATAGATATCCGCGATCTCTGCACTCCTCTAATTCTGGCCTCTTGCACATCCCTGATTGTCCCTGACTTTGGTGGCCGTGCCTTCTGTTGCCTGGGCCCTAAGCTCTCGAATTCCCTGCCTAAACTTCTCCGCCTCACTACCATCTCTCCTCCTTTAAGAAGCTCCTTAAAACCTACCTCTTTGACCAAGCTTTTGGTCACCTGTCTTAATATCTCCTTTGTGGCTCGGTGTCTATTTTTTGTTTAATAATACTCCTGTGACGCGCATTGGGAGGTTTTGGTATGTTAAAGGCGCTATATAAACACAAGTTGTTGTTAAAATTTTATACTCAAGGAGACGACAGCCTGGAAGTGACTATGAGCCATGTTATTGCACAAACGCTATAGGTTATTCATATCGAATTCCACTCCTGCTATTGCAACACAGGGGTTTACGGCTTTTCAAATAAACTCACTGACCCTCACCATGATTTCCAGGCTACAATCTCTGGGGAAAGGTTTGACCAAACTTTCCTCACATTTACAAACAGAAGCATCTATTTTAAGCTATCGTGGGTTCACATCAAGATAAGGGATGTTAGTGTCAGGCAGATAGAACACTTTCCCATTTTACGCACATGCCAAACTCCTGGATCAGGTGCAAGATATAGATCATAAGTATACAATAGTTACTAATAAATCCAAAAAGGAATTCAGGAGAAACCTCTTTACTCAAGAGAGTGGTTAGAATGTGGAACTCGCTACCACAGAGAATCTTACAGCACAGAAAGGAGGCCATTCGGCCCATTGTGCCTGTGCCGGCTCTTTGAAAGAGCGATCCAATTAGTCCCACTCCCCCTGCTCTTTCCCCATAGCCCTGCAAATTTTTCACCTTCAAGTATTTATCCAATTTCCTTTTGAAAGTTACTAGTGAATCTGCTTCCACCGCCCTTTCAGGCAGCGCGTTCCAGATCACAATAACTCGCTGCATAAAAAAAATATCCTCATCTCACCTCATCTGGCTTTTTTTGCCAATTACCTTAAATCTGTGTCCTCTGGTCATCGACCCTCCTGCCAGTATTAGTATTTTTAATCTCTTTCCGTGTTAAAAGATCTCCCAGGGAACACCCAACTCAGTGACCAAGTCACGAGTGGAAGGCAGACTGATCGCCTTCAAAGAAAGTTGGACACGTTAGAATGAACAGGATAAAGACTGGCACATGGATTTTATTGTGTCTAAGTGTAAGGTTCTACACACGGGAACAGGAAACAGGAAATGTATGTACAATGAAGGAATCTTGATTAGCAAAGTGGAAATGAGAAAAAGGAGAGGGTCATTTCTGGCCAACCAGTCACTGTGAAGCTGTTAGCAAGGTTAGTTATGTGCATTTGAGTGGTTGAGGCGAATAGCATAGATGCATTTAAGGGGCAGCTAGATAAATACAAGAGGGAGAAAGGAATAGAAGGATTTGCTGACAGGGTGAGATGATGTAGGGTGGGAGGATAAACACTGGCATAGACCAGTTGGGCCGAATGGCCTGTTACTGTGCTGTGGCCTATGTAATTCTATGTAAGATGGCTAGATAGAGAGTAAAACTCCCTCTATTCCCCAACGATATACCTCAACACCAAATTCAGAATAGCCCATGCTATTGTACCAGTGTAACATTTTTCTATTTTCAATGCAAGTCATTCTGTGGCCTATTTGAGTAAGATTACCAATGTAGAGCTAGTTTTTTTTGCTGTGGGCTCTTGGAACTGGTTGATACGACCCACTACATTTCGCATAAAACCCTTAGGGGGAAAAGATTGGGTTGCTTTGTGCCTCCCGTTAGCACCAAGCCCCTAGCTCCCGGGCGCGCCACCACTAACGCCTCCCGTGAAATTCAGCGGGAGGTTAGCGGCGGCGGTCGCCGGTAGCGCCCCGCGGTGCTGCGCCTCTGGCGATGACGTCATCACCGTGCGTAGCGCCCCGGCCGCAAACTTCGGCTGCGCCCCCTGACCTATCGCCGGACGATATGAGCGACAGGGTCAGGGTGGCGTTTTTGCAGCCGCAGCGACGGTATTTAAAGGGGCAGGTGTCGGGCGGCCTTTTTTTTTCTAGCCGCCTGCCAGCACCTGTTCCCTTCCCCTCTTATATTCGGGGTGCCGGCCGCGATCGCTCAGCCCGGCGCTCCTCTTGAGTGCCGGGCTGCTTTCCCGGCATCCCGCTCCCCGGTGGTCCAGCAGGGCCCCGGTGCGCGCAGCGCTAGGCCCCTCCCCTTTAATCAGGGGAGTGAGGCCTCCAAAACCGCGGCACTAGATGCCGACGCGCCTGGCACAGTTGCACGTAACGCTGCGATATTCACTGGTAGTGCCCCAGGAAGGAGGGGGAGCACTTCCAGTAGCGCCCCGCCTCCTGCTTGGGGCGCTACCACGGAATCTACGGCGCTGGGGCGCTAACTTTTTCGGTAGCACCCCGGCGAAGTTAGTGCCCCAAAGGGGGCACCACCGAATTTTTCCTCCTTACTGACTAGGCTGGGTTCAATCTTAGATCCCAGAGAAGGAAGGTCCAGTGTACCAAAGCACTCTGCCACCCAAACTCCAATGGTGCTCCTGTAGGAGATTATAAAGAGGAGGTGTTGTCGGCAATTGGTGTTCAGAAACCCAGAAACTTGATCTTCCCTTTGAAGATACCTGAGCATCTTTAAATGACGAGCTCCATCAGTCAATGTGTAACCAGAAGTATAAATGTTACTTATGATTACAACAGCTATGGTCTTCAATCTATGCGGAGTCCCCTGCTAAAATTGACACAGTACCTGAGACTCACTGCAAAAGACTGAGACATCCTCAGGGATCCCTGTAAATACTGACACATTCCAGAGACACTTTACGAATACTGACGCACTCCCAGAGACGCACCTTGCAAATATTGACACACTTCCAGGGACTGCCTGCAAATAATGATACTGTCCTAACCTCTGAAAGACGGCTATCCAATAAAGCGCAGTGTCATCGTTGCATAAAGCACTCTTAGCTATATACATCAACAGAAATACCGCATGAGTAAGTCAACAAATATAGGGGGAAAAGGAGAAATCTTGAGAAGACATGCTCTCAGCATGTGGCATATCCAATCCCAGACTTACAGAAATCTGATAGCCTTACTGAAACACTAGGATACCATAGGTTCCACAGAACACAGTCTGAAAACCTCCCCATTAAAGCCACAGGTCAACAACAATTGGGTGAGGTAATCTCAACTCTGTGACATTCAAAAGGCCATTCAGCAACACGGAGGAGTGACTCAATGATGCACGGCCATTTCCCACAAATATATTTGCATTTTTTAACAGAAGGATTTTAAAATTATGAAACTCAGGAAAATTTGGGGGGGAAAATACTTGCCGTGTTGTACTGATCTTCTGAAGCTGCTCACCTGGGTTATACCACACCTACTTGGATGCGGTGAGGGATTAACTTTGTGCCTGAATACTGTCTCAGGGTGAAGTCAACTTTTCACCACCTCGGCATCTTATTTGGTCCCAAGTTGAGCTTCTGCCCCCATATCCTCGCCATCACAAAGACCGCCTACTTCCACCTCCATAATATCACCCGTCTCTGCCTCTGCCTCAGCTCATCTGCTGCCTTTGTCACCTCTCGACTCAACTCTTTCAACGCTCTCCTGGCCGGCCTCCCATCTTCCACCCTTCATAAACTCCAGCTCATCCAAAGCTCTGCTGCCCGTACCCTAACCTGTGCTAAATCCCACTCATCCATCACCTCTGACCTCACTGACCAGTTTTGGCTCCCGGTCCCCCAATGCCCCCAACTTAAAATCCTTCTCCTCATGTTCAAATTCCTCCGTGGCTTCACCCCTCCCTATCTCTCTAACCTTCTCCAGCCCGACAACCCTCTGAGAACCCAAAATGGTCTGAATTGAGTAAAATTCCAAATGCTCGCTTATTGATCCAAATTGCCCTAATTTCATTAATTAATGAAATAACTTGCATTTATATAGCACCTTACACATCCTCATGATGTCCAAAAGTGCTTCATAGCCAATAAAATACTATTCAAGTGCAGTCACCACTGTTATGTAGGTAAACGTGGAAACCAATTTGCGCACAGCACGGTCCCCTAAACAGCAAAATAGATGAGCAAGCAGATAATCTGTTCTTGTTGGTTTTGGTTGAGAGAGAAATGTTGGGTAGGACTCCAGGGGAACTCCCTGATGTTGTGGGATCTTTTACTTCTGCTTGAATAGGGAGGCTGGGCTTTGGTTTAACCTCTCCTCCAAAAAGCAAAACCCCCAGTCTAGATTGTGTGCTTAAGTCCTGAAGTGATTTTTTATTCGTTCACGGGATGTGGGCGTCGCTGGCAAGGCCGGCATTTATTGCCCATCCCTAATTGCCCTTGAGAAGGTGGTGGTGAGCCGCCTTCTTGAACCGCTGCAGTCCGTGTGTTGAAGGTGCTCCCACAGTGTTGTTAGGTAGGGAGCAATGTTCCCGTTAAGCTGTGCTGCCATGCAGCCAGTTAAAGGCAAAAAAGAATTTTAGGGAACATTAGTAGGGAGTTCCAGGATTTTGGCCCAGCGACAATGAAGGAACGGCGATATATTTCGAAGTCAGGATGGTGTTTGAAACTGCAACCTTTCTGACTAATAGACAAGAGCAACTACCAACAGATCCAAGCTAATTATCCAATCAGATTTGGTGTTGAATTAAACCCAAACATATTACATCATCATTTTTGTTTAATTTACATTATTAAAAAACATTAAACAAAAGTTGAGTATTTGAACCTTTTGGAAGCTGTAATCTACAGTTAAATATTTTCACGGTTTAATGAAAAGCTTCCTCGTTGAAACAAATGTAGTTGACTTTTCCACACTGAAACTCACTAGAAACATAGAAACATAGAAGATAGGAGCAGGAGTAGGCCATTCAGCCCCTCTAGCCTGCTCCGCCATTCAATGAGATCATGGCTGATCATCCAAATTCAGTACCCTGTCCCTGCCTTCTCTCCATATCCCTTGATCCCTTTAGCTTTAAGAAATATATCGAACTCCTTCTTGAATATATTTAATGAATTGGCCTCTACTGCCTTCTGTGGCAGAGAATTCCACAGGTTCACCACTCTCTGGGTGAAGAAATTCCTCCTCATCTCAGTCCTAAATGGCTTACCCCTTATCCTGAGACTGTAACCCCTGGTTCTGGACTCCCCGGCCATCGGGAACATCCTTCCTGCAGGTATCAGCCTGGTGAATCTTCCTGCACTCCCTCCATGGCAAGAACATCCTTCCTCAGATAAGGCGACCAAAACTGCACACAATACTCAAGATGTAGTAAAAGCCTCTTAAAGGGACACTCTAGGATGAGGTTGCATAATAATATTATTCCTGAACTCTTGCCTGGAAAATACAGGTCTGCATGTAGCCAATAGGAAAAGGAAGATTCACCGTGAAGAGCAGTTTGTTAGTTCACTTCGACTCTCATTTATTGTAAAAGGGTTATCGCCTCTGCTAAAATCGCAGACAAAGGAATGTTAAATAAGCCCATTGAGCACGCATATCATCAAGAAAGACTTGCATTTATATAGCGCCTTTCACGACCACTGGATGTGCCAAAGCGCTTTACAGTCAATGAAGTACTTTTTGAAGTGTGGTCACTGTTGTAATGTAGCAAACGCAGCAGCCAATTTGCACACAGCAAGCTCCCACAAACAGCAATGTGATGATGACCAGATAATTTGTTTTAGATGTTGATTGAGGGATAAATATTGGCCAGGATACCGGGATAACTCCCCTGCTCTTCTTCGAAATTGTGCCATGGGAGCTTTTACATCCACCTGAGAGAGCAGAGGGGGCCTCGGTTTAACGTCTCATCCGAAAGACAGCACCTCCGACAGTGCAGCACTGGAGTGTCAGCCTAGATTTTATGCTCAAGTCCCTGGAGTGGGACTTGAACCCACAACCTTCTGACTCAGTAGGACAAGTAGCACTACCCACTGAGCCAGAGCTGACACCAAAACAGCAGTTACTGGGCATATATACCCTGAAATATTCCTTAAAGCGGAGGTGTCCATCTTTTTCTATTTGTCGGCTGTACAGGTGTGTACCAGAAAGCCTCAAGGGCCACCTGTAAAATTTCAATCCAGGTTCCCATTATTTTGCATATAGCTCAAGTTCCTGATCGTCTTAATCTGATGTGGAGATGCCGGTGTTGGACTGGGGTGGACAAATGTGAGAAGTCGCACAACACCAGGTTATAGTCCAACAGCTTTATTTGAAATCACAAGCTTTCGGAGCGCTGCTCCTTCATCAGGTGAAGTGAAGAGATGCATATAGGCACAGCATATATAGTCAGAGAACACTGCCAGATGATTACAGTTAATGGCCCAGAAATTAAAGAAGGAGCGTTCCTGCGGGGGTAAGGCTTCCCCGCGATATCTCACTGCGCGCCTGCCTTTTCCCTCCGAGCTCACACGAACTTTAGTTTCAAGGCTGCAGCTGTGCAGTGTGTGCGTATCCCAGAGACGGAGTTAGTTCGTGCGAGCTCTGGGATCACGTGATTCAGTTCGAGCCAATGGCAGCACACCATCTTTCATTCATAGTTTTGACAGCAAGGGCTGTCAAAGCTATGAATCTATACCCCCCCAAAAGAACAGCTAAACCTCAATTAAATTTTTTTAAAAAGCCATCACATTAATAAAATAAGTATAGTTAAATAAATTAACCACTTTAAACAAAAAATTAAATTTTTGAAAAAATTTAAAATCTCTTTAAAAGTTATAAAAATAAACTTACCTTTCTTTAAAGTCTCTAAAAAAGATAAACCTGCTGAAAAAAATTTAAAATAATACTTAATTAACTACTTACCTTGTTAAAAGAGGGTCTTACGCCTCCCTTCTTTATGTGCAAAATCTTCCATGCTTACCTGCGCGTTCAAAGCACTAAGTGCACTGCGTGCGCGCAGCCTGTAGCGTGCACGCGGTTCACTTAGGAACCGCCCCCTTTTGAGTTCACGAAGTGCCGGTTTCCCGCGCATGCGCAGTGCATGCTGAAAACCGGCAATTGGAGACAGAATACGCGAGAGTACACAGTGCGTACTCTCGCGTATTAGGTCTAATTTTCGGGCCAATCTTTCCAACTGCCCTTTATCACACCTCGGCAGAGAGATAATCACGGCAATCAAAGGTGTGGATGGTGTCCAAACAGGTCAGTCAGGAAAACATTACATCAAAGACAATGTGGCAGATGCTGGGGTCTGGATGGGTCTTAATCTGAGTTAGGCCTTACCCACTACTCAGGCAGCAGCACTAAGAACAGCCCTTTCCAAATCCTTCAGGCCCACGGAATTCAAACAGGGCAAACACTACAAAAAAACACGAGCACGAGCGGGATTGAGTTGCCTGGGCTTCAAGGGTGGATTGCAAGGACTCAGCAGCTGTACGTAGATCCAGGGAAAGTTTTACTATGTTAAAGGCGCTATATAAATGCAAGTTGTTGCGTTGTCGTTCGGGGACCACAGGTTGCACACCCTTGCTTTAAGGGGTCTTAGCATGTGGAGCATTCCCTCTAGTTGGTTGTCCTGTTAAGGAATTCTCACACAGCAGAGTACTTGGCAGAGACCTGTGTTTGTGAGTAAGCTATTCCAGCACTCCCCTGATTAGACATTTCCTGATGTGGACACCACATATTTCCCCTTATGTTTTCCATGTATCTTCTGGTCGATTTTTATTTTTATTTGTTACATTTTCGCAGTGAATGTGAGCCTGAGCAACACGGAAACCTGTGAGTCTTCATTCAAGTGGATGCAGAACCCTCTGGGGCAGATTTTCTTCTTCCTGTGTGTGGGACTATTGGACCACCCGGGAGCAGTGAATACAGGCAGATTTGGCAGGGGGAGCCCGCCCAAGCCGTGGCCACATGGGTCGTAGGTTCATAGTCCCCCTCCAGAGACTTGAGCGCGTAATCCAGGCTGCCACTCCAGTGAAATACTGAGGGAGTGCTGCACTCTCGGAAGTGCTGTCTTTCAGATGAGATGATAAACTGAGACTTCGGGCTGGATTTTGTCAATGGGGAGCTTTTGGAGGCGGGACTCCAAACTTGTCGGGTTTTAGTCCCGCCTCCATCGACTTGTGGCCAACCCACGCTATTTTCCCTTGATTGACATTGTTAAGCCCGCCCAGCAGGCTTAGCAGGCGAATTAGAAGGGAAAGCCGGTTACAGGTGACGTCAGCAAGTGACGTTTCATCTGACAAGAGCGTACAAATACTGACAATCTGTCCTCTAATTTGAGTCCTGTCACTCAGGCTCAGTTAGAGAGCTCTCCTGAGCAGAAAGCAGAAGGCTGCAGCTTTTGACAGTTCAGCGGCCATTCTGCTTTCTGTGCCGGTGAGCTGAGGGACTCCCGAGGCCTGAAGGGTTGAAGCCTGCAGGAAGAAGTAAAGGTAAGTAAAACTTATTCAAACACTTTACACTCACCTCACACACTTACCTCTGCACACATGCACCCATCACTCACCTGCACACCGGACATCTCGGCCCCTCCGACCCCCGCAGACCGACAGCCTGCCTCGCTGACCCTGGCGAGGTTCAGAGCCGTCGGGAAGCCCACACTTCAGGGCTGAAAATAGGGATTAGCCAAAACACTGCCTGTTAACTACCTGTTAACTACCTGTTAACAGGCAGTTAATTGGCACTAATGCCCTTCCCGCCTCGAGGAGACGGGACCCGGCGCGGGTCGGCTACCCGCCTCCTGGGAAGATGGCACGGAGGCGGGTTGGGGCGGGATGGGTACCCGCCCCCCAGTATTCTGCCATTTTCCCAGCAGTCCCGCCTCCAAACCCACCTCCCCAGGGCTGGGAAAATTCCCCCTTCGTCTTCCCTCTCAGGTGAACGTAAAAGGTCCCATGCCACAACTTCAAAGAAGAGCAGGGGAGTTCTCCCAGTGTCCTGACCAATATTTATCCCTCAACCAACATCATTGGTTATTATCATGTTGCTGTTTGTGGGAGCTTGCTGTGCGCACATCGGCTGCCACGTTTCCTACATTATAACAGTGACTACACTTCAGTAAAGTATATCATTGGCTGTAAAGCGCTTTGGGACATCCTTCGGTCGTGAAAGGTGAAAGTCTTTCTTTCTTTCTAACCATACTTAAGGCCATTTGAACCATCCCAGCCACTCTCCCAACAGCTCTCGGGAAGTGATCATCTCCCAGGCCAATGTTCCCGTTAACGTGCGGCCGCGCAGTGATCTCAAAGGTCCCGCGCAGGCACGCACTGATATTTAAAGGGACCGCGCATTAAAAGAAACAGGCAGAACAAAGCGTAGCTTACAGGGGACATTGCCCAGGACTTGGCTGTTTTGTAAGTTTTCAACTCCTGTGTTGTGACAGTGAAACAGACATTAATAGTACAGTGATAGAGCTAGTCAATAGTTTAAGTACTGTAATATTAACCCTATAGATCAGGGGTGCATCGGACAAGCATACCCATCCGCAGTGCACTAAGGGTTAAATTACCAAGTGAGACGATGGAACATACAATTCTTCCAGCTCATTGATAATTATGCCTCCCTCCCTCCACATGCAGGATGACTATCTCCATAAATTCAAAATAGCTGCAATTAACATTTGCCTTGTGGAAACACCTGGACAGTCGATATCTCACCACCTATTAGCTTGGCTTTGTTTTTTGGTTTTTTATTCATTTATGGGATCAGGGCGTCGCTGGCAATGCCAGCATTTATTGCCCATCCCTAGTTGCCCTTGAGAAGGTGGTGGTGAGCCGCCTTCTTGAACTGCTGCAGTCCGTGTGGTGATGGTACTCCCAGAGTGCTGTTTGGTAGGGAGTTCCAGGATTTTGACCCAGCGACGATGAAGGATCGGTGATATACTTCAAAGTCAGGATGGTGTGTGACTTGGAGGGGAACTTGGAGGTGGTGGTGTTCCCATTGCGCCTGCTGCCCTTGTCCTTCTAGGTAGAAAAAGTCGCAGGTTTGAGAGGTGCCGCCGAAGAAGCCTTGGTGAGTTGCTGCAGTGCATCTTGTAGATGGTACACACTGCAGCCACGGTACGCCGATGGTGGAGGGAGTGAATGTTTAAGGTGGTGGATGGGGTGCCAATCAAGCGGGATGCTTTGTCCTGGATTCTGTCGAGCTTCTTGAGTGTTGTTGGAGCTGCACTCATCCAGGCAAGTGGAGAGTATTCCATCACACTCCTTACTTGTGCCTTGTAGATGGTGGAAAGGCTTTGGGGAGTCAGGAGGTGAGACAGATGTTAGTGAGATTGAGCGCCATCCAAAGTTTATGGCTGAGCCCTTTTTACCGTATTGAAAGGAATGCCCACGGAGGGCTTTACCTTTTCTAACAGGCCTACAAAGCAACGTCGACTATGCTTTGAAAACAAATTCATTGGAATCAAAGCACTTTGGGATCTCCGGAGGAAATGAAAGGCGCTGGCCCAGAAGATGGTTGATGCCACGCCCGTTATACAGGCGTAAAATGGGCGGCCAAGCATCCAATATGGCGGGCACATTGCGCGCAAGGAGTGCGCTGCCCACCATATTGGTAAAGGCAGATAAAGAGGCGTCCAGGGCTCATGCCTGAAACAGGCATTAGGTCACTTTTCATATGCAAATAAGGGGCCTAACGCCTGTTTGAGGTCCCCACGTTGTAAAACTAGTCTGCCCTGAATACTGCTGGCTGTGATAATCAGCCGTGCTCTAATTGATTGGTGGAGTAGGCCCGAGGGGCGGTATGGCTGACACCTGGTCCTGATGTTCCTATGTCCCTACTAGAGATCCTGATTTGATGGCCTGAGGACAGGCTGTCCTTTCACTGATCCCCACCTATGCCTGCCGTGTTAGCTGAGTCAGGCTGTGTATTGGCCACTCACTCTGAAAAAACTGCAGCAGGACAACCACACTCCCAGCTACAATAACAACTCGTCTGAATCATCCCATCAACCACATACAGTCGGTCATCAGCGATTCTAATCCTTTGGGGCTGAGGGGGGGGACATGTTTTGATGTATCTATATATAAAGCATGTTTCCCAAAATGCTTACTACCTCCCATCACTGTTTCCTAAAAATATAACGGGGTAATGGATAAATACTCTTGACCTCTCACCTTTCACACCAGGATGTCAATCCAGCCCAGAGTGATTTTTTTTTCAAGTCTCCTCATTTCGATGACTGTTGTTTCAATAAAGCAAGAAGGAACATTCATTTCAATCGTGCATTTCAAGACCTCAGGACATTCCAAAGTGCTTCGCAGTCAATGAAGTATTTTTGAAGTGTGGTCACTGTTGTAATGTTGGAAACGCGGCAGCCAATGTGCGCACAGCAAGCTCCCACAAGCAGCAATGAGATAAACGACCAAATAATCTGTTTTAGAATACAACAACATCTTGCCGTTGATGTAGTAGGACAACCCAAGGTGCTTCACAAGAGTGTAATCAGACAAAAATTGACACCCAGCCGAGGTATTAGGACAGGTGACTAAAATCTTGGTTAAAGGGATGGTTTTGAGGAGCATCTTAAAGGAGGAGAGAGAGGTGTGGAGAGGAGGAGAGATTTTGGGAGGGAGTTCCAGAGCTTAGGGCCGAGACAGCTGAAGGCACGGCCGCCAGTGGCGGGGCGAAGGAAGTGGGGGATGTGCAAGAGGCCAGAGTTGGAGGAACACCGAGTTCTTGGAGGGTTGGCGGGCTTGAGGAGGCTGCAGAGATAGGGAGGGGGCGAGGTCACGGAGGGATTTAAACACTCGCCCACTGAACACCTGCAACAATACAAGTATGGCACCAAATTGTTGAACAAAAATTATATTTCTTATTTTAGACCTCTTAGTTGGTGCTAAAGATGCTGGGATAGTCCAGCAAGAGAGCTGAGAGAAAATCCGGGACTTCCCACTAGTAAGTACACTGTCTATGGACCTGAACCTTATAGGCCAGGAAGACTGTGCTGAGAGCAGCTTGATCTGTGCCAATAAATTCCGATTCATGTATGTGCAAGCTGCATCCTGCGCCATACACTAGCGGACAGCCTCGGACACGCGCAAAAATTGACCAACCGTTTCCAAAAAGCTGACACAGGCCCAAAGAGTCTGACAACCAAAAGAAGAGTCTTTGATCTAGGATTCGAAATGCAGTTCAACTCAAAGAGCGGTGGCACACAGGTTTTCAAAACTTAAGCTTCCCAAGATTCTATCACTTTCAAGAAAGAAAGACTTGCATTTATACAGCAAGTTTCATGACCTCAAAGTGATTTCCAGCCAATGATGTACTTTTTGAAGTAATGTAGGAAACGCAGCAGCCAATTTGCACACAGCAAGCTCCCACAAACAGCAATGTGATAATGACCAGATCATCTGTTTTTTAGTGATGTTGATTGAGGGATAAGTATTGGCCAGGGCACCGAGGAGAACTCCCCTGCTCTTTTTCAAAATAGTGCCATGGGATCTTTTACGTCCACCTGAGAGAGCAGACTGGGTCTCGGTTTATCATCTCATTGAAAGACAGTAGTGGGAGTGGCGGTGTGGGGCAGAAATGGGAGTGGCAGTGTGGAGCAGAGATGGGAGTGGCAGTGTGGGGCAGTGATGCGTGTGGCAGAGATGGGAGTGGCAGTGTGGGGCAGTGATGGGAGTGGCAGTGTGGGGCAGTGATGTGTGTGGCAGAGATGGGAGTGGCAGTGTGGGGCAGTGATGGGGTGGCAGTGTGGGGCAGTGATGGGAGTGGCAGTGTGTGGCAGAGATGGGGGTGGCAGTGTGGAGCAGCGATGTGTGTGGCAGAGATGGGAGTGGCAGTGTGGAGCAGCGATGTGAGTGGCAGAGATGGGAGTGGCAGTGTGGAGCAGAGATGGGAGTGGCAGTGTGGGGCAGTGATGTGTGTGGCAGAGATGGGAGTGGCAGTGTGGGGCAGTGATGGGAGTGGCAGTGTGGGGCAGTGATGTGTGTGGCAGAGATGGGAGTGGCAGTGTGGGGCAGTGATGGGGTGGCAGTGTGGGGCAGTGATGGGAGTGGCAGTGTGTGGCAGAGATGGGGGTGGCAGTGTGGAGCAGCGATGTGAGTGGCAGAGATGGGAGTGGCAGTGTGGAGCAGCGATGTGAGTGGCAGAGATGGGAGTGGCAGTGTGGAGCAGTGATGTATGGGGCAGAGATGGGGAGTGGCAGTGTGGAGCAGCGATGTGAGTGGCAGAGATGGGAGTGGCAGTGTGGAGCAGCGATGTGAGTGGCAGAGATGGGAGTGGCAGTGTGGAGCAGTGATGTGAGTGGCAGAGATGGGGGGTGGCAGTGTGGAGCAGCGATGTGAGTGGCGGTGTGTGGCAGAGATGGGGGGCGGATGAATCCAGGACTGGCAATGTGTGATGGAGCCAGAAGCAGTGCAAATTTCCATCACAAACACTGAGTCAAAAGCCCATCTGTAGGTGCACACACGTGATGGATGTACTTTGCCATTGATAACCCTGTTCATACTTTCACTGTCAGTTCGTAGTTGAAGTTCATTACCAACGAGCTCCACCGTGCTCACAAAACGACTGGACCAGCGAGAGGGAGCAATGCCCGATCCCAAACCGTGCCACTCGCAGCAACTCAACCCAAGGTTCATCTCCTTCCCTTGGCTTACCTACTGCCCCTATCTCCCTATATAAACTGACTGAACCTCTCAATGTGCAGTGCCACCCGGGGCATGGCCAGCTCTGCCATCAGACTCAGCGCAGTAATTGAGGATCCTTCAAATAGTGTTCGAAGCCAGCGCGTCATTCTTACTCTCGTGGAAAATCTGGGTGAAAGGCTAACTGCAGGATACCAGCAAGGTTGAAAAGAGTTAACGATAAGATGGGGTGAAGCGGGGAAGTCGCCATTAGGGGACCCCAGGCTGGAGGATGTTGAAGGAGGAGAGTCTGAGGGAAGTAAGGAGTTCCACAGGTTGCAGTTCCTGGGAAATAACGGGTTGGAGTCGATCGAGTTGGTTGAGATATAGGGCTGGTTTTCCGAATGTGTGCTCCCAGCAAGGAGTCTCGCCTGCCAGGAACGCAAACTGGGAAATAGCAGGTGCGCTCCCACAATTGTATATCCATTAAAATATAAACTCGCTGGGAGCGCTCCTGTGATTTCCCAATAGACACCACATGCTGGGACCACAATTATTGAAAATCAGGGATTCAAATTTATATGTAGGTTTTTTCCTTAACTTCATCTTCCTTCTCTGTCATGTCTCTTTTAGAAAACAAAAAAACA